>OY725340.1:25831678-28343879 GCA_963243735.1 Neocrepidodera transversa | reverse complement strand
TATTCTTAAGGCCGTCTGTATGTTTAGATAAATATTTTCTACAGACAGGTTAAAGTGCAAAATTTTAAAGGGGCCCACTTCAATAAAATTTTCTTACATTGTTTTACTTTTCAATTTGAAGCTTTCTATTTCTGATGTAAATTTTGTTGAATTTAAGTCAGCAGATCTGTGGCTTGCTTTTTTAATGAATCCAAAGTGGCTGTCTCGATAGAAACCCCGTTTAGAAATCCAAAATCGTCTGCTATCTCTTTTATAGCCACAAATCTTTCTTCCATTTGCATGATGATTGTATCAAGAACCTGCAACAATCCAACTCTTAACCGCGCGTTGGAATCAAAATGAAATTCATCACTTGCTTTCTCCCCAGGCATTTTCTTTTGTTTTCGCTTTCGAGACTCGTGAAGGATTGGCTCAAGGCATATTTTCTCTCCCATAAGAATTGAGGACTGAATCAGTGGTGTAAAGAAATCATTTTGTCTGTGTTTTCATTTGGTCCAACAGTCTCTGAATCATTCGAGTACCTTTAGACAGATCATGCTGCTTTACTGACAAGGAAATATTAAAGCTATTTATTTCTTTCAAAATAATATTCCAAAACGTCAAGTAACAGATGAATTCAAATTTTTTTATTAACTTCAATAACGTCTTTGATTGCACAATCGTATCGCCAGAACTTTCTTCCGATACGCTGACCTGTTTAAGAATGTCAACAACTTTTTCAGGTTTGCATTTTTGGATTTATCTAAGCAGCAGGAACGCCCACTAAATTAAGACTATGGGCAGTACAAGAAATGAATCGAGCATTATCATTCAGTAATAGAATTCGAGCCTGAACACCCTTGTACTTATCAGCCAAATTAGCGCAATTAACGTATGATTGCCTTCTGATGTTAGTTATATTCAATTTGTCAGCAATCAGTTTTTCCTCTATTTCTTTTGCATGCCCTTCGCCAGTTTTCTTATGGGTAATGATAAAATCAATAAAACTCTCTTCAACAGTACACATCTTGTTATAGTCAATATTAACGTAACATATTATTTGAACTAACTGTTCCTCATGAGAGACGTCTGTAGTGCAATCAAATAATATTGAAAAATATTTTGTAGTTTGATATTCTCAATAATATGCTTGCTTGCTTGCTTGCTATTAATTTTAACGTCTCTTTTCTGCTACAAGGGCTAATCTGGACGGGACCTGCAGCTTATCTTGGGCTCCGAACCACGGTCCTCAATCACCCTAGACCCAGGACTATGCCTTTGTCATTCAGATGATCTACCGACTAGCAAGTGTGTAATTATGCCACCAACCCCTATTGGTTCCATGATATATCCGATCTCATCCGGCCTGGTTATCGGCGTGAATGAAACTAAGCATGACACAAATACCTTTTTGCACTTGCCCAAAGTCTTATCTAAGTACTTCCACTTGAGATTCATGGAAATCGAACCCACGACCAAAACAATGACCAATTATAAAGGCCGATGCCTCAAGCCACCGTGTCCGGTGCCTCCTTACTTCTGTAGCTACCAGACTTATCAACTCATTTTGTATGGTAGGGGAAAATTAGGACAACTGACCTTTATTATGAGCCTCAATGTGATCTTTAATGGTACTATCATAGTGGCTACACTTTAATTGTTTGTCGCAACTTGGATGACCAATAATTTCAGAAGTGTCTCTCTGCGCATTATTATTTTTTATGCAATGCAGAATGGCATCAAGTATTCCCTTCGAAATGTGTCTTCACTTATTCTTCTCCTTTTGCATAGCATTTAAAAACTGATCATCAATAAACCCACCTTCCTTTAGCCGGATATAAGTTTCAAGGTGTCTTACCAAATTTTGGTGACGAGGCAACAATGGATTCAAATGTTTCCAACCACTAAACCTGGTTATTCAAACACTATTTCTATTATTACAAAATAGTGTGCATAAGAAGCAAAAAATTGAGTCTAGCTCTTTGCAGTATATAATCCATTTTCTGGCTACTCTTTCGCCATTTGCCATTATTTTCATTAGCCACTGATTTTCAAATTTTCTGTTTTCCGTTGTTGGATAAAATGTAACATCATCACCAAAATCAGTGCCATGTTCGATATACCTCTTAATGATATCTTTGTTAATAATCCATGTCTTAGGATTAGATGTAGATCTACCTCTTTCTATTTATTTGCTTTCTTCTTGGTTTTGTATTTCGACCATTTCATCATCACTATCTACTGAGCTCGAAATGATAAGTCGTTCACTATTCTCAGATATGGCAGTAGAGATTGGCAAAATGAACTTTGAAATATTGCCGGTATTACGTTTAACGGCAGCAAGCCGTTGCTCTCTTACTTATTTATTTTGTGAAGCAGTGAGATTTTTTGGTAGCATTTTTGACTTTCTAAAAAATAAAAAAATAAAGTTGTATGTTTTTATCAAAACTATAAAACAACTGAAAAAATAACTCCAGTACGTAAAGACACTTCCGGTCACTGTACAGCCACAATTATAAAAAAAAAACAAATACTTACCTAAAGGAACGTCAAAAGCGCAATGAGCAGCAAAGCTTATAGAAGATCGAAATACTCGTTCGCGCGCCTAGTGATGCGAGAAGCAACGAACATGAGCGAACGATTAAGCCAGAGCCGGTTGTAATGTAAATCAAAGGTGCCGAACTGATGCGGCCCACTATCGTGCGCCCTTGGCCATCGTGGGCTCGTGGCAAATGCCACCTTTGCCACACCCTAGCTACGACTCTGGTTGGAACATATAGAAAGATTAAACAAAGAAAGAATAGCGAAATAGCACTCTACAGGACTCTAACTGGTAAAAAAAGAAGAGGGCGGTCGATAAAAAGATGGTTCGAAATTGAGATGTGTGATAAAAAAAAACTAAAAGTGCGAAATTGGAAAGATAAAGCTAAGAATAGAGAAGAATGGAGGAAAATAGAGATAGCGAAAGCTAACATCAGAACTATTCTGATCAAGAGTACTGGTCTGATGTAAAAACTGACAGAGCATAATAGGCTTAAATCATCAGTGCAGATGGGATTTTCTACGCCAGATTTTGCTAAATAAATAGATAAATTATCACTTTCCAGTTTACTTTCTTAGTTTTCGCTTTATGTTTTATCTATAAGTTGATAATTATAAGAATTAGTGCATATGCAAAAAATTCCTCATCATTCAATTTTTCATTCTCTGCAAAAAAAAACTTTTCCGCTTTCGGTTCCAGCTTTATCCGAGTTAAAATCATCGACCTAACTATAAAAAACATTACCTATTGTGAGTCTATTAGGAACTATAAAAACGACCGTAAATGTGTAATTGGACAAATATTTACCATAATTGTCGCAGGAATTCAAACAATAATCGGGCACTAATTCCTATTATAAAAACATTAATAGACTATCTTAATTGACAAACAAAACAATGCACACACCGCACATTAACTAGGTGCTGAAAATAATTTATATTTTGATGTTTGATTTTACACATGAAAATATTTTTCAGTGGCATACCAAAACGATGATAAACATTTAAATAGAAACAAAATCATATAAAGGGTTTTCCTTCTTAAGAGTAAACATTGGCCCTCCGGAAGTTGTGTATCGACTTGCATGGAAGAATATGAATTTGTTCCACTGAGCATCAGTATTAGTTGAAACCCAACAGTGGATGATCGAGTAAGGAATCGTATCTGGAATAGTAATTAAATAAGATTGAAAAATCAACATACGATTTTTGTATCTCACATGATTCGAATAAAACTCTTGATCACTGAGGTCCCCAAATGTTTAGGAACCCTATCTAGCAAGTAAAATCTGCTAATACGTCTTTCTTTAACTCTCCGGTGCACTAATTTCAATAGGAAGCTGGTTCGTAACTTTATTGTCATGGATTTTGGCAACGCAGGAAAAGGAACTAGGAGTGAACACGACTTAATCGTCAACCCATTATATAGACCAGGCAGATTTTAAACAAATATACGTTAAGTGTGAAGTTCTTGTGGACATTTATTTAGCTTTCTTATCAAATAATGCAAATCTAAAAATCCCAAAAAATCGGATGAGGTGAGCCCAAGGTACCATTTAAAAAAACATGGTCGCGTTATCGTAAAATTCTAATACTTTACGAATTTATTTAACTGGACTATTAAAGACTATCTTAATTAGTATCAAAATATTTAACTGTAAAATGAATAATATTAATGTTTGTCAGTTTTGTAAAAAAGTGTTAAGTGACAATGGTGCAAAAGGACTTCAGTCAATTTTAATAGCAAGTAAACAAAAAGATGACAAGATTTTGGAGGAAATGCAAAACGCAATCAATATTACAGTTAATGATTCTTATAGGAAGAAATATGTTAGAAAGGAGTACAGCAGAAAGAGCAAAAATGAAAAAACGTTAAGATCTATAAAAGGTTTTGATTTCAAAACAAATTGTCTGATCTGTAGTGAATATGTCTCAAAAAAGAAAAAATAAACCAAAGCAATATAGACAAGAAATAAGGAATATTACTGAACTTAATATGAATGAGAAATAAGTAAAAATACGCAAAAACAGAATGTACGTTTTAGGTAGGCAAACGGTAATTCGCTTGAGTAACATAATAGACTTGGTTACTGTAGATGGGAAATATCATTTGAATTGTTATAAAAATTTAGTGTACGATACTCTTCCAAAGATTCACAAAAAGAGACAAAAGGCAATTTTAAAATTGTGTAGTAATATGGAAAACATTGATGACTGTCATTTTTTACTTGAGAAGCTTGCAAACATATTTTAAGAATTTTGTGACAATAAAGAGAGTTATGTACGTAGATAATTAAAAGAAAAATTGCAACGTCATTTTGGTCAGAAAATAACCGTTACAGGACTTCCAGGAAAAGATAATAGAACAGTTTTATACTAAGAAATGTGAAACTATTTACCAAGAATTATTTATGCGGCAGCTGAGATTATAATAGACGAAATAAAAAAGTTTATAATCTATAAAAGTATCCTAGTTTTGATGAAAATATGCGAGATGAATGCAAGCATTAAAGTTTCTGAAACGTTAAAGATATTTTTAGACAGTCTTCTGAAAAACTCTAAAAACGAAAACTTGGAAAGAAAAGCGACAAGAATTTCACGCTATTATATCAACAATTAGTCCAAATTCTTTCCTATCGCCGTTACAGGTTGCATTATCTTCGAAGATTTACCTCCAAACTATTAATCGAAACATTTGAAAAATTGGGATTTGCAGTCAGTTATTATAGTATGCTTTTGTACGAGTCATTTGTTATGGATGCTAAAATACCAAATAGAATGGAAAACGTATTTTCTCAATATGTTTTTGATAACGCCGATTACAATGTTAGGACCTTAGATGGTTCCATTACATTTCATGCAATGTGTGGAATAAAATAAGTGTCTCCTTATGCTAATTGTTTTGAAACCCGGACCACTATACAAAAACTAAAAAAATGTTTTACTACTCAAGAAATAGGTTTTTTCGGACAGATCCCTATTAAATTGTATAAATGTATAAAAAGGACAAACCAGAGCTAGATAAAGTTAAAGTATCAAAGTTTCGGTAGAAGCAACAAATTTATCTAAATCAAATGTTCTAAGTTCGATAAAACTAGACATTTTGTGGGCCTCTGGTATTACGTAAGTAACTGCTGTATCCCGAACTGCAAAGAATACTAGCTGATGAGGTAGCATCACAGATGAGAGAGGCATCGATTTGTATAATTGGACAATGATAAATGGGATGAACATACTGAATAAGCACAATAGCCCTCCGACTTTTATAAACAGCAGAGGAAAGAGTTGAGTATAACTAACAATTTCGGGAAATATCACATTATCCAACTGGAAAGTAACAGATAACCAGAAAACGTTGAGCGACCACCAATACCTGACGTACCAGATAACAGGATGGATAAAGTCAGAGAACTAGCTAGCACAACGTGTTAGGAAACGGAAGACGACGCAACCCCAAGTGCTGAGGGCACCCAAAATAATCGAAATAATGAACAAAAGTCTCAAACAAAAAAAAAACAAACCATCAAATCTGGTGAACAGATGAACTTAACCAGGATAGGAGGAAATATAATAAGCTAAGAAAGGCGTACCAAATGGAAAGTGACGAAATCGAAAGACAACTGAAATTAGACAATTACAGATCGCACCGACGCGACTACAAAAATAAACTCAAAAAGGCTAAAACAGAATCCATCAGCGAATTCTTTGCTAATTTTGAGCCCAATGACCCCTGGAATTCTGCCTATAAAATTATTAAAACCAAAACTAAAGAAGACAGATCCATACAAAATATGTTGAAAGAAGATGGCGCATATACCAAAACCATTGAAGAAACAATTCTATACTTACATAGCTCATACTTTCCGAAAGATGAACAACAGGGCGATACAGAAACCTACAAAGATATAAGAAAACAGGCAGGAAGACCTACAAATTACACAAAAAATGATAAACCCCTTACAATAGACATGATTGAAAATACACTCATGAAAATGAAAAATGGAAAAGTTACTGCAATATATATCAATTGAAATTTTGACCAATATTAACCAGGTGAACCCAGATATCTTAGAAAACCTTTATAACAGATGCCTAGAGAAAAAAGTTCCCAAAGATTTGGAAGAACGCCGACATGGTATGGCTAAAAAGCTACACTCAATCATAGTTACACTGGACATGGCAAATGCCTTCAATACCGTCTGGAAACCAGCCATTAGACAAAACCTGAAATACAAAAGGTGCCTAATAACATAATAAACCTACGCAAAGATTTTCTAACTAATAGAAGCATCTCAACCGACAACGTTAGAACAAATGCAGCTAGAGGATGCCCACAAGGCTCCAATCTAGGCATCACGATTGACACCGGCCTGCTGTGGATAGAGCACGTTAAAACAATTACTCAAAATATAGCCGACATTGCAAATAAGTTATTTGCGATTACAGGAAGGGATTGGGGCAAAAGCATAGCCATCTTGAAATTTATATACGAAAAAGCGGTCAAACCGATGGCGCTATATGGAGCAGAAATATGGGGAGTAAGGGCAAAAGACTCCAGAATAACTAAGCAACTGCAGGAAATAGCCATCAGCAAAATGTACTGAACCACACCAATGATGGCACTATACATTATAACAGGAATAATACCTCTACAAGTCGACGCCCTAATAGATCAGAAAATTTTCACAGAAAAAATGGCGAACCCGCACTGGTATAGAACCAGACTGAACAAGCGACTACACCCAGCTCTCACAGACATCGCCGAACTACAAAATATGAGAGATCCTGACGTTACAGTATATACAGACGGTACAAACAAAAACGGGAAAGCAGCCATAGGCATATGTATAGAGAGTACAGATACATACATCTCAGAAAACATCAAAACCGCAACACATATCAACAACATAGAACTCATAGCGATACTTAAGATAACGAACTGGGTAAAAGAAAGACAACACACCAACGTCACCAACACATACACGATTCACAAAGACTCTAAAAATGCAATCAACAGTATCAAAAAGCCAAACACAATAAATAGATTAGCGATGGAGATACAATACCAGATCGCACAATTAGCCTCAAGAGGTATACAAATCATGTTAGAACACAAACCCAGAATAGATAGAGGTATTAAACTAGCACATAACAAGGCAAAATAAGGCAAAAATACCATGAACAAAAAAGTGGAAGTTTGGCAAACACTATGGCGACACCACTCGAAAGGAAGGAAAACATATGAATTTATAAAAAAAACATTAAACACAAATATAGTACATGTAAACTGGAAAGTAACGCAACTAGGTACTGACGGGACAGGGGAATATAAAAGACTACTACACGAGATTCAAACTAAGAGAAATAGAAGACACATGTGAATGCCAAGAACAAATAGAATCCCAGAATCATATCATATATAACTGTAGCCTTCCACATAGAGTAGAGGCCAGAAACAACCTACAGACGAGACTAAATAGCATAAATATCGGAGGGCCAAATGAATGGGGGAACACCGATGACGAAAAATAGGAGAAAAAAAAACTACAGGCGTATACCTCTCATGTCCACTAAAATAATCAAACAAACAGTAAAGCACACATAATTAAAGCGAACAAGCATAACTTCGCCTGCTAATTTTTGGAGTGCGGAGTTGGTTAGGCCTTCCTTTGACAGTGACTTTCTAGATAGTGGATAGCACGCATGCCACATGCCGGTAGGTAGGAGGGCGGAACTGCAGATCCAAAACATGGCTCATGTATCCCGAATTTGAACGGATTCATGTCATTACTTTTAGAAGGAACCAAACTATTTAAAAAGTCCAAAATAGTGGCGTCTTCATTTATAAACGTAAGTCCAAGTGATTCTTCTACCATATCTACATTATCGGAAACCAGAAAATGTCACCAACAGAGTTGTATGATTACGTTCGATCAGCCACTATTTCAGAAAGCGTCGGAAATAATGTTATGCAAAGGAAATGTAGAATGTAAACTTGGTTATTGACATTAAAAAGTTAAATGTAGAAAATCAAACAAAAAAATTGTTCGTTTTTTACTTTTTTTTAGAAAATTTTTATTCTTGGTTAAATCTAAATTAAAAAGTCATGTTTTGTAATGTTTAACTTAAAATTCCGTAAAAATAAAAAAAAATATTATGGGATCAGAAAATATTTCCTTTTTAAAAATCTTGCGGCCACGTTTTTGTCTTACAACAGATTTCTTTGGATTTTTTATATTTGCTCCTGAACATAAAACCTATCAATTCCCATTGAAAAAAAAATCCCCTTAAACTTCATTGAAAAAATAAGATTTGCCTGGTCTAATAAGTAAAATCTGTATTGTATTTATTTATATATTTAGATCTCGTGATGGTAAATGGACTAAATGTTGATCCTTGGGGCACTTTATAAATTTGGGGATTTATTCTTAAAGATGTAATGATTTACTTCGCTATTTGAGTACTATAACTTTCTAATAGTTAATGATTTAGTACAAGGCCATATATTGATCCCTGAGGTAACTGTTTTAAATCTGACAAAGCTTTTTAACAATTATACTAATATTTTAAATTATGTTATATATTTATTTATTTATCTACTTTATTATTTTATATATTCATAGCAACATCGTATATAAAAAATCAACTTTAAACATGTCAAATTTAATAAAATAGATTGTTGAAATTCAAAAAAGAACCGTTTAATTATATTATCCAACTCAGAAATAATGAGGCATTATTTGTTTTAATTACATGTTAAGTTCTAGGAAAAGACTGACATCATTTGCCGTCGGGTAAAATCCGGAAAAGCAAAATATAGTCTTTCATTCATCAATAGTCAATATTATTTCATAATCATATACAGGATGATTTCTTATCAAACTAGAATTTAAATGGGAAATCATTCGGTGTAATAATTTAATAATTTCGAAATCACTCCAAATGGTACTTATGATCTTTATGAATGTTATACATTCTGTTATACGGTGTGTTTCACATTTATGTCACTTAAAAAAATAATTGCCTGAAAATTTAATTACTAAATTACGTAATAGACTCCTCGGTAGATTGTAATATATAATATAAAACTTTAACAGGTCAATAAAATATTTTCTATTTGTTTAATATACGAAATATTTGAATTTTAAATAAACGTTTTATTAAAATCTAAAATGTTAAATTTTCCGTATTTGTTTGATATTTGTATTCATCAATTTTTAAACCAAATATAAAAATGTTAAATAAACTATGACGATAATCGAAAACTATAGTTCAAATATTGAAATAACAATCATTAAAGTTCAAAGTTATATTTTCTTTAACCGTAGTTATATAATTTTAATTATTTATGGCCTACAAGGTACTGGAAAATATCTGAATGGATGCGTTGATAAAGTATGAAATATACAATTAATCACTTGCTGATTGACTTGTTCAAAAAACCTGAGTCTACTTGATGTCGAAGTACTGACCGCATCTATAATTTTGAACGAATTATGAATATTAGTATTCATAACTGTTGGAAGAATACTAGGCGGCGAACGTGTTAACATAATTCCAGAACTTCGATGGACCAAAGTGAAACCAATATGAATGTTGAAATAAAAATATTATTTAAAATTGTAACGTAACATTTTATTCCATTTTTTTAAGTACGAAGCATGAACTGCAAAATCATAAAGCGGCACATTATGTTCAATTATGAAACAGCAACAGGAATATTTAAATTGTACTCAATCACTTCACTCACTGTAAAAAGCTATTTATATTTTTTAGTATGAATAACTCAGAAAACTTTTTTGGGCGCGATTAAGCCGCCATTTTCTTTATATAAAGAAACTTTTTTTCTCTAATAAAGGCATGAGTGACTTGATTCTCTCTCTGGATACGAGAGAGCGTGTGTGCTCTGATTTTTAATGGAGAGGAGGACTGGTAGTTTTTTATAGGTAGAAGACATGTGATGTGGTACCTAAAAATCCTTGAATTAAACATCATAGCGGGAAGAAACATATCTATATTTTTTGTCGCTTATTTTGATGGGCTAATATGAGAGAAAGATAAGCTTGCATAGCAACAATCGCTTGTGTATTTTATTTTTATTAACTGTACTTTGCAAGCAGACAGAAAAAAGTCTGAGAAAAAGAAGGAATAATATTGTGTTGATTTTAAATCTATTTTTAGATTATAACATATTAAAATGTACAATAATGGACATTAATATGAACTGAAAGATTAATCTTATTAATTTTAAAAGAAATATGAATTATTTTGTATTTTCTGGATAATATTCCAGTAAAATTTATCTAAATTTTTTACTTTCCCGGTCCCACGAAAGAGAAAGTTCAGTAAACGAGCAAAACCAAGATGAGATATCGATAGACATTTTTTGCCTTTGAACATTTTTACTTCTAATTCGTTTACTCTTTCTTCTAGGAACTATATATTGTCCTTTTAATTTTATCTTTATCGAACTTCGTGTAGAAAATTTACACGTGTTGTCTTGGGTGGCTTCTCTAACTCGTCTTGACCTTAAAGAAAATCTAAAATAAAGTTTTAATTTTATTTATTAGTTTAGTGCTAATAAGAGAGTAGACACACAACAGATAACTGAATTTTCGTCGGACGGAAAAGTGGACCGTAAGAAGCGGAAAGATTACCAATTTTTAGAAAGAAAGAACAAAAATGAAACTCATCACAATCAGTCTTATTTTAAATAGAAATATTATAAGCTGATACTTGTAATGGAAAAGGAGTATGTGCAAGGTATACTCTTCGAAAATACATTTAAGCGTGATGAGGTTCAAAGTATCAAGGAATTTCAGTCTGAAATATAATGTACATTCAAATATATTCTACGACAAACACGAATTTATTTTCTGTCCATAGACAAAATTTTTATTTAAAAATTTTATATTTGAGCATTTCAAATATTTCGTATAAAAAAATCCAAGCAACAGGATAATAAAGTAAAAAAGTAAATAAATAATAACATTAGAAGTATATTTATTGTATATATATTTATATCAACAATTACTGATCAATTATCATAAATTTGAAACACGCTGTATCTATAAATAATTATTAGGAAATTTAATGAAAGTATTAATAAACAGTATTTTTAATTGTAGTGTGATACAAATTAAGTGAATTATATATAATTTCTATCAGTGTGATATAAAAAGTTTGTATCATATGGGTTCAACACCCTTAAAGTTTTTAACGATTTATATTTTTATGACTTCCTTAAGAAATATGTTACTTATTAGAACATTTTCAGAATGTAGCTGCTCTGATGGATGGCATAAGATGGAATTAAAAAATAAACAATTTTCACACTCTATCGTACTTTTTCTATTTCACCATCATCCATTAGTGTGTGCATATCTCACACTCAAAAAAATTTTTACTAACATTTATAGTTTATGCAATTTATTTATGTAATAAACAAAAAATATACATATAGTAGTAACTTTTTATGTCGTACTGTATTGATTTCAATTTTGTAACAAAAAGTATTTCTCATTGAATTTTTTTTGTACGTGCTAGTGTGCCAAAACAATTTCAAGTGCGCCGAAGAGAGTTTTTCTTTATAATATTTCGTTGGTAATTGTGGCACGTGGACAATCCTTTCAACTTAAAACAAAAATAAAAAATTATTAACAAATTTCAGCGAAGAAATTAAATCGAATTTTAGAATTGTGCAAGACTTTATAAATAGTTCACACCCGATACTTTTTCGGTGAAATTTGGAACTAGAGTCAATGGAATGTCGTATCTAACTGAGTGAATAATTACGTTAATGTTATATATTAAAAATATAATGAAATTGGTAATAATATATTTTATCTTGTCACCTTTCTTATTGCACATTTATCCTTATCTCAATATTTAAAAATTTAGTAGTCGATAACGATTTTCAAAATGAACTCGGCTCCAATATCCTTCAAAATAAGACCCTAAAATTCGAAAAAAACCTGCTACTCGCTTACAATCAGTGTAGGAAATAGCAAGCACATCAAATAAATGTCTCCTCGGAGAATGTTGAATAATGATACGCCGAAATCTAGGCATTGTATACCTGCATTATGACGGGGGTAAATTGGTAGATATATTTCAGTTTGTAAATATTAAAGCGAGCAGAAAATTGCCGTTTCTAAGTCGTAAATCATTAAAAACGTAACATCGCTCTGACCCAGTGATCATCTGTCACATGTGCACGCGATCAATAACGAAACGTCGCCTCTCTCCGAATATGAAACCAAAAATATCAGGCGGGTCATTAGATTTCTATACGTTTCAGCAATCAATAACTTGCAAGTTACACCATCGGCAGAAAATTTTTCTACAGAAAGTTAAGAAGTAATACCGAGATTTTCTGTAAGTGTGAAGATGTTTTTTTGGATTGGTAGGTAAAATAGAGCAGACCGTCACCGACAAATTTATCGATGTCTGAACTATGTCCAATTTTTTTTTCAAATGTTGTAACATTGTTAAGGGAAAATAAGTGGTCTTCATCAATAATGCAGTTAAACTAGCAGATTTTAAGGCAAAACCAATTAAAATATCTTTTTTACAGCTTTGGGAAAATTTCACGTAAAATATCGATTTATACGCCCCACTTGAATCTTTGGAGGAAAATTGGTTTCATTAAGAGTTTTTAGATAGTTGCGTCCAATTGCACTTATATTTTTTAATAAAATATCTTCCTCATTACTAGAAAAGCGTTGACCTAAATAAAATGTTACATACCACAGTAAATTACGACATGGAGTTAAATCTTTGCCGTTTGCCAGCATTTTATCTCATGTTTTGTCCTACATTCGTACTATTGTAGCTCCTTTTCTCCTCTTCTTTAGTGGTTATCAATGTTCTTATTCACTGCCCAATTATCTTATAATAATCCTTCCTACATAGCCCAACATTTACCAGTCCTGTCAGCACTTTACCTGCGCTTAAAATATTTACTGTCTATCTTTAATCGTATTTGGGTTGTCCATCTGCCTGCAGTCGACATATTGCTTTTATGTTGCATGTTCTATTCGCTTTAGATATACTTCAAATCAAGTCTTGGATATATTTCTCTAATCAGTTTCTTTACCCATCGCGCGATTTATTTGTTTGAAAGAAACTTGCCTCTTTTTAACTTTAGCAACAGCTCTGTTGTCTTCTTGGCATCTCCAGCGGATCCTCCTTATTTCTATGTCAAAAGATGGTTCCTTATCACTGTTTTGGATCATTTCCAAGCAGATAGTGCATGATGTCTTAGTTACCTTTGAGGAAATCCCTCTTTGAATTATCACCATAGATCCTTTCGTACTAGATGAGTGGCCTATACTGCAAAACGGAGGGCGACGCTTCTTGTGCTTTATAGATTGCATATATTTGGCAAGATCACATTCAGCTTTTCTCTATTTTAGCTGCCCACGATATGCAGCCGGAAATAAATAAAATCATCTATGATTATCTTCTATTGCCTCTGGGGTAGGAAGAAGGGAGAAAAGTCTATCAAAAGTTTAAAGGATCTGAACCTAAAATCTTACACGGAGATGCTGAAACGTTATTTTGTATTTGTTGATAAAAGTGATTTAGTAATAACTGTGATTTAAACTCAATTCTTTTCATTATGAGTTCGTTCCACGAATAAATATTAATTAAAAAAAATTGGAGGCCAGTCTAATTGACTTTTTGATGTATGTAGAAACAATTGATAAAAAAACCATGATATATTTTAAAATCCGGCCTCTCTTTGTTTTTGTGGGTTTAAGGAAATTAAACGTTACTTGTTTTATTGAAGAGAAAATTTTTTTTATTAATAATATGATATCTTCAGAGACTTTTTCTTACTATTTTTTTCTGGAAAATGGAACTTATCTTGGTTTTGTTTTTCTTATCATCAAGAAAAGATGTTTTAGTTCAAAAGAAGATTCTGATCCAGTAAAGAGACGTTCCAAAGTAAAAAGACGTTCAATCCAGAAAAACGCTCAGTCCAGAAAAAAACTCAGTTCAGAAAAAAGCTCAGTACAGAAAAAGGCTTTGTCCAGAAAAAAGAACTGTACAGAAAAAAAGCAATGTACAGGTAAAAAACCCTATATATCGAGGAGTAGAAAATAAATTTTCAACAAGCAATATGGACAATATAGAAATTAATTGTTCTGACTGATGAGGTAAAAAGAAGAATTATTAACATGGGAAAGACATTTTACAGTCATATCTAAAGGAGAGGGATATCAAGGTACGTTGAGAAGGCACACGTCGCGAGAAAATTAAGAAGGGATATCAAGCGAGTCTGAAATTAAAATATACGGAGCAGAGGAATAATAAAAATACAGAGTGGCACAGGAAAAAAACGTAAGAATGCAATAGTTCTGATATAAGGCCAATCGGTGAAATAAGATGCACTAAGAAAAGTACGACATGTTTTTTCGGTTTCCTGAATTTCTGCAGTTGAAAATAGCATACATTATTATAGCAAATCCCGCACTAGGTCTGACTTGACTCCAACCTAGTCCACAGGCAGTTTATTTAATACTTTTAGGTCATATTTAAATAATTTTATAGGTATAGTGTCAATAGTTAGATCTTCGACATCTATTTTGCTACATGTACGGTCTTGATGATGGATGTATTTGTGAAGATCGTTATGTTTTAGTCGTAAAAGTTTGACGAGGGGCTAGTATGCGTTTGCTGTAAGCTAACGATTTTATGATCTTACATAACCTATTAAATAAATGGGTGCATTAAACTTAGTGTTGATAGTATCAGAAACAGTCAACAATGCTTTAGAAGTAGTAACAATTTTATTTAGTGTGCAAAAAAGAAAATGAGCAAAGATAATGATGGTGGTCTAAATCTTTTAGTCAAACTATAATAACCTAATTTAAAATTTCGTATAATTTCTAATTAATTAGCTTAATCTTAAGTTATAGAGGTATTACTCAGAATTTAGATAGATTTTTCGTCTTCAAAGTAACTCAATTTTTAAAAATCAAACTACCTAATTTTGTCCAATAATTTCTGGCTGAAAAGGAGTGGTTTGGGACTCTTTCCACATAATCTGCTACATTTCAACTGTAATTTTGGTAAAGATCACTTATGGTCCAGAACTCTACTACTACCAACATTTATTCACTTAGTCGACACTTGTGTAGTCAATGATATTCTCTGTTTGTGTCAATGACTTTCGAAGCCATTTTATTACTAATTTACGATTACAAAAGAACATTCTTGATAATCGTTTTTATTCGCATCATGTAAATATACATTATTAACGTTTATTGTTTACATCACTCCCAGTCTATTTACTATTTTAAGATTTTATTATTGTGTATTTACTCACTTTCTTAATAAATCAAATTATTAATCGGATTGAATTAAATTTGTTAAAAAATATTCAGTTGTTAATGACATTCCAATGGCCGTTTTAAATTATATTATAAATAATATGACACATTATAATATTTAATAAAGTATACATATGAGATGTGGTTTTAATTTATTTTGTACCAAATCTTTTCCACAGCTTAGGTTAGGTTCAATGTGAGTAAAGCATTAGCTCGCCACTTCACTGCGGCGAGCAGAAGACATATTATGGCTCACCCCCATAATTTACCATACAATCCACACCTTTTTACGAAGTCTATGGTTGATTTAGGTGAAGCTTCCTTGAAGTCGGTAGGCTCCAGCTGTACAAAACTAAACGTATGAAGCCTATTGATTTCCATGGCAGGACAGGAACATAGAATATGTTCCGTCATTCCGTCTTCCACACTGCCCCATGAACAAGCTGTGCGATAGAGTACAAACTACCAAAACTATTTTGTACTTGTTTTTTCTTGGTTCTGATGTAAATGGAAGAAAATTCAGATTTTCCAAAAGAAAAACGTTCACTTGTTTAAACTAGATAGGATGAACCATTTTACAGTAAAATTTGTTAGAAAGATATACAGGGTGTGTCACGTAGACGGCCCATTAGCCATATATGGAAAAGTAATGTTATTTCAAATTTGAAAATTTATTTACACAGGTTTGTCAATACGCTCTATCTAATGAAAATATTTTCATCTTTCGGTTTATACAGGGTGTTTCGAAAGTAACGATCAACTTTGTTATTTTAAATAGAACACCCTGTCATTTTTTACATTTTTAGATTCGTTATGAAAAGCTGATTTCAAAAACCTTAACACTTATATTATAAAACGAATGGTTTTGAAGTTATAGACAATTGAAAATCGCATTTTTTCAACTTTAAGTAATTGCTCCGGTCAAACGACATTAAATCGGATAAAAACGGCTTACACTTTCCTGTCTTAACTTTTTGAGTTCTATTTTGTGACATAAGAAAAAAATTCATACAGGGTGATCAAAATTTCGATCATTCTGTATACATTTTCTTCTTATGTCAAAAGGTAGAACTCAAAAAGTTAGGATAGGGATATGTAAGCCGTATTATCGGATTTTATGTCGGTTGGCCGGAGCAATCACTTAAAGTTGAAAAAATGCGATTTTCAATTATCTATAACTTTAAAACTATTTAGTTTAAGTGTAATAGGTTTTTGAAATCAGCTTCCCACGAAAAATCTAAAAATGTAAAAAACTACAGGGCGTTCCTTTTTAAATAACAAAGTTGATCGTTACTTTCGGAACACCCTGTATAAACCGAAAGTTAAAAATATTTTCATTAGATAAAACGTATTTACAAAACTGTGTAAATAAACTTTCAAATTTGAAATACCATTACTTTTCCATATATGGCTAATGGGCCGTCTACGTGACACACCCTGTATTGCAATGATTAATTTGCGGTGGTTGTAAAAATTTTGCGCTCATAGTGGCCATAGAAACCAAAACTTATGCAATAAAGACACATATTGTCCAAAATTATGATGCCTTTGTTAACTTGAAAACATTCTTCAGAGTTGCAGTTATTCCAACTTTCTGCACTATTTTAGAACATATAATCGTCTGGCACTGTTTGAAGTATTAATTGTAGAACACCCTGTATATAAATTTAATATTTTAAATTTTAAAATATATTTCTGTGTACGTACATTTGTAAAATAGATGAATGAAAAATTGATTAAATATGTTCTAACCATTATAGTTATACCACAAGATAAAATAGAGAACCTAAAGTTCTTCTTCTTTTTTTTTTTTTTTTTTTTTTTTTTTTTTTTTTTTTTTTTTTTTTTTTTCGGGACCGTTCTTTGCATTGACTGCAGCCTCGTGGGCTTATTGCGTTACCTCCCGTCTTTTGTCTACTGTACCCAGTCCATCAACCTTGTTCCCTGTACTAGTTTGTACAGGTTCTTTAATGGCTATTTGTAATAGTCTTCTGGATCCATTTTTGGTTTTCCATAAATTCTTTTCCTTCTGTGATCCAGCGCCTCACAGTTGCATAGTATGTGGAGTGCATTCTCGGTCCCTTATTGCATTGTCTGCATTTAAGGTCGCCGTTATATAGCCCCATTTTGTTTAGATGCTCTCTGGTGAGAAGGTGTCCCGTGAGGAGCCCTGTGGTAATTCGTAGTTGATTCCTACTCATTGAAAGCAGTTCTTCACTTACGTTCTTTGTCGGTTCTTTTATAAACTTTTTCCCGTGTATAAGTCCGGGTACATTGTCCCAGTATAATTTGTGTTTTCGCTTGATCCAGTCTTTTATATGGTTCCTAAACGTACGTTTTGGTACGCCCATCGCTGGTTCTGGACCAATTAATGGGGTGGACGACCCGTTACTTTATTATGGGTCGCCAGTTCCCTAAGTTCTTCGCCACATTCCCATACCAGTCTAGATGTCACCTTTGGACTTCTTATGGCCTTAATGGCTGCTTCACTGTCTGAGTAGATTATGATTCTTTTACCCTCGTGGGCTCTCATAATACTGTGTCTCGCACATTCGAGTATTGCATAGACCTCTGTCTGGAATACAGAGGTATATTTTCCAAGAGAGAAACTCTCTTGGTACTTGTTCTGTTCGCAGTATATACCAGCTCCAGTTCCCCCTTCGGTTTTTGACCCGTCTGTGTACCAGGTAATTCCGTTAGGGTTTGTCCTGAAATCTGTGCTTGTATTCAACTCATTCCGATTCTTTTAATTATTATTCTCAGATCTTTGTTGAAGCTATATTTAGCAGTCATGTAGTCTGACCTCATGCCAAGCATGTTGCCTCCCACATGATCTAGCTTAGTGTGTCCCAGTCTATGATTTCTTTCATAGAATGGTAAGTCCTCTATCTGTCTTAGAGCCATTCTAGCCTCCCCCATTATAACGTATTGTAATGGTGGGAGGTCAAGAAGAGTTTCCAAAGCAGCTGTGGGTGTTGTTTTTATGTTCCCCGCTATTCCCAAGCAGGCAAGTCTTTGTATCTTGCCCAATTTGGAGACAGCTATCCGTTGTTTTATCTTTGGCCACCAGACCAGAGATGCATATGATTTTAATATCAGCAGTAATTTAAAGTATGTTTTTTATACTCTCAAAAGCATAAAATAAATTTTAAAATAATTTATTTAAACAAAATTGTAATTTCTGACGTGTTAGAAACTCTGGAGTTGATAGGAACTGATAATTTTATCTTCGAAGGACCAGATCATTTTTTATAAGAAAACGGGAGCGCGTTACTGGATCGAATTTTGCATCATCGAAATTTTGTAGCATTGAAAAGTTAGCGGGCCGAATAGTTGTTGGATCGAAAATCGCCTGTTCGAAAGTTATTGGAACGAAATATTATTGGACCGAACGTCTCTCGTTCGCAATTACCATTCTGCAAGTCTTATTATGTAAATTCACGTCATTAAAAGTTCTAATTTTTCATCACAACGCTCTGTCTTATTTATAACTCCTACCTCTCTGTCGCACTTATATCTACGAGACGAAGAATATTGACTTAATAATTTGTTCGATACTGTGCTGGTTGAATTATAGCGACCATTACAAACGATCACGCTACAATTTGTCAGCCAATCAAATTTAGTCAACTTATCTCCAAACATATTGTTTTCCTGATATTTATAGTGTGGGTAAAAAACACGGACACTACCCCGCCAAATTATTGTCTCACAAGCCCTCCTATTGGACGGTCGCATTAGCATCCTACCTGCCTAGGCGCTGCTATGCTAATGTAACTTAGGATTTTTTTAAAGATTAAATCAATGTTAATGTAATTAACAATGAGTTAAAATTATCAGTGAGTTATCAAGTAATAATTCGTGCTTTATAAAGTAAAAAGCTAAAGTGTGTTCAGTTTTATAAGTTATATTAAATGTAATTTTAATTTAATAAGCTAGGAAAAAGCTTTCTAGAAATAATAATTTATATGATTAAAAGTTTTGATCCTTCTCTTTTAAATTAAAATTACATTTAATACAACTCAGAAAACTGAACACGTTTTAGCTCTTCGCTTTATAACGCACGAATTTTCACTTCCCAAGCACGACATTTTTTTGAGATTAGGACGTTATTTGGACTTTTAAAATGACGTCATTTATGACGATAGGATCACGTGATTATGTCACAGCCCAGGGGCTCGCTTCCTGAATCTCGAACAAAGTTTGTCGAATCCGTAATTTGTCACTTTTAATGTCGATCGCTTTGTTCGGGACTTATTCTTCAGTACGAATCGACATTCGAAAATCAATCGACATTTGATGTCGAAATATTAAGTGGCAACACCGTATTATTGTGGCACGGAATTCCTTAAACAAGATTTTGTCAAAGTCAAATGTCAGTAGTGTCACAATATTAGAACATTAGAAAAGGAAGAGAAAATTGTTTAACGCCGTTCATGCACGTGGTTCACGTTTAATTCAACATAGAAAAAACTAAGGGACACATTTGAAATGTAATGGATTTAAAAGAGAAAAAGCTGCATTGCAGTCAACAGCAAAAACATCAACTAACAGAAATGGTCACTAGAGACAAGCAATTGCTAAGTGGCAAGTTCTCTAATAATTTCACTATGAAAGACAGTGTTGAAAAGTGGGAAACTATAGCTTTGGTCTTAAATTCCATGCCGGGTGCAAATAAAGAGTGGAAGCAGTGGAAAAAAGTGAGTTTTATTTAAACAACAGAATTTTTATAAACAATTTTCTTTTTTAGACTTGGCAGGATATAAAATGCTCAACAAAAAAAAAAGCATATAACAATAAAAAATCATATGCAAGGAACGGGAGGAGGGCCACCCATTGTTGATATTTTAACTTCAAATGAGGAACTGGTATTGGAGTCATTGAATCCTACAAGCGTGTCAGGAAATAATGATATCTTGGAAAGTACAACACTTTTTAAGTGGGGGGAAGAAATTGCAACTGTGTCATCTATAGACAGTGAATTAATTGACGTTGCTAGAACTCCAAGCCCCAAGCCAGATCATACATATAGTGTAAAAGAAAATCCAAAAAGGAAGAGGTTTACACCTGCTAGGCGCCGTGCATTAACTGCAAATGCTACGCAAGTGCTAGCTCAAAGCTCTGAGAGAGATTTGGAGATTAGGGAGAGGTATTATACAAAAAAGGTACTATTGATGGAAAGGCAGACCGTGGCTCTAGAAAAAAATTCAGCATTGATGGAGAGACAGACAGTGGCTCTAGAAAAAATTTCCAATCACATATGTAACCAATAGTTTCATTTTTATATTTGTTTTGTTTTTATTTTTGTATTAAGTTATCCATATGTAACCGATAGTTTTTTTTTCTTCCTTTGATGTTATCCTGGATGTGTGTCATCAGTAGAGTCTGATATAACAGGTAAGTGGGAAAAGGATCAGGAAAATCATGATCCAATCCAGGCCAAAAGTCATTTAAATGCCACTTTTGGCCTGGTTTGGGCCAGGAATTTCCTGATCCTTTTCCCATTTACCTGTTACATCAGACTCTACTGATGAGACACATCTTGTGTCCCCATAATGTTTTTGCTTGATTTTATATAACTATTTTATTTAATCAGTACCATGCAACTAATTTAAACATTAATGTTACTTGTGTTTACCCATAACCAAAATTTTATTTCATTGTTTGCTCCATGGTTTATGGCCTGATAATGGCTGAAGCCGAAACTAGTTACCAATTTTACATTTAAACTATTTTAACAAATATATTTCTGTGGTACTGGGCTTTGTGTGTTTCATTGCTCACATAAATAGATTTTTTTTATGTGTTCAATAAGTAGATAAAAATACAGCCTTAAATTGCTTTTACAAATTTAATTAAAATATAACTTAATCTTGTAATTGATTAATTATTCTTCTTTGCACTCTTCTTCCAGCTGCCAACTCTGGATTAACGCGTCTATTTACATTGTTAATTTCATCAAATTGTTCATTTATTAAACCAAAATCAAAATCTTCATCTTCCTCAATCTCTACCTCTATGCGGTTCAAAATGCATATATTGTGGAGTACTATACATGCATGAACTATTTTGGATGCCATGGTTGGACTATAGTGTAAAACCCTATGTTTTAATAAACATCGGAACCTCGTTTTTAATATACCATTTACACGTTCTATAGTAGCTCTAGTACTCTTATGTCGTATATTGTACCTTTCTTCTGGTTCACCATGGGGATTTTCTAAAGGAGTGAGAAGCCATGGGCGAAGTCCACAGCCAGAATCACCTAAAATACATTAAATTTTAATTATAAGTATACAAAAATGATCTTCATTTATGTACCCAACAAAAAATATCCTTCACTAATTCGATTATATATGTTCCGTAATATTTGCTGGGCATTACTAGTGTTCCATATATGAGAATCATGGCAACCTCCAGGAAATCTAGCATTAACATGATATATGTATAAGTCAACATCACATATCTGAAAAAGTAATGTTTAGTTTATGTATCTATTAGGTACTGTACTGGGTAATTTATATAAAGGGTACCTACCAATTGAACATTTATTGAATGATAATTCTTCGAACAAATATTTCTGGTCTATTCAAAGCGTCCGTGACTTCTTTTACACTTCGACTAACGGAAGCTTGTGACATTCGTAATGAAACATTTTGGCCAACACCTGTCTGATAGCTCCCTGTTGCAAAAAAGTTGAGTGCTGCTAAGACCTGTAATTATTATTATTTTTAAATCCATTTAAAAACAAACAAGACTTTTTACCTTTCTTTCAATGGATAGTCCAGATGCCCGTGTTCGCTCTTGGATATATGGTGTAACCATTTCGATTAACTCGTTGGTAACGTGTTTTGTTAATCTGAAAGTCTTTTTAAAATTATAATCACTCATCTGAAATGCATCTATATAGTTTATTATTTGTCTGGGAGCATTATCTTCCATGTTCTCTATTGCCACTCCTAACGCTATGTTTGGATTCATCTTAATTTAAAACTAACACTAAACACTAACTAAAAAATAATAATACTAACAACAAATAAATAGATACTAATAAAACAGAATAAAAATAAAGTGAACTAAATAAAATATCGAAATTTTTAAAATAGGTTAGGATGTTAGGGTTGGTTATGACAGAATGAGAATAAAATTCGACAATTCAATAAGTCGAATGGTTTTACCCATTCGTTGCAGTCTCGAACAAGAATTGTCGAATTGATCTCGAATTCTACTTCCAAGAATCGCGTTTATACAAAACTATCGACATATGTCGAAAATCTACAGTGACATTCCGATTTCGAGATTCAAGAATCGAGCCGCAGTAACGTGATTTTATAACGTTAAAAGGACGTATTAAAAACGTCAGTGCATGACGTAAAATCGACGTCATTGCATGTCGTAAAAGGACGTCATTGTATGACGCAAAAAATCAAGTGAATTTATGCCTTAAATGGTCCTTATTTTATTCCATAATTTCATTTACCAAATCAAATGAGGATATAATTAATGTTATGCATACGTCAACTTGGCTATTTTTTCATTCTGCACATCCAACAAAATTTGTTCTGGAATCCGGAATGTTGTTTATTTGACTAGCTATTTAAACTTGTCTGGTCATCTGCATGTCAAAATTCCATATTCTATGATAAAATATATACAAAAAAAAATTTCTGTCAATTAAAAAAGGTGAAAATTTCATTTTAATGTATTTATATCAGCATAAAACAATTGATTTAATAAAAAAGTTTGACACTTTCAATTTTTTCCAAAATTAAAATGCGTTTATTAAAAACAATAGGAATACGTCTATTTTATTTAACATAAATAAATATTCTAAACATACACATTTCTCTTATCTTAAATACGTAATTCACATCCCAGTAGATCAAGCAATCTACTTAAGTCGGTACCATATCTGTACTTTTTTATTATTAGTTTTATAAAAAAAACTTATTCTTCATAAAAAGTTCTGTATGGTATACAACCTAAAATACAATGATCCAGATATCAAATTTTTCAGTCGTATACGAGGTGTGCCAAAAAATGTGAATCTTATACATGAGTAAATTAATTATACCTTTACTTTTAACAATATCAAAAATTTGTAGAAAAAAATTATTTACAATTGAAATATATAACTGACATAAAATAAAACTAAAATAGTATGTTATTGTAAAAAGTGTCGAAAAAATAAAACTCTTATTTTTTAATGCACATCGATATAATTGCATATCTGAACGTAGTTGGCTTTATAGCAAATTTTGATATTGTCAAAAATGAGGGTACTTGCATATTTCATATTCACAATTTATATTTTTTGACAAACCTCGTATATACGACTGAAGTATAAAAAAACAAGTAAATAATCCAGGTTAATGCAATAGAAATAATTTATATAATTGGATTAAAAATACCTATAAACATCTCATAAAAAAACATTTTTTTAGCCTGTAATACCAGGTAAGAGCAGGTTGTTAAAATGATCAGATTTTAAAAATCAATATTTTTAATAGGAAAACTGATTTTTGACAAAATACGAATTTTTACTGAAGAGACATCGAAAAATAACATGTTAAACATGTCGAAAAAATGTCGTAAAAATGACGTTGGCTAAAAAATGTACTAAAAATATAGGTAGACTTAAAAAATTTAAACTAAAAACGGTTTTTACACAATGCAGAACATTCAAATTTTTCTAAGTCAAAAATGACGAAAAGCTGTTGTAAAAATGACGAAGCCAAAAAATGTAAATCAAGTATAAGACTAAGAAATTTAAAAATAAACTGCGTTGATCTTTTATTGACGTCTAACTGAATTTATTCATAGATAATTCAAATTAAATGTGTTTATATATGTATATTCCGCCATTTTGCATTCGCGCACACTACAAAGCTAGTAGCTTTGTATTTAGTGTCCAACTCAATAAAAGTAAAACAAATTTAATTCTTGGTATTCTTAGAAAAAAAATAAATAAAAATTACTCCTGCTAAACTTACCTCTTAATTTTTAATTCATTCACAATTGTAATAAGGTCGCACACAGGCACAAAAAACCAACCATTCCAATCGGCAGCCATTATGCAATATGAATTTGCCAGTCTGCTCTGCATCACTTACACTTACCAGTGACGCCATCTTGGCGAGAAATAAATAATAAAAATATATGACAAAATGACAAAAAAATGTTGTAAAAATACGTTAATACCAATAACTATGAATTATCTGCATTAAATTTTTAATTAAAACAATATATATTTATTTTTTTTAATGACGAAAAAATCTCGTAAAAATGACGTGATCTTTATGACGTCTACTATACGTCAAAAATCAAGGTCATAAATCACGTAAAATGACGTCCCGGACCAAAAATGACGAAAAAATAACGTCATTGTTATTTACATTAACATTGGTCAAATCTTAAAAAAAATACTTAGTTAAATTAGCAAAGCAGCGCCTAGGCAGATAGGATGCTAATGCGACCGTCCAATTGGAGAGCTTGTGAGAGAATAATTTGGCGGGGTAGTGTCCGTGTTTTTTACCCATCCTATAAATATCAGGAAAACAATATGTTTGGAGATAAGTTGACTAAATTTGATTGGCTGACAAATTGTAGCGTGTTCGTTTGTAATGGTCGCTATGAGTCAACTAGCACAGTGTCGAACAAATTATTAAGTCAATATTCTTCGTCTCGTAGATATAAGAGCGACAGAGAGGTAGGAGTCATAAATAAGAAGGAATATTGGAACTTTTAATGACGTGGATTTACAGAATGGTAGTTTAATATGTTTACTTTGTTGTAGATAGTAATAGGATGATTTTAATTTAATATTAAATTATCAAAAAGATATAGATCGATAGGTAAATTATGTGAAATTTATCCAACAATATATTATGATTTTTTTTATCGAATATCAAAAGTGCTTAAATTCGGGATACTTTCCTAACGAGAAGTCAAAAAAATTTCCGGAAATAATTTAAGCACTAGGTATTATATGTGAAAATTTGCTAATATAGTAAAAAATTTAACAACAGCGTGAATAATAATTTTAATAAGATCATTAAATCTTCACTAAATAAAAGCATTTATCAATTTATTGGCAGTCAGCTTATATTTATATTTTGGAATTGAACTTGACCCTCGTCGTTCATATGTTAAAAGGAATAATATTGAGACCAAAGTTATATTTTGAGGTATCCCTGAGTTAATCTTGTGTAACATAAAGAAATAGCCATCCACGTCGAAATAACTTGGTAAAGTTATGAACTTATCTACAAAGTTTTTGTGCGTACGAGAAAAAGTTTTGAAAACGACCCAAAATCTATTCGCACTTTACTCTTGTGGAAAAAAGTTTCGCTCTCGACTCGATTATAAATAATCCAAGAGGAAAAATCATCGCGAGACCGCACACAATCTTTAAGTAAATCGTTAACATTCTTCTCCGGAATGAAATCAAGCAAATAACATTTTCTCAAAAGCGTAAACTTCTCGTATTTGACTTTTACAGATTCGATCCCACGATTTCCATACATATTGGTTTCTGATATAAGACATGGCTACACTGAGTGGCGAGAAAAGGAGCAAATAAAATAAAAGTGTCCGATACTTTAGCACCCCTTTCTCGAGACTTTGGTTATATATTTGCACCCCTTGCAGTTTTTAATAAAATAGCAGCGAACAAGATAAATTCTTCGCAGAAAGTTACCGTCTAGACGTGTATATGTGCTCAAATTATTTTCACTAGTTTATATAATGAACGGGTATTATACAAAAATTTTAATAAAGAATAAAGATTTGAAGTCAATTTTACCGACATGTAGCAGATATTTCGCCTTGAGCACTAGAGGAAAATATTTGTTTGTCATTGTTTGTGAAATCGTAATAGGCTGAGTTTAAACTTCAGATTTCGGTTGATTATCTTAAAAGATGTAGCCCATCAACTTGTACGACTCTGCAAAAATTTGAATCTGTAATCCTTCAAACAGCCTAACTATGGGGGTGTGTTCATCCTAAATGAGACACACTGTATATAAGAAAAAAATTAGTGAAAATATGCTTTTTTTAGCCCTTAACCCTTTCACCACTGAATTAATTGCAACAAATATCCCCTTCACCACTGAATTCATTTCAGTAAAATAAACAATTCAATAAGTCATAAATGTATGCATAGAAGTTAGTTAATAACCCTTGTACTAATTATTTGACACGAAATTGCTCAGAGTCCTTTTTAAGGACATGGGACATATTTATCCCAGCAGTAATTTTAAGTGGGACAAATATGACCCATCCGTAATAAAAAACTATAGTAAAATCTTGAAACGTTTATTGAAATGTAAAATTTTAACTAGAATTACAAAAACCCATTACGAATGGAATGGTAAAAAACATTTCTTACAAACGGGTAAATTGCAAGCAACACATAAAGTTTTTGTGCGAGTCTCTTTCTTTTGTTCTGTACACCTGACACACCTTCTTCTATTTGTAATTTGTATCGGAAGATGGTCTCCAACGTTTGTCATTAGTTTTTGTCGTTTTGTAGTTCTACCAGTTCGTCCACTAAGGCGTCGCTTAACTGTAGTTTTAGATCTACCTATACTTATCATTTGCTCCGCCAAAGGCATTAGAAAATTCAATAATGGAGCTTTCTTTTGTTTATTTTTGACTTCGCAAAAAAGTATCCAAGAATTTATTACGGATGCCATGAGCAATTTATAAAAAACTTTCCTCCACCACTTGGTAGATTTTCTATCTAAGTCATAAGCAGATATATTCTGATCGGCCAAGTCGACGCCTCCCATGTATTTATTATAAAAAATTAATGCATCTGGACAAGAAAATTCCCTTTTCTCTCCAGTTTTTAGTTTCCTGTTTGTGACTCCAATAGAATTAGAGTGACAATTTGACAACAATATGACTTCTTTGGTGTCTTGCCACTTTACTGCTAATACCCCCTGATCAGTCACTAGACATTTAGATTCACCTCTAGACATTTTACCTGGTAAAAAGGTTGGTGTATATTTTCTATTACCAATGTATGTACTAACACAAGGAAATTGTAGTTCATTCATTAGTTCCATATTGGTGAAGAAACGGTCAAAAGACAGACATACATCAGGAGATTGAATTGTTTCACATAACTTTTTTACCACTCTCGTATCAAGAGTTCCTTCGACAACATGTGTTTCTTTCCCACAGTAGATATTTAGGTCATATATGTATCCAGTCATGGAGTCACATCTCTGCCATAACTTGATCCCTCTTTTGATGGGTTTTTTCGGTACGTACTGTTTAAGGGACGACCGTCCCTTAAACTTCACCATTGTCTCATCAATCGATTGATGAGAACTATCAGTTCTTGCTTTCTGAAATCTTTGTTTCAAACATGATACCAAATCGTCTAAATAATAAGTTTTAGAACAGTTTTCTGGCTTTGTTGGATCACTATAATACATTTTTGATAACAAAAACGTGCAGCGATCTCTACTAATAGCATGTTTTATAACATTATTTGCCATTGACTCATTACTTGACCAATAATGATAAAAACTTAGTACTCGGTTGTACGACATTATCAGTGTGCATCCCACGACGAGCAATATTTCAAACATATCAGTCTCCTCAATATTTAGTTTTAAGTTTTTCGTTTTTTTCAGCAATTTTATTCTTTTATTTGTGCAATCTGCAATATGCAGTAAAAGGCTTCTGGGAAAAATCTGCATAAAAACATCTAGCTCTGCTGCATCTCTGCCTATATTCAAAAGAACTATCCCTTGTTTTTCATTTGGCAATCTCATTCTCGGTTTGAAGCTATCTGCTGGTGTTTTCCAGTTAACGGGGACAGGAATACGTGCATTCTGGATTTCTGTTTCTACCGTTTCATTATCATTAGCAGACAAATCATACTCACTATCTAAGGTTTCCTGAGATGTCGATGGTTGTTGCATATCCGAACATATATTTTCATTTTCACTCTCGTACAAACTTTCTCTTTCACTCTCTGAACTTTTCTCTTCGTCTTCTTCCTCAGGACAAAACTCTGAATCATCCGAGCCTTCAAATACCTCAGCTTCAGATTCACTTGACATTTCATTTATAGCTTCTTCAAGCTGTTTTTTGAGTAAGTGCACGACGCCGGCTCATGTCTGTAACAATAAAATATTTTTACTGACGGGACATTTTTAACCCATTCAAAATTACTGTTGGGACGATAATATCCCACTAAATCAGTTTGTGATATAGTTATCAAATTATACATATATTTTTA
The DNA here is from genome assembly GCA_963243735.1 of Neocrepidodera transversa. NCBI lineage: Eukaryota > Metazoa > Arthropoda > Insecta > Coleoptera > Chrysomelidae > Neocrepidodera > Neocrepidodera transversa. The sequence goes on along the minus strand of OY725340.1, from coordinate 28,314,761 downwards.
TTGCTTTTGCTTACCTTCAGTTGTTTCTACTTCCAGAAATCCGTTGAAATTGTTTTGATCAAATTTATCACGATATTTACTACTATAATAACTTTACAAAGAACATGCACTACGACAGTAGACCAACAAGTTCATTAAACACGTGTTCTGGAGTTCGGCTTGGCCACCCAGCGTTGCCAAATCTTACCGTAGACCATAAACTACTGAAATTTTTAATTTACGTGTAAATAGGGGAATTTTTAAACCCAACAGTAAACTCGGAGAGGCGTGTGGGACTCATATGTCCCTGCAGTGGCGAAAGGGATAAAAAGTGTGTGGGACATATATGTCCCTGCAGTCGCGAAAGGGGCCTTTAAATAAGTGACGTTTATATCAATTTTATAGTGTGAAATAAATTAAACACCAACAATATTTTATAACTAATTTATTATAATCACAGAATATTGGAGTATTAAAAAACATCTTATAAAACTATAATTACATGTACCTCTATAGAAGCAGAAAAAGAAAAGCAGTTATAAATATTTTACAAAACAGATTAACCAATATCAATTTTACAATAACTACAACCCTATATGTATATTAAAGTATAGAAAATTGAGTTAAAAACAACACATTATTATTTTATAATGCAAGCTGAATTCCTAATGAATATTCAAGTAAAAGATACATATAAACAGTATGTAACAACAAAAGTTTTTATTTGTTTTACGTTACATAGGAATTTTTTGTTTGTATTTTTTATTTGCATAGTAATATAAGAGAAAAGTTGTTATTTTTTGTATATGAAATAATCCGAAAAATGAAAATTTATCGAGGAAATTGCATAAAAGTGCATTTTTAATGAATTTCGAGTTCATCGCTACATACTTTTTAAATAAAAAAATGCAAAAGACTCGCGAATGAATAAATTGTTGGACTAGCTTAGTGTAAATTATTTAATAATGAATCATAACCTCAAAACACAAAATAAATGATTTTTTTTACTAAAAACGCAATAAGTAACGTAAAAATTGTAGGTGTAATTTAATGTTATAAATACGTATAATGCACTAAAAGATGGAAAAAAAATTAAGACATAGGTATAGTCTGTATACAGTAAAATTATGATTTTATCGTGTTTGGATTATCACTGGGAGTATGTTCCTTAGTTGTAGACCTGATAAGCAATTAAAGTTTTTTACCACGTGAATAACTCCCGTTCTGTAAGTCTCTGAAGTAAGTCCATATCCTTACAAAAACTTAAAAAAAAACAATATATTTTTTCTACAACCACTATGCAAAACACGCTTTTCTACACAAATTTTTATACGCAAAGCAGGCCTTTTCTTAATAACTTTGATATCCGTAGAAAAGTAATAATTTATAATGTGAAAAGTACACGCTATGGCACTTTTCTCCACGGAAATGTCAAACACAGCCATTACCTGTCAACTTTTTTTGACAAGTTACTGTTTTTTTTTCATTAATAAATATGATTGTAGAAAAAATATTGTGTACAACTTGTACGCAAAGCACTTGTTATACAAACTACTATTTCATTTTTTTACCACCATTAACTAGATCAATTTTCATCAAGATTTCAGAAAATATAATTTTCTTTGTAATAAAAAGACCCTGAACAGATAGTGTAAAAATATTGAACCCAAAATTGCATTTGTTATCTAAAATTTGAAATGCAATTAAAAAGAAATTTTTTTAATGTAATTTTGGTTACTTTTTACCTCTCGCCCTTCAGATAAGAGAGGTATAGGAATCATGCTAAAAATTGGGTAGTGAGTTTTCAATGAATTAACACGTTTTAGGGTCCCTAGAATACGATTTTAATATTTTCGCGATGATGTCTGTGTGTGTGTGTGTGTTAGTGTGTGTGTGTGTGTGTGTGTGTGTGTGTGTGTGTGTGTGTGTGTGTGTGTGTGTGTGTGTGTGTGTGTTAGTGTGTGTGTTTGGATGGATGTTGTAGTAACGATAACTCAAAAACTACTGAATAGAAAAATTTGAAATGTTGCATACAGCATTCTGATACCCTAGATTAGATCTGATTAGATTTTGGTGCCAATCGCACAAGCGGAAGTGGCAATTGCAATGGGTAATGCCGCCATTTTTATACAAAACGGCAATAAAGTTTTACACATATATTTTGTATACCCTATAGTTTATTCTCATCCCATTAAAATTTTCAAAACTTTTGCCATTGTTGCCAGATTTACAAAAAAATAATTTTTTTTCATACTTTTTTGTGTCAACCTGTAAATTTTTGATTCAAAAATGGCGAGAGGTCATGTGCTGGCCACATCAGATTTTTATATCTATTTGTTAGCACATTTTTTATTTGCCATTTTATATCTTGATGTGTTTAAAACCTCGCCTAGTTTAAAACGCTTCTATACGGACTTCATCGATTCTGCAAGAAGTAGAATCCGATTTCTCAAAAAAAAAACAGACACGTGGCATCTACGTAGTTATTATGAGTGTATTTCTTTTGCACTTGGATCACTTTTGAACGGGTCAAAACTGACCACGCAAAAATACAAATAAAACGCGCCTAACCAAAGCAACTAACGTTGTTGTTACGTTCCGGTGAATTATCATCTGCGACTGGCATCAAAGTACCAGAAAAAGATCATTCACTTAAAGAATTTTATTCCTCAGATGACGAATGTATCTCGGAGAAAATGTATTCCTAAAATTGAACATTAAAGATTACACCGAATATATAGACGTCTTTTTTTATGAAATATTTAATATTATCTTCCCCACTAGACGAAGTGTCACCTTCCATTTTTACCTCTCGCCCTTCAGATAAGAGAGGTATAGGAATCATGCTAAAAATTGGGTAGTGAGTTTTCAATGGATAAACACGTTTTAGGGTCCCTAGAATACGATTTTAATATTTTCGCGATGATGTCTGTGTGTGTGTGTGTTAGTGTGTGTGTTTGGATGGATGTTGTAGTAACGATAACTCAAAAACTACTGAATAAAAAAATTTGAAATTTTGCATACAGGATTCTGATACCCTAGATTAGATCTGATTAGATTTTGGTGCCAATCGGATAACCGGAAGAGGCACTTGCTATGGGTGATGACGCCATTATTATACATAATGGCAATAAAGTTTTACACATATATTTTGTATACCCTATAGTTTATTTTCATCCCATTAAAATTTTAGAAACTTTTGCCATTGTTGCCAGATTTACAAAAAAGTAAATTTTTTTCATATTTTTTTGTGCCACCGTGTAAATTTTTGATTCAAACATGGCGAGAGGTCATGTGGTGGCCACATCAGATTTTTTACATTATTTTTATAACTCACATAAAAACAATTGCATTTTATAGACTATTTTTTTTCTCAGATTTGCTAGATAATTTTTTAATAAAAAAAAACAAAGTTGATTTTTGTTAACGCGAACTCGATCCAGATATTTAACTTTTTGCATTTTGGCCAATTGCTAATTAACAAATACGTATTTTGAGCTAAAATTTCGACTGTATCGTTTTGAAACCTCATTTCATGTGATAAATTCAAAAAAAGTTTTAGTGAAACTTATCTGTTAATTGAACTAAAATATGATTTTTTTGATATTTTTATAAAGCTCAGTTGCAAAATGTAGTTTATTGTAATTTTTTTTATTTCAAATTTGTTATTATTTTTACCTCTCGCCCTTCAGATAAGAGAGGTATAGGAATCATGCTAAAAATTGGGTAGTGAGTTTTCAATTGATAAACACGTTTTGGGGTCCCTAGAATACGATTTTAATATTTTCGCGATGATGTCTGTGTGTGTGTGTGTTAGTGTGTGTGTGTGTTAGTGTGTGTGTGTGTGTGTGTGTTTGGATGGATGTTGTAGTAACGATAACTCAAAAACTACTGAATAAAAAAATTTGAAATTTTGCATACAGGATTCTGATACCCTAGATTAGATCTGATTAGATTTTGGTGCCAATCGCACAACCGGAAGTGGCAGTTGCTATGGGTGATGACGCCATTATTATACAAAACGGCAATTAAGTTTTTCACATATATTTTGTATACCCTATAGTTTATTTCCATCTCATTAAAATTTTCTAAACTTTTGCCATTGTTGCCAGATTTACAAAAATATAATTTTTTTTCATACTTTTTTGTGTCAACCTGTAAATTTTTGATTCAAAAATGGCGAGAGGTCATGTGCTGGCCACATCAGATTTTTTTATCTTTTCATTGGGTTTAGTTGCAAATGCATTAATTTCCTCGTACCGAGAATTTTTTTTTAATATGTTATTTTGCCCTCAAATGAAATATAAAAAATCTGATGTGGCCAGCACATGACCTCTCGCCATTTTAGAATCAAAAATTTACAGGTTGACACAAAAAAGTATGAAAAAAAATTATTTTTTTGTAAATCTGGCAACAATGGCAAAAGTTTCGAAAATTTTAATGAGATGAAAATAAACTATAGGGTATACAAAATATTTGTGTAAAACTTTATTGCCGTTTTGTATAATAATGGCGTCATCACCCATAGCAACTGCCACTTCCGGTTGTGCGATTGGCACCAAAATCTAATCAGATCTAATCTAGGGTATCAGAATTCTGTATGCAAAATTTCAAATTTTTTTATACAGTAGTTTTTGAGTTATCGTTACTACAACATCCATCCAAACACACACACACACACTAACACACACACACACACTAACACACACACACACTAACACACACACACACTAACACACACACACACAGACATCATCGCGAAAATATTAAAATCGTATTCTAGGGACCCTAAAACGTGTTTATCCATTGAAAACTCACTACCCAATTTTTAGCATGATTCCTATACCTCTCTTATCTGAAGGGCGAGAGGTAAAAAGATTGTGCTTTAAATGTGTTTTACGATCACTCCCTCCCTATTCTTTTTTTACTATTTCTTTCTTTTTTCATAATTCTACCTGCTTTTGCCTATTTGTCCTATATTTCCCCATTTTCACTATTTTTGGCTCTTTTCTCTATTTCTCCCGTTTTTTATTGTTTTTTCCTATTTCCCCCTAATTGTACTTGTCCCTATTTGTATCTATTTTTCACTATTTTCCCTATTTTTCTCTACTTTTTTTTAATATTCTCCATTTTTCCCTATTTGTTAGGGTATGTCATAATTTTTCTTTATATTTCCCCATGTTTCCCTATTTTTGCCTCTATTTGTCCTATTTTCTGACAGCAGCTCTTTAATAATTCCTAATTAGTCCTAGTAAAATGGAGGTTGTCTGAAAATATGACAGCAGCTCTTGGTTAATTCCTAAATAGTCCTGGTAGAATGGGGGTTATCTGAAAATCTGACATCAGCTCTTTATTACTTCCTAAAAAGTCCTAGAAGAAAAGAGGTTGTTTGAAAATCTCACAGCAGCTCATGTATAATTGCTAAATAGTTCTAGCAGAATGGGGGTTGCCTAGAAATCTGACAGCAACTCTTGGATAATTCCTAAATAGTAATTGCAGAATGGGGGTTGTCTGAAAATTTGACTGCAGCTCTTGATGGATTATTCCTACATAGTCCTAATAGAGTGGGTTAGTCTGGAAATCTGATTGCAGGTCTTCTATAATTCCTAAATAGTCCTAATTGAGTGGGATAGTCTGGAAATCTCACAACAGTTCTTGGATAATTTCTAAATAGTCCTAGCAGAATAGAGGTTGTCTGAAAATCTGACAGCAGCTCTTGGATAATTCCTAAATAGTCCCAGTAGGATGGGGGTTGTCTGAAAATCTGACAGGAGCTCTTTAATAATTCCTAAATAGTCCTACTAGAATGGAGGTTGTCTGAAATCTGACAGCAGCTCTTGAATAATTCCTAAATAGTCCCAGTAGCATGGAGGTTGTCTGAAAAACTGACAGCAGCTCTTTAATAATTCCTAATTAGTCCTAGTAAAATGGAGGTTGTCTGAAAATATGACAGCAGCTCTTGGTTAATTCCTAAATAGTCCTGGTAGAATGGGGGTTGTCTGAAAATCTGACATCAGCTCTTTATTACTTCCTAAAAAGTCCTAGCAGAAAAGAGGTTGTTTGAAAATCTCACAGCAGCTCATGTATAATTGCTAAATAGTTCTAGCAGAATGGGGGTTGCCTAGAAATCTGACAGCAACTCTTGGATAATTCCTAAATAGTAATTGCAGAATGGGGGTTGTCTGAAAATTTGACTGCAGCTCTTGATGGATAATTCCTACATAGTCCTAATAGAGTGGGTTAGTCTGGAAATCTGATTGCAGGTCTTCTATAATTCCTAAATAGTCCTAATTGAGTGGGATAGTCTGGAAATCTCACAACAGTTCTTGGATAATTTCTAAATAGTCCTAGCAGAATAGAGGTTGTCTGAAAATCTGACAGCAGCTCTTGGATAATTCCTAAATAGTCCCAGTAGGATGGGGGTTGTCTGAAAATCTGACAGGAGCTCTTTAATAATTCCTAAATAGTCCTACTAGAATGGAGGTTGTCTGAAATCTGACAGCAGTTCTTGAATAATTCCTAAATAGTCCCAGTAGCATGGAGGTTGTCTGAAAAACTGACAGCAGCTCTTTAGTAATTCCTAATTAGTCCTAGCAAAATGGAGGTTGTCTGAAAATCTGACAGCAGTTCTTTAATAATTCCGAAATAGTCCATGTAGCATGGGGGTTGTCTGAAAATCTGACAGCAGCTCTTTAATAATTCCTAAATAGTCCTAGCAGAATGGAGGTGGTCTGAAAATTTGACAGAAGCTCTTGAATAATTCCTAAATAGTCCCAGTAGGATGGGGGTTGTCTGAAAAACTGACAGCAGCTCTTTAATAATTCCTCATTAGTCCTAGAAAAATGGAGGTTGTCTGAAAATCTGACAGCAGTTCTTTAATAATTCCGAAATAGTCCCAGTGGCATTGGGGTTGTCTGAAAATCTGACATCAGCTTTTTAATAATTCCTAAATAGCTCTAGCAGAATGGAGGTTGTCTGAAAATCTGACATCAGCTCATTAATACTTCCTAAAAAGTCCTAGCAGAATGGAGGTTGTTTGAAAACCTGACAGCAGCTCTTGGATAATTGCTAAATAGTTCTAGCAGAATGGGGGTTGCCTAGAAATCTAACAGCAGCTCTTTAATAATTCCTACATAGTCCTAGCAGAATGGGGGTTGTCTAAAAATCTGACAGTAGCTCATGGATAATTCCTAAATAGCCCTAGTAGAGTGGGTTAGTCTGTAAATCTGATAGCAGCCCTGGGATTATTCCTAAACAGTCCTAGTAGAATGGGTTAGTCTGGAAATCTGATAGCAGCTCTTGGATAATTCCTAAACAGTCCTAGTAGAGTGGAATAGTCTGGAAATCTCACAGCAGCTCTTGGATTATTCCTAAATGGTCCTAGTAGAGTGAGATAATCTGGAAATCTGACAGCAGCTCTTGGATAATTCCTAAATAGTCCTAGTAGAGTGGGTTAGTCTGAAAATCTGACAACAGCTCTTGGATAATTCCTAAATAGTCCTAGTAGAGTGGAATAGTCTGGAAATCTCACAGCAGCTCTTGGATTATTCCTAAATAGTCCTAGTAGAGTAAGATAATCTGGAAATCTGACAGCAGCTCTTGGATAATTCCTAAATAGTCCTAGTAGAGTGGGTTAGTCTGAAAATCTGACAACAGCTCTTGGATAATTCCTAAATGATCCTTGTAGAATGTGGGTTGTCTAAAAAGTTAACAGCAGCTCTTGGATAATTCCTAAACAGTCATAGTAGAATGTGGGTTGTCTGGAAAGCTGACAGCAGCTCTTGGATAATTCCTAAATAGTCCTGGTAGAGTGTGATAGTGCGGAAAGCTGACAACAGCTCTTAGATAATTTATGAATAGGCCTAGTAGGATGTGGATGTCTGGAAATCTGACAGCAGCTTTTGAATAATTCGTCAATATTTCAGGTAGAATCGGGTAGTATTTAACATCAACACGTTTAGGTGTAGAATTTTTATTGTAAATTTTAAAAGTATTTATCTTTCAGAAATTATTAAGCAGGTTTATCACTGTGCGTTGAAAAAATATTTTATTCTATAATATAAGCGATTGCAATTTTATAATATTGAATTGCCAATATCTCCGGAGATGCGGAATGAAAAATTAAATGCTTCTTAAAAAACGAATACGTAAAAAAATTCGGCAAAATGTTGGTTATGGTCGTAAAATTCAATATTTTTAAATTTTTAAAGACGTATTTGGAGCATTCAAATACATATTTTCTAAAATTCTTATGAAAATCCCCTGATTTTTCCACTATTTATTGTTTTTTTAATAAAATACCACAATTTGATACATTTCGTTGGTTTAAGATTAGGAAATATTTTTAAAATATTCATAATACATAATTCGATAGCTTATTCATATACGAGTATTGTGTAATTTCTTTATTTTACTTTAACTAACAGAATCGGTATAAAATGCACTCGAATGAACTTCTATGCACTTTTCTGTCGAAGCTCCAACTCGATTTCTTTAAATTTTCATTTTCCAGTTTATTTTTATACATTTAACGAAAAATAAATCGAACTTCGCTCTTACATCACTATTAGATAACATTTTATCTCTATTACAATACTTGTTGGTTAAATTAATTAATTAAAATTAGTCAACTAAAAATAACTTACTACTTACAAAAAATGCTACAACAATGCACACTTAACTTAATTTCGAGATACAAACCTAATAAGTATTAATTACGCAAAAAATGATTTTAAAATAAATATTTAATTTAATTTAATTTAACCTAAAATTTTCAGTACGTATTTCTAAATAATATTTTTAATAGTCTTGCAATATAATACTTTTAAAATAAATATATTTTTTTGATTTTACAATCTAGGAACTGTTGAAATATTTTTGAGATATTACTTAGTAAAAATTATTTATTGTCTTACTATTAAATAACGAATGATATTAATATACATTTTTTTATTATTCAGTTATATCTGATGACAATGTGCTGAAAGCAATTTTATTATCTTATAGTTTAATTACATAACATTAAGTTAGTATGACAAGACGACGCTCAGGTTATCCTTTAATAGGAACATAAACTGGCTGTAGTGCCTCTGGCCATTTCTCAAATTACATACAAAATAAATACCTAAACTTTCACAAAACACGCTTTAGATGTGACTAGTTACTATAGAAGTCATTCACATGTATTTTGCATCCCATGCCAACTACCTATATAAATTTAAAGCAACACAATAAGTATTATATATTGCTCTCATATATTTAAAAATATAAGTAACATAAGTCTTCCTATTAGTTTTATATTGGCCAGGGATTGTTATGAGGTCCTTTTAGAACAGCTATTGTAATAGTGTAGTTTAAAAAATTGCATAGAAAATAAATGTAAATTAACATTCTTGACGTAAAATATGAGCAAACCTGGTATATCGCTTAATAATTATTATTCCATATGAGCGAAATACAAAATAAACTCCAGAAATTAAACAAGGTAAAAAAATAAGTATAAAATAAAGTCAACACATTCTAAAGAGAAACGTAAGCAATATTCAAATGGCAGCTACAAAAATGTCCGCCACTTACATAAGCTGAGGTAGTACCAACTAGCGAAGGATATGAGGAAATTCCAAGAACTGCAAAGAAAATTAACACAGAGGGATATTTTTTATTATAGTAAAAATCGTGATAAAAAATAAAATTAAAAGTTTATTTTTTGTCCATAGTACAGAGATAAAATAAAACGGAAATATATAGAGGTTGGCTAAAGGGACGTTCGACAAGTATAATTTTTTTTTTTTTAAGATAATATTCTATAGTCCTGATATGTCATTCGATTCGAAATAGCGTGTAGATATTTTTTAAAAAAATTCAAGAGCCTCTTGCAAAAATTGCAAAAATTAAACAATTAACTGAAAAAAATGGAGTTTGTTCTTTTGCAAATATCTCAAATACTATTTGACATTGTTTGAATTTGAAAACAGATTCAAAAAGAGGAGAAAATCTACTGTAGGACCAATAATTATAATTTTCACAGTGTTGAAAATACGGCTGAAAACAGGGCTTGCGTACTTTGAACCTTTAATGAATAAATATTATTTAAACTTATTGAATATAAAAATTAAAAATTGAAAAAATTCAAAAATCTACTGGATAGATTTATAAACAATAATCCGCGGCCAAAAAAATTTTATCGCAATTTTTCAATTAGTTAATTAACAATTTTTTCCTACTTGAACATGAACATTGTAAGTGCGATAATTGTGAAATAACAAATTTGATATTTTTTTTCCTCTTTTGGACCTATTTTTAAAAGGTCTCAGAAGAGATTCCTGTTGAAAAAATGTTATTTTCCACTTTGTTATTAACAATTTAGCTAGGTTCAAAATAAAAAAAACTTGATTAATCACTTAAAATTTTTTTTATATTACTATTGATCCGTTCTTTTATGATCAGAAGTCACATGAAAATGATTTTAAAAATTTTTATGTTCTATTGTTTACAAAATTATTGTTAACAAATGCGTTGTTTATACGAAAATTTAAATTTCTTTTTTGGAAACTTAATGTTTGATGCAAATTATGATTAAACAAAATCGTTCCTTAAAAAAATTTTTTTATTCCTAAAAACGCATTTGTTAATTAACAATTTTTCTCTACCTATAGATAATTTTTCTCAAAAATGAGATGGTTGTTTTTGTTTCATTATGTAAAAAATCGGTCAAGTGCGTGTCGGACTTCGCACATTTAGTGTTCCGTACCAAATGTAGAATATAAGCCAAAAATACTTGGTAAAATGATTTAAAGAACCAAAAAGAAAAATTACCAGACGCATGTGCGTTCGACGAAGAAAACAAAATTATGAGACGAAAAATGCATTTGTTAACAAAATTAATAATAGCACAGATAAAAATAATAAAATATCGAATATCACAATCCGCATATATACTTACGATATATTAACCAATTTTGTTAATATCAGCGTAACCGACAAAGATAGAAAAAAATTATAAGACGAAAAATGCATTTTTTAATAAAACATACGATTGCACAGATAAAAATAATAAAATATCGAGTATCACAATTTACATATATACGAAGGTGCTGAACCCTAAAAATTCTTCGGCAGAAAATTTTGCAATATTTTTTAAAACAAAAAATATGCCTTTTATCTACTCACTGAGATCCATTCAACGATGCCTCACTCGATGGGGTAGGCCAAATTTTTTTTTCAGCGCCCCCCTTTAGTTGTATGGGAGCCCCCTTGAAAACTTTCAAAAATATTTTTTTACAGTTTATATGGCTTTGGGTCAACAAGACGCATAAACTGTGAAATTTGAAGTCTCTGGCTCCAACGGTTTAACTGCTAGACCGGTGTGACAGACGGACGGACGGACGGACGGACACGCGAGTGAGAGCAATAGGGTTCCGTTTTGACCCTTTTGGTACGGAACCCTAAAAACGAAAAAAAAATATATAGAAAAAATGTAATTACTTATAACAAAGTTTTTATTAAATGAACAATAAAAAATTAAATAAACACAATTTTTTTTAGTTATCAAATAGCAAGATTAGTTTTGATTTAAAAAAATGGTTCCATAATAATATTTACAGGTGATAAAAAAAAATTGTTAATTAACAAATGCGTTTTTAAGCAAAAAAAAAATTATTTCCAAAAAATAAATTTTAAATTATCTCATAAACAACGCATTTGTTTATAACAATTTTTGTAAACAATAAAAAATAAAAAATAAAAAAAAATATTTTCATGTTTTCACTTTCTAATTATAAAAATTTTTTTCAATGATTAAACAAGCTTTTTAATTGTTAACGTAAGTTGTTAATAACAAAGTAAAAAATAACAATTTTTTAATTTTTACAACGGGAACCTCTTCTGAGATCTTTCAAAAATAGATCCAAAAAGGAAAAAAAAATTAAATTTTTTATTTAACAATGATCGCACTTACAATGTTCATGTTCAATTATGAAAAAATTGTTAATTAACTAATGCACAATTAACAGAAAAATCGCGATAAAAATTTTTTGAAAACGGATTATTGTTCATAAATCTATCCGGTAGATGCCTAAATTTTTTCAATATTTAATTTTGATAGCTAATAAGTTTAAATAATATTTATTCATTAAACGTCCAAAGTGGGCAGCGCTTGCACGAGCCGTAGTCTCCGTTTTCGCCGTATTTTCTGCTAAAATTATAAATCTTGGTCCTACAATTCTCGGAAGTACGTATAGTTTTTTTTTGATAAATTTCCTCTTTTTGAATATTTTTTCAAATTTGAAAAATGTCAAATGGTTTTTGAGATATTTGCAAAAAAACAAATCCCTTTTTTTTAGTTAATTGTTGTTAACTTTGACCATTTTTGCAAGCGGCTCCTGAATTTTTTCAAAAATCATCTACACGCTATTCCGATTTGAATGACACCTTGTTCATATTTTCGTATGCGGAGAAAAAAGTTTTATCCAAAAAGGACTTGTTGACTAGACTATTTACAGCTATTTTGATTTATGAAATAAGTGTCACTTTTAAATCGTTTTTTAATAGACTTTTACTTCCCTAATTAACTAACGGTGGTAGCTAAGTAGTTTATTTTATGCTGGACTAATAGTACAATCATCTGGTAGTTTTACCTGGAAAGTTTTTCAGGAGTTTTGAGAATTGGTAATTTTGTATATTTCGGTGTACTCTTTCCGAATTTCTACTTCGACAACTTGTATCGTCATATTAGAAAAATGACGCCTAAAAAATTATTTTGATAATATCTCCTTTGGCAATAGTAAATTAAACTAAAAAAAATTCCTATGTTTTGTGTAATAACCTTTTTTTTGTAAAATCGTACGAGCCACGCAACATAACTTTTTCCCAAAAAAATTAATTTTCACACCACCATGAGTATGTGGTGCGTTTTTTATACTTGTATCCCCAGTGTGCCTAATGTAGTATTCCAAAATTCAGCGCAATATTTATTAATTCATTAATTACAATTGCAAGAATACACTAGCGTCCATTAAACCTTATATTTAACATATCCTATAATTTCAACAAAATACTATAATTAAAAACGCTAAACAGTTAATTTCAGTAATTCTTATGAATTCAATTTTTTAAGTAAATTACTATTGAATTAAAGAGTGCTGATTCCACAATTGACGCCCAACGTGTTAAATTGTTATCTTATTATAATTCTACAACTAAATAGTATTAGCGTTACAGTAATAACAATAACTGCTTGTTTTTTTTATTCCTTATCCATAAAAAAGCTCCTGAAGTAAATTACTCAAATATACCATTGGTCCTTTATAACTGCAAGGTTAAGTGATAAAAGATCATAAAATAATTTAGGAAACTGTGATCATTTAAAACTATAAAAGTGTACTAAAACATTTATGTAGTGTAGTTCATGCTCTGCTCATAACCCTAGTTATATACTGCACTTCTAACTGAACGATTTAAAAATTATTTGCGATAAAATATTGTCATTAATTTCAATTAAACTTCGTTTAAACTTTGAGTAGTAATGTTCTGCTTAATAAAGTTCCAAAAATATTTTTTTCGAGTTTAAGTTATTTAATTGGCGCAGTCAGTAGGATACGTGCAGATATCAAAAAGTTTCGTATCGTGTCAAAAACTTTTTCGAACCGTAGAGTTTTTACCCCTTAAGTGCGTATCGGACGTTGAGCATTCCTGGATTAAGTGGAATCGAAATCTATTGGAAAAAATAGTAATAGATATTTTTTTAAATACATGTGTCATATGAATCAAACAAATTTTAAATATAATTATATATTAGTCAGAAAATAGTACTAATAGTGATATTATAGATATTTATTACAAAAATTACTACTATTAAATCTTTCATTGGTGATGGAAATTGCAAAAAAAATATTTCAACAGTTTTCCATTAAATACTTTTTTACATAACCTAAGCTACAGTTATTAAATTTTTTTAACAACAGTTCCTGTATCGGATTCTTCCGAAGGAGACGATTCAGAGCTAAATGACTCTTTAGTAACAGCAGGTGATTTTATAAGCATCGGTATTTGCGACTTTTTTACATTTTTATTAACACTTTTATCAGTGTCATCTGTTTTTCTATCAACTTCAACATGTTCTTTCGCCGATTCAATTTTAGGATCTTTTAAAGATTGCTGGTAAGGTTGGTTATCAGGAACAACAACCCTAGGTATATGTTTATTAATTTTATCTTCCGAAGAAGGTTTTTTACTCAAAGTAGGTTTAATAACAACTCTAGGATCAGGACGTTTCACATTAGGAGTTACTACAGTTTTTGGTTTCTTAACTTCAGTATCTTTTATAGCCTTAGGAATAAGAGGTCCAAAGTATAAATTATTACAAACAATTTCTGGTTCATCTTCAACTTCTTCTTGTAGCATAGGTTCTGAAATAAATATAGGTTGAGGCTCGCTTGTTTGTTTACTTAAAGTTGTGGTTCTTGGAGGAGGTGTAGGCGGTAATTTACTGAAACTCCCTGATTGTGTTACAATTATATCGGGTCCTGGTAAAGTGCATACTGGCATTGATCTTCTATTATTCAATAACGTAGGATAATCAGGTAAAACTTTAGGAAAGTTTCTTCTTTTAATAATTTTTAGAGATTCTTCAGGAGTAAGAGCAATTGGTAAGTCAACTTCATCTCTACAAGTCACATTGATATCCTCATCAGGAATAAATGTTTTTAATTTTTTAATTGGGGAATATATTACATCTTGCACTGGATCAGAGTTAGAATGCTTATGTTCTATTTTGACCAAAGTAGGCTGAGTTACGTGATAATTTGTTGCTTCATTTGGAACGGAAAAATCTTCTAATGTTATCGATCTTCTTAGCGGTGTAATTGGTTCAGGTTTCATATATGAATAATCAAAAGATTTTGATAGTTCAATTGGTTGTTGCATTAAAACGCTTTGGCCTCTGCCAGAAGGAGTTGCGTCAATTCCCACTGAGACCTTTGGTACTTTTGGTCTCGTGATAGTGGAAGTTTTCATAGCAGTATCAGTTGGTACTGATTTTTCATTTTCTTTAATATTTTCAGCTACCGATCTTCGATTTTTTCTAAAAATGCGTGGGCTATACTTCTGAATGATTTCTTGGGTAATCCATTCTCTGACTTTGGTATGAGCATCGATTGTACTACCTGACATTTGCCTGGAAAGTTTATAATTAGGAACAGATTCTGGAGTAACGGCTTCGTAAGTATCGTCACTTTTTGAAGATTTGCTTATCATTCGTACAATGTTGCAACCATTTAAAACAAATCCATCTTCGTCTTTTGGAATTTTTTGTGGTAATTCATCTTTTTTAGTTACCTTTCTCTTATTCTTACATTTAAAATAAATAAAAATAAGAAGTACGAGATTTGCGACGAGAAATAGAGCCCCTGCAATGGTTATGACATTCATAGTTGAGCTTTGTTTGACTTCTTTAGGCTCTGATTCGATAATTTTGCCGTAAACTTGTTCTTCGATATTACCAGGTCTATATCCAGTTTTAATTACGGTTCCATAAGATTTCTCAGGATCGGGTTTAGTTCCTGTTTTAGTAATTGTTCCATATACTTCATTAGAAGGTTTTAAAAAAGGTTTTTCAAAATTTTCATATTTATTTCTCGGATTTACTGTAAATTTGTTATGAAAATTGTAAAGCCACGGTGGTGGTGTGCGTGGTGGTGAAGAAGGTGCATAAAATACACTCTTTTTTGTTGGATGTGCTAAGGGAAATGAATCAAATGTTAAATTTTCAGTCAGCGTAGGAAATATTTCATTCCAATATTGCATTTCTGGTGCTCGATAGTGCTGGCCTGGTTGCGGAGGTATATCTGAAACAAATAATAAAAATCTCTAATACCGATAACATGTTATAAAAGCCTACAGGGAAGAACTAGTTGGGTTAATTGTAATCAAAATTGTTAATTGTAGGCCGAAGTCAAAAACAAAGGGAATAATTTGCATTTTTAACCCCAATGTAAATACGAAGTTAATTTAAATTTAAAATAGGGATAAAACATTGCCGCACACGCTTTAATGTAATTTTAACGTTGGGTGTATGGGATTGATAAACAAAATACTTGCCACTTTTGCTTTTTTTTGAAATGTAAAAAAATATAATACAAAGTGAAAAATAATATAGATTTTTAGTTTTCAGTTTATTATTGCGTTGTTGAAATATCAAAAAATAATTAAAATTTATTTATATAACCGTTGTGTTCCTTAATTTAAGTTTCGTAAGGTCAGGAAGATTTTCAATATTTTTACCTAATAAACAACTAGATTCAATACAAAGATTAAAAAATTAGGTAATTTGCAAAATCATTTAACTTTTGATATTTTCAGGATTATCTTCATAATTAGAAATTTTATTTATCTTAGAAATATTTTTCATTTGAAGTAATAGTACGAGATTCGGTGACATGATTACTATGTCCATCTGTTTTTTAAATAAAATATAATTTTTATAGATAACTATTAATGGAGAAATACGATTCTGTCGGTTGGCCTCTCAAAATATAGCCGCAATAGTTAATTTCAAAGAGAAAAATGTAAAGAACTTAAAAATATTGGGTTGCGTTTTTCACTTGGCCGCAACCGCTTGGCAACCAGGTATAAACAGGTATAACTTTGTTCACGTTATACGTTCATAACGTATTTTAGTAAATTAAATATACCTTATTTTTATCTCTACATGATGGGATACGGTTGTTTATGTAAAAGGGCCCACAAATAGGGATTGCCAACTCCTAAGGATAAATGATAGCGAGAGAAAGTAGCGCACCTCAGCGTCCATCATATAAGGACATAGTGTGCAAGATGTCAGTCTTTTCAAAACTTGATCATGCTTAACTAAAGGCGCAACCAGTAGAATCGACTTTAATAAATAAAAAAAAAATGTAATTAATACATTTATTTTCAGTTGTATTTGAACTAATTTAAAAATAAAAAAAAATGCATCCCAAGTAGCGACGATAACCATATAATATATCAAAATTAACGTTATTTTTGGTTTATACATTAATCATTTATAAAACGACGTTCTTCAAATCACCGAATAA
Source organism: Neocrepidodera transversa (assembly GCA_963243735.1). NCBI lineage: Eukaryota > Metazoa > Arthropoda > Insecta > Coleoptera > Chrysomelidae > Neocrepidodera > Neocrepidodera transversa. The sequence continues at coordinate 28,297,710 of OY725340.1, read as the reverse complement.
CGTTGAGCATGACTTTATTTAAACAATATTAAACTACAACGTTGATACAACGTTTACCCAACCAACTGCATGTAGTAAATATTTTGGGAATGCGAATAACGTTCTAAAAACGTTTGAGTGCCAACTTTAATTAAGCAGTGGGTAATTTTTAAGATAAATTAAAAACGTTTTCCCGGAGTCGCCTTTGCAACTATTCTTTTTAAAAGACCTGAATGATCATAACCTAGATTTAAAATTTAAAAAATGGTTTTGAATTGAAAATAAAACGAACCTTTAAATATACCGCCTCCTATTACAGGCAAAAAAAGATTATGTGGTGCAGAAAATTAAAAGGCACAAGCCTACATGAAGACCGACAGTTTAAATTCTTTAGAGGTTTAAGAGAAACAACTAATTTTCAAGTGGACCAACAATTTATGCAGGAGGAACAGCTAAATCAAATGAAAGAATTGAGGAAAGAACTAAGTAGTAAAGAAGATATCAATCTTAGAAGAGAACAGCGAAGGTGAAGAAGAAGAGCTAAATTTACAATCTGTGGAGGATACATTAGCCTCTAAAATTAGAGAATTTTTACCCAATTGGGTGCTAAAATATCAGATACCTCAAGTTTCAATAAACGCTTTGCTGAAAAATTTAATATCTTGTGGGGTATTAGGGTTACCTAAAGACAGTAGAACATTAAAAGATACTCCTAAAACCGTAAATGTGTAAAACATGTGTAACGGCTACTTTTGGCACCATAAGCTTTAACATAGATAGACTGGCCATTGCGAGTAGTTCTAAAAGTCAATTTTGTCGCGCTTTGGGTATAAAGTTAGTTGTCTCTCAGAATAACGTTGAAAATTAGTATATGCTTTAGTTATTTGATACCCAGAGTCACGTTGACGCCTATTGTACTCCTACGCCATGTTTAAACTCTTTAAAAATATGATCGTCCATTACAATTTTGGAAATAAACAACCATAAACAATGGATCATAAAGCCTTATTTTAGTTTTTGAGTAAAAATTCATATATATCCCGTTTAGTTTGCGTTTGAGTCAATATCAGGTTTAAATATTGTTTATCTAATATAATTTTTTGTTTTTTTTATTTTTAGTTCTGAGAAATTCGCAACGGATTGGCATAAAATAATAGTATATTTGACAATAAAGTGAAACTGTTATCGTCGTGAGAGTAAGTAAATTCAGCAACATTTAGAAAACGACCAACTGCCACTTAGTGTTAAAACTGAAACGTTCTAAAAACCCAAGAATGATTGACCAAATTGGTGCAAAACAGGGTTGTGATAACATTGTGGTAAGGTCGGCCACGCAACTTATGTTTGGTTGCGCAACTTTTGAAACACGTTGCTACAACGTTAAATTGCTACTTGGGATTTTTTGTGCCGCCTTTATTTTTAAATAATTACAAAGAAATAGTTTTTGAAATGGTTGAGCATGCGAACTGGCACACTACTGCAACTTTGTCTAATGGATCGTATGTTTCCGATTTTCATCAAAAACTTCGATTCGAATCGTTGAGTAAAATCGATTCAATTCACAATCTGAAATAAAACTAGCAAAAAAATGTGATTTCGAAGCTTGTAACTTTTTCTGTTAACCCGTCAATCCCCCTTAGGTTAGGTTAGGTTCAATGTGTGTGGAGCGTTTGCTCGCTACTCCACTGCAGCCAGCAGAGGCCTATTGTGGCTCACCAATATGGGCTATAATTCACCATATAATCCACACCTGCTTACTAAGTCTATGGTTCCCTTAGGTGAAGCTTCCTTAAAGTTGGTAGGCTTCAGCTGTACAAAACCAAACATACGAGGCCTATTCATTTCCAGGGCAGGGCAGGAGTATAAAATATGCTCCGCCGTTTCGTCTTCCACACTGCAGAAGCGACAGTCCAATGTTTGACTCAGACCTAGCTTCTTCAGATGGTACCGTCCAATGAGGATGCGTAGATCACTTCTACTCCATTCTAGGATTTGCGATAGGGTGCTATCTGAGGGTTTGATTATAAACGCCTTAGAGTGAGCTAACACAGGAATATCTTTTCAGTGTTGGAGAGTTTTCCTCTCTGCCCATCTCCAGATAGTGTCTTTGGCACTGCTTTTGGCTATGCCAAAGAATGGTTCAGGTCCAATGGACTCGGATTCTGCACCTTTTCTCGTAAGACTGTCGGCTTTCTCATTACCCTCCGCCCCTTCATGCCCAGGTACCCAGTGTAGGGTTGCTCTGTTACCGCTAGCAATGCGATCCAAGGATTTGATGCAGTTCCACACCAGCTTCGAATCCAGCCGGTTGGAAATCAGGGCTTTTACAGCTGCCTAGCTGTCCGATAAAATGTAAATAATTTTGTTAACAAGATGATGGTTTGCCAACTATCTTGTACACGATTCTATAGCGAAAACCTCCTCCTGAAAGATGGTAGCATACTTACCGAGGCTTACTGTGATGTAAACTCTCTGCTTTCTGCTGTATACTCCGGCTCTAACACCACTTGGGGTCTTTAAACCATCTGTCTACAGTACATAAGCAGTCCCTGAAAAGGGGATCTCCGCCTTTTCCCATTCGTCTTTTTTCGGAAGAAGGACGTTGAATGTATGTGAGTTCTGGGGGAGAGCACATCCGAAACCATTCCGAGAGTGTGGTGAGTACTTATCTCTTGCAGCAGTCCAGAGTGGTCCCATAGCTAGCCACCGACATGGCTCTGTACGAGGTCATTCTGGCCTTCTGCTCCAGTAATATATGGAGCGGAGTAAGACCCAGATATATTTCCATTGCCACTGTCGGGTTAGATGACATGGCGCCTGTAATAGCCACACAAGCTAATTTATGCAGAATTTAGCCGCCGCCATAGACTGGAGCCCCTTCGTCCACCAGGATATTGCGCCATATGTAACAATTGGTTTTATCGTAGTTTGATACATCCAGTAAATCTGTTTAGGCTTCATCCCCCATGACTTGCCGCATACCCCTATGATATTCCAGAGGGATGCCCTGGCTCTATTGATTGTTCTTTCCAGATGGGAGTTCCAAGTAAGTTTTCTATCTGGGATAATCCCTAGATATTTTACCTCCTCCGCAAACGTAATGGTTACGCCTTCCAAAATTGGATGACGTAGCTTATCAAGCTTTCTCCTTTTTGTAAAAAGAACTACTACCGTTTTGTGGGGGTTCACAGAACTCTGTTTCTCCTCACACCATCTGTATACGATGTTAAGGGCTTCCTGAATGATATTGGAAATAATGTCTTCAAATAAACCTCTAACCATTATTAAAAGGTCATTGAAAATATACCCCCAGCTGGGAGGAATATTGTCTGTGGTTGAGGGGAATTTCCCTGCAGTTCCCGTCTCTAATATACCTATCTAGAATTCTCTCTAGAGTTTTTAGTACGAACGAGAAGGCTGATCGGTCTAAAGGATTTAGGCAGGGAATTGTTTATTCTCCCCGCTTTCCGTATATATACGACCCTAGCAATCGACCAGCCCTGTGGTATGTAGCTCCACACCAGGCTCGCACGATATAGTTTTACGAGAAGAGGCAACAGCTCCTCTGTCCCGTTTTATAACATGGTAGGCAAAATACCATCTTCTCCTGGTGATTTGTATGGGAAGAAAAACTTCAACGCCCGTAATATTGAGTGTGGAGTGATCACCTCAGATGCAAAGATCCGGTCTTCTTCAACTAGTCTTAGAGACTGGCCAGGTGAAAGTGGAAAGGGTTGCGGGCGATCGTCCAGAAGCACTACCTGGGAAGTGATTACGCATGAGGTTCTCTAACGTCTGCCCTTTGGAGTCCGTAAAAAGCCGTCCGGTCGTTTTATCGACCCTACCTCTTGATTCGGATCTCTAGAGAATCTTGTGGAGACTTGTTCCAGCATGTAAATCTGTTATACTCGGGCAGAACCTCCTCCAATACTCCCTCTTGGCTTTACGAATATCTTTCGTGTATCCTGTTAAAGCCGATCCGTACTTTCCTTAGCTCGATTGAAGAGACGTCGAACTTCTGTTCTCTTTTTGTCCAAGTTTCTGCTCCACCAAGGTGAACCTCAATGGTCTCTCTTCTCCTTAAGTGGGCAGTTATCTTGGATAGCTGTGACTACGGCTTCTTGGCACTGACCGCCTCTATTTCAGCCTGATTCTTTATAAATTACAATGCCGTTCTTCATGTTTGAAGGGAAATTCTATATCCGTTCCATCTGATATGTCGATGATCCGAGCATGAAGGTTGTGTAGACACCCGCCAATTAACGATCTTGGTACGCATAATCTGAGTACTAATTGTTATATCAAGAACTTCCATGCGATTTCTACACGAAAAAGTTGGTTCGGCCCATTCGTTATTAATCGAAACACCCTCCCCTATTATATAGCTATATAGAGAATCACCCCTTTTATTAATGTTCGTGCTTCCCCAGTCCAAATGGTGGGCATTTGCATCACATATAATACTCAGTGTGTCGTATTTTACAGATTCCCCAAATTTGTTTCAAATAAGCAATTTTTTTCATATAACCGTCTCTTAACATATTTCAGTTTTTGACATAGTAACGTTTTATTTTCGTATATGACAAAAACCTAAGAAAATATTAATAGTTAACCTATAAAATCCCTTTATACTTCTACAGAACGCGGTAGCACTCAGATTTTTTATTAAAAACTACAAGCTATTTTAATTTAAACTGTTACGAGAATTTTCCATCCACGGCTTATGTAAGCGATAATTAAGATTCGCTCTGTATATGACATTATTTGAATTTAATTTATTTACAATCTTCAGCACACTTTTTAATGTAGAACTAATTTCAAAATAAAAAAAAACGTTTATTTGTAAACAGTTTTTTATTTGGATAAACTTTAGTCATTGCAAGGTGAACAAAGAAACTTAATTTCGCTCAGTCAGGTAGAAGGGGCTTTTTAATTGGTTAGCTCGAAAGCCCAGGAGATATTTTTGGGACAGTCATATTCGAGACTCGATTAAAAGTACATCAAAAATTAACAGTGGCTCTCCTAAAAGACAATTGTCCTCAGCAATAGCAAAGATTAATATACCTAATCTTTGGCAATAGTATGTGTAAGATAATGTAAGTATAAATTTTGTACAATTATTTTGAGAAGTGTTTTGTTTTATATTATTGAATTTAATAAATTGTAACGTTTATTGTTGAACTTGTTGGTTTTAATTTCTGGTAACCCTACGTTATTGAGGTATATTGGAAGCTACACCCCAGAGTAAATTTAAGCATTAATATTTCAGATTTTTTAGGCCTTTTTTGAGTTATTTAAAATAACTCATAACAATTCTTTTCAAATAGGCCTTACTTTTTAAGATGTAAACAACAAAAAAAAAACTATTAGGTAGTAATGCAAACAAAAACAATTTCCAATCATATGTGGCAATGCCGCATAACCAAATTTTTTTTGAGCACTGCCTCTATTAAGCTTTAGCGAAAGATTTTCGGATCTAGAAGTTAAATGAAATTTCTAGTAGAGCCGAAAAAGCATATTAAATTTAAGTCAACTTAAATATTAAGAGAGTGTGTTCAATAACTCCATATTGCCTAGTTGCTTTGATCATATCTCAGGTTTTTTTTAGTTTGTTGGTTGCATTTAGATTTTGAAAGTATTTTTAATTGATTTTTTCAGGTCTTATTATACATTTTAATTTTATTATATCTTTATTTTTTCCTATGATTGTACCGTGTCAATTTTGAGATGCGTACTGGACGATGTTTCGTTTCTTCAGGAATTAGACAAGAGCGGTAAATCAGTGTGTTAATTGTAACATAGGTGAATCTCGTCTATTTTTATTAGGAGATAATAAAAGTAATTCAATCTTCCTGAGAATTGAGGCTATATACAAATATTATAAGAAACCCAAATTAATAATCTTAAATTGAATAGAATTTAAATTGGGACACACTGTATATACTGAAAATAAGATTTAATAACAAACATGTAAAAGTGGCGAAGTATTTTGTTTACATTAAAGTAAAGTATTAAATATGATTTGTACAATATATAATTTTAAACTAAAACTTTTTGAAATAAAATGTTTCAGCTATAAAAATACCTAGATCTAAAATTGCGAAGGAACAAGAATGTTATCGTTATTACCTAATACCAAGTAGTTTTCTTCCTTAATAACAAATTCTGGCCATTCCACATCGTACTGGGTCCAATAGGCTGGGCCCATGCTGATAAAACGATCCTTCCTCGGGACATTGGGGTTCCTGTAGGATCAGAATTTAATCAGAAAAGTGAAAAACAAAGCAAGCTTGAAATTGCCATATTTCAAATTCCCCTTTATTTGTGATTTTTACTAAAAATTCATGAGAAGTGCCTTTTATGGGTTGAAAACACGAATGTAAGGCAGGATGTTCTCTTATTTTCCCTAAATTACTTTTCGCTACGTAAGAGAGAAAATAGTATTTGATATAATCACACAACAATTAAAAAAATCATAAACCTGTATAAATAACTTAATTCAAATATATTAAAAATTGGTTGTGACTTATTAATTACTTTCCCGCTATTTTTATGTATTATTACCTTTTTATCAAGATATATAATAAATAATTTTTATTTATTTATTAAATCAGATAGTCGCTATCGCAAAGTGTTAATCTAATTTAGATCTGAAAAGTTTGTTTCTGTAATTTTCCCTTTCTATAAGTTTCGGTCATCTTTTATTTTTATTGCTTTATAGAATTTCCTGGTGGTTATTTCAGAAATATGTCCAATCAAGTTAATTCTAGTATTCTATTTGTTTTTATAATACGAAAAATGTTTAATATGAATTTTTAATTAATTTCTTTGTTATTCATTATTTGTCGAGTCTTATTGTATTTATATGATTTTTCTGATTGAATTGGGATTTTGGAAGCATTTGTTTTTAACAATGTTGAAGAATTTTGTCACAAGTAACCAAAGTTACATTTATTTAAAAACACTTATCATACGATTATCATCAACTCCTGATGATGCTTACATAGTTAGCGTAACGTACGTAGAGTAATTTTTTTAAAAAAGTGCTGTTTGGTTCATGATGATGATATTCTTCAAAAATGATTGTTCTAAAGAATAATCAATTCAAAAAACATATGTGTAGATATAATAATCTTTTTTTTAGTCGAATCGGGGGTGAGAAGTCCCACTGAGGCTCTAGGCCTATTATGCCCCACCAGTTTTCACATCAGACCAGTACTGTTGACAAAGTCAAGAATAGTTTTGAGGTTAGCTTTTGCTATCTCTTCGGGTTCAGTATATTGTACTCTAAAGTGCCATTCCCTTTCCCTGTTCAGGTTCCGGCAATAGCATAATACATGAAAAGGAATTTCGTTCTCTTCCTCACATTTCCTACATAGGAAATCTTCTGATATTCCTATGAGGTTCAGGTGTCTTCTGAGCCCTCAGCAGTGTACTATCAGGACACCCAGTGCAGTTTTGAGCTTCCGTCTTTTTAGGCATAGCTGAGTAACCTCGCGGAAGGGGACGTCGGACTAGAAACTGACAGGGACTAGAGAGAAAAAGAAGAAGAACAGAGAGATAAAATGAAGGAGAAGAATTGTAACCTAAGAAATGGCAGATGGATAACAACAAACATTAGAAGAGTAAATTAAGGAATAGATAATTTTCAGTAGGATGGAGCTGTTAGTTTAGACAAGTAACATTAGTATTGGAAAGGGCTTTCTTAATTTCAAACATCTCAAGTAGATTTAACTTAGTGAATTTCGTGCAATGATGTAAAAGAGAGGCGTTGATGTTGGTGTGAGAGTGTCTGTATTCCAGGATATGGCTAGCAAAAGCTGATCCGGGAATTAACAATATCGGTATGCCAAAAATTATCAATGTGTTTTTCATGTTCTTTAATACGAGTCTCTACTCTTCTTCCAGTTTCACCAATATAAATAGCGTTACAATCTTGACAGGAGAGGCGATATACACCCGGTTTGTGTAAAAAAGGGACTACGTCTTTGGAATTAATTAATGTCATTACCATTTAGAGATATGGGCATTCTGTCGGTTCCCGTTTGTAATGGCGTTATTACAGGTATCCCATTGGTAGATTGCGTTAGATGTCTACCTGAGAACAACATCCTTCAACTTCTTATTTGTTTATAAACATTTCTCAAATGATGATTTTTTGGTTTATAAATATTTGTTATTGAAATTATAGTTTTTATTAACCGCTTATTGTGTACACACCTTTAGATTACCTAGGTGAGATCTGAAAATGGATATAAAGCTTCTGGTTGAACAAAACACTCTCTCTCTCTCTCTTGTGACTTGTGTTAGTGAAGGTAGTAAGAATTTATATCTTTTTGATTATATTTTCTTTATCTTAATTTTTCATATCAATCGTTTGATTTGATGACAATAGGGACGTATTATGTAAAATTTTTAAATTAGGACCTTAAAAGTCTGTTATCAAATACGCCTACAAAAATATTTATAATTTTTTTAGAACTCTATTATATTTTAAAAAAAAAATAACAAAAAATATCTACATTTAATTGATAATACGGTTAAAAGATGGCAGTATATACGAATAGAATTCCTTATCAAATAGAGCCCAGATGTATATATGGGAAAAGAAGAAAAGTGTATTGTTTTTATTTTCGCCGTGACTAGCAGTACATCGGATGTACTTGTGTATATAATACATCGGAAAATAAAATAAACTAGCTAATTTTTACTTCTCGAACTTTGAGAAAAAAAGACACTTTACTGTATAAATCAAAGTAGTTACCACGTCACTATTTTCATGTAGATTTTAAGAAGTTAAAAAGTGAAATATAATAATCATTAATTTCGGAGAAGAAAACTCTATTATACAAATCAAACCAGTTAACAATCACTATTTTTATGTGGTTTTTATGAAGCTAAAAAAAATATTAAAACATATATTACAGTATATAGTATAAGTAACAGGAAAGTAGAAATAAGTCAAAGATTAATACCGTTTTTGGGGTTTTTAACGATGCTGAATCGATTGCCGTTGTCCGTTTGTCACCGTTCTATAGTTGAATCAGGCTAACAGACGGACAAAACCATCTTATAAGAGTTTTTTTCTTCGAAAACTATAAAATGGCCGTAGTAGGATGAAACTCCGGCCCTTTTACACCGAAACCATATATTATATGACAACGTTACAGAAATATTATCAAACTTATCAAGCAAATGCGCTAACATACTTTACTTTGTAAACCTTAAAACGCAGTGAACAGCCAAAGTACAAAATAAATGCTTACATCCGATGTACTGCTAGGCACAGCGTTTTATTTTTGACTTTTCAGTATAACATAACCTATTATTTTAATTTTTATGTGTCGCCTGTGTTTCGCTTTTTTATTCATTTTTTGTTAATGGTCCAAGCGGCTAAGGTTATTTGGATTAGTAATACTCGACAGATAACTAACTGTAAATTATACCTTGTCATGCCATCTACATGACTTTAAACAAATTAATGTAGCTGATGTCACTTGGAAATTTAGAAAATTTATTTCTTAGAAATCGTAGTATTTCAAAGTTAACCAAGCCTATTTTTAGGAATAATTTTAAGTTGATTTTCATATATTACAAATGAATTTGCTGTAGCCACCGCACCACACGTCCCCATTGTACAATTATTATAATTGATTCATATTTATTAATATTAATGGTTTAGTTTTTTTCATATCATTTGTAAGAGCAATTTTATTTCTATTTACGTGTCGAATGATATTGCAGTTCTTTGACTCTTTCTTTTTATGATTCAATTTTTAATTTAATTATAATTTTATTTTCATATAGAGAATAGATGTTCTTCTGCAATTAAACGCTATTTTGGCTAGGAAAACGTGCTTCGTAAAATTCACTTTTTCAATAGCTATTTTTATAATGTTTTAAAACACAATTGTTAATTAGTTATTTATCTGAAAAATCATTCGTTTAATTCGTTAAATTCATGATCGGTCTGTGAAGGACAGAGTTCGGGATCAGTTGGTGTGCCCAACTTTCATTTCGTGATACTCAAACAATAATTTTTCAATAAACCAGTGTGGTCTTGTCGTGCGTATCACCAGACTTTAAGTTTTCTTGAACCTATCCAGTTTGCCAAGTAGCTTTTTCTATTATTAACGTTGGAACTTTTTTCTCTTCACATGTAAACATTTTGGGGATATAAACATTTTTCACAATGAGGAAAGCACTTTTGAAGACTACCTGAGGTAAGGATCATCCTCTGGATCTCATCAAGTGGATTTCGCCATTGTGAACGCAAACCACCACTGCTGGAAAACACTGCTGCTGTGACACACATCCACCTCAGAAGTAAGCATCCCATCTGCCGCCTCCAGACTATTCTGGGTAAAACTTTACGAAAATCAAAATATGCAAAACGTAGTGCTTATTTTAACTATTTTTTTCTCAATTAAATTTATTACATTTTATTACCATCTCTTATTTTTGACAACTTTCCAGGAAATAATTTTATTTGTGTAACTTACCAACAAAACAATTCAATTTTTCTAGTGGGGGATCAACTTGTCGGGATCCTTCAGACAGGCATAACATTTGTAATATTATCAAAAGTAATTTTAATTCCCTTATCCATAATGGGTCATAAATTAGAGCTTGCTATCATTACCAACGAACTGTTACTTAGCTCTCATATTATTAAAAATTTGTTACGATAATCCGATTATCATAATCCAGTCAGTAATCCGGAAAATTACACACCTTTCTTCCTTGGCGGATTGGGTATAAATAAAAGGTAATTATTTAATGAATCTCATTTTTGGTTTTTACTTTAACATCCCCGCAGTGAATATCCAGGTAACTTCTCAACCCAGTAGGGAAAGTAATTGCCTGCCCTTCTGGCCGCTAAGACAATGACTTCTGGAATTGTTTTCTGAAGGTGGCGGCCGAGGCAATCTTAAACCTGGACTCAGGCGCCTAAAGACGGCGTGACGAAGCAAAGAATGTTACAGTTTTTTTCTTAACACTTTAACTGCTAACAATGTTTTTTTATGAAATAATGAATAATAAGAAGAGTATTGATTAGTAACCAATATTTATTTTGAAAAAAGTACACCAGTAACGTCATTTTGGCATGACGCCTAAAGACGTCGTCAGCCACCCGCAATTATTATCTTAGCTAGGGGCTAATGACGTCGAAAAACGTCACGCGAAAAATTTACAAACATTCATGATATATCAAAAAACACGGGTCAAAACAAATGGCGGTCTTTCCAGGACAGGATGCACAGTGGTACACAGTCTTTTTCCTTAATTTATTTTTAGCATAATGGGAACATCTTCTATGTGCATGCTTTTTGATTGTATTCTGTTTGGGTGTTTTTCTTGGTATATGGCTAGGATCATCGGGTTGTTGTTGTTTTTTTTTAGTTGTTTTATCTGGTAATAGATGTTCCAAGATTTCAAGTCTAAAATCATATAAAGAAACCTTTGATTTTTCGAACTTTCTATACAAATAAAAGGCATTCATCAGTAGCATCTGATCCTTTCTATCTATTCCTCTCATATAGCTGTTGTACTGTCCTATTGCTTTAGGTTTATCTTTTTCTTGACCCCTCTTATTGTAATATTTCTTCAAATTATTACCAAACTCTGTTGATATATAGAAACGTCTCTTTTGTCCTTACATTTTACAATCATCGTATTATTTGAATAACGAGAAATGGTTTCACCTTTCTTCAACTTGGCTTGTTTCACTTCATCTGGATTGTTTACTCTATTAACTCTGAGTGTGCCAGTGCAGTAGGTCTTCCTCACCAGTAATTTTCGCGCAAGTTCATAAATATTGTAATAATTATCGATATATATTGCATGTCCCGCATCTAATTTTTCTTCTGCTAAATGCAACACAATATTCGCAGCATATCCTTTGCCACCATAATCATCTAGGAGGCCAGTGTAAATGGCAAATTTCAATACTGTACCATCTGGTTCTGTGATCAAATACAATTTTACACCGTATCGGTGCCTCTTATTTTTAATGTATTGTCTAAAAAGTAATCTCGCGCCATAAGACCATTGATTCGTCGAGCGAGAGATTTTTATCTGGATAATAAATTGCATTCATTTTAGAGTTTAAATAATCGACCATTGGCCTAAATTTAAATAATCTGTTACTTGGCTTTGGTTCATAAGGTAAAGTCGAGATACCTCAAAATTATCATAAAACGGTATCTGCTCATAAAACTAGAAAAACCAGGTAAATTAAAGAGCCGATGTTTTTTCCAGTAGTCTTGTAGTCGATTTAGTCTAATGGTACCCATGTGAAATACTAATTCAATAAATATTTTCAAGTCGCTTTTATTTATTATAGTCCAACGTGTTATGCGAGATTTTTTTGTTGTATTATCCGAAAGAAAGGAAAAGTTCCTCCGCATAAGCGTTAGTTTCCTCGACTATCATTTCTAATAGACTGTCGTCTAAGAGTAAACTGAAATAATTAGGCTTAGTAATTAGGCTTATTGCCTGTAAGAATATACAATTTTATTAGAAAGCCGTAAATGTATAGATGGGCACAAATTACTTACCATTGGGTAGAACTTATAATTGTCTTTGTTTTGTAAAAGGAAGTTACAGATGATCAGTAGCCACTGCTTCCCATATAATGGAATCATCAGTAGTTTTACACTTTTTAGCTGGTTTAGTCGGTGTATTCAGATCTTAATTTGAGATATTCAAACCTGAAAAAATATCTGGCTCCGTATCGTCAACTACTGATACATCCACTTCGGCGCCACTGCTTTCTTCGGAATAGTCAGACTCGCACTTACTCAAATCTTCAAAGTTCTAATTTTTTTTGTGTAAGGGGTCTTTTGGGGGTATTTTTCCACTTTCGCGGCCTTTTGCTCCGGAAGGTCCCGCCAGGCTATGATCCATCGCGAAATCAAACTCGTAAAATTTTTTACTTAATTTACACCTATATTACACGCTGACGACCGCACAACAGTTTCTCTCGCTGGCTAACAAAGTACTGAAGCATAAAACTTCAGTATATTTATGACGTCGAAAGACGGCATGCGCTCCACACTTAAGTGGCGGATGACGTCGAAAGACGCCTTCAACACTGAAAGTGTTAATTATAAAAATTGAAATCCTAGTACCTCTTATTAATTCCTAAATAATAATTTAGCAATTTATCATTCTTTTGTGTTTTATTATCTCAGATTCAAACCTCATTATATATTTTTTTCTGAAATGTATCTAATTTGTTATTACACATGTTAAAATTTTAATTATAATAGTCTAATTAACTTAATTTGTAATTTTGTCTTATGTTTAAGACATTTCACCCACCTCTTTTTTGACATAAACATAGTTAACTGCACATTTGATAATAAAAAAGTATCAAACAAATATACTTGAATTTTTAAAATAGAAAATAAAAGATACACTTTGTTTAAAAATATTCTTACAATTTTTATAACATTATGAATTTATTACACTATTCCATGATAAACTAGGAAAATAACTCTCATGCTTAAATAAAAAAAAATCGCCATTGTAAAAATTTCCTCGTAACCTATTTGAACAATTTCAAATTCTAGGTTTTATTTTCTACATTTAACTAGTAAATTATTAATAAAAAAATTCGATTCATATACATTTTAAAAAAAAATTTCCACTACTAGTATTAGAAGATGTCACTGTATTCGAGTTGAGAAGTTAAATTTCTCTCCTAGAAGTAGATAATTTTTCATTATCTACTAGTAGTAGATAATAAAAACAATTGAATGCTAAACGTGATATCAGAGGTAGGCGATTTTAGGAAATCTGTCAAATTAATTATACGCAACTGTCATTACATTTGTCAAGAGAGTTTTTTTTAATTATTACAAAAAATTCGACAGCAAATAAGCACTTTCTATTGAATTTCTATCAGTTGAAGTTAATTTTCGACCTAATCAGATAAAATAGGGGTAAGTAATTCTTTATCAGATATATTTTCATTTGAAATAGTTTAGGGTTATGTAATAAATATTGTGATATTATTTAGTGCTATTTATTCAATAATACATATTCTAAAATTAACCTAAAAATCAATTCAATAGTTTTTCAAATCTAAGTGTCAAATGAAACGAATTCTTCATGTCTTCGTCGCTTTTTGAATGTTTTGAAATTCACAGTGCAATTAACATAATGAAATGTCAATTTAATTTATTGAATATTCTCATTCAATTGTTTTCACAAACTGCTTCTCTGCCATTAAATTATTTTCAAATACATACCCAAAAAATCCAAAAAATATCATTGTAAAAATGATTAAATGTTCTAGTAGTGGAAACAATAGTATATAAACCACGGAAGAGAAGATTTTGCTCAGCCTCGCATCTCGAGATAATAATAATGCTCTACTGAGAAAAATTACTTCTCGACCTTGGTGTATAATATACTATTAAGTTATAATATATATGACTTGTTACTAAAATTTAGAACGATAATTTTTTTATAAAGAGTAGTAATTTTATTAACAAAAAGAAACATTATATTATTTATAACAGTAATTATATTTTTTTATTCACAAATAGCGGGAAAGTATTTGCCCTAAACTATATTTTACTATTTTGTATATTAATGCCACAATCCCCCTTTTTTTAATACTGTCATATTAATAACACTAAATAACTGAAGCGCAAAGACAAACAAGAATTCCGTATACCAAAAAGCTAATTATAATTTAATAACAGCATATCTTGACTTACCCCGTTTCCGCAAAGTTGGAGAAATACATCATAACAATTTCGGAAAACAGGCGTTCTTGTTCGGTGTAAGAGTCGACGAAATGAAACTTTGGCCCGTCTAGAGGGACTCCAAAAACGTACGGCAGCTCCTCTCCGCTGTAGCTTTTGTCTCTCTAAAAGAAAATTTAGAATAAGTACACGAAAATAGACCGACTGGATTTAAAAACAGCTCATTAATGTTTCCGGCGCGATGAGGATACAATACAGGGTATTTGAAATTTAACCCTTTGAGGCTTGGAACTTTTTTGGTAATTAGTTTGTTTGATGTCGAATTTTGTAGAGTAATTAAAAATATACTAAAAAAAAATCATATCCTCTTACCTAAAAAAATTTGTGGTTCTACTCCATTTTATGAGATATGGGATAAAATGAATAAAATATTGAACAACCGAGACAGAGGAGTGATGTTTAATATCGATTGGCCAACAAAGGTCTTGTAATTTAAAAAATTTATTCGAAAGTCAAGAAGATGTGTTAGGAGAAAGAACAGTAAAAAGTGCAATAATAATACTTTTTTTTATTCTTTTCATATTTCCGGTAAATAATTATACTGCTATATGGCATACTATTTTAAAATTTACACATATTATACCCAGGAATAACCATTAATATGAATATTTTATGGAAATTTTGTGCAGTAGACCAATGCTCAACAATAATAATAATTGTCGGATTATTAATCAATTGAGCATAATTCAAACATCATATAGTTTATAAATTAAATTTGTTGTATTTAATCAATATTATTAATAATTATGAAGAGTTAGAAATTGTAAATAAAAACAATTGTATTTAGATATAATTATTAATTCGAAATTAAAATTTAGGAAACTACACTTGAAACTTATATTGTTGGATACACAGAGAAAACGTTGCCAAGAACATTTTTTTTTGACATTTATTTAATTATACCAACTACTTTTTATCTTACACAGATAATTTTTATGCTGTAGTAAAAACAATAATTTTCCTAATCATAACATTCTAGAATAGGTACCCAATTAAACTATTGTAAGCTAACTGTTATCCTAAAAGTTAATTTCAATAAAAAAATATACGTCAGATAGCTAAAACAAGTGAACAAACTACCTACACTTTTTTTTGACTCTCTTGAAATATTTTAACTTATTCTAACTAAACAGTTCACTTGTTTTAGGTGAATATTTTTACAGACGTTTAAGTTTAACAATCGTCAGACGTATGAAAAAGATAATGACTGATTTACATATAAAAAACATTGCCAATTGTCATTAAAAGTCGTTACTCTTTTTCTAACGAAAATTATCGAACGATAACCGAAATAGGCAAACAGATATTTCAGGCTCGTTTGTTCGTCCAGTTTCTTAGAATAATTAAATAGGGAAAAACGGTTTTTATGTTCGTTTTGTGAGTGAAAATGGGCATTGGGCAAACAGGTGCTATGAGATGGAAGATTATAAAATTTTACTACTACATTGGGGTTTACCGGATTTAATTGTTCAGTTTGAAGGTAAGTTAACAAAATAAAAAAAATTAATATTATCGGTGGTAAATGAACAAAAGTATTACATCAGCTGTTTTTAATCAGGATTTCAGAAGAACTAAAACTAAAAATATTAAAAGATTTCAGCTAGGTTCTTATAGGTTATTTGCAGGATTTCTGAGTATTTAATATGTATACCGGGTGTCCATTATTTATATTTTCCACTATTGTACAAGCTTATAACTTATAACGGAAGTACCTTCATGAAAACATGCAGTTTTCATCGAAATGCTTTAAATTATTTAAAGTTTTATTTCACTCAATCAAAACTTTTATCGCTTCCTGCTTACTGAAAAATAAAATGGCGGTTTTTTAAAGACGTTTTTGTTAACAAAAATACTCAGTAATAGTTACATTTGCAGTATTAACCACATTATATTTTTTTAGACCAGGGAACCACTGACGATAGTTTTAAACTACTCGATAATGAGACCATTAACAGCCTGATTATAAAAACTGGACCCAAACTCATATTTAAAAATAAGTATTGGGAATACAGAAGTGATCGCTGTGGAAATAGTAATTACCAGGTAATTTTCAAAAGGTGTTTCACTCTTTACTATTCTATGTTGAATACCTGTAAAAATGCAATTAATATTTCAGTGAATAAATTTTTGTATTGATTATCTTTTGTATGTTTAATGCCCTGTCCATCCTTTAATCCAAAATACTTTTTGTTTCTTTTTTTTTCAAAAGAGCAGCTAAAATAATCACCTGATTCAGGTTAAACCAAAGTACAAAAGTAGAAAAAGTGTTTTTTGTGGTAGCTAAAGTGTAACCTAGAACAAAAATATTTTTTAGCTATAGTAAATTAATGTTTTTACTGTCTTAAGTTCCGGTTTTTCTTAAAACAACTGAATTGTTGACTTAGTGGTAACCTGTTTTAGCAAAACATTTACTTACTTTAAGTGATCTATAAATTCACTTGCAGCAAGTTACCAGTTTCAGGAACTGTTTTTTCTTGATTTTTCACTTACAGTTAGTGAATTTTTTTCTCCGTGTAGATGATATTTATTATAGTTGCTGTCTATCACCAAATTTGGAACGTTTGTTAAACAACAAAAATTAGTCCTAATTAAACATTCACATTTCGTTACTTATTTTTCTGTTATTTTTTTCTCTAATCCCCATTCGTTATATGGTTTATTGTAGACACACGGAGAAAAAAATTCACTAACTGTAAGTGAAAATTCGCTTACTCCAAGTAAAAATCTGTATTAAATACGAGACAAATGAACAGGATACCTCAATCAAGAAAAAAAAAGTTTCTGAAAATGGTAACTTGCTGTAAGTGAATTTATAGATTACTTTAAAGTAAGCAAATATTTTTGCTAAAACAGGTTACCATCTAACTTATAGCAGGAAATATCGCAACTAATGGTAGCAATAAAATTAACTTAGAACTCCTTAATTTTTATTAGGGTTCCGTACCCCGAAGGGTCAAAACGGAACCCTATTGCTTTCACTCGCGTGTCCGTCCGTCCGTCCATCCGTCCGTCTGTCACACCGGTCTAGCAGCTAAACCGTTGGAGCTAAAGACTTCAAATTTTCACAGTTTATGCGTCTTGTTGACCAAAAGCCACATAAACTATAAAAAATATTTTTAAAAGTCTTCTAGGGGGCTCCCATACAACTAAAGGGGGGAGCTGAAAAAAAAAGCATTTTTTACAAAATTTTGTTCCGAAGAATTTTTTAACTTTCCATTGACCTATAAACTTGAAATTTGGTGATAATGTTTATTGTTACGTATATTTTACCAACAAGTACCAATATATTAATAAATATGATTTTTTCATTACCATTACCTCATTTTTAGGGTTCCGCATCTTCGTATATATGTAAATTGCGATACTCGATATTTTATTATTTTTATGTGTGCAATCGTATAAGTTGTATTAAAAAATACATTTTTCATTTTATAATTTTTTTTCTATCTTTGTCGGTTACGCTGATATTAACAAAAATTTGTTCGTAGCATTTCAAAATTGGTTAATATATCTAAGTATATATGCGGATTGTGATATTCGATATTTTATTATTTTTATCTGTGCTATTATTAATTTTGTTAAGAAATGCATTTTTCATTTTATAATTTTTTTTTCTTCGTCGAACGCACATTCCCCTGGTTATTTTGCTTTTCAGTTCTTTAAATCTTTTTATCAAGTATTTTTGGCTTATATTCTACATTGGTACAGAACCCTAAATGTGCGAAGTCCGACACGCACTTGAACGATTTATTGATTTTCGCTTAAAGTAAGCGAAAGTTTTGACGAGACTAAGTCAACAATTCAGTTGTTTTAAGAAAAATCAAAACTTAAGAGAGAAAAAAAATAATTTACTATAGCTAAAAAATATTCTTGTTCTAAGTAACACTTTATCTACCATAAAAAACACTTTTTCTACTTTGGCACTTTGGTTTAACCTGAATCAGGTGATTATTTTAGCTGTTTTTTTGAAAAAAATTATTTTGAATTAAAGGATGGACAGGGCATTAAATATAAAACAGGTATTCAATACAAAAATTTATTCAATGAAATATTAATTGCATTTTTACAGGTATTCAACATACAATAGTTAAAAGTGAAAAACCTTTTGAAAATTACCTGGTAATTACTATTTCCTCAGCTAGCACTTCTGTATTCCCAATACCTGTTTTTAAATATGAGTTTGGGTCCAGCTTTTATAATCAGGCTGTGAATGGTCTCATTATTGAGGAGTTTAAAACTATCTTCAGTGATTCCCTGGTCTAAAAAAATTAATGTGGTTAATACCGAGTATTTTTGTTAACAAAAACGTCTTTAAAAAACCGCCATTTTATTTTTCAGTAAGCATTAAGCGATAAAAGTTTTGATTGAGTGAATTAAAACTTGAAATAATTTAAAGCATTTCGATGAAAACTGCATGTTTTCATGTATGTACTTTCGTTTAAAAGTTATAAGCTTATACAATACTGGAAAATATAAATAATGGACACCCGGTATACATAATAAATACTCAGAAATCCTGCAAATAACCTATAAGAACCTAGCTGATAGCTTTTAATATTTTTAGTTCTTCTGAAATCTTGTTCATTTACCACCGATAAAATTAAATTTTCTTATTTTATTAACTTAGCTTCAAATTGAACAATTAAATCCGGTAAACTCCAATGTAGTATAAAATTTTGTAATCTTCCATCTCATAGCACCTGTTTGCCCAATGTCCACTTTCACTCACAAAAACCGTTTTTCCCTATTTAAATATTCTAAGAAACTGGACGGACAAACGAGCCTGAAATATCTGTTTGTCTATTTCGGTTATCGTTCGATAATTTTCGTTAGAACAAGAGTAACGTCTATTAATGACAATTGGCAATGTTTTTTATAAGCAAATCAGTCATTATCTTTTTCATACGTCTGACGACCGTTAAATTTAAACGTCTGTAAAAATGTTAACTTAAAACAAGTGAACTGTTTAGTTAGAATAAGTAAAAATATTTCAAGAGAGTCAAAAACAAGTGTTGGAAGTTTGTTCACTTGTTTTAGCTATCTGACGTATATTTTTTTTATTGAAATTAACTTTTAGGATAACATTTAGCTTACAATAGTTTAATGGAGTACCTATTCTAGAATGTTATGATTAGGAAAATTATTGTTTTACTACAGCATGAAAATTATGCTGATGAAAGATAAAAAGTAGTTGGTATAATTAAATAAATGTCAGAAAAAAAATGTTCTTGGCCCCGTTTTCTCTGTGCAGTGACGGTTTACTATCCTTAGTATTTATTTACTAGGCATAGTACCTCTAGATCCTATTCCTGTATGTAGATAGTAGTAAAAAGTGTGGACCAGCAATATCAAGATTCTGCAGGTTTGCTGCGAAATAAGCGCTTCTAGAGGTTAGAGGTGTTAATATTAGCGAATGGACATTTAGAAGGTAGAGGAATACTTCGTTGCAGAAGAATTGCTCCAAGGTCAACATTAGACTACTAGCATCTAATTGCTCAAAATCACTTGATACTCAATGGACCAGACGGACATCGATAAGTATGAAGAAGACTCTTGTATTGACCAGAGACGTAAATTCAGTGTAGGGTCTGTTATCATTTGGCGGGATCAAGTTGGCCCGATCGAGTTGTCCTAGAACGACGGACATCGATGAGTATGGAGAAGATCACGTTTGAATTAACCAGAGACGTAAATTTGGTGTAGGGAGTGTTATCGTTTGGACAGGTATCACTTCAGAAGTACGTACAAAATTAGTTTTCGTAGAGAATGACTCTCTAACAGCTCACAGATATGTAACGAAGGTCCTGGAAGATCATGTTATGCCTTTTATGGTCACTATGAGCGAGCAAGGTATTTTCATGCAAGACCACACGCTGTTAGGATTGTCAGTAAATATCTAGATAAAATAATAATTAGGCGGTTTGATTTAATGGCCAGAATCCAGTACAGATATCAATTCAATCGAATATATTTAAGATGATCTAGGGCAACGTATCCAAAGGCACACACCAGTCCTAAGAACTGACCAGCAGCTGAGAGAGTTGCTATTGCAAGAGTGGAATATCATGGTTCAAAATGCAGAATGCAGTATTCGTTAATGCAACAGGAGATAATATACGTTATCAGCTTTCATATTCATTGTAAATAATAATGTTTTATTCATTTATTTAGTTCCCGATAACAATATTAGAACTTTGATTAAAATGTACAGTTAATGTTTTTCAAGAAAAAATCATGAAAAAAAATTATGTTCAAATTTGGTGTGACCCATCGTGGGTAGCCCCTGGTGACCAAAAGTGCGGGAGTATCAGAGTTCTTCCCGGCGGTCACTCTCTTACCTGCACCTCTCTTATCCACAGAAGAGTTCCTCCAGAAGGTTTCCAAGAAATTCAAATAATTCAAACTAAGGACAATAAAATACAGACTATTATTAACGTATTTATTTGTATTTTGTAAATCAGTTCACATTACCTAGTTAAATTATAATAACTAATTCTTTATATTTATCACCAGAGGCCCATATTGGCCATTTTTTACCCATGAATAGTATGCAATTGAAAAAAAATACTTTGTGCAATATTAAAATGTACCATCTATATAAAGAACATCTACATAACATAAGAAATGTGAATTGATAAAACAAGAAAATATAATTATGTTCGTGTGAAAGAACACTAAAAACTGACAAGAATTATTTTTATGATTTTTAAGAATTGTCTCCAATTTTCTCTTCAGCTATTAAGCGTTTTCTAAGTTTTCATAATTACCCACTATAATCCATTGCTTACCTGCTATAGCGTATTCAAATTTTTGACCGCCGGAAGGAACTTGTCTGCGCCCAAAAATGAGATGTGTGTGTGGGAGAAATTGGCATTGGATTAAATCCGTGTGTCACATAATATTTATTTCAGTTTATATATTAATTTTTTAATCCTTAATAAATTTTATCAAAATATCCAATATTTTCTTATTGTTTGTACTCAGTTGTAATGTAATGTTATTAGGAAAAGTGACACCTAGATCTGTTAATTTAAATTGTTTTTAAATTGGTTGTGATTGTTGAATGCAAATAACAAATAATTAAGATCTACTACTGAACCATTATCACAAGAAAATCAGGGGACTATTAGGACACCAATTTTAAATAAATGAGAGGAAACCCCTCCATGGTTCAACCTCATCCTAGTGGCGTATCGCCTGGAAACTTGAAATCAGAAATGTGGGGAATTTTATTAGTTATATTGGGTTATTGTAATTGTTTGACTTATGTTTGTATTCGTTCCAAATTATTTCCTAATTGGTTCTTGTGTTTCTTAAAGCCGTTAAATACTCATTTTAAAACATGAAATATAGTTAACCAAGTTAATTTTGTGGAGAGCAATAAAAACTATCTTCCAAAAATAACTACCAGCATAGATGGTATCTGATAAATCTGTTATTTATTAAATTCATCTATTGTTCATTAAAACACCCTGTATTTTTTACGTTCTTAAATTCATCCTGATTTCAGAAACCCAACCTTGTCTAACTTAGCACAAATTGACCTATGAAGTATTAAGATCTATAAACCACGACCTATGATACACATGATCCATGACCTAACCCATGACCTAAACTTACACATGTATGAAGTGCTCTATACATTATACGGGTTGTCGTATCAAAATTCGAATATAAATAACAAAGTTAATCCCTAATGCCATTTTGTCTTTGGTTTTGAGCATGATTTTTCTTCTACCTCGCAGATTTGAAATATATACACTAGAGTCAATTTTATAATTATTTGTTGTTCTAGTTTTTTTATACACTTTGTATATATATTAAGATGCAATTCTTATCAAAAATTGACTTTAAGTATTGGATAAAATAAAGCAAGTTGAAATAAAATCGATTAAAATAAAATAAGTAAAAGAGTAACCACTTAGTTTTTAAGACAACTTGTATGTTTGTTTTCACCAAATTCAATTTTAACGCATTTTTTACGATAGTTCATAATAATAAAAAAATAATAATAAGTATTTATCATCCTGTACGTTAATAAAAAATCAATATAATAAAAAGTATTCATCAAAATGCTCAAAATAAAAGACATTTTGAATGTCTGATAGTTAATAGTTTTAAGCTATTTTTTGCCCATTTTTTTCGACTTCTGATACTCATAATCATTTCGTGATCATTTATTTTTAGCTATTTTTAGCAATTATTTATGCTAGCTTAGGTTTCTTAACGTTTCTAATAGTTTCTAGGTCAGTTTAGCCTGTTTTATCGATGTTTTACAATTTAATCAAACCTGCTGTAGTTTTTATAAATATTTTATACCATGTTTAGCCTGATTTTCCAATTTTCCAGAATTTCTTAGAATTTTTTTGTTAGTCATTTTTGGCAATTATTTAAGCTAGCTTAAGTTTCTCAACGTTATATAATGGTTTCTAGCTAAGTTTAGCCTGTTTTATCAAGTTTTTGATGTCTGCTATAGTTTTTTTCACGATTTTTAATAGTTTTAAGCTGTATTTTTGCTTGTTTAATCTTATTTTTTAGCTTTTATTAAGTTTATTATAATTGTTCACGGTTTTTAATGGTTTTTTGGCATGTTTGGCCGTTTTGTCAATCTTCTATAATTTTTGTAATCATATATAATGAAAGTAATTTTTTCGGACCACCCTGTAGCTTTAGAGTCATGGTGCAATGAGTAAAAATGATCCATATGATTCAACATATATGTGTACAAAATTTTAATAAAATCGGCTCGGGACCCAACCACCATAAGAAAAGTGCATGGTCCTTTGTGGCACCTTTTGCAACGGAATCTGCCATCTCGTTACCACGTGGACTTACACCCAATAGAATAATTTTAATATTTTTAAAGGAGACGCGTTTTTCTCATATTATAATTTAACTAATTTGTTAAAGTTTATGTTTAAAGGATGTTTATTAAAAGCCTGTAAAATCGACAATGAGTCTGATAAAATTAAGGAGTTACAAGCGATATTTTTATCTATCCATTTTGCTTTGGCAGTAGAAATAGAACAACTATCAAATGTTTTTTTTTGATCATTTGATTAAGATTGGAGCCGTAGAATCCACATACACCAAAAATACGATTTGCTGCATTGTAATGGTGCACGGGTTAAGGGGTTGTCAAAAAGGGGCAGAGAATACATTTCATATCTTACCATCGCTAGAAAGTAAAGAATTTAAGATTTGACCATTTTTGTACTCATATTTTCTTAATTTTAGGAACATTGACCAAAAACAGTTGGATATTAAAGTAAATTCAGTTCAGTAAGGGTACCTAATGTGCGGAAAAATGAACAGCCTATTAATTTAGTAAACAAAATCTCTATTTTATAATTTAATAAAATATGAAACATTTTTTTTGTTGCAAGAAACCCAAGGTAATATTTTGTTTTCGTTTTTGTTTCAAAGTTAATGGTTTACTGAATTCTTTTAAACCAGCAAAATGTAAATAAGAGGTTAAAATTCAAGAAGAGCGTTAAGCGAATTGTACAAGGAAAAAATTGACAATCGAAATTTCAATGAATTCGTAAGATAGTTTTGTTAAGAAAATTATTAGGATAAGGGCAGACTAAAACCAGATTTAATAACTATCAACAATCATAAAACTACTTTAAATTTGTCCAGATTTACATTTGCAAAATAGATGTCAAATACAACAAAATAATTTTATAATGTGTCAGAAAAAATAAAAATTTAAATAATAACAGCATCTACTCAATTTAAATTTCTTTCAGTGGTTATACAATTTCTCCTAATTGATACAAGTATTTACTTTCGAAGCACTTATTGGTTTTATTGGAAAAAACATTTCAGACATTCATCACTATACAATTTATTTTTGTTTTTATTCTTGTCACTAGCAGACGTAGAATATTTTAACGAATTATTAAAAAGTTTACTATTTTTTTGACAAAAAAAATATATCCCTTATTTATAGTTCAATATTTCTGAATCAAATTCTCTTGAATCTTTTTGGAAACTAAAAGAGTAAAGAAATAAAAAACTTTATACAATAATTGAATACAGTGAAATAAACTGTGAATTAAAACGTTTTATTAACTTAACCAAAATGGTTATTTATATCACTTAAAAGTGTTTGATGCGATGTAAAATTAATGCTACCATCGATTATAATTAACATAAATATAATAGAGATACGTTATATATTATTTGATATAATATTATGCATAAATAATGTGTTATATTTATAAAATATAATCCTGATCCTCGCGTTTAATCCTGGCTAGCTGAAGCATTCAAAGTTAAATGTTATTCTTGGATTTTAATATTTCACTAGAGTGTCTCTAAATTTAATAGCCAATAAATCAATCAATATTTTACTTATCGCTAAACTCGAACTTTAAAAGTTTTAGGATTTTTGTATTTGCAATATTCAATTATTTATAACTTGATTTATTGATTATAAATAATAAAATTCATACATAGGATTTTTTTCGCAGAGCTAATCCCGAATTAGTTCAGGTGAACTAGGCATGCGCATTTTAAAAGGTAGCGTTCGCCGTACTAAAATAATTAGTCTGGAACAAAACAAACGGCGTTTGCGGTATAGATTGAATATATTCAGGATACGTTCAGAACACGTCCGATAGATCCCAGGATATAAGCAGCGATATAAAATCCTAAGCATGCGTAAATGTAATTTTTTTTCATATTGTAACAAAGTTACTTGTTTCAGTAATAATTAAAATATATAAATTAAATAGCGCATGGCACTGGAGTAGAATTAATTTAAAATTATGAGAGGAGTCGAATAAAAGGCCAGTCGTACATGTTGAACCTCCGCCCGACAGATGGAGACACTCTCGTTTATATCGAGTAGGCCAATTCAAACCGTTATCGGCAGCTGCAGTGGCAGCCCGAAGTACTAGTTGCTGTAGCCGTCCCAATTGGAATAGCAGTGGTCGTACGACCTGTAGATACAGGTCAAGCTGAAGCCAAGTTCAAGTTGTACCGGAGTCAAGGACTGTCATCCGACCACACCACTCCAGCAAGGCCATGCCTGTACCGTTACACACCTTTCAACCGGTTTTTTTTGGTAAAAATAAAAGTTTTATTTATTAAATTTTATTTGTTTTGAGTCTTAACATCCCAGCATCAATACACAGGCAACTAAACCCAATAGGGCAAGTAAAGAACGCCCTTTTGACCGCAAGTAATTTTGGTCGATACCATAACCACCCCTGAAGTATTTTCCTTCTTCACTGAAGCTGCCCGTGCAGTGGCCTTCACACTCGAAACGGAAGGTGGCGCCCGAGGCAATCCGAAACCCGGACCAAGGCGACAAGTAACGGCACAATGATCCATAACAATCAAGGTCTCAAGGGATACACATTTTTACACTTCAAATTAAAAAAAACTTACGTCAGTTCATGTTTAATAGTGTTCTACATGTATTTAGCGACAATGCTTCACAGCATAAAAAAAGTTCGCTCGATGGACCGAAGTCCCGAAACGGTCCACCACCACCGTTTAAGCGTCTCTAGAATTTTAGTTCAAATATTGCCTTTTCCAAATAATTAAAATCGTACTAACCCATATTTTTGTAATTCATTTTAAACAATTCTGCTTTTACAATGATCTGCCTCCATTGTTATAAGAACCTGTTGTTTTTTTGAAAATTTGAAAAAAAAAATATTTTCCTAGGTTAGGTTAGGTTAGCTTAGGTTAGTAGATTCTGTAACAAGGTTAGAATGAAAAATTTGACACGAGTGGAAAATTCCGAACGCAAGCGTCAGCGAGCATGAGGAACCACCAGTGTCGAATTTTTTCTTTCTCTTCCGAGTAACAGACTATATTTTCTTCACGATCAAAAAGTATGAATCAAAATTAAATTAAATCTGAACACAAGTTATTTGTTGACATATTTCTATTACATTGTTGTAATATTTATAGTGTTATGGTACACTTACCGAAATTAAAATCTGGTGCATTTTTGTTTTTTCATCATTTGCAATTTCAGATATTATTAAATTCTATATCTAATTCACTTGATTTTTCACTTATTATTTTGTTTAAATTAAAACTTGTGTGAATATTTACATTCTATTATTAAAAATGATTTCTGAATTGATACATTCAGTAATGGTCGTGGAGAAAATATTTTTTTTAATTATAAAAAAAATACAGGTTGTTGTATTAGTAGACGTAGATATCAATGTAAAAGTAGTATTGTTTCCAATAAATTACAAAAATACGTTTGAAAGATCCTCCCATCGACAAAAAGTTTTTTTACATTTTGACATAATTAAAATCGATTTATATCCAGAACTGAAGCTCTCTAAGTTCTCTGCAAACTGGCTTTTACAGAATTTAAATATCTCTATTTATTTCCAAAATATCCAGCCTTTGAGTTTTTATTGGTTCACCCTGTATAACCTGTAAGGGCCGGTTCTACAGCTCAGTTCAAGGCTTGGTTTTACTGAACTAAGTTCAGTGATGAGCCTGATTCAAAAATATATTTGTCTTGTACATATGATATTTGAGCCCAGCTCCAGAAAATTAGTTCGCGGAAAGATATGTTATATTGATAGCGTTTGAACATGCGAAGTTGGTTTTTTATGTCAAAAATCATAGTTTAAGAATTTGAGATTTCTTTAAGGTTAAGTTGTTGAGTAGTTGAATAAAAAGTTTAGGAGGATAATATGGCTGACCCTAAAAGAGCAGCTAACTCTACTTCCAGAGGAGAAACAATGTTACTTTGCTTGGTAAAAAAGTATAAAGATATACTAGAAAATAAAGACCAACATTAAAATTAACAGAAGCTATAGAATGTTGGAAAAAAATTGAAACTGAATAAGTGGACAAGAGTCTAGAGAGCCAGCGTCCACTTTGTCTCCCAAGCTTCCACATGCAAATATTGTCTGAGTTTGATAAATAATAGAGGTTAAAAACTGAATACATTTTATATATATTTTAATTTATTTTATTAAAAGAAGTCTTGACTATTTAAATCTAGCCTGTATATTTTAAAAAAAGTATATAACTTCCATTTAATTCGTAAAACAAAAATAAAATAAAAGATACCCTTAGGAATCGAACCAGGATCTTCTATTTGTAACGCACACACGTTAACATTAGACTACATTGTATCACATTGATAAATAATCCAACTTTCAAGTTAACGTACAACTATTAGGCAGTCGGATCGTGTGCATGCCAAAGCTCGGGAGACGAATTGGACGCTAGCTCTCTAGACTCTTCTAATGAGTGGCTTCTTCTTCTTCATTGTTTGGAGTATCTGGTTCAATCAAGAGTTTAGCAAAATTCTCCAAAGGCAAGTATAGGAAACATTCTTTTCCATTGTCCAAATTTTCTTTCGATGCAATTCCTAGTTCTGATATGAGATTCATTAAAAAGTTGTTCTTGCCTTGTCACAGGATTATTTGAAGGTGTTATTAAGAAATTTTTATTTGCATAATCATCACCAACTAGAGTGTATTCCTCAAGTATCCTCATTCAAATATAGCTCTGATGTTTGAATTAAAAATAATAAAGAAATATAATTTTCAGGCCATTTAGACTCCAGTGATGAGGATACGAAAGAGTTTTTAAGTTTAGTTGAGATCCCAAAGGTTATAAATTATTTTAAAATAATTGTGCCCCAATTTGATGACCAACAATTATAGAAGATTTTAGGGTTAGTAATACAACAAATTGCTGACTTGCTTAAGTTGTCAATGAGAAACAATATGAGCGACGCTTTCTTTATGAATACAAAATTCAAGGATAAGTTGAGTTGAGTCCAAAATTATTGTGAGTGGAGCATTGAGGAACGTCTCTGAATTCGCTAACACTATGTAATGTCTTTTTGTTTTGGCCTGTATTGTTGATTGATTGATTGATTAATTTAGTCGATATAACTGGCTAAGGATTTATTCCGTAACACTGCATCCCTAAGACTTATTGTATCGTTGTTATCAAGTGAAAAGGTTTGTTTGCTTTATCAGGCTTAGCAGACTCTTCACAAGATTTTCTCTGGGGAAGGCCTCTTTTGTATTTTGTGTTCCCAGGAGGTTGTACCTCCAGCGTATAAGTGTTTGACACTCTAGTATAATGTGAGAGGCTATTTCCTCCTCCTCAATATACAGTCTACAGATGGGTTGGTCTTTTCCCCAAGGTGGCAATGTCCACTTAATTGTCCCGTGATATGCCTTATTTGATTTCTGCTTAGCTGCAGAAAATCGTTGGTCAGTGATTTTGATGGCTTTTTGGCCATCAGTTTACTGTTTTTCTGGCCCTGAATGAGATTCCAGCTTGTCTGATGTTCTTTAGCAACCGACTCAGTCAGCCAGAGTCGTACTGAGGATTTCGGAATGCCAAATACGGGCTCGAGGCCCGTAAATTTGGTCGCTGAGGCTTTTCGTGCCAGAGCGTCAGCTTCCTCGTTGCCTGTTATCCCCTTGTGTCCGGCAACCCATTTAAGTGTTACCTTGTTTTGGTTTGCCAGAACCAGTAGGGTTTGTAGACAGTTCCAGACCTGTTTCGATCTGATTTATAAATTTAAAATAATTTTGAAATAATTGTACCCCAATTTGATGACCAACAATATACAGACGATTTTAGGGTTAATACAACAAATTGAAGGATATGTTGAGTTGAGTCCAAATTTAGTGTGAGTGGATTTGAGGAACGTCTCTGAATTCGGCCCTAACACTATGTAATTTTTTGTTTTTGTTTTGGCCTGTATAGTATTGGTTGATTCTCATTTTTTTTTTTTTAAGTTGGTGCCTTTAGTTCAACATGCTCATTGCTAGTAGTTGGTTTTTTAGCTAGTGGATGAATATCTGTAGTATCGGATAGAAGAAGTATTAAAGGATTTATAGATTTTTTTGGCCCATGAAACTCTACCATTTGATTTGAATATTCAAAATTCTTTCTACCTTGGCAAGTTTTTTTATTGTTACACTCAAAGAAATAGTATGGGTTGAATCGACAATAAATAGTATATTATTCAAGAAGCATATAATAATAGCCATTATATGCGAGTAAAATACTGTACTTTGTCCACGACTGTTAGGTATTTATTAACAAACTTTTATTGATCCAAACATTGATGGAACATTATTTTTAATATTTATAACATAACTAGATAGAATATTAATATTATATGTATAACTATAATTTAACATCAATTATTTATGTTAATAGTTACATTTGAAAAATTTGTTAAGTTAATTGCAGGAATGGGATTAACGTCAACATTAATATTCTGATTATTTGTTGAAATTTGTGATTGCTGTCATAAGAATTAGAATCATTTACTTGTATGGAGCTTGATATTTACTTCAGGCGGTGCCGGTGTTAAGCACATTTCATTTTCACTTTCTCAATCCATTATGTTATTACAATTTAGTAAAAATTTTAATAAAATATTCTGCAGTCAAAAGTTTGACATTTCAATTATTGCCAGCTATTATTCACAAGGGTGTAGTTTACGACACGAGCCGCAGGCGAGTGTCGTAAAATACCCGTGTAAATAATAGCCATTATATGCGAGTAGAATACTGTACTTTGTCCACGACTGTAGGTATTTATTAATAAACTTTTATTGGCAAACATTGATGGAACATTATTTTTAATATTTATAACATAAAAGATGGATTTTTTTTGGTAAAGGTGAGACAATTTTCTTATAGAAAATATAATGAATATTTTGTAGATTGGAACGGACTTCTCCAACTTACATGAAAAGAAAGCATTCAATCTTTTAGAAGAGAAGTTGACATACTAAGAAAATGGTTATTTTAATTTTGTTACTAACTTTACATGTCGAGGATGTGATGTGATGAATACACTTTTTTATTTATTTAATAAGATCTCTATTTTGATTAAAATATGTTGAACCAAATATTATGGATATCTACACTATACAGAGTATGGATCCCCTCAATGCACTCATCCAATGATTTTATTTTTATTTTTATTTTATAATTTTGGCCTACCATAACACATTGCACCGGGTCCAGCCCTTCTGAGAGCGATCCTGCGGCTATAATTAATTCTTAAAATTTGAATATCGGGGCTATAGTGGCTTGTGACGTGGCCCAATTGAAACAGATTATATTTTGCTATGTTGTCATATCTATAAAACTGGCAACTCCCGTTTTCTCATTTGTTAGGATTAAAAGAAGGAAAGAAGTATGTCAATTTTTTTCTACAAACGAACAAATCTAGAATCTTGGTAATGCTGTAGAAAGTAAAACGTCAATCATTGATCAAAAAGTAGCGCCAAAATATATTAATTAGTTTTTATTGATTTTTATTAATTAATGAATATTATCTCTAAAACGGATCGCACGATTTTTATAGATTTTGATGTGCAAGGGTCTTGTGATGCGGTCGATATTATAGTGGTATTTACGTTATTGTCAGATCTTCTCTTTTTTCTTAATAATAATGAACTTTGTTACTTCAAATGGATCACCATGTATATTTTATTCCTTTTAAAATCCTTAAGAAATACTGATTATTTTTCATGTAATGTTCCCTATACCTAAATGCCATAATTTCGAAGTTATATTATCTTCGCCGAAGTTAAAATAATACATTTAGATGGCTATGGCTGCGCCATGATTTGGATAAATCTTTTACTGCACCAGTTTCATTAAACTTTTTACTAATTTACTGACAGTAGATCTTGTTATGATATTGGAACCTCAAATTTGTTATTCTAGCCGCGAAGATAATGTAAATGTAGCTATAACTCCGAAATTATGGCAATTAGGTAGAGGGAACATTTCATACAAAATAATCAGTATTTCTTAAGGATTTCAAAAGGCATAAAATATACATGGTGATTCATTTAAAATAATGAAGTTCATTATTTTTCCGGAAAAAGGGAAGATCTGACAATAATGTAAATACCACCATAACATTAGCCGCATCACAAGACCCTTGCTTACCAAAATCTATTAAAATCGTGCAATCCATTTTCGAGATAATTGAGGCGTTCCATACATAAAACTCACTCTGTATAAGTAGCGGAACAAAAATAATTGTTAACATACCACTCATTTTGTAGCGGTACAATCTAAAATGGTAACGAGACGAGAGAGATGGATTGACTTAACAAAAAAAGTTGAGGAACAAAAAACTTACCACTTATTTTGTTATGGTACGTTATATATGTTAACCAAACGACCATTTGTTTATGATAATATAAAATTATTGTTAGGCTAAAAACTGGTTGATAACAAATTTTCTTGATCAAGACAACAATTTAATTTGTATGGTGACTAAACTTATTTAACTATTATTTGCTGGTTGATTTAATTATTAAATTGGGTAGGATCATTTTCATATGCTCTTTTTGGTTGATTTTACTCATTAATTTCTTTGAGTGTATCACATTACTTCTTGTACGTTCTTTCTAAATGCTTTCATCTATTTTCATAATTGCTGGTAGTTACATTATACCCAGGAAATAGTTTCAAATTTATTGCTATTAATGCAAATATTTTTTTTAATTTTTAATTGGCCTTTATTTGACTCAATGATACACTTTTTTATTATTCCATGGCTCACGATAATGTTTAAATTAATTTTTGTCGTTTGTTATTTAATTATTTAATATTGGCCTAATTTTGAAATAATATTTATAAAATAGCGAGTGGTCAGGTATAAAATAGTATTAACAGTGCTAAAATGGAATTTTCGGAACCACAAATTGGTAGGGATATCTGAATTGTTTTCTCCAGTTAGGATTAAAATGAAATATCTAAAATTCATTTATTCAAACTAAATAACTATTTAGGGAACATCAAACCAAACTGTTATTAAATCATTCAAATATGTACAATATAAATCCATCAAATGTATATTTAAATTACTCTATGTGGAAGATAGAACAAATTTATATAAACCAAGAGAACATTTATGATAATTTACATACATTCAAAATTTGTGTATTTGTGTATCACTAATTCAAATTTAGAATTAACCAAAACTAGTTAATGCTAGGAAATTTTATATCTTCATACTGATAATTGAAAATATGATTAATAATTACCTCGTTAGAATTGTTACTTTTAATTTTTTTATAAAAACAATTATTGTTGATGTGGTTTTCCGTAATGTAAGTCGTGTTCTAGATAGATAATGTAACACTAGGGGTATGTAACGTCCTCCGGAATACATACAGCTCATCGGGGAGACGCTCGGGAAATGTTATCACGCGACACCCGAATCCTGCTTCGCTGCATCTACTGGATAATTTATTATCGTTTGAAAGATGAACACTTTTAGTGCCTGCTATATGACTTTTATAATACAAGAACGTACTAAAAAATGTAAAAAACTGTACATATCACCCAAGTTGCCTCAAGATATTGTCATTGTTTTGTTCTTGATGTAATATATAATCGCCTGTTAAGTCAATTTATAAAAGCGTTACTAAAGTACTTAATAAAATGGTGTTTTATATAGAAAAATTCTTAGAAAATATATATGCGTGTTTATTTATAGGTTTTTCATTAATTCAACAAAGTTTATACAGAATTTATAACTTTAAATATAAAATCGCATGTTGCTCAATGCTGGACTCGTATATCAAAAAGTTGCGTTGCTGTATCTAGAATATTCAAAGGTTCTAATCTAGGTGCATTTATTTTTAATATATTTATAAATAATATTGGAACAATAATCTAAAATTTTTATTAAATTTTTCAAGTCGCTTGAAGAAAACCGCGTATATTTAATTGCTATATTAGGTGAGACCTTACCCAAAAATGGATAATTATACACGTCTGCGAAAAATGCTTTTTCTGTAATAAAACTCAAAGTACCACAAAATTTTATTTAAGTTGATAAACTTTCGGCAAACTGGGATCATCATGCCTGGAATACAACGTTCCTAGGAATTGGGATAGAAAAACAAATTTAAACTTACTAAAGATTAACTTATAATGTATTGAAATTTGTTATTGAAAATTGTAATTGTAAATTTAAAAAATTATTATATTTATTAAGAAAGAAACATGTTTGTTTATTAATTGTGTTTATTTCTTAATAAATTTAATAATTTTCTAAATTTACAATTACAATTTTCAATAAGCAATTTGAATTTGAAATTTACAGAAAACCCACAACCACTGATACGTTAATCAACTATTTTTCCAATCACCCGATGTCACATAAATTAGACTCTTTCAATAGTTTCTTTCATAGAGCCTTCTCCATTCCCTTAACACAATCTGCTTTCACTTCTGAAATTAACATTATCAAGCAACTAGCGATCAATAATAATTTTCCCCTAGAAATTATCAATAAACTTTATTTGAGAGATTTTTCATCAAATTTAAACTTAATTCTTTACACTACATAGGGAATATTTTTTACAAAATAGCTAAAGTTTTTAAGAAACATAATATAAACGTAGCTTTCAAAACTAATCTTATGTCTAGGTCCTTCCTTATCAATACTAAAGATACTATTTCATATCTTCATAAATCTGGCGTCTATAAACTCAGTTGTCCTGATTGCAATTCTGTTTATGTCGGTCAATCTGGTAGGAGACTTGAGACTAGAATAAAAGAACATGTTAGGTACACAGACAAATACAAAAATTCTGACATCGATAACACGCCTTCTTCGTTCGCCTACCACATCTTATCTAGTCATCATGCCTTTTCTATTTCTGATTCTGAACTCCTGCATGATTGTCCCAAGGGAAACAGATTAAACCTTCTTGAAATGTTTTAAATTAACTCTTGCTTACACAATGACACCGTATTGTGCCTCAACGACCAGGTCAGATCTCAAGACAATCACATTTTTTTTATCAGATGGTTTCAGAGAGTTGATCTAAAAATTTTCAAAATTTCTAATTTCTACCTACCTTTGAAGTCTGATATTAATCTTAATGCTTTTACTTTGTACCCCATGCTTCCTATTATTTTTATTTATTTATTTATCATTCAATATTATTGATTGATTATCTCTTGACTTGTCACTTGTCATTGTCAAATCAGACTTCATTAGTCATTATTGCCACTTTCTTCTTCTTTTCGCTTTTGCTTCTTTCTTTCAGCCTTAATTTTGACACTTTCCTATGCCATTTACTGTTCAGTTCGTCGCTTACTTTTGCACCTGATGTCATTATTTGTAAATTATTTTATTCATGTTTTGTTATTTATACTGTTATTTAGATATTACTAAAACTTATTTACTTAATACCCTTCAGGTTTTTTAATTTATACTTGTTACTTGTGTTCATGGGTCAACTGTCACTTGTCATATCTTTAATAATTTTGCACTGTGTACGCAGTATATGGTGAACGGTATCGATTTTATCAGTTTAAAATTAAACGTCGTGTTGTCGAGCCTCTTGCAGGCGATGATTTTTCTCCAGCTTTTCTTCTAGCTGTATTTGGTTGGTACGCCACCCTTATGGTTGCTTACCACAATATTAATTTTTTTATTACCCGCCCCTTTTCGGGCTTTTCAATTAATTTCCTTTATCGGATCACTATCCAATTTTAAATTTCAATCATCTGAAATGTTTAACTAAAGGATCTTTTCACACTAAATTTAACTCCTTGTTTTATCCTATATTGGAGAACTCTTTTCTCCCTTTTCTATTATATTACATGTCCGACAGCGGACATAATGTCGTCTACGTACTTCACTAAATTTTATTTTAACTAATCACCGTACCATATTTTATTTAATTGTATTACCTCATCGGTTGACCACATTAGAGAAATGGAACCTTTTGGACTTCATTGTTATTTAGCCTTTGGTAACTTTAACTTTGTTTTTCCCTCCCAATTCCTAAGATCGTGTATTCCAGACCTGATGATGGCAATTTGATGAAACTAGTTGCCAACTTCCCTTCTGTCAACTTTAATAAAATTTTGTGGTACTCGACTTTGAGTTTTATTACTGCTTCAGCAGACCACAATTGGGATAATGGATAACCTTTTGAATTTAATTTTTTTGTTCAGCTGCATGAGATACATTATATTTTAAAACTGGCGTTCATTTACCCCTATCATTTGATTTTTTTTGGCAAAATTAAAACATACATTAAAACGTTTTGACAACTTTTTTCGTCTAATTGATGCTTGACCAACACATATTCTCCTACTTCGAAAATAGGTCTTTCAAACTCCATTTCTTGGTTTCTAATACATCATTTTCATCATCTTCATCTTCCAAAAAGTCAGTTATGTCCTTTCATATTCACTCTCAAATAAGTTTCTAACGGCCTTCTTTTTCTTTACATCTGCGTTCTTTTCGGACAATTTACAATTGCTTCTTGTTAATATTTCTATTATCATTGGCTAGTCTGATTTCGTCTTTTTCCGGTATATCTGTTGCAATTTTGCTTCTACCTGGTTTTCTTCCCTTTTTTACAGTCTTTAGAGCTGCAGCTTTAGGAAACGGTTATATTGGTTACGGGGTGATAATTCTGTTATCTGTGACTAGATGTTTACTGTTGTATGGACATTTTAGCATCGCTAAAGTAGAAGGAATCGCCGAAATGGAAGGAATCGCCGAAGTGGAAGGAACCGCCGAAGTGGAAGGAATCGCCAAAATGGAAGGATCGCCGAAGTGGAAGGAATCGCCAAAATGGAAGGATCGCAGAATTGGAAGGAGTTATGTCAAGTTCAGAGTTCAGAGATTTTTGCTTAGTTTTTTGAAAGACTTTTGGTTCCCATTAGATATGTAGAAGTTGGACAAGTAGTTTCACGTACTCCGACAGCAATTGATTCATTTGTGTCCCCTGGAACTGGACGATCGGTAACATATGATGCCAAAAAATCATCGTCACTAAAAACTGTTCTGTCCAACGGAAAAATGCCAGCTTTTTTGAAGTCTCTAGAAATATTACTTATTCTGAATGCTCGAAGAAAGGCATGTCCAACAGCTTCAGCCACGATTATGTATAAGCCAGGAATGAACTGCTTGGTTGTAATAACTCTCCAAAGAAAATATACAGCAAGATCAAGTAGCTGCAATTTATATGATGTGTGGAGAGGGAAGGTTAGTATTACAACACCTGCTTCAGATGCCCAGTCCACAGCTTCTACTGACAAATGTGTTTTGGATAGAGCTCTTGGGTGGACCAGCCTGATGGGTTGGCACCGGCAACAGTGCCTGGTGGTGCCCACTTAAGCATGAAATCCTTAAAATTTACTCGCGGGAATATGAGCATGGGGGGATTACCAATAGCATTTATACAGGCATTCATAGTCACCAACTGGTTGCGTTCGCTTGAAGTCATAGCATTTATTTGCTTTATACCTTTAGGTGCAACAATTTTGGTAGGATTTTGCAGTCGCTAAACCTGTTTCATCCTGATTACATTTTCTTTCTGGCGGAAATGGACCTAACCGCTTATGAAGCATCTTCTAGATTATCAAAAAACAAAGAAACATTATTTTTATTAAAGCTGACGGTTCGCGAAAGATTGGTTTTTTCCGGCTTCCTAATTGTTAAATTGTTATGTCTCCGTAAAAACAAGCGCATCCATTCCTCTCCGGAAATATTTTCTTCATCCCATTGCTTGGGATACTTTTTTTTATTTGCTGCAGCAAATTTATAGGCTAATTGACACACTCTCTTTTTTGATAGGCCGTACTGCATTTTAGCAACAGTTTGTTTTACTAATTTATCTTCTACTTCGTCACTAGACACCTTATTTATGTCATATTTTACTTTATATGTGCAGTGTTCATCACCAGACGCTTTGAAAGAATTTAGATGCCGCACAAGAGTTGCAAATTTTAAATTGTAAATTTTACAAGTCTCTTTCCTGGAGATTTTGTGACGGCTTGAATTGTTTTTTTCATTTTGTTCGGCATCAACATCCTTTTTTTCCGGATTTGCTTCTTGGCATTGTACTCTAGAACAAAATGCCACGCACATTTAGCGTCATGTACCTATAATCAGTGATCCATGGTACATGATGTAATTTTGATCCGAGGTACATTAATCATAACAATTATAGATTATGTTTCAATTTAAATTTAAGCATGTCTCTGTACTCACCGATTATTATTGTATACACAGATTTTACTTAAAAACTGTCGCTTCACAAATCTGTATTTTACTTGAACAACGTGCTTTTTAACCGAACTTTTGTAGACGTACACTGTAGTATCCAACGAACCGCCTTTTGGTTCCTAGATAGCAGCAATAGGACTAAAGAAATTCAAGGTACATTATGATCAAGGTACAACAGTCTCCCCTAGTCCGCAAGCTTATTGACATCCCATCTTCCTTGGTACCGTCTCTCGATATGACAATCCGGTTCGAAGGACCAAAAAATATGTAAAATAGGTACAATATTTTATTTTAAGCTGAAAACACATGAAAACATCTCGTCATAAAATAACATATTAATAATCTAAATATAAATAAATAACTAAATCACCAAAGCTGACGATTGCTGTTTATAAACAGTATTGCCGGCTTCTCAGATTCTAATAAAGTTTTTGCTTAAACAAACATCCTGATGAAACTGTTCACCCTGTTCTTTAATGTAAGTAAAATATTATATATGGATGTGTAAAAAAAATTTTAAGCTCATCTTGCATCCTTCAGCTTTATACGCTGCCAATTACAACCGTTTTGTAGTCCGGATCATTATTATTTCCCAAAAATCTTAACACTACATCATTGAACAATTCCCAAGCTTTTTTTTCTCTTTCATTCATAATTTCCAAAAAGAAGGAGTTGGATAAAAGTTTCCTTATATCATGACCAGTAAAAAATCCCTCGTTCAACTTGACTTTAGACAGTTTTAGTAATTTAGAACACAGATATCTAAAACAATTCCCATCCATTTGCATTGATTTTACAAACTATTTCTTAAGCCCCAATTTAATGCGAAGATATTGCAGTAAAACTTTTTCTGGTGGCATCAGAGTGGAATTGATGACGTTTTCTCACCAGGTTTTAGAGTTTGTCGCTGTGGCCAGTCATTTCTGGTTCAATTCTACTTTCTGGCTACTATCATACAAGCATAGAAAACATGGGTACTTTATTTAACCTACCAGCTGGCATAAAAGCATGTTTAGTATTTTGAAGTCTCCACAAACCAACCATTCATGGTCTTGATATTTAATTTTTTCTAGAATAGTGGACAAATCATAACAGTTTTCTTCCATATGCACTGAGTGTGTCTTATGGAGGGACGCAAATTTATTTTCATTGTGAAGCAAGACTGCTTTAAGACTAGTTTTGGTTAAATCAATGAATAGGCGCCATTCAGACGAATTATATTATACATCAAAGAACTTCATGAGCCCTAGTACATCATTACAAAAAATTAGATTTCTCTCTTTTGAGAAAAACTGGGTGCCTATACCACGAATCTCTTACTAGGTCATTGAGTTCACGCTGAGAAAATAGTCAAAGAAAAATCTGAGTAAGATTCGTCATGGGGAGGTAATGTGTCGACATATTTAACCTCTGTCTAAAGAAAACATCCCTTATCCGTAATCCTGTCTAGAAAGATCAAGGCCCTGTAACACCGCGGGGGCAAGAACTACCGTATTTTCTCTCCTAGTAGAGTAGTGACAGTAACGCTGCCGTTACATTTATTTGGGTTCATATATTGGGTATAGTATAAATCACGTGGTATTTACTTTACAAAAATAACCAAACATTTACCCATTATTAAAATTTGTTACAGTTTTGATTCAGATTGGTTCAAAATTTCCTCTATTTTTTTGTTTGTTGTTGTAGATCCGTGTAAGGTATTTTCTTGATTGCTTGGATAACACAGTTGTTTCTTGCTTCTGTAACTAGTTCATCGACTTTTTCATTACCACTTATTCCAGCGTGCGATGGTCACTATAGAAATCTGACTAGCTTGTATCCATTTTGGATCAGATGATGTACTTTATGTTTTATTTGTTTAATAATATGGTATATTTGTTTTACACTGTTCACAACACTTAAAGAGTCTGTTATGACTAAGAATTTGAAGTCAAAGTGGTAGCTACATATTTTTAATGCTTCTTCTGTAAATATGCTGCATAAATCAGGGATAATAGTGGATTCTATATCTCCAAAAATATATATTGCTGCATATCCGTTTTCGTTATTGATCGGTGAAAATTAATTTATAGCTTTTGTAGAAGGATTGTCGACAACTTCAGAGCTAAAATGACGTAAACACAATAACAAACCCACTAACCATACTAACAACACTGAATTTACACGTTGTGAAGAAGGAAACAATGACGATTACAGTAGAGTGATCAACATGGTGAAACAATCGAAGAAGACGTGTAGATTCTGAGCAAGGTAAACATAGTACGCGAAAAACCATTGAAGAGGACGATGTATGTTTGTAATGCTAAAGCTACACTATAAATGTATGCACTTCTAGCGAATCGGTAGCTTGCAAACACAATAGTAACCTATAATGTTTTATAACATTATTTTCCATTTCGTTCTGTGTCAATTTATACGTTGTGATCAAAAGTAAAGATTTTAAATACTCTACAACTTTCTACTTCTACCGATGAAGGAAACAATTACGACTGCAGTTAGAGTCTGAACAACATGGTGAAACGTAGATTCTGAACATGGTGAACCTAGGACGGGAAAAACCATCGAAGAGGATGATGTATGTTTGTGATGCTAAAGAAACACTAATAATTTATATATTTCTAGCAATCCGTAGTTTGCAAAATAGAATAGTTATCTATACTGATTTATAATATAATCTATAATTATAACAGTTTACAAAATGTTGTTTTTATTGTTCCGAAGGTAGTGTACAAAACTTTAAGTCTGAGATCTTGGAGAACAGTTATTATGACCCAGACAGTGAAGCAGAGGGTACTGCCAATATTAATGTTGAAAAAAATATGGTCACAATTGTCTCCCGTTAGTAATCCCTATTTTATACACCCACGAAACGACGCCATGTTACTCATATTTTGTGAAGCCAGATGATTTGTAAACAAAACAAAAAACCAAGATGCGTTTGAAAAAATGAACCCAGGAAATGCAAAAAAATGCATATATAAATGTTTTAATTATTCATACTGAATACCATTGTAATATAACAAAATAGGTTATAGTTTTATATTTTCACAATAATCCGACTACAGTTAAAGAAGTAGGTAAAAATTCTACACCATATTACTTTCGGCCATGAGGTGGCATACATGACGTTTTTTAGTTGGATACAACAACGTTTTAACATCGTAATCCTTTCCAACTCCAGTCCATCGCAACGTCAAGACAACAGAAAAATCATCCACCAAAATGGTGCAAAAGACGGTCGGCACGTAGTTGTAACATCGCTGTGGCCTAACGTTGGCACGCGGTATACAACGTAACAACGTAGACAAATTGCTACTTGGGTAGTAGTAGAAAAAATAAATTGTGTCGGTATTTCAGCGTTACAAAAAAAAAAAAAAAAAGATTCTGGTTTTTCTGAAAAAAGGGAAGAATTGTTTGGGGAAGGAGAGGATTATTTATCGCAGGAAATGATTGTCGTTGGAAAGAATTGTCATGGGACAGAATTGTCTTGGGGAAAGATTATCTCTGGGAAAGATCGTCATGGAAGGATTATCCGTGATGGATTGTCCGGGGAAGGATTGTCCGGGAAGGATTATTGTGTCAGGTTGTTAAATCACCAAAATACAATATTCTGTTGCAATACTTATAATAAAACAATCAATAATGAATTTTTTGACGTTTAGTATAAAATATAAACTCTGTAAAAAAACAGTTAATAAAGACTATAAATAAATTTAAATTGGTATAGAAATGATTTTCAAGCTTCAAAGAAATATTTCGATAACGAGATTTTTAAACGTAGTCAAAGAAATCTAATTTGAAATCATATTTTGTACTTTTATTGAAAATTCGCCAAAATTGGCAATTAATAAGAAATATGTACGAAATATGCCGCAAAAAATACGGATACCGATTTTTACATCGAAATTTCAAATCCGCGAGTAAATAAACTTAAGAAAATTAGATTTAACCTGACTTGCGAAATCCTCCTTATTGGAAATAATCTTGATTCAAGCTCAACTCAATAAGCGGAAGAGACAAAACTTGTACTTCAATTAAAATTCGACGGAAGGAAAAGTTTTTGGAAATTGAATTTTGCGGGGGAAAATCTCAGATTAGCAGAACTTTTATAAGATCAAAAATGAACATGTAGTAATAACGTAGAAGGTGATAAGAAATTTATTTAAATTATAAAAAATAATTAAATCATGGGAGTTTTTTTTCATTATTTAGTAATTATTTTTGTTTATGTCTAAAAAATAGGAAAAGAATAAAAAAAAGTAAAAATTTGATAACAATTTAAAATTACAATTATTTATAATAAAAATTTTAACTAAAAAAAACATACCATTAAGATAAGGGTGTCAATTCCATTAAACTCATAATCAAATTTGAAGTTTTCTAGATAAGTCTAATATTTTTGTAATGTATCCATCTGTTCATATAAATAACGCCTAAAAATAAAATCAATGTACTACTAAGAAAAGCAACAAAGTTGTCTTTATGAAAGTATGCGATAACAAAGAAATAAAAAAACATAAAAAAGTGTCTGAATTAGGTCATAGCAAAGTAAACCATCCAAATCTGTTATACGGTTAATATAATCCTCATGTTTTATGGCACGAAATATTTCAAAAAGAACGCTTTTATTTACGGCTCTTTTCTGAAAGCGTCGCACCCTTCTAAATCCCCTTGATGAGATAGATTTTCTTTTAAACGCGGGTTACAAGACGGGTTTGTTAATAGAGCAAACATTAATTGAGATTGTTAATATAATAATATTAAGAAATAAAATATTAAATAATTATGTAGCTACTTTTTCTTGTTTTAAGCAAATTTTTAAACAAACACACAAATTGCTTGATGTCATTTCCATTTAGAACAAAATACAGAAAAATTTAACAATTCGATGTATTCACCAAAGAATATAAAAAAATTCAGCAAGTGAAATTGGAATCTGAAATTGACGAGGGTTTTACCGATGATTTAAGGCCGATATTGCCTTTGGAATTTAATGCAAATCCTAATTTATATCAATTTTTGGAAGTTTTAAAATATGTTCAATGTGAAATATATTTAAAATTACGCAGGAAAGGAATTACCGGCACTGAAAAATTATTTTGTATACAAAAAATACATTAGAATTTAAAAAACACCTATAGGGAGAAATTTATATTTATTAAGACAAGCCCATACCATATGTTATCTTGACTAAAAAAGGTTTTGGACGGGCGCTCCGTTAATATTAAAAATAGGAAGCTGCAGTTTTCACTCATTAATTCTATAGTTAATTCTTTAGAGCACGTCTGTGGCACTTTTTCAACTTATTTTTAGTAAAAGTGATACGACTATCAACTTTTTTCTCTAGATAAGTTTGAAAAAAGTAGCACAGACGCGCTCTTCTAATAGTTCTCGTCCAAAAATGAATAATTATGTTTTATGGCGCTCTACCCTGTTCGGCGCAGAAAAAATTGGACTGGAGGGTAGGATTACTTAACATTAACCGGAAAACACTAAAAAAACAATTTTTACAGCCAATTTATTAGAACACAAAAAAAAGATTATTTGAATTAACCAAATTTTATTTGTACCAAATAAATGTTATTTAAATAGGTCAAACAAAACGTGTTATTTGTTTCAACAAAATTATTTATGTAAATATCCAAATAAATGATTTTGTTGAATGAAAGATCTGTGTTCTTGATTTAAAAAAAAATGTTTTGTTGAATGAAAAAAATGTTTTGTTGGAAACTTTAAAACGTTTTTGAAAAATATAGAAATCTTTTAAAGGTTTAAATAATAAAATTATTTTGTTTCAGGAAATTTCAAAATCTTTTTAAAAATTATAGAAAACTTTTGAAGGTTATTGTAAAATTAAAAATTATTTTGTTTTAGAAAATTTCAATTCGTTTTTAAAAAATATAGAAAACTTTTAAAGGTTTTTACAAACTTTGAAATTATTTTATTTCAGAAAATTTCAAAATCTTTTTAAAAATATGGAAAATTATTAAAAGTTTTTATAAAATTTAAAATTATTTTATTTCAAGAAATGTTAAAACTTTGTTGGAAATTTTAAAACGTTCACTAGAAAATTTTAAAAAGTTTAAAACGTTTTTATAAAATTTAAAATTATTTTATTTCAGGAAATTTCACAATCGTTTTAAAAATAAAGAAAACTTTTAAAGGTTTTTATAAAGTTTAAAATTATTTTGTTTCAGGAAGTTTTAAAACGTTTTTGGAAAATTTAAAATTATTTTATTTCAGGAAATTTCAAAATTTTTATAAAAATGTAGAAAACTTTTAAAAGGGTT
Organism: Neocrepidodera transversa; assembly: GCA_963243735.1. Lineage (NCBI taxonomy): Eukaryota > Metazoa > Arthropoda > Insecta > Coleoptera > Chrysomelidae > Neocrepidodera > Neocrepidodera transversa. The sequence continues at coordinate 28,253,615 of OY725340.1, read as the reverse complement.
TATAAAATTTTAAATTATTTTGTTTCAGGAAATTTTCAAACGTTGTTGAAAAATTTAAAAAAGTTTAAAATGTTTTTATAAAATTTAAAATTATTTTATTTCAGGAAATTTTAAAATTTTTATAAAAATGTAGAAAACTTTTAAAGGGTTTTATAAAATTTAAAATTATTTTCTTTCAGGAAATTTTAAAACGTTTTTTGAAAATTTTAAATAGTTTAAAACGTTTTTATAAAATTTAAAATTATTTTATTTCAGGAAATTTCAAAATTTTTCGAAAAATATAGAAAACTTTTACAGGTTTTTATAAAATTTAAAATTATTTTGTTTCAGGAAATTTTAAAACGTTGAAAAATTTAAAAAAACTTAAAATTATTTTATTTCAGGAAATTTCAAAATTTTTATAAAAATGTAGAAAACTTTTAAAGGGTTTTATAAAATTTAAAATTATTTTATTTTAGGAAATTTCAATATCTTTTTAAAAATATAAAAAACTTAAAGATTTTTATAAAATTTTAAATTATTTTGTTTCAGGAAATTTTCAAACGTTGTTGAAAAATTTAAAAAAGTTTAAAATGTTTTTATAAAATTTAAACTTATTTTATTTCAGGAAATTTTAAAAGTTTTATAAAAATGTAGAAAACTTTTAAAGGGTTTTATAAAATTTAAAATTATTTTCTTTCAGGAAATTTTAAAACGTTTTTTGAAAATTTTAAATAGTTTAAAACGTTTTTATAAAATTTAAAATTTTTTTATTCCAGGAAATTTCAAAATTTTTCGAAAAATATAGAAAACTTTTACAGGTTTTTATAAAATTTAAAATTATTTTGTTTCAGGAAATTTTAAAACGTTGAAAAATTTAAAAAAACTTAAAATTATTTTATTTCAGGAAATTTCAAAATTTTTATAAAAATGTAGAAAACTTTTAAAGGGTTTTATAAAATTTAAAATTATTTTATTTTAGGAAATTTAAAAATCGTTTTAAAAATAAAGAAAACTTTTAAAGGTTTTTATAAAGTTTAAAATTATTTTGTTTCAGGAAGTTTTAAAACGTTTTTGGAAAATTTAAAATTATTTTATTTCAGGAAATTTCAAAATCTTTTTAAAAATATAAAAAACTTTTAAAGATTTTTATAAAATTTTAAATTATTTTGTTTCAGGAAATTTTAAAACGTTGAGAAATTTAAAAACATTTAAAATTATTTTATTTCAGGAAATTTCAAAATTTTTATAAAAATGTAGAAAACTTTTAAAGGGTTTTATAAAATTTAAAATTATTTTATTTCAGGAAATTTCAAAATCGTTTTAAAAATAAAGAAAACTTTTAAAGGTTTTTATAAAGTTTAAAATTATTTTGTTTCAGGAAGTTTTAAAACGTTTTTGGAAAATTTAAAATTATTTTATTTCAGGAAATTTCAAAATCTTTTTAAAAATATAAAAAACTTTTAAAGATTTTTATAAAATTTTAAATTATTTCGTTTCAGGAAATTTTCAAACGTTGAGAAATTTAAAAAAATTTAAAATTATTTTATGTCACGAAATTTCAAAATCTTTTTAAAAATATAAAAACTTTAAAGATTTTTATAAAGTTTAAAATTATTTTGTTTCAGGAAGTTTTAAAACGTTTTTGGAAAATTTAAAATTATTTTATTTCAGGAAATTTCAAAATCTTTTTAAAAATATAAAAAACTTTTAAAGATTTTTATAAAATTTTAAATTATTTTGTTTCAGGAAATTTTAAAACGTTGAGAAATTTAAAAAAATTTAAAATTATTTTATTTCAGGAAATTTCAAAATTTTTATAAAAATGTAGAAAACTTTTAAAGGGTTTTATAAAATTTAAAATTATTTTATTTCAGGAAATTTCAAAATCGTTTTAAAAATAAAGAAAACTTTTAAAGGTTTTTATAAAGTTTAAAATTATTTTGTTTCAGGAAGTTTTAAAACGTTTTTGGAAAATTTAACATTATTTTATTTCAGGAAATTTCAAAATCTTTTTAAAAATATAAAAAACTTTTAAAGATTTTTATAAAATTTTAAATTATTTTGTTTCAGGAAATTTTCAAACGTTGTTGAAAAATTTAAAAAAGTTTAAAATGTTTTTATAAAATTTAAAATTATTTTGTTTCAAGAAATTTTAAAACGTTGAAAAATTTAAAAAAATTTAAAATTATTTTATTTCAGGAAATTTCAAAAATTTTTATAAAAATGTAGAAAACTTTTAAAGGGTTTTATAAAATTTAAAATTATTTTATTTCAGGAAATTTCAAAATCTTTTTAAAAATATAAAAAACTTTTAAAGGTTTTTATAAAATTTTTAAATTATTTTGTTTCAGGAAATTTTAAACCGTTTTTGGAAAATTTTAATAAGTTTGAAACGTTTTTATAAAATTTAAAATTATTTTATTTCAGGAAATTTCAAAATATTTTAAAAATATAGAAAACTTTTTATAAAATTTAAAATTATTGTGTTTCAGGAAATTTTAAAACGTTGTTGGAAAATTAAAAGAAGTTTAAAACGTTTTTATAAAATTTAAAATTATTTTATTTCAGGAATAAAATGCTAAAAGCTAAAATATTTTATAAAGTTTAAAAATGGTTTTTATAATTTATTGAATATTTGAAGAGGAGTTTTAACATTAAATAAGTTTTGAATGCTTACAGAAGGTTATAAAAGGTTCAAGAATTGCAAATTAATTTTATTGGGTTTATGAAAACATCTTTAATAATTTTTACATTATTTCCTAAAATTAGAGGGTTTTTTAATTATGAATAGCTTTTTTTATATTTTCAGTATATCTTTATATAAAAGAGTATTTCCAAGATTTTATAATATTTTGGGGTACTTATTGTAACTTTTTCGAGTTTTTGAAATAGTTTGTTTGCAATAGATATGAACAGAAGTCACCGAAAAAGAAAAATGTACATGTGTCATTTATCAACTAACAAAAAAGAAATTTTAGAACATTAAATAAGAATTAGAAAACTAAATTTTTTTTTTAAATATTATTCTAAAATTATATAACGACTTTTTTAAATCAGTAAAACTTAAAAAAAAGAATGTGGCTTTTGCCAAATAAGGAAAAAGTATACACCATGTTTTACTTTTAATCGCTCCATAAACTAAGTATATAATAAATGATTGATAGACCTATAAATCCTCACCTAACGCAACTAACGTGTTAAACCAAATTTATGAACGTAACTTTCCTGTTTCTAAGCAACTTCATCTAATCAATACATTTCTTAATGAACTTGGTACAGTTGACTAATAATCTAGTTAACCTGCATAAACATCATTATCCAGATGGGCAAGTCAAAGGAGAAAATAAGAGAGAGATGGGACTTTCGGTAAACCGTCAAACTGACCATAACCCTACAAAGACAATCGTAACAATTCATCTGTTCCTTCATTGATAGGAAGGGTCGCGTTTTGCGGCCTTAGAATTCACTAAATTAATCCCAACGGACCTTTTCAGAGACAATCCGAGCTAGTTACATGTACGCCGGATACGGTGGGAAACGGGGAGACAGATTTATAATAAGCCTTATTGTTTTAAAATATAAATAAGATATAAGATTTCATCTCTTCAATTTTTTGTAAAAAGGTAAACCTATTTCTTTTAGTAACAGATGCTGCATTTAAACTTGTCAAATTAGATATCAATAACTGCAAATTTTTTATTGAAACTAAAACAGAATTCCTGGATTAGTTTATTATAGATAAAAGTCAATGTGATCATATCTGGTTCTTCCATTCCCATTTATCCGTCAGAAAAAAAATGTCTTTTATTCATGAGTGGAGGTACCATCACATATAAAGTACAGCTTTCTATGACTGTGTACTGTGTAGTGGCGTATTATCTTAAAAGACTCAGCCAGTTTACAACTTTCTTAAAGGCGGGTTATCATTAGTCGATTTTATTGATCGATATCATCATAAAAGCATAAACCAACTATAGCAATTCCAGTTATTTAGATCAGAAAGTAAGTAAAATTGTACTAAATACAATAACGTTGGTTTACTACTAATTATGTAATTAGCAGTGCTCTAAACCAATCTGCGTTTAACATAAAATTTAGGTTCCAAATTCCCAATTCAACCAAATGCTAAGCAATGTTCAATAGCTGCAAAAAGATTTAACATACCCATAAAGCAAATTATAGAAGAAAAATGTGCCTAGACCAAAAACTAGACCAAAAACAGCAGGCAAAAAACTGATATGTTTGCCATATAACAAGAAAATATCTTTCAATCTAAAGGAGCAATTTGATGAAATAAAGCAAATATTTAGTAATACATTTATTTGCTCTCAAAGAAGTACCTAAAGAAATATAATAAAATATGAAACTTAATAAACCCAGGATTCGACCTTATTTCAACAAGAATACTATAATGAGTCCTTGTAAGAGAAAGTTTGTAAAAATTCCATTTACATAATATAAAAAACAGCAAAGAAACCAAATTAAAATTTAAAAAATTGTTTTAAATAAGGATTAAGAAAATAATTAAAGAGAAAAAGCTCACTTTCGACCATCAGTTTGCCTGAAAGAACAGAAAATATCATCTGCCATTCCTTGAATGTGGACCACGCATTTGACAAAGTCTGGCATTAAGTTGCAATTAAAAAAACATGTTGCCCAAGCCCATTTGTTCAACCAGCTTCAATAAATTGTATGAGGTATGACAAGGAGTTTTCTATTATTCCTTGAATTAAAAAAATGACGAATGCATTATGTGCAGCTCCTGTAATTATATATTACTTAAAACGTGCGTTTAGAAATTCTCCATTTGTAGAAAATAAATCATTAAGAAAAAGCTTCTGCTTTTTTTTTAATTCAGTTAACAAAGTTTCCTTTTTCTGCAAAATTTTGATGACAAAACAATCACATGTCTGTGAAGAAGACTAGACCAATTGACAAATGGTGTTGATAATGTTAGATGTCTGAGGTGTTATTGAAAGACGAAAAAAAAGGCATTCAGCTTGAATCGGTGTCAATAGACACACATTTTGCATATTGGTCCAATAAAATTTAGGTTCATTAATTTAGTATTTCAGTAATTGTAGCAGTACCTTATTCAGGGCAGTCTTAGTAAATTATATTCGACATAAAGTAGACTATTTCGTTAGAATTCAATACATTGTAAAAATTCACTTAGAACTATTACCAGAATATATAAATCAATAGGACAAAGGCTGTCCTTCTCAGAAGGGCCTGCAAAGAAAATGCCAACGGACTGACACATGTAGTACATAAAACGTATTTCTAACAAGAATTTAAATTACTCGTTCAAAAATATAAAACAACGTACTTAGTTTAGTCAAATAATTATGTTATTAGATAATAAATTGCAAGACAGAACATGACTTTGGATGATGATGGTCCAAAGTTCATGATTTGTAACCCGACCTTTACGTGTCTCGAGAGATCAGACTTAATGTTATATGGCGCGGATTCTAATTACATAGCAAGTCGCTGATATATTGCATAATTAAATTCAAGTAGGGCAGCACTTACTGGAAGTCAAATTTGTAATAAAAAGGGATACGCCCTTCTTAGATCGCTTAGTAAAATTCTCTCATTTCTGATTTGCTAGATTCCAGTAAGATCCGGGAAGCTTACGGGGGAAAAAATCTGAAAGCCTTCTGCTGTGTGACACTAATTTCGTTTGTAACTTTGAAAATTATTTCCAAATTTGAGTTAGTTAATTTCAACTTCGCTCGGGATCGGTTCTTCTTCCAATAAGCAGTTGTTTTAGATATTAATATTCAGAGTAAGTTTCTCATGTGTGAAAAACAGTGGCTACGACCTCCTTCACCATTACTACTAGTTGAAGATTATACGTTGAATTACTTCTGTCTCGGGATCTCAACTTACAGAATCCACGTGTGCCTCGCTCGACCTACAGTCAATTAGCGGTGTTTTAACCAAATCACTATAGAATTAATAATATATACAATATAACAAATAGCGAATAAAATAGATACTAAGATTTAATATTTTAATTTAGAAACAAAAACATTCTACCTATATTAAAATAATATTTTGAAAACAAATTTTCCATTGAATTTAATCACAGATAAAATAAACAAAACACAAAGTTCAGGATTACCAGCACTCACTCAGCATTTTTAAATATTTTATTACATTACACTTTTAATCTCAATTTGAGAGTACACTGATGTGGCCAAATTTTTTTATAAACAAATGCAGTAGTGTCCCATGGTACCGTAATATGAAATACTTAATAATAATTAATAATACTTAAAAATACTTAATAATGTTTAATACACAAAATCATGTTGATAAAATTTTTCAGCTGGCAATGAGATATAAAGTAGCAATTCCTGAAACCATTATGCACATACGGTTTCAGTTGTTGAGCTGTACCAAATAAAGCTATTATAATTATTTTCAAGTGTTCGAAAATTAAGTACCAAGGAATATTGTAAAAATTTTTTGGTATATCTGGAATTAAAATCTAGACGGGCAACTTCAGGTAATGACCAGGAAAGAAGAAATTAAAAAAAATCCGAGAGATATAAGATAAGGCTTCACATACATTCGTTCGTTAAAGTGCTTTCAATTTTTAGACTAAGTGTGATGACTTAAGGGGACCTTTTGAGCTTATTGTAGTTATCATTAAAAAATAGAGGGTAACAACTCCAGTGATATGAGGAAGACTGTTTCAAAATTGCAAACTAAAACATTTAATATAAATCATAAGAAATTCACCAAATCTCAAAGTAGGTACACAATAAACATAAAATAATTTCTGAATTAACAGGAAAATCCAATTAAATTTGGAATAATAGCATAATGCGAACAAAAAACACGAAAATAATTGAAAGAGGCAAATGACAAACAATATTAAAACAAATATGTAAATTTGGAAACATTCAGATATAAAAAATATACGATTAGGTATGTACGATTAGGCTTAATCTCTTTTTAGTTGTTCGGCGATATAACCCCTAAAATGTTTGATTCCGGCGTTTATGGCTTGTAGTTATTTCTGAATGTTGCGCAAACAGAATATTGCCGGAAATTAAGCTCGAGTCGCATTCAAACGGACCTCTGATTCCCGATACAATGACATTAGGTTAAGAACAACAAAAGAACGATTAACCGCGATAGTCCCCCTTATCTTGTTATGGTACGAGAGATTGTTTTGCAAAGGGAAAGTGGCCCAATGAAGCTATTGTTTCGATATTTGGTGTTGATATTCTGTAGGTGTAGAATATTTTATGTTATGTACTGGATGTTTTAAAGTATAGTTATAAATTATTCTTTATTATATTTGCTACTATACATTTTTTAAGAATAAGAGTTTAAGATAAGATATAAGATTAGTTATTATTATTCTAATAAAATAAAGCAAAACTTATAGACAGATAGGAGCAAACACACATTTTAATGTGACTCGTAGCCATAAATTTAACGTTAGGAAACTAGAAGGGGTATGTCAAACTGCACCTGGAGCATAAAGTTGATGTGGATGATAAAAATCGAGCAATTTCAAATCTAAAGAACGTCATTCTGGCACTATCTTTTTAATGTCATCTGTCATAAAACAAAATTTTTTGGAAATAAATGTATAATCTCAAAATACTTAAATATAATGACTTAAGGCTAAGACAAACCTATTCTGAGAATACGAAGCAAATATGGGCAATTTGAAAAACTTTTTCAGGATATGAAATCTAATGATAAAGAAGAATTATTTGCATATACTAGGATGACGCCTAAGATATTTCAGTTTTTTCTAAACATGTGTGACGAACCAACCCCAGGTATATTATATTTAATGTGTTATATACATATTTTTACAACCGATAAAATACACTTGAACCATTTGAAATGTTCCAATTTAAATTACGAAAGTTAGAATGTTAAAATATTAGAAAATAATTCATTTCACGCCTAAATATTAAGGATTAGATAACGTTCATGAGAACGAAAACGAAATATGGACCACACAAGGTTATGACGTAAAATTTTTACATCATAACTTGGCATAAAAAGGGGGTTTACAGCTCAGACAAAGATGAGTCAAAAATCAGATTTCAAACTACCAACACGGTCACCGAAGTTCCTGTATTCAGCGTCGAGACGACGACGCCGACAATTATCGACAAACAGTTAGGTTATACTTCTTCAAAACCTAGTCCATTCTCACAAATTAAACTATGCACGTCATTAGCAAATGTTACAATATTCGACATCCATTCAGCGTCGCTACGCTATTCGTCTCGACGCTAAATATTTCGGCGTCTACCCATTTTTACATCTCACATCGTAAACGACAATTTCTTCTCTACGGTTATTTTTATTTTGTCTTCGTAAAAAATAATCAGAATAAGTATTTGCATATTTTAATTCGCCAACTTTTTATAGTCCCTGAGATAAAGGTTAAATATGTATCGACTGAACCAGCATTTAAGATTTCCATCTTTCGTTGGTTGGTGGGGAAGAGTGTTAGTTATCAGTTAATTATACCATCCTAAATAACAACTTTTATCATATATTTTTCTCAAATATATTGTCAGTGTTACGCAGAGGCGTACTGTGTCGCATTATCTTTTTCTAAATTATGGTCCAACGAGTATTCAGTCTGAACATAAATATTGCATCGCTCGTATTGATCCTGTCGCAATCTAGTAGGATTGTCCATACAAAAGATGATAACACTGATATCCAAATAACAATAGTAAAAGATGATATCGCAGATATCAACTAAAAGAGCAATATTGCCAATATTGCTGAGAGAGACAGTGTGCAAGTCCGATAACATTTACGATATTTACTTAAAAAGTTATTAAGAACTTTTTGTACATATTCGTTGACAAATTTCCCGGGTGTGGGTAGCCGTTGGATGCAGTTTTTATAAGCTACAAAAAGGTTATTTATAATGTATTTATTGTCAACACAATTGGTTGATTTATAATTGATATATTCATAACGATAGTGGTTAGGTTTTCCGGTTGTCCTGTTTTCCCGATACCTTTTGTGCAAAATGGCGACAACATCCTTCAGTAAATGTTCTTAATAAATAAATATTTTCTTGAGATTTTTGTGTTATGTTCTCTTGTCATCAAACTTTAAAAGAATTTGTGGGGTTATTAAAATTATTAATGGTAGTGCTATTATTATTACTACGATTATTAAGCACAACGTAGGTTCTAACTTAACAATAATAGACGGTCAGGTATATATTGTGATAAATTTATGTACGGAAGTTTCTTACCGAAATAGCAATCGGTTTGTTACTTTATACTCGCCTTTTTCATGAGATAAACAGGCCAGGGGGTGGGAGGTCACACATGATGTCCACTGATTTGAAGAAGTGTCTCCACCGAAAGAATGAACTCAAACCTGAGCTAAACTTGGCATTAACCCTACAGTGAGTTGATTGCTCATTATTGAGACCTTATTTTCTTCACCAATATCTGTATTCATTCTGCTTTTTGAAATTGAGTGAAGAAAAACGGGGTCCACCCCGGCCTATCCACATATTTGGGAAATTCTCGATTAGAAAATTTCTCACAAATACTCTCTAATAAGGTGATGCGCCATCGTGCTGGAAATATATTCATCCTATATCTGCATCTTCTAACAGAACCAGTAACACATTTATCAAAAAATCAAAATTCTCCTCTCCAGTTAATGTATGGGATAATTTTTAAAATTCTGATATGTATACAGGGTGCTGATTTATCAAATTTTACAAATTTTTCTTAAGACAGACCTGGAACTTGGCTTAAGCTCTTACATAGGGGGATTAAGCTTTTAAAGCAATACAAATATGAAAGAAATCTACATGGTGATTCTAATGTTATGGCTCAGGAAAATGACAATAATCCACTTAATGAATTTTAACTTTAAAAATTCTAGTAGTAGAATGAAATTTGCACAGCTAAAAATATTTCAGTGTAACTTAACTTTTTTAGTTCTTCTTCAATATACGGTCCAATTTAAAAAAAATATGATATACGGGGTGTTATTAGGAATTATTAAATTTTACAAATTTTTCTTTAGACGGACCAGAATTTTAATTTAGTTTTTCAGAATAAACGACAGAGCTTTTAACGGCATACGCCTGTATTAAATATGAAATAAATATACAGTGTGGTTTCGAAAAAACGAGGGTTGTAAGAAATGTGCAATATTGACAAAACTTAGTTATGAGGTGGGTTAGTCCCATCAAATATGGGTTTTTTAGAATCATCTAACCCTCTATTTCTAGACAACGTATGTTCGTTTACCGCTGAAAAACCCTGTATAATAATAAAAGTGGTAGACGAGGATAATTATAATGTATAAAATCATAACAATGTTTATAATAATAAAATGTGACAATGGGATTTTTTGTGAAAAACATCGACACATCGTTATCGACAAAATATTGGAATACAGTAAAATTTCCAATAATAACTATTTTTATTGTATAAACAATACAGTATTTTCAAACTAAAATTCAAAGTAGCAATAGTATTATTCGGTGAAATAAACAAATACTATAACGTATAACAGTCGATTGTTTATTTAACACCGACAACATTAAAGTTTTCGAAATTATATTCGAACTGAGTATTATATAATTATCTATGACTAAAATTTCCGAGCTACTGACCCTGGAATTTACCACGTTTCAGAAATTACGATGATCGAATAGTTATTAATAATACGTCAATAAGTTTAATATTAATTATTCTGATAATTTACACATTTGGTGACCTAAATAAATTTAATTTAAATATACCTAATATTATATTAGAATTCTCCTAATAACTTCACAATATCAAAATTAAGACTTTTTAGTTTCTTTTACTCCAAGGTGAGTTCAAATCAAATCATGAATTAAAAAATAATAATAATAAAATACATAGTCCGCTATCGGATTTTCTTCTGAGCAAAGTCCGCTTTCGGACTTTTAAAGGAAGTTTTTCATACACAGTTCTATTATCATACTTAATTATTTTTCTCCCTCTTTATTTTTTATATTTTCTTCTGTCTTACTAGCTTTTAGATTTTTTTTCTATATTCTTACTTTTTTCTCGTAAATTATTACTGAAATCAACATAGCCAAACTTACATTTTTATTATTTAGGTTTTACGTTTCTTATATTCTCTTCTGAATTCTTACTTAATTCTTGCCTATTATTCTTTATGTCGCCTAATCTTATTTATATTTTCGCCTGTCTTACTTCCTTCTAGAATGTTTTCTCCTATACTTTGTTCTTATAAATTTGTAAATATAGACAAATATCCATTATTTGGGTTTTTCGTTTCTTATATCTTCTTACTTAATTCTTGTTTATTGTTTATGCCATCTCATTTTTTTATATTTCCGTCTGCCTTTTTATATTCTTTTTGAATTTTTTCTCCTGTGTTCTTACTATATTCTTGTAAATTCTTTCTTGCATCAATATAGCCCAACTTATATTTATTTTCATTATTTAGGTTTTCCGTTTCTTGTATTACCAATTTTACCATTTCATCTATTTTAATATTTCCTCCTCTGTCATTTCCTCCTTCCCCATTTGAATTTCTTCTAACATGATTTCTTCTTTTAAACTCAATTTGTCACGTCAGTCTTCTATCAAAAATTATCTAAACTCTCTTACGAAATATTGTTCTTCGGAATTGAAACATGTTTTAAGCAGCCCCACGTTGCTAACGCATTTAAATTGAAACGTGAAAAATAATATTTTTTATTTATTTTTTGTTATGATATATTTAACTCTTAACATAAGTTTAAATCAGATAAAAAAAATTCTAACTGAATGTAAACGAAAACCAAATCAATATATTCTAAATCACCTTTTTCATATATCTTTAAAATTTTTATTTCATTATTATTTTTAGGCTATATAGGTTTATTTCAGCACAAAAAGTAACAAAAGAACAAATATTAACAATTAATTTGGCATATTTTCAAAAAAAAAACCACCCAACCCTTAAACTTTTGAGACATAATTTGATATTCATCAACCTGCCGCACAAAATTTAGCAAAACAAAATGATTTCATATTAAAAAACTTAGAAAATTAACCTGAAAATCATTTTTATGCATAAACCAGTATAATATACAGGGTGTTGTTGAATTACTTGTACGTATTAAAACAGGTTAATCTTTAGATGCTAGAAATCTTTAGATCCTAGAATCTGCAAATATAATATTTCGAAAAAAAGGTATTTACACTTTTTAAAATATATGTTAAATCATGTGTACGCTACTGAACATAATTGGAAATAAAAATGTCATTAGCATCTACGGCTTTATTTTGAGATCCGCGGCGTTGCCAATCATACCATAATTTATTGTATTTGTAAGATAATTACAACTTAATTGGTGGAATTTACATAAATTATTACTGCGTTATAATTTTTTATACTTTTATATTTAGGATATAAAAATGTAAGTAAATTTTCTGTTTACAATTTATAGTTTTCAATTTTTTTCAATATTTTAATTTTCTGCTCGTACCGCAGTTTAGCAACACTACGACAGATAGTAACGCATACATTTTACCATTACTGTCAAATTCTAAAAAAATTATAATCTAATTTGCTAAATAATTAAAGAAAAAGGAAAATCCAGTTTATAACGATACGTAGGCTGAAATCATAGGATATCGAGATGACAGCTGTCAATTGAATTTCAGCTGTGCCGACTGCATAACTTAATAATTTCGACTCGCTGAACTCTCTGACATTATTCGAGTGACTTCAAGACAACTCCTCATCATTAATTTCCAACACAAATCGATTGAAACTGAGTAAAACTAATTTGCGTTTGAGCATAATCGATTCGTTTGCGTTCGAACGTGAAGGTTTTTTTGAATCGGAAATCGAGCAGTCCGTTTGAATGCGACTCAAGTTTAATTTCCACAATATTGGGTTTGCTTAACGTTAAGTTGGAAATTTCTGAACAGGTTCACGGAGGAATAAAGGAGAGTAATGTCGCAAATGCAGTCGTTGCTATCAATGAACGAGTTACAGGTCAGTGAGTCTTATTTCCAAGACCAGATTTTCGTTTAACTGATCGCTCCGGTGCGGTATAATAGATATTATGTTCGTGGCAATTATAACAAATTTTGTGATACTATTGGATTAGTTATACCGGGTGTTCCATTTGAATTTCCAATTTTCATGCCATTTCCGGTCAAACCGGATATCATCCATATTGGATTTTTATGTAAAAAAATTTTGTTTAAATCTATTTACCCGTCTAAAAGTTATAGCGGTGGCTCATGACCCATTTACACCCGGTATAGAGGGTTGATAAATTTATTAACCAAAATCAAATTATTTCGTCAAATTTTGATATTCGACCCTACATTGAAGGAAAAAATTCTTAAAATTAAAATAATATATAACCACGAATTTTTTTACCAATCGAATAATTTAATAGATTTACAATAGACAAAATAAGAAGATGCTGGTATAGATATAGGAAAATTAATGGCTTCCAGTGAAAAATAATTCTATGATGTATTAAAGAGAGGCAGGAGGTGAGTATTTTCTTTATAATACCATCAAGGTCATGTAGGAGAATTAGGTCGACGATCTTTAGTACAATATAGTTATTGTTTCAATATTATTATTTCTAATCTGTATTACATCTGTATTACTTAAATTACATTTAGTCAGCGATTTCATGGTCAGTATTGTATATAAAGTCGGCGATTTTTATAATACGTCTTTTGTTTAATATTTAGACAAGAATTGTATATGCAAAAGAAGCAAGTTTTCTATGAGAAAAGAAAAATCATGCGTAATACCTTTTTCAAAAAGTCACTAACAACATGTATCCGTGTAAATATTGGTCCAATTTTTTTGAAAGAAATATCTTTAGATTTAAAATATGACGTAGCGTACATGCGCAAGCAAAAATTATACAGAGTAGTAATAAAAAAGGAAATGAGTATGCCTTTATCCGGTGCTCCCATGTTATAACTTTATTTATTTTTTAAAGGAAACTGTGCAGTGACAATTTTTCAATTTTTCTGACTTGACTAGTAACACTTGTCTACTAGAGTATACTATAAAATCGTGAATGGTGTCCGGTGATCCTAAGGTCATCTATGACCTTTTATTACCTCAAAATTAAGTTTTTATGTTTTAAAGGAAACTTTGTAGTGAAAATCTTCCGGTTTTTTGGGCTTGACGAGTAGTACTAGTCCACTAGATTGTAATATAAAATCATGGATAGTGTCCGGTGACCCCAAGGTCATCTATAACCTTTTCATACCTCAAAATTACGTATTTATTTTTTAAAGGAAACTACGTAGTAAAAATCTTCCGGTTTTCTTTGCTTGACTAGTAGTACTAGTCCACTGGATTGTAATATAAAATCATGGATAGTGTCCAGTGACCCTAAGATCATCTAAAACCTTTTCATACCTCAAAATTACGTATTTATTTTTTAAAGGAAACTATGTAGTGAAAATCTTCCGGTTTTCTTTACTTGACTAGTAGAACTAGTCCATTAGATTGTAATATAAAATCATGGATAGTGTCCGGTGACCGTAAGGTCATCTATAACCTTTTAATACCTCAAAATTACGTATTTATTTTTTAAAGGAAACTATGTAGTGAAAATCTTCTGGTTTTCTTTGCTTGACTGGTAGAACTAGTGCACTAGATGGTAACAAAAAATCATGGATAGTGTCCAGTGACCCTAAGGTCATCTATAACCTTTTCATACCTCAAAATTACGTATTTATTTTTTAAAGGAAACTATGTAGTGAAAATATTTCGGTTTTGTTTGCTTGACTAGTAGTACTAGTCCACTAGATTGTAATATAAAATCATGGATAGTGTCCAGTGACCCTAAGATCATCTAAAACCTTTTCATACCTCAAAATTACGTATTTATTTTTTAAAGGAAACTATGTAGTGAAAATATTTCGGTTTTGTTTGCTTGACTAGTAGTACTAGTCCACTAGATTGTAATACAAAATCATGGATAGTGTCCAGTGACCCCAAGGTCATCTATAACCTTTTCATACCTCAAAATTACGTATTTATTTTTTAAAGGAAACTATGTAGTGAAAATCTTTTGGTTTCTTGGGCTTGACGAGTAGTACTAGTCCATTAGATTGTAATATAAAATCATGGATAGTGTCCGGTGACCCTAAGGGTCATCTATAACCTTTTCATACCTCAAAATTACGTATTTATTTTTTAAAGGAAACTATGTAGTGAAAATCTTCCGCCTTTCTTTACCTGACTAGTAGAACTAGTCCACTAGATTGTAATATAAAATCATGGATAGTGTCCGGTGACCCTAAGGGTCATCTATAACCTTTTCATACCTCAAAATTACGTATTTATTTTTTAAAGGAAACTATGTAGTGAAAATCTTCCGCCTTTCTTTACCTGACTAGTAGAACTAGTCCACTAGATTGTAATATAAAATCATGGATAGTGTCCAGTCACCCTAAGGTCATCTATAACCTTTTCATACCTCAAAATTACGTATTTATTTTTTAAAGGAAACTATGTAGTGAAAATCTTTTGGTTTTTTGGGCTTGACGAGTAGTACTAGTCCACTAGATTGTAATATAAAATCATGGATAGTGTCCAGTGACCCTAAGATCATCTAAAACCTTTTCTTACCTCAAAATTACGTATTTATTTTTTAAAGGAAACTATGTAGTGAAAATCTTCCGGTTTTCTTTACTTGACTAGTAGAACTAGTCCAGTAGATTGTAATATAAAATCATGGATAGTGTCCGGTGACCGTAAGGTCATCTATAACCTTTTCATACCTCAAAATTACGTATTTATTTTTTAAAGGAAACTATGTAGTGAAAATATTTCGGTTTTGTTTGCTTGACTAGTAGTACTAGTCCACTAGATTGTAATATAAAATCATGGATAGTGTCCAGTGACCCTAAGGTCATCTATAACCTTTTCATACCTCAAAATTACATATTTATTTTTTAAAGGAAACTATGTAGTGAAAATCTTTCAATTTTTTGGGCTTGACTACTAGTACGATTTACACTCAGCACTAGAAGCTAACGCTTATACGGGCATACTCCTTTCCATCTATTTTTGTGACTAGTTTGATTTTAATAAGGAAAAAATCATTGATCATTAAATATTTAAAGAAAAAACACACACTCCTAACTTCGTTATTATTAGTCCAATATTAACGGGGTGTCACAGAGTGGAAAAACACCCAGTAAAATATATTGTGTATAAGTGACTATTTTTATGGGCAGCAAATTGTCAACTAGTCTAAACAAAAAAAACAAGAATCTGCTGAGTTTGGAAAACATTTGTTATATATTTCAAGTTATATTGGCGATACAAGATGGTTCCCAGTGGAAAATGGCAGTTTTTGGACAAGTTTTCTACCATAAATATCGACGCCTCGCCGGAACTCATATGACTTAACTTGCCGAGTCGTGCTTGTTCAAGAGGGTTTTAAACATATCGCCTGTCGCAGAGAAATGCAAATATATATAAATTTTTTGTCAATGTCATTAGTTTCCAAGAAATTATACGTTAAAACCTTTTTTTTAGAAACTGAAGAATAGTCCGTTAATTTTTGTGTCTCATTGGGTAAACACCTGTTTTCAGGAATCTTTGAATTTCTGTCTGTATAATTTCTTGCTCATTTTGATAATAATTATTTGTATTCATGTTATTTTTACTCATAAATATTTAATAATAATAACTAATCAACTTTACTAATTAATAATCAGTGAAAAGGTGTGATGTTTTCCGTATGAACTGAAAAGGTAAGTAAAACTTTATAAACTTCACTCAGGAAGGGATAAAACTTCAATCACTGTTGATAACATAGACATGTATAATTAGTTATGTTAATATTTATCATTTTATTGTAACTCACGCGCGTCTAGGTTAACTCGGCATAAGAAGAGATATTTTGTCGCAATAATATTGGTATTTATATAGAAAGAAAGCACTATCAGTACACATGAGGCGCATCTTTGTTACAGGGGTAAATGACACTGTATTTAAGATGCCTAGTACATTAAATATGTAAATAAAAATTTTAAATTTTAATTTTTTACGTTAACATTTATATAATATATAATTACCAACTTAGTGGAGTCATTCTACGGAAAAATAAAGCGAAGTTCGTAAAAATTTGATATATCTAAGCCAAGCACAAAAAGTTTCGTAATTATACCAAAAATAAGATGTTGTGATTTTTGCCAGGATTGGTTTGGGGAACCACCCCTAAAAATCGAAAAACAGGTTTTTAAGGTATTTTTTGGGTCGATTTACTAGTTTTATTTTTATTTTTTAACGCTTTATACATCTAGCTAAGATTTGACATTTGAACACTTTTATTGTCAATGATTGAGGAACCTTCTGTCCAAATTTGGAGTGGATGCGATTATTTCATCTCCTGGAATAGATATAAATATACGTTTCTTAGCCTAAAAATTGAATTATGGCTACGGACCTAAACCATATAAAACTATATAAAATAACCTTTAATTCAAGCCCAAGCAGAGTACTCTTCGACTCATTGGTTATAATGGGGGTCCACTTCAAAATTATTGGGTAAATCGGCCAAATTTAGATTTTAACCAAAAATATTGCATAATTTGACTTCATCTTTGGATCACCTATTGTGGTCATCATGACTCATGTTTTTACCAAATTCCATCCGATTCGGCAGGGATTTGACCTAAATAGCCATATTTCAATTTTTAGACCAAAAAACGTATATTTATATCTATTCCACGGGGTAAAATGATCGCAGCCACTCCAAATTTGGACTGAAGGTTCCTCACATTGAAAATAAAAAGGTTCAAATCCCAAATCTTATCTAGAAGTCTAAAGGGTTCAAAAAAAAATACATAAAACTAGTAAATCGACCCAAAAAATGCCTCAAAAACCTGTTTTTTCAGTTTTTAGGGGTGGTTTCCCCAAACCAACCCTGGCAAAAATCACGACACCTTATTATTGATATAATTACGAAACTTTTTATCATTTTTTATGAACCTCGCCTTATTTTTCCGTAGAATGACTCTAATAACTATAAATTCTAAGCGTTAACAACACGAAATTGCTGGTAATTTTTTGTTACAAATATTACAAAATTCATTTTCTAATGCATGAAGTATTGATAAACCAGTAAAATTTTGTGTTATAGTAGTTGCAATAAAATTTGACTCCCACGTAGCAATTGTCAAAAAATGTTGTCCTAGTAACTTTGTTAAATACTAATTTTTAATCAGGACAGTTTCATTTTTAAAGGATTTTTTTCTATTTTTGTTCTAATTTTTTCTTGTTTTATAATATTTTTTATTTGTATTCTTTTTTATACTTACTTAATCATTCAATCTTATTTATTTATTTTGAAATTTACAATATTTATTATTATTATTATTTATTTTACACATATATATAGAAATGTTTTATTTCGTAATCTATCTGATACCATCTGAATAATATTCCATCACAATAATATAACTTTAATCAAATTTATTGGAAACACAGATTCTACACGATTAGGTTGATCGTTATTGGATAGAAAAGTTATATGAACTGAAATAAGTTAAATTAATCTGATTGGAAATTATTCTTCCTGTACACCTTCCAAGGATATAATTTGGTATTAGCATATAATTTATTTTTATGAATAAAAAAACTTGTGGTGGAAAAATAACAGATCAATAGCAACAACAAAAAATATTTTGAGACGGTAAAATTGTTAGGATAAGTGAGAATGTTTTTATTGAAAGGTATTTTGTAATGCAAAAAGAACTAAAATAAACTTCTATAATTAAATTTACTTATATAAAAATAAGAAATAAAAAATATATCAAGAAGAAGGAATAAAGAAGCAAAATTCAGAAATTCAGAATTTCAAACATAAATACGGGCATTAAAGACAGTTAAGCAGCAGGAAGAAAGCTACCGGAAGATAATAAAAAAAATATTTAGTGATTTGTAAAATTAATTTGTTATTTTCTACATTCATAGAACCAGACCTAAATTAAGAACTGGAAATAACGTAATATATATTTTGATTATTGTTCTTAGAAGTATTTACTATCCCATCTTTATTTCAGATTGGCAATTAGAAAAAAACAAACTCAGGTGGTCTGTGGGAGAACTGGTTACATGCGGAATTATCGGTAACTTCCGATGCACTTGGGATATTACCCCCGATAGTTGCCTACAAATTGAACGCAGACAACACTAATTATTAATATACCCGCAGTGCAGTATATATCCACAACATTTTTACCGAAATCCAGACCAAACTCCAGTTATATTCAGAATCTGCGGGTAATAAATTATTAGTACAATCCGAACAGCTCTTCGAAGATTCTTTTTACCTCTCGCCCTTCAGATAAGAGAGGTATAGGAATCATGCTAAAAATTGGGTAGTGAGTTTTCAATGGATAAACACGTTTTAGGGTCCCTAGAATACGATTTTAATATTTTCGCCATGATGTCTGTGTGTGTGTGTGTTAGTGTGTGTGTGTGTGTGTTAGTGTGTGTGTGTGTGTGTTAGTGTGTGTGTTTGGATGGATGTTGTAGTAACGATAACTCAAAAACTACTGAATAAAAAAATTTTAAATTTTGCGTACAGGATTCTGATACCCTAGATTAGATCTGATTAGATTTTGGTGTCAATCGGACAACCGGAAGAGGCACTTGCTATGGGTGATGACGCCATTATTATACAAAACGGCAAATAAAGTTTTACACATATATTTTGTATACCCTATAGTTTATTTTCATCTCATTAAAATTTTCGAAACTTTTGCCATTGTTGCCAGATTTACAAAAAAATAATTTTTTTTCATACTTTTTTGTGTCAACCTGTAAATTTTTGATTCAAAAATGGCGAGAGGTCATGTGCTGGCCACATCAGATTTTTTAATTTATAATCTATCAAAACTGGTGTTCTGTAAACAACGTTCATTTAAATCTTTTACACAAAAATTCCACTTATATGTTCAGTGCTTAGAACTATTAAAGCTTAAAGAGTTATTTTTCATAATGAAGTCCGCTTTAATACTCATATAAATAAAATTATTCGAGCACAACAAATGCTTGGATTTATTGTTCGCAATTGGAAGATTCTACGGATGTCAGCATTCTAAAAGTTTAATACTTTGCATATGTAAAATCCAAACTAGTGAATGCCTGAATAAGAATTTCTCATAGACAATATCAAAAATAAATTGGTAAATTATTACTGTGCCGGATATTTTCTAAAAATCTAAATAAATATAATCTAAAGAGCATTCTATCGACTAACAGATAATAAATTCCTAATAACTTTTTTCTTCTCGCAGTTTAATTTGTTTTGTAAAAATTTTTAGCTTTCCACAATTCGCCATAATATTTTAAGATATTTGGTGAAAGAAAAAAATGAAAATTTAACAGGAGTTAAATTTTACGAGAGAATTAAAATAAATGCATTTAATTATCTGGCAAGTGCTGTCACCGTATAGATGCATCTATACTTTATGCTTCAATCATAGATGCATTTTAAATCACCATGGACGCCGGAATACTATTATAATCATAAGGCTGTTAAAGCGATGTTTTTACAATTAAAATATATATTATTAAAGATATATAGGCCGGGTGAGATATATGAAGGTAGGTAGAGGATTGTTATTCAAATATAAAAGAATAATTCTATTTTAGGTGCTTCTTAGCTTATTTCATTAAACGGATTGTTTTAATCCCATAAAGACTTTATAATTAACGAATTGGTGTCCATAAACATTTTAGGGTCAAGAATTATACTGAGAACAAATTGTTTTGAAAATTATAAAATAAATACCATTTAATTTGTAATAAAAATCTTTATAAGTGAAATTTTTTTTCAAAATTTTATTTCAAAAATTGTGGGATTTTTTAAAAATATCTCAAAACAATTTTAAATTTTCACGCCACTGGGCACGAACGAGTTCAGTTTGCATGTGCTTCGAACGCGAGTTTTTCTAAAAGATTTCTAGTTAATAACAGTTACTAAATCTTGACTTTTGGACCACACAGTGACTTTGGTGTTGTGCATCGGCCAATCAACTTATTTTAGTGAGCCGCATCTTACAACCTCCAATATCGTAATTCCATAATATAACCATCGTTATTATTTTTCATCAATATCCTTTCTTATCTGACTACCGATAAGTGATAAGAAATAAAAACCAGTCCCTGGCCCTATTCAATTTATTTTACCGAATAGGCAGCCAGAAATACACGATGGTGTACATTTGGTTGACAACGCACAGAAAGACACCATAAATATCAGTGCTAGTATTTTTTTTTAAATCGTCGCCTTTGAATACAAGGGCAACACCATGAATAATACCACCAAAACAGCAAACTCACCTAATTCGTCTACAAATACTGCGAATACTTCAACTAGTGCACCTGCCTCCTACTCAGCCGCCGCAAAATCGACTCCAAAACTTTCCTTTCCTCGAAAACAACAAGCAATACTCTTTCATTCTGAAGACAACCTAAAACTATTTGATTTTGTCAAATCCGTCGGTGACATTATTGGTCCCAAAAACATATGCTTTGCATCCAGGATCTCTAACAACAGAATCTGCATCTATCTGAGCAAAACCGAACTTGTTGAACATCTTATTACAAATAACCCATTTGTTCAAATTGACGGCAAAGATCTCCCTATAAGAAGGTTAGTCACACCGTCCAAGCGAATCATAATCTCGAATGTCTGCCCTTCCATACCCAACGAACTCATAGATGCGGCTCTAAAGGACCTAAATTTAACAGTTGTATCTCCTATATCTCTCCTAAAAGCCGGCATACCCGGAGACGAATACAGCCATATTTTGTCATTCAGGCGTCAAGTCTACATCAACCCCCCAACCGATAATTTCGAGCTTCAAACTTCAATTGTGATCCCATTCGACAATAATAACTACCGAATATTTTTGTCTACTGACAAAATTAAATGTTTCCTGTGCAAACAGGCCGGGCACATTGCCAGCAACTGCCCAAATCCTAATCCGACCCAACCTCCCCAATTACCTCAACCCCCTGAAACACCCCAACCTCCTCCGATACCCCAATACTCTCAGCCTAGCCAACTAGTACACACACAACCCAATATCTCTTCACAAGCACCACACAAGCGATCAACCTGTCACATCCCAGTCCCCCATAATTCAAACTTCAGGTCAGAAAAGGCCCTGCTCCGATACAAGTATACCTTCTCCCCCTCCTGGCGAAGTTGCCTATAACCCTCCGGACGCCGACCAGCAAATGCCCCCCCCTACCCAAAGTAAACATGTCAAGAAGAAAGCCAAAAAGGACACTGCGGACGATTCAAAATATCCAGGGCATCCAAAGAGGACATTAAAGAGGCTTATAAGACGTCTGACAAACTCAATACCCCAATTGACCACTTCATTGCTTTCCTAGAAAACAGTCACAGCTGCAGCAGTCCTCTTTCTGAAGCTCTTCAGTTCACTAACAACGTTGAGTCTCTTCTTACCGATATGCGAACTGTATATCAATTTTTAAAAGAACGCTCCCTAAAAAATAGATTTACAAGGCTAACGAAGAAAATTAAAAAAGAATTAAATCTTGAGGAAGCCGATCTTGCAAGCATTGCTTCTCAATCGTCCACAGATCAGACTGAGGAGGAAGGCCTCTCAGACTCCTCCCTAGATCACTAATGTTTTTCTATACCTTTTCTATTCTCTTTCTTCTCTTTTTCCTCTTCATTATCATTCAGTGGAATTGCGCGGGGTTCTACCCCCGCCTTGAACGTATTCAACAATTAATTTCCGATACTAAAGCCGATATTATCTGCTTGCAAGAAACCAACTTCAAACAAAGTCACAAACCGCGACTTAAAGGTTTTGAAGGTTACCACAAACTCCGAGGAGAATTCCTAAGAGCAAGTGGTGGCGCTTCAATATTCGTATCTTCTGACTACTACTCTTCAAACCTCCCTCTAAATACAAACCTAGAAGCAATCGCTGTCTCTATCTGGTGCCCCAATAAAATAACTGTCTGCAGCGTTTACATTCCCCCAAATTACACTTTGGCCGAATCCGAACTCACAAACCTCATCAACCAACTTCCCATACCCTATATCATTGCTGGCGACTTTAACGCCCATAACACACTTTGGGGCTCCTCAAATACATTTGGCAGAGGTAAAATAATCGAGAACGCACTAAATACTAGTCACGCCTGCCTTCTCAACACCGGATCCTATACACATTTCAATATCTCTTCTGGCAACTCTTCTTCTATCGATCTTAGTCTTTGCGACCCTAGAACACTCTCATCCCTCTCGTGGACCTCTCTAAACTGCCTATACGACAGCAACCACTATCCGATTGTAATTACCAATAATAGAGACAAACCGGTAGAGAGCTTAACCAAGTGGAAAACTGCTGTGGAAAACTGCTAATGCCTGCTGGGAGAACTTCACAACCTCCGTCGAAACAAAAATCTCTCAGCTCCAACCTTCAGATAGTATCGACCAGTCCATATCCAACTTCAATAAATGCATCATCGAATCTGCCAAAGAGCATATCGGCGAGAGCGTCATTAATACGAATCACAAAATTGTACCCTGGTGGAATAACGATTGTACTGTCGCTGTCCGAGCAAGCAAATCAGCACTAAACAAATACCGCAAAACAAGAAACCAAACTGCCCTCATCAACTTCAAAAAACTCAAAGCCAAAGCCAGATATGTCCTAAAACAAAGCAAGAAAAACTCGTGGCGCAACTACGTCTCCTCATTAACATCTGATACTCCGCCAGCCCAAGTTTGGAAGAAAATCAGACAGATGAAGGGCGACAGAACAAGTACTAAAATACCGAGTATAATTCTCCAAGGCAACTTAATCAACGACAGTCAACAAATCGCCGACACCATCGGCGAATTTCTTCAACAAAAAACCTCAAACCAACACCACTTTAACCCAAACCCGAACCTTATTCCCACCCCTACTACCGAAATCGATGACTACGCTCTCCGCTCTTTAAACATTCCCCTCTCCTTTCATGAACTGACGTTCGCCCTGTCTTCCTGTCGCAACTCAGCTCCTGGACCTGACCAAATACCTTTCTCCTTTTTAAAAAACATGTCCTCCTATAGCCTCACTAAACTGCTTGAGATCTACAATGACATCTGGAGTCAAAGAAACTTTCCAACACTGTGGAGAAAATCAATAGTACCTCCATTCAAGAAACAAGATAAACCTTCAGTCGAACTTAAATCCTATCGACCTATCTCTCTAACATGCACATCTTGTAAGCTCCTGGAAAAAATAATCAACAAAAGACTCTTATGGTATCTTGAGAAAAAACAAATCATATCTGCTGCTCAGTCAGGATTCAGAGAACAGCGCAGCACTATGGACAACCTAGTAGCTCTCCAAACATATATTAGTGAAGCCTTTCTGGAAAAACAAGATGTCGTAGCCGCCTTTTTCGATATTGAAAGCGCATTTGACATCGTACCGCACAACTTAATCCTTAACTGCCTTAACACATACCAAATCTCAGGCAATATGTTTCTTTTCATTCAAAACTTCTTGTCCAACAGATCTTTCAATGTATTAGCAAATGGCAAAATGTCTTCTACATTTTCCCAGAAATCAGGAGTCCCACAAGGCTCGGTGCTTAGCACTACTCTTTTTATACTAGCACTAAATAACATTTGCTCTTCTATACAACTTCCAGTGAAAATTGTCCTATATGCCGATGACTTAGTCATTTTCTGCCATGGTAAAAGCATTGTGTCTATTTCAAGACTAATCCAAGAAGCAGTGGACCAACTTTGCCAATGGGCCTCCGACAATGGCTTCCATTTCTCCACCTCTAAATCTAAGGTAATAAAATTTAGCCGCAGAACGTCTAGTACAACAGAGCCAACAATAATTTTAGACGGAGTACGTCTACCTGTTGTAGAACGCTACAGAATACTAGGAATCACCCTTGACAAAACACTTAATTGGAAACAGCACATTAAAAACGTTAAAGATAATTGTATAACCAGACTCAATATTCTAAAAACACTTTCCAGCCATCAATGGGGTGCTGAAGAGGATATACTATTAAGAACATACAGGGCGCTCATCCGATCGAGGCTGGATTATGGAAGTTTCTTATACCTTTCTGCCGCGAAATCCAACCTCCGCATGCTCAACACCGTACAAAACTCTGCATTACGAATCTGCCTAGGTGCTTTCCGATCCAGTCCAAGTGAAAGTCTGTGCATTGAAGCCAACGAACTCCCCCTTCCACAAAGGCGACAACATCTTTTTTTGTCATACGCTGCCAGAGTATCGGCTAACCCACAGAACCCAATACACAAACTAATGACCTCAATAACAACCGGCCATGCTACCACCAGAACCCAACCCCTACCACAAGCTCTCGTCCCACTATTACGCAACGTAGATCTTACCTTAACAACTCCCAATCCAATATCACCAATACCCCCTTGGAGGAAATCCCTGCCCAATATCAACATTTCCCTCACCCGATTCCCCAAAAACCAAACCACATCATCACTTCTCAAACAAGCCTTCCTGCAGATTATAAACCATAGTAACTTCGACAAAATTCTGTACACTGATGCCTCTAAAAGCGAGGCCGGAGTTGGGGCAGCCGTCACAGACAGTTGCAACACAATAGCCTCACGTTGCTTATCACCTTCAGCCAGTGTCTACACCGGTGAGCTTCTCGCTATCCTGCTAGCCTCAAACTCTTTATCGGCAGACTATAAAAATGTTGCAATTTGTACTGATTCTTTGTCATCCATTCAGTCTATCAACAGTACCTACACACGACATCCCGTTGTCCAAGCTATACATGAGTCAATTAGCCGCCTTGCTTCTTTAGGGGTAAGCACAACTATAATTTGGGTACCATCACACGTAGGCATCCCAGGCAATGAAAGAGCTGATACTGCCGCAAAACAGTCTTCAACAACTGACCATAACCCCGGATTCCAAGTACAGGGTGACCTCAAGAACTACCTTCAACACACCGTTCTAGAATCTGCCAAGCTCCACGAAATACAACTCTCTGTCAATAATACCGCAACGATTCATCCAACGAACCGAAGAGATCGAATTATTATTAGAAGACTAAGAATAGGACACACTCGCCTGACGCATCAGCATCTTATGACAAAGGAGAATCCACCAATATGTCAATTCTGCAACGATCCACTAACTGTCAAACACATTCTAATTGAATGTGCAACTTACGCAGCCCAACGTCAGCATCAGAAGTTGGAAGGAGACATCACGAAGATTCTATGTTCAAGTGACCAGTCCTTCAAACTACTGAGTTACCTTAAAGATATACACTTGTACGACAAAATATAACGATCTATTAATAATGTAATCTATCATATACTGTATGTGTCAATGACCTTTGTAGTTGAGACACTTCTCTAAATAAAAAAAAAATAAAAAAAAAAAATTTTTTAAATTTTATTTACGATTTTAAACTAAATTGAATAACTTTTAAAATATTAAAGATATTAAAATATGATTTGCAACATTCGACAGATAATAAATTTACAATGTATTTTAGTTTCATCGATTTTGGAATTGTAAATATTATTTCCAAAACAAGAATTTTTGTTTAATTTTTTACAATTTTGTTTTATCAAAAAGTTTAAAAGAAATGAAAAAAGGAAAAGGTCTATCCGAAAGGAATCAAAAGTACTACATGTGTGAATTATTACATAATTTTATAATAATATTTGTAGAAGTTATAGGCAAAAATGAAAAAGTTAAAAAAAATCAAAGGGCTATGCATTTTTCAAACTAACTATTAATACATTTTGACCCAGAAATCCTATAAAAAGCTCTACTTCTCATTTGGAATAAAATGGAATGGAATATAAATTATTTATTGATTTTAAAATTAACCAAAAAATATTTTTAATTTTTGTTTAAGGTAAATATTAACACCAAAGATTTAAAAAATATTCCATTGTATTTGTAATAAAAAAAATTATAAATGTGATTTTTTCAAATTTTTTTTACAAAAATTGTTTATTACAAAAGTGGCTCAAAAAAATTTGAAATTTTATTACGATCTAAAACAAAATTTGAAAAACTTTAAAAATATTAAGTAAACAATAAAATGGGATTTGTACCATTCCAACGATAATATGATACTTTAAATTTAAGACGTATTTTAGTTTCTTCAAATTTAGAATTGTAATTATTATAACCGAAATATAGAATTTTCTTTAAATTTTTTGTAATTATCGGAAATTATAAAATAAATGAAAAAGAAAATAGACTATCCGAAACGAACCAAAAAGTACATAAGATTATAAAATAACTCATTTGTTTGCACATCTTGTACTATTAACTTTTAAATTTTGAGCCAAAATTATGGATTTTTTATGAAAACAAAATTGTAGAACATAAAATTTCCTACAAAGTTTACCTCTACTTTTTTTTGAATTCCACGTAGATTCAGAAGAATAATTTGATTAAATAATTCAAAAACAAATGATTATCCATTCTTAACTGTGGTATTCAAAGAATAATAGAAAAACTCCTAGTCATACCACATGAAATTTATTAAATCTAGTTGAATAAATGGGCAGCGATCTAACTTTTTGTATGTAACTTAATTTGTGATTTTTTATTGTATTTCTAACAATTTTTATAATTTGTATTGTAGGCCTAATGATGACAATTGTTTGGCCGAAACATGTTGCCCATTTGTTCAACCAGATTTAATAAATTTCTGGTTTAACTAGGAGTTTTGCTATTATTCTTTGATTAAATAATTACTTACTAGGAGTGTTCGAAAAGTTGGATTGGATTAACACCTCATTTTTTAATTATTTCTTTTTTCTGCTCTTGTATATTTATATAAAATGACGATTTTATTGTGTTCTAGCCTTTTTTTATTTAAAAAAAAAATTGACGTTTTTAAAATATTCCGTTTTTGAGTATATACCGTTATAATTTTAAAACTAATTGAGATATCGACTTTGAATTAAAGTATAGAGAAAACTAGTTCTAACTGTGCTAATTTTGTTGCCAAATGTTGTTTACTAATTTATATAATTAATTAATAAAAAATTTATGAAAATCGTCTATACTTAATCGAAGTTTTATTTCTAAAATTTTTTCGGTAAAAAATACGGCAGTTTCTTAATCTCGTTAAATAAGCGACATATAAAATAATTTCGCTCCACTAATATTCAAAATGTTCTACGGTTATGGTTTGTACCAAGAAATAAAGATTAATAAACATGAGATTGAGAAAAAACGTACGTAATAATAAACAAAGCAAGTTGGTACTATATCAGACAAAATTATGTCGTAGATAGAGTCAGTAGTATTCTCTAGTACCCGCCCACCCTTTCGGTGAGACAGTAGAGGGGAACTGCATCTAGAATTTAGTTTGCAGCGATAGAACGCTCTTAAATAATAATATTCTATGTATTAGATGATTTATTTCCTAATTTTTTCTTGTAAAAAAATGGTCGATATAAGAGCTTCAATAATCCGAATCTTAAAAAAAATTAAGATCATAACTGGTAATAGGGTAACCCAAAGGGAAACTTTGAGATTTAGTCAAGTACGGCACATTAACATATTGGCAGGGAGCGCGACGAAAACGCCATCTGATGGTTGCATACAATCTGGCTCGACAATTGTGAGAAATATGTAAGTTGTGTTTAAAAATAAAAATTTGTTATAAAAAAATCTCATTAGAATTTATAAACATATAAATCAATTATATTTTTGAAAGAAAAAATTTAGTAAAACGTGTTGTAATGAACAATGTAAGTATAAAACATGTAAATAAATATCAAAAACTATGATTTTTAGGTTAGGTTAATCAGTGGCATCCAAAAAAATAATACATGACTGCTAGAAAAGTAAAAATTTATGAATATTTGCTAGATTTTCAGCAACAATAATTTAACATACTTTTTTTTAAAATAATTTTTAGGCGATGAAGAATGTAATTATTCAATCAAACCGGATTTTAGTCAATTTAATCAAACCGGATTGGAGTCAATTAGTCATCAAATATCATTTCAAACCCAAACGATGGATAAAGGGAAGTAACTTGTCGCGGTTGGTCAGGTTAGAGATATGAAATAATTGAGACATAGTCGCAAAAGTTATTTAATCACATCGAATTGTAGAATAAAACACACATTCGTCTAAGTAAGCATGCTACAGATGTAGGTTATACATTACTTACTTCTTCTCCTAACTGCATCTATCCACTTCTTTCTTTTCTTTAAGTTTCAACTAGCTCTTTAAAATATGTAAAATCTGCACTTGCTATTTCTCCCTGTATTTTTAAATTACAACACAACAACTTTTATTAACCATTTTGATATTTAATTTTGACGTGTTTATTTATGACAAGAGTCAGATTCCACGAAATTTAGACCACTACCAGCGCTGGGATCGTTTCAATTGTCCCCACCATGTACTGTGCACCCAAAGAATAGGCGATATCTCGCACGATGTTGAATTCCTCCACCAAATCTAAGCCCCCTACATGGTGCCGTGCGTGGAAGACAAACGTTCAGAATAGTTCGATAGTTGGAAATTCTCGAGCGCGTTATATTAAGATATGGTTGGTTAATTATATGTTGGACAATGTTCATTTCAATGATCTGATGATTTGGACATTCTTAAGCGCTGCCAATTTCATTTTGAAGGAAATAATTCAGGGAAAAATATAATCTACCGATTTCCACAAGCCGATGAAACAAAAATCGTCAATAAAGTTTAGGGCGTGCAGCTGCAGTGAAGCATGATTCTCCACTCAGCGAATCTCTCTCTCTTTCACTCTGTCGCTTACCATTTTAAACCGTCCCTACACTACTTTTTAATCCATTAGGCCATCACAGCTGATAACAGCACTCGTGGTATTATATATGTAGTGTTAATAAAAATATAATAAAACTGTTTTATAAAAGATTTATAAGTGTTTAATAACTGGGTTGGAAAATTTCTTAACCCTTTCGCTCCTGTAGGGACACATATGTCCCAGCAGCTTTTCATACATTCCTAAAATGGGTTACTTGTATTTAAAATACTTCTTACTGGGACATATCAGTACTTTATAGCGTTTTAGTATTGTTTTCGGTTTTTTAGTGGTGTGTTTCAAATACCTTATTATTGTTTATAGAAAAACAGCAGTTGAAAGTCCAAAAGTAAGTATATTTACATAAATAAAGCACAACCTTCCTTTTATTTTGAATTTTACACTGAATTATGGGTTATATATGTCCCAACAGATACTTTTGCCGGGACCTATTTGTCCCATTAGGTTTTTATATACTCTTAACATTTACTTTTATTACAGCATGAGTGAGAGAAATAGGGCCCTTAGACAGGACGAGTTGGAGTAGTTGATTGAAAACATAGATGAAATCGAGGGTGAGGAAGATTCAGATAATTTTGAGCAATTTGGTAGTGATGATAGTGTGCAAGATCGAGATTTTCTGCCATCATCTGAATCTGAGTCAGAAGAAAGCATTAGTGATTATTCTGGCGACGAGGATACATCCATATTGAACGTTGAAGAAGATGAAAACACTGATGCAGAAGATCCACAGCTACCCAGGTAACAAAAAATATTGGCAAAACATTGTTTTACAATATTTTTTTGGGTTGAAAATATTATCTGAATATTAAATTTTAATATTGGCTAGAAGTCGAAGTGTTAACATTTTGTAAAATTGGCCAAATATTGATTTAAAATAACTCCAAATATTGAAATTCAATGTGGGGGAGATATTGAATTTCAATATAAATTTTCCATATTGGGGAACTATTTATTTACCACAACAATATTATGGGTATCAGAAAATGATATTGATTTTTTACAATAAATTGGTCTACATATTGGCAAAATATATCTTACATATAAGTAGAATATTGATTATGCACATCTTGATATTGAAAATTACCATTACATTTATATTAAAAAAACATATCATTACCATATTTAATAGTAATGTTGGTCCAATATTGAAAAAATATATCATTACCATATTTAATAGTAACGTTGGTCAAATATTGAATTTCGTATTAAGTATCTTGTCAGTGCTTTATTTCTTCACAATCTTTATAAAAAAAACATATGTAAGCTGAAAACACTTCACTTTAATAACAAACACGAAGAGAGGTCCAATCTCTAATAGACAAATATAAAAAAAGTTATCTGATACTTAGTACCAACAGTTATTTATACAATTAACGTACGCTGCTATCGCCATCTATGGGTAATATTTTTCAATATATTATAAATATTTAACATAAATTTCCTACCAATATTGTTTTATTATCTAAGTACCATATTCTGAAATAATATTATTAGTATATTAAAAATGTTTTTCCAATGTTGATTTTATGTGGAAATTCAATATATAATAAATATTGAATAGAAATGTACAACCAATATTATTCTATTATGTAATAATCGTATTATTTTCCAATATCATTAAAAGATTGAAAATGTTTGTCCAATATCGATGTTATACGGAAATTCAATATGTTATAAATGTTGAATATCAATATCTGACCAATATTCATTAATTATTTGGGTATTATATTTTTGTAAAATATCATTAGTATATTGAAAATATTTTCCCAATATCAAATTTATATATTTTTTTAATATACTATAAATATGTTCAAACAACATTTTACTTATATTGGTTTCAGATGAAAAATATTTGCCCTATATTAAAATTTTGAGCCAATATTTTGCCAATGCCTGACCAAGATTCATTGATACCTGGGTAGGTGAACAAAATATCTTGTGGTCAACTATTAACCCAAATTTTGTTCCTAGGAAAGCTATTCCCCTTGAAGTAAAACCTATGATTCAGTGTAATCTAAATCGTGGAAGTACTGAGCTCGATTGCTTCCTAACGGTTTTTCCGAAAAGGCTCTTCCTTTATATAGCACATTGTACAAATCAAAGACTAGAGATTCAAAATAAATCTACAAAGAGAAAAGTTGAGAAAACCTGTGCTAAAAAAATTATGCTGATTACTGGTGTGTCCTTGATTATGCACTATAATAGAGTATCAACATTTTCTATGTATTGGTCAAATAATCCGTCGCTTGGTAACGAAGTAATAAAAAATGCCATATCAAGGGATAGATGTCAACTACTTTTATCAAAGTTGTATTTCAACGAACCTGAAAAGCCCGATACTCTTCCAAAAACTTACTACACGGATGAAATCTAATCGTGTTTCAAAACAATTTTTCCTAATGCAAGAAGTGACTCAACTTTTCAGAGTATCGACGAGTCATTGGTAAAATTTAAGGGTAGGTCAGCTATGAAACAATACATGCCACTAAAGTCAATAAAACGTGGAATTAAAATTTTCACAAGATGTGATTCGTTGACAGGCTATGTTTACGACCTAAATATTTACAGTGGCAAGAAAACCGAGCAAACTGAAGCCACTAGCAGTGAACGAGTAGTAAAAAAGCTGACTTCTTCAATTGGTCCAAGAGCCAATGTAGTTTTGTATTTTGATCGATTTTTTACGTCAGTCAAATTGATGAATGACATTCAATTTGCTGCAGTGAGAACTTGCATGAGGAGTCGCAAGGATGTGCCGAAGTTTGATGGAAAACTAGCAAGAGGAGAATCACAAATAAGATTTAGTAATCAGGGAATTTTGGCTATTAGATGGCAAGATACAAAAGACTTTGTTTTGATCTGAAATTGTCATAAATCCACAATAACTACAATTTCAAGAAAAATGAAACACGGATCTGTTTCAGAATTCTCATGTCCTGAAGCAATACAGTTTTACAATAAATACAAGGGCGGCGTGGATCATGCCGTTCAAATGGTTTCTCTATATCATATCAACAGAAAATCTGCAAAGTGGTGGCGAAAAGTGTACTACAAATCCCTTATGATGGCGGTTCATAACTCCTTTATTATATTCAAAGAAACAAAAAATCACAAAAAAACTTACCTTTATTCAGTATGTTGTGAAACTAGCGGAATCACTCATAGCGTATGGCAGAACTGTAGTCAAACTTAAAAGGACCAGAAAAGTTGGGAGACACTCTTAAACATGGACCGATCAAAATAATGTTGGCGATCATTTACCCGAAACAGGGCCTACAAGAAGAAGGTGCTATCGCTGCTATCAAAGAAAAATTGAAAAAAGGACCAAACTTTTGTGCAGAATGTGTAATTTACCATTATGCTTAGATTGTTTTACACCCTATCACACATAAGTTGGGTAAATGCTGGAACAAATATATCCCGCCAAAAAACCCCACTGGGACATCAGTGTCCCATGATTTTTGTAAGCAACTGCTTGAAATAAAAAAAATAAAAAATCAAAACAATTTTTATTATGTATTTGAACATAGGTAAACCAAATTTCCAAACAAAAAAATTGAAAAAACAAATCCGGATTGAAAGGGTTAAATTTTATTATGCGATACTTATATAATACCTAAAAATTTTTTATATAAAGATTATATATATTTTATAATTGAATTACATGCCACTTTATTGCTATTATAGCAGTATTAATAAATCAACTTTGTTTTATTAATATGTTTGTAAAAAGCTAAATTGTTTTCAATTTATTATATTCCAGAGTTGCTGGTGATAATATAAATGCTTAAATATGAACAGCATCAACTTTTTAGAAAACTAAGTATGTCCGACTTGTCACTTAAATGTGATTTTTGTTCAAGTGTTAGTTTCTTACAGACGGAAAATTTTGATGCGAAACAAATTTTATTGTTATTTATATGGTATAAATGCAGTGAATTTTTCTTACCCTCCAATTTTTTCTAATAATTTTAGAAGTTAAAAAATAAAAAAAAATGTTGTGGTAGTAATAATTGAACTTACTAGTTGTATTCTTCTAAATTTATTTATATTCGATGTTATTTTTACATAAAACTACTTGTAAGAGTGAAATATATTTTAATCTTTAGAGAAATTACTAAAATTTTATCTATATCTGATTATTAAGATGGCTGCCACTGCTGCCAGTTATATAACAGTCTAGTGGACAAAGTAGGTTTTATAAAATAATTTACCAACGTTTGTGATAATTTTAAAATTTTTATAAAATACACTTCATTTGCAGAAGAACCCTACAAAACTGGACCGTATTTTAAAAATATAATGAATAAAGGATGAATTGATAAACAAATTTTATCACAATTATATTAATTAGTTCAGCTTTTTCTATAACAATTTAAAGTGTAAATGTTATTAAATATTCACCGCCAAAATCTGTTTATACTATATCAGTAACTAATAATCGTACAGCTTTGAGAAAATAAAATTTCTTAAGAAAAATGGCCAAGAGAAATGGCTGGAAATTATTTTTAATTACGTATGGTGGCCGCTAGGGGGCGCAAGGAACACTCGAAACCATAATACTGCGATTATCTCAAAAAATAAATAATAAAGGTTATCTAAAAATACACTTTTTGAAATCTTAATGAGATTATGAGAAAAATTTGTTTTGGACTTTTAACCCTACTGTTCGAATACGGGGTGGGGGAAGGTTTAAAGTTGGTATAAAAAAAATGCCATATAACTTTTTTATTTTTTAAATAATTTCAATGATATTGGCACCATTTAAAAGAGTTCTTCCTGTTTAATAAGATGCATAACAAAAATGTTAAAATTAAACAATTTTGTCGCCGCTATGGAGCGCCATGTTGAAAAGTCGACAATTTTCCTACTTTTTTCAGAAATTTCAAATGTAATGATGCATGTTTTTTGATTCAGAAGAAAGAAGGAGAAAAAATAAGAAATAGCTAGTGAAAACCGCAAATCTAAATCTTAATCCTATCCAGTTTTTTGTATTTTACTCAAAAACGATTCGTTTTACTAAACCCCTTATGCAAAAAAAACCAAAAAAAAAGAAATTTTCCATTTAATCATAGGTACGACCATTTTAAAATTCGAACATAATATTTTCAACCGTTTTATTATAACAAATATCCAGGTTTACAATTGGGAATTAATTGTTATTTTTAGAAATTATAAATCAACAATTGCTTTTTAAATCTAGTGCATTCTAATTATTATTAAGTACTTGAAACGCCAACCCTGGTCAAGAATTTTACGAGACTTTATGTACAGATTATAAATAAATAATACTATTTTGTGAATATTTTAATTAAATAGTATTAAAATTTTCCATTACGGTTCAGTTCCTTTTGTTGTTCAGCGAAGAAAGGTTATGGCGTTATGGAACACAGTGAATGCGGAATTCTTGCTGGTGTATTTTATCGTTGTTTATAAAATAAATCACCTTCTTTCGCATCAAAGTAATTTTATAAAAACATCAACCAACTCAATTTCAAGCAAACATTGTGTCCATTGTTACACTTATAAAACATTTAAGATCTTTTTGAACTTCTAATCTTTAAATGTGTTGTATACTGGTAAACCATCCATATTCACATTTATGAAATTTTTGATGGACGGTCAGGCATCAAAGAAAGAATTTGTTTTAAGCAAACTTCCAAACAATTATGCCAGTAATTTCCAGTTCCTACTTTAGTTATAATAACGGTTTGTCTAGTTTTCAACAATGTTCTATAGGGTCTTGAGGCAGTATCCTGGGCAACTTTTCATGGATATTCTGAAATAATACTTGCAGGGCCATATGTGAGATATTATAATGAACTGCCCATGATCTGATACTATTTCTATCTATATTTTCAATGTTTTTTCTTTATGTTTCTCCGAAACGATCCCCTCCTTTTGATTTTCTTGCCACGCGATTTGTTTTCTTGAAACTATCAAGACAAGTTATTTTATAAAAGCCATATTACAGCTTCCACTGTAATAATTATATAATTATTTTATAGCCATATACAAAAGAAATATCAAAAAATGTCAAAATGTTATGTTTTAGAATATAAGTGATGTTGGCATTATATGATAAAAAAACAGCAAGTAGAAATAAAATACATTCTTTTTTTCAGACACAAACCCCCAAAATATTTATAGTAGATAATTTAGCAAAACAATATGGACATAAAGTGTTACGTCTTCCTCCATACCATTGCTTTTTTAACAATATAGAACTTATTTGGGGACTTTCCAAACAATATTATAATAAACATATTGGCAGAGATGGTAACAAAGTACAAGATTGTTTAAATATGTGGTCTAAAGTTCTTAGAACAATTACTCCCGAAGTATGGAAAAATTCTATTAAACATACAGAAAAAGAAATACAAAAATCGTACGAAAGAGAAAGAGTTTTTGATAGAATGGAAATTAATCCCATTATAATTAATCCTAACAGCGATGACAGTGATTCAAGTGATTTCGATTTGAATTAGGAGGAAAGATTTATTTTTTGTAGGAATTACGAATATTAGTAGTTGAATTGTTTCTTTTAAGTAAAAATATGTGTTCTTTAAACAAAACATTGTTTTATTTTAATAAAAATAAACAGTTTGCTACCTTTTTTATATGTTTCTTTTTTATTTATTTCAAAATAATTGAATATAATATATACATTTAAAATAATAACAAACCAAACAACATAACCTTACATTTTCGAAAATTCCTACATTCATCGACTATTCTGAAGAGCAGGCAACACTGCAGGGTCCTGACATCATAAATGATCTCTGACGTGCATCGGGATTTGTATTAAAAATTCTATATAAGCTGCTAAGTGTTTATAATAATAGTTTTATAATGTATTTATATCTGATTTATAAATGCTACCAAACTGTCTTAAAAAAGCGTTACAAAACAACTCAATTTTATAAACAATAAATGTTTTACAAAACTCTTACATAACATGTATAAAATTGATTTATAAATATTATATAATTTTGTTGGCGAAAAGCTAAACTTGCTCTTATGGAACCTTTATATAATTAGTTGCATTCTTGAAAGCAACAATAAATCAACATTAAAATAAAATTGTTACATAAGCCAAAAATTACAAAACAACTTTGCTAGTTGGGCTGTATCCCATATTTTGGGTTGGGTTCTAGAAACATAAAAAAAAATAATAAACATTACAAATGTTTATAATAAAAAATTTTGTATTCTCCTGTATTCAATTTTCCTCTTCAGTGTCCTGCACAATTTCACTCAGTCTCCTGAACAATTTTCTTTTCTTTAATCACGACGTGGTATTTTATCTCTGCCACCTGACTTCTCTTATGTATCTTCATGTAATTTTCCTATTTCTTGAATTTTTGTCTTTTTTATTATAATGGTTGATAAATTTTCTTATTTACATATATTTTTAATTATATGGTTTTTTAATGGTATATAATTTATTCCATTTTTAAGTACTGTATTATTTTACTAACCTTTTTTTAATAAATTTTATATATTTAACATTTTATAAATTTTTTGTCTGACCAAAAAAAATCTGACTTGTTTATTATTTTGTTTTCGTCTGTTTTTCTACCAAAATAATATTTTTCTTACTTGATTATTATAAAAAAAATTTAATTTAGGAAGGTAAGCAAAAGTTACTCGTTAGGTGTGTACACACTTGGTAATGAAGAAAAGAAACGCAGATTTTTACTCTTTAAGTGTGTAATGGAATTAAAATGGGAAATATTATTGTCAAGCGCTTTCGGCTGGTTAACCAGCCATCTTCAGGACAACTAAAATAAACATAGAGAAGTAAAGTTAACAAAAGTAATTAACAATTTAGTAACAAATACCTACAAGTCAAAATTTTAATAGAAGAGTAAAAAAGAGAAAATAAATTAAACTAAACATCGTGCTTAAAAGCCGCAAAAATACAAACAACAACAATTAAGTAATACCCTATGTCGGGCCATGGCCTCAATGTAACCCTCATGGGGGATAACATTGAGAGTTGAAAAATTAAAGGAGAAAATTGAATAATAAAGTACGACGCGTTTTCTTGTACCATGCAGCGTGGATAAAGGGAGGTTAAAATAGTGTTAGATGTAAAATTGAAAGAAGAAGAAGGATAGTGTATTACAAGATAAGGAAGAGGAGAGGAAAAAGAGAAGAAAATTACATTTGGATGTGATAGACGGTAGTAATAGTTTATAGGAAAAGAAGAAGACATAAAGATGGCAAGTGGAAGGCAAAATTAAAATATAGTACTTAAAAATTAAAGTTACAAAATATATATACATATATAAATAGAAGTTATGATTATTGAATTTTAAATGGTGTCCAAAAGTCGAGTTGTCAGGATATCTGATATGTTCCTTTATACGAGTGTCGAGTTTTCTAATAGTTGTTCCAACGTAAGTAGAATTGCAGTCAGCACAAGATAATTTGTAAATACCACTTTTTTCTAGGGTAGGTAACTGATCTGTAGTGTGACTAAGGAAAGATTTGATTCAGGAATTATTTTTGAAAGAAATTTTTATATTGTCGCAATCACGGAAGACAAATTTGACCTAAGTAGGGTAGGGAGAAATATTTCAAACTAGTTGAAAGAGAAGAGTTAGCATTGTATGCTAATAAAGTATTACGTTTTAACTTTAACTTATTAATAATTTTATCGATAATATTATGGTGGAAATCATTGTTGACGTCTAATTGTTTTAGAATATTGATTTCGTTCTTGAAATTAGAAGTAGAAAGCGGAACATTCAGTAATCTGTGTACGTAGCAGTAAATGGCTGACGTCTTATGCTGAAAAGAGTGGTTAGATTGTGAGTTAATGAGATGGTCTGTTTGAGTAGGCTTTCTGCAAATATTGAAATCAAAAATTACTTGATGAAGATCCATACTATGCGACGAAATAAAAGAATTTAATTTGTTTAAATCTTCAATAATTTGAACTAAGTTCAATACAGAACCGTGACGCGTTTCGCTAACACAGTAGCTTTCTCAAACGGGTGAAGGTATAATGATCAAATTTTTAATTTATACAGTGCATTAAAAATTAAAAACAAAATATTCAATTCAAAAGCTTAACATATTTTGGTACACCATCCTTAAAAATCAAATCATTTTTAGAAACTTTAGACTTAAATATTTGCTTTAAAACTGATTACAATTTATCCAAATTCATTAAAAACAACAAATTTAAATCTTCAAAATTAAACAAATCAGGAGTTTATAAATTAAAATGTGGTAATGACAATTGTGATAAAATTTATATAGGGAGAACTTTAAGGAATTTTAAAACTAGAATTTCAGAACATAAACGCAGCTATGACAACCAAAAATTAGATTCCAATGACTCAAATCATTTATTAGCAAACCAACATCCTTTTGATTCAAATTTTGAAATTTTGCATATAGAATCTAAATCCGTCAAATTAAATCTTTTATAAGCTCTCGAGATTAACAAAAACAAATATTGAGATAATCTTCTTACGCCCAGTTGTACCAACGTATCCTAGGATGCATTTTATCTAGGCTCGACCTAAATGTGCGATGGACTTATGATACAGTTGTGTTGCACCAACGTTATAGAACGTCATTTTACGTAGGATGAATTTTATCTGAATTTACAATGGCAACATTGCAATATTGTCAAACTACTGTATAATAGATGGCGCTGATTGTTAATATCGGTAAAGCAGGTCATTCAATTATGGGTTGAATGTTTCTTTTTCTCAGTTTTATAATCAAGGATGTTTATACACAAATTATGATTTTCGATATTACATTTTATTTTTTAGCAAATTAAAATTTTTTTCCTCAAATTTTTCATCTTTCAAAATTGTATAATTTTTATTAATTTTTTTATACTTTTTCAATTTTGGAACCGATAACGATGAATTATTTGAGGAAAAAATTGAAATTTGGTAAAAACTAAAATATCGGAAATTTTTCAAGACCATAAATACGACAAAGTGAAATTCAAGGAAAGACATTTTTATTTTAAATTTTTTAATTAATTAATAGCATGAATCTAAACACAATTTTTAATTTTTATTAACATTTTCAAATTGTCATTTTTTTGTAAAATTAATAATAAATTTTTTTCAGACATACTGTATATACAGTGTGTCCACTTAAGTTTGCGACATATGGGAACTGAGACATATAAAATTATTTTCTACAAATTATGTTATTTACAAATATAAATATTTTACGATATTTTCTTAAAATATTAATTGAATATACTTGTAGAATTTTTTTTTTTATTTTTGTTCAAGTGTTATTCTTTGTTATATGTAAATAAAAATAGTTTCCTGTAAAAATTACTTTTTCTTCAAGCGTATATTAATAAATATATGACTTTCGACACCATAGACCGTAGAAATATCCTATCGTTTTACTAGTACAACAATAATGAGAAAAGATGGCAATGGGCTTTGTAATCGAGTAGGTAGGAACTGTCATTTTAATATTTATGTAATTGGACGTTTATCAGTTTTGAAAATGTCTATTTTTTGCTACATACAACTTGAATTATTTCTAGACTTGAAGAAAAAACTAGTATACTAGTATATGTATATTACTCGGAGAAGAAGCCTTCATTATTTATGTTTTAATCAGATTAAACTGTCTCTGCTATAACGCCTCGGTAGTAAACTTCTGAGCTCAACAAATAATAAGCGCCTTCTACTTCTAGTAATACAATATAATATTATTTATAAGTACCAATCTACAGAGAGGATATAGAATATTATTTCTTGAAAATTCTAATATTATAAAATTTATAAATAAATAAAAAATGAATATTCCTACATTCTGGCAAAATAATTATTTACAAGATATCATAGGTAATCAAAATGTTCATTATTATTGACTGAAATTGGAATATCTTCATCTCTTAGCGTTTCTTGGAAGTTATGTTGCATCACTTCCAATTCATCGGGTGATAATTGGGAAGATATTATTCAACTTCATTCTACATCCATATGCCATATCTCAAACTGTGCTTTTAATCTGGAAATGTTGAACATTGTCACATCATGAGTCAAGCCAGGCCACCTGGCTACAATATCCTTGAAAAGTAGATCTGCACTCGATACCGCTTGGACATTTAGTGAAAAGTAGCCTTTTCTATTTCTAAAAATTTCGCCATCGAGACTCACTGTGAAAAATATGTACATAGATTATAAGGAACTGAAAAATAAATATTTGGTGAAATCAAACTTTGTGATAAAATTCTTATGTGAGTGCCATCAATTGTCCCCACAACACAAGGAAAAGCAGCAACATCGAAGAATGTATTTTGCTCAGCAGCAATTTCAACTTCATTTCTTGGCATTATATGTATTTTTCTTTTAAATTGACAATTATTCGTGACATTTTTGATACAATTCTTGATATATTTAATTTATCAGCTCCTATAAAATCTCCAATAGCTAGTAGATGACCGCCAGTAGCAAAAGTTCTTATTGTTAAAAGTAATTGATTCATTTGACTTAATGAATTGTTTCTGAAAGTTGTATTTATTGGTACTATTTGTAATACATATATTAATTCCCTTTTTGTAATCTAAAACTTTTAAAAAATTCTTCCTCTGATACAGTTTCGAAATAATTCATTCTAGGGTGAATTTCTCTTGGGAGAGCATTTATTTCTTCGTCTATATCCATCCATTACATCCACATTATCCACAATATTTATATCTGCGTCTAGATCCATCACTTTAACTTACAAATTACAACCGAACTTTGCAAACTAATACCACTCTATTAATACGTAAAAGTCTTTTTATTTTTGTTAATATGAAATATTATATTCTACAGAAAAAATGTTTATTTGTCTCGTTTACATTCACTTTAATTAACTTTCAAGCAAATCAAGTTTATTGTTAACTCTACTGATAGTTAGATCAAGGAAGTCGAGACTCTTATCGACTTCAATTTCAACAGTAAAAGAAATATTTTGATGTAAATCGTTAAGATTTAGCAGAAAGGAGTCAATATCAGACAGATTACCATTGAATATGATAAAGATGTCATCTACATATCAATGCCAATGTAGGATGACTGATCTTTTCCTTTTTCCTTGATAATCTTGAACAAAAAAAGATTTTAACTTCTTCAAATCAAAATTTCATCCTACATTGGCATCGATATGTAGATGACATCTTTGTCATATTCAATGGTAATCTATCTGATATTGACTCCTTTTTGCTAAATCTTAACAATTTACATCAAAATATTTCTTTTACTGTTGAAATTGAAGTCGATAAGAGTCTCAACTTTCTTGATCTAACTGTCAGTAGAGTTAACAATAAACTTGATTTCAATATTTACAGAAAGCCCACTAAAACAGACCATCTCATTAACTCACAATCTAACCACTCTTTTCAGCATAAGACGTCAGCCATTTACTGCTACGTACACGGATTACTGAATATTCCGCTTTCTCCTTCCAATTTCAAGAACGAAATCAATATTCTAAAACAATTAGCCGTCAACAACCATTTCCACCATAATATCATCGATAAAATTATTAATAGGTTAAAGTTAAAATTCTAACTCTTCTCTTTCAACTAGTTTGAAATATTTCTCCCTACCCTACTTAGGTCAAATTTCCTTGGATATTTCTAAAGTCTTCCGTGACTGCGACAATATAAAAAAAATTTTCAAAAATAATTCGTCAATCAAATCTTTCCTTTGTCACACTAAAGATCAGTTACCTACCCTACAAAAAAGTGGTATTTACAAAATATCTTGTGCTGACTGCAATTCTACTTAGGTTGGAAAAACTATTAGAAAACTCGACACTCGTATAAAGGAACATATCAGATATCCTGACAAGTCGACTTTTGGACACCATTTAAAATTCAATAATCATAACTTCTCACCGTCAGATAATTTTAAAATTTTGCATAACATTTTTGATTGCAACTTCAAAGTTGATCTCCTCAAAGATCTTAAGATCTCTCGAAAGTTAGACAATCCGTCCTCTACTAGTGTGAACACCCAAATTAATTTAAATAACAATTTAAACCTTTATTCAAGATTCTGGGGAGCTTGTGATATATGTTGTAACTTTAATTTATAAGTACTATATTTTTATTTTGCCTTCCACTTGCCATCCTTAATTCTTCTTGTTTTCCTATAAACTATTACTACCGTCTATCACATCCAAATGTACTTTATTATTCAATTTTTTCCTTTAATTTTTCAACTCTCAATGTTATCCCCCATAAGGGTTACATTGAGGCCATGGCCCGACATAGGGTATTACTTAATTGTTGTTGTTTGTATTTTTGCGGCTTTTAAGCACGATGTTTAGTTTAATTTATTTTCTCTTTTTTACTCTTCTATTAAAATTTTGACTTGTAGGTATTTGTTACTAAATTGTTAATTACTTTTGTTAACTTTACTTCTGTATGTTTATTTTAGTTGTCCTGAAGATGGCTGGTTAACCAGCCGAGAGCGCTTGACAATAATATTTCCCATTTTAATTCCATTACACACTTAAAGAGTACATCTCTGCGTTTTTTTTCTTTAAAAATTTAATTACTTTTCTCTCTTTCTTATCATTTACTTAAGATGCCTTAACTAATTTTTTTTTACATTTCCAAAAACAAATTCATACAGGGTATTTCATTACAACATATTGATATGGAACACCCATTATTACAGATGTCCTATCTAAGAATCTCAATCTGGGTTGGGTTAACTACAATAAATTTATAAGATTAAAAATTATAAAAAAAATATACACTTTATTAATTTCAATATGTCTTATCCCCTCTTCACTTTCTTCCATTTTGCTCTTTTGTTTATGTTTCTTCTATCGCTCCTATCTCAGTCGGTTTTTCTCTCACATTATAGTATTTT
This sequence comes from Neocrepidodera transversa, assembly GCA_963243735.1. NCBI lineage: Eukaryota > Metazoa > Arthropoda > Insecta > Coleoptera > Chrysomelidae > Neocrepidodera > Neocrepidodera transversa. The sequence continues at coordinate 28,209,873 of OY725340.1, read as the reverse complement.
TCTGTCCCTGCTTCTTTCTGTCTACTGTCTTATCTCATAGTTCTTCCCTTCCTCGTATTGCTATAACTTCTTGTTTTCACCTTCTCGTATTACCCTTTTTACACTTGTTAAATCAATTTCTAATTTTCATTAACCATTTACATCCTAAATTATAATGACAATTTTTTTTTTGACCATTTCAAATAATTTATCTCCATTGACAAATTCCTCTTTTACATCTCCCTTGATTAATTTTTTTTTAATTGCCAGATAATAAATCAACCAGGACTGATCATCCTAGATATGACATCTGAAATGACCTGACATCTTTATATTTTAAATTTTCATATCAATATATAACGCTCTGGCTTGATTGTTGTATTTTGATTTTTGTGAATAAAATTTTATGAGTTTAATATCTACTTAGACGATGATTGACAATATTATAATGTGTGTTTTTTGTGGACAAAATACGTCATAAAAGATTCGTAAATTTATATACGGAAAAATAAAAAAAAACCGTGGAAAAAACAATTGAGATGAGGAAAATCCCTCCGAATAATCGTCAGATTATTGATCAGTACAACCATGACATTAAGGTGTATTAAAATCTGAAATTTCAAATCGGCGATTTTTTTTTAATTTTAAAAAGCCGTCACGAGGTTGCGTCACATCCGAATCGTCACTGTTTTGAATATAAGATTCGTTCTTTACGACCTAACGTCCCCTCTGAATATCTAATGCATTCAAGTAAAATGTTCCCCATTTTTAACTCTTCCTTATGGACCTCCATGCAAACCGGCAGATTAACATACCTCCATCATCAGAGACACGTGGACTGGGACATATACACTCTCAATATCTAAAGCTGGGTACGCATATGAGCACAAACGCGAATGAGGCAACCCGAGGACGAACCATTTGCCTCGGATATGGAAATTTCAGGTTCCTGAATAGTGGACGCACGAGGCGTTGTATAACATCGATCCAGCAAATGTGGCGAGCATTCTTGTTTTTTCAGTCGCTTAAAAAATATGGCTGATTCAGATTCTGATGGCGAACGTACTGCGTATTTTATAATTTTGAACAATGTATTAAAAAAGATATAAAAGAAAAAACCAATGCAATACTAGTTACGACCGACAAGAGTAGACCGTCTCGGCATGAAATTTTTGTTTTCGTCCAGACTGAGATAACACCGGGAAGTGCCTCACTTTGATGTACCGCCAAGAAACGGATCGGGGCGAGGCCGCATATATACGGCTTCAAACAAATTCGCACGAATCGTACGGACGTACACATGCATATGCTCATGCGTCCTCGGGTTGCCTCATTCGGGTTAGTGCTCATATGCGTACCCACCTTAATGCGCTCGATTATTTCCATGTGACTGTTTTTTTTTTTATTTTTGAAAGCCTGTAGACGTTCCCCCCACCGGTGGAAGGGTATACATCACAAAACCTTTTTTTTTCTTCCATCTAATCTTAAAATTCCAATAGGTCCCCACAACGCTCGAGTAAATCCCTATTTAGCATCGTAGCTCCCCTATTATAGTTTTCATTGTGCCAACTACTTTTATTCATAGTCACTTATTATACAGACTCTATCCTGTATCTATGGTACAAACCAATCATGTATAATTTGTGCCTTAAACTATTGTCTTCATTAAGTATTAAACAACATCGATTTAAATTTAATAAGTGACACTAAGATAAAAATATATTTGGCTTACAAACTAAATGTAGCGAATTTACCTAATTGTAATCATTTACGGAATTAAATTGTAAATAAACCATGTCATTATGTTGACATTAATAGCATGAATAAACAACTAAAATATAACGGTAAAGGTTTCCAGGATTAAATCAAATCATATTTCTAATTACAGGTAGTAGCATTTAGCGATATGTAAATGTCAATATAGACTTGCATAAAAAGTTGCCTCTTTTTGTGTACATTTTGCTACATCCAGAGATTTTACAAAGCTGTGCAAACTCAATATTAAATTGCAAATTATTGGAAATAGATAAAAATTATATGTACTTTTTTACCCATTCAAAATATGAATAAAAAAGATACATGGATACTGGATATTCGGTAAATTAAAAGTATTCGTTTTATTATAAACTGAATTTACTATTCTGTCTATTACATAATGTATTATGCTGTTTAATTGAAATAACTTCTCTTAATTAAATCATTTGCCGTTTACCAGTGTCTTAGGTCCCAGTATGTTTATTTTTCAGGAGCTTTACAAAATTTTAAATATAAATAACTAGTACTTAATGCCTAACCAAAAAATGGCCACCGTAAACTAGAACAAGAAAAAGACTGATATTTATTGTTAAAAAGCTGTTTTCGGGACGGATTTCAATTTTTTGAGCTACCGTGTATTTTGCCATTTAAGGTCCCTCAAGAATACAATTTCCAGAGTGAGGTTTATCTGTGTATGTGAGTGTTTGTCTGTATGTAATATTCCACGGTAGCTGCTGAACCGTTTCACCAATCAAGCTAAAATTTGGTACGAAGGGTTGCTGTGTGCCTCGAATGCGACCGTTAATTTTAGGTTTATAATTGGTGCAGTAAAAGGTCTTTTAGTACGACATTGATTCTTCTTCTTTACGCGTAACTTTTTAAATATTAAAGATCAGGGCCTCAATTTTGGTATGTAGATGCATCTTCGGCCCTAAATTCCACTCAGGAATTTTGGGTGCGATATTCATAGTTAAAACGAAGAAAGTAAGGAATGATTTTTGAATGAATTCAGTAATCATCTTTCCAATCTTGATTTATATTTAATATCGAATAATATTGGAAATTAGCTGTAATTCCAATGTCATTTGTAAGATGTCTAAAAACCCTGATGTATCCACTGATTAGATTTTGTTTCGAAATTTTTAGGAGTACCACCTGTTGCGTTCAATAGAACTTACCAGAATTTTGTAAGATGGCACTGTTTAGAATTATGCGTGTCCTAGGCTTAGTTTGTCACAGATCACTAAAAGCAGATGAGATTTCAAATAAATTATTTTCTATCAATGTCAATCCGGATTTTTACCTCTCGCCCTTCAGATAAGAGAGGTATAGGAATCATGCTAAAAATTGGGTAGTGAGTTTTCAATGAATAAACACGTTTTAGGGTCCCTAGAATACGATTTTAATATTTTCACGATGATGTCTGTGTGTGTGTGTGTGTGTGTTAGTGTGTGTGTTAGTGTGTGTGTGTGTGTTTGGATGGATGTTGTAGTAACGATAACTCAAAAACTACTGAATAAAAAAATTTGAAATTTTGCATACAGGATTCTGATACCCTAGATTAGATCTGATTAGATTTTGGTGCCAATCGCACAACCGGAAGTGGCAGTTGCTATGGGTGATGACGCCATTATTATACAAAACGGCAATAAAGTTTTACACATATATTTTGTATACCCTATAGTTTATTTTCATCTCATTAAAATTTTCGAAACTTTTACCATTGTTGCCAGATTTACAAAAAAATATTTTTTTTTCATACTTTTTTGTGTCAACCTGTAAATTTTTGATTCAAAAATGGCGAGAGGTCATGTGCTGGCCACATCAGATTTTTTTTATGTATGTGATATTAGTATTTTCTATAATCGGTGTGTTTTTAAACTGCAAATTTTACCTGTCCTAATATCTTTGTTCGTAGTTTTTATTATAGATTCGTTCATCAGTTCTTAGTTATTTTAGTATAGTTACATTTAGTCCAGTAATTAGTTCATAAGGAATAGTTCTAAATAGTGTATAAGTATGGATACTTTTCGTCAAATAGGGCCATACTGTATTTTGTGTGGACAGAGTAAAACTACAGATTTAAGCATTCGTCTGTATTCAGTACCAGATTATAAATACACCCTGTGTGATCTGTGATTACAGTTTACTATGAGCGATGTATGCGCCACCTAAAATTTTTAAGCTGAAACTTTAGTAATCTCTCAAAAATCAGTCAAAATCAAGTAGCTAGAGATCTCCCAGTTTTGACCAAAACTTTTACAGGTATAAGTGGAAACACTATGATTTTTAGACATCTTAGTCATTTGTAGTCAGGTTGCCGCTTATTAAATACAACGTAGGTCCTAACTAAACAAAAGACGATCAATTGGGTAAAATGACATAAAGTATAAAATTTACTGTTAAATAAATGAAAAGCGTAAAAAATTTTTTGCAAATAGCATGGTTGTGAAAGGTCACAACAGAAATTGCATAATCCCAAGGAATTTCTTTTCTTAGTTCAAAGTTATCATCTGGATCTAACCGTACAACAAATTGTAATGGCTTACTTAAAGAAAGCTGCTGAAGGTCTAATGATTCATTGGATTCGCTAACTTCATTTACTGTGGATAAATTTCACTGGAATATTATCCAGAGTTCACAAAGTAAACTTATATTTCCTTTAAATTTAACAAGATTCATTTTAATTTATACTTTTGGCCAGTGCTGGATATTTTACCATTCCATAATCTAAAAATAGATTGTAATTCGGTATTTACATCACTATAGCTACGTGTCGAGTGGAAAAATATTATTTGTACAAAATAATTCAAACTATCGCCATGTCCCTCTAAGCGATATGATATTTCTAAGAGCGACAAGCGCAGAAATACCTGTGATCGCCGGACAGGTCCGTTTTCTTATTAGAAAAAAGAAAACCATTACAAATCCCCTCTTACAAATCTTCTAAAACTATAAATAGTAATAGGAAACAGTAAAATAGTTTCAGAGAGTCTCATCATATTTATCAGGGTTCAGTTGGCGTTATAAAAAGCGGTTGACCGCACCTTAAAAATTAATAATATAATAAATTTTCTGAGTCTAAAAATGTACATATAAATTGTAAATATGTTTTGTAGTAGTGAGAGCAGTTGCTGTAATAATAATAATGTCATAAAAAATGTAATATTAATAATTTTGGTTTTCTAATAAATGGGTGAGTAAATAGCCCTTACAGTTCACGTAAATAATTTGATTTATTTTGTGGTAACATTATAATTCCTTATACTATGTATTAAGGTGGTCCTTCGAAAATGTAGGCAGCGTTAACACGCTGTCTGCCGTAGTAAATTATTCCAAACTTATATGTATTCTTAATCATATTTATTCATACTGGTTCAATGTCGTTCTGGATTTCAAGCTGTGATACTTCTGCTTTTTTTTCTGAGGCTTTGGAGCTTCATCTGAGTCGCTAGTATCTGAATGACTTGGTTCGTAGTCGTCATTGTTGCCATTTGAAAGCTGTTGAGCCACGGCCTTTAGCTCTGATGGAGTCAGCGGTTCCTGTAACATGACCAATTAGCACATCTGCAACAAAATACTGTTGGTATACAAAAGAATCAAACGAGTAGACTATAGGACTCTAGTACACTAGTAGACTAGTCTTATTATCACAAACAGACTTACCTAATAAAGTAATAAAGTATTCACAACACCAATAACTGCTAACACGTAAGAATTCGCTCTGTTTTTCAACAAGAAACGTATCCATAACTCACAACAATTGTTCTTCGACTTGCTCAAAACAAAAACAAACGGACCCTGCTAGTTTTAGGTTAAAAAAATAAGTCTGTTAATATCTTGATAATACCAATTTAAACGAGAAAATTTAAGAATAGAACTGAGGTCAAAATAAATATCTAATTTTTGTACTTTTCTTTAAAACAAGTAATTGTTTAATTTATGCTTTTTTCTTAGTTACATTAAAGTGATACCAAGATTTTCATTTATAAGTATCATTATTTAATTGAATTAAATTATTTTCCAAGCCCAACAAAGATGTATAGAAGGAAATTATTGCGATCATGATTTTTGGCCATATCCAGATTTTAACGGATCTTTACGTTTTGAGGCCATTTCTACCATTTTTAGCATAATGTCTGTCTATGTTTGTCTCTGTGTGTGTGTCTGTGTACACGATAGCGTTTAAACGGCTGATCGGATTTAGATGAAAATTTATACACATATTTAGGGTAGCAAGGAGACGACCTGCATATATTTTGGTGTTAATCGGACAACCGGAAATGACAGTTGCTATTAGTGATAACGTCATTAATAAACAACATGGAAATAAAATTTTACACAAATATTTCTTATACATTATAGTTTAATTTCGGATAATTAATTGTTGCCAGATTTATCAAAAAATTAATTTTTTTCATATTTCGTTTTAAATTGCGAAAATTATTTATTTTTGTGAAAAATTACAGGAATTCAAAATTGTAGAACATAAAATTTTCTACAAATTTTGTTAGTACTTTTTTTTCGAATTCCGCATAGTTTCGCCGCTAGTTTTTATTTTAATTTTTAAACAATTTTTATCATTATTAAAATATTTTTTTAGTTAAATTTTAATATTAAAAATGTAAAAACAATAGCATTAAATTTGTAATAAATAATTTTATAATTGTGATTTTTTTAAAAGTTTTATTACAAAAATTATAGAATCTTTAAAAAATTGGCTAAAAAAATTAAACTCATATTGCAATTTTAAACTAAATAAATAACTTTTAAAATAATAAAAATATTCAAATGGGATTAACACCATTCGAAAGATAATCTAAAACTATAAATTTGCAGTATATTTTAGAATTTAGAATTGTAACTATTATATCCAAAATATTTGTAAAAAAACAGAAAAACAATTCAAAGCCATGAATTTTTGACAAAAAATTTGATTTTTCTTAGTTTTTCAAACTAACCTTATAATAAATTTTGATCCAGAAAACCTAAAAAAAGATCCCATTTTGAAAATTATACAAAAAAAGTTTTTAATTTTTTTAGCTTAATATTAAAAATTTTAAAAAAAATCCATTAAAGTTGTAGTCAAAAACTATATATTGTGATTTTTTTTAAATTTTTATTAAAAAAATGGTTGAATTCGTAAAAAATGGGAAAATTTTTTTGACATTTAACATAATAAAAATTGTGAATAACTTTAAAAATATTAAAGATATTAAAATGAGATTTATACCATTAGAAAGGTAATATAAAACTCTAAATTCATTTCAGTTTCTTAGAATTTAAAATTGTAATTGTTATAACCAAAATAAAGAAATTTTTTAAATTTTTTTGTCCTTTTGTTTTATCGAAAATGATAAAACAAATGAAAAAGTAAATAGTACATCCGACAGAGATCAAAAACTGTATTATGTGTGAAATATTTCATAATTTTAAAATTGTAGTTGTCGAAGTTATAGCAAAAATTATAAAAAAGATAAAAAAAAATTTGACAAAAAATTTTATTTTTTTTCGTTTTTTTAAACTAACTTTATTAATGTATTTTTTAGAAGTTTTCGGAAATTTGGGTGGGATTACCCCCTCATTTTTTTAAGCTGATCATGCGTAACTCTTTAATTATTAAAAAACGGCAACATAGTTTTTTTTTGTTATAAACACTGCTTATGTTATTTTTTCCTTTTAATTTTAATTGTTAATGATGACAATTATTAAAGTTAATTTCGTTAATAGTTATTTTCCTAACAAGTGCGGAAAGTTATACTTTTCCACACGCAATTGCAGTTGCCCGAACGACGCGAAGCGGAGTTCGGGCATGCAATTAAGTATGGAAAAGATACTTTACGCAAGTGTTAGGAACAATATTTTTTCTACAAGCGCCTAGAATTAAAAAAAAATTAGCAAAAAGTATTTTTTCTACAAGCGTGCGGAAAGTTACAACTTTCCGCACTAGTGCGGAAAAGTACAACTTTCCGCACTGGTGCGGAACACTACAACGCATTTGCGTGCGGAAAGTTGTAACTTTCCGCACGCTTGTAGAAAAAAATATTTTTAGTAATGTAATTGTTATATTTATGATCACCTGGTGCGGTTGGTCAATTATTTTGTTGTAACTTTAGTAGTAAGGTAAAAGTTAAGCCGGGGTAGGCCATAATTAGGCCTGGTTAAGCCATACTTGGGCAGTGGAAATATGTAGTAAAGTAGACGTATCTATCTAGACTGATAAAACTAGGAGTCACGGCTTTGAATCGTTTGCAAAGGCCACAAATTCCACGCAGTAGCAAGATAAATTATAAATTATTGTTTTTTTTTTTGAGTTAAGACCTTTAACTGCAGAGGTCATAGCTCTTTGTTGCTATTCCAAATTGTTCTAAATATTTATGTATACATTTATTCGTTTCAGGTAAGTAAGTACTTTCGTAACGTCATTTTTGTTGTTTGCTAATGCTGTTACTATTTGGGGTTGTAGTCCAAGAATATGTCTTACGGGTTCAAAAATGTTACATACTAAAATGTGTTTGATTGTCAAACGGCACATGCATGACTCACACCTAGGTGGGGGTTCACCAGTAATATAGTGTAGATGCGTAATTTTTGTGTGACCTATTCGGATTCGGCATAAGGTTACTTGTTCTCTGCGGTCGAGGTGTTTGGGGTATAACCATTTTTTTATACTCGGTTTAATAATTTTAAGTTGTCCCTCGTAATTTTCCCACTCGTTTTGCCAAAAGGTGCGAAAACGTTGTTTAATAAATTATTGTTATTAATTATTCCAATTAGTGTCAAGTACTAAACTCAAATTAAATTGAATGAATTTTTTAACTAATTTATCTTTTTTATTATATTATAATGGATAAAAAAAAGTGATCTAAATTTTTAATTTCTGTTTATTTTTCCTGTTTTAAAACTAATGCTTGGTATATTCAGGTTGTGTTGTTGTAGAACGAACCCTCAACTGAAAAATCGTAAACCCAAACACTTAAATAAAAATTAAATAACGAGTATTAAAGTAGTTACAAGTTTTTTGTCACACATTTTTTCATCAACGTGAGACTTTTGTTAAATAATTTTTTTTGCAATAATCAATGATAAAAATAAACATATCTTTTCTTTTAATTGGTATTTTTTTATTGCATTTTAAATAGTGAAAACTTTTAAATCAAAATAACTTTATAAAGATTATTGACTCAAAACAAAGCTAATGGTTGTTTGGGGAACATCCAAAAATGTTTGTATTAATCCCTTGTGGGTTCTATGGTATTCGGTATTTGTTGACGGTTATTTGGATGTCTGTCTTATTCTCCTTTTTTTGGTTAACTTTTCCTTGTTTACTTTAATATTTGATTTCTTTTCTCGCCCCAGGCAATTTTTTAACGAAATTTAAAACATTCAATCAAAATTGTTACTCGCTTGTAGCATTATAAAAAAAAAGTTCTAATTATAGCCTTGGGAAATATAAACAGAATATTCATTTCACGGTCAAGGTGAGTCGAATTCCACCCTCATCGCCGCGAGCATATGTAAACATAGAGAGAAATAAAAGAAACTTACAATGTAATCCCTAGATCGTGTTCTGTGCTTAAACACATAAAAATACGACTGCATGTTGACGGCGGCGTGATATCTGGCCATTTGCACCGTTGGCGCTACGGTGCGGGCGTCGGATAAGATATCGAGCAAGGCGTCTCTAGCCAACGACGCCCGATCGGGTTCGTAGCCGCTGTAATCGTAGCCACGATCGCTCTTCCCGATGTTGTTCCGTGAAATATCGCTTTGGCCGTACTCGTCGAGAGTGCGCTGCAAGCAGAGTTCCGGCCTCATCTCGCACCGGGACCGGAAGTACGTGCGAAGCTCTTTATCTCGCTCTTTGAGAAGAAGTCCTTGAGAAAATGTTAGAGGGTCCAGTAGGTTGATGCTTTCCATTTCTGTCACTCCGTACATTAGCTCGAATCTAAAAGTGTAATTCAACAAAAAAAAAGAGATAAACTGCTAGAAAATAATAATAATAATAATAATTAAGATAAAAATCTAGAGAAACTTAAATTATAATATTTATTATTTTTAATGTGGCTTATAATTTCCAATAATTTCTGTAATTATTCATGCTTTAAGTAATTATTAATAATTTCTGGAATTATTATTACTTTGAGTAATTCTCAATACTTCGATAAAATGAAATTGCATTCCAGAACAGGCAGTTAGAGTATGGATACATAAATTGGATCCAAGGTAAAACGAAATTGCATCCCTGAGTTAAACGTGATGTGTATGATAAAATTAAACTTATTTTCAGTGTTTGAACTTTCATAAGTAACTAGTTAGGTTTGGCTCAGTCTAGTACTTTTTTTTAATAATTAAAAAGTAGTGACTGGTTTGATCTGGTCCTTTTTTTAAATAACTAAAAAATCAATACCTTTATCGGGATGAAATTCCGAATCGGCTAATTTTTAATAATTTTTTAACTTTTAACAACTTCTCTCTTTTATATTGTTTAATTCTAAGTAATTTTTTAATTATTATTCATACTTCATATTATCAAAATTAACAATAATAATAATTATTTATTACACAGGGATGCCCATTAATATTGATATTTTTATTTAACTGTTACCACCGATATTGCTGAGGCATTTTCCTATCCATTACCTGTAGAGGAAGGAGTCCAAAGAGTTATTTACAACTTAAACAAAAGTTAAAGTATTAGATTGCTAGCAGAATTCGGAAAAAGATAAATGTTGATCATTTACTCTCCGACTTTATATATTTTTAGTTATTTTGTTCATAAATTGGTATAAATCATCTACATAGTGTAAATATCACTTTCCAAAAAAATTATTGCCACATAGTCTAGTCAACAAGTGCTTTTTGGGTCAAACTTTTTCTCCGTCTCCGAAAAATATGAACAAGGTGTCATTCGAATCGGAATAGCGTGTGGATGATTTTTGGAAAAATTCAAGAGCCGCTTGCAAAAATTGCACAAGTTATATGCAATTAACTGGAAAATAAAAATGGGGTTTGTTTTTTTGCAAATATCTCAAAAACTAATTGACATTTTTCAAATTTGAAAAAGATTCAAAAAGAGGAGAAAATTTACCAAAAAAAAATTATACTTCTCGGAACTGTAGAACCAATATTTATATTGTTGAAAATACGACCGAAAACGGGGACCTTTATGAATAAATATTATTTAAAATTATTAAATATCAAAATTAAAAATTGAAAAATTCAGCCATCTACTGAATAGATTTATGAACAATAATCCGCGGTAAAAACATTTTTATCGCTATTTTTCTATTAATTATGCATTAGTTAATTAACAACTTTTTAATACTTGAACATGAACATTGTAAGTGCGAAAATTGTTATTTTTCACTTTGTTATTAAGAATTTACTTGGGTTAAAAATTAAAAAGCTTTATTAATCATTGAAAAAAAAATTTTTTTTTCATATTATTATTGATCCGTTTTTTATGATCAGCAGTCACATGAAAATGATTTTTAAAAAATTTTATTTCTTATTTTTTACAAAAATTGTTATAAGTAAATACACTTACTTCTAATAACAAAAAAAGCTAATCAATAGTTAATTAATTAATAATTAACCAAACATTTTAATATTTAAAGTAAGTAAATTATTAACAACAAATTGAAAAATAACAATTTTTCCAACGGGAATCCCTTCTAAGACCTTTCAAAAATAGCTGCGACAAGGGAAAAAAATTCAGATTTGTTATGTAACAAAAATTATTAATTAACTAATGGATAATTAATAGAAAAATCGCGATAAAAATTTTTGACTGCAGATTATTGTTCATAAATCTATCCAGTAGAAACCTGATTTTTTTCAATTTTTAATTTTCATATTGAATAAGTTTAAATAATATTTATTCATTAAAGGTCCTAAGTGGGCAGCGCTTACACAAGCCGGAGTCCCAGTTTTCGGCCGTATTTTCAACCCTCTGGGAAATTTATAAATAATGGTCCTACAGTTTTAAGTAAATTTCCTCCCTTTTTGAACCTTTTTTGAAATTTGAAAAATGTCAAATAGTTTTAAAAATATTTGCAAAAAACCAAACCCCATTTTTATTTTTTAGTTAATTTTTTATAACTTTTACAATTTTTGCCGAATTTAATTATACCTGGTTCATATTTTTCGGAGACGGAGAAAAAAGTTTGACCCAAAAAGCACTTTTTGACTGGACTTGATTGCTTAGACATTTTTTCTTTTTTATAAATGCATTATTTTTAAAGTTAGTTTCATTTTGTGTACATTACAATGACTAACATGGCGTTGCCAAGTTGTGTAAAATATCTTAAATCGGTGTTTTTTTACTGATGAGAACAATAATCATTGATCTGTGTTAGTTTGTCGGAAAGATGAGGTAATTTTTTAATAACATTAAGACGAAAATTAGGATTTAATAAAGAAATTTGAAAAAGGGTAATTTTTATAAAGAAAATTAAGAAAAAAGAGATTTAAAAACAAAAAAAACAAATCAAAAAGATGTAATAAATGTGTTAGAATTTAGACAAATACAGAATAGTTGTAGATGTCTTGAGCCAAATTTTAATTTTGTGCTTTAAGATAGGTTCATGCTCATAGGAATTTCGCAAAATTTATCCGAATCCGAAAATATTTTGCCGTCCCCAAAATTTGATATTCATACTCAGGCGATATAAGTTGACGGTTTCTGTCAACGGTCAAGTCAGATAAGTCAAAATATTTGAAATGGTTGTGTTGTGTTTGTGAGTTTTCTAAACAAACTCAAGTACAACAAATATTGGATTCAGAAACAGAACAATTTCCTTATTTCTTTATTGTTGGTCCCACTATTGATAAGAGTACATCAAACTGGGGGCTCTTCAAACGAAAATAATTAAAAAATTTATTTGGATCATTCATTCTCATTTCTTGAACTAGGTTGTGATAATCGCCATGAATTTTATGGATTTTAAAAATTGGTCTGACACTACAACTTATTTTTTTCTGCACGTGGAGGAGTCACATTCTTTTCAAAGGATCCAAAGACGATACATCTGATATATTGAAATCAAATTATCCATCGTGATGTCAACGGCATTTACTATTGAACTAAATATATTGAACTTTTATAGATTATATTACGAACATTTACCACTATTGATATCTGTCACATTCTGTGATACTTAATTATCCGTATCCGCAAAAAAGTTCAAATAATTCAATTTTATTGCGAAATTTTCAGGCACCAATTTGTTCGCATAAATTTTGCCTTTAATCTTGTGGGGCTTTAAGTTTGTCTGTGGAGTGTTAAAAAAGGGACCGTATTGACAGTATTGACATATACTCATGGACTTACCCAACCCGTATATCATTGTCAATTTTTTTTTGTAAATAGAGTGAGGAAGATGGCATATAGTTTCGATCTAGCGCTATTTCTATTATCCTCACTATAAGAGTTTTGAGAGATATATAGATTGACCGAAACATCGTTTCATCTTTCGAAATAGCACAATTCTCACTATAGGGCATGTCCGTGAGTATATGTCAATGATATGTGAGGTATCTATCTATCAGATGTGTCAAATATGTTGGGTTAACTTTAATTTTGACATTTTCATGATTCATATATATGGCAACAATGCTTTCTTGTGAAAAATAAAATTCTGTATTGAAAAGGTTTACACAGAATCAATTCAAAATGTCAAATTTGTTATAATTTTACCAAAGAATACATATTAAAATGGTTTGTTCTTATGTATAATTTTTGTGCTGGTTTATGTATTGTGTGGTTAAAAGGTGATAAGTAAGTGTCATATGTAAGTATGACAGGAATAAAAAAAAATGAAAATAAGGTTATAAGAATAGTGTGGTGTGGGTGTAAAAAAAATTGAAGAATGTTGTTGTTGAATGATAATTATTATCAACAAGAGATTAGATACGAAAAAAATAAAACATATAAATTAAAAAAAAAATATTTAAGTAATATTCAAATAAAAAAGGTTGAAATTGAAGAAGGAGTGATAATAAAATAAGTTTTTTTTTTATTTTGGGCTTAGTATTTTTTTTTGTAAACCAGCGAAAAAAAATAACAGATCTGTCATTTTTATTTTTATGGTCAAAATTCCCCCAAAAAAATATTTTGATCATTATAATGAATTTGTGACATTTTTCCATTATAATATTTGTTGGTAGTAAAAGAGTGTGAAAGATATTAAAGTCGATTTATTAGTGCAATACATTTTTTATTTATTTGAACTCACCCTGAGAAAATAATTAAAAAAAAAGAACATACCAATTTAAATGATTTCACAAAGTGGGGATACCGTACTCTTTGATTTTACTCATATCAATTCGAAACGTCAAAGAAAAAGGTGTTAAATGTTAGTTGCAGCAATTTATGTCTCTTGGAAAGTGATATTTATAATATGCTTTAGATGATTTGTGGACATTTTTGAGAAAATTAGCGAATTTCATAAACAATAATTTTCAAATATCTTTGTAATTTTTTTATTTTTAAAATACGCTACAATTTGGCTCATTATTAGTAACCCAACTCTGTATATCTTTCCCGACTAAACGTTTTTGCTCTTAAAATATTTGCTAAGATAAAATTCCGCGCAAAGTAACCAAGATGATATAAAAAATTTCTATACCCCACCTGCGAAATATATCATGATATTGTGTCATAGACTTCTTCGGATCATTAGGCACTACTAGAGAATCCACTACGGGCCCGAACCTAGTCTTGTAATCCGGGGTGATTGCACCTGCAGCCATGATTTCATCGAGTCTCTTCCTTCGCAAACATTCAGCGAAATCGTCGTGTATTTGACAGTTGAGTGCTTTTGCAACTTGATACGTCACTTCGCCCGGATTGCCAGCTAATGCCCAATCAGCCAGTGCCGTACCGCCCATCAGGATGGCTCGATGAAATAATCCTGGAAATGAAAATGTTTATTAGTAACTATCTAAATTTTAAAGATCAATAAGATATGATCAATTAAAATCGCGAATTAAAACAATATCTTACCAAAAAAATTGGTTTTTCTTTGATGGAAGTTTGCAACATTGCTAAACTTGATTAAAAATCAGAATGATCGTTAAAATTGGACAATTAAAATATTCAGTATGTTTTATTGGAAAAGTTAAGCCTGTTAAAACTATTTTACTTATTTCTTTCTTTCACCCTGTATGTTTTTTTTTGATACTTGGTAAACGTACTCAATGGGGAATTCAACTTGAAAAATTAGTCCATCTTTTTTTGCATTATTTGAGAAAAAAAATGAATTTCTTGTTATGAAAAAATCGTTTTTTCTATTTTTTTCTTTAATTTAACACGAAAAAATTGATATTTAAAAATTACTGCATCTATACAACTTATAGTGCACCTACGTCACTTTTGTGCAATAGCTGCAGCATAATATTAACATGGGCCAGTTTCCCTAATAGTCTAAGAGCTAACCCGTTTCCCACAAAGCTAAAAAAATTTTAAATGATATTTTATTATCAGTCAATTAAGAAAATACTGTTGTGGTAGACATCTTGCAGTTGCGTCATTATCCCCTAAATTTTTGAAAATGTAAAAAAAAAAATTTTTTAATCTACTCCCACAAGGCTACAATTTTAATATGATGTAATTTACATTTGTTTAAGTGTAAAAAAATTGACAACCTATTTTGAGGGTTGCAAGTATGTGCCAGACGATAGCAAAGTTGTCATCGGGATAGTAATTTATAATCTACTCCCACAAGGCTAAAATTTTGAGGGTATGATCTTTCAATTGTTTAAAAAGTATATGTAAGTAGCCAGAATATTCCAGCGGTTGCTTGAATCTGCTAGAAGAGTATACAGGATGTTTAAAATTGGAAGGAATAACATAGCTATATCAAAAACCGTAAGAGATACAGAGGCGGTTAAATGGTTAAAAAGTTAACTATTTTGGAGAGTATTACATTAGTCTTAGAAAATCTACAGGAAAAACTAAAAATGCTCTTTTGATTTTTTACTCCTATAATTTTTATTTAAAAAAATATCAACAAAATAGAAAAGGACAGTTTTATCGTATCTCAAATTTGCTATGAAATTGTACTAATAAATCTTTGATACGACGTTTAGTGTCCTTACGGCCACCATGAAGTTTTTTTTTTTAATTCGGATCTATCTATTTTATTACAAAAATAGATAAAACGTTAAAATTCATATTCAGTGATATATCAGACTTGTCATTTTAATAACGTTTTATCTGAAATAACTAGCATCATGAGATGCATTACCAGTGAAATAAAAAAACTTAAAATAGTGGATATTAAACAAGCACAATATAATCGACCTGCGTCGTGAATAAAAAATGTTGATAGAGAATTTAAAGACAATGTCAGTTACAAAATTTGTTTAAGTATAATAAATTGTTGATAGATATATACCTAGTAATAATTTAAGTTTATTGGTTGAATATTTGTAGTTATTTCCTAAATTAAATTATTCGTTATTCTAATTATTTTTACCATTTTTTGAATAAGATAAAATCCAGGTCCATATTAATAGATTAGCGACAATGATGATTATCTATTATCTATCTATCTATCTCAGTAAGTTGGAACCATGTGGGAATCTTTTTTATTATTAATTTTAGGAAAAAAACTTATTCTTCATAAAAAGTTCTAAAATCTAAAATACAATGATCAGATATCAATTTTTTACAGTAGTATACGAGGTTTGTCAAAAAATATGAATTTTACTCAAGAGTAAAGTACCTTTTTTGACAACATTGAAAAAGTTGATTTAAAAAAGTTGATCATAATTAAAAACTAAGTTCAAATATGCAATTACATCCATTTACATTGAAAAAATGTATTCATTTTTACCTCTCGCCCTTCAGATAAGAGAGGTATAGGAATCATGCTAAAAATTGGGTACTGAGTTTTCAATGGATTAACACGTTTTGGGGTCCCTAGAATACGATTTTGATAATTTCGCGATGATGTCTATGTGTGTGTGTGGGTGTTAGTGTGTGTGTGTGTGTGTTAGTGTGTGTGTGTGTTAGTGTGTGTGTGTTTGGATGGATGTTGTAGTAACGATAACTCAAAAACTACTGAATAAAAAAATTTGAAATTTTGCATACAGAATTCTGATTAGATTTTGGTGCCAATCGGACAACCAGAAGTGGCAATTGCTATGGGTGATGATGCCATTATTATACAAAACGGCAATAAAGTTTTACACATATATTTTGTATACCCTATAGTTTATTTTCATCTCATTAAAATTTTCAAAACCTCTGCCATTGCTGCCAGATTTACAAAAAAATAATTTTTTTTCATACTTTTTTGTGTCAGCCTGTAAATTTTGCACACACGATTCTTATACCCTAGATTAGATCTGATTAGATTTTGGTGGCAATCGGACAACCGGAAGTGACAGTTGCTATGAGTGATGACGCCATTACTAAACAAAATGGCAATTAGGTTTTACACATATATTTTGTATACACTATAGTTTATTTTCGTGTTATTAAAATTTTCAAAACCTCTGCCATTGTTGCCAGATTTATAAAAAAGTAAATTTTTTCCATACTTTTTTGTGCCACCGTGTAAATTTTTGATTCAAAAATGGCGAGAGGCCATGTGCTGGCCACATCAAATTTTTTAAATTGGTACAATAACAATCCCAATTTTACTGTGGTTACGTGTTTAAATTGCAAAATTGTTAGAAAACATTATGAAACGAGAAGATTATCATGACTTTTAGAGATAAATGCTAATTCAAAATAGAAAAGGTATTAAACAAGCACAAAACCTATTTTTTCAATCTAAATATATGTAATTGCATATTTGAACTTAGTTCTTAGTTCTGATCAATTTTTGCAAATAACATTTTTCCATGTTGACAAATTAATGTCTGATGATTGTATTTTAGATTTTAGAACATGCAGAACTTTTCATGAAGAATACGTTTTTTTCCTAAAATTAATAATAAAAAAGTTTCCCATACGGTTGCAATTTACTGAGACATACTGTATACGTAAAACATCGTAGAAAATGTAATGCATAATAGACCACTGAATTTGTCTTTAAATTCTCTATCTATCTGCTTTGTTTAATTTCTATTGTGATACTTTTATTTGGTTCAGTGATATTGCAACTTTTTTTATCGAAATTGTTAGGTAATTTTATATATGTTTCGATGAAATTAAAACGAATTAACAAAAAAACTACCACAGGACTGTAATTCAAATATTGTCACTGATGATCTTAGTTATTTTAGATAAAATGTCATTAAAATGACAAGTGTGATTTATCACTGAATTTGAATTTTAATGATTTATCAATTTTTGTAATAAAAGAGACAGGTCCATATTAAAGAACAATTATTAAATTGTGACCGTTAAGACACTAAACGTCGTTTCAAAGATTTATTGGTACAGTTTCATAGACAATTTGAGATTCAATAAAAGTTTCCCTTTCAATTTTTGATATTTTTTTAAATAAAAATTATAAAAGTAAAAAATCAAAAGAGCATTTTTAGTTTTTCCTGTATAACTTGAGAAGGGCGAAAGTCCCTGTAGATCTTTTTAGATCAATGTAATACTCTTCAAAATAGTTAACTTTTTTCCCATTTAACCGCCACTGTATCTCTTACGGCTACTTACATATACTTTTTAAACAATTGAAAGAACATATCCTCAAAATTTTAGCCTTGTGGGAGCAGGTTATGAATTACCATCCAGATGACAACTTTGCTATCGTCTAGCACGTACTTGCAACCCTCAAACTAGGTTGTCAATTTTTTTTTACACTTAAACATATGTAAATTACAACATATTAAAATTATAGCCTTGTGGGAGTAGATTTAAAAAAAAAAATTTTTACATTTTTAAAAATTTAAGGGATAATGACGCAACTGCAAGATACCTGCCAGAATGCTATTTTCTTAATTTACTGATAATAAAACATCATTTAAAATTTTTTTAGATTTGTAGGAAACGGGTTAGTCGGATGGTTCGCTAAAATAGTCGTTTTCTTTATCTAACAGCGGAATCTAATATCTATTTATCTCTATCGATTTTGAATGCGAATTCACAGTGGATTGATCTAAGTTTTCATCTTTATCCATATAATGGTTTTCTCGATCTTTGTCTGTATAAGTGAGATTTAACAACTGTAATTCATTCGTATTCTCTTCTTTACACATTTGCAGTTAATGGCTTGACGGTAACTTCATTGCACATAAGTGACGTCACGATCGTAATGGCGGCATATTCAAATAATTGGAAATTTGAATTTTTAAATTAATTTATTCAAAAATCTAGCTCAAATTACAGTAGATTATTAAACTCAATGGGTTCTATTTGATCAATTCTAACTGTTAATAAATAAAAAACGTGAGGTTATATTTTCGTTGAACTCTCCATTTGTATTGTCAAATGCATTGAACTAAAACGCTTTTTAGCGTTCTTGGCGTATACCTAAAATAATTTACTACGTAATTTTCAATATCTATCTCTCTCTCTGATACACATGATACACTTGTGCTAGTCACGTTTGTTATGCTAAAATGAGATAAACATATTATAGTCGAGAAAACATTCATGTTTCGCAATTTTGTGCATAGGTTTTGATGTGACTTTTGTCGATGATATTTCAGTGCGTCTTCTTAGAGAATGACCGTTAGCTGACAGTGCCGTGCACCAGTTTGTTATTTGTTCTATATCTACTACATTTGCAGTTACAGTATTTAAGTGATAATTGTAATAATTTGTTAATAAAAATGTAATGGCCAATAACTCAGTTTTCCTCTTACTAGCATTGCCTGAACTTTTCCTTTTATTATGGTACTGTAAAAATATTGTACATTTTGCGCAAACGATTCGAACTTAGATATGGAAGTCGAATCAAGTCAATCCATGTGATTGTTATGACGAGACGCCAAAAAGAGTGGAATGGGCTATATTAAAAATTTTGATTCACTAAAAATTTACAAATTCTTTCTTCATAAAAAATTTAATTTAACGATGTACATTTTATTTTTGCACAGATTATCATACTACTCATACATTTTCATTTTAGGCTGAAACCAAATCTGAAATCAGAATTTTAAAACATACAGAGTCTTATAAAATTAAGTAACTGGTTGCATTGCTTAATAAACTTTTTTATTTTTTTTCTCCAAAATTAATGAGAAACTGTTCAAACACTAAAGTCACTTTATTTCCTCATATATAAGATGTTAACAAAAAATCAATATCATTAAATATAGTGACTGGTTTGAATTGATTACTAATTTTTTTTTATTTCAATATTTCAAACATAATGAGAAACTCTTCAAATGCAAACTGCACTTTATTTCATCAGTATTAATAATTTAATCTACATTGCAAACTATGTTAAAAAATCACTTTATCCATACGCGAAACTTTGCAATCGACATTTCTTGATCATTGATATATCTGACAATCCGCTGGTTGGACAGACTGCTAGATTTTATTCACACTATAGTCAATTTTTATTTAATATATCTAGCAACATCGCTTTTTTAATTCTGCTACGACAACGATGTTAGTTAGATATGTGTAACTGGCAATTGGAATCAATTCAAAACCTCTTAATATGTCATAAATGTTCTTAAACATACAAAAAGTTAAAATTGTAAAGGAAAAAGTTCTATAATATTCATTGCAGCGTTTTATTAATGTGATACAGATTGTAGTGTACTTTTTGCAGTAGCCAACGATCGAGAAATCCCCCCCAAAAAATCACATTTACAAGCAAACACCTAAGGAAGATTTATTTCTATCAGGCATGACCTTACTAGATATACGTAGACGTGATTGTGTATATAATAGCTACACAATATTTTATGTCTGACATTATTTAGGGGACTAACAGGGAAGGGACGACAATATCATAGAAGTACCGTTCTTACGGGGTCACTAGAGAATACCTACATGCACATTTTTTACGCGCCCTCTAGGGTCGCAACTATTTTTAATTCCAGAAAAAGTTTGAAACAAAAGTTGTTCTTAAACATACAAAAAGTCAAAATTGTAAAGGAAAAAGTTCTATAATATTCATTGCAGCGTCTTATTAATATGATACAGATTGTAGTGTACTTTTTGCAGTAGCCAATGATCGAGAAATCCCCTCCAAAAATCACATTTAGATACAAGCAAACACCTAAGGAAGATTTATTTCTATCAGACATGTCCTTACTAGATATACGTAGACGTGATTGTGTATATAATAGAGATTTTAAGCCCTATAAAAAATCTCCTTATTTTGGCGCTGTTGTGGTTATTTTTGCTAACCATAACAATAAGCACAGCAATAAAATTAAGACATTTTAAACAACAACTTTAAACTTAACAAAGTGACAGGTCACAGGCGATAGTTATTTCATTTTGGTTGTTCTAATCTGGTGTTTTGTTGTTTATTAAAATTGAAAGAATATATATTTAATTTTGAAATTGAGAATGTTTTGGAAAATGTTATCAATAGAAGAGATCATAATGCAAATTTAATAAAGCAGGCTATACTTAGAGATATTTTCCATATGCCTGAGATTGGGATAGTGTTAATCCCAGAATTTGATCTTAATGCTATAGGGGATAAGTTTGTGAAACTATATTCCAGCTTCAAAAGACCGGAAATATTTAGATTAGCAAGGGTTCTTCGAATTTCTAATAATATCAGGACAAGATCAGGACTATTCACATACCTAAAAAATATCCACAAAGTATTCACAATTAAAATATGTTTACGCAGGCCAACGTCAAATCTGACAGAACTCTAACAGTAGTCAGGTTATGTTTTTCTCAAGAATCTAATATCACTTTTGCGTGTTGTCAGATACTCAATTTAAATTTTACAATCACGACATTGCAAAAAAATTAAACATGATATTTAAACATTGAACAATATTTTTACGATATTAAGAAAAAATATAATAAATACTCCGTAGGTTAAAGAAAGAGATATATTTTAAAATAGATTAATGTATCTCCTTTTCAAAATTATCTAATATGCTCGAAAACCTGAAACGTGTGGCAACGGTGCTTTGTTACGCATAACGATAGACATAACCACTCTCTTATCTTTAATTTTCCGTAAGTAACAAAATCGGTTATCGTTATTAAAGTTAAAGGAACGGCAAACTTCCGTTGCGCATGCTCACAATAACGATAACGGAAAAAAAGCGAATAATTAAAGGGCTTAAAATCTCTCTATTCAAGGGCTTAAAATCTCTCTAATAGCTACACAAAATTTTATGCCTGACATTATTTAGGGGACTAACAGGGAAGGGACGACAATATCATAGAAGTACCGTTCTTACGGGGTCACGAAGTTATTATGAATGCCGTAATAAAACATATATTAAACAATTTATACATTTACTTTCCCGACCCACCTCCGAGAATGGAAAGTATTGTAAACGAGCTAGAAAAAATTTTCGAGATAAATAGGGAAATATCCATTTTGAGGTCACCTAAGATGACTAGGACCATTTCCAAATGGAAGTCTGCCTGTCTGTCTGTCTGCCTGTCTGTCTTTGTGTATTTTTCCACGATTGAGGCCACACGTTTCATTCGATTAGGCTGAAATTTGGTATATGGATTTGGATTACCCGTTGGAAGCCCTCATCAGTTTTTGTACGACATCTGTCAAACGGAATAACTTAAGACAATTAAGACCATTTCCAAATGGAAGTCTGTCTGTCTGTGTGTATTCTTCCACGATGGAGGCCACACGTTTCATTCGATTAGGCTGAAATTTGGTATATGGATTTGGATTACCCGTTGGAAGCCCTCATCAGTTTTTGTACGACATCTGTCAAACGGAATAACCTAAGACAATTAAGACCATTTCCAAATGGAAGTCTGTCTGTCTGTCTGTCTGTCTGTGTGTATTCTTCCACGATGGAGGCCACACGTTTCATTCGATTGAGCTGAAATTTGGTATATGGATTTGGATTACCCGTTTTAAGCACTCATCAGTTTTTGTACGACATCTGTCAAACGGAATAACCTAAGACAATTAAGACCATTTCCAAATGGAAGTCTGTCTGTCTGTCTGTCTGCCTGTGTGTATTCTTCCACGATGGAGGCCACACGTTTCATTCGATTGAGCTGAAATTTGGTATATGGATTTGGATTACCCGTTGGAAGCACATCAGTTTTTGTACGACATCTGTCAAACGGAATAACCTAAGACAATTAAGACCATTTCCAAATGGAAGTCTGTCTGTCTGTCTGTCTGTCTGTGTGTATTCTTCCACGATGGAGGCCACACGTTTCATTCGATTAGGCTGAAATTTGGTATATGGATTTGGATTACCCGTTGGAAGCCCCCATCAGTTTTTGTACGACATCTGTCAAACGGAATAACCTAAGACAATTAAGACCATTTCCAAATGGAAGTCTGTCTGTCTGTCTGTCTGTCTGTGTGTATTCTTCCACGATGGAGGCCACACGTTTCATTCGATTGAGCTGAAATTTGGTATATGGATTTGGATTACCCGTTGGAAGCACTCGTCAGTTTTTGTACGACATGTGTCAAACGGAAGAGTTACTATCAAAAAATGATAGATGTAATATGTCACGGAATTTGACTTGCTATACGTCATTTGAAAGCACTTGAAAATCTCTATTCAGAACAGTCAAAATTATTTCTCCAACTGTCACCTGTCAAAAATAAAAAAAATGTCAAAATTTGAAATTTTAACTTTAAATATCTGACAAAATATTAATTCAATTAGGCTGAAATTTGGTATATAAGTTTGGGTTACCTGTCGAAAGAACTTGTTAGTTTTTGTACGACATCCGTCAAACGGAACTGTCACTATCAAAAAATGACAGATGTAATATATTACGGAATTTGACTTCCAATATCTCATTTTAAAGCCCTGAAAATCTGTATTCAGAACTGTCAAAATTATTTCAACTGTCACCTGTCAAAAATTAAAAATGTCAAAATTTGAAATTTTAACATTAAATATCTGAAAAAGTATTAATCCGATTGAGCTGAAATTTTGTATATAGGTTTGGGTTACCTGTCGAAAGAATTTACTAGTTTTTGTACGACATCTGTCAAGCGGAAGTGTCACTATCAGAAAATGACAGATGTAATATGTCACGGAATTTGGCTTGCAATACGTCATTTGAAAGCTCTTGAAAATCTCTAGTCAGAGTAGTCAAAATTATTTCTCCAACTGTCACCTGTCGAAAATCAAAAATGTCAAAATTTCAAATTTTAACATTAAACATCTGAAGAAGTATTAATCCGATTCAGATTAAATTTGGTATTTAGGTTTGGGTTACCTGTCGAAAGAACTCATTAGTTTTTGTACGACATATGTCAAACGGAAGTGTCACTACCAAAAAATGACAGGTGCAATATGTCACTGAATTCAACTTGCAATATGTCATTTGAAAGCCCTTGAAAATCTCTATTCAAAACAGTCAAAATTATTTATCCAACTCTCACCTGTCAAAAATATAAAAAAAAATCAAAATTTGAAACTTTAACATTAAATATCTAAAAAAATATTCGTGCATACTCATCGGGAAAGTTTTGGGGCGACACAACCGATTTTTTTATTAAATAGCTGAATTTCCAGATAAAGAAATATGCAGAAAATTGAAACTATTACAAAGTGTTGACATAACCTCTAACCTAAATTTACCTATGAAATGATCGATATATCGTTTTATTCCAAGATTTTTTATAAGCTACACACCTCGGCACTATTTTTAAGTCAATAAAAACAAGAAAAGCGTAAAAAGTATCCAATAACTAAACTAAAACAATGACAAATATAAATCACGTTACTGCCAAATGGTCGAAAATCAAACCTGGCAACATTGAAACGTCGTCTTCTATTCTCAAACATAAGCAACAAGCGAATAGCATGTCTTTCCTGTTTAGAATAAACGCCGATACTATTAACGATAAACATGACACCATACAATAGGAAGTCAATATTTAGCTGTCTAATGACATGCGGCAGTTATTCCTTGCAAGACAGATTTCCTATGTAAAGCACGAAATTTTACAAACTGTAGTTATATCCCCTAAAATGATTTGCCTAAATTTTTATAAAAATCAGTGAACTTTTTCGGAAGTAATAATCATTAATGCAATATACGTATAATTACAGATCTTTTGAAGGGTAAATTTCGACACAGAAATTTCTTAATAAATTATCACTATAACCTACGCCTATGTGTGTTATATACAACATATTGTGAACAATTATTTTATAGCTAGCTTACTGTTTGTATAACACCCACCTGAAGGCAAAATGTCTGTATAACAAAACTTTTAATATCATATAGCTTATATTTGTGTATGAACTTTATTTATTATAAGTTTTGTATAATGCACATAGACGTAGGTAAGTGAAAATTTAATAAGGAGTCCAAATTTACAAAATAATCTGTAATTATATGGATATTGCTTTTTATAGTCATTATAGTCCTGCTAAATTCTGATGAAACACGTGTTTCTGTATTTTTAAAGAATAACAAATATCAATTTTAAAGTCTGTAACATGTTCGATGGTCTAGATTTTCGGAAAATAGTGAAAAATATATTTCTTTGTTTTTAAGAAATAGAAATTTTCAAGTTTGATAATATTAAATATAAGTAGCCTCATAAAAAATCCCTTAATCCGTTTTAGCCCTAAATAATGGGTTTTTCATAATATGGTGAAACAATATCTTTACTACCAATTTTCAAGTCCGCATTATGAATGAGATATAGATAACTTAATAAAAAAGTCCCCATTTTTCACCCCCTAACTGGATTTTCGGAAAATGTTGAAATAGGTATTTCATTTTTTTTAACAACAATTTAAATACTAATTTTTAAGTTTTTACCATGCTTGCTGTATGTCTCTTTATAAAAAGTCCCCTGCTATCCCAATAAGTCAATTTTCGGAAAATGGTAAAAAAACAAAATCCTCGGTATATGAAATATGGGTAATTCCATAAAAAAAATCTCCTTTTTCCCCTCCTCTTAGGGTCAGAATTTCCAAAAATCCTTGCGGGACCTTCCATTATACATACTATCATCAGATCTAATTTCTGATATTTTTTTGAGATTATGTCATTAATCAGTGACTGAGTGACTGATATTTTCCATTTTGTTTTGATAGTTCGAAAGCCCATAAAAATTTTGAGAAAAAAAAATCACATTATTTACTTACATTTAAATATTTTACGTAAAATAATCCGGTTGTAAGGGCTTCCCAACTTCCCAAAAAAAACACCTTTTATTTAGACATTTTAATGCATTAAATCACACTGTATGATAAAGTTACAAAAAAAATGTTTTAAAATTAAATTTTCTTCTCTAAAAATTTATAATCATTACGTTTTTCCATTAAACAGACCATAAACGTGACGTTGGGGTAAAAGTAAAACGAGGAATTAAAAGCGTTGAAAAATGCCAAGTCATTATGATACTTTTTTAGCGACAACTTACGATGCCCAATTCCCAAGCAGTTGTAAGGGTAATTGTGTGACGTATTTTAAGGAACGAGGAAAGCTTGCCTCATTTTTTGTCATTAATGTTTAATATGCCGACAAGAAAAAACACTTCGTCCCTGAAAATCCCTTTAAGTATGTTCAGACAATTTTTATGTTTTTGTATAGTCTAAGACAAGGCTGAATTACAGAAAGAATATCCTATTTCCATGGTTCAGAAAGTACATTAACGTAATTCAATATAAATTCGTATTCGTATATCTTATAAATGTAATTAAAGAACGCCGCACAGACTGTTAAGAAATTAGCCCTCGGTGGAAGTTAATGAAGATTCTATATGTTGTTTGTGTTACTACAAGTAAAAAAAATCGACCGTAGAGAATAGGATTATTTTAATTACAAAATACTAAGCATTACATTAATTAATGGAACACATTAAAAATAGAGAGCCGATGGTGAATACGTCTACCGAATTGATATTTCAATGTTGAAAATGACATATTCTGCGCATGCGCACGTTGTATATCACACTGCTACAATTATGATATCCTAAAATCATGTGTGAAAACTCTTTTATGAATTCGGGAAAAATTTTCATACAATAGTTTTAGACAAAAGTTGTAGGGAATTTTATGCTCTAAAACTTTGTACTACAACATTTTGCACTAAAGTATATTGTTTGTCCTAAAATCAAGAAAAACTAGAGAAAACCTACATGCACATTTTTACGCGCCCTCTAGTGGCTCAACTATTGGAAATTCTGGAAAAAGCTTGAGACAAAAGTTGTAGGGAATTTTTGTCCTAAAAGTTTGTACTACAATATTTTGCAGTAAAGTATATTGTTTGTCCTAAAATCTAGAAAAACTAGAGAAAACCTACATGCACATTTTTTACGCGCCCTCTAGTGGCGCAACAATTGGAAATTCTGGAAAAAGCTTAAGACAAAAGTTGTAGGGAATTTTTTGTTCTAAAACTTTGTACTATAACATTTTGCACTGAAGTGTATGGTTTGTCCTCAAAATGAAAAATAACTAGAGAAAACATACATGCACATATGTTACGCGCCCTCTAGTGGCGCAACTATTGGTAATTCTAGAAAAAGTTTGAAACAAAAGTTGTAGGGAATTTTGTGCCCTAAAACTTTGCGGTATAAAATTTAGTACCAAAGTGTATTGTTTGTCCTTAAAATTTAAAAAAAGCAAAAAATTCTTACATGTGTATTTAATCAATGTCGGTCTTGAGGACCTTCTATTGTACTAATTTAAACCAAAAAACCAAAAACTAATGGTCGCATTCGAGGCACACACCGACCCTTCATACCAAATTTCAGCGGGATTGATCAAACGGTTCGGCAGTTATCGTGGAAGATTACACACAGACACACAGACAGACCTTACGCTGGCAATGATTTTAATTTTCTTGGGGGACCTCAAAATCGATATTTCCATCGATATCTCGAATTTTTCTTGCTCGTTTACCTTACTTTCTCTTTGATGGGTCCGGGAAAGTAAAATGGTGAAGTTTAAATTTTCTGCTATGACTGGTTTGGTCCCTACGGAGTGTTAAAAGTAATACATTTTTGGCAACTTAAATGATACTTTATTTGTATTTCTGAGCTGAAACAACCAAAAAACTAAAAAGCATAAATAAACCCAATCTACAAAATAACTGTAACTAATAAAAACATTTCGGTGCCGTGAGTTCCCGTCAAGATAATCTTTTATACCTGTCTTAGTTAGGGGTAGTTAATCCCATGCATTAGTTCCCGTCAAGAGTTAAAATTGGCATATTAAATTCAATAAGTAACATAAAGTTGAAAATGTTTATTCAATTGCATTCACCATGATAATATTAAATGTATAATAATGTATACTTATGTGAGAAGAATACTCTGAATCTAATTAACTTACAAAACTAAAGTACTAAATTTATAAGATACACATTTTATAAAGTCATATCTTTTAATGGTTTTCTTTTGATATTGCTGAATTTTTGAAGCAATAAATTTTTGGCCCTCTCGAATTTCTTTACGTATTGGCCGTTGTTCTCTATTAATGCAACTATTTATTCTTACATATGTATCAGTTTGACCTTGATTTAATGCTTCTAAAAAAATAAATATGTGGAGGTGATAAATATTACAATAATTACTAAATTTTGCGTGAAAACTTTCGCAACAATTTGTTGTCCTAGAAATATCAGCAGACTGCTCTGCTCAAATGGTCCAACACTGTTGACGGGAATTCATGCTAGGAATTAAACTCTTAATAATTCTTTGACGGGAATTAATGCAAAGGATTTTTGTCTTAATTACTTTTGACGGGAATTCGAGTGCGTTCAAACAGTTTAGTACTATTATACAGAATGTCTTATTTTTATGAAAAAAGAAACAGATTAGTTTTGAGCTTCAAATATCGATAAAAATACACTAACCCGTACATACAATTAAAAAAATTATAATATTTTGTTAATCTCTATTTAAAACCCATTTTTATGGTAAAGATGGCGTCAAGTGCGGATGTGTTGTTAAGGCTCGCATGACATGGAGCAATGCAACCTGCAACGCCATGCAATACGCAATTTGTCTTGATTAAAGGCATGCGTAGTTAAAGCCCAGCTGATCGACTTTTGCAAGAGCTTGCAATTGCAACTTTATCGGTTTGGTGCGATTTCCATTGCCTGAAAGTTGCAATTCTAGTGAGAAATCTAGTTACTTTTGGGTTAATGATTCACCAAATGTACTTCACTTTGTTCTGTCCAGCCAGGGAATGGCCCACCACTGTCTCGGTGCTCTTTCCTGTCCCTGAGGCTCTAGAAGCAAGGCAGCAGCAGCTATAATTATGGACAGTGATGCACTGATTACTTTCTTCTTATTTATTTTACTTAGTTTTCATATTTTCATTTTTAAACAGATCGACAAAATATTCAAGGCAAATAAAAAATATTTTTTGAGGTTAAAAAATTGCTATTGAACCGCCGTATTGGTCCTTTAAAATAATTTATGAAGCCGGCGGCGGTAGCGGTTCAATAGCAACCGCTTTTTTTTTGGGAGGGGTTGGCAGCCATGTTGCAATGGCAAGAGACTTGCATAATGTCAAACAATATGCAAGATTCAACATCGGCAATACTTTGACCTTGAAAGAACTTGCTGCAATTTCTTGCAGGTTGCATTGCTCCATGTCATGCGAGCTTAAGTGGCTCCGTATTTAATTGCAAGAAATGCAAACAGTCAATCGCTAAAAATTTCTTTAAGTGAGAAATATGTCATTCGTCTTATCATCCAAGTGGCGCAAAAAGCAAATCTGTAAAAACAAATCAGCGATAATGTGATAAAATGTTGTTTCTCTGAAAGTACTATCAATATCGATGAGAGAGACGACAAAGAAGACCAAGACGACTATGTAGACGCCATTGAAAACGAAAAATTAGATATTTTCATGTTTAAATATATTTTTCCGTCGACCGTCCATTTATGATGTATTTTAACGCACTCAAAATCGTTGATTAATGACACCTATTAATGAATGATTTTCTGTTTCGAACTATCCCAGTCTGGTGTTTGTGTTTAAAGTTGTTACTGTCACGAATTGTTTGAAACAGTTTTATTTAGTTTCTTCTTTACTAAAGAATAAGCCAGGATTATTTTATTCGCACATGCGTGTTTGGTCGTTTCGTGTTTCTCTAGTTTCTTGTGTATTGTTTTTTAATAAGTTTTTTCAGATAATTTTCATTTGTGGCGTTATTATAGTGGTACATTTTTAACTGTATAAGAATGTAGTCTAGTTCAAGTTCTAGCAGTTCTTTATCTTCTGGAGAGGAAGAAATATTCCTAAATGTAATTTTAGCGGAAGTTCAGATACAAAAAAGTAAAAATAAAAATTTTATAGAGTACTGTAACTCTGTTTACAGATGCTGAATATATTACCCATTTTAGGTAAGTTTGTTAAAAAAAATTTCAATCTTTTAATAACATCTTACATTTATTTTGCTATAGAGTTTTACTTTTGAATTGATCTGAATAAAAAATAGTTTACCTGTTCCATTTTGTGAATTTTCCATTTTTCTTTTTAATATAAACTGATGAATTCGTGTTCGTGACTTTATCAATTAATTATGAAGAAGTATAATAAAAAAGAAGAATTTAATAAAATTCTGTTTGCGTTTTAAACGCTCTTATAATTCATCTTGAACAGTCTTAGATTTTATTTATTGCGCATCTAGTTCTGAACATATTCTAAACAGTTTTGGATTTTTGACCTTATTAATAAATTAAATACATTTAATAAAAGTAATTCATATCATGGTGAAGAATCGACTTATACGATAAGAACCGAAATGAAAACTGGATTAATTAGAAACATTAAACCCGTACCTGAAGACAAAAATATGATAGGGCAACAACCTCTACGTAAAAAAACAAACACAAAAATTACAAAGCAACAGGTGTCTGCAGGGATTGCCCGTGCCCAAACGGAAATGACGTTAAGAAAACATATAAACCAAGATATCTATTCTCCGCCATCTGTACCTATACACTCGAGTAATCTCAATCAACACCATCAACTAACTGACGCTGCAAACAGTTCGGTGAGTGCTCCAATTGATTCCTCCGGTAACAGGGAGTGGATAACCGTATCGCACAAAAAGCCTAGAAATAAAAGTCAAGTTATTATCGGAAATAATAGAGAAAATAGTACTCTTAAAGGTGTTCCAAAAAATGCTGTGCTACATGTCTCGCGAATTGAAAAATCAATAACCGTTGACTCACTGACGAAGCTATTAAGATCAAAGTTTCCAGAAGTGTCATGTGAGCTTATGAAATCAAAATATCCAGGTCAGTAGGCTAGTTTTAAAATATCTATCCTGGAAGATAACTTTAAAACGGATATGAAGTATGGCCCTACGGTGCTTGTATTAGTAGGTTTTTAGAAACGCCAGAGGCTAAATCAAAACGAGTGATATTTAGTCCAGGTATTGTATTGATTAATATACAGGGTATTAATGATAACAAACTTAATAGTTTACACGTGGATCTAACAGAATTTAATGCTAACCTTCTATGCTTAACTGAAACGTGGTATACAGCTGACACAATTAATTCTTTTAACATTTAACATTTTTTACTTGGCTCGTATTTTAATAAAATAAACGCCATCAGGGGTGGTGTAGCAATTTATATTAATGATAACATTTCTTATCAAGATCTAGAATTATCAAAATTCTGCTAAGAAAAACAATTTGGTATCTCTCGTAATATAAACAATAGACTTATTGTAATACTGTGTTATTATAGATCCCTATTAGGTAACATAGATATATTTATTCATAAGTTACATGATCTATTGACAGTCTTATCCGCACCGGATAAAGATATACTAGTCTGTGAAGATTTTAATGTCGATCATTATAGATCTAACAATGAACTTATAAAATTGACGACTATGTTCGAATGCTTCGAGATGCCATATAGTGTTATAAGACGGGTCCCCACCAAAGCAACATTTGTCGGCGACAGTGTCGGCGACAAATGTTGGCAACAAAGTTTCCGAAAATTCGGGAAAGTCGTCGCCTTTTATGTCGCAAATTCAAGTTGCCGACTTTGTTTTCGTTTTCGCCCAAGGAGCGATACATCAAAGAAAAATAGATTCCTCGACAATGTTTACAAACATGTCGAAATGCGTCTCCACCGAATCAACTTTATTACTGATTTTTTTCGGATATTTTAGTATTTTGTCAATTTTGCCATTCATTAATTAGCCAGGCGTAGAGAATGCAGTGTTTTTTGTTGTTGTTTAGTTTTTAATTTAGTATGGAGTAGAATAATGAAATAATAAGACAGCTCATCGAAAAATATCAGTCTCGCCCTGAACTTTGGGGTTCGAAGCATTTATGGTATAAAAACCGAAACAAAAAGTACGATGAATGAATCTCCAGAAGCTAAAGACACAAGAGTAATTGCAAGTCGCTCTTGAACAGGAATTGCATCTCGGTAATTTGTGTCCATTTTACAAACCCAGGGGCCAACCATTTGGAGCAATGTTTCAAACTCAACTGAACTCATTCTCAAGAAATTTTTAAAACTACTTCTCAATTCATTGCGAAGGGGATTGAAATCGTTTAAATTAAGGTCAGTTAGCAAGTCACTACCACTATATACATGTCTCTTTCGGAGACTAGGAAGTATCCAAAAACGACGTAGGTGGTGGCCACGACGATGTTTATTTCGCGAAATAATAAGGAATGCCGCCGAAACTATGGCCAGATCCTCCTCGTTCCACATGTTACTAAACAGTAGATGAATGATGAGTTTCGCTTTTTTTATAGTAACAAAGTTGGTCAACAATATTTCGTAGATGGGGACGACGTGATGTTTTTCGACAATGTTTATGAAAGTAGCAACAAAGTTGACGACAATGTCATCAACATGTGTTGCTTTGGTGGGGACCCGCCTTTAAGTGGCCTACCAGTGTTGGCACTACGTCTCATACGAGCTTAGATCAAATTTATTTAAACTCTTCTGGGTGTGTAGCGTCGTGTGTTGTCGATAATATTTTATCGGATCACCGGTCAGTCTTACTTGATTTTCTAAATGATTATAAAACTTGTTCTAAAAAACTGTAATTTTAATGAATTAAATATTACCCAATTTCTTATAGACATCGAAAATGAAAATTGGTCAAGTGTATATGAATTGGATGATATTAATTCAGCTTTTACCATATTCTTTTTTTTTTTTTGTTAGTTAAATGGCTTTAGCAGAAACCAATTAGCCAGACTGTTACCATATTCTTTTATTTATACTTCTGTAACTTTGATATAAATTTCTCTAAAAAATTACATACTTTCGAAACATGAAGAACTGGATCATCCCAGAAATTAGAAGCTCTAGTCAGAATTTAAAAGAACTACACTAATAAAAATGCTCATAATCAACTGGTTAATCATACAAACAAATTATTTTATCAATGTAAACTTAAAGATACAGATAACCCTACAAAAACTGCCTGGCATATTGTAAATACATTGATAAATAAAAATAAAAATAAAAAGCAAAATAACATTACACTACTAAAGAATGAAAACATTATAATAGGCCCTCATAATGTTGCTAAGTATTTTAATTTTATTTTCATTCAGCAACTTTTGTGACTATACAGAATATACCGTTACCTTTATCTGGTACTAACTTTAAGATTCCTTTTTTATCTTTCTATTTTCTGAGAGGGAACTACTAGAACTGTTATCATCTAAACTAAAAAATAAATATTCTTTTGGGTTTGATGAGATCCCTGTCATTATTTTAAAAAAATCACTTAAATATACCTGTAAACCATATACTTTTATGGTCAATCTATCTTTCACTACAGGTCAATCTCCAGAAAAACTAAAAATTGGTAAAGTTTTACCAACTTTTACCAAAGGCAACTCTCAGCTTTTGAAAAATTACAGACCTATAACAATTTCCTCAAGCTTCTCCAAAATTTTTGAATATTGTTTCTTGGACAGATTAGTCAGCTATTGTAATAAACAGAATATTTACAGAAAATCAGCATGGGTTCTTAAATAAAAAATCCACAATGACTGCGGTGCATGCATATTACCAAAAGAGTAGATTTTATTGACTCAGGCGAGTGCACTGTTGGGATCTTCTGTGACATCAGCAGGGCGTTCGACTGCGTCAATCATGCTTTCTGGGTAAGTTGGAGAGATATGGAGTTCCGTTTTCTTGGGTTTATAGTTATTTAAACCTCCGAAACCAGTATGTTAAAGCTAATGGAGCGGCCTCATTGTTTAGAACAATTGATGTTGGCGTCCCCCAAGGTTCGATCTTGAGACCAGTATTATTTGTTCTATGCATTAACGATTTGAGCGATTTCTCTATTTAAATACCTCCCACCATATACTCTGAACACCTCATTAATAGTTTCAGATGTGCTTGAACATAAATTATATCTAATATGTAAAGATACCTTCACTAAGGTCAACGATTGGTTTAATGCCAACATGCTCTATCTTAATCCCGAAAAGACAGTCTCCCTTAGATTTAATAGCCGACAGAGAGCTTGTGCTACTGTACAGATAAACCCTACACACATCAATAACAATAACACTACTAAATTTCTGGGACTCCAAGTGGATGAATGTCTAACTTGTACTGATCATTGCTTATCACTCAAGTCTAAAATTAACTCTTTAGCCTATCAATTCATGAATTTAAGAAAAGTCTTAGAAGTTGACCAACTACTTCAATTATACTTTGCACAAGTTGACTCAAGGCTAGGTTATTGAGTCTGTTTTTGGGGATTATCTAGAGCACATACTGAAGTCTTTTTGGCACACAAAAAAGCGTTAAGAGCTATCATGGGAATATCTAACCGTAACTCCTGTAGAGTTCATTTTAAAAATTGTAAAATTTTAACCCTTCCATCTTTAGTAATACAGTGTGTCCACGGATGGGGTATCCTATAGGTGAAAAAATTTAAAATTTTAATTTTAGCGAAAAAAGTCATTCTTGATAAAAAGTTTTGCTTGTTCTGAAATCTAAAATACAATCATCAGATATCAATTTTTTCCAGTAGTATACGAGGTTTGTCAAAAAATATGAATTTTTTTCAAGAGTAAAGTACCTTTAAATTTGACAACATCGAAAAATGATATTTAAAAAAGTTGATCAGAACTAAATATTAAGGTCAAATATGCAATTACATCCATTTACATTGAAAATAGGTTTTGTGCTTGTTTAATATTGTTTCCATTTTGAATGAACATTTATTTCTTATGTTTATAAAAGTCATCATAACCTTCTCGTGTCTTAATATTTTCTAACAATTTTGCAATTTAAACACGTAACTACAGTAAAATTTGCATTGTTATTGTACCTAGAAATACATTTTTTCAATGTAAATGGATGTAATTGCATATTTGAACTTAGTTTTTAGTTCTGATCAACTTTTTTAAAGAACATTTTTCGATGTTGTCAAATTTAAAGGTACTCTACTCTTGAGTAAAATTCATATTTTTTGACAAACCTCGGATACTACTGGAAAAAACTGATATCTGATGATTGTATTTTAGATTTCAGTATAAGCAAAACTTTTTATCAAGAATGACATTTTTCGCTAAAACTTAAATTTAAAAATTTTTCACCTATAAAATACCCCATCTGTGGGTTCTGATTATGTATAAACCAAAATAAATTTATAAAAAATAATTCCAGATATGAAATTATGACACGCCAACGAAACGATTTCTTTATCAAATTTAGCCACACGAAAATCCATCAACAGTTGGTAAGCACGATGGTTGTCAGACTGTATAATCTGTTTCCGGTGGGTATAAGACAGTCTAAAAATATTTTTATTTTTAAGAATAAATTAAAGCAGTATTTGGTCAACCAATGTTACTACTCCATCGAGGATTTCTTCTCTAATTAAAACTGTATATTTTTTTTTAATTTGACAATTCTTTATAACTATTTTATATTTTTTATATTTTGTATTTTATGATTTTTATTACTGTATCTTGTGTAAGACTTTACGTCCATTTAAGGTATTTCTTTTGTGATGTATCCTATACATTTGTAATGTTTTAAATGGATTAATAAATTTATTTATTTATATATGTATTTATTTATTAATGAAATAAACGTTATGGTTGTATAAAAAATATTTACTGCAGGTACAATTTTAAATTATTTTATTTTAAACAGGTTACTTCAATTAAAAGATTTTCATCATAATTAGTTAAAATTATTTTAAATGGAACACACGAAGTTCTTTACGTCATTTACTAACTTCTTAAAATTTTAAATGAGAAAATAAAATCGTAAAAATTGGAAAACTCGAAATAAAACGAAAAAAAAAACGAAAGCAATCGACAGAAATTAAAAGAAAACGACAAAAATCGAAAAAACCAGGAGAATACGAAGAATGAGAAAAAATCAGAAACCAACAGAAAAAAATCAATAAACAACAGAAAAAATTAGAATAATAAGAAAAGAAATATGAAATAGGGAAAAAAGTCGAAAAAGTCAGAGGAATATGAAAATATGAGAAAAATTAGAAAACAAAAGAATTAGAAAACAAAACAGAATAATGAAAAAATATAAGGAAAGATTACAAAAAATTCAAAAAAATTCAGAAAAAAAATCAGAAAAATGAGAAAACAAAAGAGAAAAAATTAAAAGCAAAAAAATCAGAAAAAAATTAAAAACAAAATTAGAAAATATTGGGAAGAACATGAAAAATAAAAATGTGAAATACGGAAAAACGAAAAAATAAAAAAAATTGTAAAGAAGCCGAAAAACCGTTAAAAATCGCATAAAACGAAAAATACGTCACAAAAATCGAAAGAAATAGAAAAATATCGCATAAAGAAAAAACGTTTGAAAGAATCGAAAAACAACAGAAAAAATTAGAAAAATATTAAAAAAAAATCGAAAAATATAAAATAATCGAAAAAAGAAAATATGAGATAAAAATAGAAAACAAAAGAATTGGAACGAAAACAAAACAATGAGAAAAAATAAAGAAAATTTAGAAAAAAAAACAGAAAACAAACAGAAACTCAGAAACATGAAAAAACAAACGATAAAAAATTAAAAAAATCAAAAAAAAATGAAAATAAAATTAGAAAATATTGAGAAAAACATGAAAAATAAAATTGTGAAATACGGCAAAATGAAAAAATAAAAAAAATTGTAAAAAACGCTAAAAATTCGAAAAAAAAAACGAAAAATAAGTCTCAAAAAAACTCAAGAAAAGAAAAATTCCCCAAAATATCACAAAAAATTGTAAAAAAAACCGTAACAAAATCAAAAAAATTACAAATAATCACAAGAAATCAGAATAAGAAAAAAATAGAAAACGAAAAAAGAATAGAAAAAAAGAGAACAATGAGGAAAAATTAGAAAAAAACAAAAAAATTAAACAAAAAATTTGAAAAAACGATAAAAATCGAAAAATATCGAAAAGAATTGCAAAAAAACATTGAGCAACCAAAAAACTGGAAACAATTATATCTATAAAAAAAAACTGAAAAAACTCAAAACAATTGAAATAAATCACAAAAAATTGTAAAAAATTCTCAAAAAAATTAAAAGAATAAAAAGTAAAAGTAATCGCACCCAACATTCCGATCACTCCTAGTAAAGTAATTGTTTAATCAATCATTCTTCTGATAAAAGAACTTTTTTAATACAGCGTAATTTTTATTTTTAAAAATGATAATTTCAATTTTCTCTAAAAAGTAGGCGCGGTCTATATATTCACGCTCTCTAGCGGCGAAACTATGCGGAATACGAAAAAATAGTAACGACAAAATGTGCAGAAAGTTTCATGTTCTACCACTTTGATCGGCAATTTTTCATACGAATGCATAAATTTGGCAATACAAAAAAATATGAAAAAATCTAATTTTTTTAACTTTTTGCATTTTTGGCTATAACTTCTACAAATATTATTTTAAAATAATTCATACATATAGAACTTTTTGATTTGTTTTGGATGGTCTATTAACTTTTTTATTTGTTTTATACTTAAAAAAACTGAAAAAAAAGTTTAGCAAAAAGTGGAAAACAAAAATTGCAAAAAACGGGATATAAAAGTAAAAAATTAAGTTGAGAAAAAAGTAGGGAAAAACCGTGACAAAAATAATTAATTCGCTCGGTTTTCCCACTCTGAAACAGAATATATTTAACAAAAAATTGAGGAAAGAAGTGAGAAACAAAACCTGGTAAAAAAACTGGGGAAAAGTCAAAAAAAGTGGTGGAAAACAAAATAATTAGTTCCCCACTTCGGTACATAAAAATTGGGAAAATGATGGGTAAAGAAGTATGAAAATAAGTAGAGAAAAATAGCAGGAAAAAAATGTGAGAAATAAGTGGAGAAAAAATCCTTCGCTCTATTCCCCCACTCCGGTACACAAAGTAATAAACAAAAAGTGGGAATAAAAGTGAAGAATCAAATTGAAACAAAAGAGTGAATAAAAAAAGTGGAAAATACAATTGGAAAAAAATTAAAGAAAAGTGAGAGAAAAAAATGGAGAATAAAATGTAGGAAAAAGTGAGAAAAAAGAAAAAAAATATGGAAGAAGAGAATGAAAAAAGTGAGGACAAAAACAGTAGGAAACGAAAAATGGCAAAAACAAGTGTAAATAAAAATAGAGTAGGAAAAAGTAGGGAAAAAATAAATAGGTACAGAAAATATTTAAAAACAAATAAAAAAGTAGGCAAAAAAGAGGGAGAAAAAATTTAAAAAAAAAGTGGGAAAAAATTGGGAAGAAAGTGAGAAATACGTGAAGAAAAAAGTGGGAAAAAATTGGAAAAGAGGTGAAATTAAGTGGGAAAAAATTAATATTCTAAGACAAATCTGTAAAAAAGTAAAAAAAAAGTGGGAATAAAACGTGACAAATAAATGGTTAACCTCACTACACCATCTTTATTTTTGACTGAATATTTATTAAGCAATTCAACGAAGATATTGACAACAAATTGTTGCCATCGATCAACTTGGATACATTTATTTTTCTTCTTTATAAAGTTGATAAAACTTTTACTTAAAACCTCTGGAGAAATGTCAATTATATTTCGAATATTTTCTTTTAGCTCTTTTAAATTTTCTTGCAAAGGGATGTAACATCTGTCTTTTGCAGTAAGTGGCAGTTAAATTGGGGGATCGGAAGAACTTCTCTCCCAATTCAACGATTTTATAGTGTCAATATAATGTTGTCCAAAACCTTGAGAATAAGACGAAAAAATTTAGTCCGAGCGCTTAAGAATTATTTAATTTTTCTATAATAAACGCAATTACTTATTACTATTTTATTCTTTGTTAAACCATGTTTTATTTCCCAATTTGTCATAAAATAAATCTAATATTTCATTTTCACCATCAGCCTGACATTATAAAGAACCGATAATTTAATTGGGCTATGGAAATAAAAATATTTTGCAGCGTTGCCAGCACTTACACGGTAACAGAATATTTCATATTTATGAACTTTCAATCCAAAATAGAGTAAATTTCCTTCGAATAGAATATTGGTTTTAATCTATTTAATGGGTTAAATTTTCTGCATTTTAGATAAAAAAAGAAAAATGTAAAAAAAGACAAATGTAAAAAAAGTAAAAAAATTAAAAAAGAATACCTGATTTTGAATAAATATAGTTTAATTTTAGATATATACATTATTACGTAAAAGGTTAAAAAACAGTTATTTAATATATTACGTTTTCTGTTTTATATAAAAAAATCTAATGTTGCCAGCACATAACCTCTAGCCATTTCTGAATCAAAAATTTACACACAGAAGTATAAAAAAAATTGAATTTTTGGAAATCTGGCAACAATGGCAAAAGTTTTGAAAATTTTAATATGAGAATAAACTATAGTGTATATAAAATATATGTGTAAAACTTTATTGCCATTTTATTTAGTAATGGAGTCATCACTCATAGCAACTGCCACTTCCGGTTGTCCGATTGACACCAAAATCCAATCAGATCTAATCTAGGGTATTAGAATCTTGTATGCATAATTTTAAATTTTTTTATTCAGTAGTTTTTGAGTTATAGTTACTACAACCCCGCTGACCAGATGACATCACAAGTACGTCGTTTATACGATATCAAATCCCCAGGCTGACGTCAGCAACTGACGTATTCATAACGTCTCGATTACATGAAAACGTCACAGCCTCGTGACGTCGGCAGCTGACGTTTATTATATGTCGTCCATTACCTTCTTGGTAACGTCATACTGATGTACATTTCACATCATATTTGTCTCCTGCTTTCAAATTTCAATTAATTTACAGTAATTCGTGACTGTGAACATATATTCTTGCATTTATACATATACTCATCTTAACATGCACAGAAACGTTGGACATAAAATGACTGACAAAATAAGTTAATCTGACGTAAAAATATGACGTCGTGGAAACATCACAAAAATGACGGATTTTCGAAGTCATATTTTGTCAGATGACTAATAAGACGAATAATGACTTAAAAATTACGTATTTTTGACCTCATCATTCGACATCTGGTTAGTTGGGAATATATATCCTAACACACATACATATAAAATCGCATTCTACGTGTTTATCCATTGAAACCTCACTACTCAATTTTTAGAATGATTACTATACCTCTTTTATCTGAAGGGCGAGAGGTAAAAATAAAAAATGAATAAAATTGTTGAATGTGATGGAATTGTATGTGATGAATTTGCAAAGTGATGAATTGGGGTTTGACGAAATATGGTAGTGATGAGATGTCGCGTAATGAAATGTCGTGTGATGGGCTATCACAGAACCAGCCATAACAATGACCTCAAATTTCTCTATTTTTGATCTCACACCAAATGCAAGTATGGGGAACCTTCTTTTCCATTGCCCAAACTTTCGTTCAATAAAATTTCTCGTCCGTGTCTGTACTTTATTGAAAAATTCTTCTTGTCTACTGCCCAGGTAGCAGTGTGACGTGTTAAAGACGTTGAATATTGGTCATTATTTACGTATATGAATGACGTGGAAAACATGTGATATACAGGGTCATAAGTCACAGACCAATGACGTCTTTTTTTACGTAAAAATTACGTTTTTTTTACGTATTTAAAACGTATAATTAAACATCCATTTTGACGTCATTTTAGATTAAAAAATTTGTATTTTTTTACTGTAAAAAACATAATATCCTCGGAATTCATAAAAGAAATAATTACACAAATTATATTCAAATACAGGATGTCCAACAGTAGTTTGACGATTTTTAAACTAAAATAACTTCGAATAAGATACGATAAAAGAGCGGTTTAGTCTGAATGCATTTTTCCCGTTCCCACTATATTTTTCATTAAACACATTCACACATTTAAAAATAAAAATTCGCAGTGACTTCCGCTCTGTTTAACTGTAAGGACAAGTTACTTAAATTCATTTTTAGATTATTAAAGACGATTAGGTAATCAAAACGGCACTCTTTCGAAGGTATTTCAGTTCAAAAATCTTCACAATATTGCAAGACACCTGTATAATTTATTAGCAAAATGAAAACGCATTCTTATATAAATCTTAATTGATACAAACATAGAAACTAAACTGAAAATATAATAACATGTTGAGTATTACTGAGAAGCTAAAGGGGGGTAGCCACTAAGAATGAACCACCACTAGTCCTCCTCCATCTTCTTCGTCAAAGTCTTATCACTTTTTACATTATTATTAGTCCTGTTAAGAGATCGTGTTATGGGCTAAAATTCTTTGGGCATTAAAAGCTTGAGCCAAATTTTAAGTCTCCTAATAGAGTAATGTATTCCCAATTTAGTTATAAAAAGGATACTACAAACCTTGTTTTAATAATAATCTCACTATTGTTTACTTTATATTTTATTGACATTTCCTTTGCCATCACAGTCAAATCAGTAATTCTTCTTTTAATTAATTTTTCTACTAAAGGATGCCAACCCACTAACCACATTTGGTACCCATTGACTTAAAAAGGTTAGAGGCCTTACTTGAATGTGACATTTGATGGATTGAATTTTTCTCTTCCTTTTTAGGTGCCAACCTGATTGTAGCATGTGCTAATAAAATCAACCGGTAACGGATTTAAATGCCTAAAAAAGAAATAAATGGTTAAAGTGTTTCTTAAATTGTATGGTAGAATACTGCATATCTTTTAAGGTGGATATATGAAACACTAACCTGTAGGAAATCACTCGTAAGGTCATCCAACATCCTGTGTAAGTTTTTATGTCTAACTTGTGCTCGCTTTCTGTAGCTCTTCTCTCCAACGTTGTATATAGGTATATATTTTCTCTTCTAGGCCCTCTTTTGTTATCCTTAGATCAAGAAGGGGACACAACAAGAACTTAATGATTTGAGCGTTCCCAAGCACTACCATCTTGCTGTCTCATCGGTTTTATGTTTGCTTGTTCTATGCTTTTCTGCTTTACCACTGCTTTTTGGCTAACTTAAGACAGGATATAATCCATTCAAAGCCGCCTTACTTCCATTTTTGATCAGGTAAACTATTGATCAGTGATAGGGGCGTAGAGGACATCATACTAGTTCTAGAGTCTACTAACTAACAAGTATAAGATCTTTCCATTTACTGAATTGTCTTCAAGTACTGAAAATAAAAGAAGCTAAATTATATGAATGACATTAGTCTTAGGACTTACCTGGTTTTTAACTTTAAATTGTCGATAGTGTTTAGTATATTTGATAAACAGCTCATATTCATTATAGATCGTAATAAATTATTATAAAACAAGAGCACGAGACTCCTGTTTAACCTAAAAGTAGGGTTAGGATTCTAAGAACGATTTATAACTTAATTAATTTGTATATTATATTAAATAGTAATAATAAATTTACCTGTGAACGATTAGTACGAATTGGCAAAGCATATTTGTAATAAATATTTCACTCGCACACGTGCATCCCATTTTAAAATATTTCATCATATAAATTTGACAGAACAATATTTTCTAACCTGGGTAACAGGAACATAAGAGTCGTGTTTACTACTCCAGCAGCCGTGGTTAAAAAGTAGTTTGATTATTTTTTTATTTAAATGAAAATCGTAATTGAATTAAATAATAACTGTAACCACAACACAACAAAATGGCTTGTATTGCGCCGAAGCTTCGATACAAGCAAGTAAAGGCGGACGCAGGGTTGCCAGACGTCAAACGTCTGGTCTAAAATTATTGGAATATGACCACAAAATTATTAGATTCCAGGATAAACGATAAACTATCAGAAAAAAATTGATACATTGATTTATTTGAAATTTTTATCTCTATCTAATTAGCTACATTATAGGTTATCATTATCGATTTATCAGTTCGTAAGCAAGATTAAGAAAAATTATGTTAGATATCGATAATTATCAGGCCACTGGCAACACTGGGCCACCGCAAAAACGGTGATTTCTAATAAATTTCATTAGGAATTTATAAAGTTCTGTT
Organism: Neocrepidodera transversa; assembly: GCA_963243735.1. Classification (NCBI taxonomy): domain Eukaryota; kingdom Metazoa; phylum Arthropoda; class Insecta; order Coleoptera; family Chrysomelidae; genus Neocrepidodera; species Neocrepidodera transversa. Next base: position 28,166,700 of record OY725340.1, on the reverse strand, counting down.
TTCGTTATTGTCTATGTAATAATAATTGTTGGTTATATTTTAGTTTATTTTCTAATATATTATTCAATACATGGTTAAGGCTACGATTTCGCGCGAAATCTTGCCGAGTAAAAATAACTTTCTGTTTTAATTTTATTGGGCATGTCGGTGTGCATTGACTAGGTATAAACAAATTTCTAAAAAATACGATTTTATATATTTATTCGAAAACTAATACCAAAATTCGACGAATATATTACGTTTTTTATGACGTCTTAAAAACGTCCACCTAACAACGTTTTTTTCACGTCATGTTTTGTCCCAAATTACGTCAGTTGACGAGAATACACCAATTTTCAACGTCTTTAACACGTCACTCTGCTACCTGGGTGTAGCATCAGTGATGGGTGCAATCAGGCAGTTTTTTTCACAAACACCAACTAAAACATGATTATGGAACTCATCATTCAAATGATGCTATAATATTTGAATTTGCGAATCATGGGTAGAGGCTTGTCAGCGACACACTATATCTCAGAACATACAACTGGCATCATATATTTTGATATGTATACAATCAATTGCACCAATAAATTTCGGAAATCTGGCTGTTCTATAATATTTTTGAGACACACTTCTTTTTCTGCTAGAATTATAGATATTTTATATATTGAAGAATATCGTTACCACTAACCAAAACTACACTTTTTAAAACACTCTACGTACGTTTCGCTAACTACGTTAGCATCATCAGGAGTCGATGATAAACTGATATTCTTTAACATTGTTGTAAACCAAAGGTTCCAAATTCCCAAATCATATTTTTATATATTGGTTATAAAGTCCCGCAATAGCTATTCTGACCTTCCAAACTATTCGACTTGCTGTACCCTTGCTAATACCAACCGATTCAAGAAAACGGCCAGTGGCATAATATTTTATGATCACAAGTACCATTTGTTTAGCAAATACGACATGGTTCCTATAATAATAAGTTAAAGACAATATAGAAAAGGCACAATGATACTTGCCGTTCTGCGAGAAAAAATATTCATGCTTCAATCTCGTTGATAATGACTCGAACTTCATGTTTGAATAATCTGTTTGGTTCATCTTCATTCTCTGACAGGATATAATCATGATGTTATGCGAACTCCTAATGTGAGGTCTCGGTGCTGTAACTAAGTGAAATTCTTACTAAGGTCCCCAGAAGAAATCTTGAAGTACTCGCATTTCATTTGCCATGTTCCTTCTTTTTGCGAGTTCCTAAATTTATCCGGAACGTACCTAGGTATCCTAAATAATAAATTCTTACTGCGAGTTCCTTAAGTTACTCCAAATGACATGAATATATCTTAAACCATAAACACAGAGAGAACTTCAATAACCAGAGTACTAATAACATTGTATAAATTTGAAATATTGGAACCAAATGAGGGGGGTTCTAAAAGAGAAAACTAATATATTATAAAGTTTTATTTTAGTTTGTGTATTTCTTTTATATTGTTTTTTATTTTAATTTTATAGTTTACAACTTTAAATAAAACATTAAAAAACCTTTTTTTAAACCGTTTTGGGCGCTAATTAAATTGTCTATCAATTTAATAATAATATTTACCATAAAATTAAAATTTTTTTTTTATTAGAACAAAAAATCTTTAGAGCAGATTCTCCTTATCTCAGTGGTAAGTTCAAAGGGTTTATTTCATTTTATTAAATTATTTTATTAATTTTTTTTATAACTCGTAACTTTATTAACAAACCTTTTACCTGTTAAAAAAAAAACCAAAAAAACAAGAATATTGAATTAAAACTATTAATTATACGATTCCTGCGCTTTGTGTTGCATAACCTTTTATTTGTCTTTTGTGTTGCCTATTGAAATTCCCTAGCAGAAATCGTCAGTTTACTTCGTATAACGGTTGAGATATGATAAAAGCCGGACTAAAATCAAATTTTAAGGATACACCCCAAAACAGATGATGACTATAGACGTATGGCTAAATACTTTTGTCAAATGAAAAACATTGCCAATGAAATCAAATATGTAGTTTTAGAAATGGCAGAAGGCAAAACCCCCAAATTGGTGATGCGAGGTTTGCCTTACAACACCCCTTTGGAGGAAATTAAAGCCGACCTAAAAGAACAAGGCCATACCATAAGTATTAATGCCATGACATCTAGGAGGGACAAAAAACCCATACATTTATTTTTAATTGATGTCCGTCACGAGGACAAAGAAGTGGTGTCAGTTGAAAACAAAGGAAAAATAACATGGCTGTCCAATATTTTTAATGCCAAGGTTTTGACCATCCGCAATCGAATTGTTATATAAATCCACGATGTGTCAGGTGCGGTGATGGACATAGAGCAGTATATTGTCCCAGACCTAAAAGAGCTAAGGCAACATGTGCAAATTGCAATGGCGATCATCCCGCCAATTATAGAGGTTGTCCCAACATGCCTAGGACACAACCAACAAGTTACGCTAGTGTAACAAACACAAAAATCCCTTCAGCAACTGCTACAGTGCCCTCAGCGCAACAAATGAGCAAAAGGCCTTCAGCACCACAGCCTTCAGCTCCACAACAATTTTTGTTCAGCCAGATGGATAAACTCAAATCATGGGCCTGCTCCAGTCCCTCACCGCACACATTTAAGCTCTAAAAAATGTGATAACTGGTTTTAACCGATATTTAGTTGAAAAACTATTTTCAAAATAAAAAAAACTATCAAAAAATCACAGAATTAAATTTCAAGTTTCCTGATTTTTTGAAGATAGCGTCCTGTAATTCTGGAGGCATTAGGCATAAAAATAACCTATTTGAGGCTATAGAAAGGGTGGGTTTAGATATCGTAGCCCTTCAGTAAACAAAATTAAGGGAGGAGGTTACCACGTGATCGCACCAACGACAAAGGAAATCAGACCCGACGTACTAGACATGGCGATCTTGAAGGACACCCTTACGAAATTTCTACCCTTCACGAAGCTGAAGAAGGACACCTGCCCGTCCTTTTAGAAGTAGGAGAAGGAGACCAAGTCTCCCACACATACATACCCAAAAGCACCAACTGGCTTGCCTTTAGACGTAGTATAGGCCCGGAATTAGGACCAACACCTCGTATTAGAAAGTAAGGAGGGAATCGAGACAGAAATCCTGAGATTCGAAGACACGATTCTTAGTACGATCGAGCGCACGACAAAATTTACTCGGAAATTAGCGACGAACTAAAAACCCTAATAAAAAGTAAAAATCGAGCTCAAAGGATAGCCAAAAATAACCGAGATATAGAGGATAAAAGAACAGCAACTCGACTTCGCGAACAAGTCAACAGAGCACTCACAAAACAGCGTAAGGAAAATTGGGAAAAGTGTATTAACGAGTTCAATCCACAGGAAGCCGCCTTATGGAACCACTCAACAATTCTAAAGCAGGACAGGAAACCGGTCCCACCTTTACACGGCGAGAATGGCCTAGAGAATGCATGCTAAATCAGTATGATGATGAGAGGACGAAGACTTTATTGACGAGGTCGAGGAAACTGTTCTTAACTACGTGGACATCCCAATAGACTTGACCATATCCCACATTTCACCAGAAGAGGTGAGGGACCAGGATGTGACCTGATCTCAAATAGGGTGATTAAACACTTCCCAAATAAGGTAATAGTCCATTTGACTACAATTATCAATGCCATTTTTAGATTTCAAATATTTTCCAACAAGGTGGAAAAAAGCAGATGTCATCATGGTGCCAAAACCAGGAAAAAATCGCAGTTTGCCACAAAACTACAGACCAATCAGTCTTCTTCCGGCCATGAGTAAAATCGCGGAACGAATTATTTTAAAACGTCTCTCGGAAGAGACAGAGGCTCTAAATGTCATACCAGCTAAGCAATTCGGTTTTTGTGCTGAAGACTCAACTGAAACGCAGATCCTTAGACTGGTTGAATACGTAACGCAGGGTTACAACTTCAGACAGTCAACAGGAGCGGTGTTTCTGGGCATCTCAAATGCATTCGACAGAGTTTAGCACGAGGGCTTAATCTTCAAAATAAAAGAGATCGGGAACACAAAACCTATTATCCTCCTTGTCCATTCCTTCCTGCCTGAGAGATACTTCAGAATCAAAATGGGACACGTCCTATCACATTATAGAGTAGTTGAAGCAGAAGTACCGCAAGGAGCAGTCCCTTCACTACAACTATACACAATTTTTACCTCAGATATTCCTGATCGCCACACACAATGCTCAGGTTGTATGCAGATTATACTAAAATCGCGGCACGCAGTTTAAGCCCTTACTTTGTCAAAGAACACCTACAAGATCACTTGGATGATTTATGCCCGGTTGTACCAATGCATCCTAGGACGGATTCCTATCCTAAGTCAGACGTAAGTCTAAAATCGATTTTATACTGTTGCACCAACGAAAAATCTCTGGCCTGTGATGTAACTTGATCACAGATCCTAGGCGGTCGATTTCGACGACTTAGGACGAGGATTATAACCTCTAAAATATACGTCATTTGATATTTACTAGAAACAGTTGCTTGAAAGTTAATTAAAGTGAATGTAAACGAGACAAATAAACATTTTTTCTGTAGAATATAATATTTCATATTAACAAAAATAAAAAGACTTTTACGTATTAATAGAGTGGTATTAGTTTGCAAAGTTCGGTTGTAATTTGTAAGTTAAAGTGATGGATCTAGACGCAGATATAAATATTGTGGATAATGTGGATGTAATGGATGGATATAGACGAAGAAATAAATGCTCTCCCAAGACAAATTCACCCTAGAATGAATTATTTCGAAACTGTATCAGAGGAAGAATTTTTTAAAAGTTTTAGATTACAAAAAGGGACCACGTTACAATTTACTTGCCCAAAGAGCTTTAATTGAATTAATATATGTATTACAAATAGTACCAATAAATACAACTTTCAGAAACAATTCATTAAGTCAAATGAATCAATTACTTTTAACAATAAGAACTTTTGCTACTGGTGGTCATCTACTAGCTACTGGAGATTTTATAGGAGCTGATAAATCCAATATATCAAGAATTGTATCAGAAGTGTCACAAATAATTTCCAATTTAAAAGAAAAATACATATAATGCCAAGAAATGAAGTTGAAATTGCTGCTGAGCAAAATAAATTCTTCGATGTTGCTGCATTTCCTCGTGTTGTGGAGACAATTGATGGCACTCACATAAGAATTATATCACAAGGTTTGATTTCACCACTTATTTTTTTTCAGTTCCTTATAATCTATGTACATATTTTTCACAGTGGGTCTCGATGGCGAAATTTTTATAAATAGAAAAGGCTACTTTTCACTAAATGTCCAAGCGGTATTGAGTGCAGATCTAGTTTTCAAGCATATTGTAGCCAGGACTCATGATGTGACAATGTTCAACATTTACAGATTAAAAGCACAGTTTGAGATATGGCATATGGATGTAGAATGAAGTTGACTAATATCTTCCCAATTATTACCCGATGAAGTAGAAGTGATGCAACATCACCTCCAAGAAACGCTAAGAGATGAGATATTCCAATTTCAGTCAATAATAATGAACATTTTGATTACCTATGATATCTTGTAAATAATTATTTTGCCAGAATGTAGGAATATTCATTTTTTTATTTATTTATAAATTTTATATTAGAATTTTCAAAAAATAATATTCTATATCCTCTCTGTAGATTGGTACTTATAAAAAATATTATATTGTATTACTAGAAGTAGAAGGCGCTTATTATTTGTTGAGCTCAGAAGTTTACTACCGAGGCGTTATAGCAGAGGCAGTGTAATCTGATTGAAACATAAATAATGAAGGCATCTTGTCCGAGTAATATACATATACTAGTATACTAGTTTTTTTTTCAAGTCTAGAAATAATTCAAGTTGTATGTAGCAAAAAATAGACATTTTATAAACTGATAAACGTCCAATTAAATAAATATTAAAATGACAGTTCCTACCTACTCGATTACAAAGCCCATTTCTATCTTTTCTCATTATTGTTGTACTAGTAAAACGATAGGATATTTCTACGGTCTATGGTGTCGAAAGTCATATATTTATTATTATACGCTTGAAGAAAAAGTAATTTTTACAGGAAACTATTTTTATTTACATATAACAACGAATAACACTTCAACAAAAATAAAAAAAAAATATTCTACAAGTAAATTCAATCAATATTTTAAGAAAATATCGTAAAATATTTGTATTTGTAAATAACATAATTTGTAGAAAATAATTTTATGTCTCAGTTCCCATATGTCGCGAATTTAAGTGGACACACTGTATATACAGTATGTCGTAAATTTTTTTATTATTAATTTTACAAAAAAATGACAATTTGAAAATGTTAATAAAAATTAAAAATTGTGTTTAGATTCATGCTATTAATTAATTAAAAAATTTAAAATAAAAATGTCTTTCCTTGAATTTCACTTTGTCGTATTTATGGACTTGAAAAATTTCCGATATTTTAGTTTTTACCAAATTTCAATTTTTTCGTCAAATAATTCATCGTTATCGGTTCCAAAATTGAAAAAGTATATAAAAAAAAATAAAAATTGTACGATTTTGAAAAATGAAAAATTTGCTAAAAAATAAAATGTAATATCGAAAATCATAATTTGTGTATAAACATCCTTGATTATAAAACAGAAAAAGAAATATTCAACCCATAATTGAATGTCCTGCTTTACCGATATTAACAATCAGTGCCATCTATTATACAGTAGTTTGACAATATTGCAATGTTGCCATTGTAAATTCAGATAAAATGCATCCTACGTAAAATGACGTTCTATAACGTTGGTGCAACACATCTGTATCATAAGTCCATCACACATTTAGGTCGAGCCTAGATAAAATGCATCCTAGGATACGTTGGTGCAACCGGGCATTAGAGAATTGGTTCGTAAAGTGGAAAACTGCGATTAACGGAGACAATTCCCAAGCTATGTATTTCAGGAAGAGGAGGAACTACCCTAAACACCAATATAGTATGGCACTATAAAATAAAATATCTATTGGTAACGCTATAACATTTTTATTTTCTCTTTAAAAAAAACACATAAACTGATTATAATAATTTTTAATTTAATTAATTGAAAAAAACATTTTATTCTCAACTGTCAAAAAAATTAGAAAATATTGGGAACAATGAAAATAAAATTGTAAAATACGGAAAAAATGAAGAAATCACAAAACTGAAAAAACCGCTAAAAATCGCAAAAAAAAGAAAAGAAAAAGCAAGAAATCGAAACATTTCACAAAAAATCGTAAAACAATAGAAAAAAACCGCAACAAAAAAATTACAAAAATTTCGCAAAATCCAAAGAACTACCAAATAACAACTGTAACCATAAAAATGAAAAAATTCAATAAATTGATATAAGTAAAAGCAAAAAACAGAAAAAATCGGAAAAAAAAATTAAAAAAAACAAACAAAAACTTTGGAAAAAGTTGAAAGAGAAATTAGAAAATATTGGGAAAAAATGAAAAATAAAATTGGAAAATTCGGAAAAAAATGAAGAAATCACAAAACCGAAAAAAAAACCGCTAAAAATCGCAGAAAAACGAAAAAAAAACGAATGAAATCGAAAGAGTTCACAAAAAACCGTAAAACAATAGCAAAAAAAACCGCAAGAAAATAATCACAAAAAAATGACAAAAATATAGCAAAAAATCAATAAAATAAAAAAAAATAGAAAAAAAACGAAAATAAAAAGAATCGAAAAAAAGAACAATGAGAAAAAATGAGGAGAGATTAGAAAAAAATGAAAAAAATAAAAAAGTAAAAAAACAAAAAATCATAAAAATGAAAAAAAATGGGAAATAATTAAAACAATCGAAAAAATCTGAAAAAAAAAACTGAAAAAATCGGATAACAATAAAATCAAAAAAAAACAAAAAACTTAAAAAAAAAGAAAAAAATTGAGAGAGAAATTAGAAAATATTGGGAAAAAATAAAATTGTAAAATATAATATAAATATTATCATAAAAAATCAAAGTAATAAGAAAAAATGAGAAAAAATTAGAAAACGAAAAAAAAAACAACAGTGAGGAAAAACTAGAAAAAATCGAAAAAAATTAGAAAAAAAACAGAAAAATGAGTGAAAAGCGAGAATAATCGAAACACATTGCAAAAACCAAAGAACAACCAAAAAACAACTGTAACCATAAAAAATTTAAAAAAAAAACATATAATTTCCAAAAAATCGCAAAGAAATTAAAAAAAAGTCGCAAATAATTGCAATAATCAGAAGAAATGAGAAAATATTAAAAAACGAAAGAAAAAACCACAAAAATAGAAAAAAAAAAAACAAAAAATCAGAAAAATGAGAAAAACTAGAACAAATAAAAAACCTCTCTATAAAATGATATATGAAAAAAATTGGAAAAGTTAATTTTAAAACAAAATTTAGTTTTATTTTTTGGATATTTACATTTTAACCCTTTTTGGTGATTAGTTCTGAAATAATCATCTAACAAATAATTTCCACAAAAGTGAAGACTTCTGGTACTGAAAAAAATCATTCTAATATAAAACAAATCGAGGTTATTTATTTGAAGAAAAGAATTTAAAAAAAATTGTTTACTATACAAATCAGGTATAGATTTAGATAAAAATATTAAAAATAATTTTAAAAGATACCATTCATAGGCGAGTTTATATATCCGATTATAGGTCAGTAGTTTTGGACCAGGCAAGTTTAATGGTGTCATAAAAATCTTCAATTTAGGTACCTGATGGTCAGTAATATCCCAAATTCACTCAAAATTAAAACTCTTCGGCGGTCGTTACATCTGATAACTAAGCAAGATTATAGGAGGATAATAAACATTTAATTTTTTTCGCAGAAAGTACATCTAATCGCCATCTATCGAACATTTAGTTAATTAATAGTTTGTGTTATGAAAATCATGCGGCTCTAATTCCGTCTTAAATATAAATATTTATTTTGTATAATATGAATACATGCCTAAATGTAAGTATTTCCTCTGTATAATATGAATACAAGCATTTTATTTTATGAATAAACATTATTGAATAAAGGGTTTATCTTTGATTTTATATCTGCCTGTGTTTCTCAACTGTTAGGGCACAACTAATCGCTAATTCACCAGTTATCATTATTGGTATTATTTGGGTTCTGAGTAATCCCATAAAACTCAGTGGCGCTCATGGCACGAGTTACCAAGGGTAAGATCCTGACTTGTATTAAAATTGAACTAAATTAGCCAACCTCTTTGGTGACTCTCCGTAGCAACAGTGAGGCAAAGCAGCACCCACTACACCGTGCTCTTGGCAGGTGCTATCCGGACTAAAAACCTGTATGTATGATAAGAAGTTAGAAGCCGCCATAACGCTCGATCGAGGTCTAACGTCTAACAATGATAAGTAAAAGAAAACAAGCGAAAGCTCGCCTTCAGCCTCTCATAGGCCGAAAGAGTAAATTAACAATAAAAACTTAGATGAGACTTCTAAACTCAATAATTATTCCACTTGCTACTTACGCGTCCCTTGCGTGGGGACAAACATGTAAAACGAATAGAAATAAAATCCAAAGTCAGCAAAATATCTGTTTACGGGAAACAACAAACCTACCTTGGTATGTTGCCAACCGTTGAATTTTCAGGGGTCTAAAATCCACCAGGGTTTTAGATACTTTGAATAATCGAGCAGCTAAGGACACACCCTGACCTTCAGTTAAGGGAATTGATCGACTATGACGCCAATGATCACGGCAAATATGCACGGCAAAAAAATAAATAAAAACACAAAAAGGACCGTTGTCCGCCAAAAAAAACAATAAAAACACAAAAAGGATTTGCCCAACCAAAAAAATTTTTTTTTTTAGAAATCGTATTATAAGGGGAATATTTTTGACTTATACTAATTATTTTCGTTTAATTATGTTTTATGTACAAGAAAATGTTACTAAGCGATGACAGAACTAACAGACTGACAAACCCATCCACAAAGCGACAGGACAAAACAGACAGACAAGTGGGATAGAGGCTCCGGTCGTCCCGTAAAAACAAAATGAAGATCAGCCAGGAATGCGCCAATGCCCATTGTGGCGGAATACGGCCATACCATAGCAAAGCGAGGATCGTGAGGCCCACAGGACTTCGGTTAGAAAAACAAACCCTCGATATGTCCATAGTGGTGGGTATTTCGGGGGAAAACCCTGGTCGAGGTGGCAGGGGACTTGGGGATCAAGTGCAGATTAGGTACAATATACTCGGGTTTATGAAGTGGATGGATGGATGGATGAGATATGTACAGAGTGTCCCAAATTGGTGTTTTGCAGGGTATATCGTAAACTAGAAGAGATAGAAAAAGAGCAGTTAAGATGTTATTACTTCTTTTTTTGTTAAAGTAACGATAGCCTAATTAAATCTTTAGTAGCTCCCTGCATTTGAAAGATACAGGGCGTTTATTGAAAACTATCGAAAACTACTAGGTTCTTAATTATGAAAAATATTAAAAAATCTTATAAAAACTTTTGATAGATATGATATTTAAGAGTTCAGTGGAGCACAATAATTTTTTTAGGCGGTCTCACTAAGGAAATGCAAACTTATATTTTTTTAAAAGGGACACCTTGTATATTTTGTCGTTTTTTGTTTCCTTTTACTTTCCCGACCCACCTCCTAGAAGGGAAAGTATTGTGAACGAGCTACAAAATATCCATTTTCGGGTCCCCTGAGACGATTAAGACCATTTCCAGATGGAAGTCTGTCTGTCGGTCACACGATAGAGGCCACACGTTTAATCCGATTGAGCTGAAATTTGGTATAGGGGTTTTGGTAACCCCTCATAAGAACCCATTAGTTTTTGTACTACATCTGTCAAACGGAAGTATCACTATCAAAAGATGACAGATGCAATATGTCACAGATTTGGACATGCAATATGTCATTTGAAAGCACTTGAAGAACTCTATTCAGAACAGTCAAAATTATTTCTCCAACTGTCACCTGTCAAAAATAAAAAAATGTCAAAATTTGAAACTTTACCATTAAATATCTGAAAAAGTATTCCGTGGATACTCGTCGGGAAAGTTTTGGGGCGACACAACCGATTTTTTTAATTCTCATTCGCCTCATATAGCATATTCTATATCTATTTTACCTCTTTACCTGAATTGGCATGATTGTTAATATTTTATAAGAATGTCCATTTCATCAAGCAGGCTTTGGTACTATTTCCATAGAAAATAAAAAAAAAACCTTTGTTACCGGTCAGAATTAATTTTACGACGTGTAATCTTGTCAACAACTTTAAACATGAATTTTTTAAATTATGAAAAATACAATATGCATGTGACATATATTGAATGTCAAAAGAATGTTAGTTATGCGTCTGAATTATATTTTCAACGATATCCAGAAAGAAGGCAACCGCACAAGAATATTTTTAAAAAACTCGATTCAAATTTAATTGAGTATGGATGTTTTGTGAAACCACTGCGTAAGTAAAAAAGAATCATGAAGAGAGAGAGGTAAATACGTTGGGATATATCTAAATACAACATAAATCTTCTCTACGTCAAATTAAAAATGAAATAGGTATTCCAAAAACTGCTGCAGCGGGAATTTCAATGAAATATAAATTTAGGCCTTATCGGACATCTATCCGTCAAAAATTATACCCAAATGATTTTTTGAGAAAAACACAATTTGCACATTGGTATATGTAAAAATGTAACGAACAGCCAAATTTTTATTCAAAGGTAATATTTAGTGATGAAGCTCACATAAGCAGTGCAGGAATTTTTACCAGACAATGAATTATATTGGAATGACTCAAGTCCACACTTAGTTCAGGGGATCAGGAGACAAGGCAGATTCGGCTTTAACGTTAGCTGTTTTGTCAAACATTGTAAATTAGTTTATCATGTATTTGATGATAAACTATTTGCTGCTGGATATATAGATATTTTAGATATAAATTTACACCAAATTTTGGAGAAAGAAGTGTTGGCTGATAGGGACACATTTTGGTTCCAACAAGACGGTACACCTGCCCATAATGCTCTATTCGTTGGAGATTATTTAAACGAACAATTTTCTAAACGGTGGATTGGTACTTATGGGCCGGTTATTTAGCTCCCTCGTTCTCCGGAACTAAATCCTTGTGATTTTTATATTTGGGGATTTTAAAAAAAATATATTTACAAGATTAACTTCGAGAGTAGGGAAGATTTATTACAAAATATTCATGCCGCATTTAGAAAAATAAAGCCAGTGCACATTCTAAAATGTGTATGATCAGTAAGAAAGAGCTGTCAATTAATATTATAACAAAACTGAGGGCATTTTGAATATTTAATGTAATTTTCACATTCTAATAAAATTAGGTATAGGTAGATTAGTTGTTACAATGTTTATTGTTGTTTCATAAGTTTACTGTTTATATTTTTTTAATCTGATTTTTTTTGTTAATTATAATTTTGATAAATAAAATTGTCACACATCAGTATCCTTATAATAAAATGTTAAATTTCATTACTGACTATTCAATTTTTTAAGGGTCCACACCTGATAACATCGATAAATGGTTTATTTGCACTGTAGCTCCAACCACTAAAAATAAATATATAATATGTTATATCAGGTGAATAAGAATTAAAAAATGAAACAAAAAACGTCAAAATATACAGGGTGTCCCATTATATTTCCTTAGTGAGCCCCCAAAAAAAATTTTTGTACGCCACTAAACTCTTCAATATTATATCTATCAAAAGTTTTTATAAATTTTTTTTATATTTTTCATAATTAAGAAGTTATAGAACCTAGTAGTTTTCGACAGTTTTTAATAATCGCCCTGTATCTTCCAAATGCAGAGAGCTACTAAAGATTTAATTAGGCTACCGTTATTTTAACAAAAAAAAGAAGTCATAGTAGCTTAACTGCTTTTTTACTTTCCCGGACCCATCAAAGGGAAAGTAAGGTGAATGAGCAAAAAAAAAAATTTGAGATATCGATGGAAATATCCATTTTGAGGTCCCCCAAGAAGATTGAGACCATTTCCAGCGTATGGTCTGTCTGTGTATCTGTGTGTAATCTTCCACGATAACTGTCGAACCATTTGACCAATCAAGCTGAAATTTGGTATGGAGAGTCGGTGTGTGCCTAGAATGCGACCATTAGTTTTTGGTTTAAATTGGTATAGTGGAGGGTCCTCAAGACCGACATTGGTTAAATATACATGTAACAATTTTTTGCTTTATTTAAATTTTAAGGACTAAACAATACATTTTAGTGCAAAATGTTGTAGTACAAAGTATTAGAACATAAAATTACCTATAATTTTTGTCCAAAGCCTTTTCCAAAATTTCCAATAGTTGCGCCACTAGAGGGTGCGTAAAAAATGTGCATGTATGTTTTCTATAGTTTTTCTTGATTTTGAGGACCAACAATACATTTTAGTACAAAATGTTGTAGTACAAAGTTTTAGAGAATAACATTCTCTATAACTTTTGTTTCAAACTTTTTCCAGAATTTCCAATAGTTGCGCCACTAGGGGGCGCGTAAAAAATGTGCGTGTATGTTTTCTCTAGTTTTTCTTGATTTTGAGGACAAACAATGTATTTAGTACAAAATTTTCTTGTGCAGAGTTGTAAAGCATCAAATTTTCTTTAACTTTTATGTTTAACTTTTATCGAATTCCTCATAGTTTCGCCGCTAGATGGCGAGAAAAATACATATTTAAAATTCCCTACAACTATTGTATGAGAATTTTTCCCGAACTCCCATTAGTTTTCACACATGATTTTAGGAGATCCTAATTATAGCAGTATGATATATAACGTGCGCATGCGCAGCTTATGTCATTACCAACATTGAAATATTAATTCACCATCAGCTCGCTCTTTTTAATGTGTTACATAAATTACTGTAATGCTTAGTATATTGTAATTAAAATAATAATAATAAATAACATATTCTCTACGGTCGAGCCGGGAAAGTCCTGGGTTGACACAGCCGATTTTTTTTATCTCTTCTAGTTTACGAGATACCCTGCAAAACACACCAATTTGGGACATCCTGTACATGTCTCGTTGTTTAAATGAATATTTACACCTAAATTTAAAGTTTATATGGTTTTACAATACCATAAATTAAATTAAAACAAAGAAATCAGTATCGATGAATGTGCTTTCCTTATCGAGATATCTCGAATAGAAGTTTCACTTAGTCGGCGTGAACAGGATCCTCGAACCCGAAATAGCTCATATTTTGATAGAGCCTCATTTGGAGAAAAAAAATTGAGATTTTTGCATGATTTCAATACTACGGTTTGCGCTAATTCGCCAAAGGTGAAGTTTGGGCGGGCAGTAGTAATTGTTTAAATACGATTCATTAGAAATGGTAAGTAGAAATTGGATATTTCATACTTCAAGTTATTTAAAATTAAAACAATGATACGTGTGCACTTCTTCACTGGCTTTTTGGCGTTCTCAGTTAAGTTTGTCTTCTGGAACCTGTTGTTTAATTTCAGTACCAGCAGTCCCTCGATGATGGTGTCCACCAAACTAGAAATCGTCTGAAATTTCTCCAGTTCTCTGGATGTTGGTAAGTACCATTAATTTTTATTATTCACGTAGCACTTTTATTTTAAATTGATGTGGAGATGAAAATTATTCATTATTTAGAGATTTTATAATTTTGCAATTTTATGTGTCGAAAATAAATTTATATATTGATTTATGCCTTTATCGACATAAATTGTTCCTTATTGTTTTTATAATTAAAATTTCGAATTCAAAAGGATTTTATCTGCTAAATTTACAGATTTAAAAGTTTTACAAAATTTTTTATATGCTTTCCCCTCAAAGTAATTTATTCAAGTCCCTTGTCGTTTTTTTTATAATTTCATTCTTTTTGATTTTATTAATCAAATTGGTTTTTTAGAAGTTTGGCCAATCAGAATTCATTGACCTGTTAGTAAATGCTGTGATTGGATGATTTTGTTTTTACTTTCCGAACAACAGAGTTGTATAGAAGGAAAGTATTGCGATCATGATATTTTGACCATACCCAGATTTTAACGGATCTTTACGTTTTGAGGTCACCTGAATCCATTTATACCATTTTTAGCATGATGTCTGTCTGTGTGTCTGTGTGTCTGTGTGTCTGTGTGTCTGTGTGTCTGTGTGTCTGTGTGTGTGTGTGTGTGTGAACACGATAGCGTCTAAACGGCTGAACCGATTTAGATGAAATTTTATATACATATTTAGGGTAACAAGGAGACGACCTGTATAGATTTTGGAGTTAATCGGACAACCGGAAGTGACAGTTGCTATAAGTGATGACGTCATTACCTAACAAGATGACAATAAAGTTTTACACATATATTTTTTATACGTTATAGTTTAATTTCGAATGTTTAAAATTTTCAAAAACTTTTGCCATTGTTGCCAGATATATGAAAAAGTAATTTTTTTTCATATTTTTCTTAAATAACCAAAATAATGCATTTCTATGAAAAATTACAGGATATAAAAGATGTACAACATAAAATTTTCTACACATTTTGTCATTACCGTTTTTTTGAATTCCTCACAGTTTCGTCGCTAGAGGGCGTGAAAAATAATGTATATAGACATTTGCGACTTTTTTTAGATTTTGAGACAAAATTATGGATTTTTATGAAAATTTACAAAAAATGGAAATTGTAGAACATAAAATTTTCTACAAATTTTGTCTTTAATTTTTTTTCGAGTTCCGCATAGTTTCGCCGCTAGTTTTTTTTTTAATTTTTAAAAATCCTTATTAAATTATTATTTTTAGTTAAATTTTAATATTAAAAATTAAAAAAAAATATCTTTAAATTTGTAATAATTAATTTTATTATTTTATTTTTTTTTCAAAATTATATTACAAAAATTGTGAATTTTTTTAAAAATTAACTAAGAAACATTTAAAATTAAATTATGATTTTAAACTAAATTGAATAACTTCTACAATATTAAAGTTATTAAACTGGGATTTGCGCCATTCTAAAGATAAAATAAAACTCTAAATTTAAAATGTATTTTAGTTTCTTAGAATTTAGAATTGTAATATTTATAACCAATATAAAGAATTTTTTATAAATTTTTTGTAATTTCGTTTTTTCAATAAGTATAAAATAAATGAAAAAAGTAAATAGCATATCCGAAAAAGATCCAAGAGTACTATGTGTGTAAATTATTTCACAATTTTAATATAGTATTTGTAAAAGTTATAGCAAAAAATAAAAAAAATTAAAACAATTCAATGGATACACATGAATTTTTGAAAAAAAATTTGATTTTTTTTTTAGTTTTTTAAACTAACTTTATTAATGCATTTTGATCCAGAAACCTAAAAAAAGGTCTGTTTCCCATTTTCAATAAAATTGAATGAGATATTAATTATTTATTGATTTTAAAATTATTCGAAAATAAGTTTGATTTGTTTTAAGGTTAAAATTAATATTAAAAATTTAAAAAAAATTACCCTTACATTTGTAGTAAAAAACTCTATAATTGTGATTTTTTTCAAAATTTTATTCAAAAAATTGTGGAATTCCTCATTTTTTTTTTGAAATTTAATATAAGTTTAAAAAAAAATTGAATAACTTTAAAAATATTAAAGATATTTAAAATGGAATTTATACCATTCGATAGGTAATATAATTAATGTATTTTAATGCAGAAAAACTAAAACAATTACTTTACTAGGAGTATTCGGAAAGTTGGGTGGGATTACCCCCTCATTTTTTTAATCGACTTGTTGTGAAAAAACCTACATCTCGATTTGGATAATTTTATTTTCTGGGAAATATTTTGAATTATGGTATTTAATACTATTCGTCATTTTCATAAGTAGGTATAATTTTATTTTTATTACATTTTAAAAATCCATCAAACTAGTCTTCATCTGTCAATGTCATTTGGAATAAAATCTAAACTAATATACAGGATGTTTTAATTTTATTTTATTGAAATTTTAAATATTTTAAAATTATTTGAATTTGCCCTTGGAATTTTAATAAAAAAAAATTATTTATTAAGTAATTTTAGGTTCAAATGTATTATTTTGTCTTTTATTGCTTTATAATAGTATTTTTTTAAAAATTGAAAAAATGATTGATATTTATATCATGGCAATATATATTGCAAATAAATAATAAAAATTATAATTTTTATAAATATTCTACTATTACTTCCTCCCCTCTCCAGCATCTATTCAATCTAATTTATTCACCACTTGATATTTCACTTCTCCTTAAAAGATCTTCGCACCTTGCTTTGTTTACTGCAATTACACAGCTTCCTTAATTTTATACCCGTCTATGGCCACTCGGTCTTTTACTGTATTATATTTTTTTATTTCCATTTTATTTATTAAATTTAATAAAAATATACAAAGCTTGACTGGTATATAACTTTATACCTTCAATTACATCTTTAAACAATATCATTAATTAAACATTTTACAATTCTTACAAATTAACATTTAAAGAATTTTAATGATCAAAAAATGTTTATTATTTTCATTTTTTGTTAATTCAATTTATTTTTGACCTCGATTTTTTTTTAAATCATTCTAAGGTACCCTTAAATGGTTTCCATGAGACATAATACGCCATCAAATTCTTTTACGAATAACCACAATTAGATTAAAGGTATTTTCCCTTGATGACTAATATGGTGCAAATCCGTTGCCTTTCACTCTCTTCGACCCCCGCGATAGCCAACAATTTGAGACACACAGAGACCAGAAATGTGGCTTTTCCTACGAGGTAAACTTACTATTTTTCCGCAAATCGTTTAAAATTCGACAGATATTAATTGATTTTGAAAAAATCGCGAATAATTTTATTCACAAATAAATGGTGCTTTGAAATTTGTAATATCATTTCCTTACAGTAAGGAAATGAATATTTCCTAACAGTTAGGGTATCTTGACTTTTTCCTTAAGACATTTTGTCTGGAATATCAAAATTACCTACCGATTTGCGGAAAAATATTTATAAAAAATGCTTATCCTAATGACGTGTCGTTTCATAAAGAAATAGTAAAAATTTCACCTTGTTTTACTTGAATTTTTATCCTTTTTATACCTTCAAACTGAATTAAAGATACAACAAAGCGTTAAAAGAATATAAATCACAAGCTACTGATGATTTAAATAAAGATTCTAAAGGATATACAATATTCATAACGACCTATAGAGCACTTTGGTTTTTTTAACTAGAAAAAATCTGTAGTGTCTTTTCAAATAGATAGCGAAAAAGTCAAAATTAAACACATTCAGAATTAAATTTGGCTCAAAAAATTAAATATTCCCTTTTAACATCGGTTAAAAGGATTTTAAACAATTCTTTTACAACGAATTTCTATTGTCCAATTAAAATCAAAGAGAGCAGAATCCTTTAAAAAAATTAATTACCCCCATTCAAACTGAAGGGGACAAACTCAGGAATTAGCAATTCTGTGTTAAAAGAATAAATTACAAATTAAATCATCGAAACATTTTGGGAAACCGTGACAAGCAAACCGTCAGCATGTTGATTTTCACAAGAACTTCTTTCAGACTTTATTTCACGGTGTATTTTTAATTTGTATTTTTTGTGCTATAATGAGACTGTAAAAGAAAAGAAAAGTTTACCTAACTTTCGGAACATCTTTAGTAGAGTAACTGTTTAATAATTTAATGAATAAGAAGTTTTTTTCTATTTTAAAATTTTATAAATTATAAAGATTATAAAACAGAATATAGACATTCTACTATATTTGCTTGGGTTTTAAATTTAATTGGAAAATATATTAATTACTATTTTTATTTTGGGAATATTCGTGTATTTCTGTCGATTGTGAATTTGATATGAAATGGATATTAATCATATATAAATCATCATTTGGTCCTTCGAGCCAGATTTTAATCTTTATTATTTTGCTTATTTATTTAAAATTATATGGCCATAATTAGTAACAATTTCGATGGTTCAAACTCATAAATACAATTAAAACCTAGTCAAAGTGATAATTGCAAGTTTTTTGTAAATCGTTTTCATTTATTCAATTTCGCTAAAATTAAATAATTAAAAACACTCTTATCTGATCCTTAGAGGTAAAAGTTGTTTACTTATAATCCACAAAACCAACCGATCAAGTTTGTTCTTTTTTGCATCGAGTTTAATTTTTTGCTAAATTTGTCGTTTGTCGTTTATGGAAATTTACTTATCGTAGGTTTGGGATTTCTATTTAGATTTGAGGTACACATTATTATATTAGTGGATTCTCATTTTTTACTATAATTTAGTATACCAGATGGTCTTTAAAAAATAAAAATTATTATATCGTAAAGCAATTTATTAGTTTGTTTTAATTATATGCAAACAGATCTCTCAGAAACTGATGAAAAACTTATTATTCTATTTTCCAAATTAGATATCGAGATATTGATAATATTGCAAATGAATTTAAAACTCAGCAACTCGCTACTTCGGCTCAAGCAGCTAGTCTAGAGGAAGATATTACTAATGATGAATTAATTCGTAAAAACTTTGATACAATGTATTACGCCACTAAAGATATTTATGAAAGAATATTTGACAGTCCGGCAGATAGGTCAATAGACTCATCCAGTGATTTTTTTTATATTTTTTTATAATTTTGGCCTACCATAACACATTGCACCGGGTCCAGCCCTTCTGAGACCGATCCTGCGGCTGTAATTAATTCTTAAAATTTGAATATCGGGGCTATAGTGGCTTGTGACGTGGCCCAATTGAAACAGATTATATTTGGCTATGTTGTCATATCGATAAAACTGGAAACTCTCGTTTTCTTATTTGTTATGATTAAAAGAAGGAAAGAAGTATGTCAATTTTTTTCTACAAACGAAGAAATCTAGAATCTTGACAATACTGTAGAAAGTAAAACGTTAAGTATTGGTCAAAAAGTAGCGCCACTTTCAAAATATATTAATTACTTTTTACTGATTTTTATTAATTAATGAATATTATAAGAACAATGAAAATTAACATAAGCAACTAGGTTCTTTAAGCTATTCATTCATTCATATAAAACCAATAAATTCGTTCCTACTGGATAAGTCCATTCAATAGGTAGCAAGTACGAAGTCTCCTAGTATAAAACTTCCTAAAATTAATTTGCCTAAGTTTGATGCAAGCTATAAAGATTGGCCTTAATTTTTTGATTTGTTTAATGTCGTAATTCATAATAACCCTCAATTGCCAGACATCGAAAAATTTCAATATTTGCGATAAAATTTGAGTGGTAGCATAAGGTCTTTATAGATTACTGACGATAACTATGAAATTGCTTATCGTGCATTGATAGATAGATTTCAAAATCCAAGGTCATTAGCGTCTGCTTATTGGCAGGAGCTTGTTGATTTTCCAAAAGTTCAAGGTGATTGTTCTCAAAATTTAAGGAAATTGTTAGAATGTTTCTCCAAAAATTTAGATGCATTAAAAAATTTGAACTTTCCTGTTGACCAATGGAGTTTTGTTTTGTTTCATATTCTTATAAAAAAGGTAGAAAATGATACGGTTAAACCTTTTGAATTACAATACGCCAAAACTTCTATCCCTACATATTCAGAATTGGTTACCTTTTTAAAATCACAATGCACTGCTTTGGAAAATGTTGGTAAACAAAATACGCAGAAATATTCAAAGTCCTCCAATACTAATCGTAGTACCTCACTATGTACCAATTCGGAAGCAACTATTGACGCTTCTTGTCCATTATGTAATTCGAAACATTCCTTGACTAAATGTTAAAATTTCTTACATAAAATTCCTGTCGATCGTTATAATTTTGCGAAAGAAAAACAATTATGTTTAAATTGTTTAAAACCATTTCATCGTTCATCCAATTGTACTTCGTCGTTTAAATGTAAACTATGTCATGCTAAGCATCACAGTTTGCATCACTTTACCTGTCGTTCAAATAAAATTCGTTCTTACAATGGTGTGCCTAATTCAAAACAATTTGCTTCGTCGTCGTCATCTTCTGAATTAGTAGACCCATCGACTGATACTAACTTATCATCATATTCGAATCCTGTGGCATTAGCCTGTCTTTCTGAAAAGGATAATGTTCTTTTAGGTACTGCGGTGGTGGAAGTTCGTGATTCTTCAGGACGTTTTCAAAAGATTCGTTGTTTACTTCATACTGGAAGTCAGTCAAGCTTCCTTACTACAACTTGTAATCGTTTAGGCCTTCGAAAACATCGCTTGTCATTCATTATACATGGTTTAGATGATATGTCACAAACATCTATATACGGTACTCATATTACACTTAAACCATGAAATAAAATCTCGTCACTTCTATCCTTGGATGTTTTGCTCGTTCCTAAAATTTGTTTTGTTCCTTCGTCGTATATACCCTTGCAAAAATATCCTCATATTTCTGATATTACATTGGCCGATCCTGAGTACAATATCCCATCTCATGTAGATTGTTTAATTGGGTCTGATTTGTTAAATTAAAGTTCTTCCTGCAGATCCTGGAATTTCTCTTTGTATAAATTCAATTGATTCATCCATCAAGAAATTTTGGGAAAATGAAGAAATTTCTGCTTCTGTAGTGATGTCCCCTAAAGATTTACAATGTGAAAAACATTTCATTGAAACCTTTTCGAGCGACTCTTCAGGGAGATATATGGTTTGTCTTCCTTTTAAGCAAGGTATGCCCTCATTTGTAGACTCCAAGGTCATTGCTTTGCGTCGTTTGGCATCATTGGAACGTCGTTTACAAATAACCAGTCGTTGCTGGTAGCATATTCCGCTTTTTTGAAGGACTATTTAGATATGGGACATATGTCTCTGGTCCCTTCACTAAACTTATCTAAACTAGTTTACTATATTCCCCATCATCCTGTTTTCAAATCAGACATTCGTACTACTAACTTGCGGGTAGTATTTGATGCTTCATCGTTTGATTCGAATCATGTTTCTCTTAATCAGACTCTTCTCACAGGGCCCAAGCTTCAGCAAGACCTTGTATCAATTTTGTTAGATTTTCGTACGCATCGCTTTGTGTTCACTGCTGATATTCGTCAAATGTATCGACAAATTTTAGTGCAACCTCATCAAAGAGATTACCAACAAATTTTGTGGAGATTCAATTTTCAAGAACCTGTCCAAGATTACCAACTAAACACGGTTACTTACGGTGTTGTATCCTCGCCTTACTTGGCTATTCGAACCATGTTACAGTTGGCTAAGGATAAGGGTTTGAAGTTTCCAAATGCTGCAAAGGTACTGACGTCTGATATATATGTTGATGATATTATTACTGGCTCTGATTCTATTGAAAATATTATGTCATTGCAAACAGAATTAATCTCTCTATTGGAAAGGGGAAGGTTTGAATTGAGGAAATGGGCGACTAATGATTCTCGGCTACTCACTGATATTACTTCTAAATTTTATCAACAGGAATCCTTAGAATTTGAATCTAAAGAAGAACATGTTATTAAAATATTAGGTATTATTTGGTCTCTACATTTAGATGTATTTTCGTATAAAGTCGATGTATTAAAAAGGCCCTGCACTAAACGAAATATTCTTTCTGATTTAGCCAGAATCTTTGATCCTTTGGGATTTCTCACTAATACGTCGTTTTTGGCTAAATAATACTTGCAATATCTTTGGACAATGGGTCTTGATTGGGATCAGGAATCTGATCCGCATTTTGTTTCTCGTTGGATCCGGTTTAAAAATAAACTTTGTGACTTATCGGCCTTGTCTCTGCCTCGTTATGTTTCCGCTAATATGCAGTCTATCCTCCAGGTACATGGGTTTTGTGATACTTTCGAGCGAGGGTTTGCGGCTGTTGTATATTTTCGAATAGAAGGCAAGACCGGTACTATTTTGACTCCTTTAATAATGGTGGCTCCAATAAAAAGAGTGTGTTTACCTCGACTGGAATTATGTGGAGCTGCACTTTTAGCTTCATTATTCGATTTCATCCTCAAAAGTATGAAAAATTCCATTAAAGTCTCGAAAGTTGTTGCTTGGTGTGATTCTTCTGTTGCCTTATCGTAGATTCGCTCTTCACCTCATCGCTGGCAAACGTTTGTTGCTAATCGTGTTTCTCAAATACAAGACAAGGTCCCCCCCTTCTGACTTCCGACACGTTCCCAGTAAGGATAATGCTGCTGATTATGCTTCTCGGGGCATTCCTCCTTCAGTTCTAATAACTCATGAGTTATGGTGGTCTGGGCCGTCTTGGTTAAGACACACTGAAGAGTTATGGCCCACTGATGTGCTTGTTGATATTAATGTTCAGGAAGTTTCAAAGGAAGAACGAAAGATTACTCTTACCAATTCTTTATCTTCTGTTAATTTCGTACATGATCTATTAAATCTATTTTCTACCTTGGGAAAGGTAAAAGGGATTATAGGTTATATATTTCGTTTCATTTTTAATATTTAAAGTAAATGGAAAAACGTACAGAAAAGATGTGTCCCCTTTAATATTTTAGAATTGAACAGGCTGAGTTTGTTCTAGTTAAGTGCATCAACTTGTTTCAAGGATAGAAACTGTACACAGAAATAAAGAAATTGCTCTAGCAGCATTTCTGGATATAGAGGGTGCATTGGATCACACCTCCTTCAGATCGATGACAGCAGCTGTGGCAAGGCGTGGAGTAGACGACACCGCGTGTAGGTGGATACAAAACATGCTAAACCATAGGTCAGCTGAAGCATCATTGTTGGGTGAGATCATGGAGGTGTCAATATCCAAGGGATGCCCACAGGGAGGGGTTTATCCCCTCTACTGTGGGATTTTGTAATTGACGAGCTTCTGGAGCAGCTCAACAATAGCGGTTTCTATACCCAGGGGTATGTAGATGATTTACTCATACTTGTAGTGGGGAATTTTACAAATATTGTCTCAGACCTGATGCAACAGGCGCTGAACATCGTGGAGAGGTGGTGTCTCAAGGAAGACCTTAGAGTCTATCCTGGCAAAACAGCACTAATCCCCTTCACGAAAAAGAAGAAGCTGAACAACCTCAGGTTACCAAAGCTCTTCAACATGCAACTACAAATAAACCAGGAGGTGAAGTATTTAGGCATAACCCTAGATGCAAAACTAACCTGGAATAAGCACTTGCAAAAAATCATTAACAAGGGAAAAATGGCATTAATGGCTACCAAAAGAGCAGTGGGCACCAAATGGGGACTAAAACCACGCATGGCACATTGGCTGTAACATTGCTGTGGTAAGACCCATGATATCCTATGGCTCTCTGGTGTGGTGGCCTAAAGTAAATCAAAAAAGGACTATACTAGAGCTTTCTAAACTCCAAAGACTAGCCTGCATTTGTATTACAGGTGCCATGATGAGAACTGCAACCGCGGCTATGGAAACCATACTAAACCTCCCGCCACTTGATATTCATATCAAAGCGGAGGCAAGAATTGGAGCATTCAGATTGGAGTGCAACGGAAACTGGTGTTCAACTGAACAAGGACATACCAGTGTAACAAAAGTCATCACAAGCTCATTATTAGAAATGAGAAGTGATGAAATGATACCAAAAAATAACTTCACACGAAGCCATTCAACATTCAGTTAACTTGGAAAGGTGAAGACACATCAAACTGTCGAGAGGGAACACTGGTATGGCATACTGATGGATCCAAAACCGACAGTGGAACAGGTGCTGGAATATATGGCGACAAACCCAGATGCAAAAACTACGCGTCACTGGGGAATTACGCATCAGTATTCTAAGCCATAGAGCTATGTCTAAGGGAGAACATTGAAAGGGGTTACAGAGGAAAAACAATCCTCATTTACTCCGATAGTCAGGCAGCCCTACAAGCTCTATCATGCAAAAAAATCAGACCGAAACTGGTCTGGAACTTTCTACAAACCCTACTGGTTCTGGCAAACCAAAACAAGGTAACACTTAAATGGGTTCCCGGACACAAGGGGATAACAGGCAACGAGGAAGCTGACGCTCTGACACGAAAAGCCTCTTCAACCAAATTTACGGGCCCCGAGCCCGTGTTTGGCATTCCGAAATCCTCAGTACGACTCTGGCTGACTGGACGGTCTGCTAAAGAACATTAGACAAGCTGGAATCTCGTGCCGGGTCAGAAAAACAGTAAACTGATGGTTAAAAAGACAGTAAAAGCACTGACCAACGATATTCTGCAGCTAAGCAGAAATCAAATAAGGCATGTCACAGGACTAATAACTGGACACTGCCACCTTAGGGAACACCTACACAAAATTGGTATCTACCAAGACGAACCCATCTGTAGACTTTATAATGAGGAGGAGGAAACAGCCTTTCACATTATACTAGAGTGCCAAGCACTTATAAACTGGAGATACAACCTTCTGGGGACAGAAAATACACAGGAGCCTTCCGTAGAGAAAATCTTGTGAAGAGGCTGTTAAGCCTGATAAAGGTAACAAAACTTTTCACTTGATAACAACGATACAATTGGCATAGCACAATAAGTCTTTAGGCTGCAGTGTTGAGGCCTAAATCCTTAGCCAAAGCGATTATTGGATTATTAATGCTAAAAGAGCTATTAGAAATGTGCTTTCAAGCTGTGTTCATTGTTTTAGATTTCGTCCCACATCAACTACCCCTTTAATGGGTAATCTTCCGTCGTTACGAGTGAATCAGTCTAAACCATTTTCATGTGTTGGAGTAGACTTTTGTGGTCCTTTTACTACGACTCATTCTAAGATTCGCGGAGCCAAGACATCTAAGGCATATATCTCGGTTTTTGTGTGTTTTGCCACAAAGCCTATCCATCTTGAATTATGTTCCGAATTATCTTCTGAAGCATTTCTTGCCGCGTTACGGAGGTTTATTGGTAGACGAGGTCGTTGTTCAGTCTTACACTCTGATTGTGGTACTAACTTTCAGGGTGCTAATAGGTACATTCGCGAAATATTTCAGAATGCTGTGGATACAGAACATATAGAATGGCGATTTAATCCACCTTCCAGGCCACCCTTTGGTTTACTCTGGGAAGCTGGAGTAAAATCTGTAAAGGGCCATCTTTTAAAAATCATTGGAGAGCAATGTTTGACATTTGAAGAAATGTCTACAGTCTTGGTACAAATTGAGGCATTGCTTAATTCAAGACCCATTCTAGAGTTGAGCAATGATCCTAATGATCTAAGCGCTCTGACCCCCGATCATGTTTTGACCCTTGAACAACTATCGGTACTTCCAGATCCCAATTGTACTCATCTCGCTATAAATAGATTAAGTCGCTGGCAGTTATTGCAACGAATTCACCAGCACTTCTGGAAACCATGGCATACTGACTGTTTGCACACGTTGATGCAACGTCAGAAATGGACAAAACATTGTTCACAAATTAAGGTTGGTCAGTTGGTTTTATTGAAAGAGGATAATTTACCTCCCATGAAATGGCGATTAGGCCGCGTATCTAAATTACATTCGGGAACAGATGGAGTGTGCAGGGTGGTTACAGTAAGAACCATCCACGGTTCCTTTCAGAGACCTGTGGTGAAGATTTGCCCTTTACAACAGTCTTAACTTCAATAACTATTTTTTTTTCGTTTTATTTTATTTTATTTTCTTTTTTTAATATAATGGAAAATACAAGCGGTTGTATTTTGGTGTGGGGAAATGTTTGGGTTTTAAATTTAATTGGAAAATATATTAATTACTATTTTTATTTTGGGAATATTCATGTATATCTGGTTGTCTATTTTTAGCCCTAATATTAATTTAAATGCTTTCGATGAATATTGGATACCTAGGTGAAAACAGTGCCTATCGAATCGCCGGGTAAGCTGGCTTCCAAAAAACAAACTCGTATCTGTCGATTGTGAATTTGATATGAATTGGATGAATGCAAGTAGCTACATAAGAAGAACGATTCGCAAATTGTTAAGTCCAAGAATTCCAATATTCCTATATAAATCATCAATATTTTTATGTACAATAACGAAAAATAACAGTTAAATTTTGGTATGCAATAAATAAAAGGACCACAAATTTTATTAAAATTTTTTTCTTAAATTCGGTTTAAAACGTTTCGAAAAATTTCAATTAGAAAAAAAACCCTTGAAACATCCTTTCTTCTATTCTCCGTGTCCAGTCAAACTAAAAATTTTCCATATTTTTCAGCTGGTATGGCCTTGTCGTTCGCTAGGATAATATCGTTTATTATGCAAGGATTGTCTAGTTGAGGGCGGCTGACTTGGGTCCCGTATGGCACCACAACCACACAGGGTGCTTGCCTCCTCTGGCAGTAGGCCCCATTTCTATATATTGATTTTGCGTCGCGGTACTCTTACTCTCATACAATTCAGGTTCTAGATATCATACCATGGTTATTTAACTGCCTTCTTAACTAAGTGATACGGTTCGATTCTGGTAGCCAGTGTTTTTTTTTTGATGAAGCTTTTCCTAGCCGTCGCGTCACAGATTTTTGTCCGTACAGGAGGTGTCGGAGTCTCTTTTCTGCTTCCTGCTTTCTAAGTCTGCCGTCACTTCTCTAGGTATATGTGGTGGAGCTATA
Organism: Neocrepidodera transversa; assembly: GCA_963243735.1. Lineage (NCBI taxonomy): Eukaryota > Metazoa > Arthropoda > Insecta > Coleoptera > Chrysomelidae > Neocrepidodera > Neocrepidodera transversa. The sequence continues at coordinate 28,139,128 of OY725340.1, read as the reverse complement.
CCGATTAGCGGATATAATTTCTCTGTTAGAGTCTATACCAGGCACTCAGTAATGATTCTCGCTATTTCGTATGTGCGGATGAGTTCCATACTAGTACGGAGTACTCCGCTGCAGTAAAACATGGCGCCATGGCCGAGGTTCTGAGAGTACCAGGATTTGCACACCAGGATTTTCTCGTCAATTTACTGAATATATTATTTCACACACTGATTTTCTCCTAGGTATTCAGGCAGTGCTGTTTGAAGATTAGGGTGCAATCCAACTTTACCTATAGATATTTTAGTGCTTGGCAGTATTAGAGGCGGTAGTTTCTCTAGGTAATACCAGCTCGCTTCCTTACTATGGAAGTAGAAAGTACAGAATTGTGTTTTGCAAGCGTTTGGCATCAGATGGTTGGCCCCATAATAGTTAGAGAGTTCATCCAGAAGCTAAGTCAATTTCTGTTCTACCTCTTCAAAAGTCGAACCTTAGATGGCATTGCCAATCTCTCAGGATAGATGAAATTTTGGATGGAGTCTGTCATTGTCTGATCGTTCCTTGTGGTAGTCCATTTTTCTGATTTCTCCATCTGTTTTGGAGGAAAGTGTCTATCAGCGATATAATTTTATGATCCATCGTGAGCTGATATATTTCCTTTAGCCGCTTCCTATGATTCACCGTGTCCTATGCGGCTATAAGATATAAAGCGACGCCTTTAGTTTTGTTGGGTTCGAAAATGTCCTTAATATCCTGAGTGAGGTTTAAGATTCGGCCGCAATATAATTTCCCCGGTCTAAACTTCGCTTGTTAATGGATGAATCTTTCTTCCAGACTTTTTTCGATGTGGTTTAGATTAAAACGTTCCATGATGGTACAGCAGGGAAACTGACCGGAAGTTTATTTTTTGGCGCAGTTAGGTTCTTTTTCGGGTTTCAGTAGTGCATCCACTCGAGCTTTTCTCCAAACTTCTGAGATCTGAATGTTCACCACATACGCTTTCATCAGTTTGGTTATCGATGCTAGCTGCTTTACTTAATTTAATGACAGAGAGTACTGCTTTCAGTCCAGTCTTTGAGAATGGTTCCTCAAGAAATTGGCTCTCGTTTTCTAGTTATCTGATCGGCTGGCACTTTCGGGAAATTGTGTGGTGGTTTGGTTATATCCCCGTTAAGATTCTTAAGTAGCTTCCAGGCTCTCCTGCTGTTTCCCTTTATGTCTAAGCTCTCCATCACTTCGACCCATTTAGCTTTGCAATTTTCGGCTACGGTAAACAGTAAGTCCTCTCCTGCATGGATGGTATCCTCGGCAAGGGATCATTTTCGAATAGGGACTGGTAGCGTTCCAACAGAGGTTTGGAATCCTTAGGCATGCCTGCTATTAAGGCGTCCTGTAATCTCTAGGTATTGTTCTTCTTGAGAGCGATGAAGGTGTCATGTCGTACATCCAAGTCTGCGAGGGGATCTCTGTATCAAGTTCCTTGCAGAACCGCTTCCAGTTTTCCTTTTTGAAATTGAACCTCCTCTAGTAAGGTACTTGCTCTGGCTTCTCTACTGCATCGACAACACATTTGATGGGCCTGTACTGGGTGGTTCTCACCCCTTTAAATATAAAATAATCATTATTTATTTTAAATAAATATTTAAAATCTAGAAAAATTTCGAAAAAACCTAATTTAGAAAAAAAATGTAATTGTTAGAAAAACAATAATGAGTTTTAAAAATAGTTTTGTTTTTTTTTATTTAACAAAATTAAAATCAAATTTTTTTTTTAAAAATTAACATTTTTAACGAGATAATAAATTTTTAGATAAATAATTGATAGTTTAAAATTATAATAAAAAAAATTAGATTTAAAAAACTATATTTTAAAATTTAAATTAAAGTTTCAAAATCAGCTATCCAGTTTATAAAATCCAAATTTCGTTTTTGGGATTGGACGAAATGGATACTCGACGTTTCGCTTCCATTGTAGGCAGCTTCTTCATTCTTATTTATAAAGTAACTAATAGTTAATTTTATTTAAGTACATCTATTCCTTTCATTTTAGAAATTTTCAATTATTAGTAAGGAAATTTCTTGCATAACCCCTATCACTATTATTACTACATATACAATAATCAGCCAAATTCGAACCTCACCGTATTTTTTTGGTTTAAAATGAAAACTAACCAATTTAAAATCATTGAAAGATAAATTTACTCACGAATTTTCTACAACGCCAATTTCCACAACACATAACGAAGCCGAATGATACATATGAATTTCACTATTGATATGATTTAATTAATTGAGTTCAACGTATTCATATTTGCTAATTGTAAGTTTTGATAAAAGATCTTTTTTGTATTATCTAAAGGCTGAGTATTGATTAAATAAATTAATTTTGAAAAATAAAAATTATCCAGTAGAAATAGCTAATAAATATTTTATAATTAAGGATATTTTAGAATGTAAATCATTGGAAAAAATATTGAGACTGTTAACAGGTTAAAAGTCGATATATAAAAAATCCACTTTCTAATAATATATTTATGCATTTCAAATACGCAATAATTTATAACTGTTTCTTTAATTCGGTTCTGACAACAAATAAAACCTTGAAAAAAGTCTCAATTTTAAATGAAGAACTATTTTTTAAGATTCAATATTAATATACTTTTATAATATGCTAAACGCGTAGCTCAGTCAGTTAGTCGATCAGTAATCAAACAGTGATGCTGATTTGTGGGGAATTTCCCAGATTTAGTTATTTTGTAATCAACAGTGATGCCGATTTGTGGGGAATTTCCTATTTTTGGGTATGGTTGCACAAAATTGCGTAATCATTAGAAAATAAGTTTATTATACAGCTGTGTAGCGTTCTTTTTTCTTTCTCGCTACATATAAAGAAGAACAAAAGAATTAGTAACTTAGTCAGTCAGTAATCAACAGTGATGCTGATTTGTGGGAAATTTCCCATTTTTGGATATGTTTGCCCAACATTGGGTAATTATTGAAGAATAAATTGTATATTTTCCTTTCTCGCTATATTTAAAGAAAATTAAATTATTGCGTATTTTGTACTTAATGCCCGCACGGGAGTTATGGCTGTCTGGTATTTTATAAAACAGAAAAGTTTAAAGAACATTTTAAATAAAAAAAAAAATAGAAAAAGCAAAAAATCGAAATTTTTAAGTTTCAACCCCAGGAAAAATTAACTAATTTTAAAACAAAAGACCTAAAAGAAATAAAACAATGTCTATTTTAGTTCCTTTCTTATTTCCACATTCAACTATAATAAAAATTTTAATTTTGTTTCTGTTAATAGACATTTTTATTTCATTAGTAATTTACGTAACAAGTTTCAAAAGTGCAATTTTACGGATTAAGCAGGCACATTCTAGAACGAGCAAAAGGCGAGTCCTGAAAGCCTGCTGGTCCCTCATCCTGAATCTCCTGAATCTGACACAGGTAAGCACCCCCCTAAGTACCTGGTCCTCCGAACGGCTTCACTATTGGTATCATTTCCGTTATATTAAATTAAAGATATACTGTAAATGTATTGAAATAATGTACAATAGTTTGCCGACACAATTTCAAGTAAAACTGTCGGAGTAGTTAGAGCTATGTATGTTCTAGAGCAGAAGTGAGCTGTCAAAGTGTTTAAAATGGCGGGAAATTTAAATAGGGCTGCGCGACAAGGTGATCTGCATGGGAGGGGCTGCGCAGGGTTCGTTTAAAGCGCCCCATCTATGATTAAGGCCTCCCCATCTGTCAATCTTTGACATAAGCCCCGCCCCCATCTGTCAATATTTTGACATAACCTAAAAAATTCATCTCTCCACGTGGTGTAACTCGTGGTCAACTTCAGAGTTCATTGTCAGCCACAAAATGATGTAATTCCCAGCGGGATCTTGCACGTGTTGTAATGTATCCTCTTAGCTAAGGTCTCATTCTAAGTGTTGTACTTAATAAATTTTATAAGTATTTAATATAATAAAAATATTTCATAATCGAACAATCTAGAAAGTATTAAAAATAATATTAAGTTGTAAACAGGAAACACCGAGAATTTTTGTTTGTAATTAATTGATGATGAGGTCATTAGTCAGGTTGTCCAAAGCAGCATGTACCCGGAGGGGGGTTACCGAAGTCAGGGGTTTGGGGCGAATTGGGCGATTTGATATGTAATTTCAGTAGAATTCCCGGAGATTACGCCATTGGTCAGATTGTCCCAAGCACCAGGTACTAGGAGGAAGGTTTTCGATGTCAAATTACGGATAAGCGATCAGAAAAATTCCTGAGTAATGATTTTTGGCCAATTTGGTAAGCAAATGCAGTAAAATTCGCAGAGATGACGCAATTAGTCAGATCATCCGGAGCATCAAGTACTCAGGGTAAGGTTGCCAATATCAGATTCAGGACCGGCTACTCAAAAAATACTCGGGTTATTAGTTTCGGTCGATTCCTTATAAATTCCCATAGAGAGCCAGGGCTACTTCGTTTCCCGAACTTCGGCCTAATAGTTGTACGTTAATTTGAAAGTTTGATTATTGGTCACTATGATACGATATGGTCTAATGTTGACATATGTGAGTTACATATAGAAGATTCTGGTTCGATTCCTGAGGATATCTTTTTTTTACGAAATAAATGGAAGTTATTTCTTTTTTTTTAGATACACAGGCTAGATTTAGATCAGCAAGACTTCTTTTAATAAAATTAATTAAAATACACTGGTTAAATTTAGATAGTCATGACTTCTTTTAATTAAATAAATTAAAATATTCAGGTTAATTAATTTATTTTAGTTTATAAGCTCTGAAAACAATAAGTCTATTTGTTATAAAATTCAAACAATTTTTGCACACGCGACGCATGTAGAAGCTTGGGAGACAAAGTGGACGCTGGCTCTCTAGGCTCTTGTAATTCCAATGGAACTTTTAATGATGACGTTCCTGGTGCTGCCCTGACCTTCAGGTGCACCAGAAGGTAATCTGAATATAATCTTCAGGTTCGATGACTCAAAAAAAACCCGGGTAGTGAAATTCGCGTGATTCAGGTGATTTTCGCCGAAGAAATGATTGTTTCCTAAAATGATGCACTTTTAAGAATGTACTTTTCGATGCAGCAATGAAATTTTAAAAAGAACTTGTCCAAAAGTGGTCACAAACTTTCTAGACGAGTTCACTCAGCGAATAGTAGGAGAGCTAGCGAACCATCCGACTAACCCGTTTCCCACAAGGCTAAAAACATTTTAAATGATGTTTCATTATCAGTCAATTAAGAAAATACCATTCTGACAGGCATCTTGCAACTGTGTCATTATCCCTTAAAATTTTGAAAATGTAACAAAATTTTTTTTTGTAATCTACTACCACAAGGCTACAATTTTATTATATTGTAATTTACATATGTTTAAGTGTAAAAACAAATTGACAACCTATTTTGAGGGTTAGGTATGTGCCAGACGATGGCAAAGTTGTCATCGGGATAGTAATCCATAACCTGCTCCCACAAGGCTAAAATTTTGATGGTATGTTCTTTCAATTGTTTAAAAGGTATATGTAAGTAGCCAGAATATTAAAGCGGTTGCACGAATCTGCCAGACGAATATATAGGATGTCTAAAATTGGAAGGAATAACATAGCTCTATCAAAAACCGTAAGAGATACAGTGGCGGTTAAATGGGGAAAAAGTTAACTATTTTGAAGAGTATTACTGGTCTAAAAATATCTACAGGGACTTTCGCCCTTCTCAAGTTATACAGAAAAAACTAAAAATGCTCTTTTGATTTTTTACTCCTAGACTTTTTATTTAAAAAAATGTTAAAAAATAGAAAATAAAAGTTTTATTATATCTCAAATTTGCTATGAAACTGTACTAATAAATGTTTGATATGACATTTAGTGTCTTAACGGTCACAATTAAATAATTTTTCTTTAATATGGACTTGTGATATATCACCCGTCATTTTAATAACGTTTTATCTGAAATAACCAGCATCATCAGTGACAATAATTTTGAATTACGGCCCTGTAGTAGTTTTTTTGTAAATTCGTTTTAATTTCATTAAAACATATAAGATTACCTAACAATTTCGATAAAAAAAGTTGCATTATCAGTGAACCAAAGTGAACAATAGAAATTAAACAAGCAGATAAATAGTCAACCTGCGTCGTAATTAAAAAATATTGATAGAGAATTTAAATACAAATTCAGTGGTGTATCATACATTACATTTTCTACGACGTTTTATGTATACAGTATGTCTCAGTAAATTGGAACCGCATGGGGAACTTTTTTTATTATTAATTTTAGGAAAAAAACTTATTCTTCATAAAAAGTTCTGCATATTCTAAAATCTAAAATAGATAGATCATCAGATATTAATTTTTTCTAGTAGTATACGAGGTTTGTCAAAAAATATGAATTTTATTTAAGAATAAAGTACCTTAAAATTTGACAACATCAAAAAATGTTATTGAAAAAAAGTGGATCAGAACTAAATACTAAGTTCAAATATGCAATTACATCAATTTATATTGAAAAAATAGGTTTTGGGCTTGTTTAATGTTGTTTCTATTTTGAATTAACATTTATGTCTAAAAGTCATGATAATCTTAATATTTTCTAATAATTTTGCAATTTAAACATGTAACCACAGTAAAATTTGCATTGCTATTGTACCCAGAAATACAATTCAAAAATGAATACATTTTTTGAATGTAAATGGATGTAATTGCATATTTGAAGTTTTTAATTCTGATCAACTTTTTTAAATAACATTTTTCGATGTTGTCAAACAAGGTACTTTACTCTTGAGTAAAATTTATATTTTTTGCCAAACCTCGTATACTACTGGAAAAAATTAATAATAAAAAAGTTTCCCACATGGTTCTAACTTAATGAGACATGTATAACAAATAATCACCATTGTCACTAATCTATTAATATGGACCTGGAATGTTATTTTATGGAAAAAAAGATAAAAACATTTACAATAACGAAGAATTTAATTTAGGAATTAACTACAAATATTCAACCAATAAAAGTATTACTAGGTACATATCTATCAACAATTTAATATACTTAAACCAATTTTGTAACTGACTTTGTCTTTAAATTCTCTATCAACATTTTTTATTCACGACGCAGGTTGATTATCTTGTGCTTGTTTAATATCTACTCTTTTAAGTTTTTTTATTTCACTGATAATGCATCTGATGATGCTAGTTATTTCAAATAAAACGTTATTAAAATGACAAGTGTGATATATCACTGAATTTGAATTTTAACGGTTTATCTATTTTTGTAATAAAATATATAGATCCGTATTAAAAAAAAATAACTTCATGGTGGCCGTAAAGACACTGAATGTCATTTCAAATATTTGTTAGTACAGTTTCATAGCAAAATTTGAGATACGATAAAACTTTCGTTTACTATTTTTTGATATATTTTTAAATAAAAATTAAAGGAGTAAAAATCAAAAAAAGCATTTTTAGTTTTTCCTGTATCACTTGACAAGGGCGAAAGTCCCTGTAGATTTGTTTAGACCAATGTAATACTCTTCAAAATATTTAACTTTTTTCCCATTTAACTGCCCTCAAAATTTTAGAAATTTTAGCCTTGTGGGAGCACGTTATGAATTACTAAGTGATAATGACGCAACTGCAAGATGCCTGCCAGAATGGTATTTTCTTAATTGACTGATAATAAAACATCATTTGAAATTTTTTTAGATTTGTGGGAAACGGGTTAGTGGGATGGTTCTAGCTCTTAGACTACAATGCAAAAACCGCATCTTAAGCCGTCTTAGTGCAAACAATTTCAACTTCGGGCTTTTTTCGTGCTATATTTCTTCGACTAGCAAAAAAATGTTTTATGTAAGAAATAACAACTGAAAATTAGAGTGTAACAGTACCTTATTCAGGGGGGTCTTAGTAATTTATATTCGACATAATGGAAGTAATAAATTGTCAACTTCTTCAGAAAAATAAGTCTATTTCTTTTAAAATTCAATACATTGTAATAATTCACTTTAGAAATATTTACCAGAATATATAAATCAATAGGACAAAGGCTGTCCTTCAGGGCCTGAAAAAGGAAGAAGCTAACGGGCTCACAACATAAAACCTTCTGACACGAAATTAAATTTACTAGTTCAAAAATATTAAAATATAAAACAACGTATTTAGTTTAGTCAAATTATGTTATTAGTTAAGAAATTGGAAGACAGGAAATGGCTTTGGGTGATGGTTTTTTGGCGGATTTTTCCATCCCTGTGAAGTCCAAAGTTCACGATTTTTAACCCAACCTTTACCTGTCTCCAGAGCTCAGACTTAAAATTATATGGCGCGGATTCTAATTACATAGCTAGTAAAATGGTCTCATTTCTGATTTGCTAGATTCCAGTAAGATTAAGGGTGGTACCGGGAAGCTTACGGGGTCGAACCAATCCGGAAGCCCTTCGCTGTGTGACACTAATTTCGTTGAAAATTATTTCCAAAGGAGGATGCCCGTATAAGCGATAGCTTCTGGTGCTGAGGGTAAATCGTATATTTGGTCCGGGATTTTCTCCAAATATTTTTGTTGTCTTCATTTTTGCGACCTCTAAGCACACATCAGTAGCTCAGCCAGTCAATAATCAAACAGTGATGCCGATTTGTGGGGAATTTCCTATTTTTGGTCATCGGTTGACCTTTTCATATCTCCGAATTAGGTATTTATTTTTTAATGGAAACTATGTAGTGAATATTTTCCAGATTTTTGGGTTTAACTTGTAGCCCTATTCTTCTATAGTATACTATAAAATCATGGATAGTGTCCGGTGACCCTAAGGTCATCTATGACCTTTTCCTACTTCAAAATTACGTATTTATTTTTAAAGGAAACTATGTAGTGACCCTACTGTCAGCGGTTGTCCTTTTCATACCTCCGAATTACGTAATGAAATAGTAAAATAATAGTTTTATTATAGATATATAACACCAAAGAACGAAATTATAAGTTTGTGTAATTAGAGTAATAGAAGAGGACATACTACCCCTATTTTGGAATTTGCCTCATCTTCATCATGAGTATCGGAGGTATGAAAAGGTCATGGATGACCTTAGGGTCCCCGGACACTATCTACGATTTTATAGTATACTATAGAAAAGTGAGGCTACTAGTCAAGACCAAAAAACCGGAAAATATTCACTACATAGCTTCCATTAAAAAATAATTACCTAATTCGGAGGTATGAGAAGGTTATAGTTGACCTAGGGTCACCGGACACTATCCATGATTTTGTAGTATAATCTAGTGGACTAGTACTACCAGTCAAGCCCAAAAATCCGGAAGATTTTCACTACATAGTTTCCTTTAAAAAATAAATACCTAATATTAAGGTATGAAAAGGTTATAGATGACCTTCCTTAGGGTCACCGGACACTATCCATGATTTTGTAGTATAATCTAGTGGACTAGTACTACTAGCCAAGCCCAAAAAACCGAAAGATTTTTACTACATAGTTTTCTTTAAAAAATAAATACGTAATTTTAAGGTAGGAAAAGGTCATAGATGACCTTATGGTCACCGGACACTATTCACGATTTTATAGTATACTCTAGTAGACAAGTGTTACTAGTCAAGCCTAAAAAATCAGAAAATTTTCACTGCACAATTTCCTTTAAAAAATAAATAAAGTTATAACATGGGAGCACCAGATACGGGCATACTCCTTTGAGTTAGTTAATTTCCATCTTCGCTCAAGATCGGTTATTCTTCCAATAAGCAGTTTGATATTAATATTCAGAGTAAGTTTCTCAACTGACAACCGGGTTTCACGGTTACGGGGTTGTTTAAGTAAATATTAGTTTTTTACGCGCCTATGAAAGTCCGCTTGATAGGGAAGTTGGTAGCTGTTGCTCTTTAACGATTAATTAATATGATTTTTCAATAACTTGTAAACTAATTCTCTTAATAGCTTCTTTAGTAATTCGGACCAACTTATGATCATGCCTATATAATTAATTAGTATTTATCTCGTGTTTCAATTAATGAAAATAATTATACTCCCGTAACCTAAAGTGTGTGAAAAATAGTGGCTACGACCTCCTTCATCATGACTTCGAGTTGAAGATTGTTCGTCAGAAAAAGGTAGGTGCATTTATCTTTTATATTAGATATATAAATTCTCTGTGCTCGCGACGTTGAAGTACTTCTGTCTCGCGATCTTATCTTACAGAATCCACGTGTGCCTCGCTCGGCCTACAGTCAATTAGCGGTGTTTTACCAAATCACTCTACATAACAACAAGCAGAATAAGATGTATGAGTATTTAAAAATGTTAGCAAAAGTCAATCTGTCACTGACTTGTTTATATACTCAATAATATATAGATTTTTTTTTAACAATCTTCTGCCGTTACGTCATACATTGTCCAACTGGATCTCTCAACAATGTAATAGATGAGACAGAATTATGACGTCATTAACGCATTTCTTAACTAATATCGACGTAAATGGTATATATAAGATGTCTAAAAACCCTGGTGTATCCACTGATTAGATTTTGTTTCGAACTTTTTGGGAGTACCACCTGTTGCCTTCAATAGAACTTACCAGAATTTTGTAAGATGGCGCTGTTTAGAATTGTTCGTGTCCTAGCTTAGTTTGTCACAGATCACTTAAAGTAGATAAGATGTTAAATAAATTATTTTCTGTCAATGTCAATGCGGATTTTTTATATATGTAGTATTAGTATTAGTTCATAAGGAATAGTTCTAAATAGTGTATAAGTATGGATACTTTTCGTCAAAGGGGGCCGTACTGTATTTTGTGTGGACAGTGTAAGCTGCAGATTCGAGCATTCGTCTGTATTCAGTACCCGATTATAAATACACCCCGTGTGATCTGTGATTACAGTTTACAATGAGCGATGTATGCGCCATCTAAAATTTTTAATTTGAAACTTTAGTAATCTCTCAAAAATCAGTCAAAATCAAGTAGGTAGTGATCTCCCAGTTTTGACCCAAACTTTTACAGGTATAAGTGGAAACACCATGATTTTTAGACATCTTATGCCCGGTTGCACCAACGTATCCTAGGATGCATTTTATCTAGGCTCGACCTAAATGTGTGATGGACTTATGATACAGATGTGTTGCACCAACGTTATAGAACGTCATTATACGTAGGATGCATTTTATCTGAATTTACAATGGCAATTTACAATATTGTCAAACTACTATATAATAGATGGCGCTGATTGTTAATATCGGTAAAGCAGGTCATGTAATTATTGGTTGAATGTTTCTTTTTCTCAGTTTTATAATCAAGGATGTTTATACACAAATTATGATTTTCGATATTACATTTTATTTTTTAGCAAATTTTAATTTTTTTCCTTAAATTTTTCCTCTTTCAAAATTGTATAATTTTTATTTATTTTTTTATACTTTTTCAATTTTGGAATCGATAACGATGAATTATTTGAGGAAAAAATTGAAATTTGGTAAAAACTAAAATATCGGAAATTTTTCAAGTCCATAAATACGACAAAGTGAAATTCAAGGAAAGACATTTTTATTTTAAATTTTTTAATTAATTAATAGCATGAATCTAAACACAATTTTTAATTTTTATTAACATTTTCAAATTGCCATTTTTTTGTAAAATTAATAATAAAAAATTTTCAGACATACTGTATATACAGTGTGTCCACTTAAGTTCGCGACATATGGGAACTGAGACATATAAAATTATTTTCTACAAATTATGTTATTTACAAATACAAATATTTTACGTTATTTTCTTAAAATATTAATTGAATATACTTGTAGAATATTTTTTTTTATTTTTGTTCAAGTGTTATTCTTTGTTACATGTAAATAAAAATAGTTTCCTGTAACAAATTACTTTTTCTTCAAGCGTATAATAATAAATATAGTACTTTCGACAGCATAGACCGTAGAAATATCCTATTGTTTTACTAGTACAATAATAATGAGAAAGATAGCAATGGGCTTTATAATCGAGTAGGTATGAACTGTCATTTTAATATTTATTTAATTGGACGTTTTTGAAAATGTCCATTTTTTGCTACATACAACTTGAATTATTTCTAGACTTGAAGAAAAAACTAGTATACTAGTATATGTATATTACTCGGAGAAGAAGCCTTCATTATTTCTGTTTCGCTCAGATTACACTGCCTCGGTCGTAAACTTCTAAGCTCAACAAAGCGCCTTCTACTCCTAGTAATACAATATAATATTATTTATAAGTACCAATGGTAAGAGATGATATAGAATATTATTTCTTGAAAATTTCAATATTATAAAATGTATAAATAAATAAAAAATGAATATTCCTACATTCTGGCAAAATAATTATGTACAAGATATCGTAGGTAATCAAAATGTTCATTATTATTGACTGGAATTGGAATATCTTCATCTCTTGGCGTTTCTTGGAGGTGACGTTGCATCACTTCCACTTCATCGGGTGATAATTGGGAAGATATTATTCAACTTCATTCTACATCCATATGCCACAATAGGAAACCGTTTCTTCTACACTCCGAACAAATTTTCTACCCTAAATCTGCTTGTTATATGGCTTCTGTTGAAATTTCTCTCCCCTTCGTTGAGTGGTTCCAAAAAAGGAGTAAACAAATATGATAAATTCATATACCCGCTCACCTATATATTACAAATAAAAATGTCATAAAATAATCAGAATACATAAATATCCAAATATCGTTTACCAAATAAAATTCCATTGGCAAAATCTTCCTATCTTAAACCGTGCTTTTAATCTGGAATTGTTGAACATTGTCACATCATGAGTCGAGCCAGGCCACCTGGCTACAATATCCTTGAAAAGTAGATCTGCACTCGATACCGCTTGGACATTTAGTGAAAGTAGCCTTTTCTATTTCTAAAAATTTCGCCATCGAGACTCACTTTAAAAAATATGTATATAGATTATAAGGAACTGAAAAATAAATGGGTGGTGAAATCAAACCTTGTGATAAAATTCTTATGTGAGTGCCATCATTTTTCCCTAAAACACGAGGAAAAGCATCAACATCGAAGAATTTATTTTGCTCAGCAGCAATTTCAACTTCATTTCTTGGCATTATATGTATTTTTCTTTTAAATTGGCAATTATTCGTGACACTTTTGATACAATTATTGATATATTGGATTTATCAGCTCCTATAAAATCTCCAGTAGCTAGTAGATGACCGCCAGTAGCAAAAGTTCTTATTGTTAAAAGTAATTGATTCACTTGACTTAATGAATTGTTTCTGAAAGTTGTATTTATTGGTACTATTTGTAATAAATATATTAATTCAATTAAAGCTCTTTGGGCAAGTAATTGTAACGTGGTCCCTTTTTGTAATCGAAACCTTTTAAAAAATTCTTCCTCTGATATAGTTTCGAAATAATTCATTCTAGGGCGAATTTGTCTTGGGAGACCATTTAATTCTTCGTCTATATCATCCGTATCCACAATATCCACAATATTTATATGTGCGTCTAGATCCATCACTTTATTTAACTTACAAATTACAACCGAACTTTGCAAACTAATACCACTCTATTAATACGTAAAAGTCTTTTTATTTTTGTTAATATAAATTATAATATTCTACAGAAAAAATGTTTATTTGTCTCGTTTACATTCACTTTAATTAACTTTCTAGCAACTGTTTCTAGTAAATGTCAAATGACGTATATTTTAGAGGTTATAATCCTCGTCCTAAGTCATCGAAATCGACCGCCTAGGATCTGTAATCAGGTTATATCACAGGCCAGAGATTTTTCGTTGGTGCAACAGTATAAAATCGATTTTAGACTTAAGTCTGACTTAGGATAGGAATCCGTCCTAGGATGCATTGGTACAACCGGGCGTTAGGTATATATTACTTATGACAGTTCAATTAATTTTTCATTGTCAAAATGATATGCCGGTATAATGAGAAAGAGCAAAGTTTAATTTTCAAGAGAAGGAGATGCTCGAATAACGCTTTTAACATTAAATGCAGTCAAAGACGTTTGGGTTTATCCCAAAAATATAATCATATAATACATTCTTAATGTATATCATATATCCTATAATAATTGAAAATTAAATGTTTATAATTTCTTACATCCAGATTTAAAATTTGAAAGGTCATGTCAGTTGTATTAAGACACCAGTGCTGACTGTTGCGATTTGTTAAAAATGCAAGATATTTTACTTTTAACATCGGAGCTTTAAGCTGTTTTCGCGGTACACTATTTTATCTCTTCCCTTATATCTTAGTTACTTATCATCGGTAACATTTCATTTTTTGCTGAGAGATTCAATATAAAAATCCTAACAATCTCTAGTTTTTAAATTTTTATTTTACATCCTAGTTTTTTAAATAAAAATTAAAAATTAATAATAAATTTTATCAATTTGCAGATATCAAATTTTGGAAAACTAGAGATTGTAGCTAATTTTTTTTCTATTTACAAGTTTTTACTAAAATCAAAAATGAATGGAATTTTGCGGACAGGCGTTTTCCAAAAATATTTTTATTTGAAACTCATGAAAATCGCTCGCTCTTTCTCTTCTACCTACAGCCACGAACTACTTGGATGGGCAAATATATAGTGATTCGGTCAGGGTCTAACTCGCCCTTTTGATTCTAAAAGTTTAGTATTGTTTATTTCTATTGTCTTTTACGTGTTCTGGAATTATTTATGAAAGAAAAATCGTTCAGTTGCTAGCAAAAGGTAAGACTATTTTTATTAGACATTTTTTTAATGAAAAATAAATATAAGTTTAATATTACCTATACGAATATCATTTTTATTGATAAATTTCACGAGAGTCTAATTTATGTCTGAGCTCATAAATATTTTGCTAATTACTCGAGTCGAAGACCATGGACAATTTTTAAAATATTCCTCAAAGCGGATAATGTTAATTTTAATTTATATCCTTCTTGGAACAATGGTCACTTCAACCCGGATTATATCCTTATTAACCCAATAAAATTGTCGTTAACTACCATTGCTTCCGCTGATCTAAAATTTGGGTTTTTCCTTCTACCATATATTGAAAAATCCTTTGATTAGTTTAATTAATAACAAACCACCCTAATAGTTTTCTTGAAATGCTTTACCCTCCCGAAATGTCACGCCCCTCCCTAGACATCCCTCTACAAATATCCTAACTCAAATCAAAAATTTTGTATTGTATTAAGTGTTGTATTTTGATTTTAAATTGTGTGTTATTTTTGTGATTGTGAAATGGGAAAAGGAAAATTATCGTATAAGAGAAAATCACATTCTGTCTCAAGTAAAAAGTAAGATTTAGTATACTTATTATATTATTAAATATTTCCATATTACCTATTTGTTTATATGTCTATACCGGGTGGCCACCAAGTTAATCTACAATTACAACAAATAAATACGAGGTCGTTTAAAAGCGACAAAAGTTTTTATTTTCCATTTATTTTTTATTTTATTATGTTCCTATTATAATTCAATAGTTGACAATTAAATTATATTTTTTTATTCTCAGATTACTGTTATGTAAAAAAATGTAATTCAAATATTTAATAGTGCCCAATAACTTAATGTTTAATTAATTTTATTCAAAAAGATTTATAAATATTCAAGATGAAAATGATCAGGACCGTACTTGACCAATAATGCTTCAGAGACATACAATTAATGAAAATTGATAGTTCGTAAAAAAACACCCAACAGAATATGTTTATACAATCTCAGGGACTTTCCGAGCTTAAGAACAGGTTAAGAAATCATTTAAAAAAAATTTCATTCAAAAATATTCAGTAGATTTTTCAGGATTTTGATTATAAAAATGGTATTTTTGAAGCGCTAACAGCTATCCTATGAGATTTGCTTTCTTACTCGCACAATATAGCCATCGATGTCGTTTAAAATGAACAGTTTGTACGGACTCAGGACCAATTTGTGCCCATTATAGTTTTATAATGGAACTTATCTTGTTATTAATATAAACATAATAAATCAGATTAGATTTTAAACGAAGTGGCTTTTTGTTTACATATTATTTTGGATCTTTTTAACTCCTTTGGTAGCTTGCATAAGAAATATAAACATGAATAAATTAATTTTGAAGATAAATTATTCACTTTAGTGCAAAATGTTTCAGTGCAAAGTTGTAGGGCATAAAATTCTCTACAGGTTTTTTATCATAATTTTTCCAGAATTCCTAATAGATTTCACACATTATTTTAAGAGATCATAATTGTAGCAGTGTGTTATATACAATGTGGGCAAGCGGATTATTTTTTTGATAAATTATAGGAAATCAAAATTGTAGAATTCAAAATTTCCTACAAAATTTGTTCTCGCCTTGTTTTGGAATTCCGCATGGTTTAGCCGATATTTTTTATTTTAATTCTAAATATTTTTTATCTTATTAAATTAATTGGTTTAGATAAATTTTAATATTACAAATTTTAAAAAAGATACAATTAAATTTGTATTAAAAAACGTTATAATTGCGATTTTTTTCAAAATTTTATTAAAAAAATTGATGAATTTTTAAAATAATGGATCAAAAAAATTACGATCTTTAAACTAAATTGAATAACTTTTAAAATATTAAAGATATGACAATGGGATTTTTACCATTCGAAAGATGATATAAAACTCTAAATTCACAATGTATTTTACAAATTTAAATAAATAAAACAGCGTTTTAAGATTTCCACAAAAATAATAACAAAAGTTATTAATTTAATAGTGACTAGTTTCGTTACATAGTTACTAAGTAACGAAACTAGTCACTATTAAATTAATAACTTTTGTTATTATTTTTGTGGAAATCTTAAAACGTTGTTTTATTTATTTAAATTTAATAATGGATTCTCATCAAGTAAAAGCCCACACAATTAAACAATGTATTTTACTATCTTCGAATTTAGAATTGTAATTATTATAGCCAAAATAAATAATTTTTTTGTAATTTTGTGTTATCAAAAAGTATAAAATAAATGAAAAAGTAAATAGTACATCTAAAAAGAATCGAAAAGTAATATATGTGTAAATTATTTCATAATTTTAAAATAATAAAGTGTAAAAAAAAAGAAGATTTTTTTCTTTTTTAAATTAACTTTATTAATATATTTTGATCCAAAAACCTAAAAAAAGGTCTGTTACCCAATTAAAATAAAATTCAATGGGATATTAATTATTTATTGATTTTAAAATTATTCAAAAAAGGTTTTTTTTTTAAGGTTAATATTAAATATTAAAAATTTGGAAAAAAACGCCATTAAATTTGTAGTAAAAATTCGATAATATTGATTTTTTTCAAAATTTTATTAAAAAAATTGTAGAATTCGTAAAAAAATTTCGAAAAACTTTTGAATTTTAATATAAATTTAAAGAGAAATTGAACTTTAAAAATATTAGTTATTAAAATAGTATTTGTACCATTCTAAAGGCAATACAAAGCTCTAAATTAAGAATATATTTTAGTTTCTTCGAATTTAAAATTGTAATTGTTATCCAAAATTTTTTTAATTTTTTTGTCCTTTTGTTAAATCGAAAATGATACAACAAATGAAAAAAATACATTCGAAAAAGTACATTATGTGTGAAATATTTTATAATTTTAAAATAATGTTGTAGAAGTTATAGCCAAAAATTATAGAAAGTTAAAAAAAAATTTGACAAAAATTTTACTTTTTTAATTTTTTTAAACTAACTTTATTATTGTATTTTGATGTTGCAGAAAAACGAATTACTTTACTAGGTGTGTTCGGAAAGTGAAATTTATGATCAGAAGTCACATGAAAATGATTTTAAAAAAAATTTATTTCCTATTCTTTACAAAATTGTTATAAGATAATTTAAATTTTTGTTTGAAACATAATCTTTAATGCAAAGTATGAATTTAAAAAAATCGTTCCTAGAAAAAATTTTTTGTTGCTTAAAAACGTATTTTTTAATTAAAAATTTTTTTCTACCCCCTGTAATTACTATTAAGGAATCACTTTATTTAATCATAATTTATCTTGCCTTTGATAACTAAAAAAAATTGTTTTTATTTATATTTTCATTGTTTATTTAATAAACAATTTGTTTTAAATAATTAAATTTTTTCTATATATTTTTATTTCTACATAATGAAACAAAAACAACCATGTGTTATTTTTTGAGAAAAATAATTTATTTATATGGTAGAATAAAATTGTTAATTAACAAATACGTTTTTAAGGAATAAAAAAATTTTTGAAGGAACGATTTTTTTAGAAAAAATCAAAATTTGCATCAAAGATTATGTTTCTAAAAAAAAAATTAACTTATAAACAACGAATTTGTTTATAACAATTTTATAAACGATATGAATTAAAAAAAAAATAAAAATCATATTCATGTGACTTCTGATCATAAAAAACAGATCAATAGTAATACGAAAAAAAAAATTTTTTTCAATGATTAATCAAGCTTTTTAATTTTTAACCCAAGTAAATAACGAAGTGAAAAATAACAATTTTTTAATTTTTCCAACGGGAATCTTTTCTGAGACCTTTCAAAAATAGGTCCAAAAAAGGAAAAAAGTCAGATTTGTTATTTAACAATTGTCGCACTTACAATGTCCAAGTTCAAGTAGGAAAAATTTGTTAATTAATGCATAATTAATAGAAAAATCGCGTTAAAAATTTTTTGACCTCGTATTATTGTTCATAAATCTATTCAGTAGATGCCTGAATTTTTTCAATTTATTATTTTCATATTTAATGAGTTTAAATAATAATTATTCATTAAAGGTCCAAAGTGGGCGGCGCTTACGCAAGCCAGAGTCCCCGTTTTCGGCCGTATTTTTAACCGTCTGAGAAAACTATAAATACTGGTGCTACAGTTCCGGGAGATATAATTTTTTGGTGAAATTTCTTCCTCTTTTTGAATCTTTTTTCCAATTTGAAAAATGTCAAATAGTTTTTGAGATAAGTATTTTCAAAAAAAAACAAACCCCGCATTTTTCTCAGATAATTGTTTATAACTTTTGCAATTTTTTCAAGCGGCTCTTGAATTTTTTCAAAAATCATCTACAGACAAAAAGTACCTGCTGACTATATTAACAGTTAAAAATAAAATACGAAATATATTTTTTTCAAAGAATGTGTGTATGCTGATTGAATTTCTCACACAGTCTAAACGTAAACAATACTAGAGCACGTTGGGTATATAAAAAGGTTCTACAAGTTACATCAGTCTGCATTTAGAATGAAATATTGCTATTAACAATCTTCTAATATCCGATAAAATGTATGAGACAAAAAAGTTAGGCTTGATATGCGTGAACATGCAAACGCGAACCACTAAATGCAAGAATAACATTCTGCGTAAATCAAGCGCGCAACTGTATAAATGGCTGAATCTCAAAAACTGTATTTCGGATTTCCATATGTAATCCACACAAAATTAAGACAATTAAATTCTGCAGTTTTTGGTGTAAAACAAAGTGTAGGTTAATATATCAAATAAGGGAGATTGTACGGTGTGTACAATTGAAAAATTGAACTAAATTGTGTACCTCTCAAGTTTTTTGGTTCTTTTAAATTTTTTGAGAAAAAAAATTTAACAATGTTGAATTGCTATTACAGAGACAAAAAAACAGAGCTTTCAGATAAAACAAAAACGATGTTTCTATTTATTATAGAAGCCAAATGGCACGGTCATAACGTAAAAAAAAACAAAATTTAACCTAATTTTTTTGTCTCGAAGTAAAATTAACGTGGGATACAAACGCCAAATCGGTGCGAGAGTTTCTGAAATTTGTACCTCCGCTCTTAAGTGTTGAATTAGTAGATTTTTATCTAAAATATTTATTAAAAGAAATTGTAAAACGTATCTAATTTAGTTTCTTTATGTGAAATAAAATGTTTTGTTTTTCATTGAAAATAGTAAAAGGTTTTTTTTATTTAAAAGTATTTAATTTATTTCGACCTATTTTTATCTGCAGGGTGAGGTACCTTTCAACTTTGATATGACGAAAAGCAGTAGAACAGCCTTAAATAACATTTTTAAGGCTTGTAGAAAGTGTTAAACAAGTTCAATTTTTAACACGTTTGTTTAAAAAAGGTATTAAGTTAGACATATACTTTTATTAAAAATGCATTTAAGAACATATTTTATAGCAAGTGCACAACTGTATAAATTTATCTAAACAACGTCGTACTAAAATAGTAAATAAACGAACGTAAACAACAATTTTCTATAAATATTCCAGCAAACACTTTAGAAAATAATTAATGGGCGAATTACTCGTACGAGTGGGTTTCCTCCATTATACCACCAGCCTCTAAAATCAGGTCAAACAGAGAAATTTCTCGGCTTTCCTTAAACGAAAGTCCCTTTCTCTAAACAGCGTTTAATACAAAATGAGCTTAGAATTCTCAACAGACGAAAGAGGTTTATTTTTGTGTACTTAAATACCTGTTAAAATTTTAATAGACTTTAAAATTGTTTTCTTAGTTATCTGGTTTAAATTTAATGATACGCATTTTAAAGTTTAACTATACAAAATACTTATATATATTTTATCGTTTCAAAATAAGTAACGGTATAATTAAAAATTTAAAAGGTAATAAAAAACTCAAAATATATAGATACTTACTTTCGTTTCCTTTCATGACCATGGGACTAATCATCAGAAGGCTGGCGCATACTGCTCCGGTACCGTGACCAAAGAGAGTAACTGAATTACTGTCTCCTCCAAAAGCTGCAATATTATCTTTGATCCAAACTAGTGACGCTATCTGATCGACCAAACCAAAATTACTTTTCGACATTTCTTCGGTACCAGCCTTTAGAAAACCTGTAAAAAAAATTAATGTCTATAAAAAAAACAAGCTTCGTTATAGTTTTTCATGTATCAATGGTGATTAAGTTATATAGATTCTTTTTTTACATACTTTTTACCTATTTTATTAAACGGTTAGTAAGAGCTGTGAAATGATTAATATTGTATATATTAATATGTAAACACCCTGTTTATTAAATTTCCAAACCAATTTGTAGAAAAATAAAAATAAATTAAATACGTGTTTGAATTTTTTTGTCTACCTCGTCAAACTCTTGTTATACTCTATTCTCTTATCTCTCACACACACGCACATAAGATGAGCACCAAGCCTCCTACCTTTCCATGTATTCCTCTCGAAATAAATCGAAAGACAGGGAGCTTACTCTACCACCCCCTATCGTTTCCGATAGATCCTCATTGTCGACTTACTCTCTTTGCGTTTATTATTCCCCTTCGGTGTGCATTAAAAGGGTAAAGCTGTCATTACTGAAGTAGAGAGGTGTGTTAAGTACATTGTTATTTTCGTCACCTATTTAGTATTCGCTTTTTGGTCTCATTTTTGATCCTGACTTGGCAGTTAATTTTCCGTATGCGATTGAATTTAGAATATCCACAAAATAGAGTCGTGCTAATTGTTTGTTTTAATAATAATATCTCTAAATTTGTCATTGTTTTTATTTTTTTTCTTTAAATTTCGTTATTGATCTTTTGTACACTTAACTTTATCGGGTTTGCCTTAGCACTTCGAAGTAGTTTGTTTATTTTTTTTTTACTTATATCCAGTTTTATGTGTATGCTTTACTTCCACTTCTTCTAAAGGTTTTGAGAATACAAAACTATGCATGTCCTTCAAATTGTTAGCGACGACCCAATAGGAAGTTGCTTACTACGACCCATATGAAATCGCTATCTTCGTAACTATGTGAAAACGGTATCTTCAGGAGAAATGATCCCAGTCAAATTCTGAGCAACTTAATTTTTTTCTGTGGTCTGTATGTCTGTCTGTCAGTTTATCTGTATGTCTGGTTGTTGTCCGCAAAGATTAAAAATGCCATAACTTTTCAATTCTTCAATGTATCGATGTGAAATTTACACCATTTTTAAAAACCCACGAGTATTACATTTAAGTAGAAAATGAGCGAAATCGGAAAATGAATAAACAGGGTTTTCCGGGTTTTTCTCCCCCTTTTTTTCAAGTTTCACAGGAATTACGCTGCGCCGTAATTTTTGAGTAAACCGCTTCAAATTTGGGAAAAAGATATCTTGAAGTACTGTTACGAAGCCTATTAAAAATCGAAATAATCGGAAAATGTCTTGTAGGTTTTCCCGGGTTGTTTTTCCGCAAATGTCATCATTTTAAAAAATCCATATCTCTGAAACCGTAACAGATATTCAAGAAATGAAAATACGTGTAAATGTAGGACTGAAATAGCTCAACAAGTATTATTTGAAGTATTTTTCCGAAATTTGTTGAGAAAGTTGGGAAAAAATAAATAAAAAAAAAATAACTTTTTTGAAATTAAATTCCGAAAATCTGAGAAACATGGGGGAAATATCGAAAAATGTCAAGAGGACGTTTTTGCTGTATTTGAAAGGATCCTATGAAATGAAAAAAAAGTCATGAGAAATAGAGACAAAAATAATGAAAAATAGTGAAAAATGGGGAAAAAATAACGAAAAATAGGGGGAAAAAATAATGAAAATAAGGAAAAAAATAAAAAATGGGGAAAAAATATTGAAAAATAGGGAAAAAAATCATGAAAAATAAGGAAAAAAAATTTAAAAATAATGAAAAATATGAAAAAATAATGAAAAATAGTGAAAAAATACTGAAAAATAGGGAAAAAAAATAATGAATAGGGAAAAAATAGTAAAAAAACAATGAAAAATAGTGAAAAAAATAATTAAAACTAGGGAAAAAAATATTGGAAAATAGGGAAAAATATAATGAAAAATAGGGAAAAAGAGAGAGAGGCGAGAGAAAGAGAGATTGAACTATATAAGGAAATTAGTTCCTGACGGAGGTCCCTTGACCGCACAAACTTTTTAATTTGTCTGAGGTAGACGAGTATGATAAAAGATAGCAAACATATAAGCATATAAGCACTCGACGAAGTTTCAACTTGTGTGCAAAAAATATTTATGCGGAAAAACGGGGCAGGGAGGATCGTAGTCGTCGCATTTACTACACCCTTGTGGTTAGTTGCTTGTTATATTGGCCTTCCATATTTTCTTAAGTCACATATTCTGCAGTCATTTGTAAATTTGGATCGGTCGTTAGTTATTCATCTAGTTTTTTTCTGCTAATTGCTTGTCTGAGATATTTTTTAACCGCATATGGGATGGGTTCTTACCTCTCGCTAAAAAGGTTAGACATGAAATGCCTCCCAAGCATTAAACACATTATCTGCTTCAAATCATTATGTGAAGGTGAGAAGTTGCCACATTTAAAACAAATTTTAAAAATATACATTTACTAAAAAGTTCAATAAAATAAATTTACAATTTGAACAAATTGTTGTTCTGACAATGTTCATTTGGATTCTGCTTTTTCGATTCATTTTCTTGGTATGATTCTTTCGCCATTTTGCTCATTGCTGGTAATGAGTTAACAGGTCTGTAGCTATATGGAAAGGTATGCCTAGGTTTCCTTATTATCACGATAATGGTCTTTCAGTACGCAGCTTTCTTTATCTTCCTGGTATATTTAATTTTCCACTTTTCTACTTCTTTAAAATTCATATCATTTTCTTCACGATATTACATATTTCCTAATGATTTTTTCTTTATATGTTTTCATCTATATATACTTTGGTCATCACCTATTAGTACTTTTATAGGTTTTCCAATATTGTATGAAAGAAAATATTTAGATTAATAACTTTATTTACTTTTCCATAATCAAAAGTATAATTTTCCGATAATAATTATTATGATAATTATTATTCTCTGACAATGGACTTATCCAGTAGGAACGAATTTGTTGGTTTTATATTAATGAATGAATAGCTTAAAGAGTTTAGTTGCTTATGTTGATTTTCATTATTCTTATAATATTCATTAATTAATAAAAATCAATAAAAAGTAATTAATATATTTTGAAAGTGGTCCTGCTTCTTGACCAATAATTAACGTTTTACTTTCTACAGCATTGCCAATATTCGAGCTTCTTTTAATCATAACAAATGAGAACATAGCCAAATGTAAACTGTTTCAATTGGGCTACGTCACAAGCCACTATAGCCCCGATATTCAAATTTTAAGAATTAATTACAACCGCAGGATCGGTCTCAGAAGGGCTGGACCCGGTGCAATGCGATATGGTAGGCAAAAATTATAAAATAAAAAATATAAAAAAATCACTGGATGAGTCCATTACTTGATTTCACAATTTTCTTTCATATTTCCACTTTTTTTAATTATTTAATATAATGACGCGTTTAAAATTATCGTTTTTTGTATGGTTTTCTCTTTTCATTATTTAATCTGAACTCTGAAATATTATTAAAATATTATTTAAACAAACTTTTCATCTTATATATAATTTTTCCAATTGGTATGTCGATTCTACTCATATTCTTAAAGATTTATTTACCTCTTTAATATATATCTCAGCGGGATTCGCTGCAGGGTACCTAATAATAATCAACCCTCATTCAATTTTATTTCATTTATATAACTTTTTAAATCTTTTATTTTTGAAATATTTAGCATAATCTAAAATGAACTTATCTATTTATTTAACTTACAATATTTCATACAAATACAAATACTTTGAAAAACATTCAACACAATAAAATATTCTTACTACCTTTTTCACTATTTATTTAGTTAGTTATCAAATGTATTGCTCCTACTTTTTATTTTATTTGTATTTCATAATTCTTTTACATAATAATAATAAAAATAATAATAGCATTTTTTTTGGCTTTAAGTACAAAGGTCATTAATACATCATACAATGTATGAATCTATATTATACATTGGAAAAAAGGAAAACTGGTCACATGAGTTTAAAGACCTCTAATTATAATTCTATCTCTGCGATTCGTTATCGAAATCGGTGCGATATTAACAGAGGGTTATATTTCATGGAACTTTTTTCAGATTTTTCTTCAGGTATTTTCCAATTTTTCTGATGTTTGCAGATTTATTATGATTTTTTCGATTTTTTTTTCAATTTTATCCAGTTTTTCTGGTTTTTCAATTTATTGTATTTTTTTGCAAGTTTTTGCAATTTTTTGCGATTTCTTCCAATTGTTTGCAATTTATTGAAAGTTTCTGACAGGTTTTTGAAATTTATACATTTTTTGACAATTTTTTTCAATTTATTGGTAGTTTTTAGCTATTTTTTTACATTTCTTTGCAATTTTTTGCAATTTTTTGCATTTTTTGCTATTACTTGAAGTTTTTGCAATTTAATGTTTTTTTTTTAAATTTTGGCAATTTTTCATAATTTATTACCATTTTTGACAATTCTTTGCAATTTATGTAATTTAATGCAATTTCCTTCAATTTTTTGCATTTTTTTACGTTTTTTTGCTTTTTTCCAATTTTGGGCAATTATTTGCAATTTCTTCGGTTTTTTGAAATATCTTGCAATTTTTTGCAATTCGTTGCAAATTTTTGCAAATTTTTGCAATTTTTTGAAATTTTTTGAAATTTTTGGTAATTTTTTACAATTTCAGTTTCTTGCAATCCCTTGCAACTTTTTGGCCGTTTTTGGTAAGTTTTGTAATTTTCTACATTCTTTTTGCAATTTTTTGATTTTTTTTATCAGTTTTTGACAAGTTTTTGCAATTTTACGGCCCTTAAATTTATCGAGGGACAATGTATAGTATATTAGTAGTATAGTAATGCGGTTGCTGGGTTCTAGAATGGTGTGTTGAATATGGTTCTTAAGATCACCTCATACTTGGAATCTTCCGAAATTACGATTGGTTATTGAAGACTGTCAGCTCTTTCATTGACAGGGATGCTGACGTGTGATGATACTCAAATTATAGTTATGCTGTGGGAAGTAAGTAGGTTAATTGACTCATCTCTGTTGATAGAAGATAGTGAATCAGTACAGATTGCCACATTTTTATAGTCTGCCAACAAACAATTTGTGGCTGGCAAGATAGCAAAAAGCTAAACGATATAGACACTAGGGTGTGCGGTAAATTCACTGCTATCAATTCACCGCCATCAGTTCATCGCCGTCAGTTCATCGCCTCAGCAACTCATCGCCATCAATTCACCGCATAATCAATTCACCGCTGAAAAAATTTATACTTGATACACTGATACTACAAATAAAATTTGGTAAATTTTTTTAAAAATAAAATACAGGGTGTTTCGGGAGGAAAGAAAAATATTTCAATGAGTGATTCTTGGGTTTGTGATATACAGGTATTGAAGTTTAATACAAAAATTGGTTTTTTATTAAAAAGAAGTGAAATACAAAAAATGTCAATAGACGACAAAGTTGTATTTTTAGCTGCCTCATCAAAAAAAAAGAGTCCGTGTCCTATATTTCTATTGTCAGCAGTATTTCTGGAACTGCCTCCTGGTACGCCATTGTTTTATTTAATTTTTTTCGGATTAAGCATTTTTAATTACAACTTTTTCGTCTCTTGACATTTTTTCGGTTTTCTACTATTTTTTATTTAGGTATATGATCTTTTTCTAATCCGGATTATATGTACTTACTACTATCATAAACGTTTATTGTAAGTATTATTGGTTTTCCCAATTAATGTAAAATACACAAATTTTAGGAATTTCCAAATAAAGATCAAATCCAACCACCACTTCTTTACCTGCTTAATATGGTTAATCGCTTAAGGGTAAAACTTTAGTTAAATTTCATTTCATTTTTGAATCATTTGTTCTTCACTTGTGAAGTTGTCAAGTTTCCTAAGCATTCTTTATATTTCTCAAGTTTTTAAGATCAATACTGTCGAACGCTCTTAAGTGAATCGTTAGTATCAAAATGGCTCTTCAGTTTCTTATAACCGAAAAAGCCAAAAGAAAATTGTGCGAAGTTGGTAACTGATTCTTTAAGGATAAGATAGTTGACGAAAAAACACATTGGAGATGTGAAAAATATCAGAAAACGAAGTGTCTAGCCCGAGTGACTACAGTAGAAGATCAAATAGTGAGACGCTGGAAAGAACACAATCATACTGATGATGGAGGTAACGTTGAAGCTGCCAATATTATGGATGTGGTTCGAAATGATCCGTGAGAAATATAAGACAAAGAAAAGATGACGGTCCTGCTATTCCGGGGCATCGTAGTTCAATTGTATTCCCCGAAGACTACAAAATTTCCCTAAATGGAGAACCATTTTTGTTATTTGACTCTGGATACGGTGATGAGAACAGAATTCTAATTTTTTCCACTTGGCGGAATCTTCAACTTTTGGTACGCAGATGGTACTTTTAAAACAGTTCCACACTTATTTAATCAAATATTTACCCTTCATGGATTTAAAAACAACCTTTCGATGCCCTTAGTCGACGCTTTGCTGCCAAATAAACGCAAAGAAACTTACGCTATTTACTTTAGAAAAATAAAGGAATTGGAACCATCTGTATCACCTACTACTATAACAGCAGACTTTGAAAAGGCAATAGAGGACGTTAAAGCAGAATTTCCACGGATTAGGCATCAAGGTTGCTTCTTCCATTTTTGCCAGATTATTTTCCGAAATATTCAAAGCAACGGTTTAAAACAACGGTACGAAACGGAAGCAGATTTCGCTTTAAATCTTCGTTTGTTATCTGCCTTGGCATTTGTTCCAATCGAGTCCGTTGGTGCCGTTTTCGAAGAAATGATTGACAATACAATATTTCCACCAGAAGCACAAGGCGTCGTCGATTATTTCGAAGACACGTCGATAGGGCGCCCGGGCAGACGTCAGCAACGAAGACCACCATGATGTGTGGAATTGTTACCAAGCAGTTTTGCAAGGATTGCCTAAAACAAATAATTCTGTCGAAGGATGGCATATGGCATTTGAGCAACAAGTATCTGCAAATAATTCAAATATTTGGAAATTCATCAAGGCCATTAAAAGAGAACAAAGTTTAAACGAACTACGCATAGAGTAGTGTTTAAGTGGAGAAGAACCTGCAAGGCCTAAGAAAAAATACCGTGACAGTGCTAGACGTTTACAAAGAGTAGTAGGTACATACAATCCAGATATGAATATTCTCGACTACTTACGTGGAATAGCACATAACACGGCGTTCTAAATATAGACTAATTTGATTAATGTATAAAAAAAATGTATAAAAATAAAAAAAAATGTATAAAAATTTTGTTTGAATCTGATGTCTATTTCATCTTTAAAGATTTAAAAAAAAATTCGGCGGTGAATTGATTAGACGGTGAATTAATGGCGGTTAATTTATGAGGCGGTGAATTGATAGCGATGAATTGACGGCGATGAATTGATGGCGGTGAATTTTCCTAACAGACACTGGCTATCTGTGGCGGCAGTTCCAACATCAGCTTCACTTTTAGATGCGTCAGTATAAATAATTTTAGTCACTACTGTTTATAACCTGCAGAAAGGCTTGTTTAAGAAATATTGGAGAGGTTTGGTTTTTGGGAAATCAAATGAGAGATATATTGATATTGGGCAGAGATTTACTTCAGGGCCGTATAGATGCTATTGGATTGGGAGTTGCTAGGGTAAAATCTACGTTGCGTAATAGAGGGATGAGGTTGGATTCTGGTGGTAGCATTACGTATTCGTATTGGGGCTTTTAGTTTATGTACTGGGTTCTGTATTTTAGCTGATACTCTAGAAACGTATGGCAAAAGAAGATATTGTCGTCGTTAAGAAATAGGAAATTTATTAGCTTCAATATAAAAAAAATTCATTTAGACTGGATCGAAAAGTGACTAGGCGCATTCGTTATGTAGAGTTTTGTACGGCGTTTAGCATGCGGAGGTTATATATCGTGGCAGAGAGGTATAAGAAACTATTATAATCCAGCCTTGATCCGATGACTGCCCTGTATGTTTTTAATAGTATGTCCTCTTCAGCACCATGTGGATGGCTAAAAATTAGTTTTAAAATATTGAGTCTGGTCATAAAATTATCTTTAACGTTTTGAATGTACTATTTCTAATTAAGCGTATTGTCAAGGGTGACATTTTGTAGTGTTCCACAACGGATAGAAGTTTCCGTTTCAAGTTATTATTGGCTCTATTATACTGGAAGTTCTGCGGTTTCTAGTACCTTGGATTTCGATATGGAGAAATGGAAGCCATTATGGGGGACCCATTGGTAAAGTTCATCTACTGCATCTTTAAATAGTCTTGAATTAGGCACAATGCTTTTACCGCAACAGAAAAAGTTGGCAGCGTATAGAACAATGTTCACTGGAATTTGTATAGAGGAGTATATTAAGGCTAATGTGAAAATAGTACTGCTCAGGACTCTAGATATATCAGAGAATTTAGAAGATATTCTGTCTTTCGCTGATACATTGAAAGGTCTGTTAGACAAAGAGATTTTAATGAAAGAAAAGATATTGCTTAAGGATTATATTATTTGGTACGATGTCAAGGTCAAAAAAAGCGTCTACAACATCTTGCTTCTCCAGTAAGGCTTCACTAATGTATATTTGGAGAATCACTAGGTACATGGTGCTGCGTTATTCCTGACCGAGCAGATTGGTTTTTTCTCAAGATAACATAAAATAGGTTTTTGTTGATTATTTTTTCAAAAATCTTACAGGATGCGCATGTTAAAGATATAAATCGATAGGATTTAACAGCAATTTATTTTATAACCTTCCAAAATAATAACTTCTCTTTTATTATTTTTACATTTCTACTACTCCTACTTTATTTTAAGTACATATTTATACTGAGTTCATGTTAAATTCTTCTGTATCCCCATATTTACGTTTGCATTTTAGTTAAATCTTCTGTGTCTTACCTTATAATAAACTAATTATTTAAAATTTTCATTTACATTATCCATTTATATTTCAATGCAAGGTGCTATTTTATTTTTTCCATATCATCCCTAAATCCATTGACATGACTTCATTTAAGTTCTAAAAATTCACTCTTCATTTTCGGCACCCATTGCCAACTTACCTTATATTTTTATCTAAGCTTTTATTCTTTTTGATTCTTAAAAATTTCGTTCAAATTCTTTCTACTTATCAATTATTTTAATTGTTTCTATTATCATCGATTTAAATTTTTCTTGAAGTTATCAAATTTTGTTACTTTTTTTTAAGCTGTTATTTCTAGTTAATTCTGTTTTACATTCATAAATTATTTTCCATTGCTCTTTTACCTTTTTCTTTTTAAAAATTTATTCATTTAGTTATTTTCATTATTTTTATTCTATTTGGTTTTCTCTTTTCCTTCATTTTCTTAAAATTTTTATTACTTTTTATTTTCCCGACCCACATCCGAGAAGGGAAAGTATTGTAAACGAGCTAAAAAAAAATTTTCGAGATAAAAATGAAAATATCCATTTTGAGGTCACCTCAGATGATGAAGACCATTTTGAGAATGATGTCTGTCTGTCTGTCTGTCTGTGTGTATTCTTCCACGATAGAGGCCACATGTTTAATCCGATTGAGCTGAAATTTGGAATATACGTTTGGGTTACCCGTCGCAAAAACCCATTAGTTTTCTGTCAAACGGAAGTGTCAACATCAAAATATGACAGATGCAATATGTCACGGAATTTGACTTGCACTATGTCATTTGAAACCCCTAGAAAAATTCTATTCAGAACAGACAAAATTATTTCTTCATCTGTCACCTGTCAAAAATAAAAAAATGTCATAATTTGAAATTTTAACATTAAATATCTGAAAAAGTGTTCGTGGATACTCGTTGGGAAAGTTTTGGGGCGACACAACCGATTTTATTTCTTTTGTGTTCTAATTTTTTCTCATTTTTTTTATTTTTCTGCATTTTTTTGCCAATTTTTTGTTTTGTTGCGATTTAGTTGCTTTTTTACGATTTGGGATTCAATCAAATTTTTTCATTCTTTTAAATTTTTTATGGTTACAATTGTGTCCCGTTTTTTGGTTTTTTTTATGGATTTTTTGCAATTTTTTGCCATTTGTTGAGCTTTTTCTCGTTTTTTTTTACAATTGTTTTGATTATTTCTTGTTTTTTCCAAAATTTTCTGATTTTTCACTCAATTTTTTTCAATGTTTTCTATTTTTTCAGATTTTTCTAATTTTTTGATTGTTCTATTTTTTTTCTCGTTGTTTTCTCATTTTTCTGACTTTTTTGTTTTTTCTGTTTTTTTCTAGTTTTTTTCTGGTTTTTTATTTTTTTTTTTTTTTTCTTGTTTTTTCCCATTGTTCTGTTTTTTTATATTTCTTTTGTTTTCTAATTTTTTCTCATTTTTTTATGTCTTTGATTTTATGCCATTTTTTTGGAAATATGTTGCGATTTGGTTGCATTTTTGTACGGTTTATAATTCAATCAAATTTTTTAATTCTTTTAAATTTTTTATGGTTACAATTGTGTCCAGCTTTTTATTTTTTATTGATTTTTTGCAATTTTTTGCCATTTGCTGCATTTTTTTTCTGATTTTTCACTAAATTTTTCCAATGATTTTTCTATTTTTTCTTATTGTTTCCGATTTTTCTGATTTTGGGATTGTTCTATTTTTTTCTCGTTGTTTTCTCATTTTTATGACTTCTTGGTTTTTCTAGTTTTTTCTGGTTTTTTCATTTTTTTTCATTTTTGCTCATTTTTTTCATTGTTCTGTTTTTTTTATTTTTTCTTTTGTTTTCTAATTTTTTCTCATTTTTACTTTCCCGGCCCACCTCCGAGAAGGGAAAGTATTGTTAACGAGAAAAAAAAAATTCGAGATAAAGTTCGAAATATCCATTTTGAGACGATAAGACCATTTCCAGATATAAGTCTGTCTGTCTGTGCGTATTCTTCCACGATAGAGACCACGCATTTAATCCGATTGAGCTGAAATTTGGTATATGGGTTTGGGTTCTCCTTCGGAAGAACCCATTAGTTTTGTACGACATCTGTCAAACAGAAGTGTCACTATTAAAAAATGACAGATGCAATTTATCACAGAATTTGACTTGCAATATGTCATTAGAAAGCCCTGGAAAAATTCTATTCAGAACGGTCAAAATTATTTCTCCAACTGTCACCTGCCAAAAATAAAAAAATGTCAAAATTTGAATATTTAACATTAAATCTCTAAAAAATATTCTTGGATAGTATTTCTAGTATGTTGTTTTATTTTTCACGTACTTCTTTAACAATTATGTAATCTAGATTTCATTCCCCTAATACAAGAATAAATACTACCATTCGAAAAAGCCGGTATTAAATTTACTACTAAAAATTCAAATAATACTTAATTAAATAAAAAAAAAACTAATTTAATATATTCCTTTATTCCCTAACGAGTGCATCAAAAAATTAATAAAGTAACTAATTAATTATTTAATAACGATAACATTAAAACGAGGCTAGAGTTTTTTTTAATAGAAATTAGCGGATAGTTACGAAGTAGGAATTAAATTTTACAAAATTAAATTTTTTCGGGCATAATCCAAAGTAAACCGAGAATTAAAAGGAAGAATATTAATAAAACGGAATTGCAATTGTCTGGAGCAGCGCTCGCAGAGTTAGATATATCTATATATACCCTTTTGTGTTCCGAGTTTTCCTCTATATTTTTCCTAAATGAATTATGTAGCAATTGTAATACGGAACATGATTTCAAAGTTGCTTCACAAAAGGCCGGACTATTACGGTTTGAAAGAACCGGAATTGAATTGTTTTTATACCAACGAATATAAGGTCTATCTAAAATATACGCACATTTTTCTAAAAAGTCACAGATATTTTTTTTACTATTATAACAGATGGTCAAAATTCACTAAAAATAATAAGTCTAAATTATTCATTAAAAATAAATATTCCAATATTTTTAAATCTGACATAAAAATGGGATGTGGCCAACATACTACTATTGTATATATGCAAATTTCACTTCTCATAACAGGAAAATAATATTTTAAATACTTATTATTAAAAGTAAAATTTTATCTCTTCATAAATATCGTAAGATGGTTAATAGTCGAATGCAAAGCTTACTTCCTGGAAAAAATTCTGTGAGAACATAGAGACAATTCCTGAGTGCTCCAGGATCAGTAAAATACTGCAAAGGGAAAAACATTGGGTCTTTGAGAAATGAAAATAGGGAGTATGCCAGCAACGTGGAGGAGACTTTAGACTTGTTACTAAACTTACACTTCCCGGGCTGCTCACTTAATCAAAGTCAAGAGAACGGTACTGTGGTAGCCCAAGTAGCCAAGGCCACAAAGCAGGACTGGGCCTTGGCAAAAAAAGTTGTAAACAGAACCAAACTTGCATGGGCTCTGAGAAGATTTCAGCCATACAAGACAGTTGGACCAGGTGGCATATTTCCAGCCCTTCTTCAGAAGGGACTAGATGAGCTTGAAGACTCGCTGTGCCAACTACTCCGTACCAGCCTGGCACTGGGGTATGTACCAGAAAAATGGAGGTCTACAAGAGTTGTCTTCATATCCAAACCGGGTAAAGCGTGCTACGCAGAAGTCAAATCTTATAGACCTATCAGCCTGTCATCATTCTTTCTAAAAACCTTAGATAAGATGATTGACAGATATATAAGGGATGAGGTATTGGTAGACTATCCGATACATCGAAACCAATTCCCATACCAATCTGGGAAGTCCTGTGATGCTGGGATTCACACGCCATACATGAGAGGGGCAGAAAGAGTGAGGTCAGGATTCAGACAAATCAATCTGTCTGGTATACGGACGGGTCTAAAACAGAAGACAGCACAGGTGCTGGATTCTATCATATGAACTCAGGGAGAACTTGCATTCTAAACCTGGGATCTATGGCAACGGTCTTTCAAGCGGAAATGACTGCGATAAATGCTTGTTTAAACGTGATGTTGAGCGAGGATCTTAGAAATAATAGAATCCATATACTCACGGATAGTCAAGCATCCCTTAAAGCAATACAAAGGGTGGCAATACTAGTATTGGACTGCCATAAAAACCTAACTGCACTCGCAGAATATAACAATATAACTCTTGAATGGGTGCCTGGGCATAAAAGGAAATGAAGAGGCAGACCGCCTGGCTGGTAAAGGAGCCGAAAATCCTTTAATTGGACCGCAACCCACATGTGGTATTTCCTACCAACATATAAAGGGTATGCTGAAAAAATAATTAAGAGACAAACACAAGGAATACTGGTTGGAACTTCCAGGACTAAGACAGTCCAAAGCACTTATCGAAGGTCCATCCAAGAGCAGAGACAATCTGCTACTATGCCTTAACAGACGGGAACTCAAAACCGCACTAGGTGTCCTGACAGCACACTGCGGGCTTAGAAGACACCTGAACCGCATAGGTGTATCAGAAGATTCCCTATATAGGAAATGTGAGGAAGAGGACGAAACTCCTGTTCATGTATTATGCTATTGCCGGGACCTGAACAGGGAAAGGGAATGGCACTTTGGGGTACAGTATCCTAAACCCGAAGAGATAGCGACAGCTAACATCAGGACTATTCTTGACTTTGTCAAGAGTACTGGACTGATGTGAAAACTGGCGGGGCACAATAGGCCTAGAGCCTTAGTCGAACACTGGTACACATTGTAATATCCCTACCAAAGAGCCACCTGTTGCTTGACGTTATATGGCATCCCATACATTCGCTCTGCACTCCTACTTTCCAATTTGCTTGAAAACCTTCTACACTATCATACTCCTCAAACCCCACAAAGATCCCACCTCCCCTAACTCGTACAGACCCATATCCCTGACGAACGTCCTAGGTAAGCTCTTTCAAACGTTACTGAAGGAGCGTATATGGAATTTTCTGCAGAAATGGGACCGATTGCCCAATTCCAACATGGAATTAGGCCTGAACATTCCACTCAAGATGCACTAGTGAGACTCCATACCATAGACTTAAAATCTCTCAACTCAACCCTTGGCACTTGTACTGGCAATCCTGTTTGATGTCCAGAAGGATTTTAATCACGTCTGGCATGCCGGACTTGTTCGGAAGCTTTCTAACATCGGACTCCCTATCCCACTGATAAAACTCATCCAATCCTACATCAGAAACCATTACATCCGTGTCAAACTCGGAAACTCCATGTCAGATCCCTTCCCTCCTCTTGCAAAAGTTTCCCGAGGCTCAGTGCTTGCCTCCGTGTTGTACGTCAAATACAGGAACGACATACCTTACTCTACCTCACCGAGCCACGAACTGACGATATCCAAATTACGCTGACGATACCAAAAGTCGACCTCTGCTAGAATTCACCACAATTCCGGCTGTAAATATGGTGTATTAAAATTATGAAATACATAATAGAAATTCAAGAATTAAAATTATGAAAAACATAATATAAATTCAAGAATTAAAATTATGAAATACATAATAGAAATTCATAAGTGTGTAAGGTTTAATATTTAATAGAAATTTCATTTCTATTATGTATTTCATAATTTTAATTCTTGAATTTCTATTATGTATTTCATAATTTTAAATCGGAAATTTCTTTTATATTTTGTATAATGGAAATACGTGTATTAAAATTATGAAATATGTAATAGAAATTCAAGAATTAAAATTATGAAAAACATAATTTTAAATCGGTAATTTCTATTATGTTTTGCATAATGGAAATACGTGTATTAAAATTATGAAATATATAATAGAAAATCAAGAACTAAAATTATGAAATACATAATAGAAATTCAATTTCCATTAAGTATTTCGTAATTTTAATTCTTGAATTTCTATTATGTATTTCATAATTTTAAATCGGCAATTTCTATTATGTTTTTCATAACGGAAATACGTGTATTAAAATTATGAAATACATAATAGAAATTCAAGAATTAAAATTATGAAAAACATAAAAGAAATTCGAGAATTAAAATTATGAAAAACATAATAGAAATTCAAGAATTAAAATTATGAAAAACAATAGAAATTCAAGAGTTAAAATTACGAAATACTTAATGGACATTGAATTTCTATTATGTATTTCATAATTTTAATACACGTATTTCCATTATGAAAAACATAATAGAAATTGCCGATTTAAAATTATGAAATACATAATAGAAATTCAATTTCCATTATGTATTGAGGTTGCCTATACTGCTGTAATACATTTACCCGAAAGTGCGAAACTGGGTGTATAACTGGCAACACGCCTAACAGATATCATTGTATATAGACTAGAAGTCTATAGACTGGAAGTCTATATACAATGCCGATATCTACTTAGCGAGAGCTTAGATGTTTAGAAAAAATATCATGTATAAACAGTGTTGCCAGAAATAGATTGACTATACTATTTCAGGTACATGTATTTCAGTAGTATAGGTAACCTCAATTGGTTTGCAAACCGTAGTATTGAAATTGTGCAAAAATGTCAAAATTTTTTTTGCTCCAAATGACTTAAAATGTCATGAAACGTTGAAAAAATTGATTTTTCGAGAAAAAAAAAGTCTGTCTGTGTGGATGTCTGTGCGCACGATAACTCGAGAACGGTACGGCCGATCCGGAAAATTCTTTCGGCTATGGGTTTTTATTCAAAAAAGAAAGGCTCTATCGCCATACTATATAATTTTAACTGAACTGCATATAAAAAAAATATTTCTTTTTCGAGTACCATTTTCTCTTCAATTCCTAAAATGTTAAATTTTCTAAATTTATAATCTTGTAACCTATATCCGTTTCAACGTATGAGGCCAATCATGAATTTAAGAACAAATTCTGAGCTTTATATCTGCTACGTACCAGTCCACCCTATATTGAGCACACATCATTACTAAAATCTGAATTTGAATAATTAAATCATTAAATTATTCTTTGAAAATTAGTAAAATACTAACAAAGTTAAACGCTAATGCCCTTTTCAAATTGCTACTGTGCATGATGTTCTTATTTTCCTAAATATAATACCATTTCGATTTGTTTTTGCTATTGCGTATGATTTTCCTTTTCGTATTTATTATATAATATGTTATACAGTGCTGTTTGTCTAATTCAAATCTGATCACTAATAACGAAGTTAAATGCTAATTCCATTTTTATGTTGCTGCTGTGCATGTTTTTATCTTTACTTCACGTTTTAAACGCAGCCTCATTTAAATCTGCCCAATATTAATCAAGTTAGATGGGCAATATAGTCAAATGTCTTGTTAAGATTTTTACAGAATTATTATTGTATAAACGATTAAGGAAAGTAAAGAATTTTTGTAAATTTATTCATATATTCGATATTTGAGTAAATTATCATACTTTTATCATATATTTTTCCGTATGAATTGTTAACAAGGTGTATACAAAACAATTGTTATCACAATCTAAAAAAGAATATATCTCCAATTCTCCGGCACAAATATATGCACAAATAGAAGCTCGCGTATTGTAATGTTGGGATCAAAACAAGGTATGAAAGAATCAAAAATGAATGTAAAGATATATCAAGATGAGTAGCCCTTTACCCTCTTGGGTTTGATATAGTGCAATAAAAATCTCCTATGTTTCCGGAAAAATTCTCTTGAAACTCGGTTTCCGTCCAGGAGTCATATATTAGTTTCCAGATTTTTATCTTTTGACTACCTTGAAAAATTTTTGTTGTGGATGTTTTTTCCCTAGCGATTCTGGTCTGATTTCCACCGAGGCGAATTTATTTCCAGAAGTAAAAGCTAAACTTCTAAACATTTTATTTGAGGTTAGGATTCTCTAGGTAACGTTATGACATCGTTGTGTAATAACGACGCTGGGGAAAGTAATAATAATATATTCAAATGCCGGGAACTGTGGGAAATGCTCGGCGTATAGTTAAACTGAACGAACAAACGGTAACGAGTAATTCTTTTTATTTGCCGCTGGAAAATGCTACAAAACATTTTACTATTATACCATGTTTATAGAAACACTCGGTGGTTAATAGATACTGAAATATTAAAGTACTTTTTTTTATTGAAACGCTGCACCGTATTTTATATTTAATTTCGTTATACCACAAACGCGTTTTAAACGAAATTTTTTATAGATGATAAACATACATTTCTTCATGGTGTAATTATTTGGATAAGATCGTGATTTTTGGTATATGAAATAATTTTTGTTAAATTTTTCATATTTTCAATTTTTCAGTTATAAGAACAAATGAAAAATAGCCATTTACCTCAGATTAAAGACATTTCTTGGCTGATTTATGTATTTGTGTATTTTTCTTTAATTAAAATTAATATCTTAATAAATGCCTTGAATTAATATTAAGATAATTCTCATTTCTGCTTTTGAGCATTTGCACTTTCAGTACAGTTATAAGTAGAAATAAATAGTAAAATTATTCATTCTTAATTGAGTCATAATTTTTTAAAGTTCGTTAAGGTAAAAAAATCGGTTGTGGCGACCCAAAACTTTCCCGACGAGTATCCACGAATACTTTTTCAGATATTTAATGTTAAAGTTTCAACTTTTGACAATTTTTATTTTTGACAGGTGACAGTTGGAGAAATTATTTTGACTGTTCTTAATAGAGTTTTTCTAGGGCTTTCAAATGACATATTGCATGTCCAATTCCGTGACATATTGCATCTGTTATTATTTGATAGTGGTACTTACGTTTGACAGATGTCGTACAAAAACTAATGGGTTCTTCCGACGGGTAAGCCAAAATCCTATACCCAATTTCAGCTCAATCGGATTAAAAGTGTGGCCTCTATCGTGGAAGAATACACACACACACACACACATACAATCAGACCGACAGACAGACTTCTATCTGAAAATGGTCTTAATCGTCTCAGGGGACCCGAAAATGAATATTTCCGTTTTTATATCGAATTTTTTTTTAGCTCGTTCTGAATACTTTCCCTTCTAGGAGGTGGGTCGGAAAAGTAAAATGTAATTCTTAAATATAGGTATCGTAGTATTGTATGTTTGCAATTCAATTAAGAACACCATAACACGATCATATATGACATGTCTAAATTATATATTTTTGTTTTCAGTAAATTATTTTTATTATTCTTCAATCCTATGTTGATTTTTTTAAGCTTTCTTCAGGTTTCATA
The DNA here is from genome assembly GCA_963243735.1 of Neocrepidodera transversa. NCBI lineage: Eukaryota > Metazoa > Arthropoda > Insecta > Coleoptera > Chrysomelidae > Neocrepidodera > Neocrepidodera transversa. The sequence goes on along the minus strand of OY725340.1, from coordinate 28,100,187 downwards.
TACAAAAGGGTACAAAATGCTCTTCATCAATTCTTAATAATATACCGACAGCCCGTTGTAAAAAAACTTTTAAGCAAAAGAAGATACAGCAACCCGGTGTAACGAAGTTACCTTATTACCAGGGTTATTTTTATTAGTTAATTAAAATATTTTTTTATTTAAATTATATCGCGATGGATTATAAATGGCCGGAATCCCATGAAACTTTAAATTATGGTGAATGCCAAAATAAACACTTCGACGGACGGACTTTTCCTCGTGACGCGTACCCAACCAACCTCAAGGTTTCTCGCGCCTAAAATCGGTTTAATCAGTTAGATTAGAGATTCGAACAAGATCACTTCAATAGTGCCTGTCCAGCCAGCCACTTCTAATTATCAGTCAATAGAAGCCGACTTCAACCGAAGGGTTATTTTTGAATTTTGAAGATTCGTAGCAAGTCCAGTCCATAGCTACCGTGCATATCCGGATACAAACATATAGTGGGAGAGTAAAGGTTTCGTCTTGAGCAAAGAATACATATATACCAAGAAGCGAAGGCCGGAGAAATTTCTTTGATGTTGGAAGGGAAAAAAAATTTGTGACAGGTGACTGATAACTAATATAACAGCTGAGTTTAGCTTCGTTACTCTTTTCACTCGTTTTACCCCGATCTTGATCTATCCATTCGGGTATTGACAAAAATTCATTTAAATTAATTTTATACATATGTTTAGAAAACAAAAGTAATATTTACAATAAAATAATATAAAATAAACAAAATAAACAAACAATCCGCACTTTATTCAAAAATATAGCACCTTTAAACAGAATTGACATTGACGTAAACTAATATAACTCGCACATGCGCGTACAAATTTCGGTCCATGCAAATACCGTAGCCTTCGCTTCTTCGTCGATAGGTATTCTTTGTCTTGAGTGGAGGAGAATAAGAATTCAGTTATACGAGTACCAGCAAGCCGACTTCCACGACTGACCAGCAAGCGGTGAGAAAAAATAGGTAGTAAAATCGATCATCTTTGGATAGGTAAACAAAGTGCTATTTTTTTTTAATGCGATTTAATTTTAATTTGAGCCGTATACAGGGGAAACGCGATAATAATCAGTTGGTGCCGTGAGCAATCACTGCCTAAAATACCGCGAGTCATTTTTATTTAATAATAACCTTGGCTGCTGTGAGCAATCACTTTCAAGTAAATATTCCATATACAGGGGAAAAGCGTTTTACTAATAATCAGTTGGTGCCGTGAGAAATTACCGCCTAAAAATTGTACCGCGACTCGTTTATTTTATTTAATAATAAATACATACAGGGGGAAACGCGTTCCAGAGTTTATCTAATAATAAGTGGGTGCCGTGAGAAATCACCACCTAAAACGTCGCGGGTCATTTTTGATTAATAATAGCAATTGGCTGCTGTGAACAATCGCCTCCAAATAAAATTAGTGCCATTATACAGGGGGACGCGACCTAAGTTTTGATTTATAATAATAACTGGATCCGTAAGAAATCACCTCCTAAACATATTTGCACCGTACAACGAAATTCCAGTTTTGATTAATAATAGCAATTGGCTGCTGTGAGCAATCACCTCCAATTAAATTTGTACTAGATACTGGGAGGGGCCGCTTAAGGGAAGTAACCATATAAAATAGTACTTTGTCCGACCATGTAGAATCACCGCTTACATTTTTCCTCATCTGCACGATTTGCTACATCATTTATCATAATCACCTGTATGCTTAGAAACCCACCGCGCTCCGATCATTAACCATTAGCACGCATATTTATTTTTCGCATGTAATATTTTGAAGTTACAATAAAGACAGTTATTTTTCATTTGGTGACTTTTTATTTCTCTAATTGGTTGTGAGTTTATATATTGCAGCGAATACCCAGGACCTCCGCCCAGTAGGGCAAGTAAAGCCCGTCCTTCTGGCTACTAAGGCATTAGTCGAAGCCATAAGGACCCCTGGAGAATTTTCTTTCTTCACTGACGCTGCCCAGAGCAAGTGACCTTTACACTCTAAACAAAAGGTGGCGCCAGAAGCAATCCGAAACCTGGACTAAGGCGCCAATGTGACCCGTAATGACCGAAGTGTCGTTACACCGGATAGAACGGCAGAAGTGAGCATATACAGTCTGGCATCAAGATGCCTATATCCAAGTGGAACGGAAGTGGGGAAAAATTTCATTTGAATGGTTTTCGGTCCTTCCATGGAAAAAAGCAACGTTTCATGCCTCAAAGGGGCAGTTGAAGATGTCCTAAAAACCCTATATACGCAATCGTAAGTAGCCAAACCCGTCAGGAAAGAAAATGCAGCAAGTAATAGAAAAGGGTTATGTGGTTATGTGGTTAGGTTAGGTTAGGATACAAAAATGTCATTTGCTGCATCACACGTGACTTAATTGCATATACAGATCTGGTAATATTTTTAAGAAACATGGGGAATTTGTAACGAAAGGAAGAAGAATGTATTTATGCAACGATTCAATGGGAATAAATAAGACGAAACATTGACTCCTCCCTATTTCCACTACTCTGAGGGTAACGTGTTGATGGGAGCGATGTGGTTGCGACTGGCTTCACTTTTAATTATATTTATTTAGTAATTTACAAACTACGGAAGAAGGTATTTGCGGCTGATTCTAAATAGCTACATTTTTACGTCTTTATGATTAGATATAAAATAAGAAAACTTTTATTAGGGATAAATATTTTCTAATTTTTAGAAAAAAAATAATTCCTGATAAATAAAATAATAAATATTCAAAAAATTCTTAAAAATAAAAGTAGATTCTAAAAAATAATATTGTGAAAAATGAAAACTTAATGAATTAAGGGTTCAAATAATCAGTGATAATCAGAAGTCGCCTAAAGCTGAATTCGATCTAACACGATAAACTCTCAGAGACCATCCGTGTATTTCTCCAACCGCAGCGACATAGATCCGATGCGCTACGATAAATTACGATTGTTTTTCGGAAGGAGTATAAGAAAATATTTTCTTCTTATTCCTCGCATATTATTTATTAGGCTTATTGTCTGATACATGTTGCGCAAAGCTTTTTCCAAACCTGTATATGGTTTTAAGATATCCTTAACCCCTCCTTTGGGTCTTGTTGCAATGGTTTTTCAAATCACATTTCCCCCCGCTTCTGTACCACTTAGTGATAACCATCTTGATACCAGATTCTATTATATGCTCCCCTCTCCCGTTTTCTTAAGATTGCTACATCTGTTCTTTTGCTTACGGGTTTTTTTACTTTTTTAGTAGTCTCCCGGTCTATCAACTAAATCTGAACATAAACAAAATATAAACAAAATCCAAAAATTTCAAAGTGACAGATATTATTTGTCATTTACCTAATGTATTGATTATCTCCTACGATAAGTACTATATTATGCCTTTAGTTAAGTGGCGCAGTCATTAAGAGGCCGGCACACCACATGACTTGCGTGGTTTCCGTTGCCGAGAATTACCCAAGGAAAATGTGCTTATATTCTAATGTAAAAGTGTCTTTTTTGTACTTTCCAGTTAATGTTGAGTAATTTTCCTCTCTAGTCCATCTTTTTCGGCACAGAATAAAGTAGAGCGTCACAAAACACATTTTTGAACCACATCTTGCCTAATATAGCAACAGAAATATGCGTATTATTTTATGATATTAAAATATTTATGAAAATAGCACCTTTCTTCAAATTTAAATTGAGAAAAAATATGACAGTGGTATGACTTTGACTAAAAATTATTTAATAGTATAGTATACTAAGGTCGAGACGTAATTTTTATCAGCCGAGCGTTATTATTATCCTGAGAAGCTATTTTTTCCACTACTAGAAAATTTTATCATTTTTACAATGATGTTTTGGATTTTTTTGGGTATATATTTAAAAAACAATTATTGGAAAGAAGCAATTTGTGAAAACAATTGAATGAGAATATTGAATAAATTAAATTGACATTTCATTATGTTAATTGTACTGTGAATTTTAAAACTTTCAAGTAGCAATGAAGACATGAAGAATTCGTTTCATTTGACACTTAGATTTAAAAAAATATAAAAATTATTTTTAGGTTCCTTTTAGAATAGTTATTATTACATAAATAGCACTAATCAATATCAAAATATTTATAACATAACCTTAAACTATTTCCAATAAAAATATATCTGAAAAAGAATTACTTACCTTTATTTTATTTGATTAGGTCAAAAATTCACTTGAAATAATAGGAATTTAATAAAAAGTGCTTATTTGATGTCGAATTTTTTATAGTAATTTTTAAAAAAAAATCTTTTGACAAACGCAATGACAGTTGCGTATAATTAACTTTTTTCTAAGACCGCCTACCTCTGACATCACCTTTAGTCTTCAATTGTTTTTATTGTCTACTGCTAGTAAATAATAAAAAAATATCTATTTGTAGTAGAGAAGAGTATATTGTTTAACGAGCAAGGAATGATAGTTATTTCCCACGAGTATGAAGTTTGCAGCATGAGCCGCAGGCGAATGCTGCAAATCATACGAGTGGGAAATTACCATTCCATGCGAGTTAAACACTATACTTTTTCTACGGCTGTAATAGATAATAGCGAAATGATTTAACAAATAACATGAATTTCAAATTTAACGTCATTCAAAATTTTTATTTAAGTACAATTAAAATATCAATTACACTTAGTAAAAATGAGAAGTTTTGAAAAATGATTTGTAGGACTTTTCATATTTTTCCTTAGATAATTCTGGAATTAAACTTAAACATGCCTGATTTGCGGCACAACTATATAAATATACGAAAATAGAACTTTCATTACTTGAAATTGACATTCCATGAAAGACCTGATTTATTGAAATAATTACACAATAACTTATTGTGTTATCAGATACGGAAATGAAATTGGAGACATACAATGTACCTCATTGATCTATCAAGAACAGTTAAGAAAGAGCAGTTTTGTATTATAGCCGTAGAAAAATTTAACTTCTCGACTCGAATACAGCATAAATAATGACATCTTCTAATACCAGTAGCGGAAAAAAGTACTGCAAACGCTCTCTCAAGAATTAAATACAGAATCGATTGCTAAAAACCGCAGCTTCCTATCATTAATAATTAGCGTCTCTTAACAACTGATTCTGTTTTTAATGCATTAATATTAATTCGACTTTAGGCATCTCTGTTATTGGAACATTTTGAATAGCCTCGATTTTTTATGGCACGCTTTTATAACTTCAGGATTTATTATGACTTAAATAAGCAAACATTTTTATTTATTTTTTGTTTTGAAATTTAGTTATCTAACTGTCAGTAGATAGAACGTCCTTTAACTTTAAAGACTCAATAAGTAAAGGCAATGACGTTTAGAATAAAACTTTACAAGTTGATTTCTTATACAATTGTCACAATCTAAACGTCATTGTTATTAGTTACAGAACCGTTAAAGTTAAAGAACGTTCTATCTACTGAGTATTAGTCTATCAAAAACCAAAATGTGGTCTTATAAAAATTTACTTCATTTTAAAATATCGTCTAATTATAACGTTCAAATGTCATTGCTTAAACGAATTAAAACATTCCATAATTTATCGGATAGTGGAAGGTATATTTTTTATTTAAAGGGCACATGAGTAAACTGATAATGGCCATTTAAAACAGAAAACGCGGTTTGTCTTTTAATCTAATGATATTCGAATGCCAAATCTATACTGGTGAATAAATTTCTTCATCTGTTTTATCCAGATTTTCTGTTATATTGGGCTGAGGATATTTATCGTCTAGTATTTTTTCGGTAAGCTTTTAAGCGGGTAGTTGAAAGGTTTCAAAATAAATCTATAATATAAGCGGAAAAGTCCTGACTGATTGACTGACTGACTGACATAGAATCAACGCACAGCAAAATCTACTTACACTAGAAACTTGAAATTTTGAGAGTACGTAATGTTCATAATATAGACACCCACGAAGAAAGAATTTTGGGAAAATTTGATTTTAAGAGGTAGAAAAAGGATATTGGTAGTGGGGAAAAATATATCTTCGGTATTTTCGGTAAAAAGTAAAAAATTTTAAAAAATTGGAAAAAATTATGAAAAAATTGGGTAAATAAGAAAAAATATGGAAAAATAGAAAAATTAGAGAATAAATAAGGAAACATGGGAAAAATAGTTAAAAATAGGTAGGGAAAATAGTGAAACATGAGAAAAAATGAGGAAAATAATACAAAATAGGAAAAATAAGAACAAATAAGGAAAAATCCTGAAAAACAATGAAAAAGAAAGAAAATGGGAAAATAGGAAAAAATAGAAAGATATAGAAAAAAATAGGAAAAATAAAGAAAATAGTGAAAAATAGGGGAAAATATAGAAAAAATAGAGAAAACCAGGGAAATATAAGTACAAATAAGAAAAAATAAATAAAATAGGAAAACTAGTAAAAGGAATAACCTCTGGGCGATTTTTCAAGACTATTTCCATTTCCGTCAGCGGCAGAAAGTCCGATTCCAAAAAATGAGAATTTCGCCAATAATTTTTTGTTTAATTTTCAAATTTCCACTTTAAAAGAAATCAGTATCGACAAACGTGCTTTTCTTTTTGATATATCTCGAATAGAAAGTTCATTTTGTATAACGAGCCCAAAATCCCCGCACCCGAAATAGCTCATCTTCTTATACAGCCTTCCTTTTTTTGAATAAAAACCGATGGCCGATAGAATTTTCCGGATCGATCGTACCGTTCTCGAGTTATCGTGCGCACAGACATCCACACATCCATTTTGTTTCGCGGAAAATCAAATATTTTTTTTTCAATTTTGCTCGATTTCATTACTACGGTTTGCCCTACTTCAGCAAAGGACTTCACCGTAGTAACTAATGGACAACCAGAAAAAATAGAAAAATAGGAAGAATAGTGAAAATAGTGGGGGAAATGGAAGAAAATAGAGAAAAATCGGGAAAACTATGAACAAATAGGGCAAATTTGTGGGAAAAATAGTGGAAAAATAGAACAAAATAGGGAAATATAAGAAAATATAGGGCAAAATAAGGAAAAGTAGGGAAATATGGGAAAAATAGTGAGAAATAGGTAAAAAATGGAAAAAATATGAAAAAGTAGAAAAAAATATGGAAAAGTGGGCAAATTAGAAAATAAATAGGGAAACGTATGGGAAAAATTGAAAAATAGAGAAAAATGGGGAAAAAAGGCACAAATAGGATAAAATAATGGAAAAAAATAGAGAAAATGAGGTAAAAATAGGAAAATTTACTAACAATAGCGAAATATTTGTAAAAATAAGTAAAAATTTGAAATAAATAGATAAAATAGGGAAATTAGAGATAAATTTAGAAAAATCAGGAAAATAGGCAACTATATGGGAAAATAGTGAAAAATAGGGGAAAATAAGAAAAAATAGTAAAAATAGGAAAAAGGTAGATAATAATAAGGACAGATACAGACGAATAGATAAAAACAGGAAAAATAGGAAGAAATAGGAAAAAACAAGCAAAACTCGGTAGTCCAAGTACTAAAGAGACTCCGTAGCAAAGCACGGGTATTCAGCTTGTTTTTTTATAAGAGCGAAATGAACTTCACAAAAGTTAAGAATGTTAACAAATTGTAAGATTTTTTTAAAAAGTTACCCATTTTTGTACCGGATCAAAATTTTATTTTTGTGTTTTTAGTTGAAATTCATTTTATTTAGAAAATTAAAAAAAAAAGTTCAATAAAAAGTACGACGTCCTTTAGTAACAACCTGGTAATGCTTCTTCATATTTTCGATCGGATTGATGAAGTAACCTTCAATTTCTCTCCAAAGGGAATGTATAGTGAACGATCAAAAAAAAAATTCGAGATACCAATGGAAATATGCATTTTGAGAAGAAGTGTGAAAACATTTCCGGAGTATGGTCTGTCTGTGTGTCTGTGTGTAATCATCCACGATAACTGCCAAACCGTTTGATCAATCAAGCTGAAATTTGGTATGAAGGGTCCATTAGTTTTTAGTTTAAATTGGTACAGTAGAATGTCCTCAAGACCGACATTGATTGAATATACATGAAAAATTTTTTGCCCTTTTTAAATTTTAAGGACAAACAATACACCTCGGTGCAAAATATTCTAGTATAAAGTTTTAGAGCATAAAATTTCCTACAATTTTTGTATGAAACTTTTTCCAGAATTTACAATGTTTTTCACCCCATGATTTTAGGAGATCCTAATTGTAGTAGTGTGCTATATAATATGCGCATGCGCCCGCTTATGTCATTATCAACATTGAAATATCAATTGGGTAGACGTGTTCACCGTTGGATTGCTATTTAAAATTTGTTCCATAAATTAATATAATGCCTAATATTCTACAGGGTGGGCCACGCTCAACGGGACGGAGCTTACTCGGAAAACGAAAAATGTTATGAAAAAGTTATTTGGTTTAGATATTGGTATAGGGAACCTTGTAGTAATTTGAAAGGGAATTGTTTTACTCTTTTATTACAATAACAAAATACAGGGTGTCCCATTTAGAATAACGCAGTAATCGTATAAAATATTGTATTGTCATGAAACTCTCAATTAACAACACCCTGTAAATAAACTTTACATTACAATAATTCGTATCGATGGCCTCCCTAATCGGCAATTAATAAACAAAAATGCGTTAGTTAATTTTTATGCGACAAAGTGTAATGAATGTATTTAAACCATATTTCGCATAAAAAGTCATTTAAATCGAAAACTATCAAGAATGGGTATAGGGAGCCCTTAATAAAGTGACATTATTTTGTTCAATATACTTCAAAAATAAAATAAAATACACAGTGTTCCATTAAAAAAAACATAACTTTGATATTTCACGCTTTTTGGAACACCCTGTATATGTCTAACTAATTTAGAAATGTAGTCATCACTAACCTACGTACTCCTGCCAGATAACTTTTTCATAACATTTTTCGTTTTCCCAGTAAGCTCCGTCTCGTTGAGCGTGGCCCACCCTGTATAATTAAAATAATCCTATTCTATACAGCCGAGCTGGAAAATTTCTGGGGTGACACAGCCGATTTTTCCTTGGAAACCTATGAATATTTTTTGATTTTTTCGCTTTCTGTGCGGAGAAACCATCACGGAAATTATTTGTGCAATGTCATTGAAACTTTTAGAATCGATGACACTGACAGAAATTGAGGTTAAGATTCATGACACTGCAAAACATTTTAAAGTGCCGCTTCCAAAATCAGACGTTAAAATGACAAACGGAAAAGATTGGCTGTTCGCCACAAGAGTTAAATAAATAAAGAGAATTATATGTAGTGAATAAAGCAGTAGGGTAAACTGGTCCGTAGTGGGACGCGGTTCGTAGGGGTTATTTTATCGTCGCGGTAGAGCTATGTGTCAGTGTGTGCATGTGTGTGTTATCATAACAGTGCCGCCTTTTAATCTCTTGTTTTTTAAATTGGTACGGTGCGTTTCGATATTTTGGAAATTAAGGTAAGTGATCAGCTGAAAATTTTTATTTCCATGTTCATTTTTTTTCGAATAATCCGCCAAAATGTAAACTTTTTAGGAAACGACACCCAATGTTATCGCTTCGAAAACCAGAAGCAACCAGCAGCAACTTGAGAAATGTGATAATGAAACATAATATTAAGTCGAACCAAATATACAATTGTGATGAGACTGGTGTCACCAATGTGCATAAACCCGGGAAGGTACATGCTAACATTAAACAAAAACAAATTACAAAACTGACAAGTGCTGAACGAGGCACATTAATAACAATGTGCACCGCACTATGCGCTAAAGGAACTTTTGTGCCTCCATTCTTTGTATTTCCAAGGAAAATATTTCAGCCTTTCATGCTTACTGAAGCTCCTCTAGGATCAGGCGGTGCAGCTTATCCCTCTGGCTGGATGACAGAAGACAATTTTTTGAAGTATATAGAGCACTTTATCAAACACGTGCGATGCAGTAAAGAATTCCAAGTTCTATTAATTCTTGACAACCATGACATTACGATGTTCGTGTGCTGAATAAGTGTAAAGATAATGCAGTTATTTTATTGACATTGCCGGCCAACTGCAACCATAAATTATAGCCGCTGCACATGAGCTGCTTCTTCCCATTTAAAAGCTATTATAATCAAGGAGTTGATAACTGGATGCTAAATCATCTTGCGTACCTATGAGCATTTATGTTGTTTGTAGTGTTGTTAGTGCTGCCTACCCTAAAGCATTTACCCCTGTCAACATTCTCACCGGATTTAAAAAACCAGGCATAGCACCCCTGAATTCCCAAATTTTTTCAGAGAGTGATTTTATGTCATCTTATGTCAATGATAGGCCCTAAGAAAATAGAAATGGAAATGGTGACGAAAATAAGGCTAACGACGGTGTTCAGGATATAGAAGATATTCAGGATGTTGAAAATAATCAGGATGTAGAAGAACCACGACATGTCAGCCCAATTCCTGGCCTGTTCAATATAGTAACCCCTGAGCAAATCAGGCCACATGCTAAAGCTGCTTCGAGAAAAAACCTTATGAAAAGCAGAAAGAAGCTACAGTCATCAATAATAACAGATATCCCCATAAAAGATGACATATAGGAAAAGCATAAAGCAAGATTGGCACTTTCAGAAAAGAAAAAGCAGAATGCTGAAAAAGTTAAATGTCAAGTTTTTAATGACGACATTAGTTCGAACAGTGATATTAGTGAACAGATTTGCAACGTTTCTAGCGATTTAGAAAGCTTCACATCAGAATATCAAGATTTGCTTATTCAAGAGCTGGACTATGTTATAGTAAGATACATAACCAAAAAAACTATTAAAGATTATGTTGGTCTGGTTATTAAAATAAGTGGAGATGAATATAATATCTCCTTCATGAAGAGAATTGTGTCCCGCAAATTATTTATTTTCCCCGACAAACCCGATGAAGACATCGTAGTAGCAGAAGATATTTTACTAAAGCTACCCCCTCCCTCCGTTACTGGAAGGACAGCTAGGACTGCTCGCCAGTTTAAGTTCTCTGTGAATTTTTTCCAATTTAAAATAGACTAAGTGATTTTTATTAAAAAAACCCACTATGGACCACTGTGATTCCCACAATAAACCGTGTAGTGGTTCATAGTGGGACTAGTGGTCCGTAGTGTGACTGGTTGAATAACATTTATTATAAATAAAGGATTACTTGAAATTATTATCAGTTTGCTTCCTCACATCCATACCCATGTATAGGTATGCTTATTATAATTTACAATCGCTTAATTAAGGTGCTATACATTTTTGAAAAAAACCGTCCCACTATGAACCAGTTTACCCAACACTTATCACAATATTAAAAACAATTAATATTCAAAATATGCCACTATCTTATATTTTTATTTACTAACCGTCCACCAAAAAATGTAATAATGTTATTTTTTTTTTCTATGTAAATCTGTATTTTGATTATTCCTCTGCTCACTATATACTAATTTCAGACTCGCTTGATATCTCTTTTCAAGATCTCCCTCTCGTCTTGGTATTACTATATAATGTCTTTCCCATGTTAACAATTCTACCTTTGTCTCTTCAGTCAAAACATTTGATTCCTATAATGTTTTTGTCGCTTATTAAAAATTTCTTTTCTTCCCCTCGTTATAAAGGGTAAGTTTTATTTATATTATATTATATTTTCACTTTATGTCCCCTGTTATCATTATTAATTATTTCGATGCTTTAACATTTATTTACTGTTGTTTTTATTTTTTTTTATGCCGGTATATTTTTTGTTATATTTACTTAGAAGCTCATATCTTATCTTTTATAATAATGTAAATTATCTGATTTTTGTGGTGCTCCTTCAGACTCAATTATAAAAAAAAAATCTATTTTTAATTTGTTCTTACAGATTGCCTTAAAATTTAATTCACTTTGATTATTTTATGTTTCATATTTTGATCTAAAAATTCATGCATTTCATATTAATATTATTTTTGTTTTATATTCTTTTTTAAAAACGGAGACCATGAAATCTGGTAATTTATAAGATTTTTGTCTTATATTTACTTTACGTGAACGTCTTTTTTCTTGGAACGAGCAAGTTTTTTTCCTCCTTTAGGACCTAACGTCTTCTACTACCGAATCCAGGAAATTTTAGAAGAAACTCGAAGACAAGCCAAAAACCAAGCTGAGTCACATTCCAGAAAAGAAAGAAAAAGTCTCTGAAAGATTTAAATTTTCCTTATAAAATAAAACAAATATAACGTTTAATTTCAGATTAATTTCCTTAAGAGGGGGTTAACCTTTTATAAAAGATCAGAGTATATTTGCGGGGTGAAAGACGAGGTAAAAATACAGAGCTATAAAGACGTGGCCTGATGATAAAGAAATATATATTTAGTGTCTCTGTCATGCGGCTTTGCGTAAAATTATCGTAAACATCTGATCGTCTGAGCACAGTAAAATGATTATATACAGTATTTGCACTCCGGTGTCGGCACTTTGATTTCCGTGGTGCTCAATTCGTTCGTTTTTACAACCTACTAGAAAAGCATAATGGCCAAATGTAGGATAATTATCTGATTTACGGATAATTTCAGGAGAGTTGTGATTCTTTTCTAATGTTGTTAGCAGGCGTATATTTAGGATAATTTCGGAATAATTGCATAAAATTTAACAATATATATTTACGCTTAGTATTAAATTGTATTTTTTTCCTCAAATCAAAGAACCTGTATTAAAATTTAGTTGACAATGGCAACACTGCAAATATCACGACAACAAAGCTTTAAATGCTTTTCGGTTTCTGCGCACACATACCAAACGTCGACGAGTCAATTAAAAATTAGAACCGGGGAAAGTCGCTTAGTGCAAATACTGTATATAATCATTTTACTGTGGTCTGAGCGAAATAAAATCATAACACATTTCGAGTAGTCCTTTGTAAGTGACCGCCTATCGCTCCGGCTGACAAAGATATGGTATTTTAGTTCGGTTTATTATATTTTACATTTTACTTGGCTCCGTAGCTTTTCTTTAATTTTTAATCATTTACATCAGGTTAGAGTTTACATGAGATTTTTAATCTCTCGACCCACCTTCGGGAAGGGAAAGTATTGTGAACGAGCCAAAAAATTTTGTCTGTCTGTGTGTGTGTGTGTGTGTCTGTTTGTCTGTGTGTCTCTGTGTCTGTCTTTCTGTGTTTGTCTGTGTGTATTCTTCCACGATAGAAGCGCTTGAATCAGTGATGAAAAATGCTCCAAAATTCGCTTGCAGGGGTTCCAAAAATCATTTTTGATGGTCTAATTTTCGATAGATCTTAACAATTTTTTTTGTCAATAAAGGCAAATGTATAAGTGAGGCATCTCTCAGAGTACTTTTTTGAAATAAACTTTTTTTTGTGAGATAAAAAATAATGAATCTGGTCCATTTTGTCAATTTTTTTTCTTCAATTGTTTCTCAAAAATTAAGCAAATCTTCGAGATAAATACGGAAATATCCATTTTGAGGTCCCCTGAGACGATTATGGCCATTTCCAGATGGTGTGTATTCTTCCACGATATAAGAAACACGCTTAATCCGATTAAGCTCAAATTTGGTATATGGGTTTCGGTTATCCATGGGAAGAACCCATCAGTTTTTATTCGACATCTGTTAAACGGAACTGTAACTGTCAAAAAATAACAGAAGCAATATGTCACAGAATTTGACTTGTAATACGTCATTTGAAAGCCCTTGAAAATCTGTTCAGAATAGTCAAAACCAGTCCAACTGTTACGTGTCAAAAATAAAAAAATGTCAAAGTTTGAAACAAAATATCTGAAAAAGTGTGCATCTCTGAATACTCGTTGGAAAAGTTTTGGGGCGACACAACCAATTTTTTATTACCCTGTTGGATGTTACAATGTTTATTACTTATAAGAAGAATAGGTAAATAGGAAATATTTTGATTACAAAGTTTTTGAATAATAATAGTATTTAAATATTCGAAATATTCATAATTGGTTTATTAAAAAAACCTAAAATATTAAAATATACTCCAATATAGATCTTATTTAGTTCAATAAAACAACGTTTTATAATTTTCACAACAAATATAACAAAAGTTGTTTAATTATCAGTTACATGTTACGTTGTATAACAACTTCATCAGATTAAATATTATTAACAAAATTGCCTAAAATATATACTGCAACTAATAGTAACTAAAAATATAGTAACTGCGAAAATGATATTTGTAATTTTTATTATACGAGCATGTCTGTGTTACTTTTTTCAAATTTATCTAGAAAAAAACAGTTACTAATAGAATCACTATTATTAAAAATAATTAAAAAAAAAGTACAAAGACGCGCTCTAAAGAATTACATACATAATCCATTATAGTATACCGGGTGCAAATGGGTCATTGGCCACCCCTATAACACTTTAACGAGTAAACAAATTTATATCAAATTTGGGTTGATTAGAGCTATTTTTAGATTTTTTTTACATATAAATCCAATATGGCCGATATCCGGTTCGACTGGAAATCACATATAAATTGTAAATTCAAATTGAAGACCCGCTACATTTCTACATATTTGGATTCTACGACTTCAAATACGTACACGTCGAATATCAAATGTCACCTAAGACGCCATTTTTATTTTATTTTTGATTTTTTTATTTATCCTTGGTGGTTATGATTTGGTGTAAATTGCTTATAATTAAACTAGAATTAGTTGAAAACTCTCAATTTTGTCGAAATTTATTTTTGTTACTTTTATTAAACATTTAAATCAGCAAATCCAGTTTTTTTAACTAAAACTCAATTTTTTTAAATGAAACGGATGGGCCACCCAGTATTAAAAATTGTTTATTCAATTACCATTAAAATGATATAAATAACAATTTTTTTTCTCAAATAAAGAAGAAATGTTATTTTGTTTTTAATTTCGATACAAAATTCTTCTGAAGACATCCCTGTTCAAAAAAGGGTATTTACAACATCATATTTTAAATATAAATAATTATTAAGAAACAACAATAAATAATTGAAAAAATTGAAACTTTTTAATTAATTTTAGTTTGATTATAAGCAATTTAGACTAACTCATGACCATATAGGATGGATAAAAAAAAATCAAAAATAAAATAAAAAATGGCGTCTTACGATACATTTGACAGTCGACCTGTACGTGTTTGAAGTCGTAGAATCCAAATATGTAGAAATATACCGGGTGTTTCATTTGAATTTTCATGTCATTTCCGGTCAAACCGGATGTCAGCCAAATTTGATTTTTATTTAGAAAAATCCAAAAATAGCTCTACTATAATCCACCAAAATTTGGTATAAATCAATTAACCCGTGTAAACGTTATAGGGGTGGCCCAAGACCCATTTACACCCGGTATACGGTATAACAAGTGGGATAGTAATGAAAAATGGTAACTCTTGATTATTGACACAATTTTGTAATAATTTTAATCAGACATAACAATAAGTTTTCAATATTTATTCCGTTTCTGTAATAGCCTCAATTTATTTTTATTAATTCTTTTATTTCATAATTTCTGTCCCTTTGTACTGACCGCCCATCGCCGCATTAGCAAAAAATGTTTTTTATTATTATCGTGTCAAAGAAAATACCGAACAAAGAGTCGCCGTCAAAAGAATGCACATCTTCTAGGTGCAAAAGCCCTTAATTCAATCACTTCACAGTCCACGCTGACTAGAACACGATAACAGCGGTTTTTCTAATAATAATAGCTAAATCTTTTTTATTGGATATCAGTGTTTCATTTTCAATTTCACAAATGAATTCACTATCCATAATAAAGTCGTAACTCAGGTATACGCAACTTAAAAATTGAAAGTTTGAAAATTTCAAAACCAAGATTTTTTTTAAAACATTGGATTGTTTTCGAATTAACGCATTTAAGACAATGATTATGCTCATCATATATACATATAACTTAATAATACCTCATAGGTATTCGAAAAGGTAATCAACCCATTTGAAACTTCAATTGATTTCATCTCCTGTGCTATTTTAAGTATTTTTATTTGAACACTTCTATTGATTTTATTTCCTGTGCTATTGTTATTTTTAAGAATGAAATTTCGATTCATTCAGTAATTCATAGTATTCATATAAAAGTGCAAATTTGTGCGAGGGCGCTTGGATCAGTGATGAAAAATGCTCCAAAATTCAGCTTGCAGGGGTTCGGCAAAAATCATTTTTGAGGGTCTAATTTTTGATTGATCTTAACAATTTTTTTTATCAACAAAGACAAATGTATAATTGAGGCATCTCTCAGAGTTCTTTTTTGAAATAAACTTTTTTTGTGAGATAAAAAATAATGAATCTGGCCCATTTTTTTCTTGAATTTTTTCTCAAAAATTAAAAAAAGTACTTCGAGAGATGCCTAGATCCAACCTTTTTAAATCCAAAAGTAAAAAAATATCTTGAATTTTTTAACCACATTCCGAGTAGTTTGATTTTTGCGGTACATTGTTTTACTTACAATCACATTAGGGTTAAACCCCTCTTAGAAAGAAAGGACGGATTTTGAAATAATCATAGTTTTTTTTTGTCAATAGTTTCTCTAAATACATTAAAAAATCAATTAGAATGGCGTCCAAAATTTTTTTTTTTTTAATATTATACTTTTTGATATATTTCAAATTATATTCGTGGAACGAATCCATAATAAAAAGAATTGAGCCTAAATCATATCAACAAATTAAAATAGTACGTTTTGAAAAAATTCCCAAAAATAAATCGGAGCCAATGACTATAAGATCTAAAAACGAAATTTGTTTTAATAGAAACAATTTTCAGCCATAAATTACGCAACCTAGAAAATAACAGTTTTATTTTTGATAATCTAAATTCAGATTAAAATATAATGAACATTTCTTTAGTAGTTACTCAAAAATTAATACTATTTTGCAGGCACAAACCAATATAGAAATTTCTATTATAAAAATTACCACAAATTACTCTGGAGACAGACTTTAATTTACCGAAGATTTTATTATAAAAATAAATAATTATGAAAGAAAACGACCTTTTGTCTTTGTTACTCTAGTTTCTTTGTTTACGGTTTTGTAGCGCATTAATTTAAAGCAATAAATAAAATTATAGATAAATGGTTAAAAACTATTAATAAGATACATATCTAAAAAAAATAATACGTTGGCCACATTTCATATTTTAATTCCATATCTAAAAAAAAACTTTGAAAAGAGTCTCTAATTTTCCACAAATGGCCTTAACCTTTTCAGTCCAATTAGCCGAAATCCCTGAAAATTAATTGGAGCGGCAATAAATGCTAGCGAAAAGCTGTACTCTATAGTTAACAAGTTGTTGCCTTATTAAAACTTACTAATATATTATGGGATTAAGTTACCTAAGATTCCTAGCCGGAAATTTATCGTAACCACTATCACGTTTCCATATGCTGCGAGAACGCTTCCATCGTAAGGATTCCCGGAGTTCCATTCGAAGGATTCGCCGCTGATGAACACCATTACGGGATACTTTCTCGTGTTCATCTCGTTATCTGAAAAAAACAACAAAAGGAAGTTTAGTTAATTTTGTAGTTGCTGTGTTAAGTTTGAATTTTAATGTGGTTAGGCACAATGTGTATAAAAGCTGTTATATACATCGCATTAACATTGTAACATTATCTGATATATCAGATGACTTTGTTGTCATTAAAATTGTTGTTTTGTTGATATTAAATGTTATGAATATCAAACTGTTGGGATCAAATGAGATTAAGTCCCAGAAATCATAAAAATCAAGGTTGTTTTGTAAGATAATTTTGATTTTCAGAAATTTTTAATAATATAGAAGGGGCAATCACATCATACATTTCAAATAATTCTGTTGAATATATTATTGTCTTAACATAATTTTTTGAGTTTTCACAAAGTTACTAACTAATATGGCAACAGTTGCAAAGATTCAGCATGAAAATATATACTTGGATAATTAATTACAGCAGTAATTTTCAGCATACATCTTTTTTTTTTTTTCAAATAAAAACATTTTTCCAAAATTAAATGAGATAATAACAGTGTATCTAAAACAAAAATATTTCAAGGCAGTATTTTAAAAATTTAATTTACGGGTGACCCTTTGATAATGAAATAGTACTATTTAATAAAATTTAGTTATAGCTAACTTAATTTCATTTTTACTTTCCCGGCCCCATCAAAGGGAAAGTATTGTGAAGGAGCAAAAAATATTCGAGATATCGATGGAAATTTCCATTTTGAGTTCCCCCTAGAAGATTCAAAACATTTCCAGAGTATGGTCTGTCTGTGTGTCTGTGTGTAATCTCCCACGATAACTGCCGAACCGTTTGACCAATCAAGCTAAAATTTGGGACGAAAGGTCAGTATGTACCTCGAATGCGACCATTAGTGTTTGGTTTAAATTGGTACAGTAGAAGGTCCTCACGCCCGACATTGATTTAATACACATGAAAGACTTTTTTGCTTTTTTTTTAAATTTTAAGGACAAACCCTACACTTTAGTGCAAAATGTTGTAGTACAATATTTTAGTGCCTAAAATTTTCTACAATTTTTTTTTGAAACTTTTTTCAGAATTTACAATAGTTGCGATACTAGAGGGCCCGCAAAAAATATGAATTTATGTTTTCCGCAGTTTTTCCAAATTTTGAGGACAATTAATGACCTTTAGTGCAACATTTTCTAGTACAAAGTTGTAGACCATCAAATTTCCTTTAATTTCCGTTTTTTTTATTTTGTAGACAAACAATGGGCTTTAGTGCAAAATGTCCTAGTACAAAGTTGTAGACCATAAAATTCCCTACAACTTTCGTATTAATATTTTTTCAGAATTCCCAATAGTGTTCACTTCATGATTTTAGGAGATCCTAATTGTAGCAGTGCACTATATAATGTGCGCATGCGCTCTCTTATGTCATTATCAACATTAAAATATCAATTGGGTAGATGTATTCACCGTCGGGTTGCTATTTAAAATTTGTTTCATAAATTAATGGAATACTTAGTCTTTTGTAATTAAAATAATCCTATTCACTATAGCCGAGCCGGGAATGTTCTGGAGTGACACAGATGATTTTTTTAATATTCATCATATCTTTAAAAATAGTCTATTAACTGAAAAAAATGTAATTAAGCTTTCTAAATAAATGGTTAAATTTTTCAATATCTTAACTATACGCACTCATGGACATACATTCCATAAATGGTCAAATTGGGTTCATATAGAACCTCAAAACGTAAAGAACCGTTAAAAAATTATGATTGCATTACTTTTATTCTACTCAACTTTATTTTTGAAAATTAAAAAAAAGAAAGTTATAAATTTTAGAAAAAAAAAATTATAAAATTTTCTTACATTAAAATTAATACAAAATAAAAAAATTGTATTTTGAAAATAGCCAATATTTCAATTTAGAAATTAGTTTAGATTGATTTCTAGAAGATTTTAAAAAAAGTAGAGGAAACTGGGGACCCAAGTGACAGTTATTTATTTTTATAATTTTTTTAATAATGTATAGAAATATTTGAATGATATACACACATTCTGTGTATTCAAATTGTAAAACCCTAAAGTATTTTTTCAAAACGCTACATTTGGGTCAAGGGTCCCAATATACAGGGACATTTGAACCACCATTAGGGGCACTTGGCCCAGTCGTAGACTTTACACTTTATAATAAAATTTCAAGGAAATAAAAACATATTTTATTTTTCTGTAAGTACCTACCAAATTCTAAAAATTATAATTCTTATTCTGCAGCAAATTTACTTAAATATAAAGTTAGTTAATCTATAATTTTTTTTATAAAAATTGATGAATCCAGAATATCTTCAACATGTTCCAGATCAACTTCGGATGTATCCGACCACTTAAAACATTGGTTGTCCATTTTCTTGACAAATTTCCCCAAATGCTACAATAATACAATCGCCTTTTTTGGTAATTTACGTTTTTCTCTTCTAAGCCTGATTCTGAAATATCCGGTTCCAGTTCTAAATTTGATTCTGAACTTTCCATGTTGTATGGCCCAAATGTTTAGACTTCTTCGGGGCAATGACTTTCAGGTTCTTTTGCACCGTGGTAAATCCGGTTTCATCAACGTTCCATATGTTCTCTGGTCCAAATTTCTCTTTAATCAAAATGATTTTTGAGTGAAAAAACTTGAAACGTTTCACTGGAATATTATCCAGAATTCGCAGAACAAACTAATATTTCATTTAAATTTATAGTTTTGGCCAGTACTGTATATTTTACCATTCCATTTTTTAAAAATAGATTGTTATTATTTTCGTACGTCATTGCCTTTAAAACCGTGTGCAAAAGTACAGGTTATAAATAATAATCACCCTATCTTCTTCTCCCTCTAAGCGATATAATATTGATAAGAGCGACAAGCGCAGAAATACCTCTGATCGCCGAAGAGGTTGATTTTCATACTAGAAAGAAGAAAACCGTTACAACTCCCCACTTATAAATCTTTTAGAACTATAAATAGGGAAAAAGCTTCAGAACAAATCAGTATTTAATAAAATGAGTATCTAATAAGTATCTAATTGTCTCATCATATCTATCAGAGTTCAGTCGACATAACATGTCTCGGCATTATAAAAAGCGGTTGAATAATTATCACTTTATTTTCTGAGGTTTCTAAATATACATAAATTGTAAATATGTTTTGTATAAGTGAGAGCAGTTGCTCTATAATAATAATAATAAATTGTAATAATTAATAATTTTGGTTTTATAATAAATGAGTGAGGAAATAGCCCTTACAGTTCACTTAAATGATTTATTTGATCATTTGTGTTAATATACTATATCCTTGATAATCTGTATAAAGGTTGGTCCTTCGACTGATACAGTTATATTACATATATAGTATAATTATTCCAAACTTATAACGATTCTTGGTCGCTTCAGATGTTCTTATAGATAATTCCTGATGTCTGCTCATAAAACCTTTTAACCAAAAATAACCTGCTGTTTTGTGGTCTTCCCATTTATGAGGATATTTCTTTTTATTCTACTCTGCAACCTTTGTCAACGATACCATTAAAATGTGTCTCTTAAGGGGATACTGCACCTTCAAAATTTCAATTTTTTTTGTATATTTATCATGTATAAGACGTTAGAAATATGTTATAAAAATACATTTGTCGAATTAGGCGTATTATGTCATTTATAGCCAAACTTACTGACTTATTTTTTTTTTATAATTTCCAGAAAACATGTCGCTATAGCTTGATAGAGGTTTTGTTGTGGTTCAATTTTTACAGCTTCAGATAGCTACAAAAACAAGCAAAAACATTTTTGTAGAAAATTCGAAATAAAAAAAAATCGTTTCAGGCTATAGCTAACGTGATGGCAACTAAAATTTTTGTGTATTATTTTGTGTCCAATAATGTGGATAGACAATTTCTTGTCACAATCTCGGCTCTTACTTTACTCGGATACTTGGTCAAGTTTTTTTTCTGTGTCATCCTGTATTTTCAATATTCTTCTGCTCAGTATATATTAATTTTAGACTAACGTCGTGCCTCAAGGTATCCCTCTCTTCTTGGTATTACTATAAAATATCTTTCCCATGTTAATTCTCTCTCTTTGCATCTTTAGTCAAAACAATTGACTTCTATATCGTCTCTGTGGCTTATTGAAAATTTCTGTTCTTCCCCTCTTTATATAGGTTAAGTTTTATTTATATTATATTATATTTTCACTTATGTACCCTGTTATCATTATTAATTATTTCGACGTTTTAACATTTATTAACTGTTGTTTTTAATTTTTTTTTTTCGATGTTCAACTATGAGAAGAGGAAGCAGATCACCTGACTAACGAGCAGCGTTATCGACCACCCTATCGAGTTTCTTCACAAAGAAAAGAGATTCTTCGGCAAGAATTGGACCAGATGCTGGAAAAAGGGATCATTGAGGAATGTAAATCCGCTTGGGCTGCTCCGATTGTCATGATTCCTAAACCTGGCGGGGAAACTCGGATTTGCATCGACTACAGGAAATTGAATCAAGTAACGACCCCGGATATGTATCCACTTCCACGATTAGACGATCTGTTACAGTCCACTACCGGGACTCCGTTTATGTCGACCATGGACCTAAGGGCTGGATATTGGCAAACACCTGTTCGTGCACAAGATAAGGACAAAACTGCTTTTATTTCTCCATGGGGACTCTATAGGTTCAACCGTATGCCTTTTGCTTCCGCAACCTTCCAGCGTTTTATCGACACGTTCCGCACCAGTTTAGGGGATATTCCTCTTCTGGCACATTTAGATGATCTGATTCTCCTTTCTCCCACTTTCGATGAACTCATCTCCGTCTCATCTTTCAAAAATTTCAAACCCTTAACCTTCGTTTGAATCGATTAAAATGTAAATTTTGTTGTGCCCGGTTATTCTTCCTTGGACACATCCTTTCCTCCGAAGGCGTCAGTCTCAAGCCTGACAAGGTAGCAGCTATCAGAGATATACTGCCTTCTCGAAATCTTAAGCACCTACTATCATTCATTCAAACTTGTTACTGGTTGCGCTTATTTATTCCTCAATTTGCCAGTTTCCCAAAGCCGTTAATTCAGTTAACCAAGAAAAACTGATCTTCAGATGACCCGCTCGCTTTTGAATTACTCTAAGAAGCTCTCTCGAGTGCTCCGGTTTTAAAAAAGCCGATATGATGAAACCCTTCATCCTGAGAACCGCTGCAAGCCGTCGGAGCAGTCTTACTGCAGGAGGAGCCCCAAAGGGAACGACCAATTGAGTATGCTAGCCGTTTACTCACTTCAGTAAAACTTAACTATTCCACCACAGAGCAGGAGGCTCTTGTAATCATCTGGTCCATATCTATGTTCCGGAGATATATCGAAGAAAACTCGGTAGTCGTCATAACGGACCATCAAGCACTTAAATGGTTGATGACTCTAAAATCTCCATCTGGGCGCCTAGCGTGATAGACGCTGCTACTCCAAGGCTACCACCTTGGCATAGAGTATGCTCCATCAAAGACTAATGTGATCGCCGATATGCTGTCTAGACCCTCTTGCACTCCTGAATCTACAGCGCAGTGTGGAATCTGCTCCTTAAAGGTAGAGTTACCAAATCTAAGTCCGAAGATCACTAGGAAAAACCAACTAAAAAATCCAGAAATCCGGAAAATTGTTGAGGCTTTCCTCCATCCTACCGATGAAGAAACAATCTCCCGATGATGGACCAATAGGGGATACATGCTGTCCCAAGGAGTTCTTTACCGGTATGATCAAGACAATGAGGAAGTAAAGCCCAACTAGTTATTCCCCACAATGAGAGACCAGAGATATTACAAGAATACCACGACTCTTCCACTGCCGGACACTACGGAAGTGATAAAACGTTAAAACAAATCCGTTTTCGATACTATTGGCGTGGAATGCGAAAAGACGTCGAGAGGTACACAAAGATCCTGTCAACGATACAAAGCTAGCAACCTGCGTCCCACTGGACTACTACAAACTCCCAAAATAAAACAACGATTTGAAGTACTAGCCATAAATCTTTTTGGGCCCCTACCTCTATCAAATCTAAAGTATCAATTGATCTTAATCATCTAAGATACCGCTTCCCGTTGGGTAAAAGTATTTCCGCTTACCCAAGCCACCGCCAAAAAATGCGCCTGGATACTCGTGGATGAGGTGATACTACACTACGGATGACCCAGAAGCATAATCTCCGATAATGGGCCCCATTAATCAGCGAGGTAATGAAAATAATCACCTTCTGCTTAGGAATCAAACAGAATCTCACTCCCGTATATCATCCAGCAGCCAATCCGGTGGAACGGAAAAATAGAGAACTGAAAACGCAGTTGGCCATTCAAGTAGAAAAATATGACTCTACCTGGTCAGAAAGACTCCCCTCTATTCGATTTGCTATAAATTCCGCAAATTGCATAACCACGGGATACTCTCCAGCATACTTGAAGTTTGGGCGAGAATTACGTACTGCGGAAGAAGCCACTAGAGATTTACGCATTATAATTGAGGCCGAAAACTTTATCCCAGAAGCCCCTCCTAGACTGCTACGACTAGCCGAGACCATCCAGATTGTCCGAGACAACCATGAACTTCATCATTACCTGCATAAAAACCGAATTGACAAGAGTAGAAACCAGTTCCAGATTACTCACCAGGAGATCAAATTCTGGTAAACACCTATTTTCTCAGCGTTCGAGTTACCCGATTCTCTTCCAAGCTAGCACAACGTCGAGAAGGACCTTACACCATTATTCGGAAGAGAGGATCTACCAGCTACGAGATTGGAGACACCCGAATTCATCCCCCGGAGTCTCTAGGGAAATACCACGCTTCAGATCTTCGACCCTTCCAAGGACCAGCAGAAGCTCTTGTAGATCCGTAAGAGAGGACAGCCGAAAAAAACAAAACCTACACCATCCTGAAACTCCAAGAGTACCGTCTTGCAGTTCCAGAGGGGGAGATTGTAATGATGCACCGTTACACCACTTCCAGCTCCCGAGATAGGCCACCGATACATTAAGGTTATTCATCAAAAGACAGTCAACAAACCTCCAGCTACCCTTCACCCGATGTCGCTAGTTTCCTATTTCACTTATTTAGATAACTGGATACCAGTACCCGGGCGAGCCAACGGACAAATGGCGTTAAGATTCGACATCTCGAAACGTGGCGTACCATCGTAGGTCCGTGGAGATATAAATTAAGACTAACCTGTCATAATATTTGTATCATA
Source organism: Neocrepidodera transversa (assembly GCA_963243735.1). NCBI lineage: Eukaryota > Metazoa > Arthropoda > Insecta > Coleoptera > Chrysomelidae > Neocrepidodera > Neocrepidodera transversa. The sequence goes on along the minus strand of OY725340.1, from coordinate 28,075,433 downwards.
TATTTTATTTGCACTTTTAGTCTAAACATAGTTTTCGTAGTTTGTGGTATTATTATTATATATTTATAGTCTGTGCTAAAGACTCCAAAGAGTAACTCCGGTGACCTTTACATCATATCTTATCTTTTATAATAATAGAAATTATCTGATTTTTGTAATGCTCTTTCAGTCTCAATTACAAAAAGAGAATCTATTTTTAATTTGCATTTACAGATTGTCTTAAAATTTAATTCACTTTGATTATTTTATATTTCATATTTTGATTTAACAATTCAACTGTTTCATATTAATATTATTCTTGTTTTATATTCTTATTTGAAAAACAGATCACGAAATCTGGTAATTTGTAAGATTTTTGTCTTATATTTACTTTATGTGAACATTCAGGGTTTTTGGAACAAATTTTTTTCTGGGACTAACAAATTTTTTGGACTGAACAATTTTTTTCTTCTACTGCTGGATCCAAGAAATTTTAGAAGAAACTCTAAGACAAGCCAAAAACCTAGCTAAGCCACATTTCCAAAAAAAAAGAAAAAGTTTCTGAATGATTTAAATTTTTCTTATAAAATAAAACAAATATAATGTTTAATTTCCTTAAACCGACAAAGACGAAAGAAAGGACGGATTTTGAAGTATATCATAGTTTTTTTTTTGTCAATTATTTCTAAATACATCAAAAAATCAATTAGACTGACGTCCAAATTTTTTTTTGTTTAAAATTTTACTTATTGATATATTTCAAATTCTATTCGTAGAACGAACCCATAAAAAAAGGAATTTAGCTTAAATCACATTTATTACTAATTTATCAATAAATCAAAAGTCAAAAGACACACTAAAGTTGCGTGTAATTTTAAACTGGATTTTTAAAATTTAAAATACGAATAAATATGAACTAGCATAAAATTGATTATTAAAAGTTGCATTTCATAAACTGTAACTAAGATTACATTGTTTTCTACTGACGTGAAGTTTATCCCGCTGATTCCGAAAGTTTCATTAAAAAGTGTTTTGTAAGAGATAATACAAAATGCTCCTTAAACTGTTCACTATTAGAGACAATAAATTTAAAACGAAATTTATCAATATTCACGCCGTTTCTTTCTCAGTACAAGCACATCAATTCTTCGCTTGCTTAAACTCAAATCCATTTATTCCCGACGTCTGTTTACGATAAAATTTATTACTTTACGTCTACCTAAACGGGTGTTTCATCAACCATATAGTGTAAGGGTTTGCATATGAAACGAACAGTTGTCTTATGCTTTTTTGTTTCTCAAATCGCGGTGTATAAAAAATAGTTATTCGTTTTTGTACGAGCATCTCATTTCACAAGTATAAAATATTCAGAATGTTTTGTATTATGACGTTTCATTTTTCCCTAGTTTGATATTAGCGACTACTTAAATTACGGCCTAATTGACCTGGTTTTAAGGCTTATAGTTCGGTAAGTTTTTACAATGAAACAAATCTGGGCAAGCTTTTAGGAATTTAATTTATCCTTTAACGTGCGGTTTATCGACACAAGCTTTAGAAATCTTTGAAATCCTTACGAAAACATTCAGCTTAATATTTCAAAATGTAATATAAAGTTCAGGATATAATCTAGATTAGTTTTGAAATAAACCAAAAAAAAAAAAAAATGTATAATAATAATATAACGTACATGCTCGGAACAGGATACAAACAAAACGCAAAGAAAGTAAATAAAATTAAAGCAATATCAGAAGAACGAATATGCTATTTACAAATTAATATAGGAAAAGAAATGAGTATCGTACATCAAATGACAACGAAGAAGATGAAATTAAAAAAATGGATTATAAATGAATAGAAAACAAGTTAAGTATGATACCAAAGAAAAGAGGATGTGTTCCAATAATTGGAAAACATGGCAAATACGAAGAAAAAAATAATAATGGAAAAAGGTTGATCAATTTTGCAGCGGAGATGGAACTTGTTTAGTATAAAATTTGAGTATAAAGAGGGTCCATAAAAAACCTGGTTAGCACCAAACGGGAAGTACACTAATTAAATAGACCTACAACAACTATCAATGAAAATGGTAAAGAAGTGAGAAGCTATAGACAAGCAGATGCGGATAGCGACCATTTTTTGGTAATAGAAAATATAAAACAAAATATCATACAACGAAAGAAAATATCTAAAAGAAATCTGAAGGAACCTAGTGGAAGAACAAAACCAGAATATAAATGAGGAATGGAAACAAATAGCCATAAAAAAAAATAATTTCACAAAAAAACAAAAAAGATAAAAAGAGACAAATGAATCGATGCAGAAAATAGTTGTGCCAAATAAGATATTAAAATATAGAAGATAAATTATGAATTATTACGTATACCATAAAGAAAAAAGACAAGTAGCTAACGTTACAATACAGAATTTATTATTTATTATTATTATTGTATATCATTTATCTATTATATTCCTAGATACAGTATATTAAAGACTAGAGTCAGATAAATAGAATAAATATTTAGTATAAGCACAAGACGATAACCCCCACCCTGTTAAGACTGTCTACGCCAGTTATATGAAAAAATATCAGACATGGAATAAAAGAGGAAAAATAAAAAAAATTGGCTTTCACTATGTTTTAAAAAAAATATTTTCCTACGACCCCCTATGAAAACTACAAATAGCACAACTATTTTGATATTTGGAAAGTGTCTCATATCAACATAGACGCATACCAGCCTTGTTATAATAGCGCGCTGCGTGTTATTATAACGCACACTTGAATGAATTATTAAAAACAGGACGAAATATGCTACTTATGTACATACATAATAAATTTTACTTATCATTTTAAAACTGATCTAATAGTTGCTTGTTATTTTCCTACGACCACCTAATAACTAAAATGTTTTGAAATATTATTTTAAGGTTATAACTCTCCATATTAATTATGAAACAACTTCAGTGTAAACTATGGAGCGTATGTATGCAACACATAAGACAGGTTATTGTATTGTGTGTTGCATACATCTTCTAACCCGATTCTTAAATTTATTAATAGTTTGTAATTCAAAATTAATTTTAGGTTTAAAATTGCAAATTTTTCAAGTTATTAAAGTAAAAAATGTATAAAAATTATGTAAAATATTTTTTTTAATTGGCTTGATGCTAAGGTTATTTTTTTATAAAAGTGAAATATAATAAAGTATGCTTATGTCAAAATTTTAAAGAAATTACTGTTTCTATGTTTTGTGAATTCTGAACAGAATAATTAGGTACTTTTATAAAAGATATTTTTAAAGTTTAAATTATTCTACTTTATAGCAATTAAACAAAAAATTTAAATTTCTATTTCCTACATAAAAAATGGAAGTTGATAGTGATAGCGAATGTGAATGTACATCACCAGAAATAATCGTGTCATATGAGAAAACCAAATAGACTATTCTTAAAATATTGTTGGTCGTAGGAAAAATAGTGTACAAAACTCGTTGGAAAGTGGATTTCATGCACTCGTTACGTTCCGCACTCGCCGCTACGCGGCTCGTGCTGAACTACCACTCGTGTGCAATATGCCACTTTCCTCACTCGTTATGTAATATACTATTTCCTAAGCGGCATTACTGACTGGTGTCAGGTTAGGTTAATAAAAATTAAAAGGTACCTCTGTAACGACAGGTTCTTAATATAGAGGGTGATCCATTAGTGCAATAAATTCCTTTTAAATCCTTAAAGGTATAAAATAGTATATTATATACCATGGGACTAAAGTGCATCTTTTAATCCCGAGGGCGAAGATTGTTTCCCGAGCGTAGCGAGGGAAACAATTACCTAAGGGATTAAAAGGCACTTTAGTGCTGTGGTATATAGGTACGCTATTTTTTACACCGCGGTGCCCAAGGCCCCTTAAAATTCAAATAATTATTTAAATACAATTTTTTTTTAATACCAATTTTTTTTATATAACTTTGTTCTAAATCTCCTTTTAAAGAATTTTAGTCGGTTAAAATATGTTTTTGCACAATTTAAAAAACTTATAATTTTGATATATAAAGTATACTCTTGAGGGGAACACAAAATTGGAGAGAAACGAGGGGAAACGTTGGAGAAAGGGAGGAAATTTCAGTAAAAAATAGGTATAAAGAGGTAATCTAAAAAAAGGGGTAATTTCAGAAAAAAGTGATAAAATTTGAGACAAAAGAAGGGAAATTTGACAAAAATGAAAAAGAAAGGTTTACTTTAAAAAAGGAGTATTTTTAATGAGAGAAAAGAGGTAATGTTAGGGAAAAAGAGGAAATTTCAGTTTAAATATTGAAAAGGTTGAGAGAAACAACAGTAAATTTTGGAGGAAGAGGGAAAATTTAAGGCAAAAATTTGAACAAAATGAGAATAAAGGGTAATTTTCGAAAACAGAGGTAATTTTTTAAAAAACGTGTAATTTACTCAAAAAAGTAACAAAATTTGATAGAGAAGAAGGGAAATTCGACAAAAATGAAAAAAGGGGTACTTTTAATGAGAGAAAAAAAGTAATTTTAGGGAAAAAAGAAAGGAAATTTGAGGCAAAAAAGTGACAAAAGTTGAGAGAAACAAAGGAAATTTCATAGGAAGATGGAAAATTTAAGGCCAAAAACTGACAAAAATGAGAAAAAAGGGGTAATTTTAGAAAAAATAGGTATTTTTTAAAAAAACATGTATTTCTGCAAAAAGTAAGAATTTTTAAAAGAAAAGAAGGGAAATTCGACAAAAATAAGAAAAAAGGTATTTTATAAAAAAAAGTGGTAATTTTCGAGACAGAAAATTTCAGGACCAAAGTGACAAAATTTGGGGCTCGAACTCAGATCCATTTCGATCAGCATACAAATCAATAATGTCAGAAGATTGCGACTCGTCTTATTTAAGATATTTTAGAATAATCTCGTAAAATGGTGTTGGAGAAAAAAAAATTGAAGACTTTACTACCAAAAATTGTTTCATATACTCCTTTGTGGAAGTATTTGACAATGAAATTAGAATAAACAAGATAGTTGGTTTCAATTGTTTTTTATTTGCGGGACTAAAAGATTTTAGTCCCAAGGGAGTAAAAGTGGCACTTTAGTCCCGCAAGTGCGGGACTAAAGTACTAGTGTCACTCCCCGCGGTGTAATAACAAAATTTTGACAGATTGCAGTCAATCTTAAGGTTCATATTTTAAAATTAGTTGCAATTGTTCAGTGTGTGCCAGAACGCCGTTCCAGATCAGAGGTACATTTTTCTAAATAGGACACCCTGCATTTTACTTAAAATTTTAATTTTCCGATTACTTTTTCATAAAAATGATAATGAGGTCAACGCCCTGTGTACTTTAAACAGCTGTAATAAAGTTACTAATTTATCAATATTTTTAAAGTCCCTAATCGCCGCTTTTTTACTTGTTCTTAATAGTAATAGATCCTTTTTATATTAACATTTTAAAATAATTATTATAATTAGCTTTCCTCTAAAATCCGTTACTAAAAATACTTTTTATTAATAATATCGTGATCGGTAACTGATCTTTTAAATAGGTTAAATCAAAATGCACCGTAAAAAAGAATATACACCGCTATCTTCCTCCGAATGTAGGGTCGAACGCGATTCGTAGTGTAGAAAATTCACACTCCGTCTGAACCATGGAGACACTTGCGCTTGTGCCATTTAGATACCACGAACAGTAAGGACACAGTAAAATGATTATATACAGTATTTGCACTCCGGTGTCGGCACTTTGATTTCCGTGGTGCTCAATTCGTTCGTTTTTACAACCTACTAGAAAAGCATAGTGGCCAAATGTAGGATAATTATCTGAGTTACGGATAATTTCAGGAGAGTTGTGATTCTTTTTTAATGTTGTTGGCAGGCGTATATATTAAAATTTAGTTGACATTGGCAACACTGCAAATATCACCACAACAAAGCTTTAAATGCTTTTCGGTTTCTGCGCACACATACCAAACGTCGACGAGTCGATTAAAAATTAGAACCGGGGAAAGTCGCTTAGTGCAAATTCTGTATATAATCATTTTACTGTGGTAAGGAAGACCCCGATTTAAAATGGGCTACATTATGCTATCCGTTGCCGCGATTTGACAGACGAAAAGTACTCTCTGGTGACTTCGGTCACATTGTACATTTCGTTCACGCAATAGTTCGACGGGAAGTACATTCTGGTGGCTTCGGCTATATTGTACTATCTGTCGAAAGTAGGAATATAGCTTTTCTGGTTATTATACTCACCGCCGCAGTCCGTTTGTAGTTCGCATTCGCTCCGCGCCTACCGTTGTTTAGAGTCCGTCCGCACCCCGCTTAGTTTTACTTAGCTTGCTACATATTACTTTGATATTAAAACTTGTTGCGCAACCTCCCTCTTCCCTGTTCCGGTCTCCTGTATTATTTTAGTTAATTAATAAAGCTATTTACCGTACTACTTTGATTTTTATTTCCTTTTTTTATTCTTTCGTATTTTTCATATTTAGGACCATCGCCAGCAATGCAGTGAATACCCAGGTCCCTAGCCTAGTGGAGCAAGTAAAGCCTGCCCTTCAGGCCGAAAACGCATAAGTCGATACCATAAACGACCCCTGGAGTATTGATTCTATACTGATGCTGCCCGTGCAAGTGGCGTTCACACTTAAAACAGAAGGTGGCTTCCGAGGAAATCCGAAACCTGAAAGAAGGCGCCAAAACACCGCTTGACGACGTAAAGAGCGTTACACAGCACAAATTAAAATTAATCTTTATAAGCATACGTCTGTGATAGTTGTCTAGTTTACTAGACCTAATTCCATGTTTTAAAAACCATATACGCGGCGAGTCCAAACTCAGGTACATCGATTTTACATTTTTTATTAAATTGACCACCCTGTTTGATTAAGCAGTTTACTTCTACTGATCACACTGTATAAATATAGAAATATACCAATAATTAACAAAAATAAATAATAGATATCAAATAGAAAATAATTATTTTTCAAGATGAGTGAAATAAAAATTAAAAGGGGCAAATTAAACTCTAGAAAATAGATATTGAAGCTACACTTTGATGGTTCAATAGACTAAACAGAATTTTTAACAAGTCTAGACGAGCTTAAAACAAGTGAAAAACGGCAATGTTTTGCCGTAATTTTGAGTTTTCGAAAATTTAAAGTTACGGAAATAAATTACTATATAGGTATATACATCGCTGTCGCTACCCGTAAGGTAAGCCTAATAAACATTATTTGAAAAACAATGACGTCACTCGTGTTATAGTTATTGTACGTTAACGTGAAAGTTTGATTATTTATCATTGTGAGGAGTGTGGTTTAACGGTACTGTGTATGCTTTACACATAGAAGTTCCTGGTTCGATTCCCGAGGAAATATTTCTGTGTATTTTTTTTAATACACAGCGTAGATTTAGATAGTTAAGACTTCTTTTAATAAAATAAATATTTTGTTTATATTTTTTTTAATACACAGGCTAGATTTAGATAGTTAAGAGTTCTTTTAATAACATAATATTCATCTGGCTTGCATTTAGAATAATATTCGTCTGGCTTACCTTACAGGTAGCCACAGCGTATATCCATTATATACTACAGCATATATGATATAAGTAGCGGGAAAGTAAAAACAAATCAAAGAATAATATCATTTTTAATGATTTTTTTATACCATCAAAAAAAAACTAAAAGCCTAAAATAATATAAAATGTACCTTAAAAAATGAGATTTTAGAATATTAAAACATTTCCAATTTCTTCTTATCTCTTTTACTTCTCTAGTTTGTTCTTTTAATTATTTCCATACATTCTTATCTTCTTTTTTTTCGTTAATACATATTAGAATTTTTTATTTGTTTCGATTCCTAAAATTTTAAATTTTTCTCCATTTCTTGATTCTTAGTGCATCTTGTAAAAATTTTTATTAATGTCTTTTACAATTCTTGAAAGTTACTATTGTTTTTATTATCTGGATTTGTATACACACAAATAAAGGCGATTTTAACTTCTATTCGTAAAAGATTTGAAGTAAAAATCACTTTCCCTAGGACTACATGTTTGTAGACGCGTCTTTGTGTTTTGTCTCACCCTTTTCGGTATACGCTTTGAAATAGGAGAAGGTGGTATTTATTTAACGAGATGTAGTATTAAGGACTTTTATCCCTGGTCTATTTGCTTGTATTAATCAGGGACGCACCAAGTACACTTCGGCGCTGTCGTGCGAAATACTGATAGGCGCCTTTATATGTATTGAGCCAAAATTACCACCCAATCCCAGACAGTTCAAGTTATGCGTTTTTTACGTGAAAATCATTAAGCAATACAAAAATAATAGATTCAAATGTGAGGGGCGTAAAAAATGGGAGGAGAAATGTGACATATTCTTCCAAATGCACACCGCTAAATCAAGAATTGAAACATCTTTTTTCATTACAATATACCCTATAACATTTAAAGCAAACCTGCCAACTTTCAAATTAATATATTCATTCATTTTAAAGTTATCTAATAAAATCCTTTTTAAGTTTGTTTTAACTTTAACACCCGACATTTTTGACCTTCATATTATTTTGCTTTGTGTGTCCACGCAATATTATTTATTTGACTAGATGCGGCCGAGATACAGCGGGCTGACTTTGAGTGTGTGATAAGAAATTCATATGAGGTCTAATCATTCATTTTTATATGGGAGGTTTTATATAGTATTAGTAGAAGGAATGCCACTTGAGTGCACATACCCTATTTTTCCCCAGATCTGGAGAAATTTATAGAGTGGACTCGCAACAGCGCACCGCATGATGCGTCGGCTTTGTTCTTCAGGCACTTCAGCTCCATCGGCTTTGGTCTTCAGGTACTTCAGCTCTGTCTGGTCTAGTCTTCAGCTCTGTCAGATTCGTTAACTATTTGGTCTATCTTAAGTTATTATTGGACTAAATTGGATGCAGGACCAAAGCCGACGAAGTTGAAGTAGTTGAAGACCAGAGCCAACGCATTAGATGGTGCGTTATTGCCAGATATACTTTAATAAATTTCTCAAGATCTGGGGAAAAATCGGGGTGTGTATACTCAAGTGGCATTCCTTCTACTACTACTAGGGGATTGTATACGTTGGCCTGACCGCTACTATAGGGAATTCAAAGTGTTAGAGAGAGAGAGAGGTATAGGAAATTCAGCTTGTCAGAAAGAGAGAGCGCTATGACGTAACTACGCAACCGGTCTTCAGGTCCCTCATATGCGTCAGGGTTGACAGCTCCACCAGAGGGTATTGTCGGACCTGATGCATCTGAGGGACCTGAAGATCGGTTGCGTAGTACTTCAGGTCTGTTAGGCCCTTCAGCTCTGGCAGCACCCCCTGGTGATACTGTCAGACCTGACTCTTCTGAGGGACCTGAAGATCGGTTGCTTTGTGACGTCATTTCGCTCTCTCTTTCTGACACACTGAATTTCGTATACCTCTCTCTCTGGTACGTTGAATTCCCTAACTAGTAAATTTATCAGACCCGGTACATGAGTCTTTTATTTAGCTGTTCAGATTGACTTCGTAAATACTTTACGAATTCATATATTCGGTACGCTCATACGGTTCACGACATGAAAAAAAAAATTTCAAAAACTGAAATCCGGATCAAACTAAAAATAGAATAGAAATAATAAAAAATAAATTATGACCATAAGCATTAAAATAGTTTATCTTCTTTCTTCTAGGCCCATTTGTTTTGTAGATGTTTTAAAAGTTTATGGAATTGTAAGTAGGCAAATAAGTAATGGTGCTTTTCTATTTTTCGAGATGGTTTAAAATGCCGGTTTCGTGATATCGTTCCTAATTATTATTATATAATAAAATTTCACCGCTCGTATTGGTAGATAATTTTTTGGTTTTATGTAAATGCGCCTTTAAGAAATTGGCACCGTCGTGCGCCGCACGACCTTGCCCATATGGACGGTGCGTCCCTGGTATTAATAATCATTGTGTGTTTTTGTCGCTACTAGTCTAATTATGTTCTTGATCTCCAAGCACAATCTGCCAGTTTGGTATTTGTCTCGTTGTAGTAAATATGAATTTTTTTTTCCCATTATACGATTTGGCTCGTCCGTTTAAAAATCGTACGTTAAAATAATTTGTCGACTGAAGAAGAACATGGCCCCATTCACATTACACAATTTCATATTATACGATTTGGCTCGTCCGATTAAAAATCGTACCTTAAAATATTTTCAGTTGACTGAAGAAAAGCATGGCCCCATTCACATTATACGATTTCAACCCGGCACGATTTTCAATCGTGTTGACAGCCGTCCAGTGCACTTTAATCGTTTATTTATCGTCCGTCTCACGCTCCTTTCACATTATACGATTTGGCTCGTCCGATTAAAAAACGTACGATGTTATATCGTGTGCATTGTGGTTTCAAATTATACGATTTGTTGCCGTACGATTTTTCTGTTTCAAATATTACTTTATATTAATAAATACTTTCCATATGCATTTTTCTCTGTATCAACAATCTCATCAAAATCTGATTTCAGTGCCAAATAAACTTCCTCCAAGCATTCCATATTTGGCTTCAATAAGCTAAATTAAAACTTCAACGTCAATTTCTTCGATTTAATCAATAATAAACCAAAAATATCAAAAAGCAATAACACAAATCGATAAGAAGTACTATATATGCACATTCGAAAGTAGCTACCGGACGACTAAAAAACGTATAATGTGAAAGCGCTCATTAAGTTATGTGTACCACTGAGACAGACGGACGATAAATAAACGTACGATTTTTAATCGGATGAGCCAAATCGTATAATGTGAAAGGAGCGTTACTGCTGTTTCATTATAATTATACGTTGCATCATTTCCTCGAATATCTCGATCTGATGCTTCAGTTGTTGTTTTTATGACTAAACTTTTTATGCAATTTGTAGGTCTCTTTCTAATTAAAAGGATGTTGTTATGCGCAGTTTACACATATAGACTTCTTATTCTTCGTAATGAAAACCCTATTCAGTCGACTTTTTGGCGCCTTATTTACTTCTATGAAAATCCTCATGTCGAGCAAATATTTTAGTCCAGCATAAAAATTGGAAAGTTTTCTTAGTTTTGAAAAACCAACACGCACTTTTTTTGGTAAAAAGACACTTTTTTACACGATTCTCATATAGTAAAATCGAACGTGGATTTTTGGTAATGCTTTTGGTGTTTAACTAATTTTAATTTGTCTCTAACACACTGTTTATTATTTCCTAAATAATAGAAGATTAATAGTGAACAACGCTTTGACTGTGCGGAACTTTAACCACTTTATTACGGCTAAATTATGATTGTAAATAAGTGTCTCAATTCATGTCGAAAAAGTTTTTTTCCTTACAAACGACTCAACTTAAATAAACATAAATCTTTGTCTAAACTGATGATCTACAAACAAACAAAAAAGGGAATTTCTATTATGTTATAAACCTTTTAATAAAAAGGTAGAGCAATAAATATGGGAATTAATCAAGCATGCTGTTCGCTCTCGGGGAAATCTGCCGAGAACCGGATATAACCGACCCGCCCTCATCATATTACTTTTTATATTGGTTTTGATAGAAGAAAATATAAAAAAAGATGAAAGGTATTTGTCAACGCAGGTGGGATATATATCCAAGGCGTCATGTTAAAAGGTATTGAGGTGTTAGTAAAAATTCAGGGGATGGCTTTATATCATGTGAACTAGTATTATCACGAAAAGGGTCGAATGAAAATCAGAGGTTTACTATTAACATTTTTATCGATGTAATTAAAAACAGTAAAATTTGCATATCAAAAAATTTATATACATTTAGTAAAATTAGTAAAATTTTTTTAAACCTCTGTTATACTTACAGTGTGGGTCATTAGTAATCAAAAATAATATTTACTCAAAAGGTAGTAGAGTAAATAAAATATTGAATTGAAAATAAGAGTCAAGCGACACATTATCTGAACAAATTTAATTGTGTCAATAAGAAAAATGAAATGACATGAATGTAAAATTAACCTTCCGGAGGTCGCAAATATTTTTAAGATAAGGAAGGTCGCACTAACAGTCGGCTATACGAATATCATGATTTATATATTACATAAAGTTAGGAAACGTGAAAAATAAAATCAAGAAAAAACATAATATATTGTAATGAAATACTCTGTATGAGTTTTTTTTTTAAAGTTCTAATATAATTTTGACAAAAAAAATTTAGTTATAGAATAAGTAAATGATAAGAGATAGACAAAAGTAATAATAATACTCGCCCTACATTTCAACCCCTTACGAGTGAATCCCGGAAGTCAAAGGCTTGTGCGGGGAAGGGACGGCTATTATTATTATTTGCCGTGGACAAAAATGATTAAATTTTTTTTTAATAATCTTGTCAGTTTGAAAGTGACAATTGTCAGTTTAAAAGTGACAAATGTCAGTTTGAAAGTGTTAATTGTTAATTTGAAAGTGACAATTGTTAGTTTAAAAGATACAATTGTCATTTTTAAACTGACAATTGTCACTTTTAATATGACAATTGTCACTTTCAAACTGACAATTGTCACGTTCGAACTGACAATTGCTACTTTCAAACTGACAATTGTCACATTTAATCTGACAATTGTCACTTTCAAACTGACATTTGTCACTTTTAAACTGACAATTGTCACTTTCAAACTGATAATGGTCACGTAAAAACTGACAATTGAAACTTTCAAAATGACATTTGTCACTTTTAATCTGAAAATTCTCACTTTGAAACTGACAATGGTCTCTTTCAAATTGACAATTGTCACTTTCAAACTGACAATTGTCACTTTTAATCTGACAATTGTCACGTTCGAACTGACAATTGCTACTTTCAAACTGACAATTGTCACATTTAATCTGACAATTGTCACTTTCAAACTGACATTTGTCACTTTTAAACTGACAATTGTCACTTTCAAACTGATAATGGTCACGTAAAAACTGACAATTGAAACTTTCAAAATGACATTTGTCACTTTTAATCTGAAAATTCTCACTTTGAAACTGACAATGGTCTCTTTCAAACTGACAATTGTCACTTTCAAACTGACAATGGACACTTTCAAACTGACAATTGTCACTTTTAATCTGACAATTGTCACGTTCGAACTGACAATTGCTACTTTCAAACTGACAATTGTCACATTTAATCTGACAATTGTCACTTTCAAACTGACATTTGTCACTTTTAAACTGACAATTGTCACTTTCAAACTGATAATGGTCACGTAAAAACTGACAATTGTCACTTTCAAACTGACAATTGTCACTTTTAAACTAACAATTGTCACTTTCAAATTGACAATGAACACTTTCAAACTGACAATTGCCACTTTTAATCTGACAATTGTCACTTTTAAACTGACAATTGTAGCTTTCAAACTGACAATTGACACTTTCAATCTGACAATTGGCACGTTCGAAATGACAATTGCTACTTTCAAAATGACAATTGTCACTTTTAGTCTGACAATTGTCACTTTCAAACAGACATTTGTCACTTTTAAACTGGCATTTGTCACTTTTAAACTGACAATTGTCACTTTGAAACTGACAATGATCACTTTCAAACTGACAATTGTCATGTTTAAGTCAGAAAAATTTTAGAGATACAAGACGAGGAAAAATAAGAAAAAAAGGGAAAGGTGATTGAATTTAAAAAAAAATCACTATATAACTTGTAAAAAATGTATATGAAAGGATTTATATTAGAAGATGGAATTATATACAAACATAAAACATTTATATTTTGATTTATAAAAATAAGTATAAAAATGGTAAAAACTATAAAAGAAGACATTTTTTCAAATATATCCAGAGCTGGTTAGGATCATGGAGATTTTCGATGGAGGGAATCTAGATGGAATAGTGCCAGAAGAGATTTAGATTAAGGAGATAATATACATGTTAAAAAATAGAGAAATTAATTTGTGTCGGAGTCATTTAAGAAAAGAAAGTATTGACAGGATATATAAAATTTATTTTGTTTACATTTTTACTTTTCCGACCCACCTCCGAGAAGGGAAAGTATAGTGACCCATTAGTTTTGTACTACATCTGTCAAACGCAAGTGTCACCATCAAAACATGACAGATGCAATATGTCACGGAATTTGACTTGCCGTATGATATTTGAAATCTCTTGAAAAACTCTACTTAACAGAGTCAAAATTATTTCTCCAACTGTCACCTGTCAAAAATAAAAAATGACAAAGTTTGAAACTTTAACATTAAATATCTCAAAAATTATCTGTCTCTGGGCAAAACCGATTTTTTTTTTAAATTCCTTTGAGAGAAAATACATTCATGTTATATCAAATTCTTTTGTTTTCCTGTGTGGAAAAATGCATGCTGACTTTTTCTCAATTTATGTGTAAAAAACGCATTTATCTGGGTTTTTGTGGGGAAAAAATGAGATTTTGCTGTATTTTCCAATTTTTTTTGTGGAAAAATACATTTTTACGGTCTTTTCCAAATTCGAGTGTGAATTTGTGAATTCGTGCTTCTGTTTTTTTTTTTTTTTTTTTTTTTTTTTTTTTTTTTTTTTTTTTTTTTTTTTTTTTTTTTTTTTTTTTTTTTAATTTGTTGAAAAAAATACGTTTTTGCTGTTATTTTCAATTTTTTGTGTGGAAGAATGCATTCTTACTATTTTTGCAATTCATGTGCAAAAAATGGTGCTTTTTTTTCTAGTTTTTCGTGTAAAACAAATGTATTGTTGCTTGTTTATTTTTAAATTTGTGTGAGATAAAAAAATGCACTTTGCATTTTTTAAAAATTTGAATAAGGAAGAATGTATTCTTCCTTTTTGTTTTTTTTTTCAAATTTGTGTAAAAAAGGTATGCTGTTTTTTCCAATTTTTATGTAGAAAATCCATTCTTGCTTTTTACCAATGTATGTCTGTTTTTTTTTCTGGTTTTTTATGCATTCTTGCTTTTATACCAATTTATATGTGAAAAATGCATTTTCGCTTAGGTCCACATTCGTCTAGTTTTTTTTTGTGGAAAAATGTGTTTTTTATTTCTATTTTTTCAAATTCGTGTGCAAGAAAACGCATTCCTGCTTCTGCTGTTTTTTTTTAATTTTTGTGAAAAAAATGCAGTCTTGATGTTTTTTTTCAAATTCGAGTGTGGAAAAAATGTATTGTGAACGAGCTAAAAATGTTTTTCGAGAAAGATGGAATTATACATTTTAAGATACCCTGAGACGATTAAGTATGTCTGTCTGTCTGTGCATTTGTCTGTGTGTATGCTTCCACGATAGAGCCCACTTGTTTAATCCGATTGGGCTGAAATTTGGTATATGAGTTTGGGTTATCCATCGGAAGAACCCTTTAGTTTTTGTACGACATATGTCAAACGAAAGTGTCATTGTTAAAAAATGACAGAAGCAATATGTCACAGAATTTGACTTAAAATATGTCTGTAAAAATATTCGTCTCTGAATACTCGTCGAAAGAATTTTGGGGTGCCGCAACCGATTTTTTTGTAATGTATGTTATTTTTTTTTATTTTTTTATAGAACCCAACCCAAATAAGAGATTCTATCAGTAGTAAATAGAATAGAACATATACTGGTAGGTAGCGTTATAATCGGCCTGTTCCTCTTACTGTCTCACAATGTTTGAGAACAAAATCTTTAGCGGAATTACTTACTACGAAGGAACCAACGTAAACTTCCTATCGGTCGTACAAAACGATTTCGAATTAAAGTTTGTTCAGTGACCGCTGATCCCTGCGTCATAAAATATCCTAATTTCAAAAAATTCGTATGTCGAATATAAATTCACTCAATTTGACAATATATTCACAAAGATTATGTTTTTTCTTAAGCTATGTTTTTATAGGGATGAATTCTTGTGAACCAAAAAAACGCCCTTTTACCTAAGTAGGTACCTAAACAGAAACTTATTTCCCCACGTCCATTAGTGAATGTAATAATTCCGAAATCATTTTTAATAATAGAATGAAAAGAGTAGCGCTTTGTATTGTTCTTCAAAAAATTTAAAAACTCGAAAAGGCTGTTCGTTATGGTATTCAGATGTGCAAGAAACTAATTTTGTAATTTACATAAACAATTATATATATATTATATATTTACATATACAATTATATAAATTATACAATACCTGCTCTATACATCCCGTAAATACGCCCTCGTATTACATTTTCATAAATCTCGTGGATTGGCCTACCGCGAGATGACAAAATGGCATTATTTAGATTTTTAAATTCCATATATTTTTGTATCCCATTTGCCTTAATTCTCTTAACCGTTGAGCAAGAAACTCCTAGAGGATCAGAAACTCTCTGAAACAGATATTAGGTATATACTATTTACGATTTTATTGGTACGTATTTTTCTACTTACCGCATAAACTGGACTCAAGGGAACAGAGTCGTTCCAGCATCTTTTTCCCTTTGGCAATAATCAATTAATTTCAATATTAACTGTTGTTCTTGTTCAACATATAGCGACATTTTTTTTAAATGCGTAAATGTCAAATTCAAAACTGACATAAAATTTAAATGATTGTTGAAGTTATTTAAGACATATTTAGATGCAAATTGTCTATCTTATTTGGTTTACATGCGCTAATAAGACAAGCGCTAGTGATGACGCAGGGATCAGCGGTCACTGAACAAACTTTAGCTAGCAAAGAATAATATATAGGATAAACTAGAATAGGATCTGGCCTCTTATTGCCTTAATGCCTTTTAATTTTGTAAAAATAAAAAATAAAAATTAAAGTTGACATTCACGTGTAATTGTATATTAATTCATATTTTTATAACATTATTTGTCAGTAGATAGAACGATCATTAACTTTAACGGTTCTGTAACTAATGACAATGACGTTTAGATTGTGACAATTGTATAATAAATCAACTTGTAAAGTTTTATTCTAAACGTCATCGCCTTTACTTACTGAATCTTTAAAGTTAATGGACGTTCTATCTACTGACAGTATAGCTAGAACTTTTATATTCATGGTTATTAAATATATGCATTTGTTTCAAATTATCGAATGCAGTCATAATTTATTATGACATTAGAGGGAAATAGTATCTAGTATAACTTAGAAAATCCTTTAAATTAAACATTCATTTAACATATATTTTATATAAAACCTTTTAGTGTATTACATATTCATATGCCGTGTCTTACAATGAGTAGATTTTGTACAAAAATATTTTATTAATAAAAGAAAAAGAAGTGGCAAAAATAAAAATGTCTGGCTGATTTTTAGGGAATCGATGCATCGCACTATTTGATATGTTTTTGCAATTTCTCACACAACAAATCGTTCTTCTTTTACAGCAATTACTTTCCATTCTTACAATATAGTATTAAACACAAACACTAATCAATCACAACAAGTATCTAACACTAAATGGACACAAGTACTTCACAAGACAGGAACAACAACAACAATAATGGCTGCCGAATACCGAAACTTTTTTTGTGCTTACCTATGCACATGTAAAGAAGGAAAAGGAAGTCGGCGCCATTTTTCGTACAATTAGCGCCCCCAAGCGGGTTTTCATCTAAGTTTTGAAAATTTGGCTCGAAAGAGTTTGCGCACTTTTTACTTATTCCTTTATATTCTTTGTTAGCTAGTTCAAATATTCCGAAAGGGAGCGACGTCGAAGATGACGCACCGTAGTTTCTTAGCCACTACTACATAAACATCGGCTTTTATACTCGATAAGAATCGCTCGCCGCTCTGAGCCGTAAGTATCAAACAATATCATACCATAGAATACCTTAAGATCCTTATCACTTTCATTTTCAGAACAACTCCCACTGTATCCCTGAAAAGAGAATCTTTCTCCTACAGCAGGGTACAAGGAAACAATAAACAAAAAGGACAGATTACCGAGGAGGGTTTAGCAGGTATGCCCCTGACTCTGCTTGCAGAGTGATCAGGGGAGAGTCCTGGGCCGGTATTCTCGTAACTAAAAACGATCGGCGTTTCGTGCTCGCTGACCGTGTAATGACGTAAAATTCGCATACCACGTGGTCAAAGTGGAAAAAATGGTATTCACGTATGTTAAACGCTAGGCGTGGTCCAAACACGAACGCCACGTGGCGACCGTTTTCAAAACACCTACCATTTGGTAGCTGTTTTGCCCTTCGCATTCGAGTTTTGTCAACTTTGACAGCTGTTGTTTTGAGCGAATTGAGTTATTTTCTGTCACTTCTGTTTTTTCTCGCGATTTTTATATCTTTAATTATATATTATATTATTATAAGTCCTTATATAGGAGGGATTATTTTAGATGATGTGGAAAGACAGCGATTTTTGCCGGACGATCCTTTTGAATTTTCGGACCACAATTTTATTAAACTTTATAGACTTCGTAAACAAGATGTAGAAAATCTGGAGGAGATGTTACATCCTTTTCTCCCTATAAGAAATAGAGTGGATGCAATTAGCAATAGAGTCAAGGTAGGTTTATTTATTCTTGATTTTTGTTGAACTGCTTAATAAGTGTAAAGGTTTCATTTATTTTTAGTTCATGAATAAATAAAAAACTAGAAGTGATTTATTTTGCAAATAAAAATTGTAGTTATCTAATCTAATTGGACTGCACACCCTACAACTTTTGCATTTCAGATTTTGACATCACTTCGGTTTTTTGCTGGTGGAAGCTACCAACTCGATGTTGGTAGAAACCACTGCATGGCGATAAGCCAGCCATCAGTTTCTCGCATTTTGCATGAAGTTTTGGAAATACTTAACCAGCCAGCTATTGTAAATAGATTCTGTCATTATCCTGCGACACTGGAAGAACTGAGGAATTGCGGCAAAGGTACGAAAGTAATTTCACAAAATTCCTTAAATTTGTACACTGATTTCCTACCATCAGGAATATTTTTATCTATTTTATCTATCAGCAGACTAAAATTTTCATGACATGCCATTTGGTTTGAATTTTTTGTGAATACAGAAAAGCAGATAATTTTAAGTAGCAACATCTTTGATTGTTTCTATTTCTTATTTAGATTTTTTGAAAAAACCAATGTTCCTGGGATATCAGTGGTGGAAGTCTGTAAGGGTATTGAATTTGTTCGTTAACGAGTTATTCATTTGTTAGTTTTCCGCTAGTGACGAATAATCCGTAGTCTAACTCATACAGATAAATGTAGCGCGTTTGGCGTTTTTCTAATTTAAACATAATACTCATAATATTTTAATTTATTACAATGTTAATTGTTTTGGGCAACTAACTCTCATTATTTAAGCCCAAAACTAAACTATTTACTAGTCTCACGAGAAATTAACATTTCCTCAATTTTCAGATATTGACAGTCTATAAACTCTGCCTAACATACGTCAGTAATTTTCATTTTGAATGAAAACAAAGTAAGTTATGAAACTCGGTAGTGACGAATTTATTCGGTAGCTCCAACCCAACCGATCATTTTTATGTTAGCTAACGAATTTTAACCTTTAAATCCAAATGTCAAAAATGCGTATCGGTGGATAAGTGTTTTATAAATTATTTTAATAATTGAGTTGGGAAATTTTTATTTATTGGGTGAGTTTTTTTACACTTCAAAGTCGATCTAATAGCTGCCTTCAGTTCATGCAAATTCTAATGTGCAAATGGAGGAAGAAGCCTTGAGGAACGGCTGTGAAGGGTTATATATATATGCATTTGTTAATTAGTGCGGCATAATAGCTGTTTATCTAATGTAAAATATTGTAAAGTGAAAAATTTGGTCAAATGAGCAACTTGTTGCCTTTAGATGAACTGTGTTGTTTTTACTTATATTAGTGTTTTTAAAAATACTCTGCTTTCACCTAATCTTCAACTCTTTTTTCTTTTTACGTGATTCAGGCTACCCTTTAAGGCCATGGCTTATGACCCCATACCTTCCCGAACCTGTCCCCGAAACACCAGAGGCTCATTTTAATGAGGGGATGAGGCAAATGAGGGCCCTCGTTGAAAGATGCTTTGGACTGTTAAAAAACAGATTTCGTTGCCTATTAAAAGATAGAGTGTTAGATTATGCCCCCATTACGGTGGCAAAAATTATAACAGCATGCACAGTGTTGCATAATATTTGTATAGAAAATAATATTCCATTAATAGAAGATGAGGAATTTGTTAATGAGGAGCTCCAAGTTTATGAGAACGCCCTTGTAGAAGAGGTGGAAGGAAATGTTCTTAATAATTTTCTCCAACGTGGCAGAGAAATTAGGAACTTCCTGGCAAGAACATATTTTTAAGTATTTTTTTGTGAATATAAATAAATAAAAGTAACCACAAATAGCCGATTTTTATTCAATAGATTTGAACCTGTGTTTTACTGATTCTTAAAAATTAAAATCTCTGCCTTGCTATGAAACAAACATTTACGCTTTTAAAACAATTTTTTAATTCAGATGAAAAAAGTTTTACTAAAATTCTTTTATAATCAAAAACATCTCAGTCTAAAATATATCACATATTTTATATTATCATCACAGACATACCAATCATATGAAGGTCTGTGTCCAATAAAAAAAGTGGCACTTTTTTGTCTCAAATTGTTCGTGTTTTGAAAATTCATGTTTGTCGTATTTCTACTTAAAATATGGAACAAATAAAAATCAGTAAAAAAAACAAAAAAATAAGAGTGTCAGAGACTTTCCACCACTCTCGGGACACTTGAAAAATTTGAGACAGAACCATCTTATGGAAGGGAACCAAGAGTCCCTTTGAATGGACTCATCCAGTGATTTTTTTTTATATTTTAATTTTATAATTTTGGCCTATCATAACACATTGCACCGGGTCCAGCCCTTCTGAGACCGATCCTCCAGCTGTAATTAATTCTTAAAATTTGAATATCGGGGCTATATAGTGGCTTGTGACGTGACCCAAATGAAACGGATTATATTTGGCTATGTTTTCATTTCGATAAAAAACTGGCAACTCTCATTCTCATTTGTTATGATTAAAAGAAGGAAAGAAGTATATCAATTTTTTCTACAAACGAACAAAGCTAGAATCTTGGCAATGCTGTAGAAAGTAAAACGTTAATTATTGGTCAAGAAAAAGCGCCATTTTCAAAATATATTAATTACCTACTTTTTATTGATTTTTATCAATTAATGAATATTATAAGAACAGTGAAAATCAACATAAGCAACTAGGTTCTTTGAGCTATTCATTCATTATTATAAAACCAATAAATTCGTTCCTACTGGATAAGTCAATTTTCTACATTACTTTCACCTGTAATACATTGTTAAAATATTGACCTCTAAGTTTGGAACACCTTGTATAGTGTAATAACGAAATACTATTGTAAAACTTATAAAATATAACATAAGCAACCTTTTAAACTTTATAACACTAAACAAGTATCTAAAATACTCTTAAAACTAATAACAAGACCTTGATCTATGGCAGGTTTCTTTTGTGTATTACATTCTTACTGTATACAAAATATGCTTTATTACGCTGAACAAACATTTTAAATAATCTTTTAAAACTAAAAACACAAACATATTCTATAATAGGTTTCTTACGCTTTGTGTTTCACATAGTTCTTTTTTTCTTAGCTTAAGCTTTTCTTTTTTTAAGGCTATTTCTTCTCTTTTTAGCTGCAGTTCTTGCTCTTTTATATCCATTTCTTTTTTTCTCAACTCCAACTCTTCCTTTCTTACTTCCAAGTTGTCTTTGTGTTAAACTTATATGTATGCTTTGTTTACATACTATCTAGTGCTCCACTTATTGTTTTATATTTTTAATATGTATACCATTGAATTGTTAATAGTCAGTTTTTGATGTATGAAAAATATAGTTGTCGTTTTTAAAAGTTGCTATAATTTTTCTTGTAATTCCAAGTTCCAGCAGGAACTATAATTAGTTTATTTAGAAGCTACAACAGGTTATGGGCCCAGATTACGCAAGTAACTAAAAGTATTGGTATTATTATAAAAAAAAAAAATAATATTGAGCTGACTTCGTTAGTGTGATTGTCACATCAAGTTTTCACACATTAAATAGGGAAGGAAAAGATGGACAAATTAAAAGGTATCCACATTGAAAAATTCAATGGGTCGAATTTTCAAATTTGGAAATACCAAATGGAAATTATCTTTAAAGCTGAAGGAACACTAACGTACCTGATTCTGGAGAAGAGAAGAAAGAATGGATAGTGAATAATGCCAAAGCTATGCTGTTAATATCCACATCAATGGAATACGAAAATTTACAAACAATCATGAGTTGTGATAGTGCTTCTTCAATGTGGTCAAGGTTAAAAACAATTCATGAACAAAGGTCTGCCGTTAACAAAGTAATGTTAAAACAAAATTTTTTTAATTATAAAATGTCAGAAACAGATTCCATTGCAAAACATGTAAGCAAAATTGAGTCCATGTCTCAAGCAATAAATGATGTTGGTGAAGAAGTTAAAGATATAGATAAAATAGCGAAAATGCTAGGAAGTTTGCCTCCCAAATATGGATCTTTTATCACTGCTTGGGATTCATATGATGAAACAAAGCAAACTTTTGAAAATTTAACGTCTAGATTGTTAAAAGAAGAACTTAGATTAACACAACAAAAACAAGAAGCGACAGCTTTTGCAGCCATGGAACCATCTAGTAGCACTGAAAGAAACACAAAAAGGAAACAATTTGACAAAAGAAAAGTAGTTTGTTTCTTTTGCCATAAGAAAGGACATTTCAAGAATGAATGTCGTGCAAGAGCCCTGAAAAACCAAACTCAAGCTCAAGCATTTTGTTCAGAAGAAGAAATATTTGGATTAGAAAGAAGAACTAAAAATACATGGTTAGCTGATAGCGGTGCCTCGAAACATATGACTTTCCATCGTGAATGGTTTGTATAGTTTAAAAAATTTAATCCCACTATTCCAATTCAAATTGGGGATAATTCTATTCTTCAAGCTGAAGGTATAGGAACAGTTGAAGTTATATCAGTTGTTAATGGCAACAAAGAAAGGAGATCTTTGGAAAACACGTTATTTGTTCCTAAGTTGGGGAAAAATTTATTTTCAGTGGGAGCCGTAACAGCTAAAAATTTTTCCGTTTCTTTTACTAAAAATAAAATAGAAATTAAAAGTAGAAATCAAGTGGTAGCTATAGGACTCAAACAGTTGAACCAATGTTATCTCAGAGTAACTCTGTAGTTTTTGATGCTCTTTTGTGGCATGAAAGAATGGGACATGTCAATTTTAAGACATTGAAAGAAATGTCAAATGCAGGTTATATTCCCAAATTAAACATCACAGATGACATTTTTTGTGAATGTTGTCTTTTTGGTAAACAACAAAGGAAACCATTTTATAATACATCAAATCAAGTTGTATATAAACCTGGAGAGTATTTACACACTGACGTATGTGGAAAAATGCCCAATACTTTGCGACGACACTTCGGTCGTTGCGGGTCACTTTGGCGCCTTAGTCCAGGTTTCGGATTGCCTCGGGCGCCACCTTCCGTTTAGAGTGTGAAGGCCACTGCACGGGCAGCGTCAGTGGAGAAAGAAATACTCCAAGGGTCGTTATGGTATCGACCAAAATCACTGGTGGCCAGAAGGGCGGGCTTTACTTGCCCTACTGGGTTAAGTACCTGGGTATTAGCTGCTGGGATGTTAACTCAAAACAAATAAAATTCAATAAATAAAACATTTATTTTTACCAAAATCCGGCGGAGAAAAGGTGTGTAACGGACGATTGGCTTGGCGGCGTGGTGTAGTCGGACTGACGGCTCTGGACTCCGGATATAACTGAAGTTGGCTTCAACTTGACCTGTCTCTAAAGGTCGACGGACTGCACTGCTGTTCCAATTGGGACGGCCACAGCAAGTCTGTTCGGTTTGAATTGCCCTACTCGATACGAACTTCGGCATCTAAGAAGCGGAGACGAGAGTGTCTCCATCTGCCTGGCGACGATTTAACTGGTACGACTGGCCTTTTATTCACAATTTTAATTTAATTTTACTCCAGTGCCGTGCGCGATTTAATTTATATATTTTAAATAATACGGAAAAAAAAGTAACTTTGTTACAACTTCTCTTGGTGGTGCCAATTATTTTGTAATATTCAAAGACGATTATACTTCATAAACTTCTGTTTATTTCGTCAAACATAAAAGTGATGTATGGTGTAAATTTATTGAATTTGAAAAATTTATCGAAAGACAAACAGGAAATAAAATTAAAATAGAAGTGATAATGGTACCGAGTACATTAATCAACATTTTGAAGAGTATTTTAAAAATAATGGTATAATTCATGAAAAATCTGCCCCTTATACGTCAGAGCAGAATGGTAAAGCAGAGCGACAAATTAAGACCATTATAAAAAGTGCTAGAGCAATGTTAACTAGTACTTGTCTTCCAGAAAATTTGTGGGCTGAAGCAGTCAATACGGCTGTTTATTTGTATAACAGAAGAACAAACTCTTTGGATAGTGAGAAAACACCGTTTGAAAAGTTCATTGGAAAAAAACCAAATTTAGAACATATTAGAAAGTTTGGATCAGAAGCTTTTGTTCATATTCCTAAACAAAAGAGATTAAAATTTCAGTCAAAATCTAAACCAATGTTTTGTGTAGGGTATGACGGAAATAGCTCCAACTACAGAGTTTATGATGCTGTTAATAGGAGAGTTTCAGTTTCTAGGGATGTGATTTTTAAAGAAAACAATAACACATCTTCTGCAGTTGTTAGAAATTTTCCAATGTTTGACCCACAAATAGAAATTAAGGAAAATGGACAAGATAAAGCAGATGAAGAAATTCCAAAAAGGAAGAAATTATAGAAAATGAAGCAATCAAAATAACTGAAGAAACAAACAGGTGTCTAAGAGATCGTAGCATGCTGAAGGCGCCTAATCGTTTCAACTATGAGACAGCATGTATAGCAGTTACCGATGAGCCAAAATTTTACACTGAAGCTGTTAGTTGTGATAAAAAGGAACTTTGGATGCAAGAATAATACCTGGCATCTAGAACCACTTCCACCTGGAAGAAAATCTATAGGATGTAAGTGGGTTTACAAACTTAAATATAAGCAAGATGGTACAATAAGTCGATATAAGGCAAGATTAGTTGCAAAAAGAATATAACCAGGAATATGGTACAGATTACACAGATACATTTTCACCGGTTGTAAGGTATGACTCGATTCGCATACTTCTTGCTTTATCAGTATCACAGAGAATGGGTATTAGACTTTTTGATGTCAAAACAGCCTTTTTAAATGGAACTTTAAATGAAGAGATTTACATGGATCAACCGGAAGGTTTTGACAATGGAGACAAATCTCTGGTTTGTAGACTATTCAAAAGCTTGTATGGTCTCAAGAAAAGTCCTCGATGTTGGAATAAAGAATTTGTAAGTTTTTTAAAAGAATTCACATTTATTCAACTAAATGTTGATAAATGCGTCTTTTATGCCAATATGGAGAATGAAAAGGTTTATTTAGGTCTTTATGTAGATGATGGGCTCTTGTTCTACAGATCTACAAATGTACTAGATACAATTTTAAAAGAGTTGAATAAAAGATTTGAAATTACACAGTGTCGCCCAGCATATTTTATATGTATGCAGATTCAAATAAAAGAAAATATTTTTATTCACCAAGAAAAATATATTTCCAACATTTTACAGAAATTTAGAATGCAGGAATGCAAAGTTGCATCTGTACCAGCAGATCCAAATGTAGTCTTGTCTTCGAGTGACTGTCCACAGAACGAAGAAGAAAAATCAAAAATGTTTAATATACCTTATCGTGAGGCAGTAGGTAGTCTCATGTTTCTTGCTGTTGTAACTCGCCCCGATATAATGTTTGCTGTTGGTCAAGTAAGCAAGTTTTTAAGTAATCCTGGAATGGCTCACTGGAATGCAGTGAAGAAAATTTTTCGTTATTTACAAGGTACTAAAGACTACGGAATTTCATATTCTACAAACAAAGTAAAAGTACAAATCTACACAGACGCCGATTATGCTCGAGATATAGACACAAGACGATCCACTTCTGGCTATGTCTCAATACTAACTGAAAGCCCAGTAACATGGAGTTCTAGAAGTCAGAAATGTGTAGCTAGGTCTACCACAGAGGCTGAATATATAGCAGCCTCGGATGGATCTCAAGAGGCAGCTCGGATAAGGATGTTTTTATCGGATTATTGTCACAATGAAGCTTCTAGTCCAGTACAACTTTGTATTGATAATCAAAGTTCAATTTGTTTAATAAAGAACGTGGATAATCACCGGAAAACAAAACATATTGATGTGAAATATCATTTCATTCGTGATGACTTTGAAAAAGGAGATATCCAGTTAAAATATGTCCCCTCAAATGAACAACTAGCCCCCGGAATCGCATTGAGCTTATTACTCACTTCCTGCCATAGTTTCGCACTTACTGAGTTGGTAAATTGGTTGGTTTGTTTATTTTTAACTAACTCTGGGTGTTTATCAAGGTACTCTAATAAGGTTTTTTTTTGTGTCGGTGTTATGGTCTTTTTGGCCATTTTCAACAAAATTGAAAAAAAAACACAACAAAACACTGAGAATAAAAAATCAATATTAAAATGACAACTTTAACAAAAGAAACGTCGAAATAATCAAATAGTATGTTGGATACGATGCAAAATGCAGCGAAGCCACAATGTGCTAAGCGGAAGTGTCATTAAAAGATTTCCGCCTCCACAACTCAGGACAATAGTTGTAATACAAAAAAATAATCGCTACGCCCTTTTTGGGATACTACTTGTGGTGCTCTGATTTGAGTCATAATAGCCACATGGTGTTTTTGCGGAAGCAATTTAATTTTCAAATTTTGAGGTGTTAAGTTTGACACCATTTTTTTGATGTGTCATTTGATGACAGTTTTTATACGTATGACAGAACTGAAATTGGTAGTAAATTTCTACTATTATTAAGGGACGTTCACCGTAATCTTAAGATTGTGTCTGTGACTACGTTTTTGATCTTTGACAACCTTTCCCTATGTGTCGGGGTTTTTGAACATAATTGACGACATTAATAAAAACTTCTCATATTGGAGCAAGATTGTCATACTTTTTTCATTCATAGCGTCTTATAGAGTCAACAAACCTTATATGTCGAAAAAAACCGAAATCTTTGAAGGCATTTGTCAATGTCCAATACGACGGAAAAATTTTTGACTTTGAACATTCGCAATGCCAAAACGTGACATTTTGAAATTTATTTGGAATAAAGTTGTCAAATTCAATAGTGTTGTCATAGTAATTGAGAACTTCACTGAATGCAGTTATCAGTGTAATGTTGATATGATTGGGTGAAATTGTTTCATATGACACAAAATGACAAAATTTGATTGGTTGTTACGTTGTCTAAATAAAGAATAGTCTTTCAACCTCATGAGTAAAACAGAGAAGTAAAAGATGAGACGGAAATATATCGGTACGTGGCGACACACCAGATTTATGGTGGCAATATTTGCAACTGCTCAGGTAGATTATTTTTTCTTTCTAGTAAACACTAGATGGCTCTCTAGCAAGTAATTCGTAAATCAAAAAAATACCGCAAGATGTCTTACTCTGAAAAGGTGTATTGGTAGAGGCATTGTATAAAGAAGTCTATATACAATGGTTGAAGGTATTTGTGATGTTAGAACAATGTTTGAAAAAACTTTCACTTTTTAAACTTAATTTTTTTGTGCAAGAGGAAAAAATCTGTATATAGTTGGAATTGAATATGTACACAAAAACGAAATAACAAAAAAATCTAGTGAACTGAATGCGCTTCAGATATTATTCTTCCAAAAATAAGTTTATAATTAAATATAAACTTTGCGAATAATTTTTCAATTCTTAAAATATTTTTAAAATATACAGTTTGCAAAATAACAGAAAACGCTTTATTGGTGGTGGTTAATTTTAGACTTCCTAAACCCTAAAGTTTATAGGTCTGTCTGTCCGCGTTTATAACTCAAAACCGAAAAGAGAAAAAGACAAACGGTCAAGACAATAAAATCAGCACCTTGAATAGCTCCCAAATAGATTTTCAGATTTTTATGACTTCCGGTGTCAAAACTGCTCAAGGTTTTACAAACCAGAACCGGAAGTGATACTATCGGTTTCAAAAATATCATTCAGACGAGAATCGATATTTGAAAACATATTTGAGATATATTCATGGTTCCTGAGATAATGCGCTTTAGATCATATACGCTACGCTAGAAGCGACATATATAGGTTCCCTAACAACACAGGGATATCCTAGAGGTATGTCCTTTTTATGTACCGCGGTACAAGGTCATGATTGGGACATCCAGTGGATGACCCATCTCTTATATCCATAAGTTGTCCCTTTCATGTCCGTGATATTTCTGATATCCATTCACATAAGAAATATCGAAACTATTTAAAAATCTTGTTTTCTTTTTATCAAGAAATTGAAAAAAATTGTTCAAGAATTTCTGGGATGTGACTGTTTCGCATGAGCAAATATTGTTAATGCATAATACCCTTAATCTGAATCTCCAAGGATGATACAAATTATACACAAATCTCAATAAAATTTCGTTCTGTAATTTTATCCTCAAAGGCTTGAAAGGAAAAGTAAACTAAAACCAGTGATTTCATATTTGCAGTAAAGTTTTTTTGTATTGAACATCTTTGGATTTATTTATTTTTCCACATTTTCCATGAAATATTTCATGAGAAAAAAACAGAACATTCGAGGAAGTCCTCATATATTCCAGTGATGTCCCTGGAACATCCTTAGAGTGTCCCTTTGATGTCCTTTGTTGGAACTTGGTACATCCCTGGGACGTACCAGGAAAACATCCCAATGTGTCCTTTTTTGGAAAGTATAGATATCCCTGGGATGTCATTATAGACATATTCTGCACACATTTTGAAATTTCGTCGAGTAGGGAAAATACTATGCTAATATTTTTGCTATTTTTTATCCCCACCTATACTCGTCTCCTTAAGACTTAAGACTCAGTGTTTGTGCTGTTTGTGCGATCGGGAGAATTCTCTCTCGCTCTCTCGCTTTCTCGCTCTCTCGCTCTCTCGCTCTCTCGCGATTATTTTTTTCCCAATTTTCCAATATTTTTTTCCTATTTTCGAATATTTTTTCCTATTTTTCATTATTTTTTTCCTTATTTTTTCATATTTTTTTTAAGATATTTTTATTTTTTCTCCATTTTTTTATTATTCTTTTTTTTCCTATTTTCCAATATTTTTTTCCCTATTTTTCATAATTTTTTTCATTAAATAGGATTTTTTCAAGTACAGCAAAAAAGTACTCCTGACATTTTTCGATATTCCCGTCGTTTTCGAGATTTTCGGAATTCAATTTCGAAAAATTTCTTTTATTTTATTTAATTTTTTTTCCAACTTTCTCAACAAATTTCGAAAAATACTTCAAATAATACTTGTTGAGCCATTTCAGTCCTACATTTATTTTTATTTTTTGAATATCTTTTACGGTTTCAGAGATATCGATTTTTTAAAATGATGACATTTTCGGGAAAACAACCCGGAAAATTTTCAGATTATTTCGATTTTCAATAGGCATCGTAACAGTACTTCAAGGATTTTTTTTTCCAAATTTTGTTTAAAAATTACCCTCGAAATTACCTACCTACCACATTTTGTTTGTTTGGGTGAATATAATTTCAGTAAATTGAGGCCGATAATTTATTAAATAATCTAAAATATATATGCAGACTCTAAAAAACAAAAATCATGTTTGTTTACAAAATCTGTAGATACCAAGTTTTTTGTTTATTTATTTATTCTAAAAATAGATCTTTTAAAAACAAAAACCAGGTAGCAAGGTTGTCAACTCTCATTTGTCAAATTCAATGTTTTTTTAACAAAATCTTTAAAATCCTCACAAAACAGTTTTAAATTTCATTTTATAAGATCCTGAATAGATGCAAATGTAAAATGAAAATTTCTCATATATATTACCTACAAAGTCTCATTTATTTAACGTCTTCTCGTTTGTAAAAAAATTCCCAATTTCACAGATAATCCATATAAAAAGGGAATTTTTTTATATTTTGGCAACCTTGTTAGTCATCAGAAAACAGCCAGCCAACCAACCCAATGCTAAAAATTGTCTCGAAAACAGTTTTCTTCTTTTTAAATTTGAGCGAAAACAGTTTTCTTCTTAAATTTCATCAAAAACACCAGCGGGCAGCGCCATCTATACGTTTGGTCCAACACTACAAAAAAGTGTTAAATATTTTTAGTCCATAAGGTTACATGACTATTCTCTATTCAGACAACGGTTTTTAGAACTGCCAAAAAATTTTCAGTTAAATTAACTTCAGTTTCGGTCAAGATAGACACGACTGTACTTCGTCCAGTAAAATACACCTTTATTTATAATACATCTGGTTTTTTAGCATATTTCTCTTGTTGGTAATGAATACTATTTACCTGCATATAAGTGGATTAGTGAATTCTACAATTCTATTTAAAATTGTATCTGAAAAAAAATGGACCTAAATGTCTGCTTGTCTGTTCAAATTCTTCTCGTTTTTTTTTCAGACCAGGAAAAGTTTTTATTAGATAATATTTGAGAGTTCTTCCATATCTGGGTGTTGAATGTTTGTAATGGTTATCTTATCGTTTCCCACGAATGGTAGTCCCATATCAAGAATCTGAAATTTCTTGTTCGGTATCATTATCGAACATTTTTTATACTTCCGCTTAACGTGCTAGCCCAAGATAACTCGGTTTTGCGCGTCGTTTCTTTTTCCGCTAAACCGTAATAACTCGGTCCGATACGTATTTTGTCGATTGTTTTTAAATATAGCCGACTTATTTCGGTGGTATATGTAGTTACGTATTTGTTTATGCTATGTGTTTGATCATCTTTACGGTCTACGATGATATGGCACGCTGTTGGAGGTGAAGAGAGTTGTTGATGCACACATGCGAAGATATGATTCAGTATTGTTTTTGCTACTTACGACAGCGTTCCTTTTTTTCTTGATATCGTAAAATAATAGTTATTTATGCAACAAGTGTGTAAAGTGATACTTTTTTCACGAATGTGAATGTTGTCGCATGAGCCAAAGGCGAGTGCGACAATCACATAAGTGAAACAAGGCGCTTTACACACTCGTTGCATAAGATATTTTTTCTACTACCATAATTTTTATTCACAATAATAAATTTCATATGCAAGAAGTTAACAAGTTATTTTCCAAAATCTTGAAGTTAACCAGTTGATTTCTGGCACATAGAACCTTGGCAAGATAAGAAACATAAGGATATTGAAAAAAATATGTTGCACATGTAAAAAAATTATTTTCAAAATTTTATTTTACTTCACGCACTAGTAAAAAAAAGTTAAACTTTACGCACTCTTTCGCGTGCGTAAAGTAAGTACTTTACGCACGGTAGTAGAAAAGATTTTTATAGGAGTGTAAAATAGTTATTTATGTGTGTAAAGTGATACTTTTTTCACAAATGTGAATGTTGTCGCACGAACCAAAAGCGAGTGCGACGATCACATGAGTGAAAAAAGGCACTTTACATACTAGTTGCATACAATATTTTTTCTACTACCATAATTTTTATGTACAAAAATAGATCTCGCATGCAAGAGGTTAACAAGCTATTTTCCAAAATCTTGAAATTAATCAGTTGATTTCTGGTACATAGAACCTTGGAAAGATAAGAAACATAAGGATATTGCAAAAAAATTTGTTGCACATGTAAAAAAGTTATTTTGAAAATTTTATTTTACTTTACGCACTAGTGAAAAAAAGTACGTGCGTAAAGTAAGTACTTTACGCACGGTAGTAGAAAAAACTATACCTTTATTTACGATTTATTTGACTAGGTATTAATACAACATCAAATTCAACGTAACTGAATCAGTGTTTTTATGACCAATTTTTCATAAATAATTAACACGTTAAGTGGTTAAAGATCACCCACGTCTGATTTATCTGAATCATCTTCACAATCAACAGCTACTAAAATTTCATCCTCAGCCAAGCACTGCGACATATGTTTTTCCAAATGTCTTTGTTCCTTCTCTAAGTACTAGATCATTATTATTTCATTTCAGGAGACTACTAAAACGCGCTATAGCAATTGGTGGCGCATTACAGAATTATCTGAAAAATAAGATATTTTTGCGCGACCTCCGGAAGCTTAACACCATCTTTATGACGGGAAAAATAATCAAATATTAATTTTTTTGGTGGTAACGCCTATGGATAAAATATTTCACCTTTATTTGTTTTTCACTGTAGATATAAGCAATTAGACGATAAGACATCATCAGCTGTTGCGATGTGCTGTAATATCTCATCGAAATACAAACTGTGGACTGGTGGAAATTGTGATTCCAAGTGTATATACGTTATTTATCAAAGTCTTTGTAGATTGGTAAATAAGTTATTGGCACTAACGACCTAATCATCGGCGCGAATTTTTTTTTATTTTTTTTTATTAGAAACATTACTTTCTAGATAGCGTTAGATTTATTGGAAGAATTTGATGAGTAAGGAAGATAAGTCATGCGAACGTGATGGTGTATTAATTATTGGGTTTGCGATTGCGGTATATATTTTGAAATTTTATAATAAATATTTATGATAGTATAGAAATACAAAGATTACATTTCACCAATGGAGAGTTCAACAAAAATATTACCTTACGTTTTTTTCTTTATTAACAATAAAAATTAATCAAATAAAACCCATTGAGTTTACCGTAATTTGAGCTAGATTTTTGAATAAATTAATTTAAAAATTCAAATTTCTAATTTTTTGAATATACCGCCATTACGATCGTGACTTATGTGCAAAGAAGTTACCGTCAAGCCATTAACTGCAAACGTGTAAAGAAGAGAATACGATTGACAAACAGCTGTTAAATCTTACTTATACAGACAAAGATGGAAAAAACCATTATATGATAATTAGATAAAGATGAAAACTTGGACCTATCCACTGTGAATTCGCATTCAAAATCGAGAGAGATAAATAGTGATATGGAACACCCGGTATATTACAGATGTCCTATCTAAGAATCTCAATCCGGATTGGGTTCACTATAATAAATTTATAAGATTAAATTTTATAAAAAAAAAATACAAATTTTTAATATTAATAGGTATTATCCCCTCTTCACTTTCTTCAGTCTTGCTCTTCTGTTCATATTTCTTCTATCGCTCCTATCTCAGTCTGTTTTTGTCTAACCTTCTAGTCTTTTTCTATTTTTCTTAAGAATATTTTCCGTCTCTGTTTCTTATTGTGTACACTGTCTTATCTTATAGTTCGTTTCTTCCTCGTATTTCTATATATTCTTATTTGCACCGTCTCGTATTACCTTTTTACTTGTTAAATCAAATCATATTTTGTATTCACCATTTATTAGATCAAAAATTATATTACAAATTTCATTTCATTTTCATTTGACAATTTCAAAAAAATATATTTTTATCTCCCTTGACAATTTCGTCTTTTTTTTCATCTCACTTGATTAATTTTTTTTTATTCCAGACAATAAGTCAACCAGGACTGATCATCCTAGATATGACATCTAAAATGGCCTGACATCATTATATCTTAAATTTCCATATCAATAGATATTAGATTCCGCTATTAGATAAATAAAACGACTATTTTAACGAGATCAGGTAATAATTTGCTGTTTGGTACATAAGTGCTGGCCACAAGCGTTCCTGATTAAGTGAAAGATCGCGTCCGCGTCTGTTTACTGCATATTTCACTGTCACTTTTGTAGTTTGTACTCTGTAGAGCTGGTTGATGTTGATAATTTTCCGTGTTTATTTGTATTTGTAAACAAAGGTAAAAGTAACCACAATTAAAAACATATTGATCAAACGACACTTTATAAGCAAACGTCATCTATATTTGAAAGTGTCAATTTTATTTAGAGAAACTGGCCCACATTAATATTATGCTGCAGCTATTGCACATAAGTGACGTAGATGCACTAAAAGTTGCATAGATGCACTAATTTTTAAATATCAATTTTTTCATGTTAAATTAAAGAAAAAAACAGAAAAAACGATTTTTTCATAAAAATAATTTCTGTATAAACGATTACTTAATTATATAGAATTTTTGTCAATCGAAATTAGGACTAGTTCATTCATATTTACATTAGTAAGTTTCCATTTTTGGGGTTAATTTCTACTTTCTGATTTTCACAGTTTTTCTTTTTCCAAATCATTTTGTCATTGTCACCCATATTACAAATCTTGCCTGGTTCATTTGATTCCTGTCTAAGTTCCTCTACCACTTCTTATTCTCTCCAAACTAATTCGTCTTTCATTAATGTTTCCAATTCAACAAGTCAATATACACGAGAAACAAAATAGTTTATTATTAAAAATAAAAATCGACGATATCGCCACTCCTAAGTTCAAAGCTCTCGAATGGCTCCTAAGAAACAGTTAGTGGAACATACGTTTTTTCAGGGCCACAGATGGCAGCAGGAGATAACCGTATTGGAAACCATCTTAGGAACCCTGGTTACACTGGAGAATATAATAGGGAAGCTCATAGGCAATAATGAGAAGTGGCGAACGGTTTCCAAAATAACATCGGGATTAATGATAGATAAAGAGAAGGAAGGAAGAGAGTCCCAGTCCAGATAGAATATAGAGTAGGGTGCAGGATCGCAGCAGGTACATGAAGTAATATCTTTTAAAAAAAAGTGCCAGTACCTGTAGAGGTGGTTTTAGTGGGGTAAACTGGACTTCCACATTGAGCTAGGAGTCCACCATACTACCAGGGAAAAGAAAAAATGTGTACCTGGTGTCTGTAAAGGATTCCTAGCTGCCAAAAAAAGTTAGTAGAACTTAAATCTAGAAAATCCATGCAGAATCCAAAAGAAGTTATTAATTTTCTAGCACGCTCTGATTTTGGTCTGCCAGAAGCTGCAAGTATTAATATATTGATTCAGTACTGTCGTAGATGTGATTTAATACTATAACGAATAATAATGTTGTTTAGTAACTCGTAACATGTGAATTACCTAATATCTAAAATCATGAGATTGAATTTTTAGATACTTTCTTAAGATAAAAAAATCGGCTGTGTCACCCCAGTACTTTCCCGGCTCAGCAGTGCAGGTTATAAATGTTTGGAATGACAGCTGATGTCCAAGGTTATTCGATAATAAAGATAGACAAAGGTGGGAAAGATAATTATTGAATCCATTCCTCAATTTATTCGTTTTCACTTTGAATATCATACCCAAAATTCTTAAATGGGTTATAGGATGGAAGGGGCAACTGCATACCAAAATACAGGTCTACATCTTTAATATTTAAAATGTTACGCTTAAAAAAGAAGAATCAGCATCGTACTAGAGGACCTTCTACTGCGCCAATTTAAACCAAAAACTTATAGTCATATTCGAGGCACAACTCTTAATACCAAATTTCAGCTTAATTCGTCAAACGGTTCAGTACCTATCGTGAAAGATTACAAACCGACAGACATACAGACAGACCATACTCTGGAAATGGTTTCAATCTTCTGAGGGAACCTCAAAATGGATATTTCAATCGATATTTCGAATTTTTTTTCTTGTTCATTACACTTTAGCTTCAATGGGACCGGGAAAGTAAAAACGTATTTTATGTTTTTATAGATTAAAAATTTATAAAACCACAGAGAATACAATTTTATTGTGTTTCCATAAACAGCGCTGAATTATAAACTTTTTTTATACATTTATGATTTTACCCCAGGCTCTTAATATTGGAAATTAAAAAGTAAATGTTAACAAAGGCGATGAAAAAAGAAGCTGAATTGAACCTGAAACTTTTATTATAACTTTTAAATGTATCGAATTTATCTATTGTGTTTGATTACACAATCCATATAAATGTTTAAGCTGTCAATAATGGTGTTTTCAAAATGTGAAACAATAAAATATTTATCTAAACGAATTTCCAATTGCATTCTTGCCAGAAAACCATAACCGAACAATAATATTCAAACATATTTCATAAAAAGGAGCGTTTATTAAAAATCAATACAAAACTGTCTACGAAAAACCTTTACAGCCATCTAACGACGTTTTTCAGTAATACAGCGTTACAGAAATGGAATTACACGTGAAACGCTGAAATTCTTGTCGCCATTTTCCGATAGAGGGAGCAGGTATTTAGTAATTTAAATTATTTAGAAAAATCGTTAAATTATAGTGACAAGTTAGATTTGTGGCATACCTAGACGGCTTTAAATAATTTAGTGTTCTTCGTAGAAACCGCAAAACTAATATAATAGGATTTTTATTTTTCTTTTTAAAACAAGGTTATATAAAACAAAATGTGAATAGACTGAAAATTTTTAATACGCGAATTTCAATGAATCGTGCTTTGAGATCTCTCTTTTGATATTTTATAACAACAAATTCTACAATTGATAGTAGGTACACAGAGAAAACGGGGCCAAAAATATTTTTTTTCTGACATTTATTTAATTATACCAACTTACTTTTATCTTACATCAGCATAATTTTCAAGCTGTAGTTAAAACAATAATTTTCCTAATCATAACATTCTAGAATAGGTACCCCATTAAACTATTGTAAGCTAACTGTTATCCTAAAAGTTAATTTCAATAAAAGAAATATACCTCAGATAGCTAAAACAAGTGAAAAAACTTCTTACACTTTTTTTTGACTCTCTTGAAATATTTTAACTTATTCTAACTAAACAGTTTACTTGTTTTAAGTTAATATTACCTCTCGCCCTTCAGATAAGAGAGGTATAGGAATCATGCTAAAAATTGGTTAGTGAGTTTTCAATTGATAAACACGTTTTGGGGTCCCTAGAATACGATTTTAATATTTTCGCGATGATGTCTGTGTGTGTGTGTGTTAGTGTGTGTGTGTGTGTGTTAGTGTGTGTGTGTGTTTGGATGGATGTTGTAGTAACGATAACTCAAAAACTACTGAATAAAAATATTTGAAATTTTGCATACAGGATTCTGATACCCTAGATTAGATCTGATTAGATTTTGGTGCCAATCGCACAACCGGAAGTGGCAGTTGCTATGGGTGATGACGCTATTATTATACAAAACGGCAATAAAGTTTTACACATATATTTTGTATACCCTACAGTTTATTTTCATCTCATTAAAATTTTCGAAACTTTTGCCATTGTTGCCAGATTTACAAAAAAATAATTTTTTTTCATACTATTTTGTGTCAACCTGTAAATTTTTGATTCAAAAATGGCGAGAGGTCATGTGTTGGCCACATCAAATTTTTTTTAGAGACGTTTAAATTTAACGGTCGTCAGACCTATGAAAAAGATAATCACTGATTTGCATATAAAAAACATTGCCAATTGTCATTTACATTCGTTACTCTTGTTCTACCGAAAATTATCGAACAATAACTGAAATAGGCAAACAGATATTTCAGGCTCGTTTGTTAGTCCAGTTTCTTCAAATATTTAAAAAGGGAAAAACGGTTTTTGTGTTCGTTTTGTGAGTGAAAGTTCGCATTTGGGCAAACAGGTGCTGTGAAATGGAAGATTATAAAATTTTATTAGTACATTGGGGTTTACCCGATTTAATTGTTCATTTTGAAGGTAAGTTAACAAAATAAGAAAATTTAATATTATCGGTGGTAAATGAACAAAAGTATTACATCAACTGTTTTTAATCAGGATTTCAGAAGAACTAAAACTAAAAATATTAAAAGCTATCAGCTAGGTTCTTATAGGTTATTTGCAGGATTTCTGAGTATTTAATATGTATACCGGATGTCCATTATTTGTATTTTCCACTATTTTACAAGCTTATTACATTTAAACGGAAGTACCTACATGAAAACATGCAGTTTTCATCGAAATGCTTTAAATTATTTCACCCAATCAAAACTTTTATCGCTTCCTGCTTACTGAAAAATAAAATGGCAGTTTTTAAAAACGTTTTTGTTAACAAAAATACTCAGTAATAGTTACATTTGCAGTATTAACCACAGTAATTTTTTTTAGACCAGGGAATCAATGAGACAATTAACAGCCTGATTATAAAACCTGGACCCAAACTCATATTTAAAAATAAGTATTGGGAATACAGAAGTGATAGCTGTGGAAATAGTAATTACCAGGTAATTTTCAAAAGGTTTTTCACTTTTAACTATTGTATGTTGAATACCTGTAAAAATGCAATTAATATTTCACTGAATAAATTTTTGAACACCTTTTGTATATTTAATGCCCTGTCCATCCTTTAATCCAAAATAATTTTTGTTTCTATTTTTTTCAAAAGGCAGCTAAAATAATCACCTGATTCAGGTTCCAAAGTAGAAAAAGTGTTTTTTGGGGTAGCTAAAGTGTTACCTAGAACAAGAATATTTTTTACCTATAGTAAATTAATTTTTTTTTGCTCCCTTAAGTTCCGGTTTTTCTTAAAACAACTGAATTTTTGACTTGGTCTCGTCAAAACTTTCGCTAAATTTAA
The DNA here is from genome assembly GCA_963243735.1 of Neocrepidodera transversa. NCBI lineage: Eukaryota > Metazoa > Arthropoda > Insecta > Coleoptera > Chrysomelidae > Neocrepidodera > Neocrepidodera transversa. The sequence goes on along the minus strand of OY725340.1, from coordinate 28,036,973 downwards.
GCGAAAATCAAAAAAAATTAAAATCAATAAAAATTAAGCTGTTCTAAGTTAATTTTGTTGCTACCATTAGTTGCGATATTTCCTGCTATAAGTTAAATGGGAACATGTTTTAGTAAAAACATTTACTTACTTTAAGTGATCTATAAATTCACTTACAGCAAGTTATCAGTTTCAGGAACTTTTTTTTTCTTCATTTAGGTATTCTGTTTATTTGTCTCGTATTTAATACAGATTTTTACTTGGAGTAAGCGAATTTTCACTTACAGTTAGTGAATTTTTTTCTCCGTGTACTACAATATCATATAACATTAGCTGGGGTCAAGTGTACAGATTTTTGGGTTAGAAAGTAAATCATTAGGTCCGATAATTGCCCCAGCTAAAACCGGAAACGTGACGGAATATGATAAGACTTCATTAGCATTTATTACAAATTACAAAAAAAAAACTAGCAAAAAAAATATTAGCTCTTAAACTTTTAAACATAAGTAAAAACCTATACCTCGTCTCGTCTCGTCTCGTAAAACTGAGACGAGAGCGATACGAGACCTTTTTGAAAATTATTCAGGCGATACCGAGGCCACATAAGGCGAAATCCGAGAGTCTCTTTCATATTTCTTCAGAATTTGTTCCTAAATTTCCGAGAAAAATAAACTAGCAAGGAGTATAAACATTTAATTTCTTTTATAATAAAAGAAAGGTCTGCATAGTTTACGAAATCTAAAATTTAACCATTTGTGAAATATTTTATTTTATATAAAATGACACTCTCAATATGTCCAAATTTTTTACGACTGCTAAACAGTTTGGGAGTAATAAAATTTTATGACCCAAAGAGTACCTAGAAACTACATTTTTTTTTTGAATGTTGAAGGTGTGTGTGCAGAATAAAACATTTTAATAAAATTCTATTCTATTGAAAATAGGAGTAACGAAATCAACATTAACATGCTCTCCAGTTCAAATTCGGCAACTGTAATTTTTTAAAACGGTGTCTGGATAGACATATAAAAAATAATTTATAATAAAATAATATTTTTAAAAATTGAATAGATGAGGCTTTTACTTGATGAAGATCCATACTAAACGATGAAATAAAACAATTTAATTGATTTAAACAAATTAAATTGTTTTATTTCATCGTTTAATATTTTTAAACTGATTATCATTTATCATTAACGAAATGTAAACTGTTTGCGAAAATATTGTAAAGTGTATGAATGAAAAAAGTTGTATTTTAATATATAACAATATGTTTATAATTATAATTTGTATAGATAATGATTTAGTAACGTCCAAATAAAACACAAAAATAAATAAATAACCACGCATTTATAAATTACAATAGAATTAATAATTACCTCGTTTTGTACTATCTTAGAAAAATAAGATCAGCAATAACGAGATTTGACGAGACGAGACGAGACAAACGGTTACGAGACGAGACCGAGACTGAAACGAGACTTATTTTTTTTCAACTAACGAGACCGAGATTAGATTTTTGAAATTCTCGCCTTATCTCTGCCTCTAGATCAATCAGCTGCGAGGTACTAAATTTTATGACGTCATAACTTTGCCAGGTTTGGAGTATCGAACGCACTAAAATCCCAAAATATTTTTCCGACAATATTTTTTCGCTTTTAACTTCCGACTGAAAGAAAAACTACGTTTATAGACAAAGAGCTGAGGGTAAAAACAACTGCCTCATAAGTTACCAAAGGTTTGATGTGAAAGGTGGCTAATATTGCTCTATATGAATTAAAAACCACCCGTCTGCTGGTCATAGGCGGTCGCTCAAAATTTTTATAAATGTTTAAAAAGTGAAAAAAATCACTAACAATTACCCAATTATTACCAGTTTCAAATCTTAATCAATATGAAGGAAAATGTGATCTCAATCGATAATATACCCGTCTGCCGCTATAAGAGGTCGCATCTGCAGACGGTAGCCTTAAGAGAGGAGACGAGCTCCTCAAAGTTTTTTAAAATATGTTCTTTTGTGTTAGACAGTACGCGTATAATATTATAGGGCAGTGGCGTACTGTCTAACACAAAAGAACTTTTAAAAAACTTTGAGCTCGTCTGCTTTCTTAAGGCGACCGTCTGCCGATGGTTTTTTATGTGGTTTGATTAGTTAGATACTAACTAATATTCTGACAAAAAAAATGTATTGGTAACTTATGAGGAGGTTGGCGGCGTTTTTTTGAATTATTTTAACGCCGTCTGTTTCGAAAATGCGACCTCTTATATTTTGATTAAGATTTGAAACTAGTAATAATTGGGTAATTGTGGGTGATTTTTTTTACTTTTTGAACATTTATAAAAAATTTGAGCGACCGCCTATGAGCGGCAGATGGGTGGTTTTTAATTTATATAGAGCAATATTAGCGACCTGTCACATCAAACCTTTGGTAACTTATGAGGCAGTTTCCCAGAATTTTACAAAAAAAAACATTTGTCCGACTCGACATAAAGAACATATATACGAAACCTTAAGGGTTAGGTTAGCACAAACTGTTATAGGCGAAGCCGAGGCCTATTAATGTTTAATTCTTGATATGTATCGAAAAGTCTTTCAAAACCCTAAACTCTACTACTTTCATAAAGAAACCCTAGTGTTCATTATTATTGCGATCTGATCAATAAACGATCAATGACTAATTCAGGTCTAACTTAACGTTTTGTCAAAAACTTTAATCTAAGGGTCTCACTCATTAGGATACACTTTTTGCACTAACGATGTCATATAATATTAAGTTTGGTTCTCTTTAGAATTCTTGTTTGGTTAGTGGTATCAAGATTCACATGATCTGAGAGTCGCTATTTGTGACTCTTATTCGACCTGCAGACGGTCAATAATATTGAACAATATTACGAATTGCGCAATATTATTGGCCGTCTAGACGGAAGTTTGCACAATAATTGGGGGAAAGATTAAACAAATTTAAATTTTATTGCACCACATATTTTATTGAACCGTATAAAGTTAATATTGCACAATATTGGTAAGTCAACGATTCCAGTCGAAGAAGAAAGACGTTCGCATAAAAAAATATCGAAGGGGAAAATTAAGATCAAGAATTTATTGTTGATTTAATCCACCTATACAGAGAGTTGCCAGCTCTAAGGAACGTTAAAAGTAAAGAATATCATGACCGGGATAAAAAAAATACCGGAGAGTGTTTCCAGTTGCAAGATATTGTAATGTAATTAAAAGGCTTGAAAAGATAGTATAGCTTCCATTATATTTGTATCTTTTTTCTCATTCAATAGTGTAAACGAGTCTAGTAACTCTTCAAATATTGTCAAATCTAATCTTAAAAAATTGAAGTCATTTACCTCAATTAACGTCAAGCCTTTTAAAAGATGTTCGTGTTTATAGTTTTCCTTGTCTTGAACCATTCTTTCGACCAGCGACGTTTCCGCTTTTTTAGGTTGAAGCATCAACACGACAGCTGCAGCTAAATCTTGGTCAAACATTTCCAACAATGCAATATTATATAGAAAGGTCCTAGTCATATGGACGCTTGTGAGCCGTCAATATTATTGTGCAATAAGTATTGATTGTTTTATTGACCATCTAGCAAACTTGATGATTATCTGGTTAACTCTGTCCATTTCAAGGTCCCTGTTGCGAAAATACCCCTAACTGTTCTATTTTGGAATCGCTGTATGATTGTTTATTATTGTTGTTACCACATCCAAAAAGTTGGATTCCGTACGTCCAGACGGGTTTCCAAATATGCTTGTAAAGAATCAGTTTGTTACTGATTGATAACTTAGAAGCCAATACGTTTTTTTTGTATTTCATACCTAATTCCTCTCTCTTTTTTCCTTTACATGGACTTTCCAGCGTAGCCCCACATCTAAGTTCATGCCATGATATTTTGATACGTTAGCATGTGGAATCTGAAATGCTACTAAATCGCTTTTAAAAATCAATCAACCAATCTTCTTCACAACTTTTCAATACACTCAAAGATTCTAAAATTTGCTGGGAGCTACCTTAATTCACTGTAATCTTCTTTAATTCTACCAAAACGATAAAATGGGTTTCGATTAATCGTTGGAAGACCAGTTAGTTTTTATCAAACCGAAGTGTCACTTTCAAAAAATGACAGAAACGATATGTCACGGAATTTGATTTGTAATATATCATTTGAAAGCCCTTGATAATCTCTATTCAGAAGAGTCAAAATTATTTTTCAAATATAAAATATGAAACTTCAACATCAAATATCTGAAAAAGTATTCGTCTCTGGATAATCGTCGGGAATGTTTTGGGGCGACAAAACCGATTTTTTTCATAATTCCTAAATATTACCGTATGAGATAAAAATTTTTTAAAATATCTTATATATTTCTCTTTCCAGCGCCATATAATAACCACTTTAAATAATTGTCTTATTGAATCCTCAACGTCGTACTTATAATATTAAACAGCTATGATCCATCTCCGTTTAGTCAATTGTATATTGCTCTTGGGAATAACCATCCTGGCGCTTGGCGTGTTAAATAAATGTAAAGTAAAAGTAGGTTTTTTCTCTCTCTATGCTAAATTTTATTTTTGTAAACTTCATTCATTATTTTTTTTTTGGATTATTTTTCGTTTTCCAAAATGTTTTAACTGGGCTTTCTCATTAATTTTCTTGCGGTTTTAAAAATCGATTTTAAAGGTGTAAAAGTTTTTAGGTAAAACATTGCTTAAAACTTCAACTGGTTTCTAAATGTCACATGAGAACTATTTTTTTTTTGATTGCTTATAAACAACACTCAATAATACCAGAATGGGGGGGAGTTCAACTTGAAATATTAGTCCAACTTTTTTTACATTATTTGAGAAAAAAATGAATTTCTGTTTTTTTCTTTGATTTAATATGAAAAAATTGATATTAAAAAATTACTGCATCTATGCACTTATGTGCAATAGCTGTAGTATAATATAACGTAGGCCAAATTATTTAAATAAAATTGACGCTTTCAAATATAGATGACGTTTGCTTATAAAGTGTCATTTGGTCAATGTATTTTTAATTGTGTTTACTTTTACCTTTGTTTACGTATCTTCTGGGTCCTGTTGATGACATAAATTTGATTGCTATAGTAAAAAACGTTGGAAAAGTTATGGATAAACGATATAAAAATTATTTTGTTTCATATTGTTTAAATACAACAATTAAAACACCTAACAAAAATTTTGTGACGGATTCAATTAATGAAGACCGCCGGAGACGTTGGTTTGAGGCTGTAAGACTAATTTTAGTAAAAACACAACTTATTTCTGTTTCGTAGATCATTTTGATGTAACTACTTAAATACATTTACATAAAATAATGTATGCTTTCTTACATAGTTTTGTATTGTGTTATTTCATAATCATTGTATTAGTTTCAGAATCATATACAGAATTATATAGAATTTAAAATGATGGCAGGCAAAATTATTATCGAGAAAAAAACTTGAACCCCATATTATTGATTGGCCAGAAGCATCTAATACAAAGAAGAGGAGATTTGATACCTGTTCTGAAAGTGAACCATCCACCAGTAAGACAAGTGGAGAGGTATTAGATACCAAGTTTACTGTGGGAACACAATGTTTGCCTGATGTCAATGATAATTATCAGCAAAGTAAAATGCCTCTGAAAGATATGAGCGTATCTTGCAATATACAATTTAGACAAAAAACTGTTAAACTTTATACCTCAAGTTTAACTTTTAAAAAAGAAAAATGTTTTATATTATATTAGAATTACCGAATGGTAATACTTCGTTATTAGGGATCATGCGATTTTTTTAAAAAAAAAAAGTGGATCTTACGTATTTTGGTCTCCTGAACACGAATCCGAAATCAAAACGTGGCGCTCTCAAGTAGTTTCGGAGATACAGCCCTATTTTGTTCACTATTTGACAACTCAAATTTCTGTTATTAAAAACGTACACAATTCGTCCTTATTATTATCAAAACACTACAAATACCTTTATTTACTTGTTTTTAGCACTTTTTAGCGGAAAAAACTACTGTTTTTCAAAAAATTCATTCTAATTTGAATTTTAGACAGTTTCTGTTATTAAAAACATACACAATTCGTCCTTATTATTATCAAAACACTACAAATACCTTTATTTACTTGTTTATGGCACTTTTTAGCGGAAAAAACCACTATTTTTCAAAAAATTCACTAATCTGAATTTTAGACAGATCACCAAAGTTGGGTTAGGTTATATCTGTTATTTTTTATTTATACAATGTTGGCAAACCTGACTATGTAATTGTTCGTTTGACTCCTGTCGGTTCTTGCTGGATTTTTGAATTCTATTATCACATGAAATAACATGAGGCGGTCAATCAAGGACGTCACCCGACACACGACTAGCGTTCCAAGTGACAAAATATTAAACAATAATTTTGACAGATGTGACTTAAATCATTTTCTTTATGAGATTAGTGAATGTGTATACTTTAGTTCTGTAATATTGATTATTAAAATACGAGGCGAAACACTAATAACGAAGTATTACCATTAATTTTTATAATTTATTTTTAGGTCTGTATGAAGTGGGCGGAAAAAAATATTACCAAACTTGGCGGTGAGGGGAAAATTGTGGAAATTGATGAAGCTAAGTTTGGTAAAAGGAAATATAATAGAGGAAGGGTCATTGAAGGGCAGTGGTTGTTCGGGGGATTGGAAAGGGGGTCTAAAAAAGCATTTTTAGTCCCTGTAGAAAATCGAAATTCTGACACCCTCATTGAACTTATTCAAACATGGATTCACCCCGGCACCACTATCATTAGTGACTGCTGGAAGGCGTACCACAAACTGACGGATGAAGGATTCCACCATTTCACGGTTAACCATTCGTACAACTTCGTTGACCCTGAGACTGGTATGTACATTTTTTGTATTTCATTACCTCTACTATAGTATTATAACTATAACGAAAGATGTAACTTGCGCAACTTTCAAACGCTTCTCTTTCTGACTGTACTTATCTGATTTACAATTTTTAGGTGCGAATACTCAGTCTATTGAACGTATGTGGCGTGATGTCAGAGCTGGCGTACCAAAATATGGACGTCGAAAAAAGTATTTTGAAGGGTATCTAGCGGAATATTTATTCAAAAGGCATATCCGACCTAGAGATCGCATAGAAGCATTTTTCAACGTGGCGAAAGGAATGTACAAAGAATGATCTTCCGGTAGTTTTTCGGAAGAATTTTTAAAAATTATATATCTTCTTAATTGGTTTCTTTTTGTTCCTTCTAATAACCTGTCATTTTAAACATTTATATTTCAAAGTTTCTACATTAAAACTGACTTCAGAATTACATAGAGTTCATGTAATTACTGTAAAAAATACTCCTATTCTTATTAAAAACTTAATAAGTGATTTTCTATTTTGTACAATATATGAATTTTTATTGGCTGAACTTTGTTTTACTAGTACATTGTTTGTTTTGTGAAATGCGCAGTTGCCAAGTTGCCCACTTCGGATTACAGGAAATCTGATATAGAGATGGTTCGATGTGGACGATGTAATCAAATATATAAAGCCATTGGTTTTCATGTGGTAGTCATGGACATTAAAATACGCGGATTTGCGTAATGTAGGTCGGACGCGCGCAATCATGTTACTACTGTGTCCACTGTTTTGTCAAATTTAAATAGTGGACAAAAGGTGGTAAGTAACCTGATGTTACTGCCTTATCCACCATATTATCAAATTTAAACAGTGGACACAGTAGTAACATGATTGCGCGCGGATTTGCGTAATGTAGGTCGGACGCGCGCAATCATGTTACTACTGTGTCCACTGTTTTGTCAAATTTAAATAGTGGACAAAAGGTAGTAAGTAACCTGATGTTACTGCCTTATCCACCATATTATCAAATTTAAACAGTTTACACAGTAGTAACATGATTGCGCGCGTCCGACCTACATTACGCAAATCCGCGCGCGAAAAAAAAAAGAAAACAATTTGCCGTGCTTAATTTTATTGTGAGATTCATTTTTTTATGATTTCGTTCGGGTTTTATTTTATTAGAAGTTTTGATATTTATTTTATTAGAAGTTTTAACTGACCAAAGCTAACCTGTGGAATTAAAAAAATATTTATTTTATTAAAAGAAGTCTTAAAATTCCAACTTGTGTTTAAAAAAAAATAAAAAAAATAGTAGATGTGGGATTCGATCCCCGGACCCCCTGCACCACTAGCGGGCACTATGCCACGCAGCCACTGCAACTTTGTTTAAATATGTTCAAACTTATTATTTAACCGGATCACGTTTCATAATAAAATAAATATAAATTAGTGTTTCGCCTCGTATTTTAATAATCAATATTACAGAACTAAAGTATACACATTCACTAATCTCATAAAGAAAATGATTTAAGTCACATCTGTCAAAATTATTGTTTAATATTTTGTCACTTGGAACGCTAGTCGTGTGTCGAGTGACGTCCTTGATTGACCGCCTCATGTTATTTCATGTGATAATCGAATTTAAAAATCCAGCAAGAACCGACAGGAGTCAAACGAACAATTACATAGTCAGGTTTGCCAACATTGTATAAATAAAAAATAACAGATATAACCTAACCCAACTTTGGTGATCTGTCTAAAACACAAATTAGTGAATTTTTTGAAAAATAGTGGTTTTTTCCGCTAAAAAGTGCCAAAAACAAGTAAATAAAGGTATTTCTAGTGTTTTGATAATAATAAGGACGAATTGTGTATGTTTTTAATAACAGAAATTTGAGTTGTCAAATAGTGAACAAAATAGGGCTGTATCTCCGAAACTACTTGAGAGCGCCACGTTTTGATTTCGGATTCGTGTTCAGGAGACCAAAATACGTAAGTTCCACTTTTTTTTTAAAAAAAAATCGCATGATCCCTAATAACGAAGTATTACTCTATATTTTTTAATCTCCACCTATTTCTGTCTTTCCGTCTAAACTAATCTGCACCACCACCTCGTCCTCCTACAAACCAATTTGTTCTTTGTCTTCTTTGTTATGTTTTTTTTTTAATTCTTTTAATATTTTCCTTTCTATTAATAAACCTTTTTTTTTTAATATGTAAATTTTTTATTCTTCTATAAAATAACTTCTTGAATCTTTACAATAATTCTTTTTTAAAAACATCTCATTCTATTAATGACATTTCTATATTTCTTATTAATCAAACCCAAAACCAAAACTGTTTATTATCCCTTTTCATTTGTTTTCTTCCCCAACTAGATATTTTTTTTTTTTTTAAATTTAATGACTAATGACACTAAGATTTTTTTCTTTTACTTGTACCACAATTGTTGTGAACTCATTATTAAATCAAATAAATATAATCATCTAAATACAAAACATTCTTAAGTAAATCTTCAACACATTTAAATACATCCACACGCACCTTAAACTTCTTATCATAACCTTATTTTCATTGTCAAACTTACATTTGACAATAACCTTCTACCTTTCAAGCACAGTCAACCACAATACATACAAAAACAGAACTAAAATTACGCATATAAATAAAAAACCATCACAATATATTGAAGAGACAGGTAAAGAGGAAACTACTCAGGGTATACAAACTGGTAGTGATTTTATTCCAATACTTGTAATATTATATAAAACATTAATAATCGTAGTTGATATAAATGAGTACTTACTGAGAAGTCTTAGAACCTTTTATTTCTGTCTGATTGAATCTATTATCCTTTTTAAGGAACTCGTACAGCATAAAAATGTCTATATGAGGCAAATTATTCAAATTTGTTTTTGCAAAACTGGGCCTTCATAAATCACACAAACGAAATACAAATAAACACGGAAAATTATCAACATCAACCAGCTCTACCCAGTACAAATTACAATAGTGACAGTGAATTATGCACCAAACAGCAAATTATTACCTGATCTCGTTAAAATAGTCGTTTTTTTATCTAACAGCCGAATCTAATATCTATTTATCTCCCTCGATTTTGAATGCGAATTCACAGTGGATAGGTCCAATTTTTGATCTTTATCCAATTATCATACAATGGTTTTCTCTCTTTTCTGTATAAGTGAGATTTAACAGCTGTTTTTCATTCGTATTCTCTTCTTTTCACGTGTGCAATTAATTGCACATAAGTGACATCACGATCGTAATGGTGACATATTCAAATAATTGAAAATTTGAATTTTTAAATTAATTTATTCTAAAATCTAGCTCAAATTACTTTAGATAATTAAATTCAATGGGTTTTATTTGATTAATTCTAACTGTTAATAAAGAAAAAACGTGAGGATATATTTTTGTTGAACTACCCATCGGTTTATAAATTTTGCACTAAAAATATATGTCTATAAATATGTTTGCTAAAAAATCCACAGGAATTTATTTAAAGTTCTTTAAATATCTTAAGTCAACAAACAAAATTTTAATCTTTCCAAAAATCGCTTTCAGATATTTAATGTTAAAGTTTCAAATTTGACATTTTTTATTTTTGACAGGTGACAGTTGGAGAAATACTTTTGACTGTTCTGAATAGAGTTTTTCAAGGGCTTTCAAACGACATATTGCATGTCCAATTCCGTGACATATTGCATCTGTCATTTTTTGATAGTGATACTTCCGTTTTACAGATATCGTACAAAAACTAATGGGTTCTTCCGACGGGTAACCCAAACCCCTACACCAAATTTCAGCTTAATCGTATTAAACGTGTGGCCTCTATCATGGAAGAATACACATACACAGACCATCTGGAAATGGTCTTAATCGTCACAGGGGACCCGAAAATGGATATATCCGTTTTTATCTCGAATTTTTTTTTAGCTCGTTCACAATACTTTCCCTTCTAGGAGGTGGGTCGGGAAAGTAAAATGGGTATAAGCCGAAATATCTAGCGTCGGGACGAAAATCGTATCGACGCTGAATGCACGTCGAATAATGTAACTTCTGCTAATGACGTTGGTAGTTTAATTTGTGCGAATGGACGAGGTTTTTGAAGAAGTCAAACCCAACTGTTTGTTGAAACTATTGGCGTCGGTGTCACGACGCTAGATACAAGATTTTCGGTGACGATGTTGGTAGTTTGAAATTTGCTTTTTGACTGCCCCTTCTCTGAGCTGCGAACCGCCTTTTTATGCCGAGTTATGACGTAAACATTTTATGTCATAATCTTGTGTGGTCCATATTTCCTTTTCGTTCTCATGAAGGTTATCTAACCCTCAACATTTAGACGCGAAAAGAATTATTTTCTAATATTCTAACTTTTCTAATTTAATATTTTTTTTTGAATGGTTTAAGTGTGTATTATCGTTTTGTAGAAATAGGTACTGACAGAAAACAACTTGACTTTGTTGTTATCTCTCTAAAATTCCTGGAAACTTAATAAGACGAGAAAAAATACCATTAGAAATTGCTAAAAAAATAAAAATAATATACAGTGGTTAGTTCGTCACAGAGCTAAAATGAATAATAAATCGGCCTGTATTAGAATTCAAATTAAACATCAAGTGGACTTCACTTAAAAAGTTATTTTATCACTGTATCCTGCTTCTACTACTCTGAAGTGTTAATGCCTAAGAGGATCCAGTTTCATGTGTATATTCAAATATCTAAAACTCAATATTTTTATCAATATATTTAAGAAAAAAATTTCAACAGTTTCAAATATTATTAGTATTTACCGAAACAAAAAGTTTCCCTACAAAATCACAAAGTTTTGTAGCTGAACCGCTTAAAGTGGTAAATATATACCGATAAAAAAATGACCAGGGTGCAATTACCGTCATTGGTACTATAACAGTACCACAATTTTGACAAGAAATTGTCTATAGTAAGTAAAACGATACTTAAATCGTAAAGTAAACTTTAAAATCAATTGAACAACTATATAGTTTTATTATTTTAACATATTTTATTAATATATATTTGTTACCTCTATAATACAGAAATGATGGTTATGTTACGTTTTCTTGTGCCACCCTGTATTTTCATTCTTCCTCTACTATGTATATTTTATAGTTTCATATTCGCTTGATCTTCCCTTTCCTATTTCTTCGCGTCATGTTCCCCCTTCTTCTCTCGGCATTATTATAAATGGGGACGTGTGGTGCGGTAGCTACAGCAAATTCATTTGTAGTATATGAAAATAGACCTAAAATTATTCACAAAGATAGGCTTGGCTAACTTTGAAACACTACGATTACTAAGAAATAAATTTTCAAAAGTTCCAAGTGACGTCAGCTACATTAATTTGTTTAAAGTAATGTAGATGGCACGACAAGGCATAATAATATTACTAAACCAAATAGCCTTAGCGACTTTGACTATTAATAAAAAAGAAGAAAAAAGCTAAACACATAGGCGACACATAAACATTAAAATAATAGATTACGTTATACTGAAAAGTGACAAGTTAAACGCTGTGACTAGCAGTACATCGGATGTACGTTTATTTTATATATCCGTCGGTCACTGCGTTTTAAGGTTTACAAAGTATGGAAGTATGTTTGCGCATTTGCTTGATAAGTTTGATAATATTTCTGTCACTTTGTTTTTTTCGTAATGCGTATATTATATGGTTTCGGTGTATAAGGGCCCGGAGTTTGTTTCCCAGTACGGCCAACTTTTTTATGTTTTGATAATTTTTTTAGCTTCCTAAAAACAACGAACACAGTCATTGGTAACCGGTATAATTTGTACAGTAATAATTGAATTAAAATTATAAACTGATCAGTAGTAAAAGGTGTGTTTGCTATTTGTATTGAGGTAAAAAATATAATGATATTTATAGTTCAGTATTTTCAGTGGTGGATGTATTAGGGCCGGAATATGCCGAAACGGCGTTTCGGTACCTTTTTTCAGTCCGGTACATTTTTCCAAAATGGATATTTTTTTGGGAGCGATGTGGTAGAAAAAAGCGTTATGCCCCCTCCAAGCGACTCCTTCTCTTTCTGTTACACCCTGTCTCCATTCACAATATGAGATTTGTCTCATTTAATTTTTTTTATATTACTTATAGTTATTTTATAGGGAGAGAAAGTTTTTTATATTTTCTCGTTTTTTGGCATTTTTCTGATTTTTGTTTTTTTTTTTTATTTTTTTTTTGGTTTTGTTTTCTAATTTTTTCTTACTCCTCTGACTTTTTGTGATTATTTGCGATTTTTCTGCCATTTTCTTCGAATTTTGTTTCGATTTTTTTTTCTTCATTCGATTTTCTTAATTTTTTTTTGGTACAATTTTTTCTGTTTTTTTCGTTGTTCTTTGTGTTTTTTTTTTCGTTGTTTTACATCGTTTTTTTTGCGATTTTTCGAGCGCTTGGTCTTTCCGTTTTTTCCGTATTTTACAATTTTATTTTTCATTTTTTTTAATATTTTTGTTTAAATTTGATTTCTGTTTTTCTTATTACTCCGATTTTTTGTGATTTTTTGTGTTGTTAAAATTTTTTCTCGTCTTTTTCACATTTTTCTGATTTTTTTATTCGATTTTTTCTCATCGTTAATCATTTTTTCATCATTTTTATTTTTTTTTTTCTAATTTTTTCTTGTTCCTTTATTTTTTGCGATAATTTGCGACTTTCTTCTCTTATTTTTGGAACAGACAAAAAGTTTTTTAATAGTTTTTCGTTTTTTTTCGAGTTTTTCTAATTTTTCCTCATTTTTGTTTTCTTATTTTTTCTTATTCCTCTGTTTATTTGTGATTTTTTTGCCGTTTTCTTGAATTTTGTTGCGATTTTTTTTTTATTCATTCGATTTTTTTCATTTTTTACTTTCCCGGACCCATCAAAGGGAAAGTAAGGTGAACGAGTAAAAAAAAATTCGAGATATCGATGGAATTATCCATTTTGAAGTCCCCCAAGACGATTGAAACCATTTTCAGCGTATGGTCTGTCTGTGTGTCTGTGTGTAATCTTCCACGATAACTGCCGAACCGTTTGACCAATCAAGTTGAAATTTGGTATGGAGGGTCGGTGTGTGCCTAGAATGCGACCATTACATTTTGGTTTAAATTGGTATAGTAGAAGGTCCTCAAGACCGACATTGATTAAATACACATGTAACAATTTTTTACTTTTTTTAAATTTTAAGGACAAACAATACACTTTAGTGGAAAATGTTAGAGTACAAAGTTTTAGAGCATAAAATTCCCTATAACTTTTGTTTTAAACTTTTTCCAGAATTTTCAATAGTTGCGCCACTAGAGGGCGCGTAAAAATATGCATGTAGGATTTCTCAAGTTTTCCTTGATTTTGAGGACAAACAATACACTTTCGTGCAAAGTTTTGTAGTACGAAGTTTTAGAGCATAAAATTCCCTACAACTATTGTCTTAAGCTTTTTCTATAATATCCAACAGTTACGCCACTGGAGGGCGCATATAAAATGTGCGTGTATGTTTTCTCTATATTTTCTTGATTTTGAGGACAAATAATACACTTTATTGCAAAATGTTACAGTACAAAGTTTTAGAGCATAAAATTTCCCACAACTCTTGTCTGAAACTTTTTCTAGAATTTCCAGTAGTTGCGCTTATTTAACTTCTTTAAAACTACATAAAAATATTGACTGGTAATCATTTTCATTTATACAGTAAAGTATCTTTTTTCTTCATTTTTTTCTTCAAAGTTCGAGGTGTAGAAATTAGATGGTTTATTTTATTTTCCGATCTACGATATAAACAAGTAAATTCGATGTACTGCTAGTCACGGCGAAAATGAAAACAATACAATTTTCTTCTTTTCTCATGTTCACATCTGGCCTCTATTTAATAAGGAATTCAGTTCGTATATACTGCCATCTCTAAACAGTATTATCAAATAATGTAGATTTTTTTAATTTATTTTTTTTTAAATAAAATGTAGGTTTAAAAAATTTATAAATATTTTTTCTAGGCATATTTGATAACAGACTTTTAAGTGCCAATTTAAAAATTTTATATAATACGTCCCCATTGTCTACCAGTACTAAGAACCTCTTATTTCTTTATCTATTTAATATCAAAGATAGACTTTGTATCGCCAGTGTTTTCTACTGAAGATTTCTTTCTTGTCTCCCCTTTATTTATAGGGTTTTTTTTTTTGGTTATTGTCAACTGAGACGGGACAGCTAGGAACAAGATAGCTTACGCCTACAATACCAAGATCCTCTAACTGAATGGAGCTAAGTTTTTTATGAAAAAAAGAAAAAATATCGCTGAAAAATTCTCGTTAAATAAACAAATATAACGTTTCATTTGAGTTTCATTTCCGTAATTCAAAAAAAAAGAAAGGACGGATTTGAAATATATCATAGTTTTTTTGTCAATTGTTTCTAATTACACCAAAAAATCAACTGACTGGCGTCCAAATTTTTTTTTATTTAAAATTTTACTTCTGATAAATTTCAAATTCTATTCGTGGAACGAACCCATAATATAATTTGAGCTTAATCACTTTATTTATCTTTGAATTTTTTTTTCGTTTCAGTTATTGATATACAGATGATTTCAAACGATCTAATTTCTACGAAATAAATATCCATTAGTTCTTTTTAAATCTGCTATTGATAAATCCGTAATTTTAAAGTTCATTTTTCATTAACAGTAAATAAAACTCCCGTCTAACTTTACCTAAATTATCTTACTGACAGACAGACAAACAAACCGTAATTGTTATTAGCATTTGCTTTCAGCATTCGGAATTCCGGTATATGTTTTCAATAATTCATCACTCCACGTGATACCTAAGAAAACCGCTTGCAAATGATCTCGTTTCATTTCGCATCGCAAGTAAAGCTTCACTTCAATCTGTGCTCTATTTCATCAGCAATATTCAAAACCATTCATCAATCTTGACACAGCATGACCTGCACGGAAAACTTTCGGTTTATTAGAAGATGATAATTTATCTGCTGTCGATGGGATCGAAATTAATAACAAAGCCTTTTTAGGTAACTCAAGGTAAAATGAACGAAACATATTACAAAAGAGGGAACAGTCAACGGTTACACTAAGTAATAAAAAGTTCGGTTTAGCAGACAAAAATGAGACAAAAATTTATTTTACTCATACAGAAACAGAATAATAGAAAAATTTACAGGGTTATTCTATCGCTTCACAGGATGTAAGTATTGTTGTTTTTTTTGTTAAAAAAATCTTGACGTTTTTTACTCATTTACAATAAGGTGTAACTCTATTATTTACTTAGATACTGGGTTACCACCTGTCACAAACCTCAACTTTTGTTAAAAGCAATATTTTAACCAATTAATTCAGGGTCGCGGAATATAGGATGCTAAAAATTTTTCTTCCCTGTTAAATAGTATACAAGGGCAGACGTCTCGATAACGTGAAAAACTATAAAATCAGGTTGTTATGACTTTTGCATCCCAAAGAACGATAAACATTACTTTTAGGGTTGATATGATTCATTTTCACATAAGGTAGGCGAAAAAATTTTTTTTAATTAATTTTTGATTTTTTTTTAAGTTGCACAATACAAATCGATTATTTATTTTCGAATGTAAGGCTCAAAGTAATGCATTTTTTGTGCTAGTCATTTTGTTTTTTTCAATTTTTTGCCATTCTGTTGTTATCTACAAGTAGTTCTAAGTTGGTAAATTTCTGTTTCAATTATTATTATTATAGTTTCTTTTCCTACAGCTATTTTTTGTCCATTTATTTTTTTCCATCCTACATGATTATTGAGTCCAAGTTTTCAATTCTTTCGATATTTTTGAGTTTGTCTACCTCTAATTTAATTGCTTAGTTTTCTTCGATTATCCTTATTACACTTGGGTTCTTCTGCTTAAAGCTTATATTTATGTTTATATTTTCCACATCTATTTTATGATTTTTTTTAATAACAAAATGGAGAAAGAATATCAAAGGTAATAAAGTCAAAAAATAGATTATAAAAGCAATGAAAAATTGGAAACGAAATGAACTAACTTGAAATCCAGAAATAAAAAAACAGTGGTTTGAACATATAAAGAATGCAAAATGAAGTTGTTATACAGGGTGTTTCATTGGGAAAGTGAAATACGTTAACTACAGATAGAGGACACCTAGGCGATCTCAAAAACCCCATACTTAATGGGTCTAACTCCTTTTTAAAAAAAATTAGTTTCAATTTTGGGCTCTCACAATTCACACCATTTCAGAATTCAAACTTAAAATTTTACAAGAAAAAACATTTTGCCAAAAATGCAAAGTAATCACTAAATTTATTTTTTCGTGCTCTTTGCAAATACAGAATCTATCTTAGAAAATCTGATATACAGGGTGTTGTTTTTGGGTCGGAATATTTTATCATATTTTTTTTAGTCCGGACCTGGATTTCTTTTATTATAAATTTATTGATCCATTGGGCACTTTAAACAAAATATGTCCGCCAAATATCATGAAAATATACAGTGTGGTTAGAAAGTTATGAACCATGCAAGAAATTGACAAAATCGATAAAACACGTATCATGGTTATTAAAGTAGTTAGACCCATTAAGTATGGGGTTTTTGAGATCGCCTTGGTGTCCCCTATCTGCAGTTAACGTATGTCAGTTTCCCAATAAAACACCCGTATTAGTATAGTATAGAATTACCAAAAAATAGCAAAACCCGAAAATCTAAAAAAGCAAAGATCTCATAGCTAGATATTGTTCATTATCATTCTTTTAAAATTTTGTATAAAGTCTTCAAGGAAATAGCGTCGATATTAAGGGAGAGGAAAAATTCACTTGTGATAAGTCACAGATTTTAACTTTCTTTACATCAAAATATCTCACTCTCTAAAAAGTGTAGTTATTCTGTTTATATTGGCTATTAACAGTGCTACACTGTAAACGTAGACGTGCAAGTCCAATATTGCATCAAAGTTCTTTTTGGATATAGTGAATTCCGATCAAATGCGATAAACAAAGGAACAACTGATCTTCAAAGCGGACTTCAAAGCAAAAAAATGTAGTGTGCTCATGGGGATACAGACACTCTGATAGTTTCGACATCTATTATTATTATTGTTATTAGTTTTGTTGGTTGCTCCCCAAAAATCCAGCTTAACTATGCTCGCGCCTAGTAAAAACAACCAACCACAAAACATTTACAATATGCCAGAGTTGCAGCACAAGTTAGGAGAAATGAAAACAGTTTTATACGAGTTGTAATTCTGTGTCTACAATTAATAGGAAAGGCAAAACTACCCCTTTCAAGAAAGTACAAATCCATTATTTTAAAATGGTCAAATGCTCAGGCTACGATGTCGTTTATAAATACAAGCTTTAGATGTTATTAAACGTACCTACTTGAAAACTATTGCAAAACAATCGGTCTTGGGCGAGTTTAAATTAGCTACTCTACTTTCCACAACAGCAATAGCAAGAGCGCATTTTTTTAGAGTGTAACATCAAGTACAGATGCAGTTGCAAGAAAGACCCTCCTTTATGGGAATGGAAAAAAATCAGCTGCTCCAGAACACCTGCTACACATAATTTCTTGCTCTTGAACAGGAGAGTGTCTCAACAACTGTGAGTGCCAAAGAAATTGCTCTCAGCGCTCAACAATGCGCACCAAATGCGCATGGATGTAGCAAAATTGATTTGGTTATTGTTGATGACGATGAAGATGAACTCTTCAACAGTCTTTAAAGGTGAATTCAGAGAGTGATACGAGTGATATTGAGTGGCTATAAAGAAACTGACAGGTTTGGCTGCTTCTCTGCAACCCCCCCCCCTAAAGGTAACACATGGATAGGAATTTAAGGTTGTTATAATTTATTGTAGGTTTCAGTTCCAATGTATTATTTAAATGTACTATTTTACAATAATTTTATAATATTTATTATTTAACTCCAATTTTATTGGATGCATTATTAAGAAATTCATATCTCCGAAACTAATGGTAACAACAAAATATTATATACGACCTTTTTTTTAAACTTAACGTTCTTTAAGAAAATACTGGGTAAACTAAGCTCTAAAGTGAAAGGTTTACGAAATATTTGCAAATAATTTGTAAAACAGAAATTTTTTACACTTTCTCCCCCCTTACCTCAAAACCCACTTCTACCTCGATGGAGATTTTTTACCACAATTCAATAATCAGACCTTTCTTTTCGGGTTTCGGCAAAATATATAATAAGGAAGTCACAAAGGACAGACATCTATAGCAGAAATAGCCACAAAACACAGGAGAGAAAACAGCAACTGAAAATGACAAAATTTTCGAAATGTATTGAGTACTACTATTTTCTTAGACGCCGTACTTAGCCACGCATCGGGGGGGGGGGGTTAATTTGGTTTAGGAAGGAGGGGCACATATATTTATCAAATAATTTGACTAATTCCCAAGCCCCACAAGGCTTCCACCTCCACCAATTCCTACAGACCTATATCCCTGACGAATGTTCTGAGCAAGGTCTTTGAGAATCTTCTCAAGGACCGTATCTGGGATTTTCTGGATAAAAGGGGAACGATCCCCCAATTCCATTACGGATTTAAGTCTGAGCACTGCGTCCAAGACGCACCAGTGAGACTCCACTCCCTTACCTCCAAATCTCTAAACCTAGGTCACTGTGCGTCGTCAGTCTTCTTCGATATCCAGAAGGCTTTCGATAAGGTCTGGCATACCGGATTTGTTCGGAAGCTTTCCAACATCGGCATTCCTACCCAATTCATCAAGCTTATCTATTCCTACCTCACAAATCGATCCGTCACAGTTAAAGTAGTTTCTTCCACCGCAGATCCCTTTATTCCACAAAGCCGGAGTCCACCAAGGTTCAGTGTTAGCCCCGTGCTGTACGTCTTATACACGCACGATATCCCCCTCACGACAAATCCTAGCTAAGACATCCAACTGTATGCGGACGACACTCCGCAACAGCCCGAACCACCAGAGCTCTGCACAACAAAACTCAATAGATGCTAAACCGTTTTTCGCAATGGTGCAGCAACTGAAAACCCGCAAAAAATCCAACTAATCATATTCAAACATCCTTCCCTTTCCAACAGACAGGGTCAATCTCTCAATGACGTCAACCTAAGGCTTGGGGGAGAGAGCTTCGTAGCGAAGGACTGTATTGACTACTTGGGAGTGCGCTTTACGCATTACTCTCAACTGGTCAACCGAAGTCCAAAGAACTATGAACAGAGTTAGGGAACGAGCCTCCCTCATCGGAGCCTTGGGGGACAATTTGGGAGATGCAACCCTGAAACCCTTCTGCACACCTTCAAAACATATATCAGACCCATCCTAGACTACAAAGCTCTGAACCTCTCCGTTCTTCCTCCTCACCTCCTGCACGCCATCACGGCAACGGAGAGGAGAAGCCTTAGGAAATGCGCCTACCTCCCCTGGCGTTTTCCTCTACTGGACATAACAGTTCTCAAAGAAGCCAAAGATCTTCCGGAGGAGGTCCTAGATCTCTTAAAGGAGACTCCTCGAAGCATCAGATGAGCTGGTCACCCCACTGACGTCCAAGGACTCCCTGGGGAGGCTCTTAAGTATAAAATTACTAACTAAAACATATTTAAACTAGTAAAAGGAATAATCTCTGCGCGATTTTTCAAGACTACGGCCCGTTTCCGTCAGAGGAAGAAAATCCGATACAAAAAAATCGGAATTTTTCCAATTTTTTTTTTTTCAACCCTCCGGTCTTGATTACACAACACCTTAATAAAAATCAGTATCGACAAATTTGCTTTCCTTATCGAGATCTCTCGAATAGAAGTTTCACTTAGTAGGCGGGACCGGGATCCTCGGACCCGAAATTGCTCATCTTCTGATAGAGCCTACGGTTTGCCATACTTCACCAAAGGTGAAGTATTGGCGGGCCGTAGTAATATCTTAAGTCCCTGAAAATGAGAAACTTCTCCTGCACCAAGGTACAAGGAAACAACCAAATCAGGATAAATAACCGAGGAGGGTTTAGCAAGTACGCCCCTGACTCTGCTTGCAGAGCGATCAGTGGAGAGTCCTGCATTTCACCTAGCGTGAAGTGTCTTTAAAATATGCCAGCCTCCACAACCAGTGTTGCCAGGTGGGAAAAAATTTCAGTACCAGAAAATCGATGAAAATTTACTAAATTTTGCCTCAGTATAACACGTTAATATTCTGTCGTGACCTCATAAGGGGGCATTTTCGATATCGAACGGTGACTGATAAATATTGCGCGCGGCCTTTGTGGTAACTTCATTCCTGACTGAAAGACGCAGATTTATTTATTTTTGGTTATTAATTTCTTTGACTAACTCATCAGTCGTAGAACAATCACAAAACCCCCCAGCCGTAACTATCCATTAGAAGGCAATTCCATTCCATATGAAAGAAAAAACATAAAGAAGCTGCCCAAGGTGCAGAAGATTGATTGGTTACTGAGTGTGCGAGAAGCAAAAGTCAAACAACTTAAGAGAGAAAAAGATAGAGAGCTTTCAGCTCATTGAGTTTCAAGATCAACTGCTAGAAGCACGCGTGACAAGTGATTTACTTCATGGACACTCAGTGAAGTCTATAGTACGTATAGTATGGAGATTACTATGGATACGTTTCACAATGAAATCACATTTTGATTTCTTCTCTAGTACAATTTTTTGGAAGCATGCTTCTCTCTGCGATGGACATTTTGATTTCTTCTCTGGTACAAATTTTTTAATCGTGTTTCTCTCTGTTTTCATATAGTCATCTGCGATGGACATTTTTATTTCTTGTTTGAAAAAATCGATAAAAAAGTTTTTTCAAAGTACCCAGAAACTCATTTAGGTACCACAAAGGAGTACCACTGTAGTTTTTCACGATCAAGAGTACCACATGTGGTACTATAGTACCACTCTGGCAACACTGTCCACAACTCAGGACAATAGTTGTAATACAAAAAAAAAACTTTTAAATATTATACATTTCTATATTCTTCATTTACAATTACAGTCGTAGAAAAATTATACGTAAAATGTACTTGTTTTTTGAATAATATTTTTATTCTATATTTAATTCATTTTCTATATTTGATCTCATCTAATAAAAATAATTTACGAAAACATTTTACATTGAATGGGAACGACCAATTTATAATTTGCTTTTATTTTAAAATAGCGAATAACAGTAAAACTGATTGGTCTATAAATTAAAGTAAAATTTCACACTAAAATTGCCCTAATGCAGACATATTGAATATTCCTGTGAGTAATGAGCC
The DNA here is from genome assembly GCA_963243735.1 of Neocrepidodera transversa. Classification (NCBI taxonomy): domain Eukaryota; kingdom Metazoa; phylum Arthropoda; class Insecta; order Coleoptera; family Chrysomelidae; genus Neocrepidodera; species Neocrepidodera transversa. Next base: position 28,014,829 of record OY725340.1, on the reverse strand, counting down.
GTTCAAACTTGGATAAATTTTCTAATTGGATTACCAAATACTGTCATAATTTCGAATGGATATCGAAAAGGTCAAAGTTACAATTTTAGACCGTCCAACTTTCCAGATTTAATGCTATCCAGATTTTCTGGAAAACAAACAAGAATTTTAATAGATCAGACTTATTTTTTCTATTTTAAATAAAGTACTTATCCTGAAAATGTTCTGGTAATTATACATATAAAATGAAAAAAAAAAACAATACAGGATAAACATTTTACAGTCTAATTTTAAATGGCTAAATAACTTTTTTAATGAATACCTATATGCAAACTGAGAACCAAAATTTAGAATTAATATTTAGTACCTGAACAACCATATGTAAACTGAAAACTAACCTTTTTTCAAAGCACCGGTAAAATGAGGACCAGGATTTAAATAATATTTATTTGGTTTTATTTTTATAGACCACTGCAGTATATTATTAATAGAGTTAATTAAAAAAATAGGGAAAATAGAAAAAAATTAGGGCAAAATGCGCAGAAATGGGGAAAAACAGATAAAAATAGCAAAAGGTATGAAAAAATTGGGAAAACTAATCAAAAATAAGAAAAATAATCGGTTGTGTCGCCCCAAAACTTTCCCGACGAGTATCCAGAGACGGATACGTTTCAGATATTTAATTTTATTTTTTTTATTTTTGACAGATGAGAGTTGGAGAAATACTTTTGACTGTCCTGAATAGAGATTTTCAATGGCTTTCAAATGACATATTTCATGTCAAATTCTGTGAGATATGGCATCTGTCATTTTTTGATAGTGACACCTCCGTTTAAAAGATGTCGAACAAACATTAATGATAGACAGACACACAGGCAGATAGACAGACAGAGTTCCACCTGGAAATAATCTTAAACGTCTCAGGAGACCTCAAAATTTAAAATGGATATTGCCATCTTTATCTTGAAATTTTTTTAGCTCGTTCACAATACTTTCCCTTCTTCAAATGATGAAAAATAAAAATCAGAAAAATCAGAAAAAATAAAAAATAAAATCAGAAAAAATAAGAAAAAAATAGAACACATTGGAAAAAATTGAAAGAAACATCGGAAATATATATAAAAAAATGAAAAAGAAAATTGTGAAATACGGAAAAAAACTGAAAAAAAGACTCTAAAAATCGCAAAAACCAAAACGAAAAAAGAGAATTCGCAAAAAACGAAAGAAATCGAAATATATCACAAAAAATAGCAAAAATCGCAAAAAACCGCAAAAACAACCAAAAATCCGGAAACTATTGTAACCATAAAAAAATATTAACAGGAAAAGAAAAAATTAATCGCAAAAAGTCTTAAAAAATCGCAAAAAATCTCTAAAAATCGCAACAAAAATCCAAAAAAAATTGCAAAAAAATCGCAAATAATTACAAAAAATTAGAAAACAAAAAGTAATAAAAAAATAATAATATAAGCAAAAATGAAGAAAAATTTTAAAAAAAACCGAAAAAACCAGAAAAAAAAAACAAAAAATCTGAGAAAATCTAAAAATCAGAAAAAATTATACAAAAAATCAGAAAAATACATTTGAAATAAATCTCAAAAAGTCTTAAAAAATCGCAAAAAATCCCATAAAAAAAATTACAAAAAAATCGCAAATAATTACAAATAATAATAATATTAACAATAATACTCGCCCTACAATCAGAGGAACAAGAAAAAATTAGAAAACAAAAATGAGGGGGTAATCCCACCCAACTTTCCGAACACTCCTAGTAAAGTAATTGTTTAATCGATTATTTTAGTTTTTCTGCATCAAAACACATTAATAAAATAAGTTTACAAAAATTAAAAAAAAAATTAATTTTTTCTAAAAATTTTTTTTAACTTTTTATAATTTTGTATAATTTCTACAAGTATTATTTTAAAATTATGAAATATTTCACACATATTGCACTTTTTGATCCCTTTCGGGTGTACTAGTTACTTTTTGCATTTGTTTTACCATTTTCGATAAAACAAAAGGACAACAAAATTTAATTTTTGTTTTATTTTGGTTTATACAGTTTTTTACTACAAATTTAAGGGTAATTTTTTAAAATTTTTAATATTAATTTTAACCTTAAAACAAATAAAACCTATTTTTGAATAATTTTAAAATCATTAAATAATTAATATCTCATTCAATTTTATTCAAAATGGGAAACAAACCTTTTTTTAGGTTTTTTGGATCAAAATGTATTAATAAAGAAAGTTTAAAAAACTAAAAAAAAAAAAATTTTTTGTTAAAAATTCATGGGTAAACCCATTGAATTGTTTTAACTTTTTTCATTTTTTTCTATAACTTTTACAAATACTATGTTAAAATTATGAAATAATTTACACACATAGTACTTTTGGATCTTTTTCGGATATGCTATTTAATTTTTTCATTTATTTTATACTTATTGATAAAACGAAATTACAAAAAATTTTAAAAAATTTCTTAATTTTGTGTATAATAATTACAATTCTAAATTTTAAGAAACTAAAATACATTTTAAATTTAGAGTTTTATTTTATCTTTAGATTAGTGCAAATCCCAGTTCAATAACTTTAATATTGTAGAAGTTATTCAATTTAGTTTAAAATCATAATATAATTTTAAATGTTTCTTAGCCAATTTTTAAAAAAAATCACAATTTTTGTAATAAAATTTTGAAAAAAATTATAATAATAAAATTAATTATTACAAATTTAAAGATATTTTTTTAAAATTTTTAATATTAAAATTTAAGTAAAATATAATAATTTAATAAGGATAAAAATTGCTTAAAAATTAAAATAAAAACTAGCGGCGAAACTATGCGGAACTCGAAAAAAAATTAAAGACAAAATTTGTAGAAAATTTTATATTCTACAATTTTGATTTTTTGTAAATTTTCATAAAAATCCATAATTTTGTCTCAAAATCTAAAAAAAGTCGCAAATGTCTATATACATTATTTTTCACGCCCTCTAGCGACGAAACTATGAGGAAATCAAAAAAACGGTAAAAACAAAATGTGTAGAAAATTTTATGTTCTACAACTTTCATATCCTGTAATTTTTCATAAAAATGCATTATTCTGGTTTTTTAAGAAAAATATGAAAAAAAATTACTTTTTGATAAATCTGGCAACAATGGCAAAAGTTTTTGAAAATTTTAATTAGTCGAAATTAAACTATAACGTATAAAAAATATATGTGTAAAACTTTATTGTCATCTTGTTAGGTAATGACGTCATCACTTATAGCAACTGTCACTTCCGGTTGTCCGATTAACTCCAAAATCTATACAGGTCGTCTCCTTGTTACCCTAAATATGTATATAAAATTTCATCTAAATCGGTTCAGCCGTTTAGACGCTATCGTGTTCACACACACACACACACACACACACACACACACACACACACACACACACACACACACACACACACACACACACACACACACACACACACACACACACACACACACACACACACACACACACACACACACACACACACACACACACACACACACACACACACACACACACACACACACACACACACACACACACACACACACACACACACACACACACACACACACACACACACACACACACACACACACACACACACACACACACACACACACACACACACACACACACACACACACACACACACACACACACACACACACACACACACACACACACACACACACACACACACACACACACACACACACACACACACACACACACACACACACACACACACACACACACACACACACACACACACACACACACACACACACACACACACACACACACACACACACACACACACACACACACACACACACACACACACACACACACACACACACACACACACACACACACACACACACACACACACACACACACACACACACACACACACACACACACACACACACACACACACACACACACACACACACACACACACACACACACACACACACACACACACACACACACACACACACACACACACACACACACACACACACACACACACACACACACACACACACACACACACACACACACACACAGACACACAGACACACAGACACACAGACACACAGACACACAGACACACACACACACACACAGACACACAGACACAATACTTTCCTTCTATACAACTCTGTTGTTCGGAAAGTAAAAAGTAATAAAAAAATAATAATATAAGCAAAAATGAAGAAAAATTTAAAAAAAAAACCGAAAAAACCAGAAAAAAAAGAAAAACTGAAAAAATCTTAAAATCAGAAAAAATTATACATTTGAAATAAATCGCAAAAAAAGTCTTAAAAAGTCGCAAAAAATCTCTAAAAAATCGCAACAAAATCCCAAAAAAAAATTGCAAAAAAATCAATTATAAAAATATAAAAATCAGAGGAACAAGAAAAAATTAGAAAACAAAAAGTAATAAAAAAATAATAATATAAGCAAAAATTTAAAAAATTAACCGAAAAAAAAACAGAAAAAATCTTAAAATCAGAAAAAGTTATACAAAAAATCAGAAAAATACAGGAAAAATTAGAAAAAACAGAAAAAACCAAAAATAACAAAAAAAATCGGAAAAAATATCTTTTCCAGAATTATTAGGATTCAAAAATCCTTAATTTTACAATACATATGACATAAATCTGTAAAGAATCAGAAAGAACAGAAAAAATCCGACAGGACAATCAGAAAAAAATCACAAAAAATAATATATAACAAAAAGTAAAAAGCAAAACAATAAAATTTAAATAAAAAAATCAAAAAAATCAGAAAATAACTCATAAAAAAATTTGAAAAATTCAGAAAATAAATTGAAAAAAATCAAAAAAAAATTTGAAAAAATCAGAAAAAAATTAGCAAAAAATCTAAAAAAAATTAAAATAGAATCAGAAAATATCATAAAAATAAAAAAAAAGTTTTCAGATACCTTTCAAATTTTGACATGTTTTTATTTTTGAAAGGTGACAGATTTTCAAGTACTTTCAAATGACATATTGTAAGTCAAATTCCGTGAGATATTGCATCTGTCATTTTTTGATAGTGACACTTCCGTTTGACAGATGTCGTACAAAAACTAATGGGTTCTTCCGACGGGTAACCCAAACCCATACACCTAATTTCAGCTCAATCGGATTAAACGTGTGGCCTCTATCGTGGAAGAATCAACACAGACAAACAGACAGACATACTTTCATCTAGAAATAGTCCTAATCATCTCAGGTGACCTCAAAAGGATATTTCCACCTTTATCTCGAAAATTTTTTTTAGCTCGTTCACAATCTTTCGGGAAAGTAAAATATGGAAAACTAAGAAACATAGGACAAAAATAGAAAATTAGGAAAAAATGGAGAAAATATGGAAAAATATGGCAATATTGGTTAAAATAAGAAAAACTGGAATGTATTAAATAATAGGCAATAATAGGGCTAAATGTAGAAAAATAGGAACAATAATGAAAAACGGAATATGAAGAAATGGAAAAAATACCAAAAAATAGCGAAAATTGGGGAAAAATAACGAAAATTAGAGAAAAATAAGTACAAAAAGGATAAAATAGTGGAAAAATAGAAAGATATAGGAAAAATGGAAAAAATGAGATTAAATAGCGAAAACTCGAGAAAACGGAGGGAAAATAGTAAAATTTGCGAAAAACTGAGACTAATAGGGAAAAATAGGAGAAAAATAGGAGAAAATTAGGACAAGATAGATAAAATAGAGAAATTAGAGGTAAATACAAAAAAACGATAAAATTAAGGAAATATGTATATAATAAAATAGTGTAAAATAGGGGGAAATAAGGAAAAATATGACAAATGGCAAAATAATGAAAAACAGCAAGTATTGAGGAACACAGGAAAAACAGGATAAAATATGGGAAAGAAGCAGGAAACGATAGCGAATAATAAGGTAAAAGTATTAAAAAATAAGAGCAAATGGTGAAAAATAGGAAAAAATAAAGAAAATAGCGAAAAATAGAAAAAATGGGAAAAAATAGGAACAGGCAAAAATAGGAAATCATTTAAATCGTAAAATGGGGGAAATGTATTGAAAAACAGGAAAAATATGAATAAATAGGAAAAATGTTGGAAAAATTTGGAAAAAATAAGGAAAATAGGGAAAAATAAGTCCAAATAGGAAAATATAAAAAAAATCAGGAAAAATAAAGAAAACAGTATAAAATAATAGAAAACAGGAACAAATAGAAGAAAATAGGAGAAGCAGAAAAAATGGGGAAAGTAGCGAGAAAAAGAGGAAATAGGCGAAAAATATTAAAAATATGGAAAAATTGTGAAAAATTGAGGAAAATTTGGAAAAATAGATCAAGATACAAAGAAATGGGGACAAATAGGGAAAAATAAGAAAAATCATGAAAAACATGAAAAATAAGAAAAAACAAGCAAAGCTCGGTCGTTCAGGTACTCATGAGACTCCGTAGCAACACACGGGTATTCCCCTAGTATGGATATAAAATTTGACGGAATTACAAAATACTATGAAACTAATTTTTACCAAGGTAAGAAACACATTTTAAAAATTCAATTTTCGATATTTGTCCACATTTATATTCATTATTTTTTGTTTAATACTTCATTATAAAAAAAAAATCGGTGTGTCGCCCCAAAACTTTCCCGACGAGTATCCACGAATACTTTTTCAGATATTTAAAGTTTCAAATTTTGACATTTTTTTATTTTTTACAGATGACAGTTGGAGAAATAATTTTGACTGTTATGAATAGAGTTTTTCAAGGGCTTTCAAATGACATATTGCATGTCCAATTCCGTGACATATTGCATCTGTCATTTTTTGATAGTGATACTTCCGTTTGACAGATGTCGTACAAAAACTAATGGCTTCTTCTGAAGGATAACCCAAACCCATATACCAAATTTCAGCTCAATCGGATTCATACTTTTTCAGATATTTAATGCTGAAGTTTCAAATTTTGACATTTTTTTATTTTTGACAGGTGACAGTTGGAGAAATAATTTTGACTGTTATGAATAGAGTTTTTCAAGGGCTTCCAAATGACATATTGCATGTCCAATTCCGTGACATATTGCATCTGTCATTTTTTGATAGTGATACTTCCGTTTGACAGATGTCGTACAAAAACTAATGGGTTCTTTCGATGGGTGACCCAAACCCTATACCAAATTTCAGCTCAATCGGATTAGACGTGTGGCTTTTATCATGGAAGAATACACACACACACATACACACACGTACACACAGACAGACAGACAGACAGACAGACAGACTTCCGTCTGGAAATGGTCTTAATCGTCTCAGGGGACCCGAAAATGGATATTTCTGTTTTTATCTCGAATTTTTTTTTTAGCTCGTTCACAATACTTTCCCTTCTAGGAGGTGGGTCGGGAAAGTAATTATGGAAAAACATAAAAATAGGGAAAAAAGCGGAAAATAGGAAAAGTAGGGAAAAAAATAGCTATTGTAAAAAATAGGGAAAAACAGGAAAAAAACAATGAAAAAAAAAGGAAAGAAACAATGAAAAAAATGGAATAGGAAAAAAAAGGAAAAATAAAAAAATAGTTCAAAAAGTTTCATCACTTTTCAAAACTTTTTTTTAAATATTTTAAACTAATAATTTGCAGTCGCCGACTTGATATAACCACAATTTAAATAATATTTTCATAAATTTGAAATATTGGAAAATTTCTTAATTTTCACTTGCTTTTATTTGGTCCTCAGTTTACATGTCGGATTATTAATCTCTATTTCAAACGGTCCTCGGCTTACATGTCATAAAGGGATTTAGTCCTCAGTGTACATACTCTGATAAAAATTACAATCTGAAATCCTTATATACAGTGTGTCTGAAAAAGTTGGCAACAAATGGGAAACTTTTTTATTATTAAGTTTAGGAAAAAACGTCATTCTTCATAAAAAGTTCTGCAAGGCCTAAAACCCAATATACGATAATCAGATATCGAAATTTTCCAATCGTATACGAGGTTTGTCAAAAAGTATGAATTTTGCTCAAGAGTAGAGTACCTTTATTTTCGACAATATCTAAAATTGTTATTAAGAAAAGTTGATTAGAATTGAAAACTACGTTTAAATGCCTAATTACAGCTATCTACGATGAAAACCAGGTTTTATTATTGTTTACAATTTCTTTAAGATCGAAAACGAACAAAAACTAGGTATCTAAATTATTGACCTGTACAAAATCAAGTTGCTGTGAAATGTTTTGAAACATATCTTATGTCAGTATGCTTCAAAACCTCAGTTTGTAATATTTGTACTTTTTTAAATACTAGTAAAAATGCCGTTGAAATTAAGTCTTGAAGAGAAAATTGAAATTGTTTTAATTGTTGGAGATAACTACAAAACTTATAGGGAAGCTGCCATAATCTTTAATAACAGACATCCTGATAAAAATGTACATTTTGCAACAGTGAGTAAAATAATAAAAAAGTTCAAGTGTTCCGGAAATGTTGAGAATAAATTCAAAAAGAAACATGAGGCATGGGTTGCTACTGAAGAAATTCAAAATCAAGTAATGCTCTCAGCAATAGAAAATCCTAAAGATTCCATAAGAAAAAGGGCAGCTTTACTTGGTGTGCGCAAAGACGTAGTTGCAGGAATATTAAAAGCAAACAAATTTAAACCTTACAAACCCCAGTTCACTCATACCCTAAAAGCAGGAGATTTTAATAGAAGATTTGAATTTTGTGCTTGGTTCCAAGGGGAGTTAGAAGATAATAATTATATGGCACGGTGCATACTTTTTTCGGACGAGGCAACGTTCACTTCTAATGAGGTAGTCAGCTCACAAAATTGCCGTTGGTGGAGTGATGTTAATCCTAATTTCACTGTCCAAACTCGTGACCAATACTGTTTTAAAACAAATGTATGGTGTGGAATTTTTAAAGATAGAATAATTGGACCATTTTTTTTTCGAACTAATATGAATGCTGAACGTTATCTGGAATTTTTAAATAATGAGATTCTTGAATTTCTTCATAACCTACCAATAATGGAAAGGCAACGTACATGGTACCAACATGATGGAGCAACCTGCCATAGTACAAGAAATGTTCGAGAATGTCTTCTACAAATTTTTAACGGAAGAGTAATTGGAAGATTTGTGGACTTTGCTTGGCCTCCAAGATCTCCGGACCTGACCCCCCTAGACTTCTTTTTATGGGGATACTTGAAGCAAAAGGTATACCTTAAAAGACCGTTTGAAAATATTGATCATTTGGAAAGAATAATTAGGGAAACATGTGACGGTGTTACTCCAGATGTTATTAGAAATGCAATAAAAGAATTCTCTCGAAGAACAATTACCTGCTTAGAAAGGGACGGTGGATATGTTGAGGCGTACGTGCAGTGAGGGAAAAGTTAATCGGGATTCTTCTTTTTCATGCATGTAATGTTTGATGTTGTGTTTTGAAAATAAATGATTCTAATTATGTATGCATTTGTTTACATTGTATTATTGATAACTCGTGCAAAACAAAGTCAATATTTATAGCAAAATTTGCAATGAGAAAATGAGTGGTGTAATCAGTAAGTGCACATGAACATAATTTTTAATTTCTATCGATATCTTGAAATTAAATTTGAAGCACTTTTCTCTTATTGATTATAATGTGGTGTAGAATACTAGTAAACAATAATCAGGAATAAAATTTGCATTTAGTGATGTACAGGGAAAATCAAAAATTTCGATTGAAGTCGAAGACTAAAGTGCTTTTAAATTTTATTTCAAGATATCGATAGAAATTAAAAATTATGTTCAAGTGCACTTAATGATTACACCACTCATTTTCCCATTGCCAATTTGCTTACTGACAACTTGATTTTGTACAGGTCAATAATTTAGATACCTAGTTTTTGTTCATTTTCGATCATAAAGAAATTATAAACAATAATACAACCTGGTTTTCATCGTAGATAGCTGTAATTAGACATTTAAACGTAGTTTTCAATTCTAATCAACTTTTCTTAATAACAATTTTAGATATTGTCGAAAATAAAGGTACTTTACTCTTGACAAAATTCATACTTTTTGACAAACCTCGTATACGATTGGAAAATTTCGATATCTGATTATCGTATATTGGATTTTAGGCCTTGCAGAACTTTTTATGAAGAATGACGTTTTTTCCTAAACTTAATAATAAAAAAGTTTCCCATTTGTTGCCAACTTTTTCAGACACACTGTATATACAAATTTAATTCATAAGTGAATATTATTTTTTTTATTCTTGTTTATAAATAAATAATTATATAATGTTATTAAATAATGAATGTAAATTTAAAATCTAAATGAATTTAGATTAGCTTCAATAAAATTCCTATTGTTTTATTTCAATGTGACGTTAACTGAATTGAAGAAATTAAGAGTTCTAAATCGATCCCCTGTGGCACTTCTACATTTATGTTTTAAATCCATTGTTGCTAGAAACAATTTTTCGTAAAGCTTATACCATTTTTCAACTGCATTACACCAATATTCGAAAGCGGCTCGTCCCTAGAAGACTTGGCGTTCGTGACTAGCCAGCAAACTACCAACTTGTCGAGATAACGGCTCCCTCATATCCCTGGGGGTCGCGCTAACTTATGACGCTTCATCTTTGAACTGGACAACGCGTTTCATATTTTACAACGCTCTAACAGGGGAGTGGGACCCTCTAATTTCAGTTTTTCGCAATCGGGAATGTTTATAATGCTTGTAGAATATTAAAAAAAAAATTTAAAAGTTTTGTTAACATTTTCTGTAAACTAGATCGGTTATAAATATTTTCTACCTTTTCCTAGAGGTTACTACATATATGCAAAACGAATTAAAGTAATTTCATTTTTTTTTTGATTTTTGATGCCGTGTTTACTTACTGGGAGTTTTGTCATATGAAATAAACATAAAATTACATTTAAGATCTAGCGCCTAGAAAATTATCCAGATCAGTATCACTGATGATTCCTATAAGGATGACATTTATGGTAATGATCGCAGAGTATAATTTTTAAAAATTCCTGTTGGTAGGATCGACAAGGGGAGGTAGATTTCTGTTGTCTAAAGGACCCCTCACTTCTCTCATGGAAAATGGCCTTCGGCCAATTTTTTTAAAATTTTAGTTTGTTGTAGATCTTGACGTTCTGATTAAATGTCTCGCTGGGCCCAACTCAATCCTATGACAGGTTCTTGAGATATTGATGGTCAAAGTTCAATAATTGGGTATTTAGGTAATTTTGTTTTAATTTCAATTTCTTCAATTTTTAATAAAACTGATCAGCTTATATTGAATTTGTTTAGCGGATAATTTAGTCAAATGATTGATCTTTAAAAAAATATGATAATTGTATATAATATATAAAACCATTAAACCTCAGTTTTGATAAATTCCTAATAACGGCCAGATTTTCTTGAAAAAAGTATATACTTTACAGGTCAGTAGTCAAAGAAAAACTGCACTATGTAGAGTTTGAAAAATTACATACGGACCCAAATGTAGGGCTTTCAAATCGGATTTTTCCAAAATCGCCTCAAATATGCTGCTTTAGCAATACAGATTTGCAGCTAAAATAGTAACGCATTTACTATTACAACTTTATGTCAAATGTATATGGTGTCTGAGAAACATTGTTTTTTATATGTCTACAGGGTGTTTCAAATAAGGTAACTGCGAGCTATTGACACAGGGATATATGCATCACCCCTTTAAACTTTTTATTTATTAGCCGATTGTTTTGAAAGTTTAACTGAGTATAGTAATAGTAATGTCTGATTTTCTGAAGTATATATTCAAGATTACTGTTATATTACCTTACCCACTCCGTGGCCTATTTCTTGTGTGTATAAAAAAAATGTCCTGACGGGTCCCTGGATGAGAAACGTGTGTTCCTGTTATTTCCTTTGATGGTATTGGATTTTTATAGTTTTTAGTATGCTCTATTAGATTATTTTTATAGTCATTGTTGTTTGAATAACTCAATTTGCAAAGTGCACAACCGATGTGTTTATGTATTCATTAAGGGACTGACTGAATGACAAAGGTCAAAGCCAAAAAAAAAAAATTCAAGATGGCCGACTTCCGGTTTCGCCAAAAATTGACAACAATTTTGTTTCTTAAGTGGAACACCCGGTATACTTTGATAAATTTGGATTCTACGGATCAAAATACATGCAATCCACTAGCCAAATGTCAATTTGACAGAACTTTCGTTTTTGAGGAAAATATTTTTGTACTTTGCTAGAATGCATAACAGTAAGGAAGGGGTTATTAAAAAAAAATGAGTTTGGGTAGCTTTTCTAATAAAATTATAATAAATCAAACACTGGTTTTTAAACTAAATAATATTTTTATGGAGTTATCTTTCAGCTTTAATTGATATTATAAAATTTTAGCAAAGTACATTGAGAAAAATATTTTATTTTCAAAAAATGAAAGTTCTGTCGAATTGATATTTGGGTGGTGAATTGTATGTATTTTGATCCGTAAAATCCGAATTTATCAAAATATATAGGGTGTTCCATTTAAAAAACACAATTGTTGACCATTTGTGGCGAAACCGGAAGTCGGGCATATTGAATTTTAGAAATTACTATTACTATACTCAGTTAAACTTTCATAAAAATCGGCTAATAAATAAAAAAGTTTAAATGGGTGATCATGTGTCATCCGGTATAGCTCGTAGTTACCTAATATTTGAAAAACCCTGTACACATATAAAAAACAATGTTTCTCGGACGCAATATATTTTACATCAAGTTGTAATAGTAAATGCGTTACTATTTTAGCAGAAAATCTGTTACAACTGTATTGCTAAAGCAGCACAATTGAGGCGATTTGGAAAAAAATGAAATTTGAAAGCCCTACATTCGGGTCCGTATGTAATTTTTTAAACTTTAATTACATAGTGCAGTTTTTCTTTGACCACTGACCTATAAAGTATATAATTTTTTCATGAAAATCTGGCCGTTTGTTTAAAATTATTAGGAATTTATCAAAACTAAGGTTTAATGGTTTTCAATATTAAGTCATTTTAAAAATAAAGTAGCTCCACTGACTTTTTGGTAAACCCTGTATATATAATTATTATATTTTTTTAAAGATCAGTCATTTGACTAAATTGCCCCATAAACAAATTCAATATAAGCTGATCAGTTTTATTAAAAATTGAAGAAATTGAAATTAAAACAAAATTACCTAAATAACCAATTATTGAACTTTGACCATCGATATCTCAATAACTGGTCAAGGGATTGAGCTGGGCCCATGGAGATATTTAACCAGAACGTCAAGATCTACAACATACTATTATTTTAAAAAAATTGGCCGAAAGCCATTTTTTATAAGAGAAGTGAGGGGTCCTTTGAGACTTTCATCCCTCCCAGCCCCACGATTATGATCAGATCGAAAAATATTTCAAACGAATAAAATTTATAAAAGTTAGGACATGAAAAGTGTCTAATTACTTGTTTTAATATTTTCAAAAACCGTTAGGTAGGATGGAAAAAATTTTCAGACAAATTAATTTTATAATGATTAGAGAATTAAAGAAGTCTTATGAGCTGTTTTAATATTTTCCAAAATACCGGAGATATGATTTTTTATAAATTTCAGCATCCTCCAGTTCCATGCCCTTAGGTTGGATGGAAAAAAGTTTCAGACAATTAATTTTATAATAATTAGAACATAAAAAAAGTCTCATGACCTGTTTCAGTATTTTCAAAAAAAGCGAAGATATGATTATTTTGAAAATTCAACCCCCTTCAGTTCCATCCCCTTCGGTCGGATGGAAAAAAGTTTCAGACAAATTAATTTTATAATAATCAGAATGCAAAAAAACCTTGTGACTTTTTTTAATATTTTCAAAAATAGCGGAGATCCGAATCCTAATCCGAATTTTTTGAGATTTCAACCCCCTCCAAATATCAACCTGAAAAAATTTAACCTTACAAGACAGAGCTTCGCCATTAATAGAACAATTAATATATTTTCATGAACCTCCATCCTCCATCCAGAATTGTGTTTTAATCTAGAGTTAAGAATGGATTCTTAGTTCTGGATTAAAACACAATTTTACATCTAACAATACAAAAAATAAATTGATATTCCTCATAAAGAAATTATTAAAACGGATATCACTAATATCTTACACAAACATTTTATCACCTCTCCCCCTCCCCCCGTCCCTTTTCTGTATCTTATCTTTTTCCCTTAAAATATTTAAAAATCTTACAAGCCAAAATTGTTATTGATAATTTTTTTTACCAAAGCTGATAAAGGTAATTGTTTAGTAGCCCTTGATAGACAAGATTACTTACATAAAGTAAATACTTCTTTCATTCACTTAACATCTAATCCTACTGTCCCTTTCTACAATTCGTTTAAATCTAAATTAAAACTTTATAATGACACTTACATTTTTCAATTCCAGCCATTATTCTCTATGCCCTGTGGCTCCTAAAACACCTCTGTTATATGGTTTACCTAAAATTCACAAAGTCAACATTCCCATTAGACCTGTGGTATCTTTTATAAATTCTCCTGCTTCTAAATTATCTTCATTCTTAAATCAAATCATTAAATATGTCACTAAATTTGATAATAAATTTTCCGTTAAAAATTCTAACCAATAAACTTTCACTTATTCGTGTTCCCTAAAATTCCTTTTTTCTGTCCTTGGATGTTTCCAACCTATTTCCGAGTATTCCCCCTAAAGAATGCATTGATTTAGTCCATATTTTATTACGTAACAATACCATAAACCCTACCATTTCCCATGACATTTGCTCATTACTTTCTGAACGAATTATGAATATTAGTATTCATAACTGGCGAAAGAATACTAGGCAGCGAACATGTTTAAATAAATTCTAGAATTTCGAAGGACCAAACTTCTTGGGTAGAAGTTAAACCAATATGAATGCTAAAATAAAAATAGTATTTGAAATTGGAATGGATTTTTTTACTCTGTAACGGTCCGAAATTTCCTTTAGTCCGTTCCCACCTCCACAATAGTCTCGTTTAATGTATGTATACTAATTACCTCGTTACTAAGTTGATAAAAATAGTGACTAAATATAAAATATTTATGTCTTATAACTGATTTTTAACTATTATACTTTTGATGTAAATTTAATTTCGTATAATTTATATATCCTACTGCTACTAAAAAGTCTGATAGATTAATGAATTGTTTTTCAGATTTGCAAATTTGGTTTTCGCGCTTATAGGTAGCTCCGCTTTGTGTCAATTATTAGAATGCGTTGTTGCCGAGAGTGGTTTGAAGAGTTCCCCAAATTCTGAATACTGTCTTTGGAATGAATGCTATAAGTATTAAGCTTTTTTTTATTTCGCTATATCGATTGTTATAACTTTTTTTTTTTGGTTGGCTCATGCTATTAAAACAGTAATTTCTTTTTACCTATTCTTTAACTAGTTTCTTTCAAATTGTGGGAATAAACTCCCTCTAGTGGCTAATCCAAATTAGTGTTTCTGCGACTGTTTGTTTTGTCACTTGCTGCTAACCGGTGTCAGGATCGACACTTTTTGTTAAAAAAAAAAACCGGTTATCCGTTGTAAAATGGTGTGAAGGTTTCCAGTGAAATTATAATGGTTTGTTTGACCATCCGTAAATGGGTTCACTTTTCCTAGTACCACTTGTTGTTGGAAATTTTGAAGCATTAGTAGTTATTTGTATTTGGTGAAATTTCCAACTGTTTTTCTTCATTGAAGTATTTAAATCACACCTACAGGTAATTTCGTTTTTTTTTTGTGATAACATCCTAAATACTCAGGTATGTAAAGATTTATTCGTTTTCTTATAATCTTTAAATTTTGTTTTCAACGACTAAGAATGACTTGTTTTCCTTTTCTTTAAGTAAATGTGGATTTATTACGTGTCGTTTACTTTCTCCAAGTGTTACTTTTTCTTAAGTATTATTTTTCTTTTTAGAAAGAAAATCAGGCCATAAATTATTTGTTATTTATTTTACCAATGGGAAGACGTTTCGTTAGTGCAAATTAACTGGATTATTTAACAGAAGCCCCTTGGCCAGGGTGAGAATAGATTTTTTTTTACAAATATTTTCAGTTTATAATTGTTATTTAATGTAATTCTACAAGTGGTTAGTCCCACCTTAATTTTGACCTAAGTTTGTGCCTTTTTTTTGCTCATTTGAACTGTTGCCATATCAATGAAAAATAATGATTTATTTATTTCGATTAATAATCGTTTTTTTTTTGATAAATTTAGCAAGGAAAAAAAAATTCTTTGTATTTCATTCTTATTGGAGTACATAAATTTGCTGTTTAAAGAAAAAAAAACAAAAAAAATAACTATTTCATTTCTATTAGGGTTTTATTCAACGGTATACTCAACGTTTTATTCAATGGTATACTTAATGGTTTATTCAATGGTATACTCAATGGTTTATTCAATGGATTATTTACTGGGTTTCTAAATTGACTAAGCGGTTCGACTGGTTGACTTTTATGTTAAGCCCAATTTTTTTACTTGTTCTTTTTTTTGTACGAAACGTTGCTAAAAACATAAATTTGTAGCTGGTGCTTAAGTAACACGTTAAAAATATAATACGGTGTATTTATAACGATATTATTTTGAGATAGCTTTAAAGTTTACTTACAGCGTTTGGAACGGTAACTAAGGTTCGCGGAATCTATTTATTTACATTTTATTATTTGGGAACGCATGCGCCTGAGCTCAAGCGGTGTGGTATGTAATGCCCTCAACCTCGGTTATGTTTTTTTTATCTAACCATTACTTTTTTTATTGGGTCGCCTTAGAAACCTGTGTTTTTTTATAGCAGTTGTTTTTAAAGCATTATTGGTAAATATAATATATATCCTCTGACTCAATTGCGCGCCGTTTAAGATTTTTTTTTTGTTTATTCACTATCAGTTGCATATTTTTTCCTTCTTTTTTTTTGTTTGGCATTTATATTAATAATGAACCTTAAGTAGTTTTATTTTCGTAAGAGGGTTATGGATTAAAGTTGGACCTTTTGATATGTTGGGGGTTCAATAAGAAGACTTTGGGATACTTGGATCAATTTACCTGGCGCCCTTTTTCAAAGATCATCTCATTTTGCGGACCACACTCGTCTCCACTGAAGTTTAGTCGCCAGTATCAAAAAAAATTATAATTAAGCGTAACCTTTTACTCTTCAAGATTAGAATTTTTTATTATTTTTTTTCTATTGTACATGCTAACGCCGTGTCAAAGGAGCGGTTACAACTCCATTTTTCTAAGTACGAAACATGAACAGCTAAATCGTAAAGAGGCACATTAAGTTAAATTATAAAACCGAAAAATGTATGTTTAAATTGTACTCATCACTTCACTCACTGCAAAAACTATTTACATTTATTGTTATGAAAAATCAGAGAACTATTTGGGTGCGGTTAATTACGCACCATTTTACATATTTGAAGAAACTTTTTTGCTCTATTAAATGCATGACTTAATTGGTACACTGTCTGGATGCTAGATATAGTCTGTACTCTGAATTTGAACGCAGAGTAGGGTTGGTGGTTTTTTATTGGTAGTAGACATGTGACGTGGTATGTAAATGCTTTGAATTACGCATCGTAGCGGGAAGAAACATATCTATATTTTTTAGATCTTATGATGGGATAATATGAGAGAAAGATAAGCTTGCATAGCAACAGTCGCTTATGTATTTAATTTTTGTTAACAGTATTTTGCAAGTAGACAGAAAAGAGTCTGAGAGAAAGACGGAATAATATTGTATTGATTTTAAATCTATTTTTAGATTATAAAATATTAAGATATACAATAACTAGCTGTTGCCCGCGACTTCGTTCGCGTTGATGTTGCAATAAATAAAAGTTCCTTTCTTATACCCGTTTCCTTCCCCGATTTTAAACTTCTATCCCCATGTTTACCCATCCAAGTGGAGTTACTTCATCAAGTGTTACATCAAATAAAAGGTCATTGTTTGCAAATTTTAAAATAATTTTTTTATAATCTTATTTTTTTATAATTTTATGTGACCTATACTTTTAGACTTATGGCGAAATTTTCAGGTCGAAGTAATTGATTCATACCGATAGATATATATTTTACAGGAAAAATAAAATTAGGTATCCAAATTTAAAAAAAATATATGTAGAACATGAATTAGACTAAAGAATGCAGTAGTTAGCAAATTTTTTAATAAAAACTGCAAAACGACAAAAAAAGTTACCGCACTGATCTCAACTCCTGAAGAAGCTGCGAATAATGGAAACGAAACGTCGAGTAATGATATAAAAATTTATCGGCCAATTTCTATTATAAAATACCGGGTGAACCAGAAATGTTTATTAGTAAATTCTTATGGTAAAAAAATATTATGATATTATTTAATTTCATTTAGATCAATTTTTTTAATTGAACATTCTGTATAACTCAATCAAAAGTTAACTAATTATACATATTCAGTAAGAAGAAGAATTAACCTTTCAGATAGTATCAAAATATACAGTGTTTTTTCAAAAAAATAGATGATATTTACATTTAATTAATTTTTTCTTCATGATATTTTCTACTTATTTTTGATTTTTCTTAATTTTTATATTTTTCAGTTTTTTTTTGATTTCTTTGATTTTTTCCTAATCCTTCTGCTTTTTATACTTTTTATTTTTTTCTCACTTTTCTATTTTTTCTAATATTTTCTGTTTTTTTCATAATTCTTTTGTTTTCAATTTTTTTTTATTTTTTCATAATTCTTCTATTAGTTTTTTCACTTTTTCTTCTGTTTTCAAATTTTTTCTGATATTTTTTCCCATTCACTGATCTATTGTAATACCTGGCCGCAAATAAACACAAAATTATAGTAATTTAAATGGCACCAATTACACAGTAATTTCACATCAAAAATATTTTTTATTTGTTGTTTAGAAGCATATATCCCGAAGTAACGTAAAGAAATTAACGAAATCTCGATAGAAAATCGCATTATGTTTAGAGCTGAGTTAACCTCGGTTTTAGTACTATAGACCATTTGAAACGCGGATATGAAAAATCGGGATCCCGCGGCTCTAAAATGGTAGCAACACCCCTAAAATCGCCAAAAACCACCATTTTGTGTGGTTTTTCGCAACAATTTTTATGAGACCCCAACTAATGCTCTGTAATATGCTAAAGTGTGATGAAAATTAGCAAATTTAGTACTCCCATAAAAACTAAGCATAAAGTGTATGTTATGACACCAACCTCTAAATTGACCTACAATTGAAAATGCTGGAAATTTTGTATCTAACTTTTTTATGGAAGTTTAAATAAATGGAGTCGTAAAATTAACAAAAGTTGTTTTCATCTCTTCGGGGGTGAAAAATACCGATTAATCGCTTTAAAATGCGATTAACGAGTAGACATTGATTTAAGATAAATAATTTATACTTTCTCTCCTATTTCTAATTAAATTACTTGGAGACAAATACTAAAAAATATTTGCACTCCCGCAGGGGGAGAGCCACTCCCCTCTAAAAGAATCACCCTGTATGTTTTTTGGTTGACGCACTTACTCGAGCGGGTCAATGTTTGTTTAACCCCAATTTAGAACCCCTTAAAGTGCGAATTTTCAAAATTCCTTTCTTAGTTCTCCTCTAAACTACCAAAAAGGAAACTACCCTGAAAATTTTACGTCTCTATCACCTCTGGTTTAGGCTGTGCGTTGATTGTCAGTCAGTCAGCGATACGACAATATTATACATATACAAGGTGGACCAAAATTGTCGAGCAATACTTCTAGGGGTGATAGAACACCTAAAAATAAGTAATGTTTGTCTAATGAACATATGTCCCAAATCGCTTATTAAGGGTGCGACAACCCCTAAAAAGGGCTTAACGGTAATTGGTTTTTTATGAATATCTTTAGAAAGGGGTTCCATATAATATTCAAATTTTGGGTACTACATAAGGATACTAAGATACGCTATTTATGTATTTTGTCTTGATTCCTCGAATTCACTAAGGGTAGTTTTCAAGGGGTGAGTTATCCTTTTTTAGGCATATATTTTTTGTTATCAACTGTTTTGGAAAATACATATTGAAATAATATTTTCTGAAGTTTTTTCTTGGAAAAAGCTACTCTAGATGTATTGTCCAAATATTAATCGTTTTCGTGTAATTTGAGTTTAAAAATGGGCGTGCTCGATTTGTGAACAACATGCTAGGGACAAATATCGATCTGAGGTAAAAAACAGGAAAATTACAATTTAACTTTTTTATTGTCAATTAAATGAGTTACATGAAAAATATTTTAAGGCCTTCCTCTGGTATACACAACTGAATTCTTTTTAAGTTAAGAATTAATTT
The DNA here is from genome assembly GCA_963243735.1 of Neocrepidodera transversa. Classification (NCBI taxonomy): domain Eukaryota; kingdom Metazoa; phylum Arthropoda; class Insecta; order Coleoptera; family Chrysomelidae; genus Neocrepidodera; species Neocrepidodera transversa. Next base: position 27,994,450 of record OY725340.1, on the reverse strand, counting down.
TCTAATATTGTTTTGGAGCTCAGCGAATTCATTAGAAATTATTTTTCTTAGTTCCTCAATATTATTAATTTCGCGTTGGTATATTTTAGATTTTTAATGGCCCCAAATGGTAAAATCCATGGGATTGAGATCTGGTGATCGAGCTGGCTAATGGATTATTAAATTAGAAATAGAGGTAACAGGTAATTATTAACTTTTAACTAAGTTAATATAATAAGTATGAATTGTCGAATAATTATCGTCGTAAGAACTGTCAAATAATCACAGACTACTTAGATGCAAAGCCGATATACTATTAATGTATTTTTTGTTTTGCATCTAAGGAAACCGTAATTATTTTATTACTGGTGTTACAGTCTCGAAAGATGAACACGCATATCTTTGAACTGAAATTACACGAAAACGATTGATTTTTGGATGATACATCAAGAGTACCTTTATTCAAGAACAAACTTCAGAAAATATAATTTTAATACGCATTTTCCAAAATAGTTGATAACAAAAAAAGTATGTCTAAAAAAGGGTAACCCACCCCTTGAAATCAACCCTTATTGAATTCAAAGAATCAAGACAAAATACGTAAATAGCTTATCTTGGTGTCCCTTAGATCCAACCTAAAATTTGAATATTGTATGGTACCTCTTTCGAAAGATATTCATCAAAAACCAATTATCGTTAAGCCCATTCTAGGGGTTGTCGCACCCTTAATAAGCGGTTTTCAATATAGGTTCATTAGACAAATATTACTTATTTTTAGGTGTTCTATCACCCCTAAAAGTATTGCTCGACAATTTTGGTCCACCTTGTATATAGATAGAAATTAATATGAACTGGAAGATTAATACTATTAATTTTAAAAGAAATATGAATTAGTTTGTATTTTCTGGATAATATTCCAGTGAAATTTATCCACTTTCTCTAGCTCTTGATCAAAACTTTTTTCAATTCAATAATTCCTTTTATAGATAAACTACAGGACTCACCATGTGTTCTAATCTGTCACCTTTGCTCGTAGAAATTTTCATGAACCATCTCGAACACTCATTCATCAATTACCCACCATTCAAAGATAAAAACCTGTTCTACTCCCGTTATGTTGATGACTGCATAGTTTTTTTTTCAAGCTCTTCAATCAGAAGCCTTAGATTTCCTTTCATATCCAAATACTTTACACCCCCCGTATAAAATTTGCCATTGATTTAAAATCGAATAATAAACTTCCCTTTCTTAATCTTATAATTAATACCATTCCCTCCTCACGTTTAGATTTCGAAATATACCGAAAACCTACTGCTACAGACACCCTAGTTAATTTTCTCTCAAACCATCCTTCATTACACAAATTAGCTTCCTTCAACAATCTTTTTCATAGAGCTTTTTCCATCCCCTTATCTCATAAGGCTTTTCAGAAATAATCATTATTAAACAACTTGCTATCAACAATTATTTCCCGTTAAATATTATTAAGAAACTTTACAATAAATTCTTTATTAAATTCAAATTTAATGCTTCGCACACATCTCTGCGAATACATAAGACGTATCTCCCTTTTATGGCTCTATCACCTATTTTGGTAATATTTCTTACAAATTATCCAAAGTTTTCAAAAAAAACATAACATTAGTACAGCTTTTAAAACTAATTCTAACACTCGTTCTTTCATTGTTAACACTAAAGATGGTATTTCTTATCTTCATAAAACTGGTGTTTACAAATTGTGCTGCCATGATTGTAATGCAGTCTATGTAGGTCATTCAGATAGAAGATTAGAAACTAGAATGAAAGAACATATAAGATACATTGATAAGTATAAAAATACTAATATTACCAACACTCCTTTCTCTTTCGCTAACCATATTATTTCCACTAATCATTCTTTTTCCATTACTGATTCTGAATTACTCCATCATTTAGGTAAGAGTACTAAACATAATCTTCTTGAAATCTTTGAGATTAACTCATGCCTACATAATAACTCGGTGAATTGAGTTAATGATTAAATTAGACCGAGAGACAATCACCTTTTTCTACTCGAATATTTCAGACACATAATCTAACTTTTCTGTTTGTCTCCATTCCATACAGTGTTACCTTCTTCTTCTGACCTTTCATCCACATCCTAATAATATACTTCTACCTATTGATTTCCCTTTTTTCCAAAATCAGTTTTTGACAATATCCTAAATTTTCGATAGTAAACAAAATTTTTCATCTTGTCCCTAACCTATTTCGAATGTCAGTTTCTTCTTCTTCTCTCCGTTCAGCTTTTCTTATTTCTCTTTTAGTTCTTTGTTCTATCCTTCTCTTCCCTACTTCTGTCACCCTTCAATTTTATGTCGGTTCTTTTTCACCTATACTTGCACTCTGTTACCGGGCAACTCTGTTTTATATTCATATAAGCTTACTTATAATTACTCAAATTTAATATCAGTTTGTTTACATTTTTGTTATTGTATAAATTTCAACCTACCTTTGTTAAATTCCATTGTTTTAAACTTACGTCTTATTTTATAATATTTTAATACTATGTCATTGTCAAGTGTCGAATGTCATCGCCATTTTGTATTAATCGACATGTTATTGGTTTGATTAGTCGCGTCGCAATGATTGTGATCCTTTTCATCATTATTGTTTTCATTAATTTAATTTGGCCGCCCTTAGGGTCACTAAATACTTTTAAGAGTTGTACAGCTACCTTAAGTTTCGTTAGTTACTCTGACATTCCCTCACATACTAATATTCTGCTACCTAAATTCATCCCTTTACTTTTTAATACAACCATTACCTGGTTCCTTTACTTGGTCCACTCCATTATGTTGTCCGACATCCTCCAATTTTGGTTTATACAATTAAATTGCTTGGGTTAAACCAAACTTTTACCCTCCCCTAACCTGTTGCAGTTAGTTCCCTACCTGTTTTAAATTTGTAACTATTTTTACCTCTCGCCCTTCAGATAAGAGAGGTATAGGAATCATGCTAAAAATTGGGTAGTGAGTTTTCAATTGATAAACACGTTTTGGGGTCCCTAGAATACGATTTTCATATTTTCGCGATGATGTCTGTGTGTGTGTGTGTGTTAGTGTGTGTGTGTGTGTGTGTGTGTGTGTGTGTGTGTGTGTGTGTGTGTGTGTGTGTGTGTGTGTGTGTGTGTGTTAGTGTGTGTGTTTGGATGGATGTTGTAGTAACGATAACTCAAAAACTACTGAATAAAAAAATTTGAAATTTTGCATACAGGATTCTAATACCCTAGATTAGATCTGATTAGATTTTGGTGCCAATCGCACAATCGGAAGTGGCAGTTGCTATGGGTGATGACGCCATTATTATACAAAACGGTTTTACACATATATTTTGTATACCCTATAGTTTATTTTCATCTCATTAAAATTTTCGAAACTTTTGCCATTGTTGCCAGATTTACAAAAATATAATTTTTTTTCATACTTTTTTGTGTCAACCTGTAAATTTTTGATTCAAAAATGGCGAGAGGTCATGTGCTGGCCACATCAGATTTTTATTATTATATCGTTACTTTCATGTACCACATACTATTCTCAGTTTTAATATTTTTTGAACTTTTTTAAGTGAGCGTTTAAATTGTCATGAGTACTTGGTACAATTTTTTAAAAATTTATTTTCTTTGATGTTATAATCATTTGGTAAGTTTTTTTATACTGTTACCCCAACCTATTTGTTACTCATGTTGAACATTGTATTATAGTCCTAATGATAGCATTAGTATACCGAAACTAGTTGCCAACCTATATCTTCAATAAAATTTATGTGGTACTAGACATTGAATTGTTATTTCTTCCAAAAATACGATAGAAAATGATTTGTTTGAAAAATTGCATACGAATAAACCAATAAATATGTAAGGAATATAAAAGACAAAAAACGATAAATATTTAAAAGAACTAAACTATTATTATTATTATAAATGTAATTACCTGTAAGAGGAGTGTAGATATTCAAATACAAACAGTCTTCGCTTTGGTTCAATAAATACTGCTTCAGTCTGAGAAAATTCTCTTTTCTAAACGGATTCATTTTGCTATCATCGGGAAACTTCTGGGGACAAACCGGTCCAAAAGTATCAGCATATTTCACCCCGAACCACGAAGGTGCACCGACGGTAGGCATGAACCTTAAGTCACCGACAGGTGGCGCCGCGTAGGGAATTCCCCTAAACACTCCGACGCGGTAAATGTCATCTCTATCGATTTTCGGTTCCACTATCACTCCCTGTAAAACACCTTGTTTTAATGTAACGTTTCTCGTGTATTCTTTAATGTATGGGTTGTAACTGTAGTCGTAACCGTTTGGTGATACACGTGAATAAGTTAATAACGTCACGATCACTGTTAATGTGTTTGTGATATACGCCATTATTTTTAATTAGTTATTTCGGGTGGTTTTTTGAAATTGAAGATGGATCTTCAGCCATTTGAAATCTGAAATATATAAATTATATTAGACAATTTTCCACCTCTAATAAGAAAATTTAACGATTTCTTTAGCAATATTTCACCGTATTATAACGTCTTATGACTTATGTAGAATATCATTTTTATTTTTCCAAAAAAATTGTACCTGTACTGTATATTATATTATTTACGACCATCTTGCTGTATGATTGTTCATTATGGCATATCGTTAATGTTAAATTTTACTTTAAGAGATGTAACAGGTATGAAAATATGGGATTTTATAAGCTGATAACTAAAAATAGAAATTAAAAAAAATGGCAACATTTTCTACCCCCACAACGCTTTAATATATTTTGTTTTGATTTTAAAAATGTAATAGGGTATACTCATTTTAATTTGTGTTAATTTTATTTTCTCGGTCCCATCAAAGGGAAAGTATAGTGAACGAGCAAAAAAAAATTCGAGATGACGGAAATATCCATTTTGAGGCCCCCTAAGAAGATTGTAACCATTTCCAGTGTTTGGTCTGTCTGTGCGTCTGTGTCTAAACTTCTACGATAACTGCCGAACCGTTTGACCAATCAAGCTGAAATTTGGTATAAAGGGTCGGTATCTGCCTCGAATTCGATCATTAGTTTTTGGTTTAAATTCGTACAGTTGAAGGTCCTCAAGGCCGAGATTGATCGAATATACATGAAAGATTTTTTGCCTTTTTAAATTTTAAGGATAAAAAATAAACTTTAGTGCGAAATATTCTATTACAGTGATTTAGGGCATAAAATTTCGTACATTTTTGGTATTAAACTTTTTCCAGAATTTACGATGATTGCGCCACTAGAGGGAGCGCAAAAAATATGCATGTAGGTTTTCCGTAGTTTTTCCAAATTTTGAGGACAAAGAATGCAAAATCTTCCGGTGCAAAGTTGTAGAGCACCAAATCTCCGTTAACTTTTGTATTTAACTTTTTTCGGATTCCCATAGTTTCGCCGCTAGATGGCGAAAAATATACACACTTATGCTTTTTCCTTTTTTTTATTTTGAAGACAATCAGTGGGGTGCAAAATATTTTAGTGCAAAGTTGTAGAGCATAAAATTTCTTACAACTTTTGTATTAAACTTTTTCCAGAATTCCCAATAGTTTTCACCCAATGATTTTAGGAGATCCTAATTGTAGCAGTGTGATATATAATGTGCGCATGCGCCCACTTATGTCATTATCAACATTGAAATATCAATTGGGTAGACGTATTCACCGTCTTATTGTTATTTAAAATGTGTTCCATAAATTAATGGAATACTTAAGTCTTCTGTAATTAAAATAATTTTTATTTTGTTCAGGGTGGTCTAAAATAAATTTTACATACCAAAAACTTCCATTAGAGTTTTTTCAAATGGAACACCTTATATAAGTATTCATCAATGAATACTGAATTTCATGCTCTTCAACTTTACCATTTAACATTGAACAAAAACACACGAAAGTTGTTAAAAAAACGAAATGAAGTGTTTTATTCAAGCTGAAATTTAATCATAAGATTTTTAATGATAACTAGTCATTTTGTTTTAATATCCGAGAAACTATAAAATCATTTTTTTTTTCATTATAAATTTACTTTATTATTACAATATTCTACTATCTAGAGAAATTTAGAAATAAGTTATGAATGAAAGTAAACATATTTTTGTATTCTACTCCCAAATTCCAACTGAATGTTTGAATGTACTCTGATAGATTGCTCTCATTATATCTAACGAACGCACCTATCAGTGTGCAACAACTTCAGCCCCTCAATGTCATGTCAATAGTCATATATATGTCGATCACAATAACAACAGTACATGTCAAGTTGTTGCATATAATAAACGTATAATCTAACGTCTTATTATTATTTAAATAACACAAGTTAAACACTGAAAATGTATAGCCGGTACAGCTGTACAAAACACTTGATCAACAGCCAATGAGAGTGCAGAGAAAGACCGTACCTACGCTGGTGATCGGTGATCTCACTTACGTTTACCACCACGCACAGCCTATCTCTTTCTATTAGAAACAACATTTATTTTCATGTTTGCCTATAAGAAAACCCCGGAAAAAGTATCTGGCTTTTTGTAATTATTTTTTACTAGGTATATGTAATTAAGACGCTGTTAAAATTTCAGCTTTAATAAAACAATTCATTTCGTATTTTTAAAAAAAACAACTTTAGGGTGTTTTTGTTTTGTAAAATTGAAGGACATGAAATTCAGTATCCAATGATGAATACTTATACAGGGCGTTCCATTTGAAAAAACCGAAAAAACTTTAATGGAAGTTTAAGTGTAGAAAAATTCTATTGTCTTTCTACATGGGTAATTTTAAAGATTTACCGTTAAATCTGAAAAAAGTTGTGATTTATTAAAAAGGGTTGTGCAATTCAAATATTTTGGGAAAAAGGTTGTTGGAAAAAAGGTAACCCCCAAAAAAGTGTCTGGCTTTTGTTATTATTTTTTACTATATGTAATTAAGATGCTGTTAAAATTTCAGCGTGAATAAAATTTCGTGGTTTTAAAAACACGGTAATACCTACTTCGTAAAACACACAAACCGCGCGGGTTTTACAAAATGTCGGCCGGACGCGCTCGCTTCGCTCGCATGTCTTGTGCTGCCGACGAATATTTCAGATTACTCTTTAGCAATAAATCAATCATATGATCAAGTCATAATTAATTGATGGAAACGATGAATTCATTTCAGTAAGTGCAGAAAAACTGGCGCATCTAGAGTCATACATTTTTTTTAAATTGGAACCCAAAATTTGTATGTCAAATTTTAATGGATAGTTAGATTCTAAAAATGCCATTATATGTTACCACTTCCTTAAAGTTAGAAAATGGGTTAGACAATTTCAGGCCACCGCGTTTAATTTGTAGACAGAATTTAAGTATGTTTTATTTTATAGAAAAAAAGGTTTAAATTAAGTGCTCAAATCGAAATCCTTCCATTTCTCGACAATCAGCCATACTTTAGGCGATTTCCGATACTGTCCAGCGCCCAAATTTGGCAACAACGCATTTACGCAAAGTTTCAATATTATAACGAGACTCGTATTAAATAGTACAGAATCGACTTTGAACCATACTCATATCAGATTTCCAGTAATCCGAAGTAATCAACTTGGCAACAGCGCATTTTCATATATTGAAAATCATACCAGTTAATGAAAATGCAAATTTATATTAATATTTTCTTCTAAAATTTCCATAAATCTCTCAACAATAACTATCGTCTATAACTTGGCAACAGCGCATTTCCCATAACTGATTTCCCCTAAGCCAAATTTTAACCTTACATGTATTCAGGTCATAACTCAAAGTATCCAACTATATCTTGCATTATCCACGAAGTATCATCTACAAACAGTTTTTCGTTCAAAAAAAAACAATAAAAATTTGCCGTCCTTAATTTTATTGTGAGATTAATTTTTTTATGATTTCGCTCAGAAATACAACTAAAAAAGTTACCAAGAGAATGGTAGGTATTTCATTTGATAAATGAATTCAAAAATTCAGCAAGAACCGACAGGAGTCAAACGAACAATCACGTAGTCACGTTTGCCAACATATAAATAATAAATAAGAGACATAATTGTCAGCTTATTAACCCAACTTTAGTGATCTGTCAAAAATTCAAATAAGAGTGAATTTTCTGAAAAATGGTAGTTTTTTCCGCTACAAAGTGCTGAAAACAAGTAAATACAAATATTTGTAGGAAGAAATTTGTGTGTTTTCAATAACAAATTTAAGCTGCCAAATAGTGAACAAAATAGGGCTGTATCTCCGAAACTACGAGCGCTACGTTTTGATTTCGGATTCGTGTTCAGGAGACCAAAATACGTAATATCCACTTTTTTTTTAAATCGCATGATCCCTAAGGACGAAGAATTACTAAAAAAACAACTATGGGGTATTTTTGTTCAATGTTAACCCCCTTAAAATTGTCTACCTTATGTTCTTTAAATTACCTTAACTTTCAATTAGTATTTGTTGGCCTCCGAATCAAACACTTTGGGATATATTTTTTACACCTTTCTCTTATGCGCAGTACCTGGTGTCCCCAGGGGGCCTATTCTCGAGTCATGCGATTACGATTCTCATAGGAAAAGGAGGCGTGGTTCCATTGAAATAATATAAGTCGTATTCTCGAATTTCAGGAATGTTCACCTCCTACAAAAATCGAGAGAGTGTTATTCTACTGCTTAATTTTAGGAGAACGTAGTCTTCCCATGAGAATAAATCATCATACGCTTGCGCATTTGTAATTTTTTGTTTTGATGTCCAAAAGTAAGGTTAGGTTAGGATTTTATGTTGATTTGATCGGACTTTGATGAGATTTGTGAATATCAATAGTTATTTTCTTCAAAGTACTCTAGACTTAACTTTTTATTTCTTTATTATTTTCTGTGAAAAATATGGAAGGTGGATTAGGCAGATTTGTTGTGCTTAATGATCTCGTCGATGCAGAAGAACAACAAAATAGGCGGGCGGCTCGAGTTCCCGTCAGCATAACCCCTTTTACCTGCTCTTCAAATTGGATCCCTTAAAAGTGCACACGAGTTCCCGTAAGGGTTAAAATTTACCTTTATTCCCAAACTCGAGTTCCCGTTACGGTCATTCAAATTAAAACTACATAGTTTCAAGTTTCATTATGTTTATTCAAAACTATTATTAACTATATTATATTAAATTTATATAACACACATTTTATAAAATCAAAGCGGCTAATATTTTTGCAATGATATTGTGCAATTTTGTCAGTGATGAAATTTTGACTTTGTACAACTTCTTTTTTGTGAGAAACTTTGTCTTTTTTATTACTACTATTTATTTTAATAAGTATCAGTTTGTATTCTTTTCAACGCCTCAATAAAGATATATACATTTAGATGATAAACCACACAGTAATTTATTAATTTGGAATGAAAGCTTTCACAGCAGTTCGTAATTCTAGAAATGTCTGAGGAACATTCTGCCCAAATATAAAGGGGAAAACTTGAGTCTTCACTTATGTAAGTATCCGTTAAATAGACCGCGAATTGAACCACTTTTTCATCTTGAGGCATATCTTTTTAATATCCTTTTAACTATTCTGATCGGCGGGCAGGTACCTACCTACCTACCTAATTAAATTGTTTACTTACGGCAACTCGAGTAGTGGATTATGTCAATCTTCAATTGCTTGCCGGGAATTCAAGGAATAAGTTATGGTCCAATTTTTACTTGCCGGGAATTCGAGTCTCCTCAAAATAGGCCAGTGAGAAGATTTCAAGGACGAGAAAATGCATTTAAGTTAACAGATGAAAAATTTGTTAAATTATTTAGATTGCATAAAGAAGTTATTGTGCGAAATCTAATAGATTTATTGACGCCATTTCTCCAAGGTCCAATTATTAGAGCTTCAGCTTTAAGTATTGAAGTAAAGGTAGCAACAAATAAAATTATGTAGATATATCAATACCAAAAAGGATAAACTATTCCAAAAGTCATTTAGTATTGTGTACTTTTTGTATTTATAATTTTTAGGTTTTTAGGCTGGTTGAAATGTCCTCCCATAAATTCTGGGCTTTTTTAAAAGTAAGATCGCTGGTAAAGTTGCTACTTTGGAGATTTTCGTTTTTTTTTTTAATTCTGTAAACATTTCTTTTTGTACTTTGTTTATAGAAGAACTTCTAAATTTATTTTATGATAGATCGACACTCTTTTTTATTACCAACTTTTTTTTCTTCTGCTAAAAACACCGTAAAAGTTATCTAACTCAACAAATGAGTAGAGACCTTTTGTAAATTAAAAGAAGAAGACGAACAAATTAGTATTGGCAACACAGCACAATTGTTTCAAGAGTTCGATCATAATCCTCTACATCCGAGAATATGGTTTTGTGGCACCGAGAGAACAAGGAAAGGATGTGACAATTCACTTCTCTTAAGAGAACGTTCACTTCGTCCGAGTTCGAGAATAGCCCCCCAGGTAGGTTAAGCCAACATATGTCTACCTGCTCATCTATCCAGTTTCAGAAAATTTCAAGGTGCATCAAACCATTCTTGAAATGTGCGTCACCAGCTCTTGGATTATAAAATGAATACTTGAACTTCTGTGTGAAGATCCGTTTGATTTCTAATTTTAATAATTCACCTAACTGCCAGTTCACGAATTGTTTTTCGTTTATCTGTCAACATTGTCAAAAGCATATTCTCCAGGTCAAAGAATACATATTGTTTTGATAATTTAAAATATAGAAAATAAAACCACATCTGGATATAATTCGTTTCAGGGTTTGCTAAAGAAAATGACCTAAATTTGTAAATAATTAAGAATAATATGTAAATAAATTAGTAAATATGACAGTGACATTTTAATTTTAATTATTAAGATTTGACAATAAGTGTCAAAGTGCTCATTAAAATTCGGAACATTTTGTATGTTTTGGAACATGGCCGAAAAAAATGAGATGAGATGTCAGTTGAACGGAAGGAAAAAAAATTATTAAGATATGTCAAGAAAATTTTAAAAACAAAATCAGTATATTGTTTAACAAGTGTTGAAAATAGCACTTTTCACACGCATATAAACTGATTAAAAATACAATGCGCTGTGTTTGGTGTAAAAGTAATACTCGCTCTAAAAATAGTACAAAGTTTTTTCGAATTCCGAAGTGCCCTTTATTACAAAAACAGTGGGTTATTATATAAATAAACATGTTTAACATTTTTAGACTTTATTTTAAATAATACAAAAAATGTTCTGTAAGATGTATTGTGTAATAGCTTTAAGTAGTTACGTATTAATTTATAAGTTAGCATTTTATTCAATAATAACAATAAAGCACTGCATAACTTATGAAAAATTTTATAACATATATTTTACATACTAACATTTGCCATATTCGTTCTTTGAGTGTAAATTAAGTAATTAAGTAAAGTCATAAAAGACCACGCATGGCATAACAGCCCGGATAAACAATTTCAACTTTTTGTAATTTTTTGGTAAACCTAATAATAACAAAGTTTCACATATGGTGCGAACTTAAGTAGACACACTGTATATGTTTAGAATATATAACTCGCGCATGCGCGTACAAATTTCGGTCTATGCAATTACCGCAGTCTTCACTTCTTTATCGATAGGTATTATTTGTCCGGGTGGCCAAAATAATGAATAATGAATCGGTCAATCCAGGATGACACTATTTATATTTATTTTAATAAAAGAAGTCTTGACTATTCAAATCTAGCCTGTGTATTAAAAAAAAAAGAAAATACAACTTCCATTTATTTCGGAAAAAAATATATATCAGGTTTCGAACCTGAAACTTTCATTTGTAACGCCTACACTGTAAAGTGATAAATAAGTTTCAAGTTGACGTACAATAAAAGCCGATTTTTATGAATACACAGGCTAGATTTAGATAGTCAAGACTTCTTTTACTCCTTTGACCGCCTCGTAAAATAAACATTTCTCTGGATAATGGGGCCGATTATATTACTTCAAAAAAAAAATTTCGTATTTAAACTAACCTAGAATATTCCCAAGTGAATCATAGTATAACAAAAAATATGAATAAACAATAACGAACAATCTTAATTATTATGGTTTTATCAAGCTCAATAAAAATATTGAATTTATTTTTTATTGCTGTTATAGTTTTCAGCGTCGATAAAAATTCAAAACAACGTTTATCTATGTGGCATGCAAAAAATAAAATAACGATGTTGTAGCTATTGTTTATAACCAATTTATTAATTAATACAAAAATAATAAATTCTAAATCAAAACTATTAAATTATGGATAAGATGTACAGATCAATAGTTTTTCAAGAATAAAATGGACTGCAAGTAAGAGTATAACAAAAAAAAAATTAAAAAAAATGCAGGTACTTAGTTGCAAGTAAAAATCGTAAAAAAAGTTTAGACCACAAGGAAAATATAAAATAAGAAAAATAAGAATCAGAAGGGATGAAGAACTTCCAATAGATAATAGAAAATAGTAAAATAATAAGATTATTAGCATAAGATCGTAATTCATAAAAAAGGAAAATTATAAAATGGATAATCCAAGACCTATTTAATACATATTATGATGGCCTTTATTATTATTGTTATTATTCATCACGTCATGACTAATGATTGATAGCCATAGGTATATAAAATTTCAGGATCAGCACCATCATCAGCGCCATGTAAAAAGAGATTAAAATCAAGGCTTGGCATTAAACATTAATTAAATTAAAATCCACATCAAACAACGAACTTTTGAAGTCAAAATTTTACAGCGACGTAACACGAAGCTTATCGTATACTGGATTATAAATAAAGTGGTATATAACAAAAATTCAATGGTGGTGCTAGGCTCTATTACAAAATATTTATTTAGTATGATTGAAAAAGACAAAATATAATAGTATATTATCCACCAAGGTCAAAAGTAATTATATTGCGAGGCTGAGAAAAATCTTCTCGAACGTGGTTTATATACTATTTTTTCCACTACTAGAACATTTAATCATTTTTACATTGATATTTTTTTGATTTTTTGACTATATATTTGAAAATAATTTAATGGCAGAGAAGTAGTTTGTGAAAACAATTGAATGAGAATATTCAATAAATTAAATTGACATTTCATTATGTTAATTGTGAATTTTAAAACTTTCAAGTAGCGAAACATGAAGAATTCGTTTCATTTGAAAAACTATTAAATTGATTTTTAGGTTAATTTTATAATAAGTATTATTGCATAAACAGCACTAATTAATATTAAAATATTTATTACATAACCTTAAACTATTTCAAACGAAAATATATCTGATAAAGAATCACTTACCTCTATATTAACTGATTAGGTCGAAAATTCACATTAAATGATGGAAATTCAATAGAAACGGTTGACAAACGCAATGACAGTTAATTAATTTGACAGATTTCCTAAGATCGCCTACACGTTTAGTCTTCAATTGTTTTTATTATCTACTACTAGTAGATAATCAAAAATTATCCACTTGTAGGAGAGAAATTTAACTTCTCGACTCGAACGCAGCATAAATAATGACATCTTCTAATACTAGTAGTGGAAAAAATTGTTTATGCGATACAAAATACGATGACAAATTTAAATAACTTTTTCGTCCAATCGTACGCGAAGTGACCACTTCGCGTTCTCCACAGCGGCCGCGAAATCCGATTTCGCAGCCGTTACCCATGGTAAAAACGGCCGGAAAAGCAAAGGTCACTTTCAAATTTCACATTTCTACAATAGGAAACTAATACTATTATTATTTTTTATTAAACACAGTATTAATTTTTAATTTAACAAATACATACTTATATTATTCCAGATAAATATTAATTGTAATTGTACAGTTTGTATTATTACTTGTATTTACTCTAGAAGTTGAAGCAACAAGATACCAGAGACAAGAGAGACGTGTAACTCAATGTATTATTTTTGTTCGGCAAAAGTTGTCTGGTCGATTGTAATAAAAGCCATTTTCAGATGGCGCTGCAGTCACGAATGGCGGGAAATTCAAAAATTTAAATGTATAAATTTTGTTTTTGTACTAAATTTATAGAAGCACCATGTATACCACAATAAAACAAATATTAATTTAAAAAATACTTTAATTATATTTATACTTATTACATTATATTTAAAAAAAAATATCTATTCAACATATTTTAATAACAGTTTGACAATATTATAATTTAAATAAATACAATTTAAATTAAATTAAGCACATAGGTCCAAGCACCTGTATGTGCTAAAAATCTTAACAATGTTACACACACATATTTATACACTTACAGCACAGCTACATTGTAAAGAGTAATTAATAAACTCCTAGTAATAAATTTTCTTAACTCATAAAATTTAAAAATAAATCTTCTAACTTTGCGATCATTCAATATTTATATAAAAACTTAATTTCAATTACTCTTATTACATTATACTTAAATTATTAATTTATTATATTACATGTATTAGAAAAATAACTGAAAAGAAATTAAAATGAGGTATTTATATTTCTTCTATATATAATAATAATAATGTATTTATTTCAGTAAGATAAATAAATAAAAATACAAAAAAGTGGTAAATAAACATGACTAAATACAAGGCAAAGCCCATTAGAGCCACAAATGGCTGAGCATGGGCATTTATACTGTTTATAATCTGTATAGTGTTGATTTATTAAAGTCAGTGAAGTGCCGTATACCTTATACATGAAGACACACATACACATGCATATATATATGCATATACACACATATACACACACATATATACACATGCACACAAATACATATGCAGTACTTTTACATTTATATTAAAAACCGTATCATTTATTAAATCAATAGAGAATTTCCTCGAAAAAACAATTTGAACAAAACTTTCAGTTTAACACAACATATAAACATCAAATTTTAACATTGTATACAGAAAAATAAAAAAATACAAAAAATAGAAGTACATATAAAATGATTAAAACAATGGTAGCAATGAACAACTTTCAATAAAATATTACATAATTAATCAGAATAAATTATGCTTCGAACAAAACTTTTATGGATTTCGTTTCACAAAGGATAAAGAATTTTTTAAATAAAGATTTAATAAGACCTAAAGAGTTTATAGTACATATGTACATTTTATACATTTCAGGTAGAAAGTTATAAATCTTTAAAATCATATATGAATGAGAGCGCTGTCCAATGGTTTTTTTAAATAAGGGTATTTGGATATATCTTTTTCCTTTGTTTTTAGTGAAGTACTTATGGTCTAGTTCTTTTATTAAATATTTGTTCTTATAAAGAAAAACCATTGCATTGTAAGCATATTGTTTTCGTAGGTCTAAAACTCTTGCTTCTTGAAATAATAGATCGGTTGAAAATGTAACCTTTTTACCATAAATAATTTTCAATATTTTTTTTTGGAGAATACTGACAGGATTGATGTACGTTGACGCAGCAACTCCCCAACCTAGAATACCGTACTGTATTCTAGACTCTACTAACGCGTGGTATAGCATTTTCAGGTGACTTATATCTAGAATATTTTTCAAATATCTAAATTTGTACAATAGGCTTCGCAGTGTTCTAGAAAGTTGTGTGACATGCATATTCCATCTTAAATGCGAGTCTATTGTAATACCTAGGTACTTTATGTTATTTGTGCGATCTAATACAATGTTGTTTGGTTCATCTGATATTGTTAACTTTTTGAACTTAGGTAGCCCGTTTATATAGCTGCTAAATGGTATAAAAAATGTTTTTGCAAAATTTATGGTAAGTATCTTATTTTGAAACCAATTTATAATTGTTTTTAGGTCAATCTCGGCTTTAGTTTTTAGATTTTCCCATGTGTCAGCTGAGTAAATTATGGCGGTATCATCAGCGAAGCTAATTATTTTTCCGGTTGTTTGCAGATTGAATAAATTATTAATATAAATAGAAAATAATAGTGGACCAAGAATTGTACCTTGCGGAACTCCAAATTGTAAGATTTTTTCTCTACTAGTGATATGCCCGATCTTAACTATTTGTTTTCGTTCCTTTAAGTAATTTTTGAATAGATCCAACGCTACACCACGAATACCAATTTTCTCCAATGTGTCTAATAATTTTCCATGATGTACGGTGTCGAAAGCTTTTGCTAAATCTAAAAAAACACATAAACTAGGCTTACTTGCATCAAGGCATTTAATTACCTCACTTAATAGGGTTGATATTGCATCTGTAGTAGAGACCTTTTCCTTGAAACCAAATTGAGATTTAGAAATAATGTTATACTTACTTAGATACTTATTTAACCTATTTTTCAAGCATTTTTCAAAAATTTTAGTAAGTCCACTAATAATAGATATGGGACGGTAGTTACTAACATCCTTTTTATTACCTTTTTTGAAAATAGGTGTAACTACAGCCTTTCTGAATTCCTTCGGACAATAACCACTAGTAAAAATGTTATTTATTAGAAAAGTTATTGGTTCGGCAATATTCTCAGCAATAGCTTTTAAGGTTTCAGATCTGATTTGGTCAATTCCTGGAGCTTTGTTGTTTTTTAGTTCACTGATGATATTAATAATTTCTTTTTTTGTTACTGGGCTCAGATAAAAACTGTGTTGGGGTGGGATGGTATGTTGCTTCAAGTTTTCATTGCTGGTGATACTTGATGCTAATTGTTTGCCAATAGACGAGAAAAAGTCATTAAAGGCATTTGCGATTTCGGTTTTATTGTTAGTAAACATACAGAATCAATTTATATAAGGTAAACTTAAACATGTAAAAATTTCGTTACTTTCCTATTTTTCGTGAGTTTTTTTCTCTCCTTCATTTCCCCTATTTGTCGTTTGCACAACCAAGGTATACCCATCTTCCATACTCCCTGCCTTATTAAATTTTTGTGCAGATCACACGTTAACCATGAAAAGTCTATTTTAAAATTTAATTCATATTCAATTTTTTTTGATATATGTGGCTCATTTGAATGGACTTCAAGAAAATCTTCTAATAAAGTTATGGCAGTTCCTACTGAAATTACTGGCTGTTCAGCAGGATAACATAATTTTTCTATATTTTCATCCCACTCCCTATAACTTATGAATAAGTTATGGGGTGCATCTGAATTTGATAATAAAATATTTGTACACTCTGCGCAATGAACTACCCTTAAAATCCTTTTTATAATAAATCCTGCAACGTAAGCAACTGACATAGTAGTTATAGAACTATTAGCGACTGCATTAGCTATGTCACTTGCCAAGTCTTCAGCATTTATTATAGTAGGGCCTGAAATTTCATTAGAACTGCAAGCTTCATTAGAAGAGTTTCTTGAATCGTTATCAGAATTTAAAAATGAATCTAAATTCGAAAGAAGAGTGCCATCGTCCTCCTCACAGTTTCTCCAGGACCCTAAAGAGATTAGGTCATTTAAAATCTGGGTTTTTAAACTACCCACAAATTGGCTAGTTGTGGGATTATCATTATTCCCCAGACCTGACCTGATGCCTCTAAATAAATTTTCCAATGCATCCTGATTAAGTGTCCTGGGTTTTAGTGATTGAAAATTCTTTTCTTCGTTTAAAAATTTTCATAACTGTTTGATGGCTCTTATAGTAGTCATCCAGGCGATCTGGGATGGAGGTTTATTTTTTAAGGTGCCCTTTTTTGTTCTTCTAAGAAATCGCCAATCTCTGACCATTTTATATGCCTTTTGCCAATATTTCATGTGGGGAGATTGTCCAGTCAGGATACATTTTATTTCCTTTCCAGTATGTGGGAACTTTACACTGCCATTGAAGCTATCAAATAATTCATCTACTTGATGAACAAATGTAGTTGTAGCAATGGACCTTTGTTCCAATTCACCTAGAATAAAAATATGTATTTTGTAATATATATTAAGAAGAGTTCTTGAATTTCTTAGTAAATTGAAAACTGTTTTGATAATCATTAAAAAATCACAGGTTCTTTTTTTACTAACAGATTTTAGTGAAAAGACTTTAAAAAGAAACTTGATAGAAAATTGTTAAGTGACTACTATGAAATACAAAATTTTAAAGCATGCTTACCTCTGGAAAGTAATGTGTACAAATATGATGACACACTTCTGCTTAAAATCTGAGCAGTTAGGTTCACCTTCATGGCATATTTCATTTTAGGATCCATATGATGGTTTTTAATTTTATGCATGGCCCTAAAAATTAATGGTGACTTCAAGTCTATATCATGGGCCTCTTTAATATCACTGAATATTGCATGCAGTACAGCATTTTGGTGCATAGGAACTTTAATCTCTATATTGTGTTTTCTAAAAAGAGATGCTGTACATTTAAGCAGATGGGGTGGATCGTAAATATTAAAAAATTTCTGTCCTCCAAGTAATACATAAGGATTTTCTAATGATGATCCCAGTTGTTTCAATACCTTTACATTATTCGTACCACAATCATTAATAATGCAAACAATGGTAAGTTTTGCAATGGTCTGGCATGCTTATGGTCTGGCATGCTTCAACTACTTCAGTAATAATTTTTGCGTTTGATTCCGAAGACTGCTTCGGTTGAAAAATAATACGCAACAGGTTGTTTCCAGGTACGTTGCAGTCCTTTCACCATGACTACAAGCGCCTTGTTTGCCACTGTTTTGGATGATTCATCAGCAATTTCATCAAATCCTCGTATACGGACTGCGTATGAGTCATATTGGATATGCTCCTTGATATCCATTTCGTCCATCACAATGGCACATACCCGGTCATCATTATTTTTTAACGAAATGTCAATATGACGGAGCATATGATCGTTAACTCCGCTTTCAAGTGGCACCTGTTGTAGAAGGTTTAAGAGGGTTTTTACCTCTCGACCTTCAGATAAGAGAGGTATAGGAATCATGCTAAAAATTGGGTAGTGAGTTTTCAATGGATAAACACGTTTTAGGGTCTCTAGAATACGATTTTAATATTTTCGCGATGATGTCTGTGTGTGTGTGTGTGTGTGTGTGTGTGTGTGTGTGTGTGTGTGTGTGTGTGTGTGTGTGTGTGTGTGTGTGTGTGTGTGTGTGTGTGTGTGTGTGTGTGTGTGTGTGTGTGTGTGTGTGTGTGTGTGTGTGTGTGTGTGTGTGTGTGTGTGTGTGTGTGTGTGTGTGTGTGTGTGTGTGTGTGTGTGTGTGTGTGTGTGTGTGTGTGTGTGTGTGTGTGTGTGTGTGTGTGTGTGTGTGTGTGTGTGTGTGTGTGTGTGTGTGTGTGTGTGTGTGTGTGTGTGTGTGTGTGTGTGTGTGTGTGTGTGTGTGTGTGTGTGTGTGTGTGTGTGTGTGTGTGTGTGTGTGTGTGTGTGTGTGTGTGTGTGTGTGTGTGTGTGTGTGTGTGTGTGTGTGTGTGTGTGTGTGTGTGTGTGTGTGTGTGTGTGTGTGTGTGTGTGTGTGTGTGTGTGTGTGTGTGTGTGTGTGTGTGTGTGTGTGTGTGTGTGTGTGTGTGTGTGTGTGTGTGTGTGTGTGTGTGTGTGTGTGTGTGTGTGTGTGTGTGTGTGTGTGTGTGTGTGTGTGTGTGTGTGTGTGTGTGTGTGTGTGTGTGTGTGTGTGTGTGTGTGTGTGTGTGTGTGTGTGTGTGTGTGTGTGTGTGTGTGTGTGTGTGTGTGTGTGTGTGTGTGTGTGTGTGTGTGTGTGTGTGTGTGTGTGTGTGTGTGTGTGTGTGTGTGTGTGTGTGTGTGTGTGTGTGTGTGTGTGTGTGTGTGTGTGTGTGTGTGTGTGTGTGTGTGTGTGTGTGTGTGTGTGTGTGTGTGTGTGTGTGTGTGTGTGTGTGTGTGTGTGTGTGTGTGTGTGTGTGTGTGTGTGTGTGTGTGTGTGTGTGTGTGTGTGTGTGTGTGTGTGTGTGTGTGTGTGTGTGTGTGTGTGTGTGTGTGTTTGGATGGATGTTGTAGTAACGATAACTCAAAAACTACTGAATGAAAAAATTTGAAATTTTGCATACAGGATTCTGATACACTAGATTAGATCTGATTAGATTTTGGTGCCAATCGCCCAACCGGAAGTGGCAGTTGCTATGGGTGATGACGCCATTATTATACAAAACGGCAATAAAGTTTTACACATATATTTTGTATACCCTATAGTTTATTTTCATTTCATTAAAATTTTCGAAACTTTTGCCATTGTTGCCAGATTTACAAAAAAATAATTTTTTTTCTACTTTTTTGTGTCAACCTGTAAATTTTTGATTCAAAAATGGCGAGAGGTCATGTGCTGGCCACATCAGATTTTTTTTGATGGCATACTGACAATTTTTCTCAATAAATTGTAGCATTTTGGACCTCTCTTAAACAGACCCAATGCCAAAACCTTCTCGTCCATTGTCCATCTTCTACCTTTTGGAGCTTTTTTTGAACAACGAACCTGGGATATCAAGAAGTTGGCCACTGTTGCTGGTAAATCCTTAAACAATTCCTTTACCACATTAGAATCATTAAGTCTGGAGAGCTCCTTCATATTCTGTGCTTTAGCTTTAGCTAGTTTCTTCAGACGTCTAATGCTCGACTCCTTACTTTCAATAACTTTCAACAATCTCTGTTTTCGTGGAGATGATGAAGTTATTGAAATATTTTCAATACCTCTAAACACTCACTACTTAGGAGTAGTAATAGCTATACTCGGACCTGGCAACTCAAACTCTCTTTCATTAATATCTGAAATATTTTTTTTATTAAATATATGTATGTTTTATTTATATTATTAGGTTCGTACGTAATGTACCACCATATATTATGAATTTTTATAAACTCACTTCTATCTAGTTCCACAACATTTAAAATATTGCAAACTGACTCTGCCTCTGACACTGTAAATTTAAGTGGCACAGCACTTGGATTCAATTTCCAAACAATGCTATTAGCATAATCATTCCTGCTAAAAACAATTAAAATTATTATTAATTAATTAATTATTTTACAAGAATATCTGGTATTATATATTTTTGTAGTAAATTATGTTTACTCACTTGTCGCTATTTCTAGGAAAGGTGTGCATTTTTTTAACTTGGGTGTCATTGCAGCCACAAATTAAGCAAAACATTGTTTTTAAAGTCTTAAAGAAACACAAAACAAACTAAATAATCACTACTTGAGCAAAAAATAAATTGAAAAATTCGATCACGTCAACAACCAAACACCAAACATCAGAATGGCAAATCAAAATGGCTTCTCTTTACATTCCTTGAAGTAATCCACTTGTCACATTTATTTTTCTTTTATTTCTACCTTTGTTTTAAAATGCTATTTATAAAAAAAATATTTGTTATATTGAATTATATGGTTATATTATACTATTATAGTCGTTCCTATAATGGTGCAAGTAGTGATGCAATTGGAAAATGCATTTTCCGGCCCAGAAGGCATTTTTTCAAAAACGGATTAACCAGACCATGTAGCCTCGTTTTCTGTGACCTTCCTGAACACAATGCAGAAAACCGCATCTTGATATCCGCTTCACCTCCAAATTCATTTAATTTTCTCTATCTGCCCTGGATTAATATGGATATCAATCAACGCGTCTTGACTTACACAACACCTTAATAGAAATCAGTATGGACAAATTTGCTTGCCTTATCGAGATATCTCGAATAGAAGTTTCACTTACTAGGCGGGACCGGGATCCTCGGACCCGAAATTGCTCATCTTCTGATAGAGCTTTTCTTTTTTGAATAAAAACCGATAGCCGAAAGAATTGCCCGGATTGGCCGTACCGTTCTCGAGTTATCGTGCGCACAGACATCCACACATCCACACATCCACACAGACAGAGTTTTTTTGTTTTTCGCAGAAAATCAATTTTTTCCAGGTTTCATGACATTTGAAGTCATTTGGAGAAAAAATTTTTTTTGAGATTTTTGCACGATTCCAATACTACGGTTTGCCATACTTCACCAAAGGTGAAGTATTGGCGGGCCGTAGTAAATACCTGGTTCATGATCAACTAAAATTAATAATAAATTTATTAACTTATTTAAAAGTTATAGGGGTGGCTTATTTACGCCCGATATATAAATCTATAAGTTGGAATTGTCAAAAAACTGGGTGTTAATTATAAAGCTGGAGTTTGTATCGTCTCGTCAAATCTCGTTATTGCTAGAACTTATTGGGTTTTTTATTTGGACGTTCTTAAATCATTTTATATACAAATTATAACTATAAACATTGTGTTACATAATAAAATACAACTTTTTTTCATTCATACAGGTTATAATATTTTCGCAAACATACATTTTACATTTCGTAAATGATAAATTTTAATTAGTTTAAAAATAAATTATTATAAATTATTTTTTATATGGGAGATAAGTAAACGTCTAACCAGACACCGTTTTAAAAATATTACAATTGTCGATTTTTAACCTGGAGAGCATGTTATTTTAATTTAAATATTTTATTCTGCACACATACCTTTAACTTTCAACAATAAATGTAATTTCTAGGTACCCTTTGGGTACCTAAGACTTAACTGGGTCATAAAATTTTATTAACCTCAAACTGTTTGGAAGTACTAAAAAATTCGACACACATTGAGAATGTCATTTTATATAAAATAAAATATTTCACAGATGGTTACCAGATTTTAGATTTCGTAAATTTATCGTAACCTATGCAGACCTTTCATTTATTATAAAAAAGTTAAATATTTATACTTCTTGCTATTTTAGTTTTCTCAGAAATTTAGAAATAAATTATGAAGAAATATGAACGAGACTCTTGCCGTATGTGGTCTCGGTATCGCCTAAATAATTTTTAAAAAGTCTCGTCTCGGTTTTACGAGACGAGACTAGGAAAATATCGTTCTTGTGTGAAGCCCTAATTAAAATCTAAAAATTTGATAAGAAAATAATTGTATACACTCGTTTAAATATACAAATCTCTTGCTCGTTTTTAGGTAAATTTTTGACAATCTAAATATGTTAATAAACTTCATTAACTGATTTTAACGAAAGAGTCTCGATGATGATTGCGCTTAATATTTAATATTTTTATTGCTCAACACACTCCAAATTTTCCAGTGCAATCAGCCATACCTGTTAAAAAAACTCCAACCACTCTTAATATATGTAAAATTTGGCCTATATATGGAGATGTAAAAGCGATGATTTTTATTTGTTGCGAACAGTGAAATAACGCCCTTTGATAGATACGAATACTTTAAAAAGTTGCGAATGGTCGAAAAATTTCCCACAGATGTTTTATGCATAAGGCATGATGAATTCGATATCACTGTTTATTATTAGTTTCCAATACAAAAATTTAATAATTTTAAGAATTGTAGTATAATTAAAAAAAAAATTCATATTTTTAACGGCGGTGGTCGATAGCCCCTTTTCCGAATTTAAATTCGTCGTTGCACTCGTGTCTATATTTAGAAGACAACGTTAGTCGACAACACTTTCTGTTAGGTTTCCGCTTTAGTTTCAGCTGTTCCACGCGAGTACAGGACCGCGAATCCAAGTTTAAATTCCAAACACTTTTCCATTTCATTACATACAAGTTATACGTTTAACAACTTATAAAATATTAACATTTAATGTGTTTGAGCTAAACTATTTTGACGTCATCTTACAGTAAACATATATTTATTACAGGGGTTATAATTACACTCCATTTACTGGTAGTCAAAGTAATTCTAGAATATAGTAATTATTTGATTTTAATATTATAAAAGTAATAATAACTTACGCGAAATAATTTAACGCCCAATAAAAATCTGAAGATCTGGAATGCCTGTTAAACAAAATACCAAAATACGATGTTAAGATACTATTAAGGAATTTAGAAAGTAAAGGAATAAACAAGATGTTAAAAAAGTAATAAAAAAAAGATAAACTAATAAAATTCGCATTAGAGCACCGAATGAATAGACAGTTTGATCATAAAAACATTTAGAAGGAAATATCGATATGTTTAGATAATCTAACTCGTAAAAAATTGGACCATATAGATAAAACAGTAAATCAGGTTGGAAATTGGAGCTGGTAGACAATAGGTCAGAATATATAGACAAGGTAAATAAACCAGTGGATATAGAAAGAAAATAAAAGAGCAACAACAATAGGAAGAAAATAAAAGATACAATGAAGAAGATAATAAAAATAGTTGCTTAAGAAAATATGCCACTAAATAACCTTCAAGTGAACAGAGAAATTGTATGGATGGCAAGAAAAAAAAAACAGAAATAAAGCAGGAATAATGATGCTTAAACAGAATACAGCTAAAACAACAAATAAGGGTGAAAGCGAAGCAATTGCGTGGGAGAAAGATGGGACAATATATAAAAATGACATTAAAAAAGATATAAAACTAAAAAATGAGAATTTTTACCAATAAATAATGAGTATTTCTATACAAATAACGGACTAGAAGAAAAAAGAAGAATGATAGTACATACAGGTGTTGAAAATTTCAATATACACTATTGGGATTTCGTTAACCGTTATAGATATAAAGTTGGTTAAATAGGAAAAAAGTTGCATATTATCAAGACAAATTTACTGGATTTTGAAAAAATTTAATATCAGGTCCAGTTTCCGTGATATTTCTTGAAACCAAAATTGACGATTTTCGTTTTATTTAATTATCACCTTTATTTTTAAAGATGGAATAAAACTTTTTGAATCTTTTTTGTTTGAGACGAAATACTCTTTAACGTAGCCTAGTCAGTTTCTCGATACGACGTTTCGTCTTTAAAGAGCATTCTTCAATTTTTTTAAATACGGACCTGCACTTTTTATTTTATTTTTGAAATCTCCATTTTGTTCTCTATCCAACCATGTATCACACTTTTTTTTTTAATTAAATTTCGACAGTGAACTGTACTTTAGGAAATTTTGTAAGTACTATCCTGTTTATTTTATTCCAGAATATTTTTAAACTATCTTGAATAATTTAGCTTTTGAACATGTTTTCGAAAAATTTGTTTGAAAAGTTAGCGCCTTAGTCCACGGAAGTTATAAAAAATAGCGGAAATTTTTAGGTACAGCATATATCGAGATGCGGATTTCTGCATTGTGTTCAGGAAGGTCCCAGGAAAAAAGTCTATATCGCCTGGTTGAGCCATTTTTTTAAAAAATACCTTCTGGGCTGGAAAATGCATTTTCCAATTGCGTCATTACTTCCCTAATCGCACAAAATATCCGATAGACGTTTTTTTATGGTCCATTTAACGTCAGAACGTCCGAAGACAAAAATAAAACGTTTTATAAACGTTTGTGCAAGAACGTTTTTAAAATGAACATAAAGAAACGTCCAAAATATGTCGTCAAAACGTCCGTAATCATAAATAAAAAAACATTATCTTAGCTACACTACTCAGAAGTTTTTAAAACCTACGATAAAAAAACACCTAGTACTTAAACTGTTTTTTACCGTCCATGTCAAAAGGTTTTTTATAAAGTCACAATAGGGACGCTTTTAAAACGTTTTATTTGAGTCATTTTTAAAACCGCCAGTAAAAACGTTCAAAAAACGTTTTGTTTAGGTCCTCAAAGGCATGTTTTGAGAAAAAGGCAAAAAGTTACGTTTTTTGGACGTTTTTG
Organism: Neocrepidodera transversa; assembly: GCA_963243735.1. Lineage (NCBI taxonomy): Eukaryota > Metazoa > Arthropoda > Insecta > Coleoptera > Chrysomelidae > Neocrepidodera > Neocrepidodera transversa. The sequence continues at coordinate 27,968,923 of OY725340.1, read as the reverse complement.
TAAGTTGTTTTTATAACCACTGTAAAAAACGTCCAAAAAACGTTGTTTTTAGGTCTGCAAAAGTATGTTTTGAGAAAAAATCATAAAAGGGATGTTTTTTAAACGTTCCATTTCAATAGTTTTTAAAACAATCAGTAAATACGTCCAGAAAACGTTTTGTTTAGGTCCTCAAAAGAATGTTTTCAGAAAAGTCAAAAAGTTACGTTTTTTAAATGTTTTTGTAAGTTGTTTTTATTACCACTTCATAAACATCCAAAAGATGTTGTTTTTAGGTCTGCAAAAGTATGTTTTGAGAAATAATCATAAAAGGGAAGTTTTCTAAACGTTTTATTTTAGTCGTTTTTAAAACCACAAGAATAACGTTTTCGTTGGGTCCGAAAAAATACGTTTCCATAAAAAGTCATAAAAACGACGTTTTTTAAAGGACTTTGTTAGTCGTTTTCATAACTAGTGTAAAAAAACGTTCAAAAGATGTTTTGTTTGGTCTCTCTGTCTGTGACTGATTCCAACCAATCACGAATTTAGCTCGCTAACGGTCGGTTTGAGAGAGAGACCGCGCACTCGCACTGCGTGGCTGTTGTCTACAGTTATTGCATAGTGGACGATAAAACATGGCGTGACTCTCGGTAATTTCATGTTTATTTTCTCTGCAACTAATGAAGATAACCTAGCAAATCTTATATCTCTAAAATTATCATCTATTTTGTTATATTTTTTTTCTTTTCTGTTTCGGTTTCCGAGAAGTGATATATTAAGTGAATTGTGTTTATGTCTTATAGCTGTGCATGGTTGAACATTTGACATGTATATTAGGTAGGTACTTTAAACCCTGATATAGGTATATTTTGCGATTCATTTGTGTCATATAATTAGTGATTTTTCAAGATTTTTGACTCTGTAAATCTACTTGTTTGTTTTTCGTTAAATGTATAAAGAAAAGAAAGTTTCTAAGCATCAAAAGTACGGGTATATAAACAAGACTATGAATTTATCAAAGGATTTATTTGAAAATGTTGAAAGTCAAGTTCAACATAATTATTCAGGTTCCTCCAGTTCTGCTAATTCCAGTCTCATAAGCATACAATAAATACTCCTACATATTTCGTTGAAGACACCTCAGCACCAACCGAAATGATGACTAACTTGTTTATGTGTGACCAACTTTTAGTTATAGAAATTAATATTCTTTTATTTTTGGTATATATTTTCATATTTAAATAATGATTTTTTTAACTTGACTTATTGTGTAAATGAAAATTATTTTATTGTACAAATTGTATATAAGTATCAATATTTTTTAATAAATATGTATATTTTTTTTGCTTGTATGAACGTCTTTTGTCGAACAATTTATTTAGTCCATTTTGAAACTTTTTTAAAACATCCTTTTTCGACGTCTATATGACGTTAGAATTTGTGACATTTGCACTATAAAAAAACGTCTTATAAACGTTCTTAGGTACTTTAAAACCTTAGGTACTAGAAAACCTAAATGTAATTAATAAAGTAACCGTTAGATGGGTTCCAGGATAGAAAGATATTGAAGGTAACGAAAAATCAGACGCAGTTACACGATATGGCAGCCAGATACACCGGCCCCGACCCGGTTATTGGTATAACCAAAAATTCGATGAGAACTACAATTAACCAGTGGGTGCATAAACAACACCTAACATGCAGGCAGACACTTCCGAAGCTTAAACACAGTAAGCTAATGTTAAAACATCTTTTACCAAAACTGAAAAAATCCTGAAACTAAACAGGAAATCTCATGCTAATAACCGGTTTTATAACTATATATTGTAGCCTAAGAAAACAGCTCCGCACAAAGGGTTTCTTCCAATGCAGATTGTGTGACGAGAAGCATGGTACAGCCGCCTACTCAAGGATGCGGCAAGGACTCTTCAGCGCTGTCGTGCGAAATAATGATAGGCGCCTTTATATGTATTGAGCCAAAATTACCACCCAATCTCACACAGTTCAAACTATGCGGATTTTACGTGAAAATCATTAAGCAATTCAAAAAAATAATTAAAATGGCTTTAAATGTCAGGGGCGTAAAAATAGGAGGAGAAAGATGACATATTCTTAAAAATGCACACCGCTGGATCAAGAATTGAATCATGTTTTTTTCATTAAAACATTAAACATTAAAACAAACATGCAAAATTTCAAATAAATATATTGATGTATTTAGTTATCAAATAAAAGCATATCAATTCTCTGATCAATTTTAGTAACTTCAGACCGTTTTAGGACAATTTTAGAAGATTTTGTACAATTTTAGATTATTTTGAACAATTTAATGTTCCATTTTAGGTAATTCTAGACCGTTTTATTATTAATTTAGACAATTTTTAGATTTTGGACAATTTTAGACTATTTTAGGTTATGTTCAACAATTCTCAATTCAATTTACATCTTTAGACTGTTTTTTACTATTCTAGACAATTTTTATAAGATTTTGGATAATTTTAGAGCATTGTAGATTATTTTGAAAAACTCTTTAATCAATTTAAGTAACTTTAGACTGTTTTATTATTAATTTAGAAAATTTTAGACCCAGATTGTTTTAAACAAAACAATTGATCAATTTGAGTTTGAGTAACTGTTTTAGTAAATTTGTAGAAGATTTTGGATAATTTTAGATTAGTTTGAACAATCCTCAGATCCATATTAAGTACGTTTAGACCGTTTTATTAGTATTTTAGACCATTTGGGCAATTTTAGAGTATTTTGGACAATTTTAGACCATTTTGGATTATTGTTTTATTATTAATTTAGACAATTTTTAGAAGATTTTGGACAATCTAAGATTATCTTGAGCACTGACAATTCAATAGAAAATGAAAACGTAGGTGTTCACAGTGGGCCTGACATTTTTGAGCTTCATATTTTGCTTGTGTGTCCACGCAGTATTTTTTTTGGACTAGATACGGCTCACGACATAAAATAATAATTCTAAAAAGTGAAATCCAGATCCAAGTAAAAATAAAATTTATAAACAATAAAAAATAAATCACGATCATAAGCATTAAAATAGTTTCTCTTCTTTCTTCTAGGGCCATTTTTCAAGATGGTTTAAAATAGTTTCATGATATCGTTCCTAATTTTTATATAATAAAATTTCACCTCCGGTATTGGTAGATAATAGCTTTGTTCGCGGGTGCAATTCCGAATCAGTTCAGGGACCATTCGCATGCGCAGCCTAACAAGCAGCGTTCGCGGTTAAAAAATTCCGAATTTTTAATAACAGTTCCTCGTTCGCGGATTACATCGAACTGGTTCATTATTGATTCAGAATCGATTCTAGCGGTTCTTGAATTTTTGTTGGTACCGAAAATTCGGTTCTACTGCTCGTGCGCAATATCTACCTTAAATCTTAATCTTAGTTGCCAACTATTTTTGTTTATTAATTTTTGGTTTTTGTGCATAGAGATATAGTTATAAAAAATAATACGATTTACAATAAAACTGTTTTTGTTTTGTGTTGTGTGGTGTAGGGTAGTGTAGGGTGTAGCAAAAATCACTCTGTTTTAATAATCTAATAAATGATAGCAGGTTATATACATTTAGGTTAGGTTTTAGGTTATAAAAATTAAAAAAGTTTTGGTTCCGAAATCGTTCGCGGTAAAATAAAATCCAGAATCAGTTCATAACTAGGCATGCGCTCTAAGTCAGTTATGAATTAGTTCGGAATCGGTTCAGAATCAGACCCGCGAACATATCTAATTTTTTGGATTTATGTAAATGTGCCTTTAAGGCGCCGCACGACCTTGCCCATATGGACGGCACGTCCCTGCGCCTATGTAATGATCAAATGTGAGCACTGTGCTGGTAGACAATAGACAGATAGGGCCAGATGACTCTCTCCTATCTTACCAAATCAGACATAGTAAAAAAACTGTTAAATCTTAACAACGGGGCTGTTCATTTGCACATAAACCAACCAACCAACCTACAGGAGCATAACAATTCTAGACTAGAATTAATAAAACAAAATAATATACAAAAACAGACAAGATATATTTTAGATATAAGGTCTATTTGTTCTTATGGATATCCAAACATGTAAAAGGAAGACTTGCTAATTTTGTTTTTACCAATAAAAATTATCACATAAAAATGAAACAGTTTTTAATAGAAATATTTTAGGTTCAATTATATATTCAAAAATCTGTTTAAACTCCAATTATAAAAAGTAACATTTTTTTTGTAGACGTGAAAAGAATATTTAAATCTCCACCTTTAGGAATCCGTAAAATTAAATTTCGTTTAAATTTTTTATATGAGCGGAGTACTATGGAGAAATATGGTTTTTTCATGATATATTTATTAATCTACAAAAGATACACATTCCTAAAGCCTCGAGTTTGTATAAGGTATTTAATTATCCTTATTTTCGTTGTTTTCCAGTGTACATATGCCCTTAATTTTAAGTTCAAGGTTGGATTACATAGTAGATTTCTCATATTTATAAATCTAGGTCTTATATATTTACAAATATTAAAAAGAATTTTCTTTTAAGCTCATAGTTATAAATGATTAATACTATATTACTAGCCTCATCTAGTTATATTTCCCCTTCCTTTATAGAAGTGGCTCTAATAGAAGAAAACAAAATAAAATAACAAAAACTAAATAATATTTCTGACTTATACAATAAATATAGACAAAGTAATAATGGACTATTTATTTTGAAATATTTTATTCAAGTTTATATTGCATAACACTGTTCTTAAAAAATATATGTAACCCCACGCCACATATTTAACCCCAACCTCTATTTATACAAATAAAAAATATTAATAGCGGACTCACTTATGAGGGGATGTTTTAATAAGTTCAAAATATCGGTGGATTTTGCTGAATTTTTAGTATGAGATAGTCCATTTGATTTTGACCAAAATTTCACACTTATAATGGATTATTTATTTTTAAAGGCTAGAACAATATTTTAAAATGGTTCATTGTGTTTTATGTCACATAATGTTCTTTTTTGATAAAAAAAAATATAAACTCTCTCTTACACCACCTCCATATTAAAACAATTTTTTCGGTAGCGGGTCAAATTCATATTTTAAAAATGTTATTAAAAGCGTCGCGTGTCACTATAATTTTATTATTTTAAGATTATTATCGCCTATGCCCCACCTATGAATAATATAATAATAATAATAAAAATTTTTTTTCAGTACTAGTATTACTTAGAAGATATCATTATTTATGCTGTGTTCGAGTCGAGAAGTTAAATTTCTCTCCTACAAGTATAATAATTTTTGATTATCTACTAGTAGTAGATAATGAAAATAATTGAAGACTAAACTATAAAAAATTCGACAGCAAATAAGCACTTTCTATTGAATTCCTATAATTTAAAGTGAATTTTCGACCTATTCTAACAAATATATTTTCGTTTGAAAAAGTTTATGGTTATGTAATAAATATTTTGATATAGATTCGTGCTATTTATGCAATGGTACCTATTCTAAAAATAACGTAAAAATCAATTTAATAGTTTTTCGAATCTATAAGTGTCAAATATGAAACAAATTCTTCATGTCTTCATCGCTATTTAAAATTCACGTAGTGCAATTAACATAATGAAATGTCAATTTAATTTATTGAATATTCCCATTCAATTGTTTTCACAAACTGCTTCTTTTCTATTAAATTCTTTTCAAATATATACCCAAAAAAATCAAAAAACTATCATTGCAAAAATGATTAAATGTTCTAGTAGTGGAAAAAATAATATATAAACCATGGTAGCGATGATTTTTCTCAGCCTCGCAACTTATTATTCCTCGATGCTTCGCACCTCGGTATAATAATAATGCTCGGCTGAGAAAAATTACTTCTCTACCTTGGTGTATAATATACTATTATAATGTCCCGGTTAATGGCAGTCCAAATCTAGTGTTTGCCGAGCATGGTAAAAATTGAGTAGACTCGTATTCTGAACGGACTTTTATTAAATATTACAATTTTAATTTGCTAATTTTGGCAACATTTTTAAGTCAAATTTCTTCAAATTTTACCTAGAAGAAATAATTTTTCTAAAGTGGTTGTAATATATCGATTATCGAATAATAATATAAGATTTTTTGAATAAAAAGCATTCATTTTAAGTAAATGGAATGTTATATGTTACAGCAAAAAAAAACAATTAAAAATATTTCAATATAAAAAAATTGTAAAGGGGATAAATATAATAATAATAAAAATAAAAATGACTAATAAAAAAAAATTATATGTAAAAATATGAAAAACAATAAAATTATTAAAAAAAATTAAAAAGATAAAAACAAAAAAAATCTGTATATATCAAGTTTAAAATTTGAATATAATATATTTAAAAAAATATAGTCAATTAGTTATGTACATAAAAAAAAAACTACAAATGGCTAAATAAAAGTAAAGACAAAAACAAAAAAATCAAAACCTATATGTAACATATTTATAATTTTAAAATGTAAGATAAATTGTCTAAGCAGACGTTATTTTTAGATGGGTTTTTTTCAATTATTTTATCCAACTCGATGTATTTTCTTTTTCTTTTTTTTTGCGTCATATGCAGCTCAATCTTTTGTTTTAATGTTGAGTAATGAGCTGCATCTTTTTTTAGAATATCCAAAACCAACAAAAGATTTACATGTACTTTATGTAAAGTATTGTTGCGCCTATGTTGCAATCCTTCCAAAGTATTGGTGGTACGGTGCCTTTCACCACTGCAAATCCACATATCTTGGATGACATCATTTTCTGGCCATTGTTCAACGAAGTAATTGTTAAATTTTTCAATCGACTCTTGGTTGGAGCAGTTTTCCATTATGTAGAACCATGCATCATCTATCATCATTTGTGGCGGATGTGATAAAGCAGCACATCACTGATTGAAGTGAAAGTTGCACCCTTTAACTTTACAATTTGGAAAATATTTCCTTATTGCTTGGATGGTTGCAATTTCAAAGTCAATTTTAAATTTAGCAAGTTTTCAAGCTGGTAAATGTTTTTGGATTAATGTAAACAGCAGTATGTTACTTTTTTCAGATTTATCTTGTAATAATGCATATATTACTGGTATAATATTGGTCACGTATTTTGAGCTTCCAATATCGGCATGAATACAATAAAGCTGTTTGAACTGGGATGGGCAGCTTTTAAAAGTTCCATCGCTAAAAAAATCGGTTGCCTCGTTAATTACTTGGCGTGCACTTGTAGAAGCAAATCCCATGATTCTATCGCTTACACCCTCATCAAACGACAGAAAATCATTGGACATTTTTTCTGGAATGACAATGTCTTCACGACTTTTAAATTGCACCAGTCCTTGGGAATCGTTTCTGGCGTTGCAAAACCTTTGCTTCTAAAAGCAGGTACCTCTATAACAAATTCGTAACCTGCACTTGTAACAGAAGCCATTTTTTGTTGAAAAATTTGTGGAACGGGTATTAACTCTTCCCGAGCTCTTTTTTTGCTTTATCCAAAGATTTATCCACATCGTTTCGTGAATCATTGGGAACACACTGATGTTCTGACCTTCGAAATACGTTTCGAATGCAAAAAAAAAATTTACAATTACAAAAAAGACAAAAAGTATTTTTTATAAATAAGTCTTTCTTCGTTAAATTATTAAAAAAATTGAATTTATTATTAAAATGATAAAATGGTTTAAAAGAAGCTATATACTTACTTTTGCAAAGTTATTGTGCATCTACATTTTTTTTTGAATTTGCAAGTACATGAGCAAGGGGCAACTACGAACTGCCCCACGCTACCTAAATTTTATTGGGATCAGTTTTAAAGTAGGATTAAGAGCGACTACGAACTGCCCCACGCTACCTGAGAGCGAAAATTAGAAATTATTAAATAATGAAACTATCACAATTTATTACAACAATAAAGTTTATTTATAAATCTAAATTAACTTATATACAATAACAATAACTACCTAAAGAACAACAACGCTTAATTCTAATATCTGACTATAGTGATTCAAATAGTATAAATACAGTATACACTATATTTTTGTTCATTAAAACTTTGTGGTATATACAAGAGATGATGAATTTGAAGCCCACATGTAAGGTGGAAATGTAGATTCTTCCGTTAAATAATTATCGACTAGAGAATCACAAAATTGCAAAACTCTGTCATCTTCTGGCATAATATCAAAAAGTTCATCAGAAAAAAAGTCACCAACTTCATTTGGATCTAAATAAGGAATGCCGAAAAACAATTTTAAATATTTTTATATCAGTTTGATTTTTATATTCCGAGTACAAACCTAAATTTTGAATGTTCCTAAACCAATTTTGTGTTGGATGAAATTTGCAACAAAAAATAATAATGACGGGCCACACTAACTTGGCTGCATTTTGAATGGCTATTTCAAAATCAGAAATGATTCGCTTCGGTTTGAAATTCAAATTAAAATTTGTACATATTGTTATTAATTTATCAAAAGTATTTTTGTACGATTTCTGTGATTTATTTTTTAACAAACAAAACACTAGAGGAACATAAAATCCATTTTTGTAGCCATGTATAGTGAACATCTGACAAAAATATTTAGATGAATTAAAAATATTTGTTTTTAAATTTCCGGTCATTAAAACTTAATCCCCAACCTTCTTGCCGATGGGGCAGTAAGTACTTGGGATTAAGGTGTACAGGTAGTTCCGTGGGGCAGTTAGTATAGGCCGATGAGCAAGGCATATCCATATTTTTTCTTTTTAAGTACAATTGGTATCCAGAGTCCAACAGAATCTGTCCACCTCTTTTACTTTCAATAAATTCCATAATCACATTATTTAAACACAGATAAAATTCACAGCAAAAGGCAGATATAAATGATATTGTTTTGACGTTTGAGGAAATATATATATAGAAAATTTTTCAATATTTAATCCATTTTTAACTGCTTAATCAGAACATGGTATTTAATGACTCAATCAAGAAATTTGACATTAACAATATGCTTCTTAAAAGATACCTAGGTGTTTATCTTTGTAAAATTTGAAGAAATTTGGTTTAAAAATGTTCCCAAAATAAGCAAATTAGAAAATAATACTGAATAAGGGTTCCTAAACACATATTTCTTAAGTTTATGTAAAATAATATTTATAGTTTTTACACCCTAATAACTGTTAAACCATTTAAAAATATTGTTGCCATCTTTAAAAATAAATGGTCTACTATGAGCAATAAATTATGAATGTAATTGTGTAGGTTAACAACTATCCATTTATATGGTGATTTTCACCTAATCAATTTTTGGTCAAAATCAAATGGACTATAACTGAAAAGTCACCACAATCCATCGATATTTTGAGTTTATTAAAACCTTCCTGATGATTTTTGAAGGAACCCAGCAATTACTATTTTTTATTTATTTAAATGTGAGAGAGGGTGGCGGAGGGTTATAATTTTTTTACAAAAAAGTATTATTCAATATAAATTAGAATAAAGCATTTAAAAATATTTTTGCCATCTTTTATGAGTACAGTGTGATTGTAAACCCGTCTAGCAGAAAAACCGTTCATTTTTGATGATTGGCACTCGATCAATTTTTGATATCATACTGAAAATTCAGAAAAATGCACCGATATTTTGAACTTAAAAAAACATTCCCTTATAATTTTTGAAGTGAGTCAGCAATTAATATTTTTTTATTTTTTTAAATAGGGGTTGTGGTTAAATATGGGGTCGGGTTTATTTATTTTTTTAAGAATACTGATATGTTAAATAAACTAGATTAAAATATTTCAAAATATTTTTCCCGTTTTCAAAAATAAATAGTCCATTATGGGCAATATATGAATTTAACCCCTGTCCTAGCAAAAAAACTGTTAATATTTGGGCGTTAGCGCAATGTTAACAGATGTTCAGAATTCCAAGGACCACATCATATCAAAAATGAAAACAAATTCACCGAGACCCAATTTCCATAAGGATTTTGCGGTCGAAATATACATATAGTGGAGTAACAGCAAGAAGAATATACAAAATAAGCACAAATAGATATATAACCACTGATAATTGGTATTCCTCTACAGAGTTAGCAAATGTTTTTAGTAAATACAAAATAACTTACGCAGGCACTGTGAGTCTTTAATACCGCAAAAAAACAATTGTATTGTTATGCACCAAAAATTGTAACATGTAAACATGTTGGTCATAAATTCCGAGAATTTTTTTTTAAACTAAACAGTTCTATCTAAATTTAAACACAGTAATCAACTTTTAATTTATACTACACAACACGTATAAATGGTTGAATTTCATAGATGATGTAGATCTCTGTCTTGTCAAATTTGGGTCGTCTAAACAAATGTTTGTATTAATCTGAATCAAATATGTGATTTTTGCCTTTTTAATAAAACAAAACGAAGTAGTATCCTTTCCATGTATGATTTTATATATGACACATTTTTCATTAGTAATTAGTGCATTTAATATATGGATTTGCAAAAACTGTTAAAACAGGTATATCGGGTGGCCACGGATCAATGTACGCCCCCAAAATTTATGAGGCGGCCAATCCAGGACGTCACACGACACACGACTTCACGACTAGCGCTCCAAGTGATAGAATATTAAACAATAATTTTGACAGATGTGACTTAAACCATTTTCTTTATGAGATTTAGTCAATGTGTATACTTTAGCTCTGTAATATTAATAAGTAAAATACGAGGCGAAACACTAATTTATATTTATTTTATTATGACACGTGATTCGCTTAAATAATAAGTTTGAACATATTTAAACAACAGCTGTCATAGCTGCGTGGTATAGTGCCGGCTAGTGGTAAATTAAGGGAAGATCTCCAGGATGTCCCACACCATTCATACTCACTGAGGGAAGAAAAGTCCCACGCGTTCGTCATTAGAGGGTTGGACAACGAGCCCAGTACTGAGGAAGTGGGAGAAGCGCTCGTGCAGCAAGATGTACCAGTCCGAAAAGTATTCAGAATGAGGACGAAAGTAAGACCACTGTACATGATCACCACAGATCCATCGATCACAATGCAATACCTCAAGAAGCATATTAGATACATCTTGTACACAAAGATAATGTGGGAAATGCGAAAATCCCAAAAACCAATTATACAATGACATAGATGTCAGTTATGGGGACACGCCACCTCTAACTGTAATAGGAGCCCGGCATGTCTCAAGTGTGCAGAAGGGCACTGGACAAGGGACTGCCGGAAACCAAGAGAGGAACCGGCGAAATGTATAAACTGTGGAGAAGCGCACCCAGCGAACTCAGTACAATGTAAGGTATACAAAGAAAAGGTGGACATCCTGGAGAAAAGGAGGAAACCACAAGGGCCGAGATACGTACCAGCACCGCCACCTGCGGTAAATGCATGGAGCAGGAACAGAAGCCAGCCGTCAGATGACGTAAATCTCAACCCTGGCGGCAGGACAACGAGAAGAAGGAAGCTAGACGATGTAGCACAAAACCCTAGCGAACAAGATTTTCCACCATTGAGAAACAGAAGAAACACACCCCCCCCCCCCCCCCGCCCCAAACCAGGAGGCCGCAGGCTCGAGCGCGACACTGGGAACATTCAGGCAGCTAAATGAGGCTAACGTTAACCTAGAGGGTCTACTGAGGGCAATAAGGGATCTCAATAAGCTTATGGAGACGACCAGAGACCCAATGGAAAAATTAGAAAGGTATGTTGCTTTCACAAACACTATTAATAAATACAACATCTTAGTGCTTATTTGTCGTCTTCACTTACAAAATATGTTTTTATAATATTAATGGGGTGAACAATAAATACCCCTTACTAATAAATTTTATAAACAAATATAAATTCGATATTGTCCTTCTATCTGAAACCGGATTGAGGCCAAATCATAGATTGAAAATGAAAGGCTACTCTGCCCACAGGGCAGACAGGGTAGACCAAAACGGTGGGGGGGTAGCTATCTTAATAAAGCAAAGTATCCCCTATATAATATTGAACACATAATTGTAAAATTAAAGGACAATACGCATATAATAGGGGTATACAACAGGCCACTAAATACAATTCTAGACAGGGACCTGGTGTCCCTCACGTCCATAGCGGCCAAGGTCCTGTTGTTGGGTGACCTGAATGCTAGGCACCAGGAATGGGATTGTAGGCAGAACAACAGGAACGGGAATACTCTGAAGGATTTTGCGGATAGAGAAAATATTATCATCTACAGCACAGAGGAGCCGACGCATTTTTCCTTCAACGGGTCGACACCTAGTACCATAGACCTAGTGACCTTTCAAACCTACGTACGTGCAAGGAACTTACTTCCGATCATGATCCTGTGCTCTTCGAGCTGACGGGGAGGGAGACAAACGTACAAGACAGAACGACAAATGTAGTATATGACTATAAGACAGCGAACTGGAAACAGTTCCGACAAGAGACGGACGCACACACGAACACGACTATCATTGGGGAAGCTGACGCACTTGAGGGCGAGGTCAAGGGCCTAATAAAGACAATCCAGGTGGCAATGGAAAAGACAATTAAGAAAAAGAAAATAAAACAAAACTGTGACAATCTGCCGGAGGTCATAAAAACACTTATAAAGGACAAAACCAAAATAAGGACCAGATGGCAAAGAACGAGAGACGGACGAGACAGAAGACTAATGCTAGACATGGGGAAAGACATTGCTGACCTCATCAAAGAGCACAGGAATGAGGAATGGAATAAGTTACTGGAAAACCTAACTCCTGCAGATAACGGGATCTAGAAGGTCACTAAACGACTGAAAAAGACACACACCCCCATCCCCACAATAAAGGTGGGAGAAAGGGAGTACTTCGACGACCCAGAGAAGGGGAGTGCGTTTGGGGAACATTTCCGAAACACTTTTAGGCCAAACGGAGTAAATATGCACCATCATATTGAGACCAACGCAAAGATAGAAGAGGAAGTGGGAAGAGCCCCTCCCGAGGAGACGATACCTAGAAGTCTGCTTACAACCCCACGAGAGGTGTCACAAATCATTTTAGGCCTGCCCAACAACAAGGCCCCAGGTATGGACGGGATAGACACCAATGTAGTAAAAAATCTATCGCACAAGATGATTGAAAAACTTACGCAAATAATAAATGCTATCTTCAGGCTGCAACACTATCCTAGCAGCCTGAAGGTAGCAAACATAATTCCTATATGTAAACCTAGGAAAAACCGGCCTATACGGATAGCTACCGCCCTATATCCCTCCTGAGCATCTTCGCCAAGATAATAGATAAAATTATCCTGGAGAGGCTGATACAGGCGGAAGGAAAGCTAAAGATTATACCTCGAGAACAGTTTGGTTTCAGGCAGGGCCACTCCACTGTGGGACAGATCGCACGAATAGTGCATTATGCAAAGAATGCATATAGAGCGAAAGAAAACACAGTGGTCGTGACCCTGGACATGAAAAAAGCCTTTGATTCGGTTTGGATAGAAGGACTTATACAGAAATGAGAAGGATAGGATACAAGAAAAATATCTACAAATTAATGTATTCCTATCTCAAAGATAGAAAGTTTCATGTCAAGGTTAACGGGCACACATCTGGACCGTATAATCCAGAGGCGGGCGTCCCCCAAGGGTCAGCAGTGTCTCCGCATCTCTACTAGATCTTAACACATGATATACCCTCGTGCGATGGGGTAGAGACGGCGCTGTACGCTGATGACACTTGTTTGTACAAGAAGTCACACGTGGCCCAAATAGCTAGCAAAAGGATTGAGATCCATGTAAATAGGACGATAATCCCCTACCTGGATGAAAACCGGATAGAGATCAACCCAGAGAAAACTGAGATAATTACACTGACAAGAAAACACACTAACAACACATTGACAACACAACTCAAAATCAAAGACAAAAACATTGAAGAGAAAAGGGTGATAAATATCTGGGTTTTCATCTAGATAGGAGATTGAGTTACCATAGTCACGTCAAAAATCTGATTTGTAGAGCAAGCGGATGCATCAAGTCGATGCACCCACTTCTAAAGAAAAATAGTGTGTTATCGACAGACAATAAGCTGCTGCTCTACAAGCAGATTATTAGACCGACATTGACATATGGATGTCAAGTCTTTTGCTCAGCTGCGGCATCCTAAATTCTTAAATTACAACGGGTTCAAAACAAGTGTCTGAGAATGGCCCTTGGAGAGAGCCGATACACGAGAATAGCGGAACTTCACGAAAAATCCAAAATAGAAACCGTTAAGGAATTTATCACAAATACGGCGCAAAAATTCTACAAGCACCAATTAAAGTCGGAGCTACTACAGGATATCACAGCAGCGAGAGATTATAACAACTCCGTCAGGAAGAACGGGTGGCTGCATGAAAAACTACCGCTATTCTTCGAGTAACCTCGAAATTGGGCGGTCCATATGTGTGCCTGTGTTTTATGAATCTTTCACAGGAAATGAAAAACGACAAATAAGCATAACGACAACTTTGTATATCTCTTAAATATCATTCTTGAAAGCAACATACCCACAAAAGCCTTGATAAAAACCATTGTGGTCTAGGGACGATTAAAAGAAGCCCAAACAAAAATCATAGGCTATTACGGCACACCTCATTTGGCCATAACATCGGCCTCCCGCTCGAGACCTCCGACAGCCTGGAGAAGGCGAGGGGGGTACACAAGCATCAAGAAATGCTATAAAATCAACTTAAATAAAGTGATATGTAAATAGTTTATGAATTGTATATATGTAAAATATGTAAATAAATAAGTTTGGAATTTGGAATTTGGCTAGTAGTGCAGTGGGTCCGGGGATCAAATCCCACATCTCCTATTTTTTTTTATTTTTTTTTAAACACAGGTTGGATTTTTAAGACTTCTTTTAATAAAATAAATATTTTTTTTAATTACACAGGCTAGCTTTGGTCAGTCAAAACTTCTAATAAAATAAATATAAATTATTGTTTAATATTTTTGTCACTTGGAGCGCTACAGTCGTGAAGTCGTGCTGTCAAGTCGTGTGATGTCCTGGATTGACCGCACGGAAAAAAATTACTCTATTATATTGTATAATAAAAAATATGTAATACCTTGTATGACAAGTTTTATTCGATTTATCATCCTCATATATTATCAATCATTATATTTTCCTCATAAACGAAAAAAAGAGAATGTATAATAAATCTTATAATAATAGTTATTAAGAATTATTATCTTAAAAAGTTGGTAGTAGTTTTGATTATAAAATATAATTAATTGATCGTTTTATGATATTTTGTCTTTAAAGTATATAACCTATTTGCCTTAAGTGATATTTTATAACGCCATGGTAATAAAGTTTAAAATACTCAAATAATAGCAGATTCATTATTATCAATACCATATCATAAAGTTAATTATTTCGATTAATACATTTTACTACCCTAGGTTATACTGTTTAAACACTCAAAATTTAGATATATTTTTGTCATGTTCACGCTTGAATCAGTCGGCTCCGTACAGTTATAGGTAACAGATGTCTGCTTTAGCAGAGAAAATATATTTTAAAAAATTTGTTTTTGAGTATTTTAAAAACTTTTCCATGTTAAAACATCCACGTCATGTATACTAGTTCCTGATAGATGACTTTATTGATGAATATCCAAATAAAAGTAACAATTTATATAAAAAATGGCCACAATTTCTATCTACTGTTCTTGGTGTAATGAAAGAAGAAAAGATGAAACTGAGCAATTTTGATGATATAGGTAAGAAATATCGAGTTACAATTCTTAGGTTATAGATAAATGACGTCATTGTTAGTATTTTTGTACATCCAACATTGTGATATATTTGTCGTAGGACTATGTCATAATGTTGAATATGTAAAATAAACCAAAAATTAGGTAATTCTCTTTTTAGAGTAAAAATCCTATCTCTATAATTAATTAGTATGAAATTTTATCTTATAATTTTTTTTTTGTAGATTTAGAAGTGATTTCAATTTTGTACTCATCTTCCCACCAACTACTCCTCGAGAGAAAAAAGCTATCGTTCTAGTAAATTTTAAGTTCAAAACTCGTTTATTTTATATGTACCAGTAAGTATTTAAATGATTTTAAATGTTGCAACTAAAATATAAAAATACATAGTGTTGTATTATCAGGTAATTATTACTGCTAATATTTTTTTTGTCTTGTTTTACTTTACTTTATTACACATCACAAATCGAATTTAATTTCATGAGATATAATTTCACAGTATTTTGAATTCAAGCTTAGTTAATTTGATTCTCGACACTCAAATGTTAACTTACTTAGGTGACAAATATTGATTACCTCTGTATGTATGACCGACTTTATAACAATTGTTTTTTTTTTCAAATAAAATTTGGTTTTCAAAGAATTTATGGGACGCTGTCAATACATACATACTAATGTTTCTAAATCATGGTTTTTAGTTTAATAGTTTTGTTGAATAGTTGATAGATTTTATATTCGAGTAGGAATATATTATTTTTTTGCAATAAATTATTTTGAAATATATACAAACTTGTTTTATTTATTCTGAACTGCTCTGCAAAATACCGGCCACTAAAAATTGGCCCTCATTTCAAAGTTGGTTTTCTCCCGAATCACTCACCTGGTTTTGATGATTTTGTAATTTGTTTGTTACTAAAGTTAAAAAACATCAGAATGAGGTGAGCGCTTCGATGCAGAGCCAACATTGAAATTTGGTCAAATTTTCTTTGGCCTGTTATTCTGCATTGCAGTGTATATAGTCCCGAAATTATAATACAATATAATAAAATTTATTATAAAGGTATAATAATACTTATTACAAAATATTATAACACAAAGTATAAAACTGTTATATCGTTCAATATAAAAAATATTACACTTTATTAAATAAATATAATAAAGTATACTGGACAATATTATACCACTTAATAAAAAGAGTATACCTTTAAGTATCAAGTATTATTAACCTAATGATACTATATTGATAAATTATATTACCCAAAATAATAAATTTAATAGAAAATTTATTGTTAAACATATCAAAGATTTATAATATCGTTAACGATAAAAAGTACTTAGTTCTAAAAGAAAATATACTGAAATGTCATTATAAAATTACTTTAAGTTTTATTATCATAGGTAATCGTCCCATATGGAATGATATATATGATATTTTAAAGATTATTATATTTTTAATACAGTTTACTATACATTTTTTTCCGTGCGGCTCGTCAAAATTTGGGTTGTTTTTGAATTTAAAAATGAGGTTTTTGGCACACATAAATTAGACAATAATGGGCTACTGCTTGACTAACATGAATGAAAATATCACTTCTGGTTGAACCGGAAGTGACATCAACTTTTTTTTCTCAAATGGAATTACTCTATATTTTTTTATGGTTTCTTATTAAGCATAAAATTCTAAATGCGACAGTCTTTACAGATTTAAGAAATTCCACAAAATAAGTGAGATACGAACAATTTTGTAATTTATTCAAAATGGCCGCGTCAGATGAATGCGATGTAAGAAATTATTGATAAGGTTGTAGACTTGTCCGTAGAGAAGAAAATAGTTGTTTGAATGGGGAGTCCATCTTTTTTTGCATTATTTGAGAAAAAAATGAATTTCTTTTTATGAAAAAATTGATATTTCAAAATTACTGCATCTATGCAACTTGTAGTGCACCTACGTCACTTATGTGCAATAGCTACAGCATAATATTAACGTGGGCCAGTTTCTCTAAATAAAATTGACGCTTTTAAATATAGAAAGTGTCGTTTGATCAATATGTTTTTAATTGTCTTTACTTTTACCTTTGTTTACGTATCCTTACAAAAACAAATAAATACGGAAAATTATCAACATCAGAGGACAAACTACAACAGTGACAGTGAAATATGCAGTAAGCAGACGCCGACGCGAGCTTTCACTTAATCAGAAACGCTTGTGCCCAGCACTTATGTACCAAACAGCAAATTATTACCTGATCTCGTTAAAATAGTCGCTTTCTTTATCTAACAGCGGAATCTAATCTCTATTTATCTCTCTCGATTTTGAATGTGAATTCACAGTGGATAGGTCCAAGTTTTCATCTTCATCCAATTATCATATAATGGTTTTCTCCATCTTTGTCTGTATATAAGTGAGATTTAACATCTGTTGTTCATTCGTATTCTCTTCTTTACCCATTTGCAGTTAATGGCTTGATGATAACTTCATTGCACATAAGTGACGTCACGATCGTAATGGCGGCATATTCAAATAATTAGAAATTTGAATTTTTAAATTAATTTATTCAAAAATCTAGCTCAAATTACGGTAAATAATTAAACTCAATGGGTTTCATTTGATTTATTCTAAGTGTTAATAAAGAAAAAACGTGAGGTTATATTTTTGTTGAACTCCCCATTACTGATAGGTACTGCAATTTTGGATTTGAATGTAGATAGGTACCTTATTAAAATCATTTGTTGGCGCCTACCTTTTAAAAATACTTTACTATTACTAAGGATTATCGTTAAGAAATGATTTACTGCGAAAAAAATATACCTATTTTATGAATCATAATATCTGATTAATGAAAAAAAATGTTCCATTCAAAAAAAATCGATACGACCCCTACGGAAATGAAAATGAAAAGTAAATTCCGTGTTTTGAAAAATCCTAACAATAGTGGTACCTATCATTAATTCAAACAACTATATTCTTTTCTACAACCTTAGTAATAATTTCCATACCCTACTTAGTAATTTTCTTACACCGAATTCATCTGACGCGGCCATTTTGAATAAATTCCAAAATTGTTCGTATCTCACTTATTTTTTGGAATTTTTAAAATCTGAAAAAACTGTTGCATTTAGAATCTTATGATTAATGAGAAACCATCAAAAAATATAGTGATTCTATCTGAGAAAAAAAAGTTGGAGTCACTTCCAGTTCAACCGGAAGTGATATTTTCATTCCTGTTAGTCTAAAAGTAGCCATTTATTGTCTAATTTATGTGTGCCAAAAACGTCATTTTTAAATTCAAAAACAACCAAAATTTTGGGGGTGTATATTGACCCGTGGCCACCCGTTATATGCAAAAAATGAATCCTGTTTCAGTTTCAGAGATGAAATATTTTCGAGAGCGGGGCAATTGAGATTTTGCTGGAGGATGTTTTATATGTATTTTATACGAGAAGTATAATGTATCTGTCAAGTTTCAGCTCAATCTGATTATTTTAGGGAAAGTTAAAAAACCCAGTACGTGTAGACCCAATGGAGACATTGTTATGTCCCGGTTCATGGTGGCCGAGGTCTACGTGGCCTTTTTCCCATGCTTCTGCCAAATTTCAACCTAATCCGGCCATTTCAGAGAAAGTTGAACAACCCAGTGGGTGTACTTGAAAAATCTATGGGGTGTCGACCCAATAGGGTCACTGTGACCCAAAAACTGGCCAGGCACACGTGGCCAAGGTCTATGTGGCCTTCTCCCTACACGTCTGCCAAGTTTCAGCTTAATCCGAATATGTCAGAATAAATCGAAGAGTCCAAATTTTTCACTAAACCGGATACCGTCTTTATTTAGGGATATTTTTTTTTTGCTTGTCATCGCAGAATATTTTTCCATTTTGAAATAAATTTGAGCTAGAGATATATTTACCTTTGAACATATTGGATATAATTGCATGAATATCCCTAATTGTACTTTTCAATGTGAATTATTTATAGTTTTTAACATTAAGATAAAGAATAAGTCAATGACATAACAGTATAAAGACTTGTCCCTGTCCCTTTCATTTATGACTTAATATAGAGATCAGAGATACGCGCCATTTTAAATTTAAGGTTGAAAGTTCTTTGGTGTATGCGTAAAATATTAACAGCACCTATTCTAAAATTTCATGTGTTTATTTAAGGTTAGTTATTTAAAAAACACAACGTTATAAAAATTACAAGTTTTTCTCGTGTACAGGGTAGACCCAATGTTAAAACAAGACAAAAATGGATCGAAGTAAAATTGAAAATTAAAGAAAGAACAATTTTAGATGTAAATTATAGTCTAGTAATTGATGGTATATGGTAATCTAATTATACAAATAAATATAAGGTTAACAATTAGTATTAATAGACATATATAACGAAAAAGTAGTATGTTGGCAATAATCCATTTTTTGATAGTATTATACGAGTAAATTAGTATCAAATATTAAAAATAATAATTTATCATGAAATTCCTGAAATAGTGCCAAGAATTTTTTAACGAGTTCCTATATATTTGTTTATGAATTTTTGGGAATCTATAGTCTTATTTTGGAAATTCTGTATATAGATTGAATTTTTTAATCAACGATATAAAAAAATCGAACAAAACATATTGTCAGTTTTCGGATACAAACTATATAACACACGGTATGTCGATAAAAAACATAATTGGTCATATATAAATAGATAATATAAACTTGTCCTGATGTCTTTTATGGCCCAGTGAAAAAGTATAATTATTTTGTTATATCGCATATTTTATGAAAGTCTGATCTTAAAGTTTTGATATATCAAATATTAATAATAGTGACTTTAATCTAGGTCACTATTATTAACATAATTATTCCAATTCTTAATTTGTAACTAGTAAATCACGAAAATTAGAGTTTCTCAGATTATTAACAGATTCTATTATTTCAAAAATAAATCATAATATCGTTTAAAAATAAAAATAAATATACCTAATATTTGTTGGAACACCTTGTGTAAATTAAAATGATTAAATAGACATTTTAATGTTGTTATTACAACCTGAAAAGAAAATATATTTATCCGAGCTTGTCAAATTATAACAACCACATTAAATAGCACAATGTTTATTATCATTTGTTGGCGATTACCCGCACAATAAGTAAATAAGTTTTGCACTTTTCCACTAGATTTTATTCGCATTTCACTGAAAATTTTATTGCCGTTCACATTTCTTTTGCTTTTTGAGCTGATTTTAATGAGACTCTATCGAAACGCGTTCGTTAACTGAAGCTAAAATTGTCAAAGTTTACGTTGAACTGATTCTAAGCGTTAAACGCAGCGTCGGCCGGAAATTTTTTTAATCTTTAATGTCATCTGCTAAGTATTTTTTTAATATAAATGTTAGTGACTAATTGACTAAAATGTTTAAAAAATTCACATAAGGAAATTAGGAAATAATATCTATAATAGTTTATAGATTTGTAATATAAAAAATAAAATTTTTTGTTATTTTTTAGTACTACCAATTTTTACGTAAACTGAAATACTAATTTATGTAAATTAAACAGAAATTTTTAGTTTTTAAAAATGTGAAATTATTTATCGACCCAATCACCTTATTACTTAAATTGTTATCCTTCAGATATTAAGTTAACTTAAATTACTCTAATTTGTTTCGAAAATATCCTTGTATAGAATTTTTAATACAAATCCCGATGCACGTCACAAGTGATGTCATTCTTTCGTTTAGTACTACCAACTTATTAAAATTTCCCTAAATATGTAAAATAATCCGAAACCAACGAATATTCACGAGTATCCATGAACGTAGTTACACTACTGAAAACCGAAAAATGCACTTGTTATTAGTTTGACAATTTTAGAATGATCTCAATTATATTAGCTTATTCACATCTTATTCTTGATAATATAAAGCTTATAAAATATTATTATAAGTGTAGTACTCAGAAAACCATATTTTTTATTAAATAATTTTGACATTTTGTACGCCAATGAAACTCGTATTTAGAGAGAAGAAATGACATTTTAGTAATTGGTAAGCCTTGATGCGCTGTTGTCAATTGTAAATTCAAAATTTTCACCTATTAGTAGTATTAGTGAGAACTGATTTAGGGTATGTCAACAAGTTGATTGAGTTTTCTCCACGTTTTCGTAATTTTATAATATTCTCTTTATTTTTGTACTTTGCCAGTTATACTCATAAAAAAACTGTCTTTTTTTCAATAAGTTGATTAATGTCGTGTATTTCTACATACAAACAAAATGCCAAAAAAACTAAATAGTCGCTGTAAGGAGCTTGTATCTTCGTTAATACAGTACTTTGATCGGGAGCGATATAATAATGGACCACTTTTACCCTTAACTGCGGTCAGAGAGGTAAGTTAGAAAGATTACTTAAATGTCTAGAAATATGAAACTGTTTACTTGTCTGTTTTAGCGTGTTGCAGTAGCCCTAGACTTAAATATTTCTATTGTCAGTAGTATTTCGCAAGCAGTCAAGAATAATGAATTATTAAAATCGCCACCCAAAAAACGTTTATGCAAAAAAACAGTCACTAACACAATAACATTGGATACGAGTGGAATACGAAACGTTATTTATAACATGTATGATAGAAGTGAGTTCATTAACAAATCTAAGTATCCAATAAAAGTTTATATTTTTATATACTAATATCGATACATATAGATACAAAAGAAATATCAAAAAATCTCAAAATGTTATGTTTTAGAATATAAGTGATGTTGGCATTATATGATAAAAAAACAGCAAGTAGAAATAAAATATATTCTTTTCTTCAGACACAAACCCCCAAAATATTTATAGTAGATAATTTAGCAAAACAATATGGACATAAAGTGTTACGTCTTCCTCCATACCATTGCGTTTTTAACCCTATAGAACTTATTTGGGGATTTTCCAAACAATATTATAATAAACATATTGGCAGAGATGATAACAAAGTACAAGATTATTTAAATATGTGGTCTGAAGCTCTTAGAACAATTACTCCCGAAGTATGGAAAAATTCTATTAAACATACAGAAAAAGAAATACAAAAATGGTACGAAAGAGAAAGAGTTTTTGATAGAATGGAAATTAATCAGTTAGGAGGAAAGATTTATTTTTTGTAGGAATTACGAATATTAGTAGTTGAATTGTTTCTTTTAAGTAAAAATATGTGTTCTTTAAACAAAACATTGTTTTATTTTAATAAAAATAAACAGTTTGCTACCTTTTTTATGTTTCTTTTTTATTTATTTCAAAATAATTGAATATAATATATACATTTAAAATAATAACAAACCAAACAACATAACCTTACATTTTCGAAAATTCCTACATTCATCGACTATTCTGACGAGCAGGCAACACTGCAGGGTCCTGACATCATAAATGATCTCTGACGTGCATCGGGATTTGTATTAAAAATTCTATAGACGTAGTTATGTGTCTTCAATAATATTTTTTGGGTAATTGTTACGTTCTAATTTAGTTCAATTATCAGTAGGCAGTCCATTGAAAATTAGAAAATAGTGGGTGCTCCACATTCAGTTCTTCAAAGAAACATTGGATGGTTAAAAAAAATTTGTCGGTAGGTGCCAAAAAATGTTTCAGAGATATGTGGGCAGCCCCAAAATTATTGATAGGTAGCAAAAATCAGTGTCGTCCCAAAACCCATCTATTTGAACATTAATTAAAATCTCAGAGTACAGATAAAAAATAATTACCGAAAATTTATCTATTTATATTTAAAATTTATTAACATACAGAGCAAATTTCCATTTATAAACTAAATGAGATAATAATAAATAGATGTAATGTTAAATAAATCCTAAAAATAATTTTATATGTTTAATATGAAACCACGACCTGCTGAAAAAACTATAACTTATACATAATAATTAAGTCATATTTTTTCATAAAAGAAAAATAAGTGAAGTAAAATTAGAATAAATGTATTATTTATTAAAAGTAAAAATAACATAATGATTTATAAAAAACCTTACTAAATAACGACGAGTTATGATTTATCACTCAAAAACGAAAAGGTATCGCTTGTATCGAGGCCGTGACACGAGAATCCTTCCCCAGACAATCCTTCTTGGATAATCTTTCTTCACGACAATCCATTCCTGCAACAATTCTCCAAGTTAATCGTTTCCTACGACAATTGTTCCGCGGACAATCCTCTCGGATAATCCTTCTCCAGACAATCTTTCTTAAGACAATTTACCAATAATTATTCTTCAGTACAATTATCCCAACATTTGTAATCCTCCTTGCAGTTTTAGACAATGCTGAACACGATGGCAGTGGTGTAAACTCTCTCTAAGTTAACCGCACCCCCAAAGAGATAAAAAACCGCTCACGTAAGAGGATGATACTGGATTTTCTCTCCGAAGCAAACTGACTCCTCAAATGGCCAAAAAGTGTTCTTTTATTCGGTGCCCTTCATAAAATGGAGTATCAAAGGCATAGCTTTAAACGATTTAATAGGTTATTTTACTTCTGGGAGAATATCCAGCGTCACAATCATGTTCAGTGTCGCCAAAAACGGGGAGGTGAGACAGATTTTGTCGGTATGAGACGGCGTAACCACTTTTGGGGTTGTTTTGGCCGTTTGAGGGTTAGGGTCTACTCGAATAAATATTAAACCACCGCCATTATGCTCAGCATCTTCGAAAACTGGGGGTAACGTAGGGTTTCTTGGTATGAGACTGCGTATCTGCGTTTTTCCCCCTTCTGGGGCGGTTTATTAAACTTTTTGGGGAGTTTAAACAAGTATTAATATTTTTTTCAATATATGTGTAAGAATGCATTTTTCTTATTAGTACACGGAGAAATATAATTAGAAATATTATTACTTTAACCATGTTGTCTGGTACTATATGTGACAGCAACATAGTTTGATTAAGTCTACTATATATGTATGGCTAAAATGTATATAAACTATTACCATTCAAATATTGTAAAAATAGTTAAGATTTAAATATTATAATTCTTACTCAACCTTACATATAGATACAACAAATATGTATTGCAGTCGTTAATATTCTAATTTAGTACAAATTACAGTATCAAATTATTAATTAAACATCCAGTTTTGTATTGCTTACAATTCTTTTAATTCATTTTTATAATTATATATAGTAATGTTAAGAATATAATTAAGTCTCTATTGCTATTTTAGATGTAATCAAATACGAGATAAATTTATGTTTTACCATTCAGTATTATAAATTTAAATAAATTAAGTGGTTAATAATATAGCTTGCTTTAAATTTGATTTTACTATATTGAATATTAAAAATTAAGAAGAATATTGTCTGGTAATGTGTTAAAGAGGAGTGAGGGACATATAGAAATAAAATAGATTCAAAAACATTTTTTATTTTTATAATAACAATAAACATCTAATGTGTACTCACATTTACATGGATAACAAAAGTTGTAGCAATCTCTGCCCTTGAAAGTCTCGATCTTTTCTCCCATTTCTTGGTAGTTGGTGAAAATAACAACGGCAATGTCATTACTGCAATTAATTCTAAAACATTTTATTTTGGTGCTAACAAAAAGTAATAAGCATTTTCTCACCGTTAAATAAATCATCGTTTGTTAATATCTTCTTTTGTACTATGCATCGCTTTAAACAATTCCGTTTTTAAAACAGCACAGTACTTCTTTTTTGGATTACTTATAGATTTTGGTCTTAAATAAATTGTGGCTTGTTCAGGTCTAAAACAGTCTTAAATTTCTCTAATTTTATCATAACAGAAAGACTTCAAAAGTCGTAATGAGAGCTTCTAAACCCCATTCACACAATAATGCATTTATTTCACACATTAAAAAATTTCGTAACGAAGTTATTTCTGCCACGAACAAAAAGGTAATGACTCACTGAATGACTTGTTGTAACAAAGGAATCAAATCAGCAGCGGTGGGGAATAGGACTCTAGTTACTTTGATAACTAATACCAAGGTAGATTTTAGTCTTTATAATTTGTATGCTAGGGATTACCAAACCGGAATATTTTTCTTTATAAAATAAGATACGGTTTGGTAAATAATAATATAATAATTTTATACAGCTGATAATCAAATTTAGATGGTAACGTTTATGATACATAGCTTTTATTTTTCACCTTGAGTAGTAAGAGTGATAATACGTAAAAGTAATCTTAAATATATAAAGCTTAATATTTATTTATAGTACGTCTTATTAACTTATATTTAAAGCCATAAAAGTAATTGTTATTCGATTTATAAAAATGTATTGCTTGCTTTCTAGTAATTTTAACGTCTCTTTTCTGCACTAAGGCTAATCTGGATGGGACCTATAGCTTATCGTGGACTCCGAACCACGTTCCTCAATCACCCTAAACCCAGGACTATGCCTATTAACTGTATATACTATACAGATTTTTCTCCGCGTATAAATGTTTATTTTATCTCGAATATTGAATATCCAAAACACACACAATTATTCCCAAATATGCAAACATCGCGGTTATAAGTTTCAAGTGGACAGCAGACCCTTGGGTCTCACTTGAATTGATAAAAATCAGGATGTATTGTTTTGTGTGTGTTCACGAATTGAATTTTGGTGAGTTTTCGCTGGGCAATATTATTATTATTTATTTATGACAATTGCATTATTATGTAATTAGGGCAATTTTATTATTACTGATTTAAAGAAATAAAAGGTCTTAACTTCGACATAACGATAAAAATAATGTTAATATTCTCGTACTTTTGTTATCGATACAGTTATGTGAATTTTTTATTATTTCATATTTAATTGTTTACTGAAACACTGTTGAGTGATTCAACCCCTCAGTCTGGATATATTAATACTTATTATTTAAATATTGTTGGAACAGAGTACTCTGCGTAGTTCTGCTCATAGTACTCAGTAGATGTTCCACTTGTGAAGCACTTTGCAAGATTCTGCCCCTAGTGCTGGTAGAAGGATATTTTACGTGATTCTGCCCCTAATATCCTTGGTATTGAAATAGTGATAAACACTGTTGCGTGATTCTGCCCCTCAGTGTATATTGATTAATATTGTTTAATTGAATTGGTATTTAAATAATTAATACTCAACCGAAATATGATAATAATTGCTCATATGTGTCTTTTATTTATTTTTAATTATATCATCTCGGACCTCATATTTTCAAAAAGAAAAATAAATAAATAAATAAATAAATAAAGATAAAAAAAAATATGTATTCACAGTTATTAAGTTGTTAAAATAAAATGTTTATAATATATCAATATATCAATTATTATTTGAGCCACTCAATGAAATGAAGTAGACTTATTATAATTATTATTTTTGAAAAACAGATCATTGTTATGGAGATTCTGGAATATTTAGGTACATTTCTAGTGAACCCAAACTCAATCACCAGATGAAATATTTTATTGAAATTTCGTATTAGGTTGTCTTATATTAAAATATCAAAATTTGTAATATATTTATGTACCAGTGATCGATATCGAATTTGATTATTTAACAAAAATGGCTTCATGACTATAAACAAAACTGGAAATTAATTCGAATTTAAGAAACTGAAATACAAGAGTAGTTCCAATCTAAATGATCTTTCCAGTCTAAATCAAAAAATAGTTAAAAACAAAACAAAGGAGGATTTTCTTAATTTTTGACTTTTCATCATTACTTTTGGTTTATGAAAAAAATTCCAAAAAATTCTTAAATTTCTACAGTATTTTTTAAACCGTAAAGAAATAGATTTGTACTTTCCTGAACCTATCAAAGGGAAAGTAAGGTGAACGAGCAAAAATAAAAAATCGAGATATCGATGGAAATATCCATTTTGAGGTCCCCCAAGAAGATTGAGACCATTTCCAGCGTATGGTCTGTCTGTGTGTCTGTGTGTCTGTGCGTCTGTGTGTCTGTGTGTAATCGTCCACGATAACTGCCGAACCGTTTGACCAATCAAGCTGAAATTTTGTATGGACGGTCGGTGTGTGCCTAGAATGCGACCATTAGTTTTTGGTTTAAATTGGTACAGTGGAGGGTCCTCAAGACCGACATTGGTTAAATATACATGTAACAATTTTTTGCTTTATTTAAATTTTAAGGACAAACAATACATTTTAGTGCAAAATGTTGTAGTACAGAGTTTTAGAGAATAAAATTACTTACAATTTTTGTCTTAAGCCTTTTCCAAAATTTCCAATAGTTGCGCCACTAGAGGGCGCTTAAAAAATGTGCATGTATGTTTTCTATAGTTTTTCTTGATTTTGAGGACAAACAATACATTTTAGTGCAAAATGTTACAGTACAGAGTTTTAGATAATAAAATTCTCTATAACTTTTGTTTCAAACTTTTTCCAGAATTTCCAATAGTTTCGCCACTAGAGGGCGCGTAAAAAATGTGCATGTAGGTTTTCTCTAGTTTTTCTTGATTTAGAGGACAAACAATATGCTTTAGTGCAAAATTTTGTAGAACAAAGTTTTAAAGCATAAAATTCTCTATAACTTTTGTCTTAAACTTTTTCTAAAATCTCCAATAGTTGCGCCACTAGAGGGCGCGTAAAAAATGTGCATGTATGTTTTCTCTAGTTTTTCTTGATTTTGAGGACAAACAATGTATTTAGTGCAAAATTTTCTTATACAAAGTTGTAAAACAACAAATTTTCTTTAACGTTTATGTTTAACTTTTATCGAATTCCTCATAGTTTCGCCGCTAGATGGCGAGAAAAATACACATTTAAAATTCCCGACAACTATGGTATGAAAATTTTTCCCGAATTCCCAATAGTTTTCACACATGATTTTAGGAGATCCTAATTGTAGCAGTATGATATATAACGTGCGCATGCGCAGCTTATGTCATTACCAACATTGAAATATTAATTCACCATCAGCTCGCCATTTTTAATGTGTTCCATAAATCAATGTAATGCTTAGTATTTTCTAATTAAAATAATAATAATAATAAATAACATATTCTCTACGGTCGAGGCGGGAAAGTCCTGGAGTGACACAGCCGATTTTTTTTTATTATAGTCGTTTTACAAATTAAGATGGTATCCAAAAATTGTAGTTTGTTTATTATTATTATCAAACATTTTGAAATTTATGCTAAATTTTTCTTCCTTTGATTCGAATATTACAATATTTATAAAAAATAACAATATTTTTAGACTTCCGTTTTTTGTTAAATTTTATATAAAATCAATATTTTTCAACAAATTTAATTGTTTCAAAATTTTAAGTACAATTTTAATAAAACTTAAACATTTTAGAAAAATAAAAAAGTATAAAAAACAAAATAATTTTAAATAGCAAGTCACACTCCCAAAATCCTGATTGAAAACTATTGGAAATTCTGGAAAAAGTTTAAGCGTTGTAGCGAATTTTATGCTCTACAACTTTGAATTAAAGCCTATGGTTTGTCTTCAAAATAAAAAAAGGCAAAAAGCCTAAATGTGTATATTTTTCCCCCTCTAGCGGCGAAACTATGGGAAATTGGAAAAAACATTAAAAATAAAAGTTAAAGGTAATTTTGTTCTCTACAACTTTGCATAAGAAAATTTTGCACTAAAGAGCATTGTTTGTCCACAAAATTTGAAAAACGACGGAAAACTTACATAAACATTTTTTTCGCTTCCTCTAGTGGCGCAACTTTTCACTAGAACATTTTTCACTAAAGTCTACTCTTTGTTTTCAAAATAAAAAAAGGCAAAAACCTAAATGTGTATATTTTTCGCCCTCTAGCGGCGAAACTTTGGGAAATTCGGAAAAATGTTACAAATAGAAGGTAAAGGAACTTTGGTTCTTTACAACTTTGCATAAGAAAATTTTGCACTAAAGAGCATTGTTTTTCCTCAAAATTTGAAAAACTACGGAAAACTTACGTAAACATATTTGCGCACCCTCTAGTGGCGCAACCATTGGAAATTCCGGAAAAAGTGTTATCTAAAATTTGTACGAAATTTTAACCTCTAAAACTATGCATTACAAAATTTTGCACTAATGTCTATTGTTTGTCCATAAAATTTTAAAAAAGGCAAAAAATCTTACATCTGTATTCAATCAATGTCGGTCTTGAGGACCTTCTACTGTACCAATTTAAACCAAAAACTAATGATCGCATTCGAGGCACCCACCAACCCTTCATACAAAATTTCAGCTTGATTAGTCAAACGGTTCGGCAGTTATAGTGAAGATTACACACATACACACAGATACACAGACACACAGACAGACCGTACTTTGCAAATGGTTTCAATCTTCTCGGGGGACCTCAAAATGAATATTTCCATCGATATCTCGATATTTTTTTTTTGCTCGTTCACAATACTTTCCCTTTGATGGGTTTGGGAAAGTAAAAAAGATTTTATTGGAAATTTTGGCAAAACTTTAAAAAAATTGACCCCTCTTATAAATTAAATATTATTTTTAAGTCTTAAATCTTGAGTTTAAATTTTTATCTGAATATAGTGATTTTATAATGCAAAAATAATACTATACCCGAAATATTTTTGAAATCACTTGAAAATACCCCAAAAATTTTTCGAACAGAATTTTAATAAATACTTAAAAAAATTTAACATTTACAGTATATTTCAAAGAATAAATAACTTTTTAAAACCCCATCGCTTGTTTCAGCACTGGATTCCAAGAGAGCACACGACTCCTAGTTATTTTAAGAAAGTTTCTAAAGCGTAAATATGTACGACGTGCGTCTGAGATAGATTGTTTGATGATAAAAATAGGTGCTAAATGTTGGTTCAGAAATACCCCATCACCTTAAGACCTTACACTGTATACTTTGTTGTGTTAGTGTTAATGCCTTTTCAGTAGACGCAGTTATGTTGATTTATGTATATTTATTTATGTATTTCTATAGTCCAAATACAAAATAATACATTTGAGTGAATGAAAATGACAAATACTGATAATGAAAATTTAAATATATAAATATTTACATATCTTTATATTTCCAAAAAAATATTCACTTATTTGGATTAATACTTCATATAACATGCAATTTAACTTGAAATATGTTTATCCTGTAAAATATCGCAAAACATTTTGAATTTCAAATGGGCAAATAGGGTAGGCTTTTTTTTGTTGACTTTTGGCATTAAACAGGGGTTATTTTGCCACATACAGATAGCTATTTTGTAAACTATTTAACAATATGTCCATCTACATCTACACCAACGCATATTATTTACACTAGATTTTAATATTGTTCTGAATAATAAAGTCTACCAGTAAATCATTGTTCAGAGGAGGGTTGATATTAAACGTTTTCTTTCGCCAACTATTTTGGATCATGATCTTCAAATCATGTTTCAGTTTTACCGTTTTGATTACAAGAACATGTTCACCTATCAAAAGACGAAAGAACAGTCCCTATTTGTCAATCAGCAGTTGTGCAAATTTAGGTTATGCTTTTAATTTATAGAGTAGCGGTTTCTTTACTCATTTTAATGTATAATAATGAATAATTTCACCAAATAACCATAATCGGATTTTTAAGGAAGAGCCTTGGGAAGAGCTTTTAAGAGCTTCATCGCCATGAGATGGCACGTTCATAATCTTCGTCGCTTAGAGCGAAGCAGTAATATTTTGCTCTGGATCATATGTATAGGTTTAAAACTTTCATTTTAAAAATACTTTAATTATTTGTATTCTGTCTTATCTTTTTTGAGGTTAGAAAACAATGGGTTCGTTCAGCGGTGCGCAACCGTTGAGAATAATCACTAAACGTGTTGATTCCGCTGTTCTTCAACGATCGTCATCGGCTGAACGTTCCGATAACTAACAGCGCTTTGTGTACCTTTTTCCCAAAACATAAACATAACCCCAAATCGAACTGCCATAGTTTTGAAATCTTTGAGTTTGTTAAGTGAACACCAGTTATTTAACAATAATTATTTATTTGGATTAACTTGGCTAGAGCTGATATAGCAGTTATTGAGGAACTGTTAGAAGGTGATCTAGACATTAATGTTGTGATAAGGATTGATTAAACATAGTATTGATATAAAATTATTTGTACCTTTTCAATACCATTTCCAATATTGTGCTTTTGTTATTGAATTATCTACGTTTTCTAGTTCAACAACTACTATAAAAATAAAAACATCAATATTTTCTAACCTAATAAGCATAATATTTTGACAGTTCATATAAGGCGCTGGGCAAGTCAGCGTAGTTTATTTCCGCTGCGAATGCTGTTCAATGGTTGAGAGTGTTCACTGATGCAGCGGTCCGTTCAGCCGAACAAGTTGACTCATCGCTCAACGGTTGTGTACCACAGATATATATAATATAATATATTTCAAGATAGCTAAAGGTATAGCAGTTTCCATAGGCCAAAGTGTGCCAAGAGATGTCTACGGGATAATGCTGCTCATGCGCAGTTTAACTATTTTTTAGTTGCAGTGATGCCAATATATATGAATTTGGTATTGTTGTTGAAGAATTCCTGATTTGTATAAAAATCTTAAAATCAGAAAATCTACTTACATTTCAAAATATTGTGGCAACACTGTAAACTTCATGTTGATTTCAATGTCAAGCGTCCAGATCCGTATTCCGTATTCATATTCCCGCTCTCCTTTGTGATTATTAAAGGCCGCTACAGACGATTCGATAAAACGTTACGATAGAACTGTGCAGTTAAAACTGCACAGTTTCATCGGATATCTGAGGTCGCCCCACACGACTCCGATAAACGTAACGATCATCAGATTGTTCTGCTAGGTAGATAGCTAAAAGCTCATTATGAATGACGACGATGCCTTAGCTATTGCGGGTTTAATCGTGTCTTTAAAAAAGAAACAACCAAAACGACGAAGTATCTGGTGCAAGGAGTGGTTACGAAAAAGGGAGAAATATTCGCACATAAATATATTGCAGGAATTAAAATTTTCACCACGAGATTGGCACAATTATTTGCGAATGAATGAGGAAACTTATTTAAAACTTCTAAAGCTCGTAACTCCACATATAAAGAAACAGGATACTGTTATGAGAATGTCCATAAGTCCACATGAAAGGCTGACGGCTACATTACGATTTTTAGCCACAGGGCGATCGTACGAATGCTTAAAATTTAGTACATTTATATCACCGCAAGCGCTAAGTTACATTATTCCTGAAACATGTGATGCTTTGTTCACCTGCCTAAGGAAAGATTATTTAAAGGTAAGAAATAAATATTATATATATATAAAAAACTTTATTTTTCTAATGATACTTTTTTTTAATACTTTTTTATTCTAATGAGTAATTGCTAAAAAAAGAGGATGCAGAATTTTCGGTTGAAATAGAGCGAACCTGAGGAATTGGATTTAAACCGGCAAATAAGGACTGAGTTGCATTTTGATTGTCGTTAGAAGGAATTGATTGATGATAGTATGATGGTAATGGTATTTGAGATGGTCTTTGCGAAGTTGAGTCATATGAACATTGTTGAGTAAAATTATATCCTTGAGAAGATGTGACAGAATGATACATAGTTAAACGTCCCATATCTGCCAAAAAAAGTGTGTCATTTATAAGTTTTTCCGCAAATATTCTTTGTTCTCTTGGTAGTTCTCCTAGTTTCATTCCTATCTGTTTGCCAAATATATCTACAGGTGTTTCTGCTACTTTTGGACGTTTAAAGTGTTCATTAACTGATTGGAGAACTTCGTCCGTTAATGTTTGTGGTCGTTTCTTTTTCTTCGGCATAGTTGGTGTTGTGCGATCTTCAAATTCGTTCGTTTCAGATTGTTGTGGACTCTCGGAATTGTTAAAGATTGCTGGTGCTGGCGACAAAACAGCTGCTTCATCTATTTCGTGTTGTCTCTGTAAAAATATGTGTGGATGAAAGTTAGATAATATACCTATAACTATTAGATATACAACTATTTTATTTTATTTTAGTTTCCTCAAAAAGAAGACGATTGGAAAATAATCGCAAATGAATTTGAAAAGAGATGGAATTTCCCTCACTGTCTAGGCGCTATTGACGGAAAACATGTAGAAATCATACCACCAATGAAAAGTGGCTCATTATATTATAACTACAAAAAGAGATTTAGTATGGTACTGATGGCCATAGTAGACGCGCAATATAGATTCATTTTAACAGATTTTGGTACCAACGGAAGAGTGTCTGACGGAGGTGTACTTTTAAATACGAAGTTCTACGAAAAATTAGCAAGTAATGCACTACATATTCCTCCGGCAGAAGCGGTACATAATAGTTTACGCAAACTTCCATATGTGTTTGTTGCTGACGACGCATTTCCTCTAAGGTCCGATATGCTTAAGCCCTTTCGACAAAAGCAGTTATTAAACAATGTCCCGAAAAGAATTTACAATTACCGGGTTTCAAGAGCTCGGCGTATTGTAGAGAACGCGTTTGGAATATTGTCATCAAGATTTAGAATTTTTAGAACCCAAATAAATCTCGAGCCAGACAATATTGAATCAGTTGTAATGGCTACTTGTGTTTTACATAATTATTTAATGACCGTTTTGCCGAATCAATATACGTCTGCAGAAAGTTTTGATAACGAAAATGTGGAAGAAGGTACGATTACTGTAGGTTTAACAACAACGGATTCTACGATGGAGTCCCTTCAAAGGAATTCTGCAGGCGATGCTCCAAAACAAGCAAAACTTATCAGAGAAGAATTTATTAACTATTTTGTGAATGAGGGAAAGGTTTCCTGGCAAGAAAAATTCATAAATTGATTTATATAAAAATACCTAATTAACAAATAAAATAATTACCTGATATACAGTCTTACCTGATTTAATTCGTCCTGATCTATATTTGATTTGGAAGTTCTGGGCGTTTCTTGTTCGTTCAAAAAAGTTAATAAGTGGAAATACCACAATTTGGAAGTATAAACTTCGTCTGCCCCTGCACCAGACTTTTCTCTAGCCTTAATTTTATTGACCTCTTTTTTATAGGTAGACCGCATATTGTTAATTTTTTTTACCAGTATGTCTCTGGCGGCATTTTTATCAATATTTTTATACACTACCAACAATCTCCCGTAGGCAGCATCTCTCTTGGTGCGGTCGTGGTAATTTTTCGATTTGGTCTGCTATAAACAAGTTTCGTTCTTGTAGGCTTCCAAAAATTCTTCAAGCTGCTCCTTCAATTCACTCGACGAACTAGAATTTTCTTCGGCTACACCTTGCGGACTCACTTGTTCAGACATTGCATATACGAGCGTCTTCAACTAGCTTCAATTGAGAACTGAGCTTTTTTGTCACGATTGGCACACACACGCTTAGATAAAACTGTGCAGTTTGATTCGACACCGATTTAACGAATGTCCATTTCAACTTGAACCGTTCAACTGCACAGTTCACAAAATTCGCAACGATTCATCCTCCACACGTTCGATAAAACTGTGCAGTTAAAACTGTGCAGTTAAAACTGCACAGTTCTATCGTAACGTTTTATCGAATCGTCTGTAGCGGCCTTAAGTATTAAGTATTAGTGCAAATTTGATTTATTAAGCACAGTTCTTAGTTTGGTTTACTATTTGGACAAATAACTAGGGTAATAATAGCAAATAAAAGACTGTGAGTGCTTGTATGGTAATTTCGTGGCCCAACAAAGGGAAAATGCCGGGAATTAGCTACTTCAAGTAAGTAAACAATCCTATAAAATGATTTTGGAAAACATTAATACTGGTATTAAGACTGCATTCATAATGGAAAATAATAATTTTTAAACAATTTCTGTTTCATTATGTTTGTTCATAGTTTTATCCATCTATAATATGTACTGATTAAAAATGTAAGCTTAATCCGCCCCTGTCCGACGTAAATTTAAACTGCGAACACACGCTTGTACGAAAATGCAATCTGCTAGGGACAATACTGCGCAACTCAGAAGGTTCAAATTCGTCGCGTGCTGCTTCAATTTAAGAGATAGCATTAGCATTCTATGTAATATAATTCTGTGTTGTGCACCGCTGAACGAACCCATTGATTTTGATTTGTCAATCATACATTTACAATGTTTCAGGGGGGAAAAGGGATTACTGATCATGATCCAAAGTTATGAGTGGAGTGGGGATGAATTACAATGCAATTTTGCTCGAAAGAACATGATTAGAGAACATAACGCGTTTTGATTCCAGGAACATGGTCGAAAGAAAGCAGTTATTATGTGCCTGTAATTTTTTTAACCATATAAAGTTTGTTCAGTGACCGCTGAACCCTGCGTCATAAGATAACCTAATTTCAAAAAATTGGGGTTTGTCGAATCTAAATTCAGTTAATTTGACATTCTATTGACAAAGGTTATGTATTTTCTTAAGCTAGGTTTTCATAGGGATGAATTCTTGTGAACCAAAAAAAAAACGCTCTTTTACCTAAGTAGGTACCTAAACAGAAACTTATTTCTCCACGTCCATTAGTGAATGTAATAATTCCGAAATCATTTTAAATGATAGAATGAAAAGAGTAGCGCTTTGTATTATTCTTGAAAAAATTTAAAAACTCGAAAGGGCTGTTCGTTATGGTATTTAGATGTGCAAGAAACCAATTTTTAAATTTACGTATTGTAATGATATTTATTTACAACCATATATGTAATGTTGTCATTCCTAACTTCATTGACGGTTGGGAAGTGTCACATTACACACCTCTACTTCCCGCCCTCACTTCCCGCCCTCATATGAATATTTATTTATATTGATAATAATTCTTTACCCCGTAGTCACGGTAACAATATATTTACTTGATTATTCTTAGAAAACCGCATGCTTGGTAATTTGTCGTTAAATATAATATTGTAATTATGTTCAGAACGAAATAGAGATTTATTAATTTTGATCGAAATATGATGGTTGTAAATAAAATAGTATACAAACCTCGGTAGGAAGCTTAATTCCTGTCTCGAGATTATAGCTCACGGCAGTAATCAAACACTTCCCACCTCGGTGTGTAATATACTATTACAAAACCTCAAAAATTGGGTTGGGTTCTATGAAAAATAATAAACATTACAAAAATTACAAAAAAATATATAAATTTTGTTATTTGCCTCTTGTTCCCTTTTCTTTGCTCCTTAACCCAGATCTAAACTTCTCAAATATCCTCATATAACCAATTTCTTCCAATAAGAATTTTAACCAAAATTTCTTTTCACCAGTATCTTCAATTTCTAATTTTTATTCAAAAGAAATGCAATCCATTTAATTATTTACTTATTATATAATATCCCTTCTGCATCTTTTCACAACTTCCAATAAAACCTTTCTAGATTATCTTACATTTTCCAAATTAAAAATTATCAAAAATTGACAAATCTTATTATTCTCTGTTTATTATTTTTCTTTCCTTTCAGATTTTTTTACCACTGGATTTTTTTTTATAATCGCAGCCTTAGTTTTTAAAACGGAACCCTATTGCTCTCACTCGAGTGTCCGTCCGTCCGTCCGTCCGTTTTTATTTTAAAAAATATTGCAAAACGTAGGCCTGAGAAGCCGCCAAAGTCAGAATTTTTTACAAAATTTTGTCCCCAAGCATTTTTAAACTTACCATTGACCTATAAACTTGAAATTTGGTGATAATGTTTATTGTTACGTATATTTTACTAACAAATACCAATACATTATTAAATATGATTTTTTCATTACCATTCCCTCATTTTTAGGGTTCCGCACCTTGGCATATATGTAAATTGTGATAGTCGATATTTTATTATTTTTATGTGTGCAATCGTATTAGTTTCATTAAAAAATGCATTTTTCATCTTTTAATTTTTTTCTATCTTTGTTGGTTACGTTGATATTAACAAATTTGTTCGTAGCATTTCAAAATATCTAAGTATATATGCGGATTGTGATATTTGATATTTTATTATTTTTATCTGGGTTATTATTAATTTTGTTAAAAAATTCATTTTTCGTCTCATAATTTTGTTTTCTTCGTCGAACGCACATGCGCCTGGTTATTTTTTTTAGTTTTTTAATTCTTTTTACCAAGTATTTTTGGCTTATATTCTATATTTGGTACGGAACCCTAAATGTGCGAAGTCCTACACGCACTTGACCGATTATTTTATTAACCCTATATTCAATGTTTACTATCTGACTTGACTACTTAAATTTCATGTATGACAACTCCAAAATTTCAATTTTATTATAGCATCTTTCATTATTTTAATAAATTTTAAGATACTTTCACTTTTTAGGGTTCCGTACCCCAAAGGGTCGAAACGGAGCCCTATTGCTCTCACTCGCGTGTCCGTCCGTCCGTCGATCCGTCCGTCTGTCCGTCTGTCACACTGGTCTAGCAGCTAAACCGTTGGAGCTAGAATCTTCAAATTTTCACAGTATCTGCGTTTTATTGACCCTAAGTCATATACCTTGTAAAAAATATTTTTAATTATTTTCACGGGGGCTCCCATACAGCTAAAAGGGGCACTGAAAAAAAATATGGCCAACCCCATCAAGTGAGGTTTAGTTGAATACAGCTCATTAAGTAGATTAAAGCCATATTTTTTGTTTTGAAAAATATTGCAAAACGTAGGCTGAGAAGCCGCCAAAGTCGGCATTTTTTACAAAATTTTGTTCCGAACATTTTTTTACGTCTATCAACTTAGCAAGACAACTTCGGAAAATTACAACGGTATCTTATTAGTAATTTGCCGCTTTTTTGCCGTAAATTAGTTGTGGAAAAAAAATTTTGCCGCTCTTTTTTTTAACCAAAAATTCAAGTTAGCAAGACAACTGCGTAAACAATGACAAAACCAAAAAACTGAAAGCTGGAGAATTTGCCGTTAATTATTTGTGGAAAAAAAAATTGCCGCTCTTTTTTTCTATTAAAAATTAAACATCTTGCTAACTTGATATCAAGTTAGCAAGACAACTGCGTAAATAATGACGATATCAAAAAACTAAAATCTGGAGAATTTTCCGCTTTTTAACGCATTTTCCTATTTATTTTTAAAGAAAACACACCATTGTCCTTACTTTGTCCGTCCGTCTGTCAGGTTGAGAACTCGGCAACGGCTGCTCAACGGATCGAGTTCGTTGATAGCTCTTTAGATTTTGACTCACCTATGAGACGATTCAGGACTTCACCCCCGGAATTCCGGCCCCCTCTTTTTGCCACCTACCGGTACTTGTTATTAATTGAAACAATTTTTTATATTTATTCCTGAAGACAAAAAAAAATGAAAAATCTAAAATGTCGGAAATAAATCATGCAAAGTTGATTGCTTTTTAATATTTTCAATTTTAATTTTTTACTCAAAAAACTGACGGAAACTTCAACCTTTAGTCATTTTCATTCAGAATTTGTTTCTGAAAATAGATTTTTAAAAAATTAAATTTAAAGGCTAACTTTTGTAAAGCCGCATTAAGTAAATTTTTTTGTTTTCTTAAATTTGAAGATGGTATATTAAAATCCTGGCAATTGTTTATAAAAAACAGGAGACAATTTTTTTGTTTCCACAACTCTTTAGCGGCAAAAAACGGCAAATTCTCAATTGTCTTGCTAACTTGATATCAAGTTAGCGAGATGTTTAATTACTAAAAAAACTAAAGGCAAACATTTTTCACATAACTGAATAATTTCAAAAATGCGGCAAATTATCCAGCTTTCAGGTTTTAATATCGTCATTTTCACGCAGTTTTCTTGCTAACTTGATACTAAGTTAG
Organism: Neocrepidodera transversa; assembly: GCA_963243735.1. Classification (NCBI taxonomy): domain Eukaryota; kingdom Metazoa; phylum Arthropoda; class Insecta; order Coleoptera; family Chrysomelidae; genus Neocrepidodera; species Neocrepidodera transversa. The sequence continues at coordinate 27,929,510 of OY725340.1, read as the reverse complement.
AGAGATGTTAAATTTTTAATAAAAAAAGGGCGGCAAATTTTTTTTCACAATTAATTAACTTCAAAATAGCAGCAAATTCTCCAGCTTTTAGTTTTTTTATATTGTAATTATTTACGCAGTTGTCTCGCTACTTGATATCAAGTTAGCAAGACCTTTAATTTTTAATAAAAAAAAGAGCGGCAAAATTCTTTTCAACATCTAATTTACGGCAAAAAAGCGGCAAATTCTCCAGCCATTATTTTTTTGATATCGTCATTATTTACGCAATTGTGTTGCTAACTTGATATCAAGTTAGCAAGACATTGAATTTTTGGGAAAAAAAGAGCGGCAAAATTTATTTTTCCACAACTAATTACCGGCAAAAAAGCGGCAAATTACTAATAAGAGACCGTTGTAATTTTCCGAAGTTGTCTTGCTAAGTTGATAGACGTGATTTTTTTAACTTTCCATTGACCTATGAACTTGAAATTTGCTGATAATGTTTATTGTTACGTATATTTTACCAAAAAATAGCAATATATCAGTAAATACGGTTTTTTCCTTATAATTCCCTCATTTGTAGGGTTCCGTACCTTTGCATTTATGCTTATTGTGATATTCGTTATTTTATTATTTTTATCAGTGCAATCGTATTAGTTACATTAAAAAAATGCATTTTTCATCTTATAATTTTTTTTCTATCTTTGTCGGTTACGCTGATATTAACAAATTTGTTCGTTGCATTTCAAAATTTGTTAATATTAATTAATAAGTATTATAATGATATGCCCATATAACATTATAAAATTTTGATACTCTATCTCTATTGGGAGTGGGTTCTATATAACAGAAAAATCATAAATTTGTACAGAAAAAAACTGATAATTAATAAACAATTTCAAATTTAAGTTACCTGCCAAGTTTCTCTTCTCATTTTTCTTGGTGTATGATAATTTTGAGATCTACTTCTTTTAAATTCTTAAATTTTTTTTATATATTCTTACTTGATGCTGCTCTTCTTTTTGATTATAATTCCATGGAATATACCATTTAAATTTTTCCAATACCCATTTTGCTTCTACCAATTTTTTTTTTTAATTGTGACTTTAAATAAAAAATTTAAAAAAACCTTTTTTTTATTATATCTTTTTTTGTTTTTATTACTTGGAAATAGATAAATTTTACATATTTCCGTGTTTTTTGTATTAAAAATACAAAATTTAAAATCTTTTACAAATCGTGTATAAAAATTATGAGATTTTTTTATTATTTTCCCGTCTCTAATTAATCTCGACTTTTTATTCTTTTTTTAAAACCCCCCAACAAAATTCATTACTTGATTTTTCAATCTTATCCAACATCTTTTATACTGAATGATTTGAATTTTTATATTTAAATCTTTACTACTTTTCCAAATATAATAAAAGTTTTATATCTATTAAATTTCATAAGACCTTATTTCCATATCAAACATTTGTTGATTATGCCAGAATTTGAATTTTTACTTATGTACCCAATAATACAAAACTTTTATAATAATAATAATAATAATAATAAATTAACTTCTATTACTCATTCAAAATGATTTCGTTATAGTATATGAGCGGATTATGACATTCATATTTTTTGTTCATCGAACACACATGCGCCAGGTTTTTTCTTTTCGCTTCTTTAAATCTTTTTACCAAGTATTTTAGACTTATTAATTCGATTAAAATTTTAAAGTCCTTTAAGTACCCTGTCTCTACACAACAGCTGGCTTATATTCTACATATGGTACGGAACCCTAAATGTGTGAAGTCCGACACGCACTTGACCGATTTTTATAATTATTGCTAATATATCTATATAATACCTTCGTTTCCTTCTCTTATGGATACTCCAATTTTTAACCACAGGATGTAACATACCTACATAGGCGATAACAGGCGACATATCGAGCCGTTGCCGTCGTTGGTCGAGCTAGTTATAATTAATATTAAAATTATAATAACCATACATGGTATATTCACATGAAATAAATATTAATCAAAACGCTATATAATCCGCTGTTCTTTTGTTTTTCTAGATTTTATAAAAACATTTTTTTATTTATTTAAATTAGAGGAAATAGTACATTGTTTATCTAGTAGTAAAAGCGATACATTCCTGGACGACAATGTAAATTGTAGGCCGAGGCGTTAAGCCGAGGCCAACAAGCATTGGAGTCTGTGAATGTGCTTTTACTACGAGGTAAACATACTATTTTTTCTGAAATCGCAATTATCATTATCATAAATTAAGGATTTTTTATAAATGAATAATAATTTTTGATTACCATCTTACTGTCTATGAAATCATTTCCTTGACAACCAACAACCACTGTTCGATTATTGTTATGACAAAAGTCAGAGATTCACTGCTTATACGCCGGCAAAAACTTTTTTCTGAAATCATTCAAGAATATCTACTTTCTCAGAGCAAATTCAAACCCCAAAATAGGCTATTCTAGTATTTTAGCCCGTTGCTAAGCAATGAAGTTTCCCGGACCGTCAAGAGTCCGGAAAAGTTTTTGTTGGCGTATAAGCAGTGAATCTCTGGCTTTTGTCATAACAATAATCGAACAGTGGTTGTCAAGGAAATGATTTCATAGACAGTAAGATGGTAATCAAAAATTATTATGCATTTATAAAAAATCCTTAATTTATGATAATGATAATTGCGATTTCAGAAAACATAGTATGTTTACCTCGTAGTAAAAGCACATTTCCAGACTCCAATGCTTGTTGGCTTCGGCTTACAATTTACATTGTCGTCCGGGAATGTATCGCTTTTACTACTAGATAAAGAATGTACTATTCCAGACTCTTGTCGGTCCGGGATAGTTCATTGCTTAGCTACTGGCTAAAATACTAGAATAGCCTATTTTGGGGTCTGAATTTGTTCCGAGAAAGTAGGTATTCTTGAGTGATTTCAGAAAAATAAATAAAAGACATTATGGCAGAAAAGAGAATACCAAATGAATTATTATTTCTAAAAAACTCCCAACCAGTGTATAACAGAAAAAGGGTAAGACAATAACAAAATATTAATATATAAAACAATGCATCTTAGTTTTCGTCACAGGATTCTGAGTGGTAGTCAGATTGATCAGATTCGTCCAAATTAATAATAATTTGAAGAATATTTGAGGCTTCTATAAATTTTTCTTGTTCCCAGGTGTTGATAATTGTAGTGGTGTGCTTGACATAATTTTTCCATTTCTCCGGTGTTACCCAAAAATTAAATAAATTTAAAAACATTTAAAAAGCGGCTTATTAAATAAATATGGACTTTTTCAAGCGCTTCATTCCACAAATATAAAACTGAATCATTTGTCACGGGATGTACAGAACCAATTTTTGCGTCGTAATATCGCTTAGAATCTGACCAAACATTTCAATGGGATTGAAATGGCAAGTCCATTCCAAAGCCAGCTCATCTAACCTAGAAAATAAAAAAATGTAAAATAAATAAAACACTAGATAATACATTACCTGTAACGTTTAGGTGTTATATGTTGTTTCACTATAGGTCCTTCATTGCAGTTGATGGAAATTGAATTTGTTTGTGATCTAACCACTCTGTAAGTAATCTTTTTGAGCAGCTTACATTTGTAATTTTCTCAATTAACGCAGAATGATAAGTAGCATTATCTATAACGATAATCGATGGTTCTTCCAAAGTTGGTAACATTTTTTCTTTAAACCATCGCTTAAAATTTTGGGTGTTTATAGAATCATGATAGTCGCAACTGTTAGTCCTGACTTAAATAGCAAACTTGCATAATTGACAAATCCATCCTGTGAACCAGTATGCAGAATAATATATCTCACACCCTCTGATTATTTTTTTCTTACTGTCTGGAGAGAACCGTCCTGCCAACTCCGCCGAAATGCGACTTTGCTATATATCCAAGTTTCGTCCAGATACACAGGTTTTAGAAGACAGAGAGCTCTCGTTGTTTTTAAATTCCCTTAAAAATTCTAGTCGTTTATGTGCGACATAAGGTTGCTACATCAAAAAGTATTGAATAATTCTCCAAAAAATATAATGTGTTAATATTGATTTTTGCCTATTTTAATTTTTCTAAGTGAACTTTAATGCAAGAGAGTAACAAAATATATATTTACCTGCTCTATACATCCCGTAAATACGTCCTCGAATTGCATTTTCATAAATCTCGTGGATTGGCCTACCGCGAAATGACAAAATGGCCTTATTATTTAGATTTTTAAAATCAACATCTTTTTGTATCCCATTTTCCTTCATTCTCTTAACCGTTGAGCAAGAAACTCCTAGAGCATCAGAAACTCTCTAAAACAGATAGTAGATATATACTATTTTCATATACTATTTACGATTTTATTGATACGTATTTTTCTACTTACCTCATGAACTGCACTCAAGGGTAAAACAGTCGTTCCAGCATCTTTTTTCCATTGGAAATAATTAATTAATTTCAATATTAACTGTTGTTCCTTTTCAGCATATCCCGACATTTTTTATAGCGCTAGTGATGACGCAGGGATTAGAAAATATATGGGACCATTTTCGGTTGTTCTTTGTGTATTACATAATAGTGGTTCTTTGTTTGAAAACTTATATATTTCCGCCAGGTAGCCCATTCCCTATACATCTTTTTTTTTAAAGAGCGAATAGATCATGGTATATCGGAACCTGTCTGAAAATTCCTGTCGTTCTTGCTTCTTTAGCGATTAGATCCACCCTTGTTTTGTTTTACAAATAATCCAATTTTGAAAGTATTTGAAATTAACAGATTAAAATTACCTCCTTTATCTCGTTATCCGCGCACCAACGAAGACTTCGTTCTATGGCTAATGCCTCTGCCGTAGAAATACTATAAACCTTGGGCAATTGGAATTTTAGTGTAAATTTTTTTCCTGATATATAAATAGGCACTACCTATACCTGCATCCTTTCTGCTACCATTAGTATAGATTACTGCTGAGATGTTTAAGAGCCATTTGCACCGATCGACATCTAAACTTGGTTTTTTAAAACTCGCTTAAATATTTAAGTGAAGTTTATTTTCCAAATCATTGCACCGCACCTTTTTAAAGCGAGCTTTCTTAAGCGAGTACAAGCGAACTATTGATGGTAATTTTGTTTATTTATAGTTGTGACCACTTTTGTGACTAACTTCATAACAAAAATTCTAACCTGACAAAAATTCAAAAACGGTGTAGTGGCTGTGAAAATATAATATATTTTATGTCGCATGCCTTATTTCTGTAATCTGCATGTTTCAAAATGATTGAAAAACGTCAACGAAGCACTAATTTTTCAAATGAAGAGAAAACAACTATATTAAATATAATAACCAAATATGGAAAATTAGTTCACTTAGCTCTTCGTAAGGATTATTTCGGATATAAATTTATCTTGGAAAACCGAAATTAATTATTTCAAGAACATCCAAATCGTCTTCAAAAATATCATCGAAATTCATTTGGTATTTTTAATACAAAAGATGTAGTATAAAAAAAGTACTAAAGATTATAACAATGTCACACAAACATAAAGAAGTAACAACACTATAGAAAATTTATTATTTGGATCAAATGGCTGGAAACCATGAAAGTTTGGTTATGAAATAAGGCTTTGTAAATTAAAACCCTCAATTCTGACGGTTTAACTTAAACTTTGCTTAGACCACTTTAAACCAAGTTTGTCTAGCTGTACAAATGAATTTTTATTTAAAGCGAGAGGCTTACTCTAAAGCTGGTTTTAAATTTAGTCGGTGCAAATGGCCCTTAGTATTCCATTATATCATTTATCATATTTTTGTTATAAGCAGATTGTTCGATGAAAGATGGGAATATGAATGTGTGTTTGGTAATAATTATTTCATAATTATACTGGAAAACAGGAGTAACTTGTTGCTTTTTTAAATTAACATTATATTTTTTTGTATGTCGGAAGCCAACTGTTAATGGAGGTGAGTTTTTTTGGATTTGTCAGATCCTTACCATTTAAAATGTTTATTTTTGTAATAACCAGGGGTTATATATTCTTAGTTTAGTAACGTATTTATTTGCTAAATATTGTCATCTATATTTTAATGGCGGTTCATTATCTTCTGGCAGGATTACATGGAAAGGTGATTAATTTTTTAAATGTGTGTTTGCAGCTGATCCATATAATACGCACTCATCGTCAAGCACAGACCTTATGAACGATCTATAAAATAGTAATCCGATGCTTGGTACTGACTCCCATGCTTTTCTGCATACAATATGAAAATATTTAAACCTTTTTACACCTACTTTTTATGTATTATGTATTATACTTATATTGGTTAACAATGGGTATTATCACTCCTGCTATAACAACCTGTGCATGTCGAGTGAAACATCTAATAGTAGATTTCTCTGCTGATCCATTTTAAACAATCGATTTTTAAAACTTTGAAAACATCTCTCTAAATCATCCAAACACTGTCGGTATAGAATTTTTCATACAAATCCCGATGCACGTCATAGATCATTTATGATGTCAGGACCCTGCAGTGTTGCCTGCTCGTCAGAATAGTCGATGAACGTAAGAATTTTCGAAAATTTAAGGTTATGTTGTTTGGCTTTGTTATTATTTTAAATGTATATATTATATTCAATTAATTTGAAATAAATAAAAAAGAAACATAAAAAAGGTAGCGAACTGTTTATTTTTATTAAAATAAAACAATGTTTTGTTTAAAGAACACATATTTTTACTTAAAAGAAACAATTCGACTACTAATATTCGTAATTCCTACAAAAAATAAATCTTTTCTCCTAATTCAAATCGAAATCACTTGAATCACTGTCATCGCTGTTAGGATTAATTATAATGGGATTGATTTCCATTCTATCAAAAACTCTTTCTCTTTCGTACCATTTTTGTATTTCTTTTTCTGTATGTTTAATAGAATTTTTCAATACTTCGGGAGTAATTATTCTAAGAGCTTCAGACCACATATTCAAACAATCTTGTTCTTTGTTACCATCTCTGCCAATATGTTTATTATAATATTGTTTGGAAAGTCCCCAAATAAGTTCTATAGGGTTAAAAACGCAATGATATGGAGGAAGACGTAACACTTTATGTCCATATTGTTCTGCTAAATTATCTACTATAAATATTTTGGGGGTTTGTGTCTGAAAAAAAGAATATATTTTATTTCTACTTGCTGTTTTTTTTATCATATAACATCACTTATATTCTAAAACATAACATTTTGACATTTTTTGATATTTCTTTTGTATCTATATGTATCGATATTAGTATATAAAAATATAAACTTTTATTGGATAATTAGATTTGTTAATGAACTCACTTCTATCATACATGTTATAAATAACGTTTCGTATTCCACTCGTATCCAATGTTATTGTGTTAGTGACTGTTTTTTTGCATGAACGTTTTTTGGGTGGCGATTTTAATAATTCATTATTCTTGACTGCTTGCGAAATACTACTGACAGTAGAAATATTTAAGTCTAGGACTGCTGCAACACGCTAAAACAGACAAGAAAACAATTTCATATTTCTAGACATTTATATAATCTTTCTAATTTACCTCTCTGACCGCAGTTAAGGGTAAAAGTGGTCCATTATTATATCGCTCCCGATCAAAGTACTGTATTAACGAAGATACAAGCTCCTTACAGCGACTATTTAGTTTTTTTGGCATTTTGTTGGTATGTAGAAATACACGACATTAATCAACTTATTCGCACTATGTTTGTTTGGAAAAAAAAAAGTTTTTTTATGAGTATAACTGGCAAAGCACAAAAATAAAGACAATATTATAAAATTACGAAAACGTGGAGAAAACTCAATCAACTTGTTGACATAACCTAAATCAGTTCTCACTACTAATACCACTAATAGGTGAAAATTTTCAATTTACAATTGACAACAGCGCATCAAAGCTAACCAATTACTAAAATGTCATTTCTTCTCTCTAAATACGAGTTTCATTGGCGTACAAAATGTCAAAATTATTTAATAAAAAAATATGGTTTTCTGAGTACTACACATATAATAATATTATTATATTATCAAGAATAAGATGTGAATAAGCTAATATAATTGAGATCGTTCTAAAATTGTCAAACTAATAACAATTGCATTTTTCGGTTTTCAGTAGTGTAACTACGTTCATGGATACTCGTGAATATTCGTTGGTTTCGGATTATTTTACATATTTAGGGAAATTTTAATAAGTTGGTAGTACTATAATGAAAGAATGACATCACTTGTGACGTGCATCGGGATTTGTATAAAAAATTCTATAACTATCGTGGCTTACATAAATACAAATATCATTTGCATACTGAAAAATTTTGACATTGTTATTTGGGGCTAAGTATAGTCCCTTGTGGTAAACCGTTGAATACTAACCTAGTAATAGGGTAGTTCCAATTTCGATTTTAAATTTCAGCCCACTTAGCCCGTTAGATGTGTTTACATGTTACAAAAAACACAGAAAACAACGCAAAACACTGTGAGTAACAATAAATAATTAATAGGAAATGACCTAAGTAAGGTAAGCAAAAAGCGCTATGATTGCGCTTTTTAACTTTGTTTTAATTTTAGGTTTCAAAAATAGCTTTCTGACGTGAAATTTAACGCTGAATCGATATTTGAAAACAGATTTGACATATCTTTTATGGATCATGAGATAATGCGTGGTTAGAAATGATTTTGGAGCGAAATCAGTAGAGGGAGAAATAGAAAAATTAGTTTGAAAAAATAGGCAAAATAGAGAAAAATAGGAAAACGTAAAAAAAATTGGGAGAAATAGACAAAATGATTAAAATGGTCAAAAATAGGTAAAATAGAAAAAAACAGAGAAAAAACAAACAGGGAAATATAGAAAAAAATAGAAAATTAGTAAAAATTAGTAAAAAATTGAAAAAAAATTCGAGAAAATAGTATAAAATAGAAATAATAAGAAAACCCAAAGAACACCGGTGAAAATGGTAAAAAAGAGGAAAAAATAGGAAACAATATTAAAATGGGAAAAAATTGGGAAAGTAAGGAAAAAAATAGAAAATAATTTTAAAAAGTAGAAAATATAGAAAAAATAGGCAAAAGTACAAAATAGGAAAAAAATGAAATAAGAGATCAAAATGGAAAAAAATAGTGAAAACAGTTAAACAAAATTGGCAAAACAGGAAAATGTAAAAAAATTGGGAGTAATAAAGAAAATGGGGAAATGGGGAAAAATAGACAAAATAGAAAACAACAAGAAAGAAATAAATAGGGAAATATAGAAAAAAATAGAAACTTGGCAAAAAAAAAAAAAAAATTGGGAAAAAATGGAATAAAATAGAAAAAAGTAGTAAAAAAAAATGGGGAAAATAGAAAAAATCGGTTGTGTCGCCCCAAAACATTCCCGACGAGTATCCACGAATACTTTGTCAGATATTTAATTTTCACATTTTTTAATTTTGACAGGAAGTTGGAAAAATAATTTAAACTGTTCTGAATAGATATTTTCAAGGGGTTTCAAATGACATATATTCAATTCTGTGACATATTGCATCTGTCATTTTTTTATAGTGACACTATCGTTTACAGATGTCGTACAAAAACTAATGGATTCTTCCGACGGGTAACCCAAACCCATACACCAAATTTCAGCTCAATCGGATTAAACGTGTGGCCTCTATCGTGGAAGAATATACACAGACAGACAGACAGACAGACAGACTTCTATCTGGAAATGGTCTTAATCATCTCAGGTGACCTCCAAATGGATATTTCCATCTTTATCTCGAAATTTTTTTTATCTCGTTCACAATACTTTCCCTTGTCGGAGGTGAGACTGGGAAAGAAAAAATAGGAAAACATAAAAAAAATAAGCTAAAATAAGACAAAGTAAAAAAATAAAGAATAATAGAGAAAAATAGGTAAAAGAGGGAAGTACAGAGAAAAACAGGAAAAATGGAAAATCGAAAAGAACGTAAAAAAAATAGAAAAAAATAGAAAAAATAGGAAAAAATAGGAGACACTAGGAAAAACAGGGAAATATATGGTAAATAGGAAATTGGAGAAAAATGGAAAAACCAGGAAAAATAGAAAAAAACGGGAAAAAAATAGGGAAAATCAAAGCAAAAATACGAAAAATGGGGAAAAATAGAATTAACGTGAAAAAATAGAAAAGACTAGAAAAAATGAGAAAAATAAAAAAATAGTATAAAACAGGAAAAAAGAGGAAAATAGAAAAAATAGGTATCGACGTAAACTTTAAATTTTAATGAATTACGGTCGAATTTCGACCACTGGGCGACCACTTTTACTTTCCCAACCCACCTCCGAGAAGGGAAAGTATTGTGAACGAGCAAAAAAAAATTTTCGAGATAAAGATGGAAATATAAATTTTGAGGTCACCTGAGATGATTAAGACCGTTTCCAAATGGAAGGATGTCTGTCTGTTTGTCTGTTTGTCCGTTTGTCCGTTTGTCCGTTTGTCCGTTTGTCCGTTTGTCCGTTTGTCCCTTTGTCCCTTTGTCCCTTTGTCCCTTTGTCCCTTTGTCCCTTTGTCCCTTTGTCCGTTTGTCCGTTTGTCCGTTTGTCCGTTTGTCCGTTTGTCCGTTTGTCCGTTTGTCCGTTTGTCCGTTTGTCCGTTTGTCCGTTTGTCCGTTTGTCCGTTTGTCCGTTTGTCCGTTTGTCCGTTTGTCCGTTTGTCCGTTTGTCCATTTGTCCGTTTGCCTGTTTGCCTGTTTGTCTGTCTGTCTGTCTGTCTGTCTGTCTGTTTGTCTGTTTGTCTGTTTGTCTGTTTGTCTGTTTGTCTGTCTGTCTGTCTGTCTGTCTGTCTGTTTGTCTGTCTGTCCGTCTGTTTGTCTGTCTGTCTGTTTGTCTGTCTGTCTGCAATATGTCATTTGAAAGCCCTTAAAAATCTCTATTCAGAACAATCAAAATTATTTCTTCAACTGTCATCTGTGAAAAATAAAAAATGTCAAAATTTGAAATTTTAACATTAAATATCTGAAAAAGTATTAATCCGATTGAGCTGAAATTTAGAACATCGGTTTGGGTTAGCCGTCGGAAGAAGTCGTTAGTTTTTGTATGACATCTGTCAAACGGAAGTGTCACTATTAAAAAATAACAGACACAATATGTCACGGAATTCGACTTACGATATGTCATTTGAAAGACCTTCAAAATCTCTATTTAGAACAGTCAAAATTATTTCTCCAACTGTCCCCTGTCAAAGAAAATATCAAAATTTGAAACTTTAACATTAAATATCTGAAAAAGTATTCGTGGATACTCGTCGGGAGAGTTTTGGGGCGACACAACCGATTTTTTTTTAAAGTTAAAAATACAAACTTCGTGTTAGATAGTTTATTAAAATGGTTGGCATATCCCAATAGCAATATTATTGTAATTGCCACTGCTACTTCACAATTTAAGCGGTGTTGTTATGTATAAACAAAATTTTAGATACCCACTATGACCTGAAGTGGTAGGAAGCGGGAGGGAATTCGAAGTTGATGACGTGCTTCCCATGCGTCTTAAGTCAAAAAGTGAATTTTAGAATTCGTTTTTAACAATAAAGCAAACGCGTCTTAACCTTGATATACTTGTTATTTTATTTTCACTTTTCACTAAAACAAAATATGAAATAAAAATTGCAATTTCGTTACACCAAACTCTTTAAACTCCGACATTGACAAACCGTCTAGGTAAAACTGAAGTAGTTTCCTCACGTAGTAGGCGGGAGTTCCCTGTATCCAAGAGGCCGTAAATTGAGAATTGGCTCTCATAAAGCAGTACGAGACACTATCGGTCTCACATCAGCTCTACGTGGCTTACATTGGAACTATGAATATCATGAGTTTAGGATCTACTAAATTCACCCTATTCGATACTGCTTTTATGCAGGTCACATCTTCTCTAAGGACAAAGGATTTATTGACTTTGTAACAGGTTTTTGTGTCGCTTTAGAAAATTTCCTCAAATAATTAATACCTTTTTGTCGTGTTTCATTCTGGGAAAATACTGTTTAAATCAGTTAAAGTAAATAATAGTAATTCGAAAAAAGAATTTTTGACTAAATAAAAGATAAGATCATTAAGAAAGTCAATAAAAAAATACTTTTTACTTTTCACACGTTTTATTATTCATTTGTTAGCAAATTTTGTTACTTATGAAAGTTTCTACTCCATTGGATTTATTAATTTAAAGAAAAAAAATCAAAATTATTAGGGTAATTCGAAAATACGTAATTTGCAAAAAGATACTTTTACCCGCTCCTTTTACCGGATTTATAAATTTTAAAGTATGTTGGATTAACGTTTTTGCAAAAAGTGAGAGTTTTAAAAAATAAAAATTTTGGATATCATATATTCTTCTATATTTTTTAATTTTTTAAGTCGAATATCTGGTTGGTGTATACTTTTAGAAATTCTATAATTTTTCTACTACATTTCATAACCAATGACTGCTTTAATTTCAATGGAATCAGGTGTTTATTTTTTGTAGTAATATATTTCATATAGCTCCTTTTACTTTCCCGACCCATCTCCGAGAAGGGGAAGTATTGCGAACAAGCAATCTGTCTGTCTACCTGTCTGTCTGTCTGTTGTAGCGTATATTTGATATACGCTAACTTTTGATATATTCTTTAATCAGTGTTGTTAAGTATTTAAATACAAGTATTTAAAATTGTATTTTAAATAATTTCTATGTATTTAAACACGTAGTTAAATACATAAACTTTATTTGTATTTACTGTGTATTTAAAATACATTTTTGTCTAACATTTTAAATACTTTAGTTAAAGTTTAAATACATTATTTCTCGGAAATTTTGACATCATTCACTTGCTTTCTCTTTTTTCTGGAAATAAAGATTTCCCTAACTTCGGATAAACCCTTCTTGCATCTTCTACTTGTCGGACTGGCGGTTACTGTTTATTCCACAAATTGTTCTGTTACTTGGTCTCTAATCCCTATTATCTATTATTTAACAACACTGTATTTAATTAATTTCGAAACATGTATTGTCGCTTAACGACATCTATTGGACCGAAAATCAATTTACTGTTATTTAAAATAGTAACCTCTCATAGTTGTCGCTTAACGACATCTATTAGACAGACTATTAATTAACCGTCATTTAAAGTAGTATTCTTTTAAATCGACGATTAAGTGCTGTCATTTAAAATGGTACTCTAAAAAATCATTATTATTAATTTTTACACGCTTTTACGCCTAGTGGCGGTATTAACCTAAAAATTTGTATAAAACTTTGAGCAGACAAAAGTTCGGCCTTTTGTGTCTTGTGTAGTGAAACTCTAAGTTAATCTTAACTTATAATTCATTATCTCATTTTGAAAATTTTATTATCTTTTTATATCACTTTGATTGCGATGGTACAATGGAAATAGGTCAACTTATTTATAATTATCTGAGCTCGCGTTATAGCATTGATTACTTGATTTTGATTCGTTTTGATTTTGTTTGAATAGGCATTTTTTTAGGGTTCCGTACCCCAAAGGGTCGAAACGGAACCCTATTGCTCTCACTCGCGTGTCCGTCCGTCCGTCCGTCCGTCTGTCACACCGTTCTAGCAGTTAAACCGTTGGAGGTAGAGTCTTCAAATTTTCACAGTATATGTGTCTTGTTGACCCAAAGCCATATCAATTATAAAAAATATTTTCAAATGGGGGCCATACAACTAAAGGGGGGCGTTGAAAAAAAAATATGGAAATCCCTATCAAGTGAGGTATCGTTGAATAGTGCTCATTGAGTTGATCAAAGCCATATATTTTTACCTCTCGCCCTTTAGATAAGAGAGGTATAGGAATCATGCTAAAAATTGGGTAGTGAGTTTTCAATGGATAAACAAGTTTTAGGGTCCCTAGAATACGATTTTAATATTTTCGCGATGATGTCTGTGTGTGTGTGTGTGTTAGTGTGTGTGTGTTAGTGTGTGTGTGTGTGTTTGGATGGATGTTGTAGTAACGATAACTCAAAAACCACTGAATTAAAAAATTTGAAATTTTGCATACAGGATTCTGATACCCTAGATTAGATCTGATTAGATTTTGGTGCCAATCGGACAACCGGAAGTGGCAGTTGCTATGGGTGATGACGCTATTACTATACAAAACGGCAATAAAGTTTTACACATTTATTTTGTATACTCTATAGTTTATTTTCGTATCATTAAATTTTTCAAAAGTTTTGCCATTGTTGCCAGATTTACAAAAAAGTAATTTTTTTTCATACTTTTTTGTGCTAACCTGTAAATTTTTGATTCAAAAATGGCGAGAGGTCATGTGTTGGTCACATCAGATTTTTTTTTTAAATATTGCAAAATGTAGGCATGAGAAGCCGCCAAAGTCAGCATTTTTTACAAAATTTTGTTCCGAAGAATTTTTTAACTTTACATTGACCAATGAACTTGAAATTTGGTGATAATGTTTATTGTTGCGTATATTTTACCAACAAATACCAATATATTAATAAATATGATTCTTTCATTACCATTCCCTAATGGGCTACTTTTGAATTACGAAATCTAATATATATGATAATATGTAGATATTACTTATTAAATGACTAACATGATACCTTAAATAACTTTGCACAAATTTACTTCTTCTTTAAGAAATAGCAGATTAAAATAAATAATGACGTACAACCTGAGATTTGATGTAATTGGCTCTTTATATATAATTATATAACGTCACTTTGAAAACGGGACTGTCTATTAAACCAAAATTTGTTTACGTCTTTATATATATATATATATATATATATATATTATATCGGTTGCGATTTTTTATTTGTGATTGTGGGAGTGTTCTGAAAAATGGAGAATGAATATATAAAAGCTACATCAAATAATCTACCTAATGTGAATTAATTTATGATACGCGATTATAAAAATCGATGAAATTTAAATTTAGGTAAGCCTGCAGTTTAAGTATGATAGAAACGTGTTTCTAACGCACATTCACATTAAACCAAATTCTACTGCTTTTGGATGTTATTTCTTATTAACCATTAACGAAATCCGCTCAAAATCGATATACCGATTATTTTAGTTTTTCCACCAAATATAATATGTGGTCGAATAGACACTTTCAAACTAAATTTGCAAAAGGAGAGGAGTTACAGGTAGTACGTCATAGCCCGCAAGATTTAAAAATAGAAGCCAGTAGGGCCCAAAAGCGTTAGGATTTAAAATTATTAATCAGCGTAAATAATATATTTTGACCTTATATATTTAATAACAATTTTTAAAAAAATCACAAAAGTAGCCCATTGTTATGGTTCCGTACCTCTGTATTTATACGAATTGTGATAATTCGATATTTAATTTTTTTTTATCTGTGCAATCGTATAAGTTTTATTAAAAATAAATGTTTCATCTTATAAGTTTTTTTCTATCTTTGTCGGTTACGCTGATATTAACAAATGTATTCGTTGCATTTCAAAATTTGTTAATATACCTAAAGTGTATATTCGGATTGTGATATTCATAATATTTTTTTCTTCGTCGAACACACATGCTCCATGTTATTTTTATTTTCCCTTGTTTAAATCTTTTTACCAAGTATTATTGACTTATTAGTTCGATTAAAATTTTAAAGTCCTTTAAGAATCCTGCCTCTGCACAGCTGGCTTATATTCTACATTTTGTACGGAACCCTAAATGTGCGAAGGCCGACACGCACTTGACCGATTTTTTTTTATATCTTCAGGTGTAAGACAACATGGCTGCCTGACCGAATCCGGTTAGTCATTGTGTAATTTGACATTTATTCTGTAATAATTTAGCTTATGTAGAGCTATTAAGCGTTTGTTTTATAAAAAAAGAAACTTCAATTTCTAGCTGAACGTATCATACCTTCTTTTAAATTTGTTGGTGTTGAAGAGTTTTTTTTTGTATAAATCTTAACTGCGTTTAATTTTGGGACCTCTCGTTAACACGGTTGTACCTTCGTCCATCGAGGTTATATTCTGTTTTCTTTCATATTGTTTTGTTTCACTACAGAATAAAGCGAGCTTCTGTCTTGGTATGTCAACATATGTTTTCTTGTCGAAAAAAACCGTTCTTGCTATATTTCAAATTGTTGCTTTATTTTTTTTCTTTAAATTTATAAAACGTCACATATTCATTTAGTTGTCAAATCGTCTTTGGCCAGGACAATTTGACATATAATATTTGTTCGATTACTTTAGCACGTATTTGATCATTTTTTTCACATATTGTTATAATTTTTACTATACGTTTCTTACTGATTACTGTTTAAAATCATATATTATTCATTGTAACTTTTCATCACATTGCTTTCAGTGATTATTGTTAAAAATCCAATTTGTTAACTGAAATTGTTTATACGTTTTTCTTTTATGAGGCTTTTAAATTGATTATTTGCCTACAAACATTCATTTGATGCACTAACGGTCTGTGTGAGACAATTTTGAGTTCAATCAGTGTGTTTACAGTCCTTTGCCGTTCTTTAAGACAATACTTTTAATAGAAATCAGTGAAGTTGTGGTTGTGCGTGCAACCACACATTAACTCTTGAGTCTTTGGTTTTATACAGTCAGCCAAGTGAGTTTTCGGTCATTAACTCTGAAACATTTCTTTGTTTACATGTAAACCCTCTGGGAGCCGTTGGCTGATTTATCTGGACCGAAAAGAGCCTGGTAGCCTTTTTGAAGACTCCTCAGAACATAGAACATCTTCTGGGTCACACTTCACGGGATATCATTTGCAGGCGAACAACCAAGACTGCAAAGACACACACTGCTGCTATCGTGCCACAGACTACCCATTCACTTGGACGTAGGACGTCTCACTCGCTATTTGAGGACCTCCTGGATAAAATTTACTGAAAGAAACCCGATTAGTGCAGAAAATCACAAAGTTCCCAAAGGTGGAACCCAAATCATTTTCAACTTCATTCATTAAATTCACTACAATTTATTTTTATCTGTTTCATTTTTGACACCTCTCCAGTAAATGTTTTTTGTGTTTGATTTAACGACTAAACAATTAATTTATCTAGTGGGAGATCAACTAGTCGGGATCCTTCAGACAGATATAATAGGCAAGTGGCGCTCAGGCAATTCATTTATTTTGCAATATTATTAAAAATAATTTTAACTCATCCATCCTGAGTCAAAGTTATTAACTTTTGTTGCGCTAAAATTAACAATATCGATTTTTTCATTTACAATAAACAAATGTTTGGACCTATAATATACATAATACAAATATTTAGAAAATTGTCTATCATTTCTTAAATATACAGGACCGTATTCTATTTTTTGACATTAAATTTCAGTACCTGCATGTTTTTTGACTGGCATAAATACAAATTTTAATGAAAGGAAATTTTATTATAATTAGTAAGGAATAAGAATACAAAAAACGGTTAAACATTAAATTCATAGTAACTGTTCAAAATGTTGACCGTCCACTCAACAGCACTTCATACAACGTTTCCTCATGTCAAATGCGCACTCTCTGAAAAATGATCGACATGTTATTTTTATATGGAAGAAAGGCAGTATGGTTGTTTGAACAAAAATTTCCTAAATCGCCAAATATCTTATTATTTAATTTACACATTGAAAAAATACCGAGGAAAACTTAAATTTAATAATTAAAAGGAAGGATGCAAAAAATCTAAAAACGACAATTACTACAGAAAAAGTCTCGATATTTTCTGCAGCCCTTATATAGTGTAAAATATCTGGTTTCTTTTTAAATAAAACACTATTTAATCTTTTACTGTCGCTAGCTCGAAATCGAATGAATCCATCCAACTTATATAAAAACATGAATCATTATATCTCAATACAGTACATCTTTCCCTTTTTCCAAATTCATTATTTATGTACAATTTTCCAACAAATAATTGAGAACAATATTATAATGTAATGTTACAAAATTACTTTCATAATTTGCACAAGGAAAGGAACAAAGTAAAAATAACATTAAACAAAATCCCCAATACCAATAAATAACAATTAAAGTTATAACACTATTTTATAAAATTATACAAATAGGTAATAGGTAAATAACAGAACCAATGACCAAATTACCAATTAAGAATATAGTTTTTATCGACAGTCAATGGTATCACTTTCATTTTTTTTTGTTTTTTACAACCTTCCATTCTCCTTCAATTTTTTTCAGATGGACAATATTCCTTCTATATTCCTGTCCCGTCTTGTCATCTCTAATTAAAGTGTCGCCACTATTATTTTCTACTACAGTATACTCTTTAGGGTTAAAGTTGCTGGTTAATTTATTTTCCTTAATTAAATTTTTTCCATAAACCTTGTCTCCAATTTTCAAATCGCTTTCTACAGCTTTCCATTTTCTATCGCTGAATTCTTTACCTTTTTCCTTTTCTATAGTGTCTCTTTCCGTAACTACTTCATTTATTGTTCCTTTTAGCAAATCTATAGTGGGTAATTTATCCCGTAGCTGTCTTCCAAAAAACAGTTCTCCAAGTTCTCCAGGTGTTTTTCTGGTTACTGAATGTGGAGTCTTGTTATACATAACTAGATAATCTAACAACTCCTGTCTCCAGTCCTTTTTCATAACCTGGCTGATTTTTAATCTTTTTAGAATGCCTTTATTTTGGCGTTCTACTTCACCATTTTGTTGTGGCCAATATGGGATTGTATTATAGATGCGTATTCCGCATTCATTACAAAAATTCTTCATTTCCGCGCTTATAAATTGTCTGAATTGCCTGCCATCGTCCATCGTTATAGATTGCGGATAACCCAGTCTAGCAAATGTATCTTGTAATACTTTAATGGTATTTGCAGCGGTTATTTCTTTCATTATTTTTATTTTGTTATAAATACTAAAGTAGTCAACGATAACAAAAATATAGTCACCACTGGTAGAGGTCCCATAAAATCTACAGCTGTATCCACCCAAGGCTTGGTTGGAATTTGTCTCATTTTCATAGAGTTGGGTGGATTCGGAGCAGATACTAAGGTGCAACCCTTGCAGGAATTTACCATCCTTTCCGCCTCACTGTGCCGCTTCTAATACTCTCTGACGCAATACTTTAGATATTACGATTCTTGTGCCTCGTAGGAGTACTTCTTCCCCAAAGCAAAGTTCATTTTAGAATATTTTATATACCATCCCACTTATTATTATTAAGCGATTCTTTAACCTTTAGAGTTTCTGGGTCTGTTTCAGACAGGGCCCTAATTTCACTGAGAGGCACTGCTTTGGGTCGGGCAAAATCTACTACCTGGTTAATGTATTCGTCTTGGTCAAAAGTTGTATTTGACTCTGCTATGCATAGTCTTGACAAAGGGTCAGCTACATTATATTTCCCCGGTCTGTAGATAACTTTGTATTTGAACGCTTGCAGCCGTAAAACCCACCTTTCAATTCGAGCGCTAGGTTTTGATTTGGGCCCGAATATTACTTCTAGTGGTTTATGGTCTGTGATTAACTCGAACTCATCCAAACCATAAAGAAACATTTTGTAATGTTTAACTGCCCAAACCAAACCACGCTGGATTCTGTCCTTTAAATTGGATCAAAACTGCGCCTAAACCAACTGGACTGGCATCTGCGACTCCTTGTGTTTTATCCTTTGGGTCATAATAGCCTGGAGTTTTAATTGAACTCAATAATGTTTTTAATTGTGTGAATGCTGTTTCTTGTTCTTGTTTCCAATATTTCTTAATATTTGCCTGTTTGCCCAATTTTAACCTTAAATGTTTGCGCAGTGGTTCGGTCTGCGTTGCTTAATTGGGAATCCATTTGCCGACGTAGTTCAAAAGCCCTAGAAAACTATGGATTTCATCGACTGTAACTTGTGGTCTAAAACTCTGTATAACCTTAATATAGTTTTCTAATTGTCGAATTGATATTGCGGAAAGTTGGTGTCCTAAGAATTTAACTCGAGTTCGTTTAAAAATGCATTTTGCTTTATTTAGCTCTATATTGTTTTCCGCCAAAACATTAAGTGTTGAATTAAGTCTTGTATCATGTTCGGTTCCATCTTTGCCGAAAACCAATATGTCATCTATGAAGTTAGATAAAATTCTTTCTAATATTTTTTTAGAAAATTTCAGGAGCATTAGTTATTCCAAACATTAGTCTCTTGTAACGAAAAAGCCCCTTCCTTCTTATGAACGTGGTTATTTGACGGGATTCAGGTGCCATTTCAATCTGGTGAAAGGCGTTCTTTATATCCAATTTAAAGTGACCTTTATACCCACATTTCTTACAAACTGCACCAATAGCTGGACAATCTCTATTGTATCTCTGATCTTTAGCGCCGCATCTGCCACAATATTTAGCCTTATTATTAGGATTCCATGCTTTTACATTATCTACTGATTGTGAACAACTTGGTTTATTATCAACAAAATTCTTCATCTGTTGTTGGACTGCTTCTAAAGAGTTTGCTTCCCTCACAATATCATTCCGTGTAACTTGGTACCCCTGATGATAATATTTTCTTGCGCAATTCAATTCAGTTACATTTCTCAGCGATCTGATCAATTAAATTTTGTTCAGAATTAGTAAACCTACATTTTTGCGCTTGATTGCGGAGCCTTATTAAATATTTATCAAATTTTCCGTTTGGCAACTGCTCTATCAAGCGAAACAAATGTCGTTCATATATTTTACATTGCTTACGCGTAAAGTATTTATCTAATTTACTTAAAGCTACCTGGAAAACATATTCTTGACCATCTGGACTTGATTCTGGTAAATTATAAAAATCTCTTGCAGTCCCATTCCCCCGGAATGTAACAACAATGCTTTCCTATTTGTTGGAGACTCGACGTTAGATATCTCAATGTATATAAGGAAAGCCTTCCTCCATTTTTTCCATCGTACTCGGGTTGAATTTGGATCGCCATCGCAATCAAAATGTTCTATTGTTGGTAACATGGACATTTTATTGTCTCGATATACACTGAACCAGGAATAATTCTTTTCAGCTTCTCGGTATACACTGAAACAGGAATAATCCTTTTCAGCTAAGCTACCTTGCGAATTATCATTTTGTTGGCTCGATATACTTGAAGCAGGAATGTTCCCTTTCAGCTATACCGCCTTAAGAATTATTTTGTTGGCTCGATATACACTGAAGCAGGAATGTTCCCTTTCAGCTATACCGCCTTAAGAATTATTTTGTTGGCTCGATATACACTGATGCAGAAATGTTCCCTTTCAGCTATACCGCCTTAAGAATTATTTTGTTGGCTCGATATACACTGAAGCAGGAATGTTCCCTTTCAGCTATACCGCCTTGCGACTTTGTACATATACATACGTCTTACATGCCAGTCAGTACCCCTCTCTTAATTAAATTTAATCATTGTTTTATTTATATATATTTATTTATTTATTTATTATTTTTTTGTTTTGTTTGGATGTCAGCACAGCACATTTTCATGTCTGTGAAGATTTATTTGTACCACTGCATGCCTACGTCGTATACTACAAGTCAATTAACTTGGTATTATTGTATTTTTTCCATTCTTTTTTCGTATTTTTTTTTTTTTTTGATAAATTCAGTAAATGAAATGTCCTTATTTCATTATATTGCCAAATTTTATCACATATTATTTCTAATAAAATATTTAGTACTTATATTTCCGTTTTCACTCGTCGCCACTGTAAAATATCTGGTTTCCTTCTAAATAAAACACTATTTAATCTTTTACTGTCGCTAGCTCGAAATCGAATGAATCCATTCTCCCCCGGCCACCGGCAGATTCATTTATTAATCATCCAACTTATATAAACACATGAATCATTATATCTCAATACAGTACATATAGTTTGACCCAACAGTTTTTCAAAGAGTGCGTTTTGACATCAGATAACGTTGTAGGAAGTGCTGTGGAATGAACGGTCAACATTTTGAACAGTTACTATGAATTTAATGTGTAACCGTTTTTTGTATTCTTATTCATGACTAATTATAATAAAATTTTCCTTCGTTAAATATGTATTTATGCCAGTTAAAAAACATGCAGATAATGATTTCCTGTCAAATAATAGAATACGGTCCTGTATATTTAAGATATGATTTTTTCAAAAATTTCTGCTCAATGATAAACTACTTTCTAAATATTTGTATTGTGTATAGTAGGTCCAGACATGTGTTTATTATAAATGAACAAATACAGATTTAACATCGACGATAGAAAAGACGAATTGCAGACTTCTCTTCAAAGTCAAATATCTCCAAAATTGTTGATTTTAGCGCAACAAAAGTTAATAACTTTTTGTAAAATAAATAACCAAAGATTTAAATAAAATGAAAAAAAATCGATTTACACAGTGTCGTAAAAAATAGGGGGGCCGAAGTTACCACTACCCATTATTGTGCGCCACTGGAGGAAGTACGCCAACCATTTTTTTAGGTCAATTTTCAAGCATCTAAAAATTAAATCGACTGCCAAGTTTGAACAAAAAATTTAAAACGGTAGGTGAAATATCGCAAAAAAATGATTTAAATTTTTCAACTTTAACCAGCTGTATCTCGCAAACTAAGAATCTTAGGGGCTTATGCACCTAACTCATTTTTCAACATTTGTTAAGGGCTATCACCTGTAAAGCGTTGTCGGTCGAATATCGGAACACCCTGTATATATATGTTGAGTGGTTTATTAGTTTGACTGCTAAATAAGGATGAAACTAGTATTATTTCAGGGACTGCAGTCTTGGGTAAAATAAAAGAGTACTCTTTTTTCTTATTTCGAGCTTTCGAGGCTTTATTGTCTCTTCATCAGGAAAACTACAATGGTTACATGATGTTATACAATTAAAATTAATTAATTAAATCTACAAAGTACTTACATGAAATTTGAGAATTGATAAAGTGAAATTTTGGAACAGTTAACTTATTTTTTAAAAATAAGGACATTAGTTAAAAAATTAAAATAAAATTTATTAAAAATTGTCAAAATTATGCGTTTGACATTTGAATAATTTTAAAATTATGATAGGCACGTATGCATGGTTGAACTATATCAGGTTAGATATTGCGCAGGAAATGTGACTTCACCTGGCGCCAATCAAAAATGTTTAATGTGTCATTATATGAGGTTATTGTGTTTTTACTAGATTTTTATTTATTTTCACCTATAAACTGATTCAAAATGTATTGTGCAATATTTGTGTTGTAAAAGTAATACTCGGTCTAAAAACAGTACAAAGATTTTTCGTATTTCCGAAGAGCCCTTTATTAAAATTATATGTATAAACATGTTAGGTAATATTTTTAGACTTTATTTTAAATAATACAAAAGAAGTACTGTAAGAATTGTGTAAGAGCTTAAAGTCGTTACGTATTCATTTATTAATTTTAGTATTTTTTCCACTACTAGTATTAGAAGATGTCATTATTTATGCTGCGTTCGAGTCGAGAAGTTAAATTTTTCCACGACCATTACTGAATGTATCAATTCCGAAATTATTTTTAATTATAGAATGTAAACATTCACACTCTAGAGTCAGAATATTTATTCTATAATACTTGCCTCTTATGTATTTTGCATGTATTTTCATTCTTTATCAAGGTAAAGAATGGATATTCTGTATTCGAACTAAACGATATGGATTGCCCTGGATTTCAAAGACGTCACTGTCAGATATAAAATGGCGACGATGATAATTATTTTCAAACAAGTTTTAATTTAAACAAAATAATGAGTGAAAAATCAAGTGAAGTAGATATTGAATTTAATAATATCTGAAATTGCAAATTATGAAAAAACACCAATTCACCAGATTTTAATTTCGGTAAGTGTACCTTAACACTATAAATATTAATCCAATGCAATTTAAATATGTCAACAAATAATTTGTGTTCAGATTTAATTTAATTTTGATTCATACTTTTTGATCGTGGAGAAAATATAGTCTGTTACTCGGTTAGAATGAAAAAATTCGACACTCGTGGTTCCTCACGCTCGCTAACGCTCGCGTTCGGAATTTTCCACTCGTCGAATTTTTCATTCTAACCTTGTTACAGAATCTACTATTCTCTCCTACAAGTAGATAATTTTTGATTATCTACTAGTGGTAGATAATAAAAACAATTGAAGACTAAACGTGATGGCAGAGGTAGGCGATCTTACGAAATCTTTCAAATTAATTATACGCATCTGTCATTGCGTTTGTCAAAAGAGTTTTATTTGAGTTATAATTAAAAATTCAACAGCAAATAAGCTCTTTCTATTGTATAGAAAACAACTGCCCATAAAACCAAAGAGAAAATAACTAAAGAAAAATAATCCAAAATTCGTTACAAAATAAATATCTAAATAAAATGTCTCAAAAACACCCCCAATTCAAAATCCGGGGAAGAAAATTCATATTTAATTTGCGTCCGGACAAGTAAACCATTTGTTTAATTGACCGTTCACAGCGGCGCGCCGTTGTGTCTTCGGAAGGGTTAAGTCAGGAGTCTCATTTACCAATTACAACAATACACAATACATTACACAGAAAATCTTGTGTTTTTATGAGTTGGTCAAGATTGTTACTATGTCTATTAAGGTACGGTCCCTTTTAAACAAAAAAAAATTAATTATTTTGGGATGGTAGGAGGCAATGTGATCTCCCCTCCCCGTGAAATTTTCCCAATGAGGGATGTCGCAGACGGCAATAGACCCGCGGGCATTCCATCTTCCTACCTGAATGATTATGACATTATTGACCATAGTAATTACACGTGATTTCAAATCACTCAATTAAAAAGGTTATAAAATAGAAACAAACAGAAATATAAAAATAATTACACAAACACAAAATACAAATTGGTAAAATGTGACAAATGTCTTCTCTTTCGTCCACCCAGTGGCGGGTCTCTGTGAGGGGTCCTCACATACAAATAGAGTAAAGAGTAAATAATGTCTCAAGGTTTTGATTTTTGTAATTATCATAAAAGGTTGAAATTACGGAATATACGATTTGAAGGTTTTTCAGTGTTTTATTTTTTTTACTTGCAGCAAACTTTACTATAACGAATAAAAATACAGCACAACTGGGTCCTTTAACAATACTAGACGATCAGGTATATTTTATGATAAATTTGAATATAAAAGTTTCTTACCGAAATGGCCATCGGTTTGTTACTTTGTACTCGCCTTTTTCATGAGATAAATGGTCAGGGGGGTGGGAGGTTACAATATATGAAATAATTTGTTTCCGTAAGGATGAAAATTTTATTTCTGACCAATGAAAAACAGTACTTGTTGATAACTTTGACCATTTGGCAGTTAGCTGCTAAGATATTTATCTATTTTTGTGGGCTTGTAGTTTGTTTTTAGTTGTAGAATAAAGATAAATATGAGTGAAGGTCAGTTATACTGTAACTATAGTTATTATTTAAAAGACGAAAATACAATGACAGTCTTCAATGAAAATAAAATTATCAAACTGAAACTGAAAATGTCTCGGAACCATCTGCTAAGACCGAAATAAATTTAAGTAAAACTAACCATCTACAATTTTTCCATCTTTTATTTTTCTTTTTTTACTTAGTAATAAAAATCCTCGCATCGTGAAAATACCATAAAGATCCTTTTTATGACTTGATTTTGATATATATATATATAAATAACATTACAAAAATATTAGGTTATGCATAATATTAATAAAGGTATCTGACAGTTGATTCATGTTTGCACGCATGCCTATTTCAAACGAATGTAGGTTGACAAAAAATAATTTTTTAACTGCTTAATTTTTATTTTTTATTTTTACTGCTTAATTCTTAT
Organism: Neocrepidodera transversa; assembly: GCA_963243735.1. NCBI lineage: Eukaryota > Metazoa > Arthropoda > Insecta > Coleoptera > Chrysomelidae > Neocrepidodera > Neocrepidodera transversa. The sequence goes on along the minus strand of OY725340.1, from coordinate 27,903,736 downwards.
GTAAATGTACGTGCAAGAGCCTTTAGGCCTGTAGAAATAGACAGAATTTGCCAAAAATTTAACAATAATTTATTAATTATTTTTAACTTGAAACCTCCTTTTTTTTAACTGATTTGTTTCAAATTTCTAGTTTGGGGATATAACTATATTCATATTTTTAAAAATTGTATAGTAATTATTGTCTGTGTCATTGTGAGAAATACTTTCGTAAGTATTCCTAAAAAATGAAAATAAAAACACATGTATAAATAAATTTATTTCTGAAAAAACTCCCAATACAAATAGGAAAAAAGGAACGAAAAAATGGATAAGAAACGTAAACTAAAATAGCATGTAATGATATAAAATTTAATAAAAACAAATCAATAAATGCTTAATTTTGCATAATACAGCTATATACTTACGTTGTAGACTGCATTTAACGGTAAAAGCGGTTTTCCAGCATATCTTTCTCTTGAAAACTACTTAATCAACTTTAAAATTAGAAGTTTGCTCTTTCTCGTTATACCGGGAAGGCATTTTGACAATGAACAATTAATTGAAAAAGGCGAAAATAATCAAAAATACTCAACAAATCAAAATATGGCAACTTCACTGTCAAAAGTAATAAATAATCTGAATTAGTTAGAAATACGTCAATGACGTCATAATTCCGTCTCATCCATTTCAGGATGGTTAAACAAACTCTAGCTTTACCGTAAAGCTAGCAGAACCGCAGAGAATTTTAAAAGAAATTATAGCCGATAAAAAGCCGATAATTTTGGTATCTTTAGTGTCTTCTGATTTTTGCTGTATTAACCGCGATTCTGCTTTATTATTTTAGGTATCAATGTTAGAACTTATTTTTAAGTAATATACAACCTGTAACAACTGGGCTGCGTTCAGATTTAAAGTGCGTTTTACACCCAGGATGTTGTGACGTCTTATAGGAATTGTCTTGTAAATATGAACGACTGGGGCGTGATTATTTAAGCTATTATTTATTTTCGAAATCAAGTTCTAATGAAGAAGAAATTGTAAGAGATTGCAAATATATAGAATGAGAAACAGGATAAATAGAAGTAACCAAGAGCGGAAAATTTCATTCAAACCATCTCTAACTTCACCACAATGGAATTTAGAGAAAATTTTCGATTAATACGTCCAGCTTATGAAAATCAAGTTTACATAATCTCACCTATCTTTGTAATAATACCAAATTATTTTTTGTTTCTTATTAAATTGTTTTCATAATCTTGAACAAGATAATAAAATTTTGGTAGAGTCTGAATCAATTTTAATCAGATTTTAATTTATTTCATTTATTTATTTAATAAGGCAACTGCCAATTTTATGATATTTGTGAGGTTAGAAAGACGTTCATTCCATTTAAAAACATTGACTTATGCTCAAACTGCGCATGTAGGATCAATTTTCTCCAAGTATTCACTGGGATGAAAAGTTGTCGTCTAGACGATAAATATGAACGCAAAAGTATGTACACTCGGACAAAACGCCCTCTAAATCCGAACGAGATTTGACGTTCGGTGTGCACTCTGGACGTAAATCTGAACGGAGCCCTGTGATGACAACAATAAATCTTATGTGATAGATTGCAAATTAATTTTTGTATTTGTCATCTCGATGACAGCTGATGACATCACTAAATTCAACCATTTTACATTATTGGTTCTTTATTTCCATTTTTTGTAGTAATAATACCAGTATTTATGTGTACTAATAAAAAAAATAGCAGAAAGTATTCGTGGATAACTGGTCTTTAAAACACTTGACCTATTTTGAGAAAAATCGCGCGTGTTCTATTAAATGACAGCTGGCCGCCATGTTGCCAAATCCTCCTTGTCAGTCCATGTGATTTCAAAATTTCGAAATTAAAAAAAAGTATGATCCGGGGCGTTTTAAAGAAAAAAAATTTGGGAAATCCATTTTTTTTTAATATCTTTTAGTGAGAAAAATTTCGTACGGGGTCGCAAAAAACCCAAAAAACGATACCCTCCTTTCTTGTGTTACGTAATATATTAGTTGTAATTATAAGTGCAATTTGCACAACTTTTGAAAATATTTCAGCGGTTGTAAACATGCAAAAAATTAATTATTAGTGAATAAATTAAGTTTCCGTTTTTCGTACAAAGTCGCAAAATTACAAATTCATTGGGACCGCTATTATCTTTATTTGCAACCAAGATATAAGTTTTTTGTAATTATTTCGATGCTTGTGTGTATCAAAAATGGCAGCATCGAAGAAAAAAGTTTGATAAATAATTGATCCGTTTGTAGGAAATGGTTGCAAATCTACGTGAAGATGTTAAACTGTTTTTCCATGCACTGTACCAATTTGCAGAACTTTTGTAATTTTTTTAAACCAACTACAATGGAAAACAACAAACGAGAAAAAAAACAATGTTTCATAACTTTTACAAGGTTACAAACTTAATGCATGTTGTAAAACATTAGTACTAGCAGTATTCCAAATTTGCAAAACTTTTGAAATTTTCAGTGCAAAAATAAAGCATTAAAACGTGTTTTTCGATTTAAACAATGTTCCGTTCATCCCAGACTTCTGCAAAATTTTATAGTTTGTTTTCATTAATGTACTAACACATCATGAAAATTTGAAAACTTTTTGAATTAATGTGAATGGAGAGTTCAACTTGAAATATTAGTCCATCTTTTTTTGCATTATTTGAAAAAAAAATGAATTTCTTTTTATGAAAAAATCGTTTTTTCTGCTTTTTTCTTTAATTAACATGAAAAAATTGATATTTAAAAGTTACTGCATCTATGCAACTTGTAGTGCACCTACGTCACTTATGTGCAATAACTGCAGCATAATATTAACGTGGGCCAGTTTTTCTAAATAAAATTGACGCTTTCAAATATAAATGACATTTGTATATAAAGTGTCGTTTGGTCAATATGTTTTTAATTGTGTTTACTTTTACCTTTGTTTACGTATCTTTACAAATACAAATAAATACGGAAAATTATCAATATCAACCAGCTCTACAGAGTGTACAAACTACAACAGTGACAGTGAAATTTGCAGTAAGCAGACGCGGACGCAACCTTTCATTTAATCAGGAACGCTTGTGCCCAGCACTTATGTACCAAACAGCAAATTATTACCTGATCTCGTTAAAATAGTCGTTTTCTTTATCTAACAGCGGAATCTAATATCTATTTATCTCTCTCCATAATGGTTTTCTCCATCTTTGTCTGTATAAGTGCTATTTAACATTCGTATTCTTCTTTACACATTTGCAGTTAATGGCTTGACGGTATCTTCATTGCACATAATTGACGTCACGATCGTAATGGCGGCATATTCAAACAATTGTTTGTTTGTAATTTTATCAGTACCATTATGTGTAAATTTTAAATTTTAACTTGAACTTAATTTTATCTACTTATTACCCCATGATGTTGATGGTAAGCCCCTTCTTATTATTAATTTTGTACCTGTTGTATTAACGAGCGCTATTGTAGACCTGATGATGGCGGAAGCCGAAACTAGTTGCCAATTTCACTAAAACAACTTTGAAAAAAAAAACATATATTGTGGTACTGGACTTTGTGTGTTTCATTACTCAATTAGAAATTTGAATTATTAAATTAATTTATTCAAAAATTTAGCTCAAATTACGGTAGATAATTAAACTCAATGGGTTTTATTTGATTAATTCTAACGGTTAATAAAGAAAAAACGTGAGGTTATATTTTAATATTTCCATTAATTGTCTCCAACGACTGGCCTACTTGTCCAGTTTTTGAAGTGATGATACAAACAATTTTGATTGAAAATAAAATAACTGTTTGGGTTTATTACGTAGAAGAGACAATAAAATAAATGTAAAACTATAATATTTAATTATCAAAAATTGAGACAAAATAATTAGTTACATTCTCCTTCATTTTGGACACAATATTGAGGAATTATAGCTTCAGCATTTAATCCTCTTTGGACCAATCGGAGTCTATGCGCAAAAAATCTTGATTTAGCAGATTCTGCATTGGAAGAAGGATTCGTCCACAATCTTTCTGCTGCTGCTGCTGCTCTGGGCCATATTTTAGAATCTATGTTTGAATCGTCTACGTATTCTCCCCACATGCAGACCTTGAATAAATAAAAAAATGTACAGATCACCAGAAAAAAATCTTCCACAGTTAAAAGTAACATGGTGGATGGATATCCTAATCAAGAAATGAAAATTACAGCCAAAATTCCATTAAATAAAAAAAAAATTGGCTGTGTCACTTCAGAACTTTCCCGGCTCGACCGTAGAGAATAGGTTATTTATTATTATTATTTTAATTACAAAATACCAAGTAGTACATTAATTTATGCACTGAAACATTTTGAACTAAAGAGCATTATTTACCTCCAATTTAAAAAAAAAATGGAAAATACTAAATGTGAATTTTTCTCACCATCTAGCGGCGAAACTATAAGGAATTCGATAAAAAGTTAAACATAACAGTAAAAGCAAATTTGATGATTTACAACTTTGCACAAGAAAATTTTGCACTAAATGCATTGTTTGTCCTCAAAGAGAAACCAGAGAAAACCTACATGCACATTTTTTACTGGCCCTCTAGTGGCGCAACTATTGGAAATTCTGGAAAAAGCATAAGACAATAGTTCTAGGGAATTTTATGCTCTAAAACTTTGTACTACAACATTTTGCACTATAGTGTATTGTTTGTCCTCAAAATCAAGAAAAACTGGAGAAAACCTATATGCACATTTTTTACGCGCCCTCTAGTGGCGCAACTATTGGAAATTATGGAAAAAGTTTGAAACAAAAGTTATAGGGACTTTTATGCTCTAAAACTTTGGACTGCAACATTTTGCACTTAAGTGTATTGTTTGTCTTCAAAATCAAGAAAAACTAGAGAAAACCTATATGCACATTTTTTACGCGCCCTCTAGTGGCACAACTATTGGAAATTATGGAAAAAGTTTGAAACAAAAGTTATAGGGACTTTTATGCTCTAAAACTTTGGACTACAACATTTTGCACTTCTTAAGTGTATTGTTTGTCCTCAAAATCAAGAAAAACTAGAGAAAACCTATATGCACATTTTTTACGCGCCCTCTAGTGGCGCAACTATTGGAAATTATGGAAAAAGTTTGAAACAAAAGTTATAGGGACTTTTATGCTCTAAAACTTTGGACTACAACATTTTGCACTTAAGTGTATTGTTTGTCCTCAAAATCAAGAAAAACTAGAGAAAACCTATTTGTATATTTTTTACACGCCCTCTAGTGGCGCAACTATTGGAAATTCTAGAAAAAGTTTGAGACAAAAGTTGTAGTGAATTTTACGCTCTAAAACTTTGTACTACAACATTTTGCACTAAAGTGTATTGTTTGTCCTTAAAATTAAAAAAAAGTAAAAAACTGTTACATGTGTATTTAATCAATGTCGGTCTTGAGGACCTTCTACTGTACCAATTTAAACCAAAAACTAATGGTCGCATTTGAGGCACACAAGCACCCTTCATACCAAATTTCAGCTTGAATGGTCAAACGGTTCAGCAGTTATAGTGGAAGATTACACACAGACATACAGACACACAGACACACAGACAGACCATACGCGGGAAATGGATAATAAACAAAGAACGTGCAGTCTAAGTCAGAAGAAAAAGCATGCTTAGTAAAATTAATCAATCTAAAATAGAAGAAAAAAGTAATTCTAAAGAAAAAAAAATTAAAATTGATATCTGAAGAATGACTGAAATACAAAATTAAATTAGAAAGAGGGCAAAAAGAGAAAGAGATAATGGGGAAAGTGTTAAAACTGGATATAGGAAGATATGCATTCAGACGGATTAATGGAGATGGAATATGGAAGAAGAGAAGCTAGAAAAAATAAAACAAAAAATAATGTCAAAAAGAAAGAAAATAGGACCAGGCAATGAAAATGGAAACGAAAACAGATATAAAGAACAACGAAAAGGAAGAAATAATAAATATAGGAATATGGAATGTAAGAAGCACGTATGTAGGAGGGACACTGAAAATGTAAAAATAATCAAAATTAGGGGGAAAGTAAGAAAAAATAATGAAAAAGAGGGATAAAATAGGAAAAAATAAGGAAAATTAAAGAAAGATAGGGAAAAAATAGAGAAAAATAATGAAAAAAGGTGAAAATTTGGAAAATAGTTAAAAATTGCGAAAAATAGTGAATAACTGGGAACAAGGAGAAAATCGGTTGTGTCACAATTTTCCCAAAGAGTACCCAGAGACAAAGACTTTTTTCAGATATTTGATGTTAAAGTGTCAAATTTTGACATTTTTTTATTTTTGACAGGTGACAGTTGAAGAAATAATTTCGACTGTTCTGAATAGAGTTTTTTAAGTGCTTTCAAATGACATATTGGAAGTCAAATTCCGTAACATATTGCATCTGTCATTTTTTGATAGTGATACTTCCGTTTGACAGATGTCATAAAAAACCTAACTGGTTCTATACCAAATTTCAGCTCAATCGGATTAAACGTGTGACCTCTATCATGGAAGAATACACACACACAGAGACAGACAGACAGACTTCCATCTGGAAATGGTCTTAATAGATATTTCCGTTTTTAACTCGAAATTTTTTTTTAGGAGGTGAGTTGGGGAAGTAAAAAAACTGATAAATCTATGGCCTTCAACTAATTATAATAATGGGTGGTAAAAATCTGTAACTAATTAACAAATAAAAGTGTAATTTAATACGTTAATATTTAGAATTATTCTAATGTTAATAATGATGGATTGCTACTTACTTCACCACCTAATATAGCCTTTGAATAAGGTTTGTACATAATATTCTCATATACAGTTTGCCATTTGTAATAGATGGTTGAACCCCAAAAACCGTGGTCTAAATACCATCGATCTTTGGTCGAAATTATCAGCTTATAACCAAGTTGTGTTAAATTGGTAATTAGGTCATTTTGACTTTCTGGTACCCATGTTTGAATTATGTACCTGTAATAAAATATATAGTGAAAAAATGACAATGCTGGGCAATTTAATTATTTACCAATTATTACAGTACCTACCTGTTATTTGGTAAATAGCTTTGAATAACTTCTGGATCCGTTAAATGGCTTGTCCATAAAATTACTGAAGTTTTATTGTGACCAATTGCAGAATCGTAAGAATCCAAATTTTTCTTCTGGTATTCGACCCAAAGGTCAATAAATGTTTGTTCTATTAGTGGTTTACCTTGAATATATTCTAAAATCTCTGGAGTTGAGTTCCAACATGGGATGAATACCTTAAATCAAATAATTTTCGTCATGGGTCGAAATGTTATTTTTTCGGGGGTAAATACATAAGAGATAATTTTTTTATCGATAAATACATGTTTAATTGTATGAAAGTTTTATTGTCATGGCAAACAATTGAGAATCAAGGAAGTGAAAAAATCGCGAGAGCTTGCTCGAGCGATTTTTTCTACTTCCCTTGATTCGAGATTTTTTGCCAAATGACAATGAAATTTGAATACGATTTGAAATGTATTTATCTAATAAACAAATGTCTCGAATGTATTTTAGGGAGATTAATACACATGTACATTATAAAGACAATTTAGTTTGAAATAGAAAATTCAATTGAGAATTAAGAATTTCAAATTAACAACAATCATTTCAAATTAATAGAAAACATATTAAAATATTTACAAATTTCAAATTATTTAGAGTTTGACGGATTTTCAGTAACATACATATTATGAACATTGAAAGTGCAATAGTTATATGTTAAATTATGACCAGATTTTTTTTGGATATTATTAATGTTTTCCGTATTAGAATTTTCTTGTATGATGTTTATATCTCTTGTAGTTTGGATCCCAGAATGTTCAGGTCTCAAGTTGTTGATTAAATTAGCATGATGTTCCTCGTCTAACTGTAAATAAGGGCCTAATGACTTAGAATTTGCATGCCCAGTCATTTTGATGAGCTGTTCTTCCGGGACACCTGACTTAGCAAGATTTGATACAGCACTTGATCGATTTGAGTGATTCGTGATCTTGTTTGTAACATTATCAAGCCTTATTCTTTTCGCAGATTGTTTGGTCCATTTTCCAATCTCATTTACCCCAATAGGCATATTTTTGTACCATCCAGAATCGGTTTTATTCCAGTAAGGATTTACAGTCAGAAATAAACGGTCTGACGTAATCCTAGTAGTGCGTTTAGACATAAGCTTTTTAAATAACCCCACCGGGCACACATGAAGATTATTGTGATTAGGCACTAACCACTTACTGTTTGATAATTTTTGAGCTCACCCTGGCATGTTTTGGAAAAAATTGGGTTGTACTCAATTCTTTCAGTTGGGTTACCATTCGATTTCTTTTCCTCTTTGAAAAAGTGGACTTTGCATCTTGCTGCTTCTCCCTGTTTAAAGTGATTATCTGGTGAGCAGGTAAGTAATTAGGACAACGGATGATTTAGATATTTTATTATAATAATGTTTGCAACTGACAACGTACATCTAACAACCATATGTCATGTGTCGTGAAGTGATGGATGACAAGTGACGCGAGGCATCTATTCGCGTCGTATCACTTACCAAACACCTTCCCTTTAAAGATCTAGTACCTTCCTAGGCTTTATACAACGCCCAGATCTTGTAGTTAAATTTTCTTCATGTATTTCTACATTAGGGTTGAATATTAAGTCCAAATACATATCTGACAAATTTAACTCATTATCGTCTACATTATCGCGCATTTTCACATCATTGTCATACTCAGGTATGTTTACATTGTTTTCATACTCAGGTATGTTTACATTGTTTTCATACTCAGGTATGTTTACATTGTTTTCATACTCAGGTATGTTTACATTGTTTTCATACTCAGGTATGTTTACATGGTTTTCATACTCAGGCCAGTCTTTAATTAGCTCAGGGTACAATTCAGGCTGTAGCACTCTGTGGTTATAGTTATTTTTAATTGACGATAATTTCATTTGACTACTGTTACGCCGGATCACCTTTTCGTTACTCAATTTTTTAACCCAATATGACCGCGGTTCGTTTGCTGCTTTCAAAACGATTGCTTTTTCCCAATACTGTTCATTTTTAGATTTGATTACTACATTATCCCCCCTTTTAAAATTTATAGTGTGCGGCTTGTTTTATCATAATGTGACTTAATTTGGTCCCTCTGTTTACATAAATATGTGTAAATGTGGTTTTGTACTTTAGGTTCCAAGTTTACGCTGCTTGTTGGTAGTTGCCCTCTAAGATTTCTACTCTGTAATATTTGGGCAGGAGATACTTTTAAAAACGTTATAGGTGAATTGTTGTATTCCACTTTTTCCATTATTTATGCCTGTTTCACTGTATTTATTATTTACTCTATGTACCTCACATTCTTCCTGGTCATTATTATGGAACTGTTTATTTTGTTGCTTACTCTGCTCACTTGTCCTGCAGCATTTAATAGCTTTGTCAAGTGTGAGGTTATCTATTCGTAGTAATGCTTCACGAGTTGTGGAGTCCCTTATTCCCATTATAATTTTATCTCTTAAAGCCTTGTCTTGAGGGGTTTCTTCCAGGTTTGTTGCATTGTAATTGCATGATTTTATTAGTAGCTTACATTCAGTTAGGAACTGCTCGAAACTTTCTCCTTCTTTCTGTGTTCTTTTAAGGAAGTTGTACCTTTCAAAGGTTTCGTTGACTCTTGGGTTCACATACTCCTCAATTTTTTCTATTATAGGGTCATATTTACCTTCCTCTTCTGGGGTTATTTCAAAGGTAGCCATAATCTTGACAGATTCGGCACCAATTAAGTTTCTTAATATAGCCAGTTTTATTTTGTCTGCAGCTTCGTGCTGTCCTGTCGCAATTAAATAATCTTCGAATGATACTTTCCAGAACTTCCATTCGGTACCAGCGTTCTCCCCTTGCAGGTTAAAATCTGGGGGAAGCTTTACCGCCGGTCCCGCCATTGCCATTGTCCTCTAGTTTGGGGCCGACTATCCCAGCAAATTTGCCAAACTGGGTTTTCTTCAACCTGCCACCTTTCTTAATCTATATTGTTATGTGTTGACTGCGCCATGTTTAAAGTGATTATCTGGTGAGCAGGTAAGTAATTAGGACAACGGATGATTTAGATATTTTATTATAATAATGTTTGCAACTGACAACGTACATCTAACAACCATATGTCATGTGTCTTGAAGTGATGGATGACAAGTGACGCGAGGCATCTATTCGCGTCGTATCACTTACCAAACACTCCCCCTCTCCAGGCTAGTTCGAGTGCCATTATATGATAAAGCTTCTGGACAATCTTCGTTCTACAAATTCATTATTTCATACATTTCTTCCTTACTTAGAGCAGTTGGACTTTGCTTTCTCTTGTCGGGAATAGACTGACGCTGCTTTCGTTTCGCATTTTTTGCATCCCTTGCTTCTTTGAATTCAATGTCTGCAAATGGATTAAATTTTCGGGCGTACTGTTTATAGTATTTTTCTTGAAGAAGTTTTGCAGTAACATTCCACATAGTCTTTATAACGCATTCTTTATAATCTTTACCATCAGCTCTCTTCATATTAAAAGCCCAATCCAAGCTCTTGATTTGAACTAGTTTCTATAAGTTTATAATGTTTCTCTTTTAAAAATATTTCAAATTGTTTCCATATTGACTTTTGGTTATTTACTGTACTTTTCGGAATAACACTCTGTACAGTTTTTTCGATATTTTCCAAAGCCGGAGTCTCATGCGTCCGTTTTCCGAACGTCCGATGGTACGATGGAGCTCCTATTGGTTGAAATATTTCCTGCCTTTTTTTATCCGAATATTTTTAACTTTTTTCCGACGTCGGACAAAGTTAAACTAATTTTAACTTTTTCCGTTTTCGGATCGTTTTAACCTCACTTTTTGACTGTCTGACTGGTGAAAAGTAAACAAAACAATAAACTAATAAAAATAATTATACGGTTTGCGTTTTAACATTCGTCGATAATGGAACTCTAAATTCAAATAAAGCATCGAATCAATAATATCTTGCTTTTGTCGTTTTTGTGGACAAATAAAAATAAAAGTAAAAACAGAAAAAAAACAAAGATTTTGGTTCAGGGATTTGTTTAAACATCGAAAAACTTTCCACAACTTTTTACAAGAAATGAGACAGATCACGAGAAGTATTATAACTACCTAAGAATGTCTAGCAATACATTCCAAAATTTGCTAAAAATCATTGGTCCTAGATTAAATAAGATATATTGTGAACGTGATTACAATTACAACCAAATAAATAAATTATTTTGTGTATTATAACCTCAAATACAACTGTCAATTGGGTCCTTCTTCGGGTACGATTTTCGGATAAATGAGACTTGGATTTTATTTTTATCCGAAATTCAGTTTTTATCGGATATCGGATCAACGGAAAACGGACGCATGAGACTCCGGCTTAAAGATTCTTGACCAAATCTTGCCATTTTGAAAGGACGTTGTGTTAAGAAAACTCGAAAATAATCTGACAGTGACAGTTGTCAATGTATAGAATTGTGAATGGTACCATTCACGGCATAGTTAACTAAAAGCAAGGTGCATATTTATCAGTTATTGGGAAAGCTAGGTAGCTTTTTATCCTTAAAAATGATTGTTAATTGGTCGATTTTAAGAAATTGAAGAAATCTCATTGGTTCTTAGAATAGGCGTGTATTAATCATTGAAAATATGCTTAAATTGTATAAGTCATGAAAGCCTACTGCTATATTTTATAAATAAAAAACTCCCTATCCCAAATTAAATATTTATATAGTAAGTAACAGAAAATTCAACACCCAGTAAAAAAAATCGGCTGTGTCCCCCCAGAACTTTCCAGGCTCGGCTATGGAGAATAGGATTATTTTAATTACAAAAGACATAATAATAATAATAATAATAATCATTTATTGTCCAACAGAAAATCCATTTACAGAACAATATTAATAGAACGTAGCAAGTATAATACAAAATAAACAAAATAAACTGATTACATAAGAGAACGGTTATTTATCTAAACAATTACAAAAAATCGGCTGTGTCACCCCAGGACTTTCCCGGCTCGACCGTAGAGAATATGTTATTTATTATTATTATTTTAATTACAAAATACTAAGCATTACATTGATTTATATAACACATTAAAAATAGCGAGCTGATGGTGAATTAATATTTCAATGTTGGTAATGACATAAGCTGCGCATGCGCTCGTTATATATCATACTGCTACAATTAGGATCTCCTAAAATCATGTGTGAAAACTATTGGGAATTCGGGAAACATTTTCATACAATAGTTGTACGGAATTTTAATTGTGTATTTTTCTCGCCATCTAGGGGCGAAACTATGAGGAATTCGATAAAAGTTAAACATAAAAGTTAAAGAGCTTTACAACTTTGCACGAGAAAATTTTGCACTAAATACATTGTTTGACCTCAAAATCAAGAAAAACTAGAGAAAACCTACATGCACATTTTTTACGCGTCCTCTAGTGGCGAAACTATTGGAAATTGTGGAAAAAGTTTGAAACAAAAGTAATAGAGAATTTTATTCTCTAAAACTTTGTACTACAACATTTTGCACTAAAATATATTGTTTGTCCTCAAAATCAAGAAAGACTATAGAAAACATACATGCACATTTTTTACGCGCCCTCTAGTGACGCAACTATTGGAAATTTTGGAAAAGGCTTAAGACAAAAATTGTAGGTAATTTTATGCTCTAAAACTTTGTACTACAACATTTTGCACTAAAATGTATTGTTTGTCCTTAAAATTTAAATAAAGCAAAAAATTGTTACATGTATATTTAATCAATGTCGGTCTTGCGTACCCTCCACTGTACCAATTTAAACCAAAAACTAATAGTCGCATTCTAGGCACACACCGACCCTCCGTACCAAATTTCAGCTTGATTGGTCAAACGGTTCGGCAGTTATCGTGGAAGATTACACACAGACACACAGACACACAGACACACAGACACACAGACACACAGGTAATTTAGGTAATACGGACTCCACACAATAGAAGCGTATTCATGTTTTGATCTTACTAGAGCGAAAAATAGCGTTTTCAATGCATCCTCATTAGAAAATGATTTGCAGTTCCTAATTATAAATCCTAGGGATTTAATGGCTTGAGAACAGATACTATTTATATGTATTATAAAATCCAATTTATTATCAAAAGTTATGCCCAGATCTCTAACCTCAGTACATCTAGTTAAGTCCACATTATCGATTTGGTATTTGTATAAAACGGGATAAGATTTGCGGCTAAAGGTACATACTTTACATTTACTTAAATTTAGAGCAAGATGATTTCTTGTACACCATTCATTAACTTTATTTAATTCCACTTGGAGCAAATGACAATCAAAGTGAGATCTAATTTCTAGAAATATTTTTAGATCATTAGCAAATAATAAATTTTTAGATTGTAACGCGATAGAAGGGTCATTTATAAATAGCAAAAAAAGTAAGGGACCCTTGTGGAACACCTGACGTTGGGGAATAGGTTGTTGAGGAAGACCCATTATAAGAAACAAACTGATCTCTATTAAAAAGATAGGATTTTAGTAAAGTTATAAGCGAATTACTAAAGCCAAATAGGTGTAACTTAGATATAAGTAATGAGTGGTTTATCTTATCAAAAGCCTTGGAGAAGTCAGTGTATATGACATCTACTTGGCGCTTGTTGTCCATCGCTTCAGGTATATATTGAGTAATCTCAACTAAATTAGAAGTAGTAGATCTTTTTCTCATGAAACCGTGCTGGCTTGGCGATATCAAGCATTTTATTTGATCATAAATTTGATTATACAATGACATCTCCTATACTTTCGCGAAATTGTTCAATATCGAAATTGGCCGATAATTTGCAATATTAGCTTTATCTCCACTTTTAAGCACAGGACACACTCTATCAATTTTCCACATATCAGGGAATACAGACTTTTGAATAATAAGATTATATATCCTAAGTAATGGCTGAACAAAAGTATGGCTACAATCTTTTAAGATAAAACTAGGAAACATATCTTTTCCGGAAGTAAGTTTATTTGGAAGTTTGGCTATAGAGTTTAAGATATCTTTCTCAGAAAATTGAGATATATGGCAACTAGAAAGATTATTTACTTCCATATTTATAATATCACCTTGGTCTTGAACATAAACACTTTGAAAATAATCGGCGAAGCCTGCAACAATAGAGTTAGGCGCATCACAAACCTTATCATTATAAAATACCTGACCTGGAATCCTAGTAGTGCCTCTTTTATTTTGTACATATGTCCAGAATGTTTTGGATCAGTATTAATACTATTTCCGACGGACCTTAAGTAGTTACTATAAGCTTCGTGAACTTGAGTTTTAATTATTCTTCGCAATCTAGAAAATTCCTGGGAATAATATTCAGTTTTAAGTTTACGAAATTTTCTATAGTAATATTCCTTTAGGTTTGATGTTTTGTATTAAATTAGTGGTGTACCAAAAAGGATATCTACGATTCACTTTTTTATATTTTGAAACATACATGTCTAATATGATATAATTTTTGATAAAAGATCTCACATATTTCATTCACATCATCGATTTCATCTAAAATTGACCAGTCAATGTATGTAAAAGCATTATACAAACCTAGAAAAGACGCTTTTTTAAAATTGTACATTTGTGAGTTCGTGTTGTCAGCAAAGTTTTCACATTTTGACTTCCAAACTTCTATAACAGTTCTTAATGAGGGATGAAATGTATCCTCATTACCAATGAGAGTGAAACTTTCACGGGAAGTTTCACATTTAAGATTTTCAGTAACAATAACAAGATCTAAAATCCTTCCCATCAAATTTAGAATTGTTTGAATTAGTAAAATCTAAAAAATTGAAAATGACATAAGCATTCCATTAATTTATGGAACAAATTTTAAATAGCAATCCGACGGTCAATACGTCTACCGAATTGATGTAATGTCGATAATGACATAAGCTGGCGCATGCGCACATTATAGAGCACACTGCTACAATTAGGATCTCCAAAAATCATGGGTGAACTATTGGGAATTCGACAAAAAGTTTGATACAAAAGTTGTAGGGAATTTTATGGTCTACAGCTTTGAACTAGAACATTTTGCACTAAAGCCCATCAAATAAAAAAAATTGGAAAACGCCAAAATGTGTATATTTTTGCCCTCTAGCGGCGAAACTATGGAGAATCGGAAAAAATGTTAATATAAAAGATAAAGGAAATTTGGTGCTCTACAACTTTGCACTTGAAAATTTTGCACCAAAGTGGATTGTTTGTCCTCAAAATTTGAAAATACTGCAAATACCTACATGCATACTTTTTGCGCGCCCTCTAGTGGCGCAACTATTTAAAATTCTGGAAAAAGTTTAATACAAAAATTGTAAAAAAAATTATGCTCTAAAAATTTGTACTGGAACATTTTGCACTTAATAATTTTTTTGTCCTCAAATTTTGGAAAAACTGCGAAGAACCTACATGCACATTTTTTGCGCGCCCTCTAGTGGCGAAACTATTTAAATTTCTGGAAAAAGTTTAATACAAAAATTGTAGAAAATTTTATTCTCTAAAAATTTTCACTGGAACATTTTGCACCAAAGTGTATTTTTTGTCCTCAAAATTTGGAAAAATTGCGAAAAACCTACACGCATATTTTTTGCGCGCCCTCGAGTAGCGCAACTCTTTGAAATTCAGGAAAAAGTTTAATACAAAAATTGTAAAAAAAATTATGCTCTAAAAATTTGTACTGGAACATTTTGCACTAAAGTATATTTTTTGTCCTCAAAATTTGGAAAAACTGCGAAGAACCTACATGCATATTTTTTGCACGCCCTCTAGTAGCGCAAGTATTTGAAATTCTGGAAAAAGTTTAATACAGAAATTGTGAAAAATTTTATGCTCTAAAAATTTGTAGTGGAATATTTTGCACTAAAGTGTATTTTTTGTCCCCAAAATTTGGAAAAAGTGCGAAAAACCTACATGCATATTTTTTGCGCGCCCTCTAGTGGCGCAACTATTTTAAATTCTGGAAAAAGTTTAATACAAAATTTGTAGAAAATTTTATGCTCTAAAAATTTGCACTGGAACATTTTGCACTAAAGTGTATTGTTTGTCGTTAAAATTTAAAAAAAGGCAAAAAATTTTACATCTGCATTTATTCAATGTCGGTTTTAAGGACCTTCTACTGCACCAATTTAAACCAAAAACTAATGGTCGCATTCGAGGCATACATCGACCCGTCATACCAAATTCCAGCTTGATTGGTCAAACGGTTCGGCAGTTATCGTGGAAGATTACATACTAACACACAGACACACAGACATATAGACACACAGACATATAGACACACAGACACACATACAGACCATACTCTGGAAATGGTTTCAATCTTCTTGGGGACCTCAAAATGGATATTTCCGTCGATATCTCGATTTTTTTTTGCTCCTTCACCTTACTTTCCCTTTGATGGGGCAGGGAAAGTAAAAAATTGTTTTCAATACCTTCTTATATATAAGTTTGTTATGAAGTTACTTAATTACCTATATTCTTTTTATTAATATTTGATAAATAAAATATACCGAGAGCATTCGCGCCGTCATACCATATCTCGGAGTTCAGAATTTTTGTAGTCATGTGCGATATATCATATTCTTAAGAGTCTATGGGCCAAATTTTAAGAAAATCCCACGAACCAGTTTTGACATGGCGTAGACAAAAAACAAACAAAACAGATAGATTTCATCGTGTTCGACAACGGATTGTAAATATAAATTCAAATTATGACGAATGTGACGAACCTCCTTCGAATATAAGGCTAAACGCGATCAGTATCACTTAAACGGTGGCGTATGGACTTTGCACACGCAGCAAACAGTATGTTATATTATGAACCAATTCATTCTCATTCGTTCGAGCCGAGATCCATATCTAGCTCCAGTTCTGGTTCAACGACCTTTAGAGAGAGAGAGCTCGGGTTGATTGGAGCATATCCGAGCTCAGTTGACCGCGAGCCATTACACCAGACATAAAGGCTTGACCAGTAAAAGTGCATAGGGTCAAGCAGATCCAGTTCATGTCTAGCCGTCCCAATGAGAAGATGATAAAGAGGACCGACACCAATGATAACCGAGTGAGAAATCCGGAAAATTAAATACCTTTCCTCTTTCTCGTCAGATTTGCTATTAAATAAAGTGATTTTTACTTGACGATTTTATTTATTTATCTAATTGTTTGTGAGTTTATCTGTCAGTAGATAGAACGTTCTTTAACTTTAACGGTTCTATAACTAATGACAATTACGTTTAGATTGTGACAATTGTACAAGAAATCAACTTGTAAAGTTTTATTCTAAACGTCATTGCCTTTACTTACTGAGTCTTTAAAGTTAAAGGACGTTCTATCTACTGACAGTATATATTTTAGCAGGAATGGAGCACAGTTGTCTTTTGCGACAAATCCCTATTTTGTTTAGCCGTGCACTATGGTCGTTCATGGCTAAGAAGGCGACGTTTTAAACGCCGTGATAAACAATTTTTTGTTATTCATCGGACAGTTGAGATTATAGTGTGGGTTGCCATTACTTATTGTTCTGGTCATCTTTTACATTTGTTAAAAGCAGCATGACCTACCAACGTTCCATTTAACAAAAAGTGGAACCACATTTAATTTCATATCTTAACTCTCCAAAACCTTAATGGGTTATTGCCTGGGAAGACTAAACTTTGGACATCTTAAAATTAAAATTACTGCCATGGCCACGACGGTCTCCTGATTTGTCCCCGATTGAACACGTGTGGGACATGATCGGTACAAGACTATAAACAATTTACAACAGTCTTCCAAAACTCTGGTTGCGTTCCGACACGAGGTTTAGATGGCCAGAAGGATATTGATCACCTAAAAGCCTAATAGCATTAATGAAAGTTTAAGACCACATGGCACATCAACACATTATTAAAAAATCGGCTGTGTCACCCCAGGACTTTCCCGGCTCGACCGTAGAGAATATGTTAGTTATTATTATTATTTTAATTACAAAATACTAATCATTACATTGATTTATGGAACGCATTAAAAATAGCGAGCTGATGGTGAATTAAAATTTCAATGTTGGTAATGACATAAGCTGCGCATGCGCACGTTATATATCATACTGCTACAATTAGGATCTCCTAAAATCATGTGTGAAAACTATTGGGAATTCGGGATACATTTTCATACAATAGTTGTAGGGAATTTGAATTTCGCCATCTAGCGGACAAACTATGAGAAATTCGATAAAAGTTAAACATAAAAGTTAAAGAAAATTTGATACTTTACAACTTTGCACCAGAAAATTTTGCACTAAATATATTTGTTTGTCCTCAAAATCAAGAAAAACTAGAGAAAACATACATGCACATTTTTTACGCGCCCTCTAGTGGCGAAACTATTGGAAATTCTGGAAAAAGTTTGAAACAAAAGTTATCGACAATTTTATTCTCTAAAACTTTGTACTTTAACATTTTGCACTAAAACGTATTGTTTGTCCTCAAAATCAAGAAAAACTATAGAAAAGATACATGCACATTTTTTACGCGCCCTCTATTGGCGCAACTATTGGAAATTTTGGAAAAGGCTTAAGGCAAAAATTGTAGGTAATTTTATGCTCTAAAACTTTGTACTGCCACATTTTGCACTAAAATATATTGTTTGTCCTTAAAATTTAAATAAAGCAAAAAATTGTTACATGTATATTTAACTAATGTCGGTCTTGAGGACCCTCCACTGTACCAATTTAAACCAAAAACTAATGGTCGCATTCTAGGCACACACCGACCCTCCATACCAAATTTCAGCTTGATTGGTCAAACGGTTCGGCAGTTATCGCGGAAGATTACACACAGACACACAGACAGACCATGCGCTGAAAATGGTCTCAATCTTCTTGGGGGACCTCAAAATGGATATTTCCATCGATATCTCGATTTTTTTTTTGCTCGTTCACCTTACTTTCCCTTTGATGGGTCCGGGAAAGTAAAAATCGACTGTGTCACCCCAGAACTGTCCCGGCTCAACCGTAGAGAATAGGATTATTGTAATTATAAAATACTAAGCATTACATTAATTTATGGAGCACGTTAAAAATAGCGAACCGATGGTGAATACGTCTACCGAATTGATATTTCAATGTTGATAAAGACATAAGCTGCGCATGCGCACGTTGTATATCACACGGCTACAATTATGATCTCCTAAAATCATGTGTGAAAACTATTGGGAATTCGAGAAAAAATTTCATACAATAGTTGTAGGGAATTTTATGCTTTACAACTTTGCACTGAAACATTTTGCACTAAAGTGCATAATTTACCTCTAATTTAAAAAATGGAAAATCCTAAATGTGTATTTTTCTCGCCATCTAGAGTCGAAACTATGAGGAATTCGATAAAAAGTTAAACCTAAAAGTTAAAGAAAATTTGATGCTTTACAACTTTGCACCAGAAAATTTTGCACTAAATATATTTGTTTGTCCTCAAAATCAAGAAAAACTAGAGAAAACATACATGCACATTTTTTACGCGCCCTCTAGTGGCGAAACTATTGGAAATTCTGGAAAAAGTTTGAAACAAAAGTTATCGACAATTTTATTCTCTAAAACTTTGTACTTTAACATTTTGCACTAAAATGCATTGTTTGTCCTCAAAATAAAAAAAAAAAAACTAGAGGAAACCTACATGCACATTTTTACGAGTCCTCTAATGGCGCAACTATTGGAAATTCTGGAAAAAATTCGACACAAAAGTTGTAGGGAATTTTATGCTTTAATACTTTGTACTACAACATTTTGCACTAAAGTGTATTTTTTTCCTCATAATCAAGAAAAACTAGATAAAACCTACATGCACATTTTTTACGCACCTTCTAGTGGCGCAACTATTGGAAATTCTGGAAAAAGTTTTGTACATTAGTTATAGGGCATTTTATACTTTAAATCTTTGTACTACAACATTTTGCACTAAAGTGTGTTGTTTGATCTCAAAATCAAGAAAAACTAGAGAAAACCTTCATGCACATTTTTACGATTCCTCTAGTGGCTCAACTATTTTAAATTCTGGAAAAAGTTTGAGACAAAAGTTGTAGGGAATTTTATGCTCTAAAACTTTGTACTCCAATATTTTGAACTAAAGTGCGTTGTTTGATCTCAAAATCAAGAAAAACTAGAGAAAACTTACATACACATTTTTTACGCACCATCTAGTGGCGCAACTATTGAAAATTCTGGAAAAAGTTTGAGACAAGAGTTGTAGGGAATTTTATGCTCTAAAACTTTGAACTTTAACATTTGGCACTAAAGTGTATTGGTTGTCCTCAAAATCGAGAAAAACTAGAGAAAACCCACATGTACATTTTTACGAGTCCTCTAGTGGCGCAACTATTGGAAATCCTGGAAAAAGTTTAAGACAAAAGTTGTGGGGAATTTTATGCTTTAAAATTTTTATTCCAACATTTTGCACTTAAGTTTATTGTTTGTCTCTCAAAATCAAGAAAAACTAGAGAAAACCTACATGCACATTTTTTATGCACCTTCTAGTGGCGCAACTATTGGAAATTCATGAAAAATTTTTAGACAAAAGTTGTAGGGAATTTTATGCTTTAAAATTTTTACTACAATATTTTGCACCAAAGTGTATTGTTTGTCCTTAAAATTTAAAAAAAGTAAACAATTCTTACATTCTCAATGTCGGTCTTGAGGACCTTCTACTGTACCAATGTAGACCAAAATGGGTCCGGGAAAGTAATATAAACTGAATAAATTTAGTATATCTTTAAGAGATGGGATTGAATTTTTTATAATTTTCTGATTACGACCCTTCTATAATATTTGTGTTAAATATTACTGAAATAAAATAATTTTTACTGGACGTTCGTGCTGGGTATATTTTTTAACGAAAACCTAATCAAAATAATTCATTTTTAATAATTAAACATTTTTAATAATTAAATCACTCTATGTTTATTTATAATTATTTATATTAAGAAATAAAAAATTGAATTTGTTCTTACCTCATCGCCTCCCATGTGAAACATTTTCCTATCTGGAGAAATATTAATAATATCTGAATACAATTTTCCCAATACATTGTATAAATTTTTATTTGCTGGATTAAATTGTCCACAAGGAGGTTGAATGCAAAACGATCTCCATGGTTGTTTATTAACGCAAACCGTTAAATTTCCAAGACCGGCATTTTGACCCCATTGCCAACCCATACCAGCGTGAGCAGGTCCATCAATTTCAATAAGAATTCGTACTCCTCTGTATTCAGCGTACTGGGTTAAATCCTTTATGTTATCAGGAGTGTAAATTTTTGATGAACTGTATGCACCAAAGCTAAAAACAAATATGTTGACCGAAGAAATCAAAGATACTTTATAGGAAAAAGTAAATGGTGCAGGTAGACTTTCGTTTGACTTTCTACTTACTCTAATATGATTTTCATTAAGGTTGTAAATTTGTCATTATAAAATAACATAATCAATTACTTTCTATCTTTGATTGAAACAATTCATGTAACTTTATAGTTATTAAATTGTTAATAGTTTAAAACAATTATGGTAACTTACATAGTATTATTTGGTAAACTGGGGGAAGCAAATGGAAAACTTTGAGAGTCTGTCATGTGCCAGTGAAGTACGTTTAGTTTGGACGCTGCCATTCCGTCAATTTGTTTCTTAATAGTATCAACGCTCAAAAAATTTCTTGCCGTATCAATAAGTAATCCCCGATGACGATAAGCTGGTTGATCAGTTACAAGAACGTGTTTTAAAGTGGTTATACATTTGGAGCCATCTTCAGTATGAGGTACTAATATTTGTAAAAGAGTTTCCAATCCATGTCGTACTCCAAAAACAGTATGTGCGTCGATGGTAACAGTTACTTCATTATCTGTAATAAAAATTTAGTTGTTGAGAGAAATGGAGAATTTTATCTATTACACTTTCGGGAATGAGTCTATAAAGTTCTATATACGGCATGAGAAGAGATATACAAGGTTTCCCAGAATAAAGGGAACAAACTTCAGCGGTAGAATATTTACTTAATTTTAAGACTAAAAGTCTTTATGAGCCCATTCTCTAAATGGAGTATTAACGAAGTTACAGGGTGTTAAATTTTCAGAAAAAAATAACATTTTTTTGTATAACTCCAAAATGGCTTTATATTTTTTTATGAAATTTTTTGTGTCGGTCTATATTAATTAGTCTAGTATTACAGTAATAATTACCTGTCTGTATCTTAAACCATAGACGTACGGTAGATAGGGGTCCGACATGTGTATCCCCTAATTTTTACGCCACTTTAGAAATTTTGGTTTTGACATATTTTTCTAAATTCTATACTTTTCTAGTTCACAAAGTACATCAGGTTTGGTATGTAAATTCTCTACAGTTTTTGAGATATCTAACATTAAACAGGTAAAAGTTCAGTAATTATAAGTATGTTACTATTGTTTAGTAATGAAAATTACTGTTTATAAATTTTAAGAAACACTGAATATAAAACCAAGAAATAAATATAAAAATTAAACACAATAATAACTGGAGGACGTAGGCAGTACATGCCCAAGAAAAATGTTAATGTTTATAAACAAATCGGCTGTGTCAGCCCAGAACTTTCCCGGCTCGGCCGTAGAGATAATGTTATTTATTATTATTACAAAATTACAAAATACTGCGTTATTGATTGTCCAACAACTAAAACGACACCTCCAGCGGCCCCACTTCTTTATTTTACCGTTTGTTGGTTCGTTCCCCACTTCTCAAATTTTTAGCCAAGCGGTCGGTTTAGTAGTTGGACAAAGTTTACAATAATTTATGGAACACATTAAAAATGACGAGCCGATGGTGAATACGTCTATAGAATTGATATTTCAATGTTGATAATGACATAAGCTGCACACACGGCTACAATTATGATCTCCTAAAATCATCTGTGAAAACTATTGGGAATTTGGGAAAAATTTTCATAGTTGTACCGAATTTTATGCTTTACAACTTTGCACTGAAACATTTTGCACTTAAAGAGCATAATTTAGCTCCAATTTTAAACAAATGGAAAATCCTAAATGTGTATTTATCTCGCCATCTAGCGGCGAAACTATGTGTTCGATAAAGGTTAGACATAAAATTTGATGCTTTACAACTTTGCGCAAGAAAATTTTGCACTAAAATGCGTTGTTTGTCCTCAAAATCAACAAAAACTAGGGAAAACATACATGCACATTTTTACGCGCCCTCTAGTGGCGCAACTAATGGAATTTCGGGAAAAAGCTTTAGACAAAAGTTGCAGGTAATTTTATCCTCTAAGACAATGCACTTTTACATTTTGCACTAAAGTGTATTGTTTGTCCTCAAAATCAAGAAAAACTAGAGAAAACCTACATGCACATTTTTTACGCGACCTCTAGTGGCGCAACTATTGTAAATTCTGGAAAAAGCTTAAAACAAAAGTTATAGGGAATTTTATTCTCTAAAACTTTGTACCACAATATTTTGCACTAAAGTGTATTATTTGTACTCAAATAAAGAAAAACTAGAGAAAACATACATGCACATTTTTACGCGCCCTCTAGTGGCGCAACTAATGGAATTTCTGGAAAAAGCTTAAAAAAAAAGTTGTAGGGAATTTTATGCTCTAAAACTTTATACCTTTACGTCTTGCATTAAAGTGTATTGTTTGTCCTCAAAATCAAGAAAAACTAGATAAAACCTACATGCACTTTTTTACCGGCCCTCTAGTGGCGCAACTAATGGAATTACTGGAAAAAGCTTAAGAAAAAAGTTGTAGGGAATTTTATGCTCTAAAACTTTGTACTTTTACATTTTGCACTAAAGTTTATTATTTGTCCTTAAAATCAAGAAAAACTAGAGAAAACCTACATGCACATTTTTTACGCGCCGTCTAGTGGCGCAACTATTGGAAATTCCGGAAAAAGTTTAGAACAAAAGTTATAGGGAATTTTATGCTCTAAAACTTTGTACTTTTACATTTAGCACTTAAGTGTATTGTTTGTCCTCAAAATCAAGAAAAACTAGATAAAACCTACATGCACTTTTTTACGCGCCCTCTAGTGGCGCAACTAATGGAATTACTGGAAAAAGCTTAAGAAAAAAGTTGTAGGGAATTTTATGCTCTAAAACTTTGTACTTTTACATTTTGCACTAAAGTGTATTATTTGTCCTCAAAATCAAGAAAAACTAGAGAAAACCTACATGCACATTTTTTACGCGCCCTCTAGTGGCGCAACTATTGGAAATTCTGGAAAAAGTTTGAAACAAAAGTTATAGGGAATTTTATGCTCTAAAACTTTGTACTATAACATTTTGCACTACAGTGTATTATTTGTCCTTAAAATTTAAAAAAAGTAAAAAATTGTTACTTGTGTATTTAATCAATGTCGGTCTTGAGGACCTTCTACTATACCGATTTAAACCAAAACCTAATGGTCTTACTCTAGACACACACTGACCCTCCATACCAAATTTCAGCTTGATTGGTCAAACGATTCGGCAGTTATCGTGGAAGATTACAGATACACAGACAGACCATATGCTGGAAATGGTTTCAATCTTCTTGGGGGACCTCAAAATGGATATTTCCATCGATATCTCGATTTTTTTTTGCTCGTTCACCTTACTT
Organism: Neocrepidodera transversa; assembly: GCA_963243735.1. Taxonomy (NCBI): domain Eukaryota; kingdom Metazoa; phylum Arthropoda; class Insecta; order Coleoptera; family Chrysomelidae; genus Neocrepidodera; species Neocrepidodera transversa. The sequence goes on along the minus strand of OY725340.1, from coordinate 27,879,026 downwards.
TCCCTTTGATGAGTCCGGGAAAGTAAAAGAAACAATAACTTTTATTATAATAACTGAACTTTGACCTATTTAATGTCAGGTATCTCAAAAACTATTCAGAATTTACATAACAAACCTTATGCACTTTGGGTACTAGAAAGGTATAGAATTTAGAAAAATATGTCAAAACCAAAATATTTCCAGTGGCGTAAAAATTAGTGGCCACACATGTTGGACTCCTATCTACCATATGTCTATGGTTCAAGACACAGACTGGTAATTATTACTGTAAAATTAGACTAATTAATATAGACCCACACAAAAAATTCAAAACAAAATATAAAGCCGTTTTGGAGTTATACAAAAAAAGTTATTACTTTCTGAAAATTTAACGCCCTGTAACTTCGTTAATACTCAATTTATAGAATGAGAACATAAAGACTGTTGGTATTAAAATCAAGTAAATATTCTATCGCCGTAGTTTGCCCCTTTTATTCTGGGACACGCTGTATATGAATAAAGATAACAAAGGACAAGGAATGTAAAAAAACTGGGAAAAGTAGTGTCAAAAACAAAAACAAAACAAATACAAAAGAAAGTGAGGAAAAGTGAGAAAAAAGGATCAAAAAAAGTGGAGTAAAATAAAAAATGTATGACATAAAATAAAAGTTGTAGAAAAGGGGAGAAAATAAATTGAACAAAAAATACAAGTATGAGAAAAAAAGGTGAGGCAAAATAAATGGAGCTAAAAATAAGTATAAGCAAAAATTAATTTTTTTTTACCTAAAATTTTAAATTAAAATTAAATTATTTATTTTCACCTATTAAGCGTAATGTCAAAACGTATGATTCGTTTGTGTCCAAATTTGAGAAAACTTCATTACTTAATGGATTCAATGTAACTGAAAGATTGTTTAAACTATCATCACAAGAAAAGGGTTCGTCTTTCTTAAATTGATTTTCAAAATATTTTGTAATTTCTGTTAGGTATGGCACAGTTTCTTTTGGTCCGGTATAGGAAAATATAATACTTCTGAAAAAAAAAAGACGAATTATTATTTATAAAAAGTAAAGCAAACTTTTAAGATATCTAATCAGTTGTGGGTCTCCAATAAGTCAAATTGGTTCTTTCTGAGAGCAGAATTGAAAAAAACCAAAAAAATATAAAAAATAGGGAAAGTTTAAAACAAATCGGAAAAAATCAAAAATGTATTTATTTCTGCTATACAAATTACGTATCATTATCGATATTCTCCGAATAATAGTTATTTATGCAACAAGTGTGTAAAGTGATACTTTTTCACAAATGTGAATCACTTTACACGCTTGTTGCATATAAAATTTTTTCTACCACGGTAGTTGAATTTTTTTTTTGCAAAATCGTCACCTTCCTCATTATAACTCACCTAATCACTTATTTTGTACAATGCGAAATTTATATCTTTAGAATTTGAACTAGTCGAATTAAATAATTACGAAAATGATTATAATACTTACTTAGTGTTGATATTAATTAATTCTTTTATGGCCTTAATTTTTCCAGTTGGCTGAGGCCAAATATTTAAATAATCAGAGCAAACCAATTGGCATAATCCTAACGCAGAGTATCCTTCTCTTTCTAATAGTTCACTTTCTCTCCTACAGTATCCATCTTCGCATTGCCATAACCAACTAAAAATATTAAAGATATATTTATAAAATTAATTATTTAGCAACCAAGATTATATATATATATATATTGTTATGAAACTACTACCTCGTGGATCTCAATTTTGGGGTGAGTTCTATATATAAAAAAATAATAAACATTACAAAAAAATTACAATAAAATATATAAATTTTGTTTATCCCGTTATTTCCTGCTTGTTTCCTTTTCTTTGCTTCTCAACCTTGCTTATTTATTTGCCTCTTGTTCCCGTATCCCGGATCTAACTCTTTTCTTAATTTATTTTCTGTCTTCCTAATAATATTGTACTTGCTTTTCTATTTCCGTCTATCTATGCTTCTCTGTTCTATGCCTGAATTGTCCTGTAACTTTTTCTGCTCCTTTATTCCTTTCCTGCGTTGTCCTGGATCTTTTTCTGATGTATTTTTGATATAAACTAATTTATTTCTTTTTTAATTATTTATACTATTTTTAATTTAAAATTCATACATTTCTTAATAACGATCAATATTTTTATCTAACATTTTCCAAATAAAATTATCAAAAATTGACAAATCTTTTTCTCTTTTAAAATTAATCAAAAATTGACTTGTTTATTATTTTTTATTCAACTGTCCGTCTCTAAATTCCCAAATTTTTTTGTTACTTGATTTCTAAATAAAATTTTTTTTTAATCACTTTTGACAAACTTGCCATTTACTTTTTAATTATACAGCAAAAATTTCCTTTGATATTCTATCCAAATTTTACCTTTCTCTATTAAATTAATATAGAAATAATAATCATTCATATGATAATAATGATATGATATTACAAATAAGATTTTCTTTTCATACTCCACAATTGTTGATTTTAAATATTTTATACACCAATTATTTTCAATAAATGCTTTAAATTAAACCTCTAACGATAAACTCTGTTTATAAAATTCAAAATTAACAAATGTTATTCAAACCTTTTAACAAATAACTAATAATTAAATTATAAAAATGACTCATACAGAGTATTTCATTACAATATATATACAGTGTGTCCATTTAGTGCGGCATTCCTCTCTTACAGCGTTGTTTGAAATCTGATGCAAAAATTACTTCAGAAATAAATATGGTACCAATTAAGTTACATTTTAAAATTATATTGGCTTCTACAGGGTGTTACAAGAAAAGGTGCCACAATTTTTTTTTTTTTTAAATGGAATGGTGGGGATATTTTTACACTTTTTAAATCAACCCTTAGGTCTACATTAAAAGTTAATTTTGATTTAATATCCCATACACCGTTGCCAAGTTATTACGAAATTTTTTCTAATTTTACACAACTTCTTATAAACCGCTATACAAAGGACATCTGTTATAAGTAATTTAGTCACAAATTTGTACATGATATTTCGTAAGAACCAGAAAGCCCTCGGTAAAAGTATATTTAATTTCAGTGTTACAGGGTATTCAAAATTTAATGCCAAATTTTCCGAATTTCGAAGTAAATTTATTCAATTTTCTTAAATACGATACCCTGTATATTATAACATATTTGAAAAGCCCATTAAATTCTCTTTTTAAAAATATCCATACATGATACCCTAACTCTTACAGTTTTTTTTAAAAACGGTATAATTTGTAAAAATATCGAGTTCACATTCATGTATTGACAGAAGGCTGTGAAAAAATACTAATATTATCAAATGCAGGTCAGATAATTAAATGTTTCTACCAATAGTTTGTCTTACATTTTCAATATTTTCCTTAATCTTGACTTAAACAACCGGGTACATCGTTGATTGAAAGTTAAAACACGAATAATTTAAATCTGGAAATAAAACTGTCTATTTCAGAACGCATAAATGTAATTTCACAATATTGTATCAAAAATAAACTGGTTGTATGAAAATTTAATAATTTAAAGTAAATGTTCAAAATGTCGACCGTTAACTTCGATGCACTTCTCCAGTCTTTCCGAAAATGACCGCCTAACATTCTGCAGCATTTCTGGCGTCATGAGTTGAAATGCATGTCGAATTCTGTCTTTCATATTATCTCGAGTTGTAACTTCTTCTTTGTATACTTTTATTTTAATGAATGCCCAAAGAAAGAAATCCATACAAGTTAGATAAGGTGATCTTGGTGGCCACTCAATTGACCCCGATCTTCCTTTCCATTTATTAGGAAACGTTTGATCCAAGAATTCTCTGACGTTCCTTTGAAAATGGACGGAAGCACCGTCTAATTATAACCACATGTCATTTCTAACACATAAGTTAACTTGCTAAATTAATTGGGGAAAATCGTTTTGCAAGAACTCTAAAAATAATTGTCCGGTTACACGTCCTTCAAAGAAAAATGGTCCTACTACGTAATTGTGTACAATTCCTCCCCAAACATTTAAACTCCATTTATGTTGAAAACTGTTGACATAAATTAAGTGTGGATTGCTTGTGTCATAATAATGAAAATTATGACGATTGACAAAGCCATTTCTGTGGAATGTTGCCTCGTCGGTAAATAACACATTCTTAAAAAAAATTTCATTTTCTGCCAACATGTTTTGTGCCCATGTACAAAAATTAAATCGTTTCTGATAATCGTTTTCCAATAATTCCTCATGAAGCTGAAAATGGTAGGGGTGGTATTTATTTTGTTTTAAACATTTTGCTATTGATGTTTTGGCTATACTTAGTTGAACACTTATTTCTCTAACACTTATTTTAGGATTCTCTTCGACGGCCAAGCAAATCGCTAATTGGTTATCCTGATTCAAAACAGTTTTCTCCCTGTTCTTTTTCATAAGCTACATTCCCAGTTCTTTCAAACCTTACTTTTAACTTTTCGAATTTCCTTACATCTGGGTGCCACCGTTCTGGAAATTTTTGTGCATAACATCTAGAGGCTAGAAAGCAATTCCCAAAACTTTCTCCAATTGCATACACCATATCAATCAATTCTTGTTGAGAATAGTTAACCTTTTTAAGAATAAATTTTAGCACTTTTACAATATTTAAAACTGACAAGTGTTACTGTCAATGTCAACGATGAAATTTTTCATTTAGTCCAGAGCACACTTCTAATTTTAATATAAATATAATTCATGCCAATTATAGCTTCAAGAGAAATTATTAAAAACTGATTATGTGCAAAGACGTGCATTTTGTTAATGGTCGGACACTTGCTAGATCAACTAATTATTTTTTAGTTATAAAATTACTTTAATGAGTATCCTTTAATTTCTATATTTAAATTATTCGTGTCTCAATTTTCAAACATCGATGTACCTTATTGTTTAAGATAGGATTAAGAGAAATATTTATATATATTCAATTTGAATGAATGTTTTTTTTTCTGAAAGAGTTGGAGTATCATGTATGGATATTTTTAAGGGTATCGTATTTAAGAAAAGTGAATAAATTTACTTCAAAAATCGGAAAATTTGACATTAAATTTTGAATACCCTGTAACACTGAAATTAAATATACTTTTGCGGAGGGCGTTTTTTTTCTTACGAAATATCATGTACGAATTTGTGACTAAATTACTTAACAGATGTCTTTTGTATAGCGGTTTATAAGAAGTTGTGTAAAATTCGAAAAATTGACAAATTTCGTAATAACTTGGCAACGGTGTTAGGGATATTAAATCAAAATTAACTATTACTGTAGACCTAAGGGTTGATTTAAAAAGTGTAAAAATATCCCCACCATTCCATTTAAAAAAAAAAAAAAATTTGTGGCACCTTTTCTTGTAACACCCTGTAGAAGCCAATATAATTTTAAAATGTAGCCTAATTGGTACCATATTTATTTCCGAAGTAATTTTTGCATCAGATTTCAAACAACGCTGTAAGAGAGGAATGCCGCACTAAATGGACACACTGTATATAAATTATTGATTAAAAAAAAATGATTATTTTTATTTAATGTTGAGCGCCATCCTATTTATATCAAGGGAGGCCTTCCATAAAGCTAAAGGGGGGCACTGAAAAAAAATGTTGGTCTACACCATCAGGTGGGGTATCGTTGAATAGAACTCATTTTGTAAATAAAATCTATATTTTTTGTTTTAAACTTGTGACGTCATGAGTTTTCTCGTCTATTGAACTGTTGATGTATATGTATATTGAAATATTTACACTTACCCATATACTGCATGCAGGTTGACTAACCAAATCAATATGGCATGCACTAAAATTAAAAATAAATTCATTGAAAATTTAAAAATTGCAAGAAAAGATTTTTTAACAGAAATATATGAATTAATCGATTACGAATAAAATTAAAACAATTGGTAAAGATAATTCGATATCTGTCTGTTTTATCTCATTTATAAATAAATCTTTAATCCAAAGGATTCCGATTAAAAATCATCTTATTTTATACAGAATATTTTGGACTTTATGAAAAATCATTTATAAAAAAAATTATCAGCTTACTCCTGTTAAGATAGCTGAGCTATTTAAATAACAATTCTTATTTATAATCACCTTGGTAGACCCTATGCACAGTTAAAATTTTGATGTTTTCCAATGAAACATCCTGTATATCTAGACTATCAAAAATGCAACGTTGTCTCCCCGACTATATTAAATATATTTAATATAAAATAACAACATTACTATCACGTTTATGAAACTAGTTAAACTCACATATTATGTGAATAAAGGTTAATCCTTTTTTAACTGCTTCAACGTACAAAAAATAGGTGTATCTATTTCTGAATTTCCCAGTTATCTGTATAGGTAAATACTGCACTGCACATTTATCCTTTGATGATAGATTGATGAACTGTACTTACTAGAAGGCGAGCAAAAAATTTGCATGTAGGTTTTTCTAGTTTTTCCAGATTTTGAGGACTTTAGTACTAAATGTTCTTGTGCAAAGCTGTAAAGCGACAAAGGAGGGTATCGTTTTAAATGGGTGTTTTGGGTTTCTCATAAAAACAATTTTTATGTTTCAAAAACTTGAAAATCAAAGAGAGGAAAATGAAAATTTGTTTTTATATTAAAACTATGTGCTTAAAATGAATTTCCATTGTGTGAAATTCTAAATTACCTGATATTTAGGGTGTATACGCGACGGCTAAAATTATTAATAAATTAAACATATTTAATGGAAGAAATCTCTTTGAAATGAAAAAAAAAAAATACGTAGAATGAATCACTAATATTTTTAAAACTATTACATCTGTCTAAAAAAGCCCAAATATTTAACAATTGTTAACTGAAAAATCCAAGAAGTGGAGAAGTTTGACATTTATTATTAAAATCTTAGTTGTTAAGCCAATTTGTAAATATGGCTACAACGCATGTCTTAACACAGAACCAGAGTGGAACAAGAAGAATAAGCATTCGTAATAAGAAATAAATATTTTTCCAAATAGATGTAAATATTTTTTTTAGGTTATACTTTAAAACTAAACAACGTTTAAATAAGGCAATCCAGAACACGTGACCAAACATCATTTTGTATGTGTTTTATGTTTATTTGATATATTTTGTGCTTTTAGAAAGTGTTTGAAATAAAAATAATTGCTGTTTCAAATAATAAGCAAATAAGAAAAAAAGATAACAGCTTATAACATACATAATGAGAGTATAAAAAAATACATATACAATACTCCTGGAATTGATGTAAAACTCGAGAAGATGACTTTCCATCATCAGTGACTGCTTTACTGCTTTCCACATAATCTAATATTTGGTCCTCACACATAGTTTTTACAGCAAAGAACAAGTCAAGGTCTACAAGAGTTTGTCAGCATATAAATATTTTTCATGGTTTTTGAGAGATCATTCCGTTCTGGTTTATGTGAAAAATGTATAGTTCACTAGGTATTCTATAAAATCTAACAGTTTCACGACCTCTTCGACTCCCACAATTGACTACAGAACAAGTAGTGTGCATGTTTAGTTCTTTCTAACAAACAATATTTTTTCTGTACATTTTCACTTCATTAAATATTAATAATGCATCCCGAGTAGTTAGTCACACAACTATTCTAATTTAAAATGTCCGTTTTAAGCTCCAATCGTTTCATATGTTAAAATAAACTGCTCTTTTCATGTTAACTACGTGAAAGACATGGGTTTGTGTGCCTACCAGCGGCCATCATGAATTTCATCTGACAGCATCTTGGATTGGTCTATAGATGATAATATATGTCAATTTAATTACCCCTTGTACTTAACATTTCTATAGTTCACTTTTGAACAATTTTTGCGGGTGGAGCAGCATCGGTAAATGGAAAGTGATCCAGATCGGATAAATTCCGATTATTTTACAAAGAAAACTGTATCTGAAGTAATCTAGATCAGAAGTGAACTGATCCGACTGCAAATAAAATGCAGCTACTGTGGCAGAAATAGCCTTTTTATTATTGTTCTGACAGGAGTACCTTGTAACGTCAAATAAAATATTACCAACACATTTTTTAAAAGCTTTATTCAAATATTTAACAATCATAATTTTTTAATTTAACGTGAAAAGTATAGTTAGTATTGTTTGAAATATTAAAACTTCGGTATTTTAAATTAGAGGAAATGCTATTCAAATTAATACCTTTTGCTCTTCCATCCATGTGATGAACTTGTCGTATTCTTTTTTATAAGCTTCTTCCGATTTTTGCTGTATTAACCGCGATCCAATGTTAGAACTTATTTTTAAGCGATATACAACCAATAACAACTGTCGTGACAACAATTCATCTTATGTGACAGATTGCAAATTAATTTTTGTATTTATCATTCGATGACAACTGATGACATCACGAATTCAACCATTTTACATTATTAGTTCTTTATTTCCATTTTTTGTAGTAATAATACTAGTATTTATGGTTTTAAAGTGTAACAATAAAAAAAAATAGAATTCGTGGATATCTGGTCTATTTCGAGCACTCCGGTATACTATTATGCTAAATGACAGCCGGTCGCCATGTTGCCAAATCCTCCTTGTCAGTCCTTGTGATTTTGTCATAAAATAGATTTCAAAATTAAAAAAAAGTATGTTCCGGGACGTTTTAAAGAAAAAAAATTTGGGAAATTCATTTTTTTTTAAATATCTTTTAGTGAGAAAAATTTCGTACGGGGTCGCAAAAAACCCAAAAAAAGATACCCTCCTTTGCTTTAACTTATATATTTAATTTTTTTCGAACTCCCGCTGGAGGGCAAAAAATTACGCATTTAGGACTTTTCCTTTTTTTAAATTTTAAGGACAAACAATGCAGTTTAGTTTTGGGGTGACACAGCTGATTTTTTTTTAAATGTTATTAATAGCATATTGCACTTTTCATAAAACTGTGTATTATGACCTGCTATAAACGGTTATATAAAGTAGTTAAATAAGACTCCTTTATTTCTTTCTTTAACGTACACATTAATAGAATTTAGCGAAAGTGGAGAAAAGTGTATAGTCTAGTCGAGAAGTGAGTTTTCTGCTAAAAATAGTTAGAAGGGTGTCATGTCGATTTTTTCCTGCAAATAAAAATTGTAATTGTTATTAACAAAAAACGAAAGAGAAAAAAGCCTTTTTAGTTTTTGATGATAACTTAAAAACTATACAAGATAGGGGGAATTGCAAAAAAGATTCTTAAAGAGGAGGAAAAACTTCCTATACCCGAATCTCTAGCTCTAATATTTATAACTTTAATTTGTTGCTGAAAATAGGGTTCAGTGCGACCGTTTCGGGTTGAGTACGCCGCCTCTATAGTGACTACCACATCTAAAATATTTTTTTTAATTCACTAAATATTGATCTGAAAATTTGAAAAAATTATGGTGTCATTTACAAACTTGAAGAAAGAATGTCCCGTTGAAAAAAAATTTGAAATGTATTTTTCAAAAAGCTAGCCTATTGTTAATTAACTATTTTCTTTCATACCTCTGTCATCATTAAAAGCTGGATAATTGTTTAAATAATCACCCTAAAAATTTTTCGCCTCATTGACTATTTTCTATGAGTGTACTCAATAAGATGACGCTATAATTTTTTTTAAAATTCGTTTATATTATTTATAACGAGTTTTCTAAGTTAACAAAAAATGAAAAATCCTAAAATTGTTCTTAATTTTCTTTTCTCATGTACTTTGGTATAGCTGTTGGTTTTATTAGAAATAAGGATTAAATTATTGTGGGTAAGATTTTTTAACGCTATTTATTTATAAATTGTTTATAAACAAATAGTTTACTTTAATATTTTTGAAAAAAAAATTTTACCATTCTATTGTTTGGGATTAATCCATGATTTAAAAAAATTTTTTTTTTCTTAAAAAAAATTCTTATTGTTTATAATCGGTTTTTTCATATTTGCATAATTTAAATAATTAGTTAAGAAATAATTTTGTCGTTAAAAATAATTATTGATGGCTCATAATACAATTCAAAAAAAATTTTTTTTTCATTAATAATTTCATCGTTTATTTAGTTCACAATTTGGTATAAACAATATTTGAGTGTCACAAAAATCGGCTGTGTCACCCCAGAACTTTCCCGGCTCGACCGTAGAGAATAAAATAAACATAATCAAGTGTGAAAACTATTGGGAATTCGGGAAAAATTTTCATACAATAGTTGTAGGGAATTTTATGCTTTACAACTTTGCACTGAAACATTTTGCACTAATGAGCATAATTTACCTCCAATTTTAAAACAATTGAGAATTTTAAATGTGTATTTTTCTCGCCATCTAGCGGCGAAACTATGAGGAATTCTATAAAAAGTTAAACATAAAAGTTAAAGAAAATTTGATGCTTTACAACTTTGTACCAGAAAATTTTTCACTAAAAGGCTTTATTTATCCTCAAAATCAAGAAAAACTAGATAAAACCTACATGCACATTTTTTACGCGCCCTCTAGTGGCGCTACTATTGGAAATTCTAGAAAAAGTTTCAGACAAGAGTTGTAGGGAATTTTATGCTCTAAAACTTTGTACTATAATATTTTGCACTAAAGTGTATTGTTTGTACTCAAAATCAATAAAAACTAGAGAAAACATACATGCACATTTTTTACGCGCCCTCTAGTGGCGGAACTATTGGAAATTCTGGAAAAAGTTTGAAACAAAAGTTGTAGGGAATTTTATGCTCTAAAACTTTATACTACAACATTTTGCACTAAAGTGTATAGTTTGTCCTTAAAATTTAAAAAAATTAAAAAATTGGGGACCTTCTACTGTACCAATTTAAACCAAAATCTAATGGTCGCATTCTAGGCACACACCGACCCTCCATACAAAATTTCAGCTTGATTGGTTAAACGGTTCGGCAGTTATCGTGGAAGATTACACACAGACACACAGACACACAGACAGACCATGCGCTGGAAATGGTTTCAATCTTCTTGGGGTACCTCAAAATGGATATTTCCATCGATATCTCGATTTTTTTTTTGCTCGTTCACCTTACTTTCCCTTTGATGGGTCCGGGAAAGTAATACAAAAAAAATGAGGGGGTAATCCCACCCAACTTTCCGAACACTCCTAGTAAAGTAATTGTTTAATCGATTATTTTTGTTTTTCTGTATCAAAATACATTAATAAAATTAGTTTAGAAAGATTTAAAAAAAACTTAATTTTTTGTATTTTTTTTTTAACTTTTTATAATTTTCTATAATTTCTACAAGTATTATTTTAAAATTATGAAATATTTCACACATAATGTACTTTTTTATCCCTTCCAGGTGTACCATTTACTTTTTTCATTTCTTTTACCATTTTCGATAAAACAAAAGTACAAAAAAATTTAATTTTTGTTTTATTTTGGTTATAATAATTACAATGGTAAATTTGAAGAGACTAAATTATTTTCTAAATTTAGAGTTTTATATTACCTATCGAATGGTATAAATCCCATTTTAATATTTTATTATTTTTAAAGTTATTCAATTTTTTTTAAACTAATTTTAAATTTCAAAAAAAAAATTATGAATTCGACAATTTTTTGAATAAAATTTAAAAAAAAATCACAATTAAAGAGTAATTTTAAAATCAATAAATAATTGTTTTAACTTTTTACATTTTCTGCTATAACTTATACAAATACTATGGTAAACTTATGAAATAATTTACGCACATAGTACTTTTGGATCCTTTTCGGATATGCTATTTACTTTTTTCATTTATTTGGTACTTATTCATAAAACGAAATTACAAAAAATTTAAAAAAATCTTTATTTTGGCTATAATAATTATAATTCTAAATTCTAAGAAACTAAAATATATTTTAAATTTAGAGTTTTATATTATCTTTCGAACGGTGAAAATTCCATTTTAATAACTTTAATATTTAAGAAGTTATTCATTTTAGTTTAAAATCGTAATATAATTTTAAATGTTTCTTGGTAATTTTTAAAAAATTCCACAATTTTTGTAATAAAATTTTGAAAAAAATTATAATGATGAAATTAATTATTACAAATTTAAAGACATTTTTTTAAAATTTTTAATATTAAAATTTAATAAAAAAATCATAATTTAATAAGGATAAAAATTTCTGAAAAATTAAAATAAAAACCAGCGGCGAAACTATGCGTAATTGGAAAAAAAGTAATGACAAAATTTATAGAAAATTTTATGTTCTACCATTTTGATTTTTTGTAAATTTTCATAAAAATCCATAATTTTGTCTCAAATCTAAAAAAAAAGTCGCAAATGTTTATATATATATATTATTTTCACGCCTCTAGCGCCCAAACTATAAGGAATTACTTTTTGATAAATCTGGCAACAATGGCAAACGTTTTTGAAATTAATTAATTAATTAATTAAAATATTTTCTGTATTTTTTGTTGGATTTTCAAAAAAATACAAAAATTTTTTTTTTCGCCACAAATTATTAATGAAAAAAAATTTTTTTTTAATTGTACCTATTATGATTTTTAAAAAGAAAAATATTTCTTTACTAATTATTTAAATAATGCAAATTTGTGAAAAACGATTATAAACAATAAGAAAATTTTTTGAAGAAAAATTTTTTTTAAAAAAAATCATCATTGACCCTAAACAATAAAATAGTAAAAAATTTTTTTTCAAAAATTTTTAAGTAAACTATTTGTTTATAAACAATTTATAAACAACTATAGGGTTAAAAACCTTACCCAGAATAATATATTCCTTATTTATAATAAAAAAACAGCAATACCAAAGTACATAAGAAAAAAAAAATTTAACAACAATTTTACGATTTTTCATTTTTTTTTTAACTTAGAAAACTCTTTATAAACAATATAAACAAATTTTAGACAATTTTATAGCGTCATCTTATTGTGTGCACTCATAGAAAATACGCAAAGAGGCGAAAAAATTTTTAGTGTGCTTATTTAAATAATTATCCAGCTTTCAATACAGACGGATGTATAAAAAAATTAGTTAATTAACAAAAGACTAGCTTTATAAAAAATGCATCTAATTTTTTTTTTCCAACGGGACTTTCTTACTTCAAGTGTTTAAATGACACCATAATTTTTTCAAATTTTTAAATTAATATTTAGTGCTTAAAAAAAATTATTTTAGATGTGGTGGTAGTCACTATAGAGGCGGCGTACTCATCCCGAAACGGTCGCGCGGAACCCTATTTTCAGCAACAAAGTAAAGTTATAAATATTAGAGCTAGAGATTCAGAAGTTAGAACTTTTTTTTTTGAAATTTCCTCCTCTTTAAGGTTCCTTTTTCTAATTCCCCCTATCTTATATAGTTTTTAAGTTATCATCAAAAACTAAAAAAGTTTTTTTCTCTTTCATTTTTTGTTAATAACAATTACAATTTTTATTTGCAGGAAAAAATCGACATGACACATTTTTCAGAATTGCAATCCGCGTCGAATGAGACATCGCTCATATTTTTCCTACCCTTTTAACTATTTTTCGCAGAAAACTCACTTCTTGACCATACTAGTACAATCGCTGGCTTGATTATATAGTATCTTTAAAATAACAAAGTAAAATGTAACGATTGTGGCTTATAACTTTTAACTGAATTTGTAATGTAGATTATAGATAGATACGTACAAAATTTTGTAATTTTTACGTTAAACGTAAATTAAAAAAATTATTATATCTACTCGAAATATACGATTCCTTATTTTTTGTTAAAAGATTTAAATTAGAAATTTTATTAAAAAGTTATTAAAAAAAACAATTGTTTATTTAAGGTTGTAATTTGTATTTGGATTATTATAAGATCAATCATTAAAAATGTTTGTTTAACGTCAATATTTAAATTTATGCCATTATCAAAAAAAAAAAACAGTTTCCTGTATACAGGTTTTGGTGTCACGAACGGATCAAATACCATCAATACTATAATAATGTCTATAAATACTTTAATTACTAATAGCAACAATTTTAATGTAGAATATGATTACCACTTACCCAGCATGTCGATTTTTAAAACACTATAAAAGTATACTGTTAAAAATATTAATAAATTTACATTTTAATCGGTCGAAAATAATCTCTCAGCCAATAATACTTGAATTCAAATGAATATGATTTTGATATATAAAGACGGATAGTGAATTATTTTGCGTGGGCAAAATTATAGTCGAGAAGCTATTTTCTAATTTCGGAATCTATTGTTTTGATTTCATCATTAGTAGTCTGCATTATAGTATGAATTAAACCGGCCATTACTAAATTAAACTATAATACGGTTCCTTATCTTATACAAAAGTTTATCAACCAGTATCGTTAAATATTAACAATATACTGGGTGGCATAAGAATATGATTCACATCTTTATGGTTTAAATAAATGTTTTTAAAAACTTTTTTACAAAATATCTATTGATTGAATCAAAAATGTATATGTTAAAAATAAACTTGACTTTATGTATTGAGTCTATGGCAGATCTTGGCACTTAAAAAAGTACTTGGCTCAACAATTCAGATCAGTCGACTTTGGACAATTTAAACAAAAATACGGACTCCATCAGCGCCAATGTGCTCAGATAGATACATAGAATTAAAATTTAACCTCGAAACACAACAGTGCAATACTGAGTTAAAACGATGTAAAACGATGGTAGACAGCTACCAATAAGACATGGTGTCACTTATTATATAGGAACAAGATTCCACTCGTATAATAATGTAATGGCGCTTCGGTCGTTACGGGTCACTTTGGCGCCTTGGTCCAGGTTTCGGATTGCCTCGGGCGCCACCTTCCGTTTATAGTGTGAAAGCCACTGCACGGGCAGCGTCAGTGGAGAAAGACAATACTCTAGGGGTCGTTATGGTACCTACCAAAATCACTGGCGGCCAGAAGGGCGGTCTTTACTTGCTGCTGGGATATTAAAACTTAAAACAAATATTAATAAATAAAACATTTATTGGTTACCAAAATTTTATTTATTACCCAAAATCCGGCGGAGAAAAGGCGTGTAACGGACGATACAGGCACGATTGGCTTGGCGGCGTAATGTAGTCGGACTGACGGTTCTGGATTCCGAATATAATAGGATCGTTCAGCACATTTTTTTTATTACATATTCTAAAAGAGCATGTTGACTTTAGTAGTTTTGCAAAATTTCATAATTGTCTGAGTCCTTTTTCATAGTTAAATCAATTATCAAAATGCTACCAATTTAAAACGAGCCGTACCAGCCGTGACGTCACTCCATCTCTCGGGTCGCTTGTCATTGTGCTGGCCACTCGCTTCGCCCATAAAACCAGCATGGTTTTTAGAGCTTGTGTCCGCCGGTGGAGGTGGATGTTTTTCTATTGAAGTAGAACACAGAAAGAAAAATTATAAATATTGTATAGTTCCACAATGTAAAAATACTACTGTGGCCAGCTTTGGTAAATTTTTTATTTCTTTGCCACAAGATATAAAAACAAGGAACTTGTGGCAGAAAGCTATGCGTAGAACTGTAGAATTTTTATGTAAGCGTTTTTATAATTATGTAAATTAGGTATATTATTATTAAGAGAAGAGTTTAAAAAGTAGAACATTTTTGGACATGTTTTAACACGCTTTTAGATATAAGTTTCACTATATAAGTTGAAGTAACTTATTCCACGTTCTCCCGTTTTGTACTTAAGTCTCTCTCTAAATGTTGTATATTTCGTTTTAGTTTGAGGAGGACATGGAAAATTACATATATTATAAGTTAATGAAAAATGTAAAAATTAAGATGAAACCTGGAATGGTTCCACACATTTTTGATTGTCATACACAACGAAAATTTCGCACACACTAAAGATTCTCGAAGTGTTTCTTTTAAGACACAGCGACGAACCTTCGACAAGTACAAAGAAAACTCGATTTTCGTCGTCAAGCAGCGAAAATAGCATAGATGATTCGCAAGAATGTTCTGAAAATACGGAAAAAGAAGGTGGGTAGGTAAATAAGTGTGTTCAAGTTAATTTAAGGAGATCAAAATATATTGAGTATTATATATTGAGGGTAAGAACTAAGGGTAAAGATAAACAAATACCATCAAAAAATACACAGAAAACATTTTATTCCTCTACCAGTAATTCAAGTTCGGATGATTTGACGTCTTTCAAAGCAATATCTGCTGACTCATCTTCAACGGAAAATGCTAAGCAAGAATTTAATAAGAAGGAAAATGTTGAAAATCAGACTATTTTTATTTGAAAAAAATAATACGAAAAAAAGTAACTTTGTTAGAATAAGAGCCAGTTCATCCACAAACACCATGAACAACTGGATCGATGACGACTTTATAGACGAATCCTTCGTTGAGTCAGAGGCCCCTTTTCACCCACAACAGGTTAATACCGATATTAAAAAACTAACAAAAAGATTTACATCCAAATAAAGTCATAAACTATTCAATTCTAATATATATATTGGGTCTATTGGGAAAACCACGTAAAAAATCGTCGAAAGCTCTATCTCCGCAGTGGTATGGAAATGTGTTGAGCGCATTCCCCGGGCCACGATCTACACATCGTACAAAAAACTTGTTTATACAAAAATTGTTGGTAATTGAGCTCTCTACAACTTTGTTATGTAGATGTGGCTCTTATTTTTAATAAAAAATGGTCCGAAAGTTGAAAAACCCGCGCCGCTCTCATAATTTTTCACAATTTTTGCTTATTATTAGCAATACATGATTTTTTGAACAATATTGATCATATAAAGATTGTAGAGAATTAAATTGTCTACTTTTTTATCGATAAATTTAAAATTCGCTTGCAAAACGATCAAAACACAAAATCCAAGATGGCGGACAGTTCCCATTATTAATTTATGGACAAGAATGTGATTTCTTCAACCACTCCTCGGGGGTCAACTAAATACGTCAAAAAATTACCTTTTTTTGTCTTTTATTGAATTTGATCTAAAATGTATGCTTTATTCCGCTTTTCCAACATGATACTAGTTTAAAAAAATGTATAAGGAGCGATAATACTGGTATGATAATCCAAGATAGTCAATAAATAAATCAATTTAATTCATAAGTGTTTTTTTTATTAATGTTAAAATGATTATTTATACAGTTTAAATATCTTTCAAAGCAACTTCAAATACTTTAATAGTAAAATCGGCGTCTTCTTTTGATACACACATTGGAGGCTTAATTCTTACTACCTGAAACACACACAAAAAAATAAAATAGTACTTAAATAATATTAAAAACAATGGAAACACTTACATTTCCAAATATGCCTCCTTTACCAACAATTAAACCCATTTCAAGACAATTTTCCCAAAATTTCATAAATCTTTGAGAACATAAAGGTTTTCTGGAGATCTTATCTTCAACTAATTCAACCCCAATCATTAATCCTTTTCCTCGAACATCACCAATTACTGGAAATTTGGCTTTTAACTTTTCTAACTCTAATAGTAAGTGTGTACCAACAGATTTGCTGTTCTCTTGAAGCTTTTCTTCCTCAATAATCTTAACAAAAAACACATTTATATAGCAAGTCCTAAAGTCACACATAAAAAAACTTACAAGATGGGATACCAAATAATTATAAATATAGGTAACCGCAAAGAAAACTATAAAATTTCATAAACTTATAGATAACAAAAAAAGAAATATAAACCACTTCTTTTTTAAAAGAAGATAGAGCATTACATATAACTAGCGGGAAGATATTTTGTTTGCCATAACACATTTTTTAATGTTACTGGGGATATTGAAATTCCTATAGAATTAAATAATTTTATCATTATTACCTCTAACACTGATAGTCCTATAGTGCATGCTATAGGATTTCCTCCAAAAGTATTAAAATGTGCAGCTTTAGTTAAAGAATTTGCAATCTCTTTTGTAGTTGCAACGGCTGCCAAAGGATAACCATTTCCAATTCCTTTAGCCATTGTAACAATATCTGGAACGATACCATGCGACTCGAAACCCCAAAAGTGATCTCCTGTTCTACCAAATCCTGTTTGAACCTTAAAAAAAATATAATTTAGAAAGTAATTACCGATTATTAATTTGGATTTAAAAAAAAATCTTACTTCATCGGCTACAAAAACTCCACCTTGGTTATTAACCCTTTCATAAATGCCTTTGATGTAATTTTTGGGATATTGAATTGTTCCTCCAACTCCTTGAATTGATTCGGCCCAAAATGCGGCTAATCCTCCTTTTGGAATATCGTGATTTAGTTCGACATCGAATTGTTCTAAATACCTCAGACCAGCTTCGCATTCAGTTTCGCAGTTACATTCTCTGTCAGTCTGTACTGGACTATCGCGGCATTTATTTCCTCCCCATATTCCTCTGTACACATCAGGATTAGTTGTCTAAATATAAACATAAGAATGTATTAAAATATATTTTATGAATTTATTCTAGAATTCTACAGACGCTCAAACGGTGGTGGTGCACCGTTTCGGGACTTCGGCCTATCAAGCGAACACTTTTTATGCTGTGATTTTGAAGTATTTTTTTTTAATTTGCAGTGTAAAAAAAATTCCTGTCGGTAGGGTCGACAAGGGAGGTAGATTTCTATTGTCTAAATTTGAGCATCCTTCTCCACTCCACGATATGGTCAGATCGAAAAAAGTTTTAAACAAATAAATTTTATAATAACTAGGACATAAAAAAAGTCTAATGACCTGTTTCAATATTTTTAAAAATAGCGGAGATATAAATTTTTTAAAATTTTAACCCCCTCCAGTTCCATCCCCTTAGGTACGATTAAAAAAAGTTTCAGACAAATGAATTTTGTAATAATTAGAACATAAAAAAAGTTTTATGAACTATTTCAATATTTTTGAAAATAGCGGAGATATAATTTTTTTGAAATTTCAACCCCCTTCAGTTCCATCCCCGTGGGTCGGATGAAAAAAAGTTTCAGACAAATTAGTTTTATAATAATTAGAACACAAAAAAAGTCTTGTGACCTGTTTCAATATTTTTGAAAATGGCGGAGATATAATTTTTTTGAAATTTCAGCCCCATCCAGGTCCATCCTCGTGGGTCGGATGAAAAAAAGTTTTAAATAAATTAATTTTATAATAATCAGAGCATAAAAGAAGTCCAATGGTTTTTTTAATATTTTTAAACATGGCAGAGATCTGAATTTTTTGAGATTTCAACCCCCTTAGAGGTAGAATGTCCATTTCCAATACG
The DNA here is from genome assembly GCA_963243735.1 of Neocrepidodera transversa. NCBI lineage: Eukaryota > Metazoa > Arthropoda > Insecta > Coleoptera > Chrysomelidae > Neocrepidodera > Neocrepidodera transversa. The sequence goes on along the minus strand of OY725340.1, from coordinate 27,859,838 downwards.
CAACGAATTACTGCCCCAAAGAATTTTTGTACCAAATTTCGTGTCGATTGGACAAAAATCGCGACCTCTATCGTGCCGGATCGGAATGTCTACACATACATACATATACAATACGTATATATAGGTATACAGGGTGGCGAAAATTTCATTGCAATGTATTATAATCTCGGAAACCGTAAGAGATACGACGTTGGTTAAATAGAACAAAAGTTTCTCAATTTGAAAACTAATTGACTTTTTGGTTTCAAAACATATTACCCACAGTTTGATAATATTAAATTTTGAATCTGATGTTTAGTTTCCGTCCAGTCACACTCAACTTTTTTTTCTCAAATACGGACCTGCACTTTTTATGTGATTTTTGTATAGCATTTTATTTCCTGAATTCATCCATGTATTATACCTAGTTCGCTCCGGTTAGGTTAGGTTAGGTTAGGTGTATTCAATCAATGTCGGTCTTGATGACCTTCTACTGTACCAATTTAAACCAAAATCTAATGGTCGCATTCTAGGCACACACCGACCCTCCGAACCAAATTTGAGCTTGATTGGTCAAACGGTTCGGCAGTTATCGTGGAAGATTACACACAGACACACAGACACACAGACACACAGACACACGGACAGACCGTACGCTGGAAATGGTTTCAATCTTCTTGGGGGACCTCAAAATGGATATTTCCATCGATATCTCAATTTTTTTTTGCTCCCTACCTTACTTTCCCTTTGATGGGTCCGGGAAAGTAAAAGAATGTAAAGGAGACAACTTATTTTTCTTTCATAATAAATTTATTAATTCACATTAACTGTTCAAAATGAGTTATGAATAACTTATTTCTATTGGTCATTTGGGCTGTTGCTGAGTTCTAACTCTTCGAACCCATCAACATTTTGAGGAACTCCTGTATTTTAAATTACGTCTATCAACTTAGCAAGACAACTTCCGAAAATTACAACGGGATCTTATTAGTAATTTGCCGCTTTTTTGCCGTTAATTAGTTGTGGAAAAATACACTTTGCCGTTTTTTTTCCCCAAAAATTCAATGTCTTGCTAACTTGATATAAAGTTAGCAAGACAACTGCGTAAATAATGACGATATCAAAAAACTAATAGCTGGAGAATTTGCCGCTTATTTGCCGTAAATTAGTTGTGGAAAAGAATTTTGCCTCTCTTTTTTTGTTAAAAATTAAACATCTTGCTAACTTGATATCAAGTTAGCAAGAAAACTGCGTGAAAATGAAAATATTAAAAACTGAAAGCTGGAGAATTTGCCGCATTTTTGCCATTAATTAGTTATGGGAAAATGTTTGCCTTTATTTTTTATTAGTAATTAAACATCTCGCTAACTTGATATCAAGTTAGCGACACAACTATGTAAATAATGAAGATATCAAAAAAATAAAAGCTGGAGAATTTGCCGCTTTTTGCCGCTAAAGAGTTGTAGAAACAAAAAAATTGTCACCTGTTTTTTATAAACAATTTCCAGGATTTTTATGTACCAACTTCAAATTTAAGAAAACAAAAAAATTTATTTAATGCGGCTTTACAAAAGTTAGCCTTTAAATTTAATTTTTTTAAAAATCAACTTTGCATGATGTATTTCCGACTTTTTAGATTTTTAATTTTTTTTGTCTTTAAGATTAAATAAAAAAATTTATTTCAATTAATAACAAGACCGGAAGGTGGCAAAAAGAGCTGGCCGGAGTTCCGGGGGTGAAGTCCTGAATCGTCTCATATGTAAGTCATAATCTAAAGAGTCATCAACCAACCCGATCCGTTGAGCCGTTGCCGAGTTCTCAACCTGACAGACGGCAAATTCTCCAGATTTTAGTTTTTTGATATTGTCATAATTTACGCAGTTATCTTGCTAATTTGATATCAAGGTAGCAAGATGTTTAATTTTTAATAAAAAAATCTGATGTGGCCAGCACATGACCTCTCGCCATTTTTGAATCAAAAATTTACAGGTTGACACAAAAAAGTATGAAAAAAAATTATATTTTTGTAAATCTTTCAACAATGGCAAAAGTTTCGAAAATTTTAATGAGATGAAAATAAACTATAGGGTATACAAAATAGATGTGTAAAACTTTATTGCCGTTTTGTATAATAATGGCGTCATAACCCATAGCAACTGCCACTTCCGGTTGTGCGATTGGCACCAAAATCTAATCAGATCTAATCTAGGGTATCAGAATCCTGTATGCAAAATTTAAAATTTTTTCATTCAGTAGTTTTTGAGTTATCGTTACTACAACATCCATCCAAACACACACACACACTAACACACACACACACACACACTAACACACACACACAGACATCATCGCGAAAATATTATAATCGTATTCTAGGGACCCTAAAACGTGTTTATTCATTGAAAACTCACTACCCAATTTTTAGCATGATTCCTATACCTCTCTTATCTGAAGGGCGAGAGGTAAAAAAGAGCGGCAAATATTTTTTTTACAACTAATTTACGGCATAAAAGCGACAAATTACTGACAAGATACCGTTGTAATTTTCCGAAGGTGTCTTGCTAAGTTGATAGACGTTTTTAAATTGGCCCCACAAGTAAAAATCCATCGGATTAAACTCTCGAGTTCTTGGTGGCCAATGTTCAAGATGGGGATTTTTTCTTGCATAGAAATATTTGTTTTTACTGCTAAATAGACCATAATTTGTAAATGTGGTCTCATATGTCCACAAAAATTATTTTATTTATTTACTGTTAGTAGCAATGACAAAATCTCGATAACTGTTCGTTGTTTTTAGGATGCTATTAAAAAATCACATAAAAAGTACAGATCCGTATTTGTGAATAAAAGTTGAGGGTGGCTGGGCGGAAACTAAACGTCAGATTCAAAATATAGTATCAGACGTTTTTAAACAAAAAACATTTATGCACTTTTTTCTGTTGTTCAAAATAAAACCACTGGATCATTAAATAGAAAATGTGCAATTTTGGTTTTTATCAGTTATAATGAAAACTGTCCCTGATGTCTGTGGATACAAAGCACCAGTCGATTAACCTTCAAATTGAGAAACTTTTGTTCCATTTAACTGACTTCGTATATATTACGGTTTCCTAGATTACAATACATTGCAATGAAATTTTCGCCACCCTGTATGCCGACAATTTTTTTTTTTGACTGATTCTTATTCAGAAGGTCATAAACGGCGTAGCGCCCCTATTTACGGTTCTGGGTCCCGTCATTGAATCGATTACAATAGGTAGATTCCATATATGGAAATCTACCTAAAATTTATCCCTTGAGAACTTGACTTTTATGGATCATTGTGGAGCGGGTATATCGGAATGGTTTGTGTGATAGTAGCCAAAATTTTCACATATATGTAGAGGAATATTATACATGATGTGAAATGGAAAAAGATCTAAAAAATTCTCCCTTGATTGAATTGTTTTTAGTCCTTTCCATGTAAAAGAAACAATGCAGAAAGGCCCAGGTGGTGGGTGATACCCTATATCCGCAGTTGCTGCTCGTAGATGGCGCGCAACCGGAAGTAGCCAACCCTTCAAGGAAGAAGATGTAGTAAGTAAAAAAATGGGTTCTCTGGTAACACAAAATCACAAAAACGTCACTTATTGCATCGCACGTGACGCACTTGAAAATAAAAATTGAAAATTTCCCCCAAAACATGGCGCCCGGTCCGCAATCGATCGATGGTAGCTTCTGAATGTTGTAATTTTACATAATAAAGCGGTCTTCGCAACAATTGCATTTTAAATCTGGGCATCTTGTCGATACACGCCACAAATTTCGTATATTTTTATCATGTGGCACGTGTATATATTTTATCCGGAACTGGTTTTGTACGATTTTTGGAGTAAGGTACAAAACACTTGTACTTCTTACTACACCGTTTTGGCATTTTGAATAGGTTGTATGTTAGTGGATAAGGTTATTGCTAAGATGTCTACAATCAGACATCTTAGGGCCATTTTCACCAGAAACAAATTAAACGCAGTTTAACTAAACTCAGTTTAGTGTAAACTCCTAAAATTAAACTCGGTTAGCGTCATGTTGTTTTCACCGAGCTATGTGAGTGCTACCTTAACTGCGTTTATGAAAACTCAGTTTAAAGAAAATGCATACACTGGCAACGTTGCGAATGTATGAATTTTTGTACGTTTGACAGAAACCAGAGATTTTGTGCCGTGGTTTTTTACTTTTACTAGTTTTTTAGTGATTTGCATAAAAACGCAAAGCACAAAGAAGTTGGTTTATTGGAGATACGCAATTATTTTTGTAATAATTTAAAACAGATTAGTTCAAAATTACAAGTATTAAGTATATTTATATTTTAGAATTTTACTGATCGTCTGGGAATTCAAATTGTCCTTCTATTCGTTATAAAAGTAATAAAGTAGTCCCTTTTGAATGGAGAAATCGCATTTCAAAATCCTTATAATCAAGGTTGTAAAAGTGATCTTGTCTCTCCTTTATCCACCTATATAGGATTCTTACAACAAAATCGTCATCGTCTTCCAAAATTAAATTATACGCTCTTCTATGTGCCATTCTTTCGGTACGATCGCAACAAGAAGTGTAGTACTGACTTATAAAATTATTAACAGTATTATTGACTGCCCAACCTTATTGGAAAAATTTAATATTTGCATTCCCAAAATTTCTTCCAGACACTCCAGTACTTTTTATGTAAATCCCTACATCTCGCACAAATATTCTGGACAATTCTCCGCTCCATATCATCTGTAAAATGACAAATTCTGTTAGCAATGATTTGGATATATTTTACTCTGTATGTTGTCGTACATAAAATCCCACTTTTTATCTTGATTATTTAGTTGCTTCTTAGGAAAATTTAATTATTATGTATGTGCTTTTAATATTCATGTTCAAAATCGATGATGTATTCACTATATACTGCCAATTCCTATTCTGTAATTGGGTTTGACCTGTAGATTATTGTATTAAATAAATAAATAAGAATAGACGAAAGTTTTTTTTAAGAATGTAATGAGATTGAGGTTATGTAAATCTTAAACTGAGTTTAACGCTTTAACCGGCCAAAATCGGACAGTCAGTTTTTTAACTCCAGTTAACGCAGTAACCAGTTATTTCGTTTTGGTGAAATCCGCTTTGCTCTTTAACTCCGTTTAAAATCGGTGGTGAAAACGGCCCTTAGTTATTGCCAATTATTTGACATTTCATAAATAAAACAAAATTTTTGACAACAATCGTTATTGCAATGAATTACCGCTAGATGGTGACAGATTCTAGCATAAAATGACGTCACTTCCGTTTAAATCTATACTTTTTCCCGCCATGCAGATTTGTATTTTAAACATTTTTTTATAAATAAAATACTGAACCAAATGAGATTTAACATGTTTTTTCGCTACTTGCAGTTAATAAACTATATCAATAAAAAATAAAAAAAAATCATGCAAGTTCCCTATTGGGAAGTTGGCCATTTTTCTAATCTTGTTAATTGGAGTATAAACTAACAAAAATCTCAACCCCCTACAAAATTTTCAGTAAAATTATTTTGAATGTTAAGAATTATTACCTTAAAGAATCCTGCTGCTCCTGGAACAGGATGTTTATAATAATAGTTAGAAGTCATGCCCATAATTTGGTACGTCAATCCATGGTAGCAATTTTTTAAAGACATTACATCAAATTTTCCTGTATAGGATCTGGCCATGAGCAACGCTAAATCATTAGCTTCGCTTCCACTGCATACAAAGTAAATGTACTACGAAAAAATAAATTTTTTGAATAAATTAGAATACAGATTGTAAAGTTGGCAATATTGTTGTATCCGGAAGATTTGATAAAAAGTGAAAGCCTATATGTTTAATAAAAGCTTAAGACATCCATTTTAGCATTACACATAGTTTAGTATCTTAAATATCACAGCGGAGAATATTTTCCAATAAATATTTTCTAATAAAAAAACCGTAAAAAATATATTGAAAATGATTTAACAAACCTGTAGTTTTTCTGGTAACTTTTCTGCTAACTTTTTTGAATATTCGTGAATTTTAGTGTGATAATAAATATTTGTAGAATGGCCCAATGTGTCCATTTGTTCTGTAACTGCTTTAGTTATTTTTCTAAAATCAAATTAAATTTAATATAAAAAGTAGTATCGAAAACATAATTTTTCCCGAATTTCCGAAAACATTTAATCAAAAAATAATAAAATATGCATTTTACTAGCTAGAGGAGATGAAAATAACATATATAGAGGACAAAAGTAATGTATACTTTAAATGCAAATTATTATTTTGAGAATCATAAGTTTTTATTAAAAATCGAAACATTGACTATAATCTGGTAAATTTTTGAAGGATATATGAATAAGTAGGAAAAAAAAAATAATTATAGTCCAAACTTTATATTAAAATTACAATTTTTTAAGTTAAAACAAACATCAAATTTTGTGTTTAACACCTAATAAAATAAATTTAGGAAATATATTTCTTTTATTAAAGTATTGAAATAGATATAACCGATTTTTTCTTTTATCAAAACTTTATAAAGTTGTATGTTTGTAACTTACGGATGTGCATGTCCGACCGAGACTGTACAAACACCAGCAAACATATCCAAATATCGCCTGCCATTAATATCAAATAACCATTGTTTGTAACCTTGATGTAAAGCGAGTGGTTTACTGTAATAGGTTGTTAAAGCAGGATTAACATTTTTCTTTCTAATACGTGTCATTTCATCATAAGAGAGACCCTAAAAGTAAAAAATAATATATATATTATGTACCAAGGGATTAAAGTAGCACTTTAATCACGTGGTACATACTCTATATTTTGCACCTCAAGGACACTTTGAATTGAATACGATAATTATAAGCAAACAAACACTCAATTTTATTAATATTATTAATTGATTTCTTAATGGTTTGAAGAGTTATTGAAAAAAAATCCTGTCACCCCAGAACTTTCCCGGCTCGACCGTAGAGAATATGTTATTTATTATTATTATTTTAATTACAAAATACTAAGTATTACATTAATTTATGGAACACATTAAAAATAGCGAACCGATGGTGAATACGTCTACCGAATTGATATTTCAATGTTGATAATAACATAAGCTGCGCATGCGCACGTTGTATATCACACTGCTACAATTAGGATCTCCTAAAATCACGTGTGAAAACTTTTGGAAATTCGGGAAAAATTTTCATACAATGGTTGTAGGGAATTTTATGATTAACAACTTTGCAAGGAAACATTTTGCACTAAAAGAGCATAATTTAAAAAAAATGGAAAATACTAAATGTGTATTTTTCTCGCCATCTAGAGGCGAAACTATGAGGAATTCGATAAAAAGTTGAACATAAAAGTTAAAGAAAATTTGATGCTTTACAACTTTGCACCAGAAAATTTTACAATAAAATGCATTGGTTGTCCTCAAAATGAAGACAAACTAGAGAAAACCTACATGCCCGTATTTACGAGCCCTCTAGTGGCGCAACTATTGAAAATTCTAGAACAAGTTTTAGACAAAAGTTGTAGGGAATTTTTTGCTCTAAAACTTTGTACTACAAAATTTTGCACTAAAGTGTATTGTTTGTCCTCAAAATCAAGAAAAACTAGAGAAAAACTACATGCACATTTTTTACGCGCCCTCTAGTGGCGCAACTATTGGAAATTGTAGAAAAAGTTTGAGACAAGTGATGTAGGGAATTTAGATGCTCTAAAATTTTGTACTACAACATTTTGCACTAAAGTGTATTATTTGTCCTCAAAATCAAGAAAAACGAGAGAAAACATACATGCACATTTTTACGCGTCCTCTAGTGGCGCAACTATTGGAAATTCTAGAAAAAGCTTAAGACAAAAGTTCTAGGGCATTTTATGCTCTATTACTTTGTACTATAATATTTTGCACTAAAGTGTATTGTTTGCCATCAAAATGAAGAAAAACTAGAGAAAACCTACATACACATTTTTTACGCGCCCTCTAGTGGCGCAACTATTAAAAATTTTTGAAAAAGCTTAAGACAAAAGTTCTGGAGAATTTTATGCTCTAAAACTTTGTACTACAATATTTTGCACTAAAGTGTATTGTTTGTCCTCAAAATGAAGAAAAACAAGAGAAAACCTACATGCACATTTTTTTACGCGCCCTCTAGTGGCGCAACTATTGGAAATTGTGGAAAAAGCTTAAGACAATAGTTCTAGGGAATTTTATGTTCTAAAACTTTGTACTACAATATTTTGCACTAAAGTGTATTGTTTGTCTTCAAAATGAAGAAAAACAAGAGAAAACCTACATGCACATTTTTTACGCGCCCTCTAGTGGCGCAACAATTGGAAATTGTGGAAAAAGCAAAGACAATAGTTCTAGGGAATTTTATGTTCTAAAACTTTGTACTACAATATTTTGCACTAAAGTGTATTGTTTGTCCTCAAAATCAAGAAAAACTAAAGAAAACCTACATGAAAATTTTTTACGCGCCCTGTAGTGGCGCTACTATTGGAAATTCTGGAAAAAGCTTAAGACAAAAGTTCTAGGGAATTTTATGCTCTAAAACTTTATACCACAATATTTTGCACTAAAGTGTATTGTTTGTCCTCAAAATCAAGAAAAAGTAGAGAAAACCTACATACGCATTTTTTACGCGCCCTCTAGTGGCGCAACTATTGGAAATTCTAGAAAAAGTTTAAGACAAGAGTTGTAGGGAATTTTATGGTCTAAAACTTTGTACTACAACATTTTGCACCAAAGTGTATTTTCTGTCCATAAAATTAAAAAAAAGTAGAAAACTGTTACATATGGATTTAATCAATGTCGGTCTTGAGGACCTTCTACTTTATCAATTTAAACGAAAATCTAATGGTTGCATTTTAGGCACACACCGCCTCTCTATACCAAACTTCAGGTTGATTGGTCAAACAGTTCGGCAGTTATCGTGGAAGATTACATACAGACACACAGACACATAGACACACAGACACACAGATAGACCATAACATGGAAATGGTTTCAATCTTTTTGGGGTACCTCAAAAAGGATATTTCCATCAATATCTCGATTTTTTTCCCTTACTTTCCCTTTGACGGGTCCGGGAAAGTAAAAAAGATTAAAAAAGCTAAAAATAGTAAAATAGTCAAGTAGTTTAATATGGTTTCTAATGGATTTATTATTCGATGGAATAAAATTTTTTTAGTTCCTCGGACGGGGACTAAAAATATTTTAATTCCAAGGGACTAAAAGTGTCTCTTTAGTCTCTAAAATGAGGGAGTAAATGCATGTTTTAGCCCTGAGGTGCAAAAAATATATAAATACTCACTTCAAAGACAGATGTTTTTTATTAAAATAAAATTTTACCCAAATAGTTCAAATGTTAATCCATTCTATTTCTATAAGCACGGATAACTCATAGTGATTTTATTGTTATCGTTTTACATAATTCTCAGAACATTAAGTCATTATTTACCATTGTTAATAGTACTGTTAAAAAAGGTTCTTATTGGTCATGGTCAATCACTCATTTCAATATATATATTATTACCATAGTTAGTTGTATGCATTTAATTAAAGATTGAATTTGCGTAAAAACTGAATTTTGAAATGGAACACCCAGTATTGTTTTAGATATTTGGATTCTACAAGTCAAATTACTTTTTATTATTTTTAATCGAGGAAGCTTCAACTTGGTCTAAACTTTTCAAAAGGTGACCAAATGTTACTAAAAAATATTATTTTTGCATAAATTTACATATTTTTCATTTTAATAGTTTTTTAATTACTCTACGGCTGTTTTTTTAATGAAAAACTCAATTTTACTTTCCGGACCCACCTCCTAGAAGGGAAAGTATCGTCAACGAGCTAAAAAGAAATTTCGAGATAAAAACGGAAATATCCATTTTCGGGTCTCCTGAGACGATTAAGACCATTTTGAGATGGAAGTCTGTCTGTCTGTTTGTCTGTCTATATGTATTCTTCCACAATAGAGGCCACATGTTTAATCCGATCCATTGGTTGCGCCACTAGAGGGCGAGCAAAAAAGATGCATATAGGTTTTTCGCAGTTTTTCCAAATTTTGAGGACGAAAAATACACTTTGGTGCAAAATGTGCCAGTGCAAATTTTTAGAGAATAAAATTTTCTACAATTTTTGTATGAAACTTTTTCCATAATTTCAAATGGTTGCGCCACAAGAGTGTGCGCAAAAAATATGCATGTAGGTTTCTCGCAGTTTTTCCAAATTTTGAGGACAAAATGTTCCAATCCAAATTTTTAGAGCATAAAATTTTCCATAATTTTTGCATGAAACTTTTTCCAGAATTTCCAATAGTTGTGCTACGAGAGGGCGCGCAAAAAATATGCATATATTTTTTTCGCAGTTTTTCCAAATTTTGAGGACAAAAAACATACTTTGGTCCAAACTGTTCCAGTGAAAATTTTTAGACCATAAAATTGTCTACAATTTTTGTATTAAACTTTTTCCAGGATTTCCAATAGTTGCGCTACTAGAGGGCGCGCAAAAAATATGCATGTAGGTTTTTCGCAGTTTTTCCAAATTTTGAGGACAAAATGTTCCAATCCAAATTTTTAGAGCATAAAATTTTCCATAATTTTTGCATGAAACTTTTTCCAGAATTTCCAATAGTTGTGCTACTAGAGGGCGCGCAAAAAATATGCATATATTTTTTTCGTAGTTTTTCCAAATTTTGAGGACAAAAAACATACTTTGGTCCAAACTGTTCCAGTGAAAATTTTTAGACCATAAAATTGTCTACAATTTTTGTATTAAACTTTTTCCAGGATTTCCAATAGTTGCGCTACTAGAGGGCGCGCAAAAAATATGTATGTAGGTTTTTCGCAGTTTTTCCATATTTTGAGGATAAAAAATACACTTTAGTGCAAAATCTTCCAGTGAAAATTTTTAGACCATAAAATTTTCTACAATTTTTGTATTAAACTTTTTCCAGAATTTCCAATAGTTGCGCTACTAGAGGGCGCGCAAAAAATATGCATGTATTTTTTTCGCAGCTTTTCCAAATTTTAAGGACAAAAAATATACTTTAGTGCAAAGTGTTCCAGTGCAAATTATTAGAGCATAAAATTTTCCACAATTTTTATATTAAAGTTTTTCCAAATTGCTATTTAAAATTTGTTCTATAAATTAATGGAATGCTAAGTCTTTTGTAATTAAAATAATCCTATTCTCTATAGCCGAGCCGGGAAAAATTCTGGGGTTACACAGCCGATTTTTTTTGTAGTAATGGAAAATATGATTTGAAATTTAAATTTAAAATATTAATATCAGAACTTTGGGTAAATTTTACTACAAATTTATCCATCAGTTGGGAAAACCTACAGTTAGAGTATAATTTTCATATAGGCAAAATATGATTTGTACTTATATTTATATTTAAAACTTCTTACCGTGTACTTTTTCGGGATAAAATTACATTTTGGTAACTCAGGTATAGTAGAATAACTTCTGCAATATCGAATAAGGTGTTTCATATTGTATTTAATTCACTACTATGCAGGCAGAAACGGTTATTGGTATAAAATATGATCCTCATGTAAATTCAAAAATTACCAAACAATACCTAAAATGAATGTATGAATATGAACTACTACGGTATAATTTTAAACTAAAATGTAATGTAACAACATTTTTAAAGTATAGATTATAGATAAAATGAGCCAAACGACAGGTTTTTATCATAAACTAAATGTAGGTATTTTTAAAATAAAGCTGGTCAAGATTTTTTAATGACTTTTTTATGAAGAAATTAAACTAGCTGGTATATATCATTATAGTCTAAGATCCGGCTGCAGGATTAATGCGCTCATCGGTTTTTTGCTGAAACCCAAATTTTTATGCATATTTATATTTAGGAGAATATATATTTACCAGGTTGCCTATCAAAATTGGGCCGCTAGTATTTTTAATTAAATTATTTTTAATTTATTTTTGGTAAAAATTTCGTTCACTTGTTTTTCAAATAAAATCTCGTCTACAATCACCTCAATTTATATAAAGATTCTAAAAAATCACAGTTGCCGTTGCGGACCAAGACCGACATTGATTAAATACACATGTAACAATTTTTACTTTTTTTAAATTTTATGGTCAAACAATACACTTTAGTGCAAAATGTTGTAGTACAAAGTTTTAGAGCATAAAATTCCCTATAACTTTTGTTTTAAAGTTTTTCCAGAATTTCCAATAGTTGCGCCACTAGAGTGCGCGTAAAAAATGTACATGTAGGTTTTCTCTAGTTTTTCTTAATTTTGAGGACAAACAATACACTTTAGTGCAAAATGTTGTGGTACAAAGTTTTAGAGCATAAAATTGCCTACAACTTTTGTCTTAAGTTTTTTCCAGAATTTCCAATAGTTATGCCACTAGAGGGCGCGTGAAAAATGTGCATGTATGTTTTCTCTAGTTTTTCTTAATTTTGAGGACAAACAAAACACGTTAGTGCAAAATTTTGTAGGACAAACTTTTAGAGCATAAAATTTCGCACAACTTTTATCTAAAACTTGTTCTAGAATTTCCAATAGTTGCTCCACTAGAGGGCTCCTAAAAAGCGTGCATGTAGGTTTTGTCAAGTTTTTCTTGATTTTGAGGACAAATAATGCATTTTAGTGCAAAATTTTCTGGTGCAAAGTTGTAAAGCATAAAATTCCCTACAACTATTGTATGAAAATTTTTCCCGATTTCCCAATAGTTTTCACACATGAATTTAGGAGATCCTAGCAGTGTGATATACAACGTGCGCATGCGCGCAGTTTATGTCATTATCAACATTGAAATATCAATTCGGTAGACGTATTCACCATCGGCTCGCTATTTTTAATGTGTTCCATAAATTAATGTAATGCTTAGTTTTTTGTAATTAAAATAATAATAATAAATAACATATTCTCTGCGGTCGAGCCGGGAAAGTTCTGGGGTGACACAGCCGATTTTTTCTATTTATTATCATATATAGTTGCCTAATTAAATCCGGCCGCAAATAACGGTTGCTGGCTGTTAAAGATGATAAATATTTAAACTAGAGAGTAATATCATTTGTCAGACGAGGATAGCGATTGCCAGCTGTGCGACGCTATTAAGCCATTGCGCATGCGTCGAATGCAAGTGTTCTCAACTGAACAGCTCTGGCACCTTGGTTTTATTTCTTTATTATTTAAATCAATATTATAAAGAATTCCATTGGTAAAACTGGTGCGCACTGAGTGCATAATTTGTATTCAATTGGGAAAACTGGTGGCTTATTTTGAATTTGATTGGGGAACTGGTGCATTCAAATTCGAACTCAGTGCAACATTTTCAGCACGAGCTGCATGAGGTCGAGCGAAGTTAGTGCTATTGTGAATATGACGGGATTATCCAAAGCTTCAAAATTGCTAGTGGCATTATCCTTCATCTTCAAGTAGTGATGAGGAAATTATATACGAAGTTAAATCAAATAAGTTATCCATATCTCAAATGTGGTCAAATGTTAAACATAAATGAAAAACCCCAAAATCATGTACCACAATAACATTTATTAAAAAAAATTTCTTAAAGGCAACTAGTTTCGGTTAAATAACCATCTTCAGGCCTATAATAAATATACATCGTGTTGGTTACCAATTATATAAAGTACAAGAACAACTTACCAAGAGATTAACAAGAATTAAATGTTAAATAAAATTAAGCATATTAAACCAGGGTATGCTTCTACTAATTAAAGGAGGACTTAGGGTAGTGATGAGGGAAAGGGGGGTACATGAAAAAGTAAAAAATTAAACCCAGGTGGGTAAAAATACTAATTTAAAACGTAATTAAAATAAAAATTGAGTGGTAAAGGGGGTTGTGAACTTAATCACAATGGGACGCCTTTTAGGGCGTTTGGAAAAAACAGGAATAGCGGTAAAGAAGGAGGGTTTCTTGAAGGAAAACCTTCAATAAAGGGAAGACCTGCATGGGATGGCCCATGTGAGCAGGTAAAGCCGACATTGTCAGAAAATTTCAAACTTGGTAAAGAATAATTTCTTCTGCCGACCACAATCGCGGTAACTGGCAAGAAAAGAGGTCCACCAAAGGACAAAATATAGGGTAGCGAACATTAAACGCCCCCTCGAAAACTCAAAAGACAATTTACGTGTCAACCATATCAATTCGGAACAGTAACTACAACTACAAAATGGCAGGTAACGCCGGAAATTTAAATGACAAATGACAGTTATTGGTATATTTAAAAAACACAAGCGTGAAAAGGGGGAAAGAAAGTTGAAGGGAGTATAATGTGGAATGTATACCAGTGCGAGTACTCACAAAAAGCCAGAGCTGTTCAGTTGAGAACACTTGTATTCGACGCATGCGCAATGGCTTAAAAGCGTCGCACAGCTGGAAATCGCTATCCTCGTCTGACAAATGATATTACGCGCTAACTCTCTTTCACTCTACTTTAAATATTTATCATTTTTAACAGCCAGCAACCCTTATTTGCGGCCGGATTTAATTAGGCAACTATTTATGTTAATAAATAGAAAAAATCGGCTGTGTCATCCCAGAACTTTCCCGGCTTGACCGCAGAGAATATGCTATTTATTATTATAATTTTAATTACAAACTACTAAGCATTACATTAATTTATGGAACACACTAAAAATAGTGAGCCAATGGTGAATACGTCTACCAAATTGATAATTCAATGTTGATAATGACATAAGCTGCGCATGCGCACGTTGTATATCACACTGCTACAATTAGGATCTCCTAAATTCATGTGTGAAAACTATTGGGAAATCGGGAAAAATGTTCATACAATAGTTGTTGGGAATTTTATGCTTTACAACTTTGCACCAGAAAATTTTGCACTAAAATGCATTGTTTGTAGTCAAAAACAAGAAAAACTTGATAAAACCTACATGCACGCTTTTTAGGAGCCCTCTAGTGGCGCAACTATTGGAAATTCTAGAACAAGTTTTAGACAAAAGTAGTGCGAAATTTTATGCTCTAAAACTTTGTCCTACAATATTTGGCACTAACGTGTATTGTTTGTCCTCAAAATCAAGAAAAATTAGAGAAAACCTACATGTTCATGTTTTACGCGACCTCTAGTGGTGCAACTATTGTAAATTCTGGAAAAAGTTTAAAATAAAAGTAATAGGGAATTTTATGCTCTAAAACTTTGTACTACAACATTTTGTACTAAAGTGTATTGTTTGTTCATAAAATTTAAAAAAAGTAAAAAATTGTTACATGTGTATTTAATCAACGTCGGTCTTGAGGACCTTCTACCATACCAATTTAAACCAAAATCTAATGGTCGCATTCTAGGCACATACCGACCCTCCGTACCAAATTTCAGCTTGATTGGTCAAACAGTTCGGCAGTTATCGTGGAAGATTTCACACAGACACATAGGCACACAGACAGACCTGGAAATGGTTTCAATCTTCTTATGCGACCTTAAAATGAATATTTCCATCGATATCTCGATTTTTTTTTCTCGTTCACCTTACTTTTCCTTTGACGTGTCCGGGAAAGTAAAAAATTAGCTTTAATTTGACATAAAATTAATAAATGTACGTTATGAACGTATAAATGTATCGAAATCATACCTGTTTACACCTGGCTGCGAAGAGGTGCGGCCAGGTCCGCAACGGCAACCGTGATTTTTTAGAATCTTTATATAAATTAAGGTGATGTAGACGAGATTTTATTTTAAAAAAAAGTTTACGAAATTTTTACCAAAAATAGATTAAAAATACTAGCGGCCAAATTTTGATAGGCAACCTGACAAATATTTATTCTTCTAATTATAAATATGCATAAAAATTTGGGTTTCGGCAAAAAACCGATGAGCGCACTAATCCTGCAGCCGGAACTAGTCCACACCACATCAGGGCTCGGACGGTAGATTAGATATATTAGTTCCAGAGACGGCTTCTGTGTAGGCAAATAATTGTATACATTAATTAAACAAAAATTTAGCAAATATGATTTTAATAAAAATATCAAACAAAAGTTATTAATGATCAGTGACATGTTTCTTTATAAAACAGCTTCACCAGACTCAGACTAAAATTATTGACATATTTTTTTTTGTATTACAACTATTGTCCTGAATTGTGAAGGCGGAAATCTTACGCTTGATTTTATGCGTGAATACGTGAGACAGTGCCGGACTCTCCCCTAATCGCTCTGAAAGTAGTCAAGGCTTATAATTACGTAACCTTCAGGAAGTGGAAACTCAATGATGAAATTGCTGAATTCGACAATAATTATTTCATCCTAGAGTCTTTTGAATTCAGCAATTTAATCAATGAGTTTCAACTTCCTGCAGGTTACGTAATTATAAGCCTTGACGTTAAAGCCCCCTTTAACAACTTTATCACTAGTCAAAAAAAAGTGTTAACAAACACTGGACCATCATAGCCCAACAGTGTAAAATTAAAAAACCCACTTTTCTACAACTAATAGAATTTCTTTTCAATACTACAGTTTTTAGTTATAACAAGTCCTTGGCATGCCCATCGGCAGCTCTGTGTCTTCAAAAATTGCAAAAAATATAACAAAAAAATTTAAAAAAAAGCAAAAAAAAACGAACAAAAAACGTAGAAAAAATGAAAAAAAAATACAAACGTACAAAGAAATGCACAATAATACCTGAATAGCAAAAAATGAGCTAAAAAGTGGTAAAAGTTCTGAAACAACTGAAAAGTTAAAAAAGTGATAAAGGAAATTGTAAAGAATGTTAAAAAATGCCAAAAAAAATCTAAAAAGAAATTTAAAAAATGCTGAAAATAAGTAAAATAATGATAAACATGCTAAAAATGAAAAAAAAAATTGCCAAAAAGTCTAAAAAAAGTAAAATAATGTTAAAAAATGCCAAAAAATCTAAAAAAGTCAAAAAACGTTGTGCTCATTTTAAATAAAGCGCCGTTTGTCTCGCTTGAATCTGACTGAATACAGGAATAAATAATAAAACGCTGTACTTAAACTACCGTTAAACGGTAGCCTACTAAAATGCCGTTATTAGATATGACGTCATTGAAGTGACGCGTCTGACGTCTTTTTATTGGGTGGCGTGGGATTTGCGAACGTGGGATTTGCGAACCGTGGGATTTGCAAACAAATACCTGGACCTGGCTTACCTTGGGTCAGTTTATGGAGACCGTAAGTTTTGCGAACTCTGCAGGTAATTTTTTATTAAGTTAAATTAGTGAGGGTTTTATTTTTGTGTTTTAATAAAACAGCAAAATATTGATTGATTAGTGGTAGAGTGTTAAAATTATAAAAGTAATAATTCAGTGAATGTTATATTTCAGTTATTTTTTTACATTTTTTAGAAAAATCCTGCACGCTCATCTTATTTTTAACTTTTTTGCAGTCCTGTATTTCATCCTCAAACTTCATTATTATTTAATATATATAATTAATAAAATAACTCAATAATTTGTAAATATTTATTAAAAAAGATATGTTTTTCTATTTTGACAAAAAACTTAAAATTATTCAAAGCTTTGACTGTAACTTAACAGTCGAAAACAACGTAAAATATTCCCATCTTGGTGTAGCGTATTTACTAATTCATTAATTTTGTCATCCTGTTTTTGGTAAATGTTTTTTCTTTTGTTTTGAGAAACTCCTCATTCAATTTGTTTTAGGATAAATGATGAATGGATTGCTTCTTCCCTCAGTTTCCTTATCAAAAAATAAATATCAGGAGTATTCCTTCCAACAAACTGATTCAAGCGTCGATGCCAACCCTCAACAACATTATTTGTCCTGTGGCGTTGTTTGGATTCATTCCAAACATTAATATTCATTTTTTCATTGTCAAGCCATTGGTCTATGAAGTAATCTGCAAACTGGCTGAGCTTATCTCATTCCGGTGCTTCTCCAAAAATAGCCAACCAACCATCATCCAGATATTCTAATGAAATTAGAGAGAGAGCACCACACATTCTACAAAATCTCTGAATTTCTTCATTTTTTCTATACTCTCTAGTAAGTCCAATCTCTTGTATTTTTCTCCAAAGACACTGCATAAAGTGAAAATTGGGTCCAGAAATTTTCGAAGTACTATTCACACTACGAAGTGCATTTATAGCTGCAATTTCAAAATCGATTTTTATCAAATTTGGCTTCCATTTCGGTGCCCAATTTTTAATAGCGTGAAATAATCTTGTGTAAATTGCTTCAGTTTTTCTTGGCAGTAGCAAAAATAATTGGCCACACGTTAGTTTCTTCGTGGTTGCTTCCAGTATCTATGTGAATACTATATAGCTGAACAAGAGCCTAACATATATCGAATGTTCCATCCATACAATAAATGCTGGCATTTTCTAAATGCTATCTAGCATTTTCCATGCCAAATATAAAAATTTTTTCGCCTTCGACAGTCGAATCGTGAATTAAAAAACTGTTTCCGTCAGGCAAAATTAGTGTTTCTGGTTTCAAAACAATTTCTTTAGCAGTTTTCGGGTTTTGTTCTGTTCCTAAAGCCACTCTCCTTATTTCACACAAACTGGTTTTAACTACATTGTAATTTGGCATTTTAGTGATAAATTCATATCCTCTAGCTTCTAGATCCTGTAATAAAAATAAAATATTGTAATGAAAGTAGTTACATCCGGTATGTGTTTTAAAAAAATGAAACAAGAATTCTAAAAAATATTTTTAATTTATAGAATTACATACCATGAATAGCACACATGTGGTTTTTTACTGTTTTCAACTAATTTACCATCTCTTGTCTTAATGGATCCTTTACATCTTTGTTTTTTTTCATTAACACATAACCAAGTAACTTAGCCGTGTATTTCGCGTATTATTCGATACTGATGACCATTAAATATAACCGATGGTTTGGCTCTTGTCGTGGTGATAAATTCAATTTCTGCCATAATGTTATTTTGTTAACTTAATATCCAGAATGAAACTTACATCTGATTTTCTTATTTTTATATTTGTAGACATTAGGCTATTTATCTTTTATTAGTATGTTTATTTACTATTTGGCAAACAGTTCCCAGAAGAAAAAAATGAGGGGGTAATCCCACCCAACTTTCCGAACACTCTTAGTAAAGTAATTTCTATGTTTTATTTTAAAATTATGAAATATTTCACACATAATTTACTTTTTCATCCCTTTCGTATATATTATTAACTTTTTTCATTTGTTTTACTATTCTCGATAAAACTAAAGAAAAAAAATTTATTTTTTTTTATTTTGTTTATAAGAATTACAATGTTAAATTCGAAGAGACTAAAATACTTTCTAAATTTGGAGTTTTATATTACCTATCGAATGGTATAAATCCCATTTTAATATCTTTAATATTTTTAAAGTTATTCAATTTTTTTTAAACTTATATTAAATTTCAAAAAAAAAATTATGAATTCTACAATTTTTTGAATAAAATTTTGAAAAAATCATAATTATAGAGTTTTTTACTACAAATTTAATGGTATTTTATTTTAATTTTTAATATTAATATTAACCTTAAAAAAAATAAAACCGATTTTTGAATAATTTTAAAGTCAATAAATAATTAATGTCTCATTCAATTATTTTCAAAATGGGAAACAGACTTTTTTTAAGGTTTTCTGGATCAAAATCCATTAATAAAGTTAGTTTAGAAAACAAAAAAAAAAAAATTTTTTTTGTCAAAAATTCATGGGTAAATCCATTGAATTGTTTTAACTTTTTTCATTTTTCTGTAACTTTTAGAAATACTATGTTAACATTATTAAATAATTTACACACATAGTACTTTTGGATTATTTTTGGATATGCTATTAACTTTTTTCATTTCTTTTATACTTATTGATAAAACAAAATTACAAAAAATTAAAAAAAAATTCTTTAATTTTTTCTATAATAATTACAATTCTAAACTTTAAGAAACTAAAATACATTTTAAATTTAGAGTTTTATATTATCTTTCGAAAGGTGAAAATCACATTTCAATAACTTTAATATTTTAGAAGTTATTCAATTTACTTTAAAATCGTAATAAAATTTTAAATGTTTCTTGGCCATTTTTTAAAAAATTCCACAATTTTTTGATAAAATTTTGAAAAAAAGTATAATTATAAAATTAATTATTACAAATTTAAAAATATTTTTTTAAATTTTTAATATTAAAATTTATCTAAAAAATGAGGGGCTAGTCCCACCCAACTTTCCGAACACTCCTAGTAAAGTAATTGTTTAATCGATTATTTTAGTTTTTCTGCATTAAAATACATTAATTATATTACCTATCGAATAGTATAAATCCCATTTTAGTATCTTTAATATTTTTAAAGTTATTCATTTTTTTTTAAACTTATATTAAATTTCAAAAAAAAAATGAGGAATTCTACAATTTTTTGAATAAAATTTTGAAAAAAATCACAATTATAGAGTTTTTTACTACAAATTTAAGGGTAATTTTTTTAAAATTCTTAATATTAATTTTAACCTTAAAACAAATAAAACCTATTTTTGAATAATTTTAAAATCAGTAAATAATTAATATCTCATTCAATTTTATTCAAAATGGGAAACAGACCTTTTTTTTAGGTTTCTGGGTCAAAATGCATTAATAAAGTTAGTTTAAAAAACTAAAAAAAAAATCAAATTTTTTTTCAAAAATTCATGAATTGTTTTCATTTTTTTCATTGTTTGCTATAACTTTTACAAATACTATGTTAAAATTATGAAATAATTTACACACATAGTACTTTTGGATCCTTTTCTGATATGCTATTTAATTTTTTGATTCATTTTATACTTATTGATAAAACAAAATTACAAAAAATTTTAAAAAAATTCTTAATTTTGGCTATAATAATTACAATTCTAAATTTTAAGAAACTAAAATACAATTAAAATTTAGAGTTTTATATTATCTTTCGAATGGTGAAAATCACATTTCAATAACTTTAATATTTTAGATGTTATTCAATTTAGTTTAAAATCGTAATATAATCTTAAATTTCTTGGCCAATTTTTTAAAAATTCCAAAATTTTTGTAATAAAATTTTGAAAAAAATTATTATTATAAAATTAATTATTACAAATTTAAAGATATTTTTTTTAAATTTTTAATATAAAAATTTAACTAAAAAATAATAATTTAATAAAGATAAAAATTAAAATAAAAACTAGCGGCGAAACTATGTGCAACATGAAAAAATAGTAAAGACAAAATTTATAGAAAATTTTGATACCATGTAATTTTTCATAAAACTCCATAATTTTGTCTCAAAATCTAAAAAAGTCACAAAAATGTCTATAT
Organism: Neocrepidodera transversa; assembly: GCA_963243735.1. Taxonomy (NCBI): domain Eukaryota; kingdom Metazoa; phylum Arthropoda; class Insecta; order Coleoptera; family Chrysomelidae; genus Neocrepidodera; species Neocrepidodera transversa. The sequence continues at coordinate 27,838,563 of OY725340.1, read as the reverse complement.
AAATTTTTTTCACGCCCTCTAGCGGCAAAACTATGAGGAATTCAAAAAACCGGTTATGACAAAATGTGTAGAAAATTTTATGTTCTACAACTTTCATATCCTGTAATTTTTCATAAAAATGCATTATTTTGGTTATTTAAGAAAAATATGAAAAAAAAATACTTTTTGATAAATCTGGCAACAATGGCAAAAGTTTTTAAAAATTTTAATCATTCGAAATTAAACTATAACGTATAAAAAATATATGTGTAAAGCTTTATTGCCATCTTGTTTAGTAATGACGTCATCACTTATAGCAACTGTCACTTCCGGTCGTCCGATTAACACCAAAATCTATACAGGTCGTCTCCTTGCTACCCTAAATATGTATATAAAATTTCATTTAAATCGGTTTAGCCGTTTAGACGCTATCGTGTTCACACACACACACAGACACACACACAGACACACAGACACACACCCACACACACACAGACAGACATCATGCTAAAAATGGCATAAATGGATTCAGGTGACCTCAAAACGTAAAGATTCGTTAAAATCTGGGTATGGTCAAAATATCATGATCGCAATACTTTCCTTCTATACAACTCTGTTGTTCGGAAAGTAAAAAGTACTTTCGTTGAAATTACCCTCAAATCTCATTATGAAATCGGTACCTATTGTTTCCAATGAGCCATTATCCTATTTATGTTCTGGTAAATCCGGAAATATTTTGTTCATAAACCCATTCATGTAAATTTATTTCGGAAATTTTAATCTTTCGTTGAATTTGAATTATTAATAGTCTAGGTAAATCAAAATTTATTTTATTTATTTCCGTTTTTGCCATTCAATCATTAATTATTAATAATATTTGTTATTTGAACTTTAACATTTTTAAATAATAACTTAATAATATCATATATTAATTGTTTTACAGTTCTAATTTTAAGCGTATTAGAAAAACCCACCGATGGTGAGCTGTTAGATTAATTCCAGGTATACGTGTTCGCAAAGCCCACGAAAAAGGTACTGTTCGCAAATCCCACGTTAGCAAGTCTTACGGAGCCTTTTTATTGGATTTGGCTAAACTACCGTCAAACGGTAGCACATTAAAAATGCCATTAATCAATTATTGCTTTAATCAACAGCTTAGGTTATTATAATCAGTATATTCGATCCCAAGTTTATTTTGGTCAGAGTAGACAGGACCGAATATTATTTATATTGTTGATTATTGTTGCATTTCAATAATCGGTCCGTGTCCTATTCTGTCTATATTAAACGTGGACCAGATTATATATCTGTTATATGTTGCCGTTACCCATTATCGGTTTAGAGTGTTATTTCCGATAAAATGTAAATTACGGCAAATTTTAATGGTATTTTATTCCGTCTTATTAAGTTTGTTTACAAGAATTTTAGAGAAATAACCAAACAAAATAAAGTTGTTTTTTCCAAAAGTACCTGTTTCTATAAAACAATTATACACACTTGACCCATTTGAAAAAAGTATTAAATTACAAAAGTTCGATTGTTGAAATATTAGAACATAATTCTTTTCACGCCTAAATATTGAGGGTTAGATAACGTTCATGAGAACGAAAAGGAAATATGGACCACACAAGATTATGACGTCATAACTCTGCACAAAAAGGGGTTCGCAGTTCAGAGAGGGATCAGCCAAAAATCAAATTTCAACACCGTCACCAAAGATCCTGTATCCATCTAGCGCCGAGACGACGACGCCTATAGTTTATCGACAAACCTGGTACATTCTCACAAATTAAAATACGAACGCCATTAGCAGAAGTGAAGAAAGGAAAAGGGGAACTAGGAATGTAGGATGTAGTATGGGTGGAAAAAGGAGGGGACCAAAAGGCGAAGGAGTTAATTAAGGTTTACTAGGCAGTTTCATAAACCTTATTTAACTCCTTTGCCTTTTGTTCCCCTCCTTTTTTCACCCATACTACATAATTTTCTAGTTCCCCTTTTCCTTTCTCCATTCTTATAGATTGCTCCCTCTATTTATCACCCCCTTTTTGTTTGTTTATATCTCTTTCATTAACCCTAGTTTTGCCATCTGTCCAATGTCAATCGTCTTTCACCTTCTTCTTTACCACTAATTTGACACATAACTCTTTCTTTTTCCTCAGTGTTCTTTCTCTTCTTTTTACCCTACGGCCATTGTCTGTATCCATACTTCGATCTCTTGCGAAATATTAATTATTATTATTACACTTAATTGTTTACCTAGTTTTAAGTTTAAAATTCAAAACATTATTAATTGTTAATTTTTAATTTTATAATGTCGCCCGTCAGGCTTTTAAAACTTAACTTTATATTTATTACTCATACTGTTTTGTGCTGTCAATTTAAACCACCATCTTGTGATGTGATGTCAGTCACAGCTCATTTATTCAACTACATGTTGCTGTTCTTTGTTAACATTTTTGATTGGCTATTCCTGATTGGTATTTGTTCTAACCAAATACCCTTCTACCATATTTGCCATCCCCACATTACTCTGAAGGCAATATGGATTCTAAGTTTTTTAAATTTAAATTTTAATCATTTCATCTTACCCTTTCACTTCCTGTACCACAACTATCCTTCCTTTTCACTCCCTTATTTTTAGTGCGCACACAACTTAATTAACTAAATACTTTATTTGAGTAACCTCAAAAATTCACCCTTCATTGGTAAGTTGTAGTTATTTTGTTTTGTTTCTTCTCGGCAATTAGAACTTTGTATTGTAGACCTGATGATGGCAGTCTACCGAAACTAGTTGCCAACTTTTTCAAATTTCTTCACTTAGTTTTTTTTTTAAAATGTCAACAGTTTAGCTTCTTTTCTGACTACTATCTATAGCAATCATGTCTACAAATATTTTCCATTAAAAATCCAAAAACGTACAGAGAGAGCTAAAGCATCACCGGTAAATTGGTTTAATGATTCGTTAAGATCATTGAGAAACACATTATCCAATGTTAAAATAATTTCTGATGTCACCAGAGATCCTGCGAATATAACCTTGTATAACCGATTAAAAAGTAACTACTACTGGCAATTAAAAACTACTAAAAAGAGGGCATAAGACGATTACATTATTTCTGCAAAAAATAAATCAAAGGCATGTTGGAATATCATAAATTATGAAAGTAACCGAAATGTATCTGCCACAAAAGTTTTTAATATATCTTCGGAACAATTTAATGACTATTTTATTACCATTGCTGATAATATAATAAAATCGCTACCCGATTTACCGATTTCAGATCTATTAAAATTAAAAAATTTCCCTGCTCCTAGCAGTTCTTTCTATCCTTATCCGGTTACCGAAATGGACATCAAGGACGACATATCATCATTAAAAAATTCAAACTGTTTAGATACTCAAGAGCTAAATAGTAGTATCATCAAACACACAACTGATCTTCTACTTTATCCACTAATGACATTGATTAATTTAATGTTTGAAACTGGAATATTTCCTGATGCTTTTAAGTTTTCTAAAGTCATTCCAATTTTCAAAAAAGGTGACTCTACATCATTAGATAACTATCGCCCAATCACGATTGTTTCAATTTTTAGTAAACTTATAGAGAAAATACTGAAAGAACGTTTATATACCTATTTCGAAAGAAACCATTTTTTTTCTAGATCCCAATACGGTTTTCGTAAAAATTGTTCTACTTCAGATGCTGTGTTTGATGTAGTTAGTTCGGTTATTGATGGTATTGAGAAAGGTTGGCACGCATCCATTAAGCTCTATGATTTATCTAAGGCGTTTGACTGTGTGTCACATACTATATTATTAGAAAAATTACACTACTATGGTGTCAGAGGGGTAGCTTTATCTCTTTTTGAAACTTACCTTATCAATCGTTCACAAGCTGTTTCATGTGGTAAGATTACATCATATTTTAAGTTGATAGTCCACGGAGTACCCCAAGGATCTATTCTTGGACCCTTACTCTTTATTATATACATAAATGACTTGTGTGACTTTATGTCACCATATAAAACCGTTCTCGACCTTTATCTATTATGACAAAAATATTTCCGAACCATCTGAGGTATCACAGGAAATAAATCAAAAAGCACATATATGGTTTTCAACTAATAAACTAAAATTAAATTCGGATAAAACACAAAATCTTAAATTTTCTGCCATGGGTTCTACAAATGGGTGTGTCAAGTTACTTGGTATTATTCTTGATAATACTTTATCCTGGCACAAACATGTAGATCAATTAAAAAGTAAATTATCTAGTACGATCTTCGTTCTTCGGCCAACTTAAACATCTGGTTAACTCTAATGTTTTAATAATAACCTACTTTTCGTTATTCCATTCTTTTATTAGTTACGGAGTGATTCTTTGGGGCAATTCTCCCTGTTCAATAAAAATATTTAAATTACAAAAAAAGGCTGTTAGAATATTGGCAAATGTAGGTTTTCGAGATCCATGTCAACCTTTATTTATAAAATTTCGCATTATGCCACTGCCAACATTATATATATTTTATTTACTATTAGAAATACATAAAAAAAACAACGATTTTAATAAAACATTCTGACGTTCACGAGCATAATACTAGGAACGCTGGTAAAATTATAACAAATCGATATCGATTAGTTAAATCTCAAAAAAATTCCTTGGACTATAATCTGTACAATTGTTTACCAGTTCAATTTAAAACACTAACTGTCAGTAGATAGAACGCCCATTAACTTTAAAGATTCAATAACTAAAGGCGATGACGTTTAGAATAAAACATTATAAGTTGATTTCTTGTATAATTGTCACAATCTAAACGTCATTGTCATTAGATACAGAACCGTTAAAGTTAACGAACGTTCTATCTACTGACAATAAGCCTAACAAAATTTAAATCTGATATAAAAACTTTTTTACTAAAACACTGCTTTTATTCTGTCCCAGATTATTTAAATTTCTTTACAATCAGAAGATAAAATGCACATTTAACATACTCACCTATTTTTACTTTTGTATGTCTATGTTGGTATTTTTTTTTAATTGTATTTTTTATTTATTTATTATTTATATATTTTTTTTATCTGGATTACTTTCCCGGACCCATCAAAGGGAAAGAAGGTGAACGAGAAAAAAAAAACGAGATATCAATGGAAATATCCATTTTGAGGTCCTCCAAGAAGATTGAAACCATTTCCAGCGTATGGTCTGTCTGTGTGTCTGTGTGTAATCTTCCACGATAACTGCTGAACCGTTTGACAAATTCAGCTGAAATTTGGTATGGACGGTCGGTGTGTGCCTAGAATGCGACCATTAGATTTTGGTTTAAATTGGTACAGTAGAAGGTCCTCAAGACCGACATTGATAAAATGCACATGTAACAATTTTTTACTTTTTTTAAATTTTAAGGACAAACTATACACTTTAGTGCAAAATGTTATAGTACAAAGTTTTAGAGCATAAAATTCTCTACAACTCTTGTCTGAAACTTCTTCTAGAATTTCCAATAGTTGCACCACTAGAGTGTGCATAAAAAATGTGCATGTAGGTTTTCTCTAGTTTTTCTTGATTTTGAGGACAAATAATACACTTTAGTGCAAAATATTATAGTACACAGTTTTAGAGCATAAAATTCCCTACAACTTTTGTTTAAAACTTTTTCCAGAATTTCCAATAGTTCCGCCACTGGAGGGCGCGTAAAACATGTGCATGTTGGTTTTCTCTAGTTTTTCTAGATTTTGAGGACAAACAATACACTTTAATGCAAAATGTTGTAGTACAACGTTTTAGAGCAAAAAATTCCCTACAACTCTTGTCTGAAACTTTTTCTAGAATTTCCAATAGTTGCGCCACTAGAGGGCGCGTAAAAAATATGCATGTATGTTTTCTCTAGTTTTTCTTGATTTTGAGGATAAATAATACACTTAAGTGCAAAATGTTGTAGTACAAAGTTTTAGAGCATACAATTCCGTACAACTCTTGTCTGAAACTTTTTCTAGAATTTCCAATAGTTGCGCCACTAGAGGGTGCGTAAAAAATGTGCATGTAGGTTTTCTCTAGTTTTTCTTGATTTTGAGGACAAACAAAGCTTTTAGTGCAAAATGTTCTTATTCAAAGTTGTAAAGCGTCAAATTTTCTTTAACTTTTATGTTTAATTTTTCATTGAATTCCTTATAGTTTCGCCGCTAGATGGCGAGAAAAGTACACTAGCGTCTAGATCCCAATTGCAACTCGAGTGCCCACCGCTGTTGCCAAGTTTAAGTCGTATGTTGATAGACGGATTTTAAGTTTCGCGCTTTAACGATTTTATGGTGAGGTTAGGTGTACCTTTTTTTAAAATTTTGTCTTGTATTTTTAATACCGGTGTAGAAGTAGTAATAACCATAAATATGGAGAATTTTAAATTGGATACTAATAATTTGTGCAATGAATGCAAACATAGTTTTAAACGTTTTATTGATTTAAGAAAACATGTTAAAAAATTTCATATGGAAAAATTGGATATAATAGCGCCTTTACAAGTTAAATCATATCCCTTTCAGTGTACTTACTGTAAAAAGAACTTTAGTGACAAGCGTAATATAAACATGCATTTAAAAACACACGCAGAAAGTAAGTTTTAACTATTTCATTTATTTATATTGAAAAACCTATATTTAATGATTTTTAGGAAATTAACCCAACAGTAATATACTTGTTGGAAAAAAATGCCCTTTTTGTGATTTTATGGGAAAATACAGAAGTGACTTTTACAATCATTTTCAACTGGAACATAATATTAATGTTGAAGTTGAAAAATGGGAATTTTTTTCACTGGAAATGTTCAAAATATGGTTTTCCAAAATTGAAAAGGATACGCAATCAAATTTTATTTTAGAGAATCGCTCTACCTTAACCAATGCATATCATGAAAAATATGTTTGTCATCGCTCTGGTTTTTTTAAATCAAAAAGTTCTAACATAAGACATCTTAAAACTCAAGGAACTAAAAAAATTAATGGGTTTTGTCCTGCTGGTTTACAGGTGTTGGTCAACAACGAGACTGGAAATTACGAGGTTACATTCATAAAAACACATATTGGCCACCAAAATGATTTATGTCATTTATTTCTATCAAAAGATCAGCGTGAAATGTTAGCAACTAAGATAGCAATGAAAATTCCATTTGATGCAATACTAGATGATATACGTGACACAGTTAGTGAAGACTCTCTAGAAAGCATGCATTTATTAACCAAAAAAGATTTGTTTAATATTGAAGCATCTTTCAATTTACACTCATCATCACAAAGGCATAGAAATGATGCTGTTAGTGTTGATGCATGGGTGGAGGAAATGCGAGACTCATGTGTTTTGTTTTACAAACCACAAGGGATTCTTTTAGGAGACCATCCACAATTAAAACAAGAAGACTTTGTTCTCATTATAATGACCGAAGGCCAAAAAATTCTTTTAATGAATTATGCCAAGGAGTGTATTTGCCTGGATGGAACACATGGCCTCAATGGCTATAATTTTGAATTGCATACTCTCCTTGTATTAGATGAATTAAGGCAAGGATTTCCATGCGCTTTTTGTATATCTAGTAGGAGTGATGAAGTGGCTATGAATCTATTTTTTAATTGCATAAAAGCAGAAGTTGGATTACTTTCAACTAAAGTATTCATGTCAGATATGGCAGATGTTTACTATAATGCATGGATCCAAGTAATGGAAGAAGCACAATATAGGTAAGTTATACCTAGATAGTTTTCTCAATGATACTTATTTTAATTACAGATTGTTCTGTAGTTGGCATGTTGACAGGGCCTGGAGGAAAAATTTACGCCACATTAATTTGAAAGACAAGCAGGTTAGTTAGTTCATGTAGAATATAATATTTAAATTATACTTACTTATAAACTTGATTTTTATGATTTTTTTTTAACTGGAATATTTTTTGATATTTGAAAATTTTTATGAGGATACATTATTATTAATTTAGCAAAGAGGCAATGCCTTAGATTGTTTTTTTAATATACTTTACTGTTTTTTTTAGGTAGCTGTGTATAAAATGTTGCGAACTTTAATGCAAGAAACAGATACCGACGCTTTTGAAAAAATGATTCCTGAATTTATTTGTCAACTTGTTAATGATCCAGATAGTGTAGAATTTGCTAAGTACTTTCAAAATTATTATATTAAAAATTGCAAAAGTTGGGCTTATTGCTATAGGAGCATTAATGAAGTTAGTAAGGGATCATCTTTTTGACAGAATCATTACGCTAAATAAGGGAAAAATATGTTCTAAACTAAAAGAACTCAGGAAGAGGAACCACTCCAGTTTAACTTTAGAAACTACTTCTATTAATGAAGTTAAGGAAGGCATTTGGCAAATATCATCTTCCTACTCTTGTGATTGTGTAGATTGTGCAATCAGGTGGAACATGTGTAAACACATTCATTTAATATGCAGATATATTCAAGAGAAAGAGAGAACTGAATCATGTATTCAAATCTTGGCTGCTACAGGTAAGATACTTTATTGATAAAATTAACTGTGATACTTTCATATAGGGTCACATCATTATAAAGACTGACTTATGCAACAAAGAATATAAAAAATGTTTTTTTTAAAGATTTGTTTCCAGGCTCACATGACACTCCCTAAACTCATACAAAATGTATAAGAGCCTTATTATATAAGTTTTATAAAATTATATATTTTTTTTTAACTTCGTACAGGTCAAATTTCAGAGAAGAAAAGCTATGAGGTATGCAAAATGTGTTTCTTTTTTTGGGCCTTTGGTGTGCGTTTATTGGGATTTTATATTTAGTTGGTGACATGTATTTTTTTGATTGGATCTTTTTTATATATCTATGGGTATATTTTTATTGCATGTTTTTGTAGCTTTGGCAGTTGGTGATGTTGGTTGGAGAGGAGTGACAAAGTTGATATATTAATATGTATTTTATTCTTATTTTTACATTAATGTCAAAGCTTTAACAAAAGCATTATGACTGTTTATTTAATTGTCTTTAACGTTTTTAATTATTCAAAATCTGTATTTGAGCTTGTAAACTACAAAAATCAATATAAAAGTATGCTATAAAATGCAGATATTATTGGTAACTTTGAATTTTATTTCAAAAATATATGTTTTTTAGAAATTGATGACCAATTAGAAGTTGTTGAAGACGTAAAACAAATACAGTCAAAAATAATTTTTAACCAAGTAAGTGCTGGTCAAACTAAAAAAAGCCACTTTCAGAAAAAAAGAAAGAATTAATCGAAAAATTGTTGAGTGAAGTTAATAGTATAGAAAATGATAATGAATTTATAATAGTTCAACAAGCATTGACCACAATTGGACCAACACTAAGGGCACTTCGTTATGAAATGAAACCATCACTGGCACAGACAGAGAAAAAAGAACCTTCAAACAAAAAAATTTTAACACAAAGAAGACTTTTTAGTACAAAGAAGCAAACAAAGAAAAATGTTAGACGGATTGCAAAACCTACTCAAACTGAGCAAAATGAAATTGCTGTTAATTTATTAGGTATTAATTAAAATGGCTCGAAATATTTTATAAGATAAAAAAATCGGTTGTGTCGCCCCAAAACTTTCCCGACGAGTATCCACGAATACTTTATCAGATATTTAGTGTTAAGTTTCAAATTTTGACATTTTTTAATTTTTGACAGGTGACAGTTGGAGAAATAATTTTGACTGTTCTGAATAGAGTTTTTCAAGGGCTTTCAAACGACATATTGCATGTCCAATTGCGTGACATATTGCACCTCTCATTTTTTGATAGTGGTACTTCAGTTTGACAGATCTCGTACAAAAACTAACTGATTCTTTCGACAGATAACCCAAACCCATATACCAAATTTCAGCTCAATCGGATTAATACTTCTTCAGATATTTAATGCTAAAGTTTCAAATTTTGACATTTTTTTATTTTTGACAGGTGAAAGTTGAATTATATTTGTAGTAATTATGTTTTTTGAATTTCTGTTTTTTATTACTTAAGAATAAAATACCAAATCAATATGGAAAAAGCAAATATTTGTACCTTAGAAAATATAAAGGTTTGCATAGGTTTGACAGTAAAATATGTCGCATTTTTCCACTGTAAAAGTAGTTTGATACTCAGTAACATTAATTAAACCCACAGCCTTCTAAAATTATTTAATTGTAAATATCACTGTTTCGGTATTTTTTCTTGTTTATTAGACTGGCAATGTTACAAATTAAATTTATCTGTTTATTAAAAAAATAAGAGTTCTGTTTATTTCACATACCAGCTGTGCTTGTCTAAATGTTGGGCATGTCTTTTCCACCAATAGATTGCGGTTGAACTAAACTGTTGTTTAATTTCTGGATTTATGATTGAAAGAAGTTAATCAACCACTCTGCAATCTGTTGATGAAAATAAAAGCATGCTCGAATATTTGTCTCTAGTTCAGGAATAGCATGAATCTATTTTTTTCTAGCCAGGAACGTCCAAATAGCCTTCAAGATGTAGTCTTTTCTAAATAAGTCTGAGACACCTTGTGTATATATATTATATGGTCAAAGATTTGTTTTAAAAATTGCTTGTCTAATTGCTTGCTTGCTTTTTTATTTTTACGTTTCTTTTCCGCTGGACGGGACATACAGCTGTCATGTCTAATTAAAATCTAATTTAATAAATAAATAATTTGACTTTTTATATCATCTTTTATTATCCTATCAGTCCAATTACTGTTAGTTAATAGTAACAATTTAAGATCATGGATAATCTATTGGATTTAGTAACAATTTAGATTAAATCCAAATATATAACTTATATATTGATTATATAAAATACAATTTAGTTTTTGAACGAATTACGTCTTTATAAACATTAAAAATCTGTGAATTGTAAGTAGCACTTTATACTGAGGTAATTTGTGAAATTAATTACTATTTATAAAACAGTACGAAATTCGCGCCAAAAAATTCAAATCGTTTGCGTCAACATACGACTTAAACTTGGCAACAGCGGTGGGCACTCGAGTTGCAATTGGGATCTAGACGCTAGTGAAAAGTACACATTTATAATTTCCCATTTTTTTAAAATTGGAGGTAAATTATGCTCTTTAGTGCAAAATGTTTCAGTGCAAAGTTGTAAAGCATAAAATTCTCTACAACTATTGTATGAAATTTTTTTTCGAATTCCCAATAGTTTTCACACTTGATTTTAGGAGATCATAATTATAGCAGTGTGATATATAACGTGCGCATGCGCAGCTTATGTAATTATCAACATTGAAATATGACTTGGGTAGACGTATTCACCATCGACTCGCAATTTGTAATGCGTTCCATAAATTATTGTAATGCTTAGTATTTTGTAATTAAAATAATAATAATAAATGACATATTATCTACGGTCGAGCCGGGAAAGTTCTGGGGTGACACAGCCGATTTTTTTTTTGTAGGTATTCTTACATTATTATACACATTTCTTTTTTTTTGTAACTTAATGACCTGCTACAGACATCTATGTAAAGTAGTCAAATAAAATTATTCTATTCTATTCTTATTCTATTATCTACTTACCAGTAGACCACATTTGGGATAATGGATAACCTCTTGTATTTAATTTATTTATTGGTTTATTTGTTGGTTAATTTATAATTAATACATTAGGTGGTTAGGTTTTCCGTTTGTTCGGTTTTCTCTATACCTTTTATGGCAAACGGCGCCACCATTCTTCAGTAAATTTTCTTAACGAATATATATTTTCTTGAGATTTTTGTGTTTTCATTTATGTTCACTTGTCACCAAACTTTATTATTGGGGTTATTACAATTAATAATAATGCCATTATTATTACTACGATTATTAAACACAACGTGGTTCTTAACTTAACAGTACTAGACGATCAGGTATATTTTGTGATAAATTTGAGTATGGAAGATTCTTATCGTTTGTTACTTTATACTCGCCTTTTTCATGAGATAAACAGACTAGGTTACAAGAAAAAGGCCAATATATTATTATCTTTAAGCTCTTCCATTTATTTATTTTTTAATTATAAATTTTGATAACTAGAAAAATTAAAATATTAAGAAAATAAAACATAAACCAATAATTCTTTTGTCTTTTTATATTATTTTATTAATGAAAAACGACCCTAATGATTATCCAGTGCTAAAGGTAATACAGTTTTTCTTGTAACTCTTTTTGGCTAGAAAACTATACGAGCTTTTCCGTATTGATATTAGGGCCAGATGTAAGTTAACAAACTAATCTAATCCAAGAAGTCGTTTTGTGTGAGCTCGTGATTTTAACGCGAGCGTCACAGACAATTTCGGACCCAAGCGAAAAACGGCTTACGAGAAAAGCGTGCAGAGAAAAGAACAAGATTTTATTATCCTTTATTATCGATTTTGTACGGGGGAAGAAATACTAGGCAATAAAAAAAGAGTAAGGTGGCCCGAATTGGTGAACTTTACACGTATATTGTGACCTGAGAAATAAACAAGGGAGAGAAACCCTTACGGACCCTAATATGGCCAGATTTCTGACATTAAATATTAAATACAGTTTATAAAACATTGCGTATTTTAGGGATATAAATCTTATAAATGCGTTGGGGGAATTTTTATATTTTATGCACGGTTGGGTGGTAAATTTACCTTTATGGATATATTCTATGATTTAAACTTATTCTATTCCTAGTCGTTTATAATGCACTACTTTAAGGTCGTCACAAGTACTTAAAGAAGACGCAGACCGGTAATAATTTACCTATTTAATTGAATACTTATTTTTTATAAATAATTATTTCCCCTATTTTATAAACTAGCTGAATACCCGTGCTTGGCTAGGGAGTGCCTTTAAGAGTAGTACCTTATGTAATAAATAGTTTGATATTAATTAGTGTTATATGCAATAATACCTATTCTAAAATTAACCTAAACATCAATTTAATAGTTTTTCAAATCTAAGTGTCAAATGAAACGAATTCTTCATGTTTTCATCGCTACTTGAAAGTTTTAAAATTCACAGTGCAATTAACATAATGAAATGTCAATTTTATTTATTGAATATTCACATTCAATTGTTTTCACAAACTGCTTCTCTGCCATTAAATTATTTTCAAAAACATATTCAAAAAAATCCAAAAAATATCATTGTAAGAATGATTAAATGTTCTAGTAGTGGAAAAAATAGTATATAAACCACGGTTGAGAAGATTTTTCTCAGCCTCGCAACTTATTATCCATCGATGCTTCGCATCTCGGAATTATAATAATGCTCGGCTGAGAAAAATTACTTCTCGACCTTGGTGTATAATATACTATTATTTAATTTAGACTGCAGAAATTGTACACAAATTATTGTTAATACTTACATATTTTGTACAATAAATATGAATAGGGTGTGCATATTTTAACACATTTATGTATACTTATGTAGGGTTAGTAAAACCAATACCGGTATTCTTTTAACACAATGTTGTGTAGTTTCACTCAAAATTGAAATATGCTTTTTGTACATATTGAAATAGTAATTCCCAATTGCAATGTAGGGTGGATTACATTTCTAAACTTTAGAACTCCTTCTCACTGGGCTGGGTTCAATTCGCCTAAATAAAAAAATACAAAATATAATGAGAATTAATAAAATCAATGATCTTCTACCTATTTTCTTCCTCTGCTACTTCTTCAGCTCTTCTAAAATTTTTTTCACCCTTTTTTTTAATTTATACTTCTGCCTCATTCACTTTTGAAACTGCTTATTGGCTCCTTCCAAATAGTCACCTTTTTATTTTTTTTTAATCGTTGTTCTCCAACTTGCATGAATAATATTGATTACTATTTTATTTTAAAAATTTTATTTCTTCATTCAATATACCATTCTTTTCATAAATACAACATTCCCCCTTTTAATATAATATTATTTTTTTACAGATTTATTTCCTTTTATGCTTTTTTACAAAATATGTGACAACCTTCAAAATTTTTTTTTGATTAATTATCAATCTCCCTTCAATTTTTTTTTAAACCAAAACTTTTACATACTATTTCTTTTTAACATAATTTTCAACTGAAATTTTGATTGACACCAACCCAATGACAAATCATTTCACCTGCTAAGAAATGCCATCCAACCTGTCACAAGAATTTAATACTTCAAATGGCTTAAGCCCTATTCGTATTACAAAAATTAGTTTATACTTTTAATACCAGTTACCCAAGATTTTTTTTAAATTTACATTTTTCTCTTTAATGTTAAAAATAAAGGAGCACTGTTAATTTTAATACCAATTACTATCCATTTTTTTAACTCAACCAACCCTTACTTACTATAGTATTTTATAACAAATCCTATATACAAATTTCCTAACAATTACCCAAAATTACAGGGTATAACAAATTTCAAAACAATATATTGTTTAAAGAAAATCTATAGAACCTTGCAGTTCTGGTAGATTTCTCAACTATAATTCGTATCACAAACAACAAATTAAAGTCAACTTAGTAAAACAGATGAGAAACAGAATTATTAACATATCTGACAAGAGTTTCCACCAGAAAAATCTAAACATCCTTTCTAAACTATTCGTGGAAAATTCATATCCTCGTACATTAATAAACAAAATCCTATTCAATACCCCGTTATCCACTACAAATGATGCTAATGTTTCGCAGTTAACTGTTAATAACAACAATGACAATAACACTCAAAACAACAATAATGCAGTTAACAATATTGCTGTCAATGATCAAATCCCAACCTTATACGTTTCTCTACCATACATCAAAGAGATCACTCCCAGACTGGCTAAAATACTTAATTCTAATGTCAACATCAAAATAGCAAACAAAACAGTACTAACTATAAATTCACTACATACAAATATCAAAGACAAAACACCTTTAAATGAACTTAGCAATGTAATTTATAAAATACCTTGTAAGACATGTAACATGAACTACATTGGTGAAACCTCGAGAAAACTTAACAGTAGAATTATATCACACAAAAGTGATAGTAGATTATATCCTGAACGTTGTGCTTTGGCAGATCATGTCTTTAAACTCGACCATATGATGGATTACGACTCAGTATGCATTCTTGATAGAGAGCCCAACTCTGCCAAGAGACTTTTCTTAGAAATGTGTCACATCGTCAACGACAATAATTGTTTCAACAAACGTACCGACATAAAACACCTCAGTGAAATCTATGCGTACCTATTAAGCAAAGAACCCCATAACTCACACAACCATAACAGTATAGTTGCTGATGAATAACCACATCAAATTTCTAAAAACAAATACTATCACGATTTCAAAAAAAAATAAATCCAGTAATTACTCAAATTTATTACCCACAGTAGCTGCAATAATTTTCTATATAAACAAAGGCCACAAATTGACACTTTTGACGTTTTTGACATTACCAAACAAAGAAGAACCCTAACCTAGGAAAGTGAAAAAAGATCATTATGCCAATCCACGTGGACCAAATTTTAATTTAAACATTTTAAACTTTTTAAATAATAATATTTTAATATGTAAATTGACGTTTATTGTGTATAAAACACTATTTTAACTAACTGTGTAATAGTTGAATGTGCATATCTATGTATCACATAACACACAACAAAGGTTACAACCTCAACAAAGATGTAAGTGATATATTGTCACAATAATTTAAATAATTTTTAATTTTATCAATTTTAACCTCTGTAGTCTCCCTGATGATGGAAAAAAGTAATAAAATTTCCGAAAGCTTGGACCATTTTTAAAGAGTTTTCTTACAACCTTTTGCTGCATACCCAACTATTTACTAGTTTATATATATATATATATATATATATATATATATATTGTTATGAAACTCTACTTCGTGGATCTCAATTTGGGGTGAGTTCTATATATAAAAAAAATAATAAACATTACAAAAATAAAAAAAAACTAAATTAATAAATGTCCTTCTGTTCGCCTTTTCACTCCTATCTTCTGCAATTATCTTATCTCCTACCTTGACCCGTCAACTTCTTCTTAATACATCTTCATAACCTGACTTCTCGGTCGCCGCTTTTCAGTTATTACACCTATATACTCCTCCTTACGTTCTTCTACTATTGTTCCTTTTCTTCTAGTTGCTTTCCTATTTCGCTCATAAACCTGAATTTCGTCTCTTATTTTATTATTTATTGTTTTTTTTTTTTTTTAAATAAAAATTTGTAGTTTAATCAGTGTATAAATATTTTCTTTTTATTTTCCATCTTTCTACAACCTCTTACATAAACCATTTCTTAATATTCTGACCAACAACCAAATTTTTTTTATACCAAAATATTTGACTTGTTTATTATTTTTTATTCAACTGTCCGTCTCTAAAATAAAAAGATTTTTGTTACTTGATTTCCGAATACAATTTTTTTTTAATCACTTTTGACAAACTTGCCATTTACTTTTTAATTATACAGCAAAAATTTACTTTGATATTCTATCCAAATTTTACCTTTCTCTATTAAATTATTATACAAATAATAATCATTCATATGATAATAATGATATGATATTACAAATAAGATTTTTTTTTCATACTCCACAATTGTTGATTTTAAATATTTTATACACCAATTATTTTCAATAAATGCTTTAAATTAAACCTCTAACGATAAACTCTGTTTATAAAATTCAAAATTAACAAATGTTATTCAAACCTTTTAACAAATAACTAATAATTAAATTATAAAACTGACTCATACAGAGTATTTCATTACAATATATATATATATATAATAATTTGTGTGGAAAAAATGTTTATTTGCTGTTGGATTTTATTACCAGATTTCTAAAGATTTTCTTACAGTAAATGTTAATAAATATACACAGTTTCTATTTAAATAAAATCCAGACTTCCTGTGTATTAAATATGAACAACTTTCTTATGAAAATTATACATTATCCCGTACATAAAACATATGAAAATTTTTACACACAGCTGTAATATAATTTCGAATAATTATGTAGTGTAATTAAACAATTTTTTTACACAGCAAAATGAGAAAAAATACATAGGTATCTTTCTGGGTGTATTTTTTTCTATTATTATCTATTTTTCCCTCTCGAGTAAGTGCGTCAACATACAGATATACTTATTCTACCCCTTAAAATCTAAATTACACAAAATTCCTTCCTATGTTATGAACAGAACAAATTTTCGAAATTTCAAGTCTCTGGCTTAAGTCAATCAGTCAGGACTTTGACGCTTTTATTATAGATATAATCAAGGAAAATTGCAGATTTGTAATTAATTTTAAAATTATAAAACTAATTTGTGATTGGTTTAATTTGTGATTAAATAAGTGAGAAAGATATATTTTTCAACAACCACTATGCAAAGCACGCTTTTCTACACAAATTTTTATACGCAAAGCAGGCCTTTTCTTAATTTCTTTGATATCCGTGGGAAAAGTAATAATTTAGTGTGCGAAAAGTACGCGCTATGGCACTTTTCCCCACGGAAATGTCAAACACAGACAGCTATGACCTGTCAACTTTTTTTGACAGTTTAACATTATAGTGAATTTCTGGAAGTTCAAATTTGAAATTGAAACTAAAAGTAGGTAAACTATTTATTGGATTATTTATTTTAATTTTTAAATTATAAACAAATTAATTTTCTGTATTCAATAGTCATTTTTTAATTATTTCTTTTCAAAGTTTAAGTAAAATCCCTATATAAGTTGCTGTTTTTCTTTTATTAATAAATATGGTTGTAGAAAAAATATTGTGTACAACTTGTACGCAAAGCACTTTTCCCACTCGCTAGATTTGCGGCACTCGCCTACGGCTCGTGCCACAAACTTCTGCACTCGTGGGAAAAGTGACGCTTTGCGCACGTTAAAGGACGAGATTCCGCCAACAACATAAAATAATATGCGAACGCTGCATCAAGCGACGGCGCAGAGGCCGCTTATCTCGGGACTCGGACTCGGCATTCTGATTGTAACGCTCTTAACATTCACTTCGGTGATTTTTGTAATTTTTCATTTTTCAAATAAAAAAAGTTTTTAAAAATAATTTTGTTCGACAAACTTATTTAACTGGCGCAGTCAGTAGGATACAAACGACGTGTAAAACCAATCGAAAAGTCACGGTATCGACAACCGGTTTTCGAAAAGTTCGACGGTGAGTTTCAACTCTTCGCGTTTGGACCTACCTCTAAGGATTACAGCAAGCAAGCAGAATCAATCAAGAAGAAGGCTCTGAAGTACGTAAGTACCGAGTTTCCTTTATTTGCCCTTTTCTCCGGTCGAGAAATTTTAAGATAGGTAAAAAGTAGCATTTTAGATTTTTTTGTTTTAAGAGAGAAATAGTTTTTATATCTAAGTAAATATTTTTATAGAGTGAAAAAAAAAAAAATAATTTTAATAAACTATAGATAAAATATTTATGAATAATTCTGATATCGAAGATTTAATTATTGAATTTAATAATTTAGCTAGGATAAACGAGACAATGCCTAACGAAGTAAATGTTAGTATGTTAAAGCTTTATGTAGATATGATTCCTACTTACAATGGGAATCCAACTACATTAACAAAATTCATATCACAGTGTGATTTTTTGGTTAACACTTATGCACAAGTAAATGATCCAATTTTACAAAATTACATAGTTAAGCTTATTCAGTCTAAGTTAGTTGATAGAGCTCATTTATTAATAGGTTCTAGAGTAGAACTAACAACTTGGGATTTAATTAAAAATGCCCTTAATTTGTGCTTTGGTGATAAAAGAAGTTTAGAGTGTTTAGAACAAGATCTTTTGATGGCCCGTCCTCAAAAGAATGAAAACCCGTTACAATTTGCCGAAAGATTGCAAGTTCTAAGGAGCCATTTGATTCATAAAATTAATAATTATAGTAACGTGGAAATGAATGCTAATAGTAAAGATATTCATAGACGACAATATGAACAAATGACTCTAAGAACTCTTTTAAGAAATCTTAATGGCCAATTGCAAGCTACTATTCGATTAAAAAATCCAAACGATATCGAAACAGCTATTTCTTATATAATAGAAGAAGAAAACTTTTTCTATTCGCAAAATAACATAAAAAATAATAACTTTTCAACACAACAACCTAGACAATATAATTTTACTAGAACAGAAATTCCTTTAAATAAGCCCACGTTTCGAAACACAGCTCCTATGCAAAACCAGTATGGAAGAAATAATCATTTTCAACAAAACGCTCCAAATAATTATTTTCAAAATAATTTTCCCCGTCAAAACTTTCAGCGAAACTTTGACAATAACAATAATAATTATCAAGTTCCCACAAATTTCCAAAATCAACAAAATCATAATAATTATTTTCCCAGACAACCAATCAATATTCAACCACGACAAATTCAAACTCATTATCCCACCAATAGACAAGTTTTCGGACCACCGAAAAATGTTTTTGCTCCTACTGGCAAAAAACCCACTGACATCGTAGAACCGATGTCCACTACCTCTCGTAATACATTCAGAAGCAATAACCAGAAAAGAAACTTCACATCAGAGGAACTATTCCAAATAAATAATAATATTCAATTCGATAACCCATTTAATAACCCCAATTGTGACACTGCTGAAACCAATTTGCAAATGTTTAACAATTCTTATCATGACGAAGAAAATGCTTGTGGTTATACCGCTAACCCTCAACAAAATATACGCGAAAATTCTGATCCAAATTTTTGGTTAACGAGCCTCCGAACCGAGAAAACGTAAATGAAATATTTTCCGATTCGTTTTCAACTGATCTACCCTATATAAAAATTAATAATCCGCCAATTAAACTATTAATAGATACAGGCTCGATGAACTCTCTTTTAAGTCCTTCTGTAGCTGAAAAATATTATCCAAAAACTATTTACCAAAGTACTACAATGATCAAAACTGCCGTTGGAGAAAGAGAAGCTAAATTTAATGCGGAAATACCGGCTTTTACAGAATTAAATTCATCCATCAAGTTAAATTTTATATTATATCAATTTCATAATCAATTCGACGGATTAATCGGTTTGAATGATATTCGACGTTTAAACTTTTCAATAGATTTCTGCAAAAATCTACTTAAAAACGAAAATACCAAAATTCCTATTTTTTATAAATTAGACCGAACAGAGTATACGATTTCAGTTGATTCTAATAAGGTTGTTGCTATTAAAATTCCGGTAAATCACGTTAACGGAGAAGTAATTGTACCCGAGTTTCAACTTGATAATCTTTATTTCCCAGAAACTTTAACTTATGCTAAAAACGGATTTGCAAAGACTGAGATAAGAAATAATACAGATAAAAGAATTAACATTGTTTTAAACGAACCTTTAAAAGTACTCGCACTTACAGAGTGGCACAAACAAAATTTTGAATTTTATACTATTGAACATTTTTTTTCAAAATTCGATGCCGAAAATGATTTAAAAGACTGTGTTAATAATATTGAAACCCGAATACGTACAGATCATTTAAATTATGAAGAAAAATCAGCAATTGTAAAATTATGTAAGGACTATCACGACATTTTTCAAAAAACTAACGAAAAACTTTCTTTTACTAATCAAGTAAAACACGAAACAAAAGACGAAATCACTGTCTATACAAAGACATACCGATTACCCTTTATACATAAAGAAGAGGTTCAAAGACAAATATCACAAATGCTTAACGATGACATAATTAGGCCTAGTGACTCACCATGGAGTAGCCCCATATGGATAGTAAAAAAGAAGCCCAGTGCTCAGGGAGGTGCTCAAAAGTGGAGAATCATTATTGACTATAGAAAGGTCAATGAAAAGACTATAGAAGACCGTTACCCTATCCCTAACATTACAGACATTTTAGACAAACTTGGTCGATGCACTTATTTCACTACACTAGATCTTTATTCCGGATTTCATCAAATCGAGATGGAACCAAATTCAATTCCGAAAACAGCTTTTACAGTTGAAAATGGACATTATGAGTTCCTTAGGATGCCGTTTGGTCTCCGTAATGCTCCTTCAACTTTTCAGCGTCTCATGAATAACGTTTTAAAAGACCTACAAGGTAAAGTAGTATTAGTCTATATGGACGATTTGATTATTTTCAGTTCTAGCCTTGTCGAACACATTCAAAATTTAAAATTAGTATTTCAAAGATTAAGAGAAACGAAATTAAAGATACAACTAGATAAATGCGAATTCCTTAGAAAGGAAGTAGAATTTTTAGGGCATGTTATTACATCTGAAGGCATTAAACCTAACCCAATGAAAATAGAAGCGATTAAAAAGTTTCCCATCCCAGAAACTGCCAAACAAATTAAATCATTTTTGGGTCTAATAGGATACTATAGACGTTTTATAAAAAATTTCGCGAAATTAACTAAACCATTTACAAAATGCCTTAAAAAAGGAGCCAAAATTGAACATAACACCGAATTTATAGACACTTTTAACTTATGTAAAAATATATTGACCAATGACCCAATTCTCCAGTACCCTGACTTTAACAATCCTTTTAATCTGACTACTGACGCATCAAACTTTGCCATCGGCGCAGTTTTAAGCCAAGGAAAAATTGGACATGACCTACCAATAGCTTACGCGTCTAGAACATTAAACCCTGCCGAAATAAACTACAGCACTATCGAAAAAGAGTTATTAGCAATAGTATGGGCAGTAAAACATTTTAGACCCTATTTATTTGGACGTAAATTTGTTATTGTCTCAGACCATAAGCCCCTAAAATGGCTATTTAATTTAAAAGAACCGAACTCTAAACTTGTAAGGTGGAGACTACAACTTGAGGAATACGAATACGAAATTCAGCATAAAGCTGGTTCCTTAAATGCTAACGCGGACGCACTTTCTAGAATCGAAATTAATATGACCGAAAATGAAACAACCGACTCTTTAGTAGGTAGTCCAGGAGACATAAATTTCGACATTGACGACTTTATACAAAATCTCATTGAGGTAGACGAAATAGATGACGTAGTAAAAAACACAACATTGACAGACGAAGATAGACAACGTATGGACGAATTTCTAAAAAGATACGAAACACAAGAGGACAATGAACTGCCCGACAGACAAATAACAACTCACGAAAGCGACAACGAAACTGTTCATACATCAGCTGAAGATCCTATTCTCGAAATACCTTTCACAGAAAACGTCACAAATTCGTACAATAATCAAATTATCATTAAACAAGGCAATGTAAAGCAATTTCACGTAAATAGGAGTAAACATTTTATAACAAAGACACGAATCACTGCATATTTAACAAATTCTATAGACTCTATAGAAAACGAGATAACTAATCTCTTTAAAGATTATATTGAACCCAAAAAACTACATTGTATTTATATTAAAGAATCTAATAGTGACCTTATCCCAATCATGATAAGAACACTTCAAGCAACAT
The DNA here is from genome assembly GCA_963243735.1 of Neocrepidodera transversa. Lineage (NCBI taxonomy): Eukaryota > Metazoa > Arthropoda > Insecta > Coleoptera > Chrysomelidae > Neocrepidodera > Neocrepidodera transversa. The sequence goes on along the minus strand of OY725340.1, from coordinate 27,816,133 downwards.
TCAAAAACCACTCTTATAAGCTAGTAATTTCCAGGAAACTAGCTATTGACGTTGACGACATCGATGAACGTGACAATATAACAAGGTACCATCACGAGACAAAAACTTGTCACCGAGGTATAAATGAAACAATAGAAAGTTTAAAAAATAAATATTACTGGCCCGACATGAAAACAGATATTTCGAAATATATTAATTCATGCGATATTTGTCAACAGGCAAAGTATGACAGACACCCGCCAAAAATAAAATATTCACTAACGATTACACCTACAAAACCATTCGAAATGATACATATCGACGTTTTTCAAATTTGTAAAACTAAATTTATGACGATTTTCGATTCATTTTCAAAATACGGCCAAGCATATCTTATAGAGCCAAATCTTAACGCCATAAATATATTAGAAAACTTATGTCATTTTATAACGCATTTTGGTGTCCCCTACGCTATAACTTGCGATAGCGGCACTGAATTTAAATGTGAACTTATTAAAGAATTTTGTCGACTGCATAAAATACAACTACATTATACCACGCCAAGGAATTCCAATAGCAATAGCCCGGTAGAAAGATTTCATTTATCATTATTAGAAAATGCTCGAGTTCTAAAACTACAGCACCCAAAAATGTCGGTAAAACAAATTATCCAATTTGCAGTTTTAGGCTATAATTCGTCTACGCATAGTGTAACTAAATGTAAACCATTCGACATAATACTTGGCGACACAAAAGCATTAGACCCTTTTGACTTAACCGACGAAAAAATTATAAATGACTTTATTGACGATAGGAAAAATCGCCTAAAGACAATATACCAGGCCATACATGACAAGACAATAAATCAAAAAGAACACATAATCGAAAAACGTAACGCGGTACGCGAAGAACCGGTTAACTACGAGAAAGGACAAGATATTTTTGTTAAAAATCGAGAAGCAACGCGTAACAAATCCAAACCAAGACACATAAAATCTACAGTTCTAAATGACCTAGGGAAAAAGATAGAAACATCAAAAAATTTAATCGTTCACAAATCCAAAATAAAACGACCCCCAATTAATTACCGAAATTCTTTTCAGAATAAAAATGGCAGCGAAACGAGAAGGACCACTACTCCTTCTTCTCTTCCTTCAACTTCTAAACCCTGTAATTAGCGATGTAGAGATATTAGAATTAGATTCACCTATTTTACCCTTAGAATTAGGAAAAACAAAAATCATCGAAACAAAACATACGTTTTTACACTATATCGAAACGAACTGGCTATCTTCTCAACTATCTAATATAGAAACATTTTATAACAATATTTTCAACTTAACGAATACTACAAAATTATCTCACGAAACGGAAGAATTAAACAATTTACTATCTCATTCAAAATATCTTATCGAAAATACAAAAATTAAAATTACTAACCTCCTTCCTAAAACTAGAAAGAAAAGAGGACTTATGAATGGCATTGGTACAATAAGCAAATGGTTGTTCGGTACTTTGGACCGAAATGACGAAATAAAATATAACTTAGCAATTGAAAAACTAAGCAATAATCAAAATTCGCTTTTACGCGAACTAAATCTCCAAACTTCTTTAAATGACCATTTAATAGAACATTATAATAAAACAATATTTAACTTGAATGAAAATCAATTACTAATCAAAAACAAGCTAAAACAAATAGTAGAGAAATTCAATAACTTTACAGATGACATTTACATTTACTTATCTCTTCAAAACGCATTGGATCAAATAATTTTAAATTGTCAAAACCTGATAAACTTTTTAGACAATCTAGAAAATGCCATGGTATTTGCCCATTTGGGAAATTTACATACTTCCGTTATAAACATTGAACATTTATCGAATCTAATAAAACACGCTGTCAAAATTTATGGAAGCAAAATTTATAAATTTAAAAATTTATACACATACTATCAATTAATGAGTGTACAAATAAGTTTATATGATTCAAAAATTATTTTCGCTATACATTTACCTATTTTAAATAATAACGATTTTCAAACCTTTCATATTATCGGCCTACCTTTCCAAAATACCATTATTCTTCCCAAAAAACCATACCTCATACTCGGTGCTGAATTCCACCAATTTGGACAAGAGCCTTGCCCCCAGTTGGAGGACGTCTACCTTTGTCAATATCAAGAAGAAATTACGACAGAAACCTGTATCATAGCACTCATGCGAGCCGAAAAACCACACTGCAAAGTCCAAAAAGCATCTTTGGAACATCCGCTGATAGAAGAAATCAATGACCGATTCCTTTTAGTCCTACCTGCTAATGAAGATCCTATAAAGGTGCAAATTAATTGTGAAAAAAATAGTCTACTTCAAATTCAGAAAAACACCTTATTGAAAATACCGGAGGGATGCAGTCTTACAACAAAAAATCTCACCTTCAAAAATACCGAAAAAGTCACTCTAGGAAATCCATTCATTTTACCCAAAATGAATTTAGAAACTTACAACCAATTGGAAATCGAAGAAATTGATGACACTCCATTAAAGTTAAAATCTCTCGATTTTGAAGCCATTAAAGAACTTCAACTAGAAGCAAAAGCCATCCATCCAATAATTACCGAAAAAATTCACCCCGCAGTATGGAATACCCCAAGTCTGTTTTTATTCCTGCTAACTATACTCTTCATAATAATATTCTGGATTTGGAAGAAGAAAACAATGAAAACTCATCACTCCTCAGAAAACAAACCACCCTCAACGGTATTGTTTTCACTTGCAGAGGGAGGCGTTAAAGGACGAGATTCCGCCAACAACATAAAATAATATGCGAACGCTGCATCAAGCGACGGCGCAGAGGCCGCTTATCTCGGGACTCGGACTCGGCATTCTGATTGTAACGCTCTTAACATTCACTTCGGTGATTTTTGTAATTTTTCATTTTTCAAATAAAAAAAGTTTTTAAAAATAATTTTGTTCGACAAACTTATTTAACTCGCACTTGTTGTACAAACTACTATTATCTTATTTTAATTTGAATACAATTTTTGATTGAACTTTCCCTGAGATAATAATAAATTGGTTCATTTAAAATAAAAAAAAACAGCCCAATTTAAATGGCTTCGCAACGTGGAGCTTTCTAAAATTTAAGGCACCACAGACCAATTTAATACATATACAGGGTGTTATTGAAATACACGTACATATTAAAATGGGGAATAGTATGTAATGACCAAAAACGATTGGCACCAGTTTTAACTTCAAATTCTAAAATTTAAATATTGGGTAAGAGTCCCCTTTTCCGACCTACTAGTTTCCATATTTAATGAAGTAAAATAAATCGAAATTGAACTTACCCATAGAAATTGCACTGTTGCCGTAGCAAAACCAATTAATTCAAAATAAAGTTTATTACAGTAATTGTTCAAAATGCCGTAAATTATTATTTACACACACTTGCAATCGACTTTCCAAAGAACTTTGAACATTAGAAATTAGTCTTGGATTTTGTCGTAGTTCCTCGGCTACCGCATTAACTTTATTGGTTAATTGTTCAACACTATTAATAGGTTCATTATAAACCAGTTGTTTCATGTAACCCCACAAAAAGAAATCGCATGGATTTAAGTCCGGAGATCTCGGAGGCCACTTAGTAGGTCCATTTCTGCCTATCCACTTTTGAGGAAATCTAATGTTCAAAAACTGCCGTACGTTTAAATCAAAGTGAGGAGGAGCGCCATCTAGTAGGTACCACATCCGTTGCCTTAATTGTAACGGTATCTCTTCTAGGAGTACTGGCAAAATATCTTCTAAAAAGTGGAGATATCCTGGCCCATTTAATCTGTTCGGGAGAACATAAGGCCCGATTAAATACTGATCTATTATGCCAGCCCAAACATTTATTGAAAATTTTTTTTGATGCCCAGTTTCCCTAATGGCGTGAGGATTTTCATCACTCCAAATATGCGTATTTTGCATATTGAACACGCCATCACGAGTGAATGAAGCCTCGTCAGTATACAATGATATTTTTAGAAAATCAGGAATATCAACACATTTTTGAATCATCCATTCACAAAACTCCACTCTCTTTTCTTCATCACCTGGATATAAGGCCTGGACTTTTTGGATGTGATAAGGATGTAAACCTTGTTCTAAAAGTGTCCGCCACACAACAAATGAGGACACTCCAATTTCAAGTCCTAGTCTTCTACAACTTAATTGAGGCCGATTTTCAACAGCTTCCAATATTTCTTCTTCGGCCGCCAATGTTCTTTGTGTTCTTGTTCTCCCTCGATCTGCATTGACACTCTCAAATTTTCCATGGTCTCTTAGATGCTGAACAGTTGAAATAAACGTACGACAGTCCGGAATTCTCCGATTTGGAAACCGTTCGTGATACAGGATTTGTGCTTGCCGAGAATTTTCTCCAGCTGCCCCATAAACCAGCACTATATCGGTTAGTTCAATATTCGTAAATAGTGGCATCGTAAAAAAATATTTAAAAGTAATCGTAACAACACTTTTTACCAACTTGGAAATGACGCGCTCGTGTTAGCCAGATTCGTAAATCAACTAAAATTTTAATAATCTATAGTTTCAAAAATGTATAGTTTAAAAACAATCATTTATCAAATATTCTAGTTTTTTGATAACGAGGGTAGTAAAAACCAGTCTTCGGAAATAGAAATTAATTCGAAAATCTTGGCAACATGGTTATTTCTTACAAGACTAGTTTTCTTATCATCTGACAAAAACTTACATATTAATTACTGTTGATGTTTAAAATAGGTAAATAAACCTAATTTATATAGGTCATCCTCAACATATCAGTGAAGTACGTTTGTTTTAGAATTAATTTTCAAAAATTAATAACTCCCTTAATAAGGGGTATTTTTAAAAAATAATATTTTTCTACATTCAGTGGGGATCTGCGCAATACCCAGTTTTAATATGTACGTGTATTTCAATAACACCCTGTATACATATATTATCCTTTACAACCATATCCTTTAAACAAATTTATTTCATTTCACCATGTGTCTTTATATTTACATTGGAATTCTAAAATGTTATTCTTCCTGCTGATAGAAAATTTCCAGTGTTCGCAATGTACCGAAAAGATACGCACATCGAAGGATATAGTATTACTAACCGAAATATAAATTTTAGAATCGAAATATATTGGCGGAAACTTCGAATAGGGTACGCGGCGGTCGTTCTCAATAGGCTTTTTCTGCTGAGATGGGCCCAGATTGCTATTTGACTAAACAGTTTATTTTCTTACCCTAACGGGACGAGAATTCCAAAAGAAAAGAAATAATAATGGATATTTCTAACGTTTCTTAAATGTAATATAATATAATATACAATGAGTAAAATATATTTAATAGAATTAGAAAATGTAGAAAATAAAATATGTCTTTCCTATATTTAATTAATTAATTAAATTTCCTCTTGTATAATGTTCTTAATTTTCTCGAAATTAACAATTACAAACGAAACCTTTCATTACCAAAATCAGTTTAAGTACAAAGAAAATACGAGCCAATAAAACGAGGCTTTTAATAAATCAAAGAACAGCTTAAATGAAGTTGTCGTCCCTCGTCAACCAGATATTTTATACGGAAATTCCAGACGGTAACAAAGAGAAACCTTTACTGTGGAGTTGTGCGTGCCTATCTGTTGACGATGGTCGAACTGAACTTTTTAAAGAATTTGGTAAACTTGAATGAGTTTCGCTTCTTTTACATCTAAGAAAAGGAAACAATAAAAGAAAATTTGCGTAAATAGGATCGATTTATCCCGATACAGAAGCCATCAAAGGAATTGATGATTGTTGCTGCCAACGCTTTTAGTAAATACGTTTTATCTTGTTATTTGGTATCGATTATGTGCGAATTTAGACTTTTCAGTTTCCGCGATTTTGTATTAATTTTTTTATTTTCTAAACCTTCCAGCAAATTTAATATGTACATGATAATTAAATTGATATATTTACAATTCTTTAAAGAAAATATATTTTTTTAATAAATAAACATCCAGCTAATGTGTCCTTAAAGGAGTGGACATTACTGATTGCTAAAATACGATCCGAGCTTGCTGCACTTACCACAACACAATGCGATTACATATGAACTAAAGTGAGTTACCTGGATTGTAAAATCAGAAATTCTCGAGCAAAAAGATACGTGTTTTGCTATTCGCTTTATAGAGTATGTCCCCCTAAGTTGGAATCATATTGAAAACTTTTTTATTATTAATTTTAGGAAACAAAGTTATTCTTCATAAAAAGTTCTGCATTATCTAAAACCTACAATATGGTCATCAAATATCAAATTTTTTCCGTGGTATACGAGGTTTGTCAAAAAATATGACTTTTACTCAAGAGGAAAGTACCTTTAAATTTAACAATATCGAAAAATGTTACTAAAAAAAGTTGATCCGAATTAAAAATTACATTTAAATACGCAAACTTAAGATTATTTTATTTTTTACTAATATGTAACAACTTTCTTTTGCGTAATGACAATTTTGAATTTTCTACAACAGACAGCATTACATCAAACTGATCAGCAACCACTTTTCGACTTGCTACTTCTCTATTCGTTTTGTATACATACGTTTTAAAAATATATTTATAAATTTAAATGGATGTAATTGCATATTTAAACGAAATATTTAATTCTGATCAACTTTTTTAGTAACATTTTTCGATATTGTCAAATTTAAAGAACTTTTTATGAAGAATAACTTTTTTTGTAAAATTAATAATAAAAAAGTTTTCCATATGATTCCAACTTGGGGGACATACTGTATAAGGCTAAATATTTTGGGTCTATGACAAATCGCCGAATGGACAAAACACCGAATGGATAAATCGCCGAAAGGCTGGTTGTTATTTTGCACTTAATTTGAAGGCAGTATAACACCTTTAATTTTGGTTCGATGTGAAAATAATAACACTCTGTTAATTTCGTTGTTTATTCATCGGTTGTAAATACAATATAATCCCTAACATTTTATTTCGTACCTACATCGATAATTCTAACTAAAACTCAACTGATAACAATATAAACAAGAAATATAATTTGGCCTCCAGTGGCGTATCCCGATTAACTTAAATATAATATATAACACTGGTCAAAACGCCGAAAGTAGTCTTTGGACAAATCGCCGAAAGTGGTCAAAATTCAAAATGCCGAATGGACAAATCGCCGAACGTGGACAAATTGCCGAATCCTGTAAAACGACGTTGCATAGATCGGGTTTGTGGCGTCGAAGCCGAAGTCACAATTTTAATTAATATACTCTGATCAAAATATTCAACTTGATCAAAACGTCGAAACTATTATTTGCTCAAATCGCCGAATGGACAAATCGCCGAATGGACAAATCGTCGAATGGACAAATCGTCGAATGGACAAATCGCCAAATGGACAAATCGCCGAAAGGCTGGTTAAAAAGTCCGAAAATCTTTTGTAGAAATATTTTTACTTAGTATCTTATGAAATGTAGATGACTTAAATGAGATATTTAGAGATTGAAGATATGGTTTAGCATCCAGTAATTGAGAGTTGTTAGTAGTTATATGTTGTACAGGGTGATTCTTTTAGAGGGCTAATTAGAGGTTTCAGCAGAAGCAGGCGGAATTTAAATCTGAAAATTTTAGATATGGGGTTTTCAGAGAATATTTAGATATATCCTACATAAAATATGTTTTTTTATTTCGTAAAATAGCCCCACTCGCTTCGCCTTCTTCCAAAAATTTCCAAAAAGCAATTAATCAAAATTGGCTTGTTTATTTTTTTTTTTTTTATTTTTTTTTTTTAATAAAAAAAAATTTTTACTACTAGATTTTTTTTATATATCCCAGCCTCCGTTTAGTTTATTAACCCTATATTCCCTGTTTACTATCTGACTTTGACTATATGACACCTAAAAAATTTCAATTTTACACCTCCAAAATTTCAATTTTACTATAGCGTTTTTTCATTATTTTAATTTAATTTAAGATTCTTTCACTTTTAAATTTATTGCCAATTTAACTAGATATAATACCTTCGTTTCCTTTTCTTTATTTACGTATCAACTATTCTATCCCATTTAATAAACACAACATTTAACTATTAATAATCTTTAAATAAATTAAATATCAGCTCAAACAAAAAAAAATTAATTTCTAAAATTCCCTATACAGGGTGAACATTTTCATAACAATATATATAAAATCTTTTGAAAATATTATGTTATACCATTTTGATTTCTTGTAATTTTTCAGATAAATCCATAATTTTGGCTATAAATCTAAAAATAAGGAGCAAAAGTCTATATAAATATATTTCTTTCACGCCCTCTAGCGGCGAAACTATGCGGAATTGTTTGTTCTTTTGAAAATTCGTAATCTTCATAAAAATGCATTGGTAATTAAAATATGAAAAACATGAACTTTTTGATAAATCTGGCAAACTAGGTTTATTTTTTTATACAAGACAATTTAGAAACCGACCTCTTTAACTCATAAAAATAAGGAACTGAAGTGGATAAATATATTTTGAATATAATATGCAACTGTCAGTTACTGGATTTTAATCTTTAAATATCTCATTTGTCACCTACATTTCATAAAACACTATGTAAAAGAATTTCTACAGATGACTTATTTTCGGAATTTTGACCAGCCTTCGGAGATTTGTCCATTCGGCAATTTGTCTATTCGGCGATTTGTCCATTCGGCAATTTGTCCATTCGGAGATTTGTCCATTCGGCAATTTGTCTATTCGGCGATTTGTCCATTCGACGATTTGTCTATTCGGCGATTTATTCATTCGGCGGTTTGCCTATTCGGCAATTTGGCAAATTGGCGTTTTGATCAAGTTTAATATTTTAATCAGAGTATCTTAATTAAAATTGTAACTTCGGCTTCGAGGCCAAAAGCCCGATCTATGCAGCGTCGTTTTACAGGATTCGGCAATTTGTCCACGTTCGGCGATTTGTCCAAAGACTTATTTTCGGTATTTTGACCACTTTCGTCCATTCGGCGATTTGTCCGGATCCCAATATTTTTTGGGATTTATAAGTTTTTTAAGATTAGACAATCATCTTTGTCGGAATTTCCTTTAATAATTCATTCAGTTTAACTGTAACGAACCCTGCTTTTCCCTACAACCAAATCGAAATGAATCGCGCGCCGCGCCCGTTCGGAACGCAGTCTCAACGTGCACACGACTCAGCTCTTATAAAAGTTGAATTATTGTTTTGTTTTATTTTATTGTTAGTGCTCTAGTGATGAGTGCTACCCTCAACTACCCTCATAGTTATAGAACAAGTAAGATTTACAATCTATTTTATAATGCCTCTTGGAGGCACAGGTTACAGTAATTATTTCTCGTTTCTTTATCGTTACATGTAATCAGGCTCTGTAACAATGTTTTAATAAGGTTTTGTTTATTAGTTTATTACTTTTTTCTTGTTTTGTGTAAGTGCGTAAATTAATTAATTAGTTCGGGAATTAACAGTTCGTTCCGATGGTATTTTTTGACACTGTGGTCGGATATGCTTCCGTGACAAACTTTTGACGAGTACTTTTACGGAACGTAATTTTCCGAGGTGATTTCAAAACTTTCTTTATATATTTTGCTATGTTAATAATAAATGTCGATTTAAATAACGGGTTTATTTTAATTATTCAACCCAATGTTGGTCTAAGGATTAATTTTTTTTTTGAAGTAACAACATTCCAAATTATAGTTCATGTATTAAGTCTTAAACAAACAATCTTTATTACCAAAACTTTTGAATGCTAATCTTAAAGCAGACTTTTATGAGTTAAGTGATACGTACAAGTATTGATGCATATTTTCCAAAAAAATTGTCACCTTTTTAATTACTACCATAATTCTTTTTTTACTTTTCCGGACCCATCAAAGGGAAAGTAAAGTGAACGAGCAAAAAAAAATCGAGATATCGATGGAAATATCCATTTTGAGATCCCCCAAGAAGATTGAAACCATTTCCAGCGTATGTTCTGTCTGTGTGTCTGTGTGTCTGTGTGCCTGTGTGTCTGTGTGTCTGAGTAGATAGTGTCGCACTATAGACAGACAGACAGGTCAGTCTGTCTGGTCTTTCCATAGTGAGACACATCCCCTCCACTTTCATCCTCTAGGCACACCTGCCACACTATATGCGGTGGTGGGGGACAGAGAACCAAGTCTCTACGTTCGAATATTTTGTATTGGTAGCGGTTATGAAAAGTAAAAAAATATGCGGACCAGATTATATTTTTAATATGTGTTATTGAAAATAGGAAGAAGAAATAATCATTTTATAGTTTTTGATATATATTTCTAGACATATATTTAGTGTGTATAAAAGATATCATATTTAATGGACCGTTTACCCTTATTATTCCTTTACGTTTTAAACAAAACCGATATATAAAATAAGTTTTTTTATTTTAATATTTCTAAAAATTAACAATAATTTTTCTTTTATTTTTGTACATTTATATAGAACAAATAATGATTATTATTATAACAGAAATTATCGCATAGAAGCACAGTCATTGCCAAAACAACAAACGGCTTAAATTATATATAATTGGTAGGAACCAGTTCTTGCCAGGCTTTGAACTTAAACATCCGCTTAAAAACGCATAATACGGAAAATATTCTAAAATGTACAAAACAGTTCATAATCTTAATTAGCCCATACCCTCCCAAATATGGAAACTTGGTTCTGTAATTGGAGATAAAGAAATTAATTCTGATCTTGTTTCCAATTAATATTATAACTCTTTATAAAACGTATGCGGGCTCAAATCGCCAGCACCAGGAAAACATTTTATATTGTTTTATTTTACTCTCATAAACACCAGTTAATTAAAAAGAGATAAGATTTAAAAATAGAATTAGATCTAAAGAGTTACATAAACAGTATATAAGTTTAGTATACTAAGGGTGTAGACCGCAAATTATAGCCCAGACAGATTCCACTATTTTAGAAAGAGTCTTAATATAAATTTGACAGGATACAAGTACTTTAAAAAAAATAGTCAGTGGGATTTGGCAAAAGTTGTTTAGTCTGTGGAATTTTGCCAAAAGTTGTTTTTTCGTGAACAAAAAAAATAAGAAGAATTATGTATTTTCGCCCCCATAGAGTAGACAGTCCGAGGCTTGTGATTTAAAAAAAAAAGAATAATATAAATCGAGTCTATTTTAATATGCACATTCATTTCAATAACATTAGATTTTTTATATATGAATTTAGTTTTCATTTAGGCTAATAATTTTAAGTTGTCTTTTTGTTTCCGAAAGTGACGAGACAGTAAAAAGTATGGTTTGTTACTTCTTAAATCTGTCCAAGTAGTTAAAATTTGAATGCATAGGTATAACAGCTCCGACAGCTCTGGCTGCTTCGATAGTTCCGACAGGTATGACAGCTCAGACAGCTTCAACAGGTCTGTCAGGTACGGGATGATTATGACAACATTGACAGCATAAATAGGGTGTAATACGCAAAATTTAATTACATTACTCACGTTGTTTAAAGTGTAACAGTGTTTTTTTTTAAACGTTATAAAACAGCAACTGTATTATGAACCAGCATGCGAAAAATTATTCGAAACAAACAGATGAAAATGACAATTGTTATATAAAAAATACAGAAATCAATTTGATAAGGCATATGGTCCTGTATATGAATAACGTTAAAAATCTCCCTCGGAGCGGGTTCTATAAAAATAAAAAATAATAAACGTTACTACAAACCAAGCACTATAACAATTTTTATATATCCTGTGTATTTCCTCTTCTTTTTTTTTGATTCGTCCTATAAAATTATTTTTACTTAATATTATCTTCCTTCTTCAAAATTAGTTTCTTTTATTTGTTTATTTAACTTTTATATATGTCTTCTTCAAATTTCATCTAAAATAGTTTCTTCCTTTGCTTTTTAATTTGTGTTTAAATTAAAACAAGAGTTTTTCTCAACTGGTATATAATTTTCCTTCAACTAATATTATTCCTATAATTTTTTATAACTTTGTGGTGAAATCATTCGTTATAGCGTTTTGAATAACAACTTATCATTGTGATAAAAATGCCGTTTATTTACAACATCCTGGGTATTTTAAAAACAATTTGAACCAAGTATTAACGAAAACCAGATCTCCGTGTAAAGGAAACTATAAAAAATGTTGTTTAAGATTTTTAAAAATGTATTCAATTACGATACCCTCATCTAAAATGATTTGAAACAATTTTTACATTTCGTGGAGATGGGGGGGAAATAATTTATTGCTATATAAGAGTATAAATACGACAATCTCAGTTACAATTTTTATATTAATGTCTTATAGTTTACAAATTGTTGAACAAAAAAAAATGAATAGTCAAGTGCTAATCAAAATAGAAGACCTCTCGACCCCAACTTCTCCCGATCCTTTCGACATGGGCGACAACAGGATGGGGGCTGTTTCATTCCTCCTTACCAGAAAGGAGGAGGAATTACGTAAAGCGGCCGAAGAAGTGGAGGAACTGAAGACTCTGTTGGGACATTACTATGGTTTAGTAGAGTCCATTAATGTACTGCTTATACAAAAAAACATAGTACGGGGTAGGTTGCTAGAACTCGCCGAAAAACTAGAGAAGACGGTATGAGACATAGTTTCGTAAGTATACGCATGTAGACTAATATTAGATATTTATCTAACCACTTTTTATTTTATTATTTCATGTTTTGCTTTTGTTAAATTTGTGTATAGACTCCCAAATATGCATATTAACTTCAAATATGTACCAGATATAATTAAATTTGACTTTAAACATGTAACTTTTATCCAAGTCTTTGAGTAACTACAGACTAGAAAATTTTCTGCATTAGGTTTCGCCAAAGTGAGTTTAAAATAAACAAAAACTAAAAGGAATCGTGATGAATTTTGTAAAATAAAAATTTAAAAGACAATTTTCTATTTATTACTTTAATAGACTCTATCCTATGGTGAGAGATAAGAGACTGGTTATTGAGTTTTCCAAACTCATTGATTAGCACAAAATGTTTAATAGTATAGTGGTAGAAAATTATTTTTGAAAAATAGGAAATAAATTTGTTATTGTAATTTAGAAGATATTTTTATTATGAAATCAAAAGGAAGGCAGTATCATCGAAATAATTTTTTCTTTTACCAAACTTTAATTCTTTTATTTTCTAAGATTAATCTCTCATTTTACTTTTTCATTATAACACTTTTTCCTTTTTATTTTACATGTTCTACAAGAATGAATATTTTTAATTGTTATTTCAGACAGTTGGAGGTTGCCAGGTATCTTCAGACAGAGAGGCATAAGTAAATAAGTATATGTATATATATATATATATATTGTAAGGATTTTTAACTTTTGTAAAAAGTAATGTTAATAAATATATAAATATAGGTAGATATATTATTTAAAATCTTCGAGTCTTGCAGAAATTAAACATATTTTGTGAATTGTGAAAACTCAAACTCTAAACAGGCGTAATTTATTACAACTCTAAACGGAATAAAATATCGATATTCTAAACATTAACTTTATTAGTTTTATGAAAAGAAAAATGAATGAAAAATAAAATTAAACATAAAATTTACAAAATAAAAAATACATCTCACAAGCATCGATATTCTAAAACTTTTTAACTTTATTAGCTTTTTTGGAAATTAAAATGAATGAAAATAAAAACAAAACATAGAATATACAATATAAAAAATAAAAAAAAACTACATCTCGTCTTTTAACTCGTTGCTGTTACAAATAGTCATTGTCTCGTTTCTACACCTCTCTAAAACATTCAGATATTCATACTTTCTTTCTCTTTTTAATATTTTTATTTCAGTCTTTTTTTCTTTTAGAAGATCCTTCTGGTTTTTTATTGTAGTTCGTAAACGTCTAACATATATTTCCCTTTCTTCTACTTTTTTATCAAGATCGATATTTTCGGCTTCTAACACAGCCAAATCGTTTTTGTATCCTCCCATACCGTTCTCTAGAGTTGTGACCATTTTATAATAAATACTAATGTTTATTTTCAGGTTTACGTTTTCTTCTTCTAGCATAATTATTTTTTTTTCTTTTACCTCTAAAATGTCATCGAAATTTTTTTGACGGGTTACGATTTCTCTCCTTAGTGCTCTTATAGTAGATTCTAGGCTAAAATGTTGATATAGGATATTTTGCTATCATAGAACAATACCTTACAAGTTGAAACATAAAAATCGTTAAATAGCTAAAACTATAGTTAATAATACTTGTGATATACCTTAAAATGTCTGTAGCTTTATTTGTGTTTTTAATAGTGCAAGCCTCCTTCCACAGTTTTATCTCTTCTCTACATTTCGTTGTATCGTTTATATAGTGCTCCAACTCGTCTTTAACTACATCTACGTCAACAAATACACCCTTCTCACTATTACTACAGACGCAAAGCGTTAAAAATAAGATTTGTCTAAACATTTTTGCTTCTGATTTAACAATAAACGACAAACTAAAAATTTAATCTTTATAACTAGCTTGTAAAACGACTCTGCTTTTATCAAGAAGATTTCATGTAAAACATCATGTTAAATTGATGCTGATGGTACAACTTTCGTTTTTTTCCTTAGAAATGATAACAAATCCACATAACACGTGTACTAATGTTTTAAAATCCTACTACATAAGTCATCACCTTTTTATCTGCAGTTTTTTATATTCTATATACTAGATGGAAAAATTGTTATAAATATTTCATCAATATTTAAAATACTACATAGTAAACATCGAACAATAACAATTATAAATCTTTCGCAGAGATACTGGAAAAGAAAAAATGATTGGTTTCCTGTATACAAATCTGCATAATACATGGTCTAATAGATAAAAGAAGGTTGTTCCTAAATTGCCACAAAAGTGGGCGCTTTGTATAAAAATAATACTTATTCCTTTAAAATAGTTTTAAGCCTTTGGATTATAGTATTAATAATTAATTAGTTTAAACCTTTTACGAGTTTTTAAACAAAAAAAATAACTGAATTATATTTAAGGCTGTTATTTATTTCGGTATATAATAATAACATATTTTTGGATTTAATATGATTATAATCAAATTAAATAAAACAAGATATGAACCAGTTTACAGTTTAAATTCATTACACTGCGTTCGTCACGAGAAATATATTTCACAAACCATTTCCTTTTAAAGACTAGGTCAATAAATCTTTATAGGAGATACTTCTTGTTAAAAATAATAGGTGATTTCTTTTGTAAAATTTAATATGTATCAAAATATAGAGAAATAAAATAGGAATTTACTAGATTTTAAAATTACAATTTATAAATAATTTTATATATGTATTTTAATCCTTTTGATTTAACATCTCCAACTGGTCCAAAATGTTTGCGGGTAAATATTTTTCTAATCTGTACAGATAGTTTTGCAATTTTAATTCAACAAGTTTGTTTGCCAAATCTTGTAGATCCAACGATTTGTCGAGATAAAAATCGCAAACTTCCTCTCCTCTTCTATATTTTTCCGAGAGGGTTGCACATTCTTCTTCGCTATAAAATTTCCCCATTCCATATACTGTTTCATGCTCTGCGTCAAAACCCATATTGAAAACTGTTGAGAAAGGTGTTCAATTCCAGATTTTAAATCTGTTATTGGTACTTCTCGAGTATACATCATCAACATGTTAACAAGAGTCTAAGAGTGTGTTTACATTTTTAACTGGTTAAATACATAATTCCCCAATACATGAATTAGATATAACCGTTTCAGAAAACTAGATTCCGCCTGTTATCATCATTAGATTGGTATCATTATAGGTAAAAAAGTAGGATTGAGAAGCCGCCAAATTCAGAACTTTTTTTACAAAATTTTTACCCGAAGGACTTTTTAACTTTCAATTGACCTATGAACATGCAATTTGGCGATGTTTATTGTTACGTATATTTTACCAACAATTATGAATATATTTATAAATATAATTTTTTCATAAGCATTCCATCATTTTTAGGGGTTCCATACCTTCGTATATATGCGAATTGTAATATTTGATATTTTATTATTTTTATCTGTGCAATTGTATTAGTTTTGTTAAAAACACATTTTTCATCTTTTAATTATTTCTATCGGTGTTCGATTATCTTCATCGATATTAAAAATTTGTTCGTTACATTTCAAAATTTGTTAATATATCTAAGTATATATACGAATTGTGATATTTGATATTGTAATATTTTTATCTATGCTATTATTAGTTTTGTTAAAAATTCATTTTTCGTCTCATATTTATGTTTCTCCACAGAACACACATCCGATAGGTCATTTTTTTTCAGTTCTTTAAATTGTTTTACCAAGTATTTTTCACTTTATAGTTCAATTAAAATTCAGTAGATACTAAATGGGAATGCAAATGGTGCAAACCGGTTTATTTGACCTTCATTCCATATATGGACATCCGGCGACCAGCTGCCAAACAGGTTATATAAAAAATATAATTATATCTAATGAGCAAAAAACTGGTAACGACGTTGCAAATTTGCACCGCCATTTAGTATCTACTGAATTTTAATTGAACTATAAAGTGAAAAATACTTGGTAAAACAATTTAAAGAACTGAAAAAAAAATGACCTATCGGATGTGTGTTCTGTGGAGAAACATAAATATGAGACGAAAAATGAATTTTTAACAAAACTAATACAATTGCACAGATAAAAATAATAAAATATCAAATATTACAATTCGCATATATACGAAGGTATGGAACCCCTAAAAATGATGGAATGCTTATGAAAAAATTATATTTATAAATATATTCATAATTGTTGGTAAAATATACGTAACAATAAACATCGCCAAATTGCATGTTCATAGGTCAATTGAAAGTTAAAAAGTCCTTCGGGTAAAAATTTTGTAAAAAAAGTTCTGAATTTGGCGGCTTCTCAATCCTACTTTTTTACCTATAATGATACCAATCTAATGATGATAACAGGCGGAATCTAGTTTTCTGAAACGGTTATATCTAATTCATGTATTGGGGAATTATGTATTTAACCAGTTAAAAATGTAAACACACTCTTAGACTCTTGTTAACATGTTGATGATGTATACTCGAGAAGTACCAATAACAGATTTAAAATCTGGAATTGAACACCTTTCTCAACAGTTTTCAATATGGGTTTTGACGCAGAGCATGAAACAGTATATGGAATGGGGAAATTTTATAGCGAAGAAGAATGTGCAACCCTCTCGGAAAAATATAGAAGAGGAGAGGAAGTTTGCGATTTTTATCTCGACAAATCGTTGGATCTACAAGATTTGGCAAACAAACTTGTTGAATTAAAATTGCAAAACTATCTGTACAGATTAGAAAAATATTTACCCGCAAACATTTTGGACCAGTTGGAGATGTTAAATCAAAAGGATTAAAATACATATATAAAATTATTTATAAATTGTAATTTTAAAATCTAGTAAATTCCTATTTTATTTCTCTATATTTTGATACATATTAAATTTTACAAAAGAAATCACCTATTATTTTTAACAAGAAGTATCTCCTATAAAGATTTATTGACCTAGTCTTTAAAAGGAAATGGTTTGTGAAATATATTTCTCGTGACGAACGCAGTGTAATGAATTTAAACTGTAAACTGGTTCATATCTTGTTTTATTTAATTTGATTATAATCATATTAAATCCAAAAATATGTTATTATTATATACCGAAATAAATAACAGCCTTAAATATAATTCAGTTATTTTTTTTGTTTAAAAACTCGTAAAAGGTTTAAACTAATTAATTATTAATACTATAATCCAAAGGCTTAAAACTATTTTAAAGGAATAAGTATTATTTTTATACAAAGCGCCCACTTTTGTGGCAATTTAGGAACAACCTTCTTTTATCTATTAGACCATGTATTATGCAGATTTGTATACAGGAAACCAATCATTTTTTCTTTTCCAGTATCTCTGCGAAAGATTTATAATTGTTATTGTTCGATGTTTACTATGTAGTATTTTAAATATTGATGAAATATTTATAACAATTTTTCCATCTAGTATATAGAATATAAAAAACTGCAGATAAAAAGGTGATGACTTATGTAGTAGGATTTTAAAACATTAGTACACGTGTTATGTGGATTTGTTATCATTTCTAAGGAAAAAAACGAAAGTTGTACCATCAGCATCAATTTAACATGATGTTTTACATGAAATCTTCTTGATAAAAGCAGAGTCGTTTTACAAGCTAGTTATAAAGATTAAATTTTTAGTTTGTCGTTTATTGTTAAATCAGAAGCAAAAATGTTTAGACAAATCTTATTTTTAACGCTTTGCGTCTGTAGTAATAGTGAGAAGGGTGTATTTGTTGACGTAGATGTAGTTAAAGACGAGTTGGAGCACTATATAAACGATACAACGAAATGTAGAGAAGAGATAAAACTGTGGAAGGAGGCTTGCACTATTAAAAACACAAATAAAGCTACAGACATTTTAAGGTATATCACAAGTATTATTAACTATAGTTTTAGCTATTTAACGATTTTTATGTTTCAACTTGTAAGGTATTGTTCTATGATAGCAAAATATCCTATATCAACATTTTAGCCTAGAATCTACTATAAGAGCACTAAGGAGAGAAATCGTAACCCGTCAAAAAAATTTCGATGACATTTTAGAGGTAAAAGAAAAAAAAATAATTATGCTAGAAGAAGAAAACGTAAACCTGAAAATAAACATTAGTATTTATTATAAAATGGTCACAACTCTAGAGAACGGTATGGGAGGATACAAAAACGATTTGGCTGTGTTAGAAGCCGAAAATATCGATCTTGATAAAAAAGTAGAAGAAAGGGAAATATATGTTAGACGTTTACGAACTACAATAAAAAACCAGAAGGATCTTCTAAAAGAAAAAAAGACTGAAATAAAAATATTAAAAAGAGAAAGAAAGTATGAATATCTGAATGTTTTAGAGAGGTGTAGAAACGAGACAATGACTATTTGTAACAGCAACGAGTTAAAAGACGAGATGTAGTTTTTTTTTATTTTTTATATTGTATATTCTATGTTTTGTTTTTATTTTCATTCATTTTAATTTCCAAAAAAGCTAATAAAGTTAAAAAGTTTTAGAATATCGATGCTTGTGAGATGTATTTTTTATTTTGTAAATTTTATGTTTAATTTTATTTTTCATTCATTTTTCTTTTCATAAAACTAATAAAGTTAATGTTTAGAATATCGATATTTTATTCCGTTTAGAGTTGTAATAAATTACGCCTGTTTAGAGTTTGAGTTTTCACAATTTCCTGAAAAATATGTTTAATTTCTGCAAGACTCGAAGATTTTAAATAATATATCTACCTATATTTATATATTTATTAACATTACTTTTTACAAAAGTTAAAAATCCTTACAATATATATATATATATATACATATACTTATTTACTTATGCCTCTCTGTCTGAAGATACCTGGCAACCTCCAACTGTCTGAAATAACAATTAAAAATATTCATTCTTGTAGAACATGTAAAATAAAAAGGAAAAAGTGTTATAATGAAAAAGTAAAATGAGAGATTAATCTTAGAAAATAAAAGAATTAAAGTTTGGTAAAAGAAAAAATTATTTCGATGATACTGCCTTCCTTTTGATTTCATAATAAAAATATCTTCTAAATTACAATAACAAATTTATTTCCTATTTTTCAAAAATAATTTTCTACCACTATACTATTAAACATTTTGTGCTAATCAATGAGTTTGGAAAACTCAATAACCAGTCTCTTATCTCTCACCATAGGATAGAGTCTATTAAAGTAATAAATAGAAAATTGTCTTTTAAATTTTTATTTTACAAAATTCATCACGATTCCTTTTAGTTTTTGTTTATTTTAAACTCACTTTGGCGAAACCTAATGCAGAAAATTTTCTAGTCTGTAGTTACTCAAAGACTTGGATAAAAGTTACATGTTTAAAGTCAAATTTAATTATATCTGGTACATATTTGAAGTTAATATGCATATTTGGGAGTCTATACACAAATTTAACAAAAGCAAAACATGAAATAATAAAATAAAAAGTGGTTAGATAAATATCTAATATTAGTCTACATGCGTATACTTACGAAACTATGTCTCATACCGTCTTCTCTAGTTTTTCGGCGAGTTCTAGCAACCTACCCCGTACTATGTTTTTTTGTATAAGCAGTACATTAATGGACTCTACTAAACCATAGTAATGTCCCAACAGAGTCTTCAGTTCCTCCACTTCTTCGGCCGCTTTACGTAATTCCTCCTCCTTTCTGGTAAGGAGGAATGAAACAGCCCCCATCCTGTTGTCGCCCATGTCGAAAGGATCGGGAGAAGTTGGGGTCGAGAGGTCTTCTATTTTGATTAGCACTTGACTATTCATTTTTTTTTGTTCAACAATTTGTAAACTATAAGACATTAATATAAAAATTGTAACTGAGATTGTCGTATTTATACTCTTATATAGCAATAAATTATTTCCCCCCCATCTCCACGAAATGTAAAAATTGTTTCAAATCATTTTAGATGAGGGTATCGTAATTGAATACATTTTTAAAAATCTTAAACAACATTTTTTATAGTTTCCTTTACACGGAGATCTGGTTTTCGTTAATACTTGGTTCAAATTGTTTTTAAAATACCCAGGATGTTGTAAATAAACGGCATTTTTATCACAATGATAAGTTGTTATTCAAAACGCTATAACGAATGATTTCACCACAAAGTTATAAAAAATTATAGGAATAATATTAGTTGAAGGAAAATTATATACCAGTTGAGAAAAACTCTTGTTTTAATTTAAACACAAATTAAAAAGCAAAGGAAGAAACTATTTTAGATGAAATTTGAAGAAGACATATATAAAAGTTAAATAAACAAATAAAAGAAACTAATTTTGAAGAAGGAAGATAATATTAAGTAAAAATAATTTTATAGGACGAATCAAAAAAAAAGAAGAGGAAATACACAGGATATATAAAAATTGTTATAGTGCTTGGTTTGTAGTAACGTTTATTATTTTTTATTTTTATAGAACCCGCTCCGAGGGAGATTTTTAACGTTATTCATATACAGGACCATATGCCTTATCAAATTGATTTCTGTATTTTTTATATAACAATTGTCATTTTCATCTGTTTGTTTCGAATAATTTTTCGCATGCTGGTTCATAATACAGTTGCTGTTTTATAACGTTTAAAAAAAAACACTGTTACACTTTAAACAACGTGAGTAATGTAATTAAATTTTGCGTATTACACCCTATTTATGCTGTCAATGTTGTCATAATCATCCCGTACCTGACAGACCTGTTGAAGCTGTCTGAGCTGTCATACCTGTCGGAACTATCGAAGCAGCCAGAGCTGTCGGAGCTGTTATACCTATGCATTCAAATTTTAACTACTTGGACAGATTTAAGAAGTAACAAACCATACTTTTTACTGTCTCGTCACTTTCGGAAACAAAAAGACAACTTAAAATTATTAGCCTAAATGAAAACTAAATTCATATATAAAAAATCTAATGTTATTGAAATGAATGTGCATATTAAAATAGACTCGATTTATATTATTCTTTTTTTTTTAAATCACAAGCCTCGGACTGTCTACTCTATGGGGGCGAAAATACATAATTCTTCTTATTTTTTTTGTTCACGAAAAAACAACTTTTGGCAAAATTCCACAGACTAAACAACTTTTGCCAAATCCCACTGACTATTTTTTTTAAAGTACTTGTATCCTGTCAAATTTATATTAAGACTCTTTCTAAAATAGTGGAATCTGTCTGGGCTATAATTTGCGGTCTACACCCTTAGTATACTAAACTTATATACTGTTTATGTAACTCTTTAGATCTAATTCTATTTTTAAATCTTATCTCTTTTTAATTAACTGGTGTTTATGAGAGTAAAATAAAACAATATAAAATGTTTTCCTGGTGCTGGCGATTTGAGCCCGCATACGTTTTATAAAGAGTTATAATATTAATTGGAAACAAGATCAGAATTAATTTCTTTATCTCCAATTACAGAACCAAGTTTCCATATTTGGGAGGGTATGGGCTAATTAAGATTATGAACTGTTTTGTACATTTTAGAATATTTTCCGTATTATGCGTTTTTAAGCGGATGTTTAAGTTCAAAGCCTGGCAAGAACTGGTTCCTACCAATTATATATAATTTAAGCCGTTTGTTGTTTTGGCAATGACTGTGCTTCTATGCGATAATTTCTGTTATAATAATAATCATTATTTGTTCTATATAAATGTACAAAAATAAAAGAAAAATTATTGTTAATTTTTAGAAATATTAAAATAAAAAAACTTATTTTATATATCGGTTTTGTTTAAAACGTAAAGGAATAATAAGGGTAAACGGTCCATTAAATATGATATCTTTTATACACACTAAATATATGTCTAGAAATATATATCAAAAACTATAAAATGATTATTTCTTG
Source organism: Neocrepidodera transversa (assembly GCA_963243735.1). Lineage (NCBI taxonomy): Eukaryota > Metazoa > Arthropoda > Insecta > Coleoptera > Chrysomelidae > Neocrepidodera > Neocrepidodera transversa. The sequence goes on along the minus strand of OY725340.1, from coordinate 27,793,647 downwards.
TTCCTATTTTCAATAACACATTTTAAAAATATAATCTGGTCCGCATATTTTTTTACTTTTCATAACCGCTACCAATACAAAATATTCGAACGTAGAGACTTGGTTCTCTGTCCCCCACCACCGCATATAGTGTGGCAGGTGTGCCTAGAGGATGAAAGTGGAGGGGATGTGTCTCACTATGGAAAGACCAGACAGACTGACCTGTCTGTCTGTCTATAGTGCGACACTATCTACTTGTCTGTGTGTAATCTTCCACGATAACTGCCGAACCGTCTGACCAATCAAGTTGAAATTTGGTATGGAGGGTCGGTGTGTGCCTAGAATGCGACCATTAGATTTTAGTTTAAATTGGTACAGTAGAAGGTCCTCAAGACTGACATTGATTAAATACACATGTAACAATTTTTTACTTTTTTTAAATTTTAAGGACAAACAATACACTTTAGTGCAAAATGTTGTTGTAAAAAATTTGTCTTAAGCTTTTTCCATAATTTCAAATAGTTGCGCCACTAGAGGGCGCGTAAAAAATGTGCAAGTATGTTTTCTCTAGTTTTTCTTGATTTTGAGGACAAACAATACACTTTAGTGCAAAATATTGTAGTACAGAGTTTTAGAGCATAAAATTCCTTACAACTTTTGTTTCAAAGTTTTTCCAGAATTGTCAATAGTTGCGCCACTAGAGGGCGCGTAAAAAATGTGCATGTAGATTTTCTCCAGTTTTTCTTGATTTTGAGGATAAACAATGCATTTTAGTGCAAAATTTTCTTGTGCAAAGTTGTAAAGCATCAAATTTTCTTTAACTTTTTATCGAATTCCTTATAGTTTCGCCGCTAGATGGCAAGAAAAATACACATTTAGGATTTTCCATTTTTTTAAAACTGGAGGTATGTCATGCTCTTTGGTGCAAAATGTTTCAGTGCAAAGTTGTAAAGCATAAAATTCCCTACAACTATTGTATGAAAATTTTTCCCGAATTCCCAATAGTTTTTACACATGATTGTAGCAGTGTGATATACAACGTGCGCATGCGCAGCTTATGCCATTATCAACGAAAAATCAATTCGGTAGACGTATTCATCATCGGCTCGCTATTTTTACTGTAATACTTAGTATTTTGTAATTAAAATAATAATAATAAATAACATATTCTCTACGGTCGAGCCGGGAAAGTTCTGAGGTGACACAGCCGATTTTTTCGTTTAAAATTGAATCCTTTCACTGATATTGTCCTCTACTAAGGACATCATATTCTGAATTTTTTTGTTACGATTTGGAACTCTTCATCTCAAGGTTTTCATACGTATTTAACTTATATTACTCATGCCTCATATTTTAATTTCTAATAAATGTGGCGCCATCCGTCTGTTGGAAGTCAGAATAAAATTCAAAATCAGTTGACAGAGTTGGTCGAATTCAAGATATTTGTAAAGCTCGCATGACATGGAGCATTGCAACCTTCAACGCCATGCAAGACGCAATTTGTCTTGATCAAAGGCATGCGCAGTTAAAGCCCAGCTGATCGACTTTTGCAAGAGCTTGCAATTGCAACTTTATCGGTTTGGTGCAATTTCTATTGCCTGAAAGTTGCAATTCTAGGGAGAAATCTAGTTACTTTTGGTTTAATAGCTCACCAAATGTCACTTCACTTGTGATTCAGGATTTTATTTGTTTTTTTCATATTTTTTGAGGTTAGAAAATTGCTATTGAACCGCCGTATCTGTCCTTTAAAATAATTTATGAAGCCGGCGGCGGTAGCGGTTCAATAGCAACCGCTTTTTTTTTGGGAGGGGTTGGCAGCCATGTTGCAATGGCAAGAGACTTGCATAACGTCAAACAACATGCAAGATTCAACATCGGCAATGCTTTGACCTTGCAAGAACTTGCTGCAATTTCTTGCAGGTTGCATTGCTCCATGTCATGCGAGCTTAACCGACAGACAAATAATTCTTGCTGTTTATGTATATCGCTGAAATGTTTATTTTATTTAGTCTAACTGAAGCTTCTTATTAGCTGTGTTGCTTATAGTTTTTGAATTTAAATTACCTCAGATTTTTTTTTTATCTACTGAAGCGTGTCATCTATCGGTGGCGTTGTGTCTCACGGTCATATTTTTCGATGATAAATAAAAATTTAATTTATTTTTTATTCTTCTAAATTATTATTTATCCTAGACTTTTCGTATTAGAAATACCTAAAGGCAAGTCGTTGACTGAAACAGAGTTATTTGAAGCTCTTGAATACGGTTTATCTGACATAGATATCCTAAGTAGCGACGCTGATGATGGATGGAATGGTGACAGCATAAGTTCTCTATGTGGAAAGTTTTCTTAATTGTCATTAGATCTATTTTAATAATAGAAGTTGATGATGAGATTGCGCCTCTAGAAGATTCAGAATCACTCCCAAGACACAGAGGGATAATATGGATATGATATGTCAAACATATCAAGTACGTCTAAATCAGATATCATATCAAAATTGTTTCTTATCTTATCATACTTATGGCCATTTGCACCGACGATGGAAGCCAGACTTAGTATTTAAGGTTCGCTTAAAAAGTATATTGTTTTACGAGTGACGAAAGTAACATTTTTTAAAGCGAGGGAACAGTTTACCAGCCGAGGCGCAAGGTAATGTTCGCAAGCTTCAAAAAATGCTTTCGACGAGTGAAACACTATACTTTTTCTACAACCCTATTTATGTCATAATAATATATTATACATATTTCTGGTGGTGTATTTGGAAAATTACTATCACTTTCTGAATCACAAATCATGATAAATAAAAACTAACAATGTTTTCAGTCGAAACTGACAAGTCTAAACATTTAACGAGGAACGTCAAACTATAATGGAACCAGGTAACTAGATATAAATTGTTTTTAAATTTCACGGTATTTTTACGGCCCTATTTTACTTTTTAATTAAACAAAAGTAAAAAAGATGCATTCTAATTATAGAAATGATTCCTGTCTTTGTTTACTAATAATTTAAATTCATCAAAACAGTAGATACGAGGGCGGGAAATTATTAAAAATATAAATTTAACTTTCGTCACTAGAGACGAAAGTTAACGCTATGAGAATTTCTCTCACTTGTGACGGAAATCAAGTTTTCGATGAAGGTATCCCAGTAAACCAAAGACAGTTGGCAAAAGTTCGGCCACGCTTTGGCACTTTCGGCTAACCGACGGCTCGTTTTGCCAGTTTCGGAATATACGCGGCCAGAATGAAAACCCCCGTTTTACGAACGGAAACACCAGAGTTGCCCCGATAGTAGTACAGAACCGGCAATTCGGTAGCGGGTCTGAAGAGGCTTTCAGTTGATGGGCCGGACGGGTGTTGGGCAATGTCACCCGACACTTTTGGTGTACTTTCGGTCCGCAACCGGTCCGCTACCAGATTTGCCTCAATGGTTTAGCTTTGGCGTGCCATTTCATTGCCAATCCATTTTTAAATTTTGCGTGTTTTACGTTGATGGCGAAAAAAAGAACTATTCGCAGGCAAGGAAGTCGTTCGTCAGCCATTTTCTAATCTTTTGTGTCTAATGTGTATTGTGCTTATTTTATATATGATTTGTAGTGTGGTGTTTTGCGAATTTTATACTGAGAATTGACTACATTATTAAAATGACAACAAACCAGCAGTAATTTGTTTAAATGTGTTTATCTGTATAGCTAGTTAAAGTATGCATTCTAGATGAAAAAAACTAAGAAAACGACAAGAACAGCGCCGTATTGCTTATCAAACGAAATGTTTATTGGGTGATTGTACATCTGTGAAAGACTTTTATACCTTCCGCTTCAAGTTCTCCTAATAATAGGAATTCAGTATGCATTCAGTACATCTTCTAGGTGGAAAAATTTTAAGGCTATTAAAGGACCATAAACTATCCTTAAAGATAAATTGGACTGGAGCAAATGTGAAGGGTAATATTTGAAACCGGGACAAGGTCCTAAAACTTATTTACGATAAGATAATTTTTATTTTTTTTACACAATTAAACAGCTTTTATTTAAATATTTTAATGCAAAGACACAAATAGTCCAGTAAAATAAAGTCAGCATTCATTACTCTTGATTGTTGATTGCTGAAATTTCAATTTGACTTAATTTAGTTTTAGAGTTTTCGAAAAAAAAAAAACTCTTATACAACGGCTCTTTCCGTCCATCCGTCTGTCTGTTTGTGACAGCATCGATAGAAACCCCTAAATTATATTATTCTTTGACATCAAGGTCATTTTAAATTTTCGAAAGCTCGAAACTGACGACAAAATATTGCCATTTTTCACTTGTTTCTTGATATATTAGTTAATTTTGTATATAAAAACTGTTAAAATTTCCACTTTAAAACAAAAAACAACTTGTAAGAATAATTAAATTAAAATTAAAATACCATTTTAGGTGCAGTGCCAGAAATCCGATTTGCGCTAATGCAACAAATTCAGACATGGACTAAGCCATATAAAATTGGATAAAAAATGTTCCCGATAGAGAAGGAGGTCGTACTAATAGATAAAAGAAATAAGGACCCATTCAATTTCTTAGTGTTTGAAATATTTTTTCTTATTACTTTTACTGTTGATAGATGAAACTGTTTGTTGTGAAATTTTTATTTTAACTTACGAATAGCGAATATATTTTTTATTTTGTAACTTATTTGTTTTTTTCTTAACAGTCTGTTTGCGGCTCGTAAGGCTAGAAGTAAATAAAGTACCGGTTTCATACCGAGTATTAAGGCGGCATCCCACGGCGTGTGTATCGGCGATCCTGGCTCGTGGCTTGAGTTCGTCTAGGCTCGCCTAGGCTTGGCTCGTTAATCTGGGCTTGGCAAGTGGATGAGATCCCACGACGCGTGAAATGTCGTGAAGAATGCTCGTGTTGGTTTGGCAAATTTATTTTTTAGTCGTGCCAGTGGTGTTGTAACATGAACATGAATAATCGACGAAGACGAAATGCAGCTTGTGTTGCAGCCACTTATTACATCATGTTGGGTAATTTTTTGAACCAGCAATAACGGCAAAAAAAAGCCGTTGGTGGAGAGTGTCTTTGTATAAAAGCCGCAATATGTAAGTACTTTTATGGGTTGCCTCTTTAAATTCAATACAATTTTTTCACTTTATATTGATATTATAGCGATTGACTTATTTATTGTCTATGTATCTTTTTAATTTTTTTTATTATTTCAACTTGTAATGTATGTACAGGGTGTAATTTAATTGATGGCTGAAAATGCAGGATATGATTCTTTAGCTCATTTTAGGAAGAAAAGTTCATATGAACATAATATGTCCTAAACCTCTTAACTTTTGAGCTACAGGTTGTTAAAGTTTTAAGAAAAAAATCGTTTTTTACATTGCAGTAGGCTGGTGCCCTATTAAAACTTTAACACCCTGTAGCTTAAAATGTTTAAGACATATGTTCAAATTAGCTGAGGAATCATATTGTATTTTTATTTTTCAATTCGTCATGGACCAGGTTCCTATTTTTGTGGGCTGGGTCCCTTGGGTTCCATATCGTCGGTTCACCTTCGTAGAAAGATAAAAACTAGAGCACCAACTCGTTGGACCACTCCATAATTATTTTTTCCATCATCCTGCCAACCGTTCGCAGCAAAAGTCAAGACGCTACTGACCTGAACCGAACCTCCGTACTCGTTTCGAGCGATCGTTGGATCTGGTTGAACATGACACGAGCCGAGCTCGAAGAGGTTCGCCTTCCTTTGCGTATCGTCAAGTTTACCGACAAAAAGCGGGTACGTCCAAGCCGCGCCAAAAATGACGAGCTGCCCCATAGCTACCCGGTCCCACGACTCGTGTATCGGCGAGTCTTGCTCGTAGCTTGCCGATACACGCGCCGTGGGATGCCGCCTTTAACCGAATCGGCGTTTCGCCAGCGGCTGACCAGTGGAAACGCTATATGTGCCGAGTCAAACAGTCTGTATTGCCAATTAGCGGCCGAGAGATGGCCGAGCGGACATGCCCTACCTGCACGCCGAGGCGGCACCCGTATTTCGGGCCGGCCACGTCATTTCGGCAATGCGTCATCTAACCGTCGACGGCGCAATCATCTTGTGTTTACTGGGATTCTATTGCAAAATGACGTCTTTTTGTAAAGGGTTGTAGAAAAAATCGTTAGTTTGTTTGCACCGTTATTAAATTACATATTAAGCTCGCTTAGTTTAAGTAGTCAGATTTTGAGGTTTAACACTAGTTGTATAACCTTAAACTTCTCAAATATTGAGGTGTTATCCATCAGTAAATTAGTGTTCCTTTCTTTTTAAATTATGGAAGATATATTCTATATTTATAACGACGATTTAGACATCTTGGAGATAATCGATTATGGATTTCCGAGAAGGTTTAATAGAAGACCAAATTGTTTTGAAGAAATGGACAACATGACATTTTTCAAAAGATTTCGCATTTTAAAATAGACAGATTTGCAACTGTTGCAGCAAATAGAGAATAATTTAAAATATCCTGACGACCGGTAAAGAATAAACCGTACTATTTAATTGTTATTATTAACATAATTTTATTAACAGAAATAACAGTGTAAGTCCTATAAATCAGCTGCTTTGTTGTTTACGATTTTACTTAAGTTCCGAGAATTTAAGTTCAGTAGCTGATTTTATGAAAATAGATGTTGCAACAGCAAGTAGAATTGTGAGGAAGGTATCCAGAGAAATTGTTCACTTTACCACCAATACATTCATATGCCGAAGGAAAGATATGTAATTAGGGAACAGGAGAAATTTTATAACATGCACATGTTTCCTAGGATAATTGGTATAGTGGATGGTACACACATTAGAATTAATTTACCAGGTAATCTTGGCATTTGATAAGTTGATTACGTTTTTTGTTGTTTGGCTGTTATACCCTGTTAGGTATATAAATGTTTAATAGCTGATACATAAATTATGGGATTTCATATTTTCTTTATTTGGTTTGTTATTTTAGGTGGTGATGATGCCGAAGTATATCGTAATCGAAAAGGAAATTTTTCTTTAAACGCACAAGTAGAGCTCGATTATTTTGAGATGAGTACATTTAGTTTTGGCCACGCCCCAGTTGTCGCAGCACGTCATAAACTTTGTGGACATTATTTAATGGCGCTAAGTTCAAATCTGCTGCAATAGGGGTACAGTCCGAATTCGCTCCGATAGACAAAATTGATTTACCCAAATATGTCGGAAAATACCACCCAGCGTTGTCACATCATTCAAATTTTCTCCTTTTCGTAAGAAACATTTATCTCAGCATTTTAATTAATAAATTTCTACACACTTTAATAAAACTTTTTAACAAATTAAGTACAAGATTGCAGGGCAATAAATAAGTAATTCGATAAACCAATTTATTTATTTTCAAGTCGAACACGATGTAATTCTTTAATTATCTATAATTTAGGGTCGTATTTGGAAATATTGTAAACTTAATATTAAGATAATACCATTGCTTTGTATACTAATTCTTAGAAAAGTTATAATTTGTTACCTGAAGAGAAGATTAAGTTAATGTGATTTTAAAATTTTAAAATTGTTTATCATTTCTGCGATTTTATTTGTCTCTAATTAGCAAAACTTATTGTAGTTATACAGGGTGGCCACTATTTAATTGAGCAGTATTGCTATCTAGGAAACCAAAAGAGATACAAAGTCGGCTAAGTGGGATAAAAGTTGCGTATTGCAGAGACGATTTTAATGATTTTTTAAACTTGAAGTTATTCCGATTAGTTTCGAAGATAATCGACATATTCCGAAATACCCCAATTTTTTCTTTTCAATCTGGCATCGTTGTTAAGAGAGATATCGAAAAAATGTTTGAATGAAATTTCTTCTATTAAAGATTTGTTATAAAATACTGATATTGAATATGTACTACAACGTTTCGTATTCTCAGAACCTTCATCAACTTCTTTATTTGAATACGGACCTGCATACCGCAAATAGTTCATTGAAATCAGCCTTTTAGTCTGAATTCAACCATGTAATACACATAGTGGTTTATCCTTGTTTTGGATAGACCTAGTTATTCCCAGTAATTTTTTGAGTACGGACCTGTACCGCATTTTTTTTTGTTAACCTTAGGAGTCAGAATCAGTATTTGTACTTCTAAGAAACAATAAACATGAAATGTAGATAATTTATTATTTACAGTAAAATCCAGAAAAAAACTAATTTTCTTATTACACAGTTAAACTAAAAATATTATTATTAAATTAAACATTGATTAAATTAAACTTTTAAATTTTAATTAAAACAACTTTTACTGTCTTCATTCTTCATAATGGCCTCTAAACCTGAATTTGAAACTAAAGAAATTGTTCAAAGTGTCCTCCATGTTCCCTTATGCACAAATCTACCCTTGTGGACATTTGTCTTGTACTCGCAGTTATCATTTCGACCGTTATGCTCTCAAATGCGTCATTAATTCTTTGACGTAATTCATTAATTTTATTAGAGATGCCTCTATAGTAAACTTGAGTTTTAAGATATCCCCATACGAAATAGTCCAGTGGATTCAAACATGGCGACCTAGGTGGCCATCGGACCGGTCCATATGTGCCAATCCACCTTCTGTTAAATGTTCTATTTAGGAACCCTCTAACTCCAATAGCATTATATGGCCCGCAACCATCCTGCATAAAATATCTTATAGCTCCTCTTTTTCATTTAAATTTAAATTGTCCAACATGTTTTCCAGTAAATCTACATAAATATTTTGATTTAAATTTCCGTCAATAAAAATAGGACCAATAATTTGATTATTAATGATACCACATGTAACAAAGTTACTTTTTTCCGTATTATTTAAAATATATAAATTAAATCGCGCACTGCACTGGAGTAACATTTACTTAAATTTGTGAATAAAAGACCAGTCGTACCAGTTGAACCGTCGCCAGGCAGATGGAGACACTCTCGTCTCTGCTTCTTAGACGCTTAAGTTCGTATCGAGTAGGGCAATTCATACCGTTGTCGGGAGCTGCAGAGGCAGCGAGAAGCCAGACTTGCTGTGGCCGTCCCAATTGGAACAGCAGTGCAGTCCGTCGACCTTTAGAGATAGGTCAAGCTGAAGCCAACTTCAATTGAATCCGGATTCCAGAACCGTCAGTCCGACTACACCACGCCGCCAAGCCAATCGACCGTTACACACCTTTTCTCCGCCGGATATTATTGGTAATAATAAAAGTTTTATTTATTAATATTTGTTTCTATTTTAACATCTAAGCAGCTAATACCCAGGTACTCAAACCCAGCAGGGCAAGTAAAGACCGCCCTTCTGGCTGCCAGTGATTTTGGTCGATACCATAACGACCCCTGGAGTATTTCTTTCTCCACTGACGCTGCCCGTGCAGTGGCCTTCACACTCTAAACGGAAGGTGGCGCCCGAGGCATTCCGAAACCTGGACTAAGGCGCCAAAGTGACCCGCAACGACCGAAGCGTCGTGGCACACACCACAAATTTAAAGAAAATCTGACTTGAGGTCTTACTTCCTGCACTAAACGTGGATTTTCTCCTGCATACAAATGTTTGTTTTTACTGTTGAAAACTCCAACGTTAGTGAACGTTGATTCGTCGCTCCAAAAGACTTTTTCGTTGAAAGAATTATCAAAATTTAATTGATGCTTATACCAGCGACAAAATTGTAATCTTCTATCGTAATCACCGGGATGTAAATTTTGTACTTTTTGGTACTTGAAATCATGATATTTATACCGCTTGAGATTTTTTTTTACATTGGACGCACTAGTACCACATTCTCTGCTGATTGCTCTTGAAGACGTTTCTGGATTTATATTGACCTGAGCCAACACATTAATATCGTTGACTTGGTTGTGCTTCAAATATTTTCCCATTTGTTTATTAACGTTTCCGTTTAAATGCATATTTAGTGAAACTCTGTAAAAAGTATGTCTGGACGATTGTCTTCTTTCAGTGCATAATTCTAGATATTTATTGGCAGCATGTGCACTATTTCTATTTGATTTGATGTATGCATCTTAAATATCTTTTTTTTCATTTCTATTGTACCGAACCATTTTTAAATTTAAATTCACTTAGGAAAAAAGATATTTAAAGATTATAAATAAGTCAAAATGTGACACAGAACCTCGTAGTTTGACGTGTCATTTCAAATTAATAAATCTGATATGCCAGGCTGACTAGATCATAGAATGAAATAATTGTAAAATTAAACATCATGCTCCAGTAGAATTTAAAAATATTTGCCACATTTTTATAGTTTAAAATTGAAATCAATGTAACATTTTAGATTTTATCTATGCTATTTGGTAGACAATGAAATGCAAGGCATTTAAATGAGAAAAAAAACAAATAATGTGGTGTAGATCCGTACTCAAAAAAATACTGGGAATAACTAAGTGTTTGTTTTTGGCTACAATCTATCCAAAACAAGGATAAACCAATATGTGTATTACATGGTTGAATTCAGAATAAAAAGATGATTTAAATGAACTGTTCGCGGTATGCAGGTCCGTATTCAAATAAAGAAGTTGATGATGGTTCCGAGAATACGAAACGTTGTAGTACATATTCAATACCAGCATTTTATAACAAATTTTTAATACAACAAATTTCATTAAAACATTTTTTCGATATCTCTCTTAACAACGATACCAGATTGAAAATAAAGTATTGGGGTATTTCGGAATATGTCGATTATCTTCGAAACTAATTGGAATAACTAAAAGTTTAAAAAACCATTAAAATCGTCTCTGAAATACGCAACTTTTATCCCATTTAACCGACTTTGTATCTCTTGTGGTTTCTTAGATAGCAATACTGCTCAATTAAATAGTGGCCACCCTGTATAAGCAACACTATTTAATATTTTTCTCATTCCTTTAAAGAAATTGTTTCCTCAAGTGTCTTAAAATGGATGTTTTTGAAATTGTGAGTGAGAAAGGTAAAACCGATGTTAGTTATCGGAAATTTTAAATTTACGTTCTACAAGAATTTGGCCAACAGTAAAAGATGGAAGTGTACTACCAGAAGCTGTAAAGCATTTTTAAAAAGTGCCATTGATAAAAATACGCTTATTGTGGAGTGAGCGTTAGAACACAACCATAAACCAGATTCGCAAAAACAAATTAATAGACAAGTCCTTAGCAATACAGCAAAACAAGCGGCAACTGAGGATTTATCGAAAAAACCTATCAAAGTTATTCGAGATGTCCTTAGATCAAACTATTTAAGTGAATCGGTTTTGACTACAGATATCTTAAGAGCAAGGAAAAATATATATCATGCTAGATCAACTATTCTGCCAAAGCTGCCTAAAAATATTTTGGAATTCCACCAATTAATTGAGAAGCTGGATGTTGTTACTAACAGACAAGAAAAGTTTTTAGGTAATAGCTAATGATTCTGAAACAAATTTGGAATGTTTCGTTAATTCAAAAGAGTTATATGCTGATGGAACTTTCGAATACTGTCCTAAATTATTTTTGCCAGATGTTCACGGTTCATGGTTTTAAAAACGGTCATAATATTCCGTTGGTGTTGTGTTTGTTACCAAATAAACTTCAAAAAACTTATATTGCTGCATTTAAGTTCATACAGGAAGAGTGCCAACAATTGTTAAATACATCTTTAAATCCACTAAAATTTACGGTTGACTTTGAAATTGCGATAGATTCAGCAATACGAAATGTGTTTCCAGAAACCAAAATTGCTGGGATGTCACTTTCATTTAGCACAATCATGGTACAGAAAAATCCAAAAGTTGGGACTTTCAAGTGAATACCAAAAGAAAAAAGGCGAGGAAACTGATGTAAGTTCATTTTTACATTACATTTTTGGGCTCCCGTTTTTGAAGCCAGAAGATGTTGGAGAGTGTTTTGCATTTGATTTTTTTGAATTCAAACCTAAACATGATACCCTGGATCAGTTTTGTGATTATTTGGTCGATAACTACATAAGTGAAGATTCTACGTTTCCACCCATTGTATGGGCAGAACATTCTTCATCTTTGTGTAGAACAACCAATGCCTGCGAATCATTTCATAATTAATTTAATCAATCGTTTTATAGTTCGCACCCTAATATTAATCAGTTTTTGAGTGTACTTCTAGAATTTCAGTTAGACACATATATTAAAATTAACAGCTGTAATACACCATATAAAGTATACGATAAAAAATATTTATCGAAAAAAAGTTTTTTATATCAAAAAATGCAAGAATTTTCCCAAAATAAAATTTGTCGAATAGACTTTGTTAAATGTATACTATAATAAAACAAATTAAAACACCTAAAATAATTGTTGTAAATTTATTTTTCGCCTCTCAATATTTCTATTACTTTGTATTTTAACGGAACATTAGGACAAGAATATTGATATCCTGATGGTAGTACGTATTTTATTCTTTAAATTTTTTTTTTGGTAATTATAACTAAGTCAAATAAAAAAAAAAAAACTAAAACTATTGCTACTTTAGTTTTCTCTTTTGAACTGACTGACTTTTAAATTTTTGTAATAAGCTGAAATATAAACTTAAAAAAATTACACATTTTCTTACAAGCGATAGTGAGAAAGCCTTTTATTGGCAAACAAATTTTGGTAGCTTACTTCGTTGACTTCTTCAGTCTACTAATACGTATAAGCCAAATAAAATTCGTCGAATAAATATAATTTGAAATTAAAAGATTTGGCAACAATGTCTAATATCTCCCTGATTATATGGAGCCTGCTCAAACTCATGCGGGAGCCATTTCGAACCCTTCCAAAATATACCTGTACGAAGCGGAGCGAACTCGACTTCTCCCAATTTTTTTGTTCCATTTCGAACAACAAGCTAAAAATTTAGGTTTTATTAGCATTTTTGAAAATATCATAAAAATTGGATACAAATTAAAGGCTCAGAAGGAATTTAAAATATTTCAGAATGTACGGTTTCGTCTTAGATTATTATTTAGTTGTACTTAAATGTACTTACCAAAATACACATAAAATGAATTAAATTAAAGACACACAAATCGAAGCACAAAAGCACAAAGACACAAGAAAACTCAAACTAGCTATAAATAAATGCAACAAGTACAAATAAGTAACACTACGCTACTGAATCCAAATTTCATGAGCGACAGGCGACTCGGATCACAGTTAAAGCTCTCTGACCACGCTTACAAACTCAAATTGGTTTCTGCACATTATGACGAAATGTATTAATCTCAAAATAATCGAGCTCTAATGGTTAATGCTGATTTAAACTTTATGGATGAGGTAGCCTTGTCGTGGCATGCGGAGCTCTGCTGCGGTCGACAAAACCTTTCCCTAGCTACTCGTGGGACTCATATGGATCCAGGTACAAAAACAAAAAATGGGGGGATAATCCTCTCACTACTTCAGATAATGCTGAACAAATGGAGGTGGCGGAAACCACCACTTCACAGGTTATCATCTCTGAAGAGGAGGAAAGGGTGTTGTTATCATCCCCTCAAACCTCTTCGGTGGATGAACAAAAATCAGAGAGGAGGAGGCGGCCCTAAAAGCCGTCGCAAACCTCGACCTGAATGAAAGAAAGAGGTTTGCTGGTGCGACGAGAAAACGTCTCAGCAGGATGCTGAAGAGTGGCGTCAAATATGAGGACGCCCTAGCAACAATCCTAAAGGAGTTGAACAGCAAGCAAACAGGAGGACAAACCTCCTCTGGCGAGTCGTCCGAAACCATACCGGAAAATAAGCAGAGTGGAGATATATCTTCCTCTGCTTCGGCAGCCGGAAAACGCCTGCGCTCCGACGGCAGCACCCCAGAATCGACGGCGAAAAAGCCTCGAGATGCGGGGAGGCAGCCTGGAGCAACGGCGTTCATTCAAAGCCGTTGCAGAAAGTGTCAGAGTGGGTATAATCCATCCTGAACACCCAAATGCCCGGTTCTCGAATGAACAACTGAAATTGATACAGCGGTCTGTAATGACTGCTGTTCAAGAGGCTCCGGAGGACGGATCTCAAATACGGTTCCTGAGCTGCACTCAACGGCCAGGGATACTACTCCTCGACTGTGCCGACGCGATGACGGCGGAGTGGATGGAAAAGGTCGTAAACGACCTTTCTCCTTGGCACGAAGCCAGACTCAAACTGGTGCAGAAAGAGGAGATACCGAAACCCCACATCTGCGTGGTCTTCATCCCTGAGGATGCTGGCGCACCCAGACAGGAGGGGCATCAGGTTTTAAAGGTGCCTCGCACTATGAACCCGGGCTTGAACACTCTGGAATGGATTGTTCTGAGCAGGAATCCTGCAGGTCCCGTACAAACATAGACCTTCGCCGTGGATGATGCATCCATGGTGGAGTTGGAGAGGCTGGAGCTCCGGCCCTTCTACGGTTTTGGGCGGGTGCAATTCCGGCGCAGAGCCGTGGGAGGGACGGCGGTTACTGGTCCTCCAAATAGCCAGCCAGGTGGTTCGGGGCTTTCAAGGGTCTTTCGATAAATAACGAAGGGGCCGAACCAACTTTTGTGTGTAGAAATCGCATGGAAGTTCTTGATATAAAAATAAGTACTCAGTTTATGAGTACCAAGATCGTTAATTGGCGAGTGTCTACAGAACCTTCATGCTCGGATCATCGACATATCAGATTCGAAATGAGGGCAGGGCGCAGGCCTATAGTGCAATTCCGTGATCCAAAGTGTACAGATTGGAGCGGATATAGAATTTCCCTTCAAACGTACCTGAAGAACGGCATTGCATCTATAAAGAATCAGGCTGAAATAGAGGCGGCGAGCGATCAGTTGCAGGAAGCCGTACTCAGAGCCTACCAAGACAACTGCCCACTTAAGGAGAAGAGATACCATAGAGGTTCACCTTGGTGAAGCAGATCCTTGGATAAAAAGAGAACAGAAGTTCGACGTCTCTTCAATCGAGCTAAAGAAACAGGGTGTTGGGACACGTACAGATATTCATAAAGCCAAGAGGGAGTCTTGGAGGAGATTCTGCCAGAGTATAACAGATCTACCTGCTGGAACAAGACTCCACAAAATTCTCTCTAGAGATCCGAATCAAGAGGTAGGGTCGATAAAACGACCGGATGGCTCTTTTACGGACTCCAAAAGGCAGACGTTAGAGATCCTCATGCGGAATCACTTTCCGGGTAGCCTGCTGGAGGATCGCCCGCAACCCTTTCCACTTCAACCTGGCTCGTCTATACGACCAGTTAAAGAAGACTGGAGGTTTGCATCTGAGGTGATCACTGAATACTCAATCCTATATGCGTGAATTCTTTCTCCCCATACAAATCACCAGGAGAAGATGGTAATTTTCCTGCCATGTTGCAAAACGGGACAGAGGAGCTGTTGCCTCTTCTAGTGAAACTATATCGTGCGAGCCTGGTGTGGAGCTACATACCACAGGGCTGGTCGATTTCTAGGGTCGTATATATACGGAAAGCGGTGAAGGTAAATAATTCCCTGCCCAAATCCTTGAGACCGATTAGCCTTACCTCGTTCGTACTAAAAACTCCAGAGAGAATTCTAGATAGGCACATTAGAGATGGGAACTGCAGGGAAATTCCCCTCAACCCCAGACAATATGCCTACCAGGTTGGCAAATCCACAGATTTGGCGCTAAACAACCTCATAGGAAAGATAGGCCACTCTTTAAAGCATAAAGAGATTGCGTTGACAGCTTTCCTCGACATTGAAGGGGCGTCCAACAATGCCCTGCCTCAATCTCTGTACGCTTCACTTCTGCGAAGGGGAATAAGCAGACTAATCTGCAACTGGATTAAATGCATGCTTGAAAATCGTTTTGTTACATCATCACTGCAGAAGGAGACTGTTAGATTTAGGGCGGCGAAGGGGTGTCCTCAAGGAGTGCTGTCTCCACTTCTTTGGTCACTCTTGGTCGACCCTCTACTAAACAGGCTCTCCCAGCTGGGGGTGGGTTTTCAATGCTATGCCGATGACCTTTTAATAATGGTTAGAGGCTTATTTGAAGAGATTATTTCCAATATCCTTCAGGAAGCTCTTAACATCGTATACATATGGTGTGAGGAGGAACAGATGTCTGTGAACCCCCACAAAACGGTAGTAGTTCCTCTTACAAAAAGAAGGAAGCTTGATAAGCTACGTCATCCAATTTTGGAAGGCGTAACCATTTCGTTTGCGGAGGAGGCAAAATATCTCGTGATTATCCTTGATAGAAAACTTACCTGGAACTCCCATCTGGAAAGAACAATCAATAAAGCCAAGGCATCCCTCTGGAATATCAGAAGGGTATGCGGCAAGTCGTGGGGAATGAACCCTAAACAGATTTACTGGATTTATCAAACGGTGATAAAACCAATTGTCACATATGGCGCAATGGCCTGGTGGACGAAGGGGCTCCAGTCTATTGCGGCGGCTAAATTATCTGGACTACAGAGATTAGCATGTGTGGCTATTACAGGCACTATGTAATTTACCCCGACAGCGGCAATGGAAAGATTTCTGGATCTTACTTCTCTATATATTACTGGAGCAGGAGGCCAGAATGACCTCCTATAGAGCCATGTCGGTGGCTAGTCAAATTGAGGGGGAGAGGCTATGGGACCACTCTGGACTGCTGCGAGGGAAGAGTACTCACCACACTCTCGGAATGGTTTCGGATGTGCTCTCTCCAAGAACTCACATACAGAAGTCCTTCAGAGTCCTTCTTCCGAGAAGAGACGAATGGGAAAAGGGGGAGATCCTCTTTCCAGGGACGGCTTATGTAATGTATACAGATGGTTCAAAGACACCAAGTGATGTTGGAGCCGGAGTGTACAGCAGAAAACCGAGAGTTGACATCACAGTAAGCCTCGGCAAGTATGCTATCATCTTTCAGGCGGAGGTTTTCGCTATAGAATTGTGTGCAAGAGAGTTGGTAAACCATCATCTTGTCAACAAAAGCATTTACATTTTATCAGACAGCCAGGCAGCTTTAAAAGCACTGAGCTCCAACCGGCTGGACTCGAAGATCGTGTGGAACTGCATCGAATCCCTGGATCGCATTGCTACCAGTAACAGGGTAACATTACTCTGGGTACCTGGGCATGAAGGGATGGAGGGCAATGAGAAAGCCGACACCCTTGCGAAAAGAGGTGCAGAATCCTAGTTCATTGGACCGGAACCATTTTTCGGCATAGCCAAAAGCAGTGCCAAAGACATTATCTGGAAATGGGCCGAGAGAAAAACTCTCTAGCACTGGAAAGATATTCCTGGGTTAGCTCACTCTAAGGCGTTTATAGTCAAACCCTCAGGTAGCACCCTATCGCAGATCCTAGAATGGAGTAGAAGTGATCTACGCATCCTAATTGGACTGCTTACATGGCACTGTCGTCTGCGGTATCATCTGAAGAAGCTAGGTCTGAGTCAAACATCGGACTGTCGCTTCTGCAGTATGGAAGACGAAACGGCGGAGCATATTTTATGCTCCTGCCCTGCCCTGGAAATGAATAGGCTTCGTACGTTTGGTTTTGTACAGCTGGAGCCTACCGACTTCAAGGAAGCTTCACCTAAATCAACCATAGACTTCGTAAGAAGGTGTGGATTGTATGGTGAATTATAGCCCATAGGGGTGAGCCACAATAGGCCTCTGTTGGCTGCAGTGGAAGGGCGAGCAAACGCTCCACTCACATTGAACCTACCTACCTACCTACCTACCTAGCTCGCAGGCCAGGATCAACACATGATTCGACTGTCTTTGCAAACAATCGTATTCGAGCACGTTTTGAAAATAATGAATTTGAAAATTGTCTTATACTTGGTAAGCATAAATTCAGGTAGGTTAAAATTTTTAAAACTTTATTTTGTGTGTATATAAAAATAATAAACCATACTTCTTAACAATTTTAGGAGATAGTGGATACCAATTAAAAAGTTACTTAATGACTCCAATAGAAATGCCCCATTATCGTGGAAAACAGCAATATAATAATGCCTTAACTCGAACAAGAAATCTTGTTGAGCGAACAATTGGCAACTGGAAAAGAAGATTTCCTGTAATTGCTTATTGGCTTAGATTAAAATTAGACATGCTAATGAGTATTATAGTTGATACTGCGGTACTGCATAACTTGGCAAGAAACATGAATGAATCAGAACCACCTTTACCTGACGAAATTGCTGAACACGAGTTGGATTATTCAATGCAGGCAGGACAAATTGAAGTGCCTTATCAACAGAATGCTCCTAATGCACATGCTCAACTTGAAATTATTAATTATTTTGTAACTGATAATTTAATTAAAAAACCCTTTGAACACAAAACATTTATTTTAATTTTGTATTTCTTAAAATAAGATTAAATGAATATACAAAAAATTACAATGTTTTAATACATAAACAAGTGTGCTACACTTTTGGATAACAACAAAAAAACAAATACTAACTATAACTACAAAAAAATATTTTCGCAAATGTTAATTTTCTTTAGCATTCAATTGCCGTCTTTTAAACAGTATATCTAATTTCAAAGCTTCCTTACGAAGCTGGTGCTCTTCGCTTTCGAATTCTATTTTATTCTTTAAATTAACTTTTTCATAATTGCGTATTTCTATACCATTTTCTACTAGAACAGAATATTTTTCTGCAACATCTGATGTTGTGTAACGCTCTTTGCGTCCTCAGGCGGTATTCTGGTGCCTTGATTCAGGTAACGGGGTGCCTCGGGCGCCACCTTCCGTTTATAGTGTGAAGGTCACTTGTTCCGGACAGCGTCAGTGAAGATAAAAAATACTCCAGGGGTCGTTATGGTCTCGACTATTCTATTATCGGCCAGTAGGGCAGACTGTACTTGCTCTCCTGGACTGTGTACCGGAGTATTTGCCGCTAGGATGTTAATTCCCACAACCAATTAGTAAATAAAAACCACCCAATAGAAAATAATTAGGTTTATTCAAAAAAAAATAAAAGCAGGTACTTCTAAAGGAGAAGAGGGAACGGTGTGTAGCGTGCTACCAAACAATGATCGAGACGCAGCGAATGTTCAAGCGGTAATGTGAGTTGCAGTGATACGGGTTATGGCGGTTAGGCGATGAAACGAATAATGACGGTGAGGCGATGAGACAATGCGTGTAAAAATAAAAATCAAAATTATACCTTAACCGAATGCTACCTTGACCAACAGAGCTCTATTTTCCTGCAAAACATAGATATAAGCAAACTTAAATAAATTATCAATTTCCTAAAAATAAAGAAATGATTAAATCAGTGGCAACCGTGTCCTTGATAAAACTCAGTGTGAGCACGGCCGCGTTTTCCTGGTGGTCCTCTGTCTGGTACTGCTGAAAGAAATAAAAATTATTAAACGTTGGCAACCGTGCCTCTTGATAGAACTCCGTGTGAGCACGGCTACATTTTCCTGGAAATAAATGAAATTTAGCGAATCGGTGGCAACCGTGCCCCTTGATAGAACTCAGTGCGAGCACGGTCACGTTCGCCTAGTGGTCCTCTCAGAGACGACTGAAAGAAATAAAATTATTAAACGATGGCAACCGTGCCCCTTGATAGAACTCAGTGTGAGCACGGTTACGTTTTCCTGAAAATAAAAGAAATCAGTAAATCGGCGGCAACCGTGCCCCTTGATAGAACTCAGTGTGAGCACGGTTACTTGCTCCTTGAGGTCCTCTGTCTGTTACCGCTGCAAGAAAAAAAATGATTAAACCTTATTTGACGATGAAAATAGAACTCTCCGAAACTAGCAAGAAATACCCTATATATTGTCTCACCGACGATCGGTCGTGACACCTCGGTTCTTGTTGGTTCCTCTTGGCTATCTGTTGTCTCCTCGGCGTGGTAGTCAGGCTGGTGGCTCTCATGGAACTGAATTTAAATTATGCCTTAAGTGAGAACCAAGTCTCCAATTTCCCACTCTTACTCTTAATGGTCGGACTGGAAGGAGTCGGACATGCGCGTTACCGAAATCCTGGACTTTTCTCAAAACCAAAATTATACCCTTCTCGGCGAAGCTAATCTTGGACTGATCTGGTTCAAGCGGTAGACACAACTGAATTTAATTTCGCGATTAATCTTTCGAATACCCTTTCTTATTTCACGCTTTTTAATCGGAATCACGGACTTGGCATATTTTACTTAAATCTATTTTAATTCAAAACAACGGACTTTTCACGAAATTATTTGTATTTATACTTAGAATAGCTCACCCGGTATGGCAGCTGCTTGCTAGTCGACTGGATCTGGCGGTGTCTGCGGACTGACTGAATTACTTCAAAATATAATGCCAAATTTTCCGATTTTCGAATTAAATTTAATTCTCTTTTTAAAAATATCCATACATGGGCTTTTCAAATATGATATAATATACAGGGTATCGTATTTGTAACACTGAAATTAAATATACTTTTACCGAGGGCTTTCTGGTTCTTACAAAATATCATGTACAAATTTGTGACTAAATTACTTAACAGATGTCTTTTGTATGGCGGTTTAGAAGAAGTTGTGTAAAATTCGAAAAATTGACAAATTTCGTAACTTGGCAACGGTGTATGGGATATTAAATCAAAATTAACTTTTAATGTAGACCTAAGGGTTGATTTAAAAAGTGTAAAAAATAATTAATAATTAATTAATTGGTACCATATTGATTTCCGAAGTAATTTTTGCATCAGATTTCAAACAACGCTGCAAGAGAGAAATGCCGCACTAAATGGACACACTGTATATGCTCACTGTCAATTTCTGTTGGTTTACTGGAACCAGCAAAATTATGGGGCTCCATGCTACAGGTAGTGTCGATAGAATACAAATCACTTTGCTTGTTCTTATTTGTCTGTATTTTTCTTACCTTTAATTCTTCATCTTCATTCATTCTTTTTCCATCCACTTCATAAATGTATTCATTATCGTCGTTGTTGGCTATGACCTAAAGTAGAAGCAGTTTATATTTTTACGACAGCTTTTGATCACATAAGTTTAGATTACATTTGATTTGAAAAACAATCGCTTACCTCTGTGGCATCCGCATCAAATGGGTTTTTTAATCCATGTACTGTTTTTCATTACTTATGGGTAATACCAGTTCATCAGAGGGATCAATGAACTGCTTTGGAGGAGTGCGATAAACCTCCATCCTCTCATCCGCCTTCTGTTTTCTTACAAAATTTTTTTGGTTCTCATAATACTTCTTTAGAGATTCTACAGATCTGTCCACTTAACCTGGGCATTGGCAATTAAATTCTTTTGCAATTTTCACCCAAGTTGCCTCTTTTTCGGTTTGTTTATTTTCATCGACATTTTTGTACTTGTGGACAATATTTAATAAATATTGTTTTTCCCTACTAGTATAATTTGCAGCTCTTTGTCTTTTTTATCCATTTTATTACAAAAAACAGCAGGTAGTATACAAGTAACTAAATTAAAAAGAAATAAAATATCCTTGATAAGTGCAATTAATTGAAAGATTGACAAATGACAAGTAAAAAGTATAAAAATTCGCTAAATAATTCCATTGATGCCAAACTGCATCTTCGCTTAACTAAACCAAGTCATCCACGAAACGGTAAGTCGGTGCAAATGGCCATTAATCATTAATCACATGTTTGAAATGATACTTTCGCACTTATTCAAGCTGAATATTTCATTGCAAAAAAAGATATATGAAATAATAGTTTGAGCCATTGAGTCACATTGCCCTCTGTAGGGGACATTTTTTTTCTCGAAAAGTAAAAGAGAAAATAAAAATTTTAAAATGTCAAAAATCATTAAAAAATCTGATGTGGCCAGCACATGACCTCTCGCCATTTTGGAATCAAAAATTTACAGGTTGACACAAAAAAGTATGAAAAAAAATTATTTTTTTGTAAATCTGGCAACAATGGCAAAAGTTTCGAAAATTTTAATGAGATGAAAATAAACTATAGGGTATACAAAATATATGTGTCAAACTTTATTGCCGTTTTGTATAATAATGGCGTTATCACCCATAGCAACTGCCACTTCCGGTTGTGCGATTGGCACCAAAATCTAATCAGATCTAATCTAGGGTATAAGAATTCTGTATGCAAAATTTCAAATTTTTTTATTCAGTAGTTTTTGAGTTATCGTTACTACAACATCCATCCAAACACACACACACACACTAACACACACACACACAGACATCATCGCGAAAATATCAAAATCGTATTCTAGGGACCCCAAAACGTGTTTATCCATTGAAAACTCACTGCCCAATTTTTAGCATGATTCCTATACCTCTCTTATCTGAAGGGCGAGAGGTAAAAAGTCAATTACGCTGCATGACAAATTTCAGAATTTTATTCCATAAAACAAAAAGACGTGACTGAATGGGTTAAAATTGGCTTGGGATAACTGAGAGAGATGAAATTCTTCACAAAGAAGACAAGAAAAAGATCAGGTTAGATGGAAAAAGAAACTTTACTGAGAAAATCTAGCAAAACTTGATACCCTCTTCACACAAACCCTAAGATAATATTTCAAAGTAGTTATAACAACATAAACATAATTTTGTGCTGTAAGAACTTGTTGCTCTTAACTTCTATCAAATGAATAACCGCGTTAATTTAACTCTAGAGAGACCCTAAGAACTACGACATTTACCTATGCTGATTAGGAGATGTTACAAGTATTATAGAAACAAAAAATTACAGACGTAGTAATACGAAAACTTGCAACTTATAGCGCATTCGCAATTGTCCAAGAAAGATGTGTCTTTCGTAAATAAGTGTTAAGGATAGAAGAAAACTACTTTTAATTTTCCAGAAACTGCAATAATATCTTTAACAGTACGTTAAGAACAAATGAACGTTCTGGCGGATATCGATATCTTCAGTGGCTTTTCTAAATCATGATCATTCTGGACAACTGAGGAACAATGCATATAGTGAAATAGTCGTTATTACAGGATAGAAGAAAACTGCTTTTACTCTTCCAGAAATGGCAACAATAACTTTAACAGTATCATTAAGAAAAAACAAATGTTCTAGCGGATGAGGATACCTCTCAGTTGGTTTTCTAAACCCTGACCATTCATGGCAACTAAGGAACGATGAATATAGTAAAACAATCGAAAGTACAGGATAGAAACTGCTTTGAATGTTCCAGAAACTGCAACAGTAACTTTAACAGTACGTTAAGAACAAACGAACGTTCTGGCGGATATCGATATCTTCAGTGGCTTTTCTAAAGCATGATCATTCTTGATAAATGAGGTACCATGAATATAGTGAAACAGTCGCAACTACAGGATAAAAGAAAACTGCTTTAAATGTTCCAGAAACTGCGACAATAACTTTAACAGTACATTAAAACAAACGAACGTCCTAGTGGATGTCGATACCTCTTAGTGGCTTTTCAAAAGCATGATCATTCTTGACAAATGAGGAACGATGAATATAATGAAGCAGTCGCAACTACAAGATATAATAATGTTCCAGAAACAGCAACAATAACTTTAACAGTACATTAAGAACAAACGTACTTTCTAGCGGATGTCGATACCTCTCAGTGGCTTTTCTAAAGCATGAACATTCTTGATAAATGAGGTACCAAGAATATAGTGAAACAGTCGCAACTTCAGGATAAAATAAAACTGCTTTAAATGTTTCAGAAACTGCGACAATAACTTTAACAGTACATTAAAAACAAACGAACGTCCTAGTGGATGTCGATACCTCTTAGTGGCTTTTCAAAAGCATGATCATTCCTGATAAATAAGGAACGATGGATATAATGAAGTAGTCGCAACTACAGTATAGAATAATGTTCCAGAAACTGCAACAATAACTTTAACAGTACATTAAGAACAAACGAACGTCCCAGATGATGTCGATTCCTCTTAGTTGGCTTTTCTAAATCAACATCATGCTTGACAACTAAGGAACGATGGAAATAGTGAAATAATTGCAACTGCAGGATAGAAGAAATCTACCGCTACTCTTCCTGAATCCTGAAACTGCAACAATAATTTTAACAGTACACTAAAAACAAACGAACGTTCTAGTGGATGTCGATACCTCTCAGTTGGATTTTCTAAATCATGATCATTCTTGACAACATAGGA
This sequence comes from Neocrepidodera transversa, assembly GCA_963243735.1. Taxonomy (NCBI): domain Eukaryota; kingdom Metazoa; phylum Arthropoda; class Insecta; order Coleoptera; family Chrysomelidae; genus Neocrepidodera; species Neocrepidodera transversa. Next base: position 27,769,618 of record OY725340.1, on the reverse strand, counting down.
ATGATGAATATAGTGAAACAATTGCAACTCCAGAATAGAAGAAATCTACTATTACTCTTCTAGAAACTGCAACAATACCTTTAACAGTACATTAAGAACAAACGAACGTTCTTGTAGATGACGACACTCTCAATTGGATTTTCTAAATCATGATCATTCTACACAACTAAGGAACGATGGATATAGTGACACAATTGCAACTACAGGATAGATGAAAACTACTTTTACTGTTCCCAAGACTGCAATAATAACTTTAACAGTACATGAAGAATAAACGAACGTCCCAGATGATGTCGATTCCTCTTAGTTGGCTTTTCTAAATCAACATCATGCTTGACAACTAAGGAACGATGGAAATAGTGAAATAATTGCAACTGCAGGATAGAAGAAATCTACCGCTACTCTTCCTGAATCCTGAAACTGCAACAATAATTTTAACAGTACACTAAAAACAAACGAACGTTCTAGTGGATGTCGATACCTCTCAGTTGGATTTTCTAAATCATGATCATTCTTGACAACATAGGAATGATGAATATAGTGAAACAATTGCAACTCCAGAATAGAAGAAATCTACTATTACTCTTCTAGAAACTGCAACAATACCTTTAACAGTACATTAAGAACAAACGAACGTTCTTGTAGATGACGACACTCTCAATTGGATTTTCTAAATCATGATCATTCTACACAACTAAGGAACGATGGATATAGTGACACAATTGCAACTACAGGATAGATGAAAACTACTTTTACTGTTCCCAAGACTGCAATAATAACTTTAACAGTACATGAAGAATAAACGAACGTTCTAGCGGATGTCGATACCTCTCAGTGGCTTTCCTAAAGCATGATTATTCTTGACAAATGAGGAAGGATGAATATAGTAAAGCAGTCGCAACTACAGGATAGAAGAAAACTGCTTTTAATGTTCCAGAAACTGCAACAATAACTTTAACAGTACATTAAGAATAAACGAACGAACCATTAGCATTCTTGACAACTGAGAGTCTGTACACTAAAGGATTAATATAAGAATCTTGGATTGTGAGATCCGACGTAATAGATTTCCTCATAAAAAATCCCAAATTTTGAAGACATAACAGCATAGAATCAAGTTGAAATTTGGATCAGCCGAATTAAAAAGTAAATTTAAGTAACATAAATTTATTAATATAACTATACCCCTGTATTGTAAAAGTTTAAAAAAAATTCTGACAACAAGAAAAGTTAATTAAAAAATGTACTTCTTTTTGCAGGTCTTAAAAGAGGATGAGTATGAAAATTTTTAAAATGTCAGGTAACTCTATATTTCTCTTATTTTTCATTTTGGCGGTTAATTATTCACTTAACTGTCGCGATACTTGACCCTGATCCTTAAAATGAAACAACCCTAAGGAAAAATTAATGAATTTAATCTAGAGGCATCCAAAGTGGCTTTCGTCGCCCACACCAAATAATTCATTTTACACGCCTATGCCTGGTTGGGCCCGGGGTGGCCGCTGTCGCTATAATTGCAAGATGATTAAATGGCTTAAGGGCCGAAACGACAGAGACTGGCTGCCGTATCCCACCATGCCCTTCTTGGGGGGATTTGCAGTAACGTATTATGAAATTCACTCGAAAGTTTGATGCGTTTCCATAATTCAAATCCTTGTTAAATTGGGTTGTTTTCTTTGAGGCCACTGGTACAATTTTGGAGTATTTTGATTGGATTGGATTAACGTTTAAACTTGACACGAATTTAAGTTTATAATGAATTTTTGATTTTGTTACAAAGTTAATCCAAGTTTTTAGATTCTCCGTAATTCAAAATTGCTTTTATTATATTCATGTCGAAAATATTTTTAATAACTGGATACACATTTATAATTTGTTTCTGAAATAGATCAAGAATTTAAATTTGGCATACTGTTTCCTATTTAGAACGTTTTCGCTACTTATTACCTAATATTAGATCCATTTATTATCTCTTATCACTAATTGTACAACTTTTGAATATTTTTTCTAAAAAAAAAATCTGATGTGGCCAGCACATGACCTCTCGCCATTTTTGAATCAAAAATTTACAGGTTGGCACAAAAAAGTATGAAAAAAAATTATTTTTTTGTAAATCTGGCAACAATGGCAAAAGTTTCAAAAATTTTAATGAGATGGAAATAAACTATAGGGTATACAAAATATATGTGTAAAACTTTATTGCCGTTTTGTATAATAATGGCGTCATCACCCATAGCAACTGCCACTTCCGGTTGTGCGATTGGCACCAAAATCTAATCAGATCTAATCTAGGGTATCAGAATCCTGTATGCAAAATTTCAAATTTTTTTATTCAGTAGTTTTTGAGTTATCGTTACTACAACATCCATCCAAACACACACACACACACACACACACTAACACACACACACACACACTAACACACACACACACTAACACACACACAGACATCATCGCGAAAATATTAAAATCGTATTCTAGGGACCCCAAAACGTGTTTATCAATTGAAAACTCACTAACCAATTTTTAGCATGATTCCTATACCTCTCTTATCTGAAGGGCGAGAGGTAATAACATGTATTTAGAAATAAAAGGTTTTATTCTGTAAATGTTATTTATATTAAAAAGTGTTTTATAATTTCACGCAATGTAATAATGGGTTTCTGTCAGGTTATTTTTGTAAATTAAATACCGGGTGACTTAACCTATAAAACTGTAACGGTAGCGTTACTATCACCACTTTCCTAAGAGAAAAAAATATGGCCTTGAACGTTAGCATAGGCTATAAAAAGATGGACGTGTTCCCTTGCAGAAACCCTCTAAGAAAGTAACGACCACTCTTCAGACGAAAGGGTAGTTCGTGCTCTCGCGGCGTTGTAGAGTCTTCACTTTACAGACAGTATTTGAGGATGAGGGAGGTTTTCTCCTTAATTATATATAATATTTAGAGTTATTCTAGAGTTCTGACTGTGCCCATTCTCAATTCTTTATATTTCTTTTTTTTGTATGTTCCCCCCTGTAGGTGATAAAAATTAAAATACTCTAATGAACTTTAATGTGATTTATTAAAAAAAAAAAAATTAATAAAACAAGAAAATACCACAGACCAATAATTAATAAAAATAATTGATACTGAAATTTTGACAAATTATTAGATTATGTAGATAAAAAAAGTTAACTTAGATACTCGACTGATAATTGAACTAATAAGATTCTAGTGCCATAACAAAATGCTCAAAAAATGACGTTGACAATTTTTTATAAAATACCCCATAAAGAAAAATTGACACTTTTGGTTTCAATAAAGGCATTTTTTCAATAATTGCTTTCTTTTCATTTTGTGACTATAAATAAACTTAAAAAATGTGGGCGTACAATTTTATAACCAAAGTTTCGATAAATAAATAGAAAGCATAACCTTCATCAGGTATCTAGGTCTATCCTGAAGAGCTATTAAGTAATTTTGACACCTTGTACGTTTTTTTACAGTAAAATTATATTGTGATATTTTGAATTACTGTGTATATATAAATAGCAGGTCAAAAACCCAGTTAAGTTTTATTTTCCTTTTTGACATTTAAATGTATTAAATAAAATAGTTTGCTTGAACGAGGAAGTTTTGAAATAAAAACTTTTGGTATTTAAATATACATCAGAGCTAAAAGCTTTTAAAAAATTTAATCGTGTATATACCATAATAACTTTGTAAATTAAATCACACTGAGGGAGAAAAGTAAGGTAAAATAAACACATTTCACTGTAAGCGTGTTTTAATTGGGTTCGTTTTCGGTCAGAGACCATTAAAAATATCGGACTTCGAACTCTTCATATTTTCTTTTACCTGCGGTGTTCCTCGAGCATGATATCATTCGTTAAAAGAACAAAAGAAACTTCTATAAAACCGACATTTCATTCTCTTTTCACCAACCTCCACAAATAATATTCGAGGACACACAGTCGGCGGCCCAATACCGATTTAATGATATTATTTTGAAAAATTACAGAACGGCCTCAGTTTTAAAAGTGCTCCAGTTAAATAATGGCTTTGAAAAAGAGTGCGAAACGAGATGAAGCGGAAACTCGAGAGGCGCAAATGGAAGTTGCCTCGAAGGGAACTCCACTTAAAGTTGTTTAAGTCACAACTTTTAATTTACGGTCAAGTTCTGGAAACACTAAATGTACAGGCGAGCAATTAGAAAATTGATAAATTTCTCGTCGGGCAACTTCTTACTCTGAACGATATTTTGCATGGCGAGAATGTCTTATGATAGTTAACTTTTCAAATTAGGAATTAATTAGGAGTTCGAGTTTATTCTCAGATTTTCGCGAGTTTCTGAAACTTGTGGGGAATTCTCGATGTCTGACTTAAACAAACAATAATTTAATATTTAGCTGTGTCATAAGCAAAATCCATATTTGCTATAGATTTTTCACTCCATAATTGTATTTGTATTTACTTATTAGTTACTTTTACTTTTAATATACCAGAAACATACAGTGCGATAATAAAATATGGAATATATTAATTATTATTTCAGTTTTACATTGATATTTTCTAATAAAATTGTAAATATTTTCATAAAACGTTCCGTTGTTTTTTGTATTGGAATATCTTTAAAATAGATAATACAAATTACTTTTTCGTGCAATCGTACGCGAAGTGAGTACTTCGCGTTCTCCACAGCGGCCGCGAAATTCAATTTCGCAGCCGTTGCCCATGGCAACGTCCGAAAAAGCAAAGGTCACTTTCAAATTTCACATTTCTACAATACGAAACTAACAATGTTATTATTTTTTATTAAACACAGTATTAATTTTTAAATTAACAAATACATATTTATATTATTCAAGATATTAATTGTAATTGTACAGTTTGTATTATTACTTGTATTTACTCTAGAAGTTGAAGCAACAAGATACTGAAATATCACTAAAAATGTCAGCCATATTTGCGTCTTGTCAAGAACTGTCAAAATATTTTGTATAGCAAACACGGTCATTTCCAAAGCAGCTATGATTTTGTTAATTAAATTGAACTGCTGTTGATTTTAACGCAATAATATATGTATTGGCAATGATCTAATTTCATAATTTTAACGATTGCACGAAAAATAGTGTGTATACCACGGCCGCGAAACTCTTTGGCGAACTCAATATTATCTTGCCTAGGCCGCAAGCGGCCTCGGCGATAATCTTTCTTTCGGTCCGCCAAAAAGGTATTTCGCGGCCTAGGCATACAAATAACTATTTTGATCAGTGGTCTAATATTGGGGTCATTGTGTACGTTAATCGAGGATCTGGGTCATTAGAAAAACTTGGTTATTGAACTTCTGAACTAACTAAGGCTTTGGGCAGGGTTACATGTCAGTTCTTCCAACTGATTTTCAGTTAAGTTACAGGTTTTTTCAGCCTCAATTTTTTCGGCAATGAAATCAGCATCTGTTTTTATTTTTTTATTAATTGGCCAGATTCCGGTTATTTTAAATCCATTTGTAGCTATGTCTTCCGTCTGGCATTTCATAAATGATTTACCCAATAGCTCCGGTATATCAAATTGTGATAAGACTTTGTTATTAATGCGAATTGAAGTTCTGATCTCTTTGCTGTTAGTGATCCCACGAACGTTTTGTCAATTGGTTGAAATTTATGGGTTGAATAAGGAGGGAGTGACATGATGCAGACAGTATTTTCCCTTGCAAAGTTTATTATATCCAAATTTCTGGTATCCATCTACTATGAGCGACCCAGTTAAATTTTTGGTTGGTTTTAGAAACTGGATAAAATGATTAAACCATTCGGTGAATACATTTTGCTGAATCAAGCCACTTGGATGTACCGCATCAGCTGGTGCTCCAAGCATAAACAGATCATTTTAATTTTTTTTTGGAATAGAAACCGATGTACCGGCAGCAATATGACGTTTTCCTCGATGGTACAGGTACAACAGAAAGACCAGTTTCGTCGACGTTAAACATTTGGTATGCTCCATAGTTATGTTTTACATATTTGTGGCTCAAAGTTATTAAAAAATATTTTGATATATTCCTTGTTGAACACCAAAGTCTTTGCAAAAGATGTTCTAACCAGTTACGACCAGCAATACCGTTTTTAAAAGAATTTATCCATATCCATTTTTAATAGTAAATGATTTCTGGTTAAACAAAAAACTGTGACTCCATTTTGAAAATATACTAATTATTTTTTATAGCGTATCCAAAAATTGGTTTACGTCCCAGTTTGGTACTTATAATATTCGGGAACGTCGTTCGTTTTGACTTTTTTTACTATTCTCTGCAAATTCAATATTGGTACTCGAAAACTTTTAGAGGCACTTTTTAAACTCGTGTCTTTTTGTATTACCTATAGCATCTATAGCTGGCTTCATATCATCTATAGCTGGCTTCATATCCTCCTTATTCCACTTTTTTCTCAGATTTTGATCAACAAATTTTCTATTGTTGCCAGACATTCTTAGCCTGTAAAAAACAGAACGCTTAATTGTCTCGGTCCAAATATGGGCCCATATTTAAATCACAAAAGAAATACCAGTATCACGTAATATAAACTTACCCAATTAAATTATTTCAACTATCAAAAACAAACAAACCATACTGCGTAACAGTAACGCGTATAATGATCGCGGCACTTGTATAGTATAAGAAAATTACTTTTTAGTATATGTAGCTATTATTTAATAGATAGCGCTACTTATTTCATAAATAGTTGGGGGGCTCATATTATTAAATGCATAGCGCATATTCGGACCAGTTCCTCTATTTTTTCTTTATTGAATCGGGCATGAGAGGTCCCACCTGCGCTGAGGCTCTAGACCTATTGTGCCCCGCCAGTTTTCACATCAGTCCAGTACTCTTGACAATGTTAAGAATAGTCCTGATGTTAGCTTTCGCTATCTCTTCGGGTTCAGGATACTGTACCCCGTCTTCTTCCTCAAATTTCCTACATATGGAATCTTCAGATACACCTATGAGGTTCAGGTGACTTCTGAGCCCGCAGTGTCCTGTCAGGACACCTAGTGCGGTTTTAAGTTCCCGTCTTTTTAGGCATAGTAGCAGATCTCTGCTCTCGGGTGGTCCTTCGATAAGTGTTTTGGACTGTCTTAGTCCCGGAAATTCCAACCAGTATTCCCTGTATTTGTCCCTTAATTGTTTTTATAGCATACCCTTTATATTTTGGTAGGAAATACCACATGTGGGTTGCGGTCCAATTAAAGATTTTTCGGCTCCTTTACCAGCCTCTTCATTTCCTTCTATAGGTATATACTGTAATGAAATATTGGTTTTTCAAATTTTAAAATTACCGAGTTTAAAATTTTTTAAAAATATTTTTTATTTAATTTTTTTTAAGCTCTTATCTAAGTTTGTGGGTTATAGTTTTTTATATAAATATAACTGTATTAAATAAACAAATTGTCCAAATTTTTATTAATTATTATAAAGTATTTGGCAAACAACTTAAAATTTCTTTAAATATGAACTTCAAAGTCTTCTAAGATCTCTTCTTTTCCTATCTTTCCATAGTATATCCCTTGGATCTTCAATGAACTGTGGATCACAACCCCATTCAGTTTTCTTTTATAATGTAAATTTGCTTATTTAATTACTGCTTTTTATAACAATTTCCCTCTATAGTATCTATTTTTTTTTATAATCCAAAATCTTTTTTTAATAATCCTGATATTAACATTTTTACTTTCCCGGACCTATCAAAGATAAAGTAAGGTGAACGAGTAAAGAAGAAATCGAGATATCGATGGAAATATCCATTTTGAGGTCCCCCTAGAAGATTGAAACCATTTTCAGCGCATCGTCTGTCTGTGTGTCTGTGTGTAATCTTCCAAGATAACTGCCGAACCGTTTGACCAATCAAGCTGAAATTTGGTATATGGGGTCGTTGTGTACCTAGAATGCGACCATTATATCTTGGTTTAAATTGGTACAGTAGAAGGACTTCAAGACCGACATTGATTAAATACACATGTAACAATTTTTTACTTTTTTTAAATTTTAAGGACACACAATACACTTAGTGCAAAATGTTGCAGTACAAAGTTTTAGATCATAAAATTCCCTACAATTTTTGTTTTAAGCTTTTTCCAGAATTTCCAATAGTTGCGCCACTAGAGGACGCGTAAATATGTGCATGTATTTTTTCTCTAGTTTTTCTTGATTTTGAGGACAAACAATGCATTTTAGTGCTAAATTTTCTTGTGCAAAGCACAAATTTTCTTTAACTTTTATGTTTAACTTTTTATCGAATTCCTCATAGTTTCGCCGCTACATGGCGAGAAAAATACACATTTAGGATTTTCCATTTTTTTAAAATTGGAGGTAAATTATGTTCTTTAGTGCAAAATCTTTCAGTGCAAAGTTGTAAAGCATAAAATTCACTACAACTATTGTATGAAAAATTTTCCCAAATTCCCAATAGTTTTCACACATGATTTTAGGAGATCCTAATTGTAGCAGTGTGACATACAACGTGCGCATGCGCAGATTATCTCATTATCAACATTGAAATATCAATTCATTAGACGTATTTACCATCTACTCGCTATTTTTAATGTGTTCCATAAATTAATGTAATGCTTAGTATTTTGTAATTAAAATAATAATAATAATAAATAACATATTCTCTACGGTCGAGAAGGGAAAGTTCTGGTGTGACACAGCCGATTTTTTTTCTCATTCTTGTCAAAATTGACGACCAATATTTCTATCTCCCTGTCTTGATTTTTAAATTTTTAATATCCACCGGATATATACCTTTCAAATTAAAATATTTTTTATTATAATACATTATATACTACAGTATTGTGACCTCCCACCCCCATGCTGTGTAAAGTTTTACTATTTGCAAGAAATTATTTACCCTTGATATTTATTTAACAATGAATTTTACAGTTTTTCTACCTGTGGCCTTTTAACCCAATAGCTCTTATTTGGTTAGGACCCACTTTGTATTTAATAATCGTAGTAATAATAATAGCATAATTATTAATAATTGTAATAACCCCAGAAATTCTTTTAAAGTTTGTTGTCAAGCGAACATAAATTAAAACACAAAAATCTCAAGAAAATATTTATTCATTAAGAAAAATTACTGAAGAATGATGGCGCCATTTGACAAAAAGGCTTAGGGAAAACCAGACAACCGGAAAACCTAACCACCATCATAATGCATGTATTAAATATGAATTAACCAATTATGTTGAGAATAAATAAATTAGAAATCAATAATTAATAGTCTTTTTGAATCTTATAAAAACTCCATCCAACGGATACCCACTTCTGAGGCATTTATTTACAAAAAGTTCTTAATAACTTTAAATACGGTAAATGTCATCAGATGCGAACTGTCTCTCTCTCTCTCTGCATTATTGGCAATTTTACTGTAACAGAAGTACTTCTTTTTTATTTTTATTATATTGGTTGTATGGACAACCCTATTGAGTTACTGCCAGATTAGTACCAGCGATGTAATCCATATTTCAGGCTGAATACTCGTTGGACCATAATGTAGAAATATATATAATGCGATTGCCACAGTACGCCCCTGCGTAACACTAACCATATATTTTAGAATCATATATTATAACTAGTAAAAGAAATAATCTCTGCGCGATTTTTCAAGACTCAGATTCGAAAAAATTTGAATTTTTCCAATAATTTTTTTTTCAAATTTTTCAATTTTTTTTTCAACGAGTCCCATATGATATGGATATCAATCGATGTGTCCTTATGCACAACACCTTAAAAGAAATCAGAATCGACAAATGTGCTTTCCTTATAGAAGTTTCACTTAGTAGGCGAGCCCAGGATCTTCGGACCCGGAATTACTCATCTTCTTATACAGCCTTCCTTTTTGAATCAAAAGCGATGGCCGAAAGAATTTTCCGGATCGGCCTTACCGTTCTCGACTTATCGTGCGCACAGACATCCACACAGACAAACGTTTTTTCGCGGAAAATCAATTTTATCCACGTTTCATGACATTTTAAGGCATTTGAAGCAAAAAAAAATTTGAGATGTTTGCACGATTTCAATACTACGGTTTGCCCAACTTCACCAAAGGTGAACTGTGGGCGGGCCATAGTAAAAGTTGTTATTGAGGGTATTACAAAACGTTACTCCCTCGTGAACAACGAAAGATGGAAATTTTATCAACTGTTTCAGTGGATACGTATTTAACCTTTGGCTCGGGGACTATAAGAAGTTGGCGAATTAAAATGTGAAAATACTTATTCTGATTTATTGTTAAGAAGAGAAAATAAATTAAAACGTAGTGAAGAAATTGTCGGTTACGTTGAGAGATGTAAAAGTGGGTAGATGTAGACGCCGAAATATTTAGCGTCGGGACAGATAGCGTAGCGACGCTGAAGAATTAATACCCAACTGTTTGTCGAAACAATTGGTGTCGGCGACTCGACGCTAGATACAAAATTTTCGGTGACGATGTTGGTAGTTTGAAATTTGAGTTTTGACTGATCTCTTCTCCCGCTTTCACCCACGTTTTTATGCCGAGTTTGACTAAACATTCTTCGTCATAATGTTCTGTGGTCCCGTGTATTATTTGTTTTTCAGTAAACACAAACATCTAAAGTATCTTGGAAAAAATGCAAATAAAGACAAAAGAAAACATAATTAAAAATAATGATTTTTGACAATCTATATTCAGACAGATCAAGTGCCTTGAGAAATCAACAAAGTTTAAGAGAAAACAAAACACATTAAATATAATGTGTTCCAAAATTTCTTAAAAAAATAATTCAATAGAACGAAACAAAATACCATTAAAAATCTAGAAACAATAAAAATATGATATACAGAGTGTTGGTTGGTCACAGTATATATGGTATAAGTAGCGAGAAAGTAAAAATAGGTCACAGATTTCATATTTGGGGTTTTTAACGATGCTGAATCGATTGCCATTGTCCGCTTGTCTCTATCTTTAACTGTTCTTGAGTTGAATCAGGCTAAGAGACGGACGGACGGAGAAAACCGTTTTATAAGAGTATTTTTTCTTCGAAACCTCTAAAATCTGATCAAACTTATTTAATTTTAGAAAAATGGAAATTAACACAAACATGTTTAATATGGTTTTTAGTATACATAAAATCAAATAAATATCAATCCCCTATGAAAATATGAAAAAACCATAAGACTAAAGTTATTTGATTATTTTCCTGTACTATTTTTGTATTGATTTAACTACAGATAATAACAATTAACTTCTATATGATTTGTATAAACAACGTCCTGTAAATAACTTAACATTATTTATGGGAAAATAATTTCACCATAGTAAATTCACAGCAGCTCTACCTACACAATTTGACCTTTGTTATAGTTGAAACCCTTTAGAGAATTTCAACAGAACTCATTAATTTAACGGGATGCAGATTAAAACCCGCCTAATAGCACTTAATTTGTCCATTTTACTCCTAATCTAATATTAGTTCACATTCAATGTTCCAAATCCCAAGCAACTTATTTTAAATCGAATACTGTTTAGAACAGATCTTTAATTTCGTTTAGAATTTCATCGTTAGTCTTGTTGCCTTTGTAGAATTTTAATGAATTTATTAAATGCGAGTAAGAGCAAAATTATATTTGTTTTCCGTAAAATAATATTAGTAAATTTAACCATAATAATAATTAGTATGGGATAAAGTTAATTTTATGTAGCTAAATAAGCTAAAAATTAAGTAATAATCCTTTAATGAAAAAAATTTAAATGTTTTTGGTTGCGCATATATCATGGAGATTTTTATAATATACGAAGTGTTTTGGATTCGGTTTTTTTCGTATTTAAAAGCTTATTTTTATATGAACTTACATTTTTATTCTCTTTGTTTAATTTTTTAAGATAAATGATTTTCATTGTTTGCTAAGTGCTGCCACCTATTAAATGGACCTAAATCTTTACGTTTCTATCATCATTGCGTTATTGTTCTCCATAGATTTCCCATAGTTGTATTTTGTATCAACAAATATATAAAATCAGTCTATTATTAAGTCAAAAAGCATTTCTCGGTACCCGTGGATTTTAGAAAATGATAATTAAAAAAATTAAAGATCGATCACTGTTAGAAACCATTTGTCTATGGTTAAGTAGAAATCTTCTAAAAAAAACAAGATTACATTTTTTTTTTTTTTTTTTTTTTTTTTTTTTTTTTTTTTTTTTTTTTTTTTTATTTATGATTCTGCTTATTATTCGAATGAAACCATGGTTTTTTTCGAATACTGGGTTGATCACTTTTATAAAATCTTCGGGTGGCACCGTTGATAAATTGTTGTTGCGAATGTTTGTACATATCCTTTTTAATGGTAACAACATAGTTTGATTCAGGAATTTTGAGATTTAGAAAATCTCCGTATCGTGCCGCTTGTTTTCAATATATTCCTATATGAGCCTTTATCCAGGAAATGTGTATTTGTTTACCCTTTTTTAACGCTTCGTTGTATAAGTGCATGATATCTAAAATAATGTAATTTAAATTTGGATCAATTGAAATATTTCGAAGTTTTTCCACTGAACTTCTGGAATCTGTGAATATGGCAAAGTTGGTTTCATCTTGATGTGTACAAAGTCTGATCTGATTGCTTCTTTTATGGCTATTAATTCTGTATTGTAAATGGACAGTTGATTTGGTAGTTTGTACAGAAGTCTTATTCTTTTTGACGGGTAATACACGGCACATCCTACTTCAGATTCATGTTTTGATCCATCTGTAAATATTTGTTCAAAATTTTTCCATTTTGTTCCAGCTTCTCCCAGGTAAGTTTGTTTTATAAGGATATCGTTTTTAGTGCAATATTCAAAATTGATATATGTTTTTATTTGGTTGAAAAAAATGTTTTACGGGTATTTCCATATCGATATTTCATGTGATTCATACATGTCCTTTAATGTACTGGGATGATAAATAAATCTATCCACCACCAAGGGATTTTTTTCTTTGCCCAATATTTAGTAGTTAAGCATTGTACAGAACGGTTTGATTCTTTTTTAATGATGTTGGACAAATTAGATTTTTGTTTCAGCACAAAATTTGTCACATAGAAACTTTCTCCTTAGCTCTAGGGGATGTTCGCAAGTTTCAACTTCCATGACATCTATTGGAGTGCTTGGTAGAAATCCAACGCTGAGTCGAAGACATTTATTTTTTATTTGTTCAATTTTTTTAAGATGTATTTCAGCCGCTGAGTGATATAATATGGATCCGTAATCTAATATTGATCGTACTAGATGTCTATAGAAAATCATCATTATATATTCGGATCTGCGCCTAATGATTGATTCTTAAAAGCCTTCATGATATTTATTCCATTTTCAGTTCTTTTTATGATATGATTAATATGTTCTTTCTAATTGAGTTTGCAATCTAATATTATTCCTAAAAATTTTGTTGAGGATTTGTATCGTCAATAAAAAAAGGTTAAAAATATAACTGTTTAGTTACAATTCCATACTTGAAAATTATATATTTATTTCTCTTTTAGTACTTCCTGAAATATAATTGTTATTGTTGTTGTTGAAAGGAGGGTTGGCATTGGAGAATCCGTTTGCCACAGAATGTTGGTATATTATAAACTTAAATTTATTATTCAGATGTCAAGTTTGATATTTCTTAAAAAGTTTACTAGTGCATCTAAGATGCTTTTAGTGTTAAGGTATAATAGGTATGTGAGTTTTATAGGCATCATTATATTGTTGTCAGTAAGGGTTTTAAAAAGTGTTTGACGGCTTTGATAGTAATTTCTACATAAGAGCAAAATGTGATTCAGATCGGCTAAGGATTCAGTGTCGTATGTGCAGAGGTCAGTCTGAACAAGGCCAATTCTGTGTATGTGTGCGAGAAAGCTGCCATGTGTGACAGTGACAGAGTATGCCCCGCTTACTTCATAGTGACTAATATGTGGAATACGACTTGACAAAGTAGGATTAATTAAAGTAGAGTGATTTTTAGACATTCTACAAATTTTTTCCAATTACTTTCGCATTTTTTAGTGTACTTTTTTTACCAATATATTTTTTAAAAACTGATAGAGTTGTGGCTTCTTTTGCTAGGCCATCGACTATGTCATTTCCGGTGATACCGCTGTGACCTTTTACCCATATAAAGGTGACACTTTGATTTCGATTAAATAGAGTGTAGAGTCATTTCTTAATTTTGCATATGACTGAGGAGGTAAAAAAGCTATTAAAGGAAGGTTGATCATTGATTCAAGAACAGATCTGGAATATGACAGGATTAAAGCATTGTGATTAGAGTCTTGTTTTAATAGCCAATTTAGGGCCGGTTGTATAGGTTCCAGTTACCCGTGACCTTGACTTGCCTTTTACTTTTACTTCTAGCCGAGTATTATAGGTGGCAGTTAACCTCCAATTTTACAAGTTAACTTACCGGATGGATAGGCCACCAGTTACCCTGAAGATTGACATTTGTGATTGGTAACAATCAGACATATGGCAGGCTAGATGTAGGTCTTTCTAACTTTATCCTATCTCTATAATAACTAATAAGAGTTAATCTTTTTGGTAGTCATTTGAGTAATTTGAGGCTTTTATTTTTGATTCTGAAATTCCTAATATTAATTAATTATTATTTAAAAGATGTTTGATGATATACAATATATCTTTGAAGATATTTCAAGTGGCGATGAAGAGGACCTAATAAATATTATTGAGGCCCCCCATTGTAATAGAGTTTTTAGAGAGAGGACGATCATATTAATTTATGGTCTGATGAAGAATATATAAATATATTTAGAATATCAAAAGAATCAACAAGGTTCCTGTTGAACTATATTGAAAATGATTTAGGGAGGATTTCTGAGCAGTAAGTAAACTCGACGCATATTTTCAAACTTTAAATTACACGACTATTTTTTTAGAAACCATGCTTTGAGCTCATTAACTCAATTGTTAGTAACACTAAGATTTTACGCTACTGGAAGTTTTCTTATAGTAGCTGGTGATTTTGGGGGTATCCATAAATCAACAGCCAGTAGAGTTATAAGAGATGTAAGTCGGTCAATTGCTTCACGGGCACCTATTTTTATTAAAATGCCTACAACAGAACAAGAAATAATATCTACAAAAACTGCTATGTATGGATTTGCTAGATTTCCAAATTGTATTGGAGCCATTGATTGTACCCATGTTAAGATTCAATCACCAGGTACATTTTTTACTTAATGGGTAACAGAAGGTTACGTCTTGGTGCGTACACACTTATTATTGAAGAAAGAAAAGGCCAATTTGTATTTTCAAGTGTGTAAAACTTTTACACACTTGAAAATACAAATTGGCCTTTTCTTTCTTCACATTTTTTACTGTTTAATAATTATATTCATAAAAAATATCTACTCTAGGTGGTCACAATGCTGAACAATTCCGGAACAGAAAAGGATATTTTTCTTTAAATGTCCAGACGGTGTCAGATGCTAATTTGAAAATATGCAATATTGTGGCCAGGTGGCCAGGTGCTTCTGCTGACAGAACAATTTTTGATAACTCACGACTTAAGGCTGATTTGGAAGAAGAACGATTTGGTGAAAGCTATGTAGTGGGTGATAGTGGGTATACACTAAGTAGATATTTAATGATTCCATTAGACAATCCTCAAACACAAGCTGAAATTTTGTATAATGAATCGCAGATCAGAACACGAAATGTAGTCGAAAGACAATATGGTGTGTGGAAACGAAGGTTTCCTATCTTAAAATTAACACTACGACTAAAATTACCCACAACAATGACTGTGATCGTTGCAACAGCAGTTTTACATAATATTGCTATTAACATGGGTGATAGGGTGCCTGAAGATGAAATCCACATAGAAGTTGAAGATGCAAATTTAAACCATATTCATGAAAATAATAATGTGAATGGACTCTATGTACAACAAGCCCTAATACAAATTTATTTCCAAAATTTAATTCAAGACGAGTAGGAGTAATTAATATTAATTATTTATACTCACTTTGTTAGTAATACGAGGGCTATTTTTTTAAGGTGTCCGATCGGTCGTGAAATCAAAACCACATCAAACAAAACTGTTTTATTCTGAACGTTTAGATACACCCTCCAGCTTCTCTATAAAGTCATCAGTCCGATTGTCACTATGGTTTTCATTTTGCTACTGATCAGGCCTTTAAAAAAAAATAGCCCTTGTATACGTAGTTTTTTGATAAATACATAAAACAAATTTGTTCTTTTAGGCTTGTTATTTAAATATATTATTTAAAAATATAATCAAATTTTGTACAGATTTTTAAAAACCCTTTACCAAATACCAACATAGATGTGATAAAAACCATGAGAGTGGAATATTTTATAGTGGTTAAAAAAATCTAGTCAATCTGGAGTTGTACAGTGAAAACAAAAAATGCCATTGTTTTCTCACACAAACTTTATTTACAAGAAAAAAAAAACAAAAAGATTCGATACGAAGAAGTATTATTCTTTTAATTTTTTACTTAATATTTCAACCTCATAATGAAGTTTCTTCATCTTCATTTCATGTTCAGCCTTCATTTGACTCATTTATAAGAGATGCTCCTCTTCTTTTCTTCTTTCTTCATTTGAGAGGCATTGTTGTTGAATTTTAATCAACTCTAGTTTTGCCTCAGACAAACAATTAATTTTCACCCTACAGTCCTGTGTTAGTTGAATTTTTTTGGCTATCTTTTTAATAGCTGACTGTGTATGAGGTGTTAGCGGCTATTTACGAGGGGTGGCAGGTATATTTATATTACTTTTGAGGCATTTGCTGGATTCAAGGGAAGTCTCTGCCTCTGGTAGTGCTTCCATGTTTGTATCCATAAAATAAAAAATTGTATGTTTATAACTAATACTATTTTTAAATATGAATATTGTACAAGATTCTAATAAGATTTATCCCATGTTTTACATATGTACATACCATTATCCATTTGGTCAATTTGATTGTTGGCCATTTTGGGATGTACCAGTCTCAACATTATAGGATTCAAATTTCCACTTGTTCCAGGAACACCTAATTGGTTTGGAATAACTTTTATAATTTTTTCTTTACTTTTAACTTCGCTTTTTTGTTTTTCTATTATTTTTTCTATGCTGCCTGGACTTAAGTGCATTGCAGACCAAGTTGGACCAGATTTTTTTAGATTATCAGGTTCCGTTTCAAGAACCGAGAGCTCTTCACTTACTGGTTTTCTAAGTGCTCGAGGATTCCATTTAGCCTAAGTTTCAATACTATTTGTTGTATCTGAAAGAGATTTAAATTAATAATGAACATACCTAGGTATTAAGTACCATATTTTCAAAAAATGCATTACTTGACAAATTCTAATAGCGGGTTGCAAGAACAATTAATAAAATTTATCGGATCCATGTATGTTAATGGATTGTTCTTGAAACCAACTGTATGACTCAAAAGTTAGTTATTTTCATTTACTTGCCTCTTATCAACTGCTCTGGATCATGTACTTGTCTATCACCATCATATTCATTTTCCAGGCCAGTTACTGCTACACCAATTAAATCCTTAACTCTCTCATCTTTTTTAGAAATAATACAAACTTGTGCATTACCACCGCCAGTTTTATAAATTTCATTTTTCTCCATGGAGTACTTTTTTTTTGTTTCCTTTTTAATATTACTCCACTTTTCTCTAAGTTGTCTAGGAGTTCTGTTTGGAAATCCCATTGAATTAAAGTTCTCACTTAGAGCAACCCATGCTTTTTCTTTACTTTTCCATGTGATCATATCAGTCTCCTTATTTTCAACAATATCTTTAAATTGTTCAACCAAAGATAAGAGACATTCCACTTCGGTTTCACTATAATTAGAACTACGTTTTTGATTGTTTTTATCCATAACTTTATTTAAAATAATAATATAAAAACTCTGACAAACTACTAAAACTACACGTGCACTACTACACAGAGCAGCATCAAATTTAAAAACATGAAGTATGGTCTCGTATGATTCGTTTGATTTCTTCTTTTTTAATAACAAATAACATAATATTGAGCCCAGATGACAGAGCTATCCAGTTATTACCGTCTACCTATAAAACGTTCAATTTGCCACCTCGGTTAACTTGAAGATTAAACCTCATGGTAACTTTAGGAATTACCTTGAAGATTTAACTGGCACCTATACAACCGGCCCTTAAAGCACTTACAATTGCCAACATTTCAGCAGTGAATATGGAACAGTGGTCTGGGATTCTATGCTGAATGTGCGTGTTAGTGTCTGCTATGAAAACGGCAAAACCTGTTCCATCTAAAGTTTTAGAACCGTCACTGTAGATCTTTGAGAAATTAGTGTAGTTGGATAATTAGCAGTATGGATTTCGTGATATGTTGGTAGTATGACAGTTGGTCTGAACATTGCTCCTAAAAATTCATGTTCGAAAATATGTAGTTTCTTATGGGAGATATCAAATGGGTATAATTGTTGAAAATAGTGTATGGGTGGGCTATTCTTTTTACTCAAAAAATTGTTAGTAAGATTTTCTATAAATATTTGGTATATTGATTTATGAATCAGATTCATAGAATGACAACTTTTTAGTTGACAAATCTTCTTAAAGGCCAGAAAAAAACGTCTTATTTCAAGGGAAGGCTCATGTGCTTCTGCTAAAATTGCTTGGGTTGGTGATGATTGTAATGCACTAATACGTATTTTCACAGCATTATATTGTATTCTGTCGATTTTTTTTAAAATGAACATTAGCGGCGGAGCCATACAAGTATTGATCGAATGTATGCCCGGTAGAACAGGAGGCCGATATTGGGATCGGCACCCCATTTGGTTAGTATAACTTCTCCAAAGACAACTGCTGATTTTTCTGGAGATATTGTTAATGAGTGCTCATAAAACCATCTCTTAAGACAATAGGCAATATATTTTAAAACAACAACGTATTGGTTATAGCTATCCTGTATTGTATGAAAGCAAAAACCATCCACGTAGTGTATGCATTTAGCTTCTGAGTCGAGAATACAATGTAAGCTATGAGTATATTCGTTAAAAAGAAGTGGGCTTAATACAGCACCTTCAAGTAGGCAGTGGTTTACCACCCTGGGACAATACAAGACATTATTTTGATCCTTGATATAGATTTTTCGGTTTCTAAACAAGTTAACGAGGTTTTTAGAAATTTGCGTATTTATATCTAAAGATATTAAGTTTTCAGTTTGAATGTTCAGATCAACTGAGTCATAAGCTCCTGAAGATCAACAAATAGAGCTGAAACGTATGAATTTTTAGAGAATGAGCACTGTATATCTGTTACCAATTTTGATACACCTTCAATGGTACCAGTACCGCGTCAACCGCGTCAACCTCGACAACCATACTGGGAGATGGGTAACTTGGAATTATATTCCAAGTACCATTACGGTCTAGCCTTAATCATCCTGTCAAAAGTTTTGAAGATGTCAGATTTGGATTTGGTTGGTGGAGCGTTAATGTCTAATAGATTTTCTATTATTTCAGAAGATATGTTAAGTTTTGAATGGTAAAAATATTTATTGGATATTTTTTTGATGAAGTTCCAAATTTTATTAATAGGTGTGTTTTTATTTAAATTGTTAAGAAAATTTTATTTGTGGCCTTTGTTTTAAAAACGGGTTTGGCTTGAGCTTCAGCATGTTTATAGTTAATGTAATTTTCCCAGTTAGGTAAATGTCTATATTTTAGTAAAGCAGATTTTCTTTTGAGACGATTTGTATGCAGTCAGCATCCCACGATATGGGGTGGGAAGTTTTAATGCAGATTGGTTGATTATGTTTCATTCATAAAGATGCGGCGTCTTCTATAATATTAATTAAGTCAGAAAGGGACATGTCATCTACAGGTTCATTTGTTAGTCGACTGTTGATGATATTGGAATACAATGACCAGTCTGCTGTGGAGTCTTTATATTTTCTGGATGGTGTTATGTAAATGGAAAAGTGATCTGATCCCATGAGGTCAGGGGAACCGGACCAAGTAAGTTTACTGACTAAATTGGGCTATGCGATTGAGAAATCAATGGCGGATTTATTTTCGTTGGGCTTGGTGAATTTTGTGGAACATCAATCGTTTAGTATGTTTAGATTGGTGTTGTTTAGAGCATCGACAAGTCTTATACCACTAGTTTGATCATTAACAGAACCACATAGTGTGTGGCGGCAGTTGTAGTCACCACACAGAATAGTATCAGTGCTGAACTGGGAGAATAGAATTTCCCGGACTCTCTTATTAGATGGTTTATAGATCGAGACTAAAGGTAAGTTGTATTGTTCTAAAAATACAGCACATGACTCAATAGAGTTATTATGATTTTGAATTACGTTTATTATTTTAAAAGTGATGTTTTTGGAAATTAAGATATCAACTCCGCCTTTGCCATGGTTTTTGTTTTTTTGGATGGAATTATAGCCACGGATATTTAGAATTTCATTAGGCTTAATCCAGGTTTCTGAGAGAAATAGAATGTCAAAAGGGTTTTGGGTTTACGTTTATTTATAGATAATATGTTCCATTGAAGAATTTTTAATGGTTTAGTATATTGATTCATCGCTGATACTAATGGCATCTGATGCGTCAAAATCTAATATAGAAGCAATGTAATGCCTAGTGGGTAAGTTTTCGGAAGTTTTAAGTGTAGTACCGTTCTGCTGGACATTTGGAGAGAAGTTGCAATTGATGAAATTGAAGATATTTTTAATGATTTTGTCTTTATATTGCAAAAATTAATTTCGACAGGGATTGGGGATAATTGAATAGGATTGTTTGGATTGTTTATTTTCTTGGTGGAAGTGAGAGTGAGGGTTTCAGGGGGAGTACTGGCTTTACGTCTTTTAGGTGCTGTTTGTGTTTTTGGTTGTGCAACATGTAGGTAGGAGGTACGCATATCGGTTGTGGATTTTGTGTAAGTGGGGGAAATTTTTGTTAAGTTATTGAAAACTGAAAATCTATTATTGGAGGTTATTTTGGAATATGACGGGTTGTTTACTATGTTCTCAGCTTCTTTAAAGGAAATATTACGAAAGGACATCTCTTTTTTAACCTTGTTGTTTTTTGTACATGGGAAAGTCTTTTCATATTGAAGGATGATTTCTATTTTGACAGTAAATGCAAGGACAATCAGTGTTATTATCATGTGTTTCAGTGCAAGTTTTACATTTAGCTGTTTTTGATTTGTATAGTTTAACGGTATGACAATATCTTAGACAATTGTAGCATTGCACAACTGGATGAATGTAAGGATCTATGGAGAACGAGGATAAATTAATTTTAACTTTATTAGGAATGAAGTTATCTTCGAAAATAACAATAATTAATTGTCGATCAACGAATTTTATTTTGCCATCACTTTCTGTAGTTTTTCTTTTCATCCGTTGTACTTTAGTGATCTTAGTGTTATCGCATTTAATAATGTTTAATAGGAAGTCTTCAGAAAAAAAGGTATCTACCCATATTATTAGACCTTTACGGTGATTATAAAAAGTAGGTATATATACTACCAAATTATTTTTCTTTATAATTTTGTGTCCTTTAATTTGGACTGACAGAAGTTTAATGCTAGGAAAACACAGGAAACATTTTTTCTAAAAACATTGATGTTGTGGAACTCGATTCCATTGGATTCGTGTCTAAATTTGCTTCGTGTACATTTGGGGGAACATATGTCATGGCATGATCACATTGCAAGCATGGCGAAGAAAGTTTTCTAAAGAAAACTGTGTTGCACCAGAATGTTTTACTCACCGCAATAGATTTTATTGCTTTACATGTCTCAAATTCTAGCATCACCGGAATACTGCTTTCACATCACAAGCCCTGATCCTGAGCATACTTTGCGGTTGCTGGAGTCTATTCAAAATATAGCGATTTGTCTTATTGAAAATACAGAACTGGCTAGGAATATTGTAGGTTTGGAACATTGAAGAAAGCTGGGTGATCTGACTATTTTTTATAGATATTATCATGAAAGGTGTTCAGACGACATTACTAGCTTGATTTATCCTAAAATCGTGATGCAAGGAACACCCGTTGAGCTGGTATATCTCATCTATACGATATACAACTTTGTACCATCCTATTTAAGCTCCTCTTAATTTGGAGAACATCATCACTCTGGAATGACCTTTCATGTTTCCTAGGGAGTACAATCTTTAGCAATACAAATCCACTATTGCCGTGTACCACCCGTTTTTGAAACGGCTTAAAGAATTTTCTATTTTTCGTGTAGAGTATCCATAAAAAAAACATTTGACATCAAAAAAAAATTGGTCATATATAGCGGACTCCTCTATGTAAGGGACAAAAACACATGTCCGGAATGCTGTAATGACCATTTGTGTATAAACAACCCTCTCAATGGTTTACCGTATATATTACGGACGCGGACATACAAATTAATTTCCAAACGAAATTATTTCTTTAAAAATTACCTCCATGTACGGACAACTTTCCAAATTTTAACGAAAATTAAGAATTTGTAATTTACCTACGTGTACGGATACCTTTTTATATTTTTGCAAAAAGGTCAGGTATAAAAATGATTCTGGTTGACTGGTTTCTTGTTTCCAGCTTAAGATAGGGTGGGTTTGGTTTTTCCACTAATCCTCTTTATGATAGGTAAGATATTTATGAAATTATGTACTTGTTACTGGATATTATTTACAAATTTTATTGTGTCTTAAATAATTTTATTGCTTCTCAAATAATTTGGTCAGTCTATTTAGGTGAAGTTTAGTTATTGTTAACACAACATGCCAAAAAGAAAACGTTTATCTTTAAAGGATAAGGTAGAAATTATCCATACGAGTGATAAATATAAATTAAGTGATAGGAAACTAACAGAAAAATATGGTATTGGAAAAACACAGGTTAGTGAAACTTACAAAAAAAAATGAACTTTTAAAGTATTTTGTTGATGGCTCAAGTAATGACGAAGTTAAACGGAAATTCCCTAAAACTGAGGGCCTTACTGTGGATCAGATTGTTTTTGAGTGCTTTTCCAAAGTATGAATTAAGAAGATTCCTTTGTCTGTGCCATTAATTAAAGAAAAGGCACTGGAAGCTGCAAAATAATTAAAGTTTAAGCCTGTTTGTTATGAATCTGTACATATCAATTTACAAGACGTTAAAAACTGGAAAATTTTTTGCTCTAAAAACTGACAACTGTGCTGGAGGAAAAGCTACTAAAGATCGATTAACAATTTTATTTTGTACTAATACGGCTGGTGGAAAAGAAGAACCTTTAGTAATAGGTAAATCAAAAAATCCGAGATGTTTCAAAGGAGAACATATCAATAAGTTAGCTTTGGAATTTACGTCTAGTAAAAAAGCTTGGATGAACGAAAACATAATGAGTTCATGGTTACATAAGTTTGACAAGAAAATGGAAAAACAAAAGAGAAATATACTGTTGTTTTTAGATAATGCATTTTCTCATCCTAAGAATATAGTCCTTAAAAAATATTAAACTGATTTATTTACCGCCGAATACTACATGTGTCAGCCAGCCTCTAGATCAGGGAATTATACAAAATTTTAAAATTATATATCGAAGATTTTTAGTCAAAAGATTACTTATGCTTATGGAATTTGAGCCATCTCTAGAGAAAATAGAAATATGTATACATAATTGTATTCTATAATTTTTTCAAATAAATGTTACAATAAGTGGCAATTTTTTATTCTTATATAGTGTGAAAATGCTTATTGCTAAAAATTGGTACAGAAAGGATAAATAAAAATTCCGATCATTTTTATTAATTTTACCTTTTTAAATTTACTGTAAAAAATATTTTTATTGTTCAATTTAGACACCGTGTATCTCAAAAATTAATTACTTTAAAGGTTTATATTACTAAAACAATTTAATGAATTTTGGATAACTTTAATTTGTAAGGCATTAATCGAACTTCCTTTACATTAAATTTGTGAAACTTCTTAATAACGGACACCTCCCAATAGCGGACAAAAAAAATCCCCCTAGCTGTCCGCTACTAAGAGGTTTTACTGTATCTGTTTAAACTGTCAAGGTAGTCGCTCTCCAAGGTCAAAAATTCGCCTAATATTTAAACGCGAAGTATCGATACAGGAAATGCATTTCTAAGAAAATATGACCTATCTTGTAAATAAATCGAAAGTAGTAATGAATACACCAACTAATGGTCAAATTTTTGTTCAATAGCTTCTAAGATATACGTGAGCTCTAGTTACATTTTACAAAATTATTTATATTACACCATAGTCAGATAACTGATCATAAAGTGTCTTCCTGGCAATAACATAAATTAAGAAATATTTAAACGCGAAGTACAGGAAATAGAGGTCGAAGAAATTATGACCTATCTTGTAGCTAAAACGAAAGTAGTAATGGATACACCAACTAATTATGTAATTTTTGTTGAAAAGTTTCTAAAACTCTGTCCAGATACACGTCAGCTCTAGTTACATTTTACTAAATTATTTATATTGCACTATAGACAGATCATAAAGTGTCTTCCTGGCAATTAATATACATTAAGAAATTAAAGGTAGCACTCTAGGAAAATAGATCAAATCGACTGTTAAAATTTTCCTCTGTAACCCTAGATTGTTTTCCCTAATTCTGTATTAATATTTTTAAATCTAAACTCAATTTCATTAAATTTATATTCAATATATTTAATGAGGTACAGACATCCATAATTTTTTTTGCGTTTTTTTCAGCTGTAAATCTACTAAATTGGCCACATTCTCATTTTATTTTTTATTTTTTTGTATACTAGTTTTAGTTCAGAATAAGCTTGAATATCGGATTATCCCTTAACTAAAGAAAACAAATGTTATATCTTATTCTGCGGCACTGTCTTTGAATACTTTTAATTTTATCACATTAACATTGATCATGAAACAATTATTCACTATTGTATTTTGGAGCCTTCGCGTATTCTAAAATGTGCACGTCGACATTAATTTCAAATTAAATTTGAAATAATCTGACATTAAACTATTATATTTTACAAACTGATTGTGCTATGTTATAGTTTTATAATTAATATTGGTAAAAAAATCTAATTTTTAAACATTTATGAATCTCATACCATAGAAAAGAATACACAGATATCACCTTTATTGTTCATTTAATTTCTTGTACAGAATTCCCATTAATTTATGGCGAATAGAGCTGAAAATCCTCTTAACACCAATTAATTTCCCTATTTTGCTCTCAATTCCCCAAAACCACCTTCAATTGTCCGAAATCCGGATCAACCTGATTTAAAATCCAGACAAAATTAAACATAAATCAACGTCACTATCATTAAAGACTTCATCTTCCAATCCAAATTGACGAAATTACCACATATTTTCTTAGCAAAATTACCCAATCGAACTTTTAGTTTCGAAATGCGCCGCGGCGCCACATGCGCGGGATTACGGCCAAAGGAAGTCGCCGTCAGTCGGGTTTCAGGACGACACCGGCAACGTTAACGTCGCGATTTGCCCCTAAATTTATTCGCGAAAATACGTATCGGTAACTAAAATTTAAGTGTGTTAAGTGTTAAATGTTGTATTGGAAAAGTGTAAGTGGTTTTGTAAAATGAATCAATAATCATGAAAACCTGAGAAACAATGGTTTGTATACTCCAGAAGTTAACACTTCTACTATTATTATTCCTCTTCAATGATAATTTATCGAGGAGTGAACCAATCTCGGATTCCAAACATCAGTTAACTTCTAGAACAGTGAGGACCAAATACGGTGATGTTAGTGGTGTTATAGTTACTTTAGACGCGAAACACCTCGAGCCGGTCGAGGTGTTCCGCGGGATCCCGTACGCGAGCCCTCCTTTGGGCAGTTTGAGGTTCATGCCGCCGGTGACTGGTGCTTTGTGGCAAGGTGTTAAAATCGCTGACAGATTCAGTCCGGTATGTCCTCAAAGGTTACCGGATATTTCGAACGAGACCGCGGCTTTGAGGAAGATGCCTAGAGGCCGATTGGAATACTTGAAGAGGCTGTTGCCCTACTTAAAGGAGCAAAGCGAGGATTGCCTTTATTTGAATATTTACGCTCCGGCTCAAGGTAGGAAAAGGATAAAGTTGATAAAGTTTTAGCTTTTAGCTTAGTCGTACATATTATATACTCATTTTTTATTCTTTTACATCATTATTCTCATAAGTATAAACAAAATAATACTTGACGCCTTCGTAATTTATGTTTCGCTAAATTACATAGAAAAAAGGATAGTTCGGATTCTATTATAAAAATGAGGTTATTTGGTATTAAAATTACAAAATAAATTATAATAAATGTGAATCTTAACTCCTAGTTTTCCATGGTCTGTAAAGGTACTAAATAAATAAATTATATATTAATACTGAGAAAGTTCTATTAAACTCTATAAATATCTGTCAGAACTAAATAAACAAAAAACATATAAATATTTCAACTTATAAAAAAATTATCCATAAATGTATATCCAATTTTTTTATTTGTTAACTAACCCTGCAGATATATTTTATCAGTTTTAATATGCTGTTTTACTGTTTCACGTTTATAATTCAGTTTATTTTACATATACAAATACGTTATATTTTTAAACATAATTTAATCTACCCCAAGGATATTTGAAAATACTCGTAAATAATATTTATCCTGTATTTTTTTTAATATCGTTGACGAGTTGCTTTAAAAGTATAAGACTCAATTTAATGAAAATTCTGAAAAACCAATTTAGCCTAAGTTTGAATGTCTTAAGCATTTTATTCCTAATAATATATTTTCTATAAAAAGATTATTAAATTTTGTCTGTGTTAAAATTAAGTGAATTTTCGGCTTTCAAAATCAAATCAAACAATATCGAATGCATATTCAGGAAAAATCCAATTTTTGTCCACTTATTTTTAATAACATTCCTTGTCCATAATTTTTAGTTGAGACGATTTTTATCAGAATATTGGATTGATATATAGTAAAAAAATACTATAAAAATAAAATTGTATCAATTTTAAATTATTATCATAAAATCGGATGTTTTACCCCAGAACTCTACCAGCTGTGAAGAATTGGATTACTTATGGAATAAATTAATAACTTATTCCAATGTTGATAATGATATAAGCGGGCGTATGCTCACATTTATAGCACACTGCTACAATTATGATCTAAAATCATGAGTGAAAACAATTGGGAATTCGGGAAAGAGTTTAATACAAAAGTTGTATGGAATTTTATGCTCTAAAACTCTCCGTAAGAGCATTTTGCACTAAAGTGCATTGTTTGCCTTCAAAATTAGAAATTTGATGTGGCTAGCATATGACACCTCTCGCCACCTTCGAATAATAAATTAATACGTTAATACAAAAAAATGTCAAAAAATTGACCTCTAAGTAAATCTGGCAAATATTGTAAATTCTGGAAAAGTTTCATACAACAAGCATGCGGGAAATCCAGAGAAATAATCCAAATTTAATCCGAAAATCACTTTGAATTATTCTAATTTATTAACTTGGTTGTGTGAAATTTCGATTTAATTTTTCTCAATTTTTACTACTAATGAATTAAAAAGTGCTGAAAAAAAATGTTCAAAATTTACAAGTAGGGACCTGGCAAATAGGCACTGGATTGGTCTACAGCTATAAAAATGGAAACAAATATAGTTAATATTTATTTAGTAATTTTAAAATAAATATGGATTCAATAGTTTTAATAATTTATTATTAAAAGTTAATAATAACCACTTTTTAGTATCTATAAGTTCATAAAAACTTCACTTCAAGTTCATTTGAGTCGTTCAATTGTCTGCTCAAAAATTTAAAGCAAAATATTTAGTTTTTTTCGTACTTTTCAAATACGCAAATGGATTTTAAAAATTTCAATAAACAGTACACTTATTTCTTTAATATCATAGACATATGTCAATAATTATAAAATATATTCGTTGAAATCGATATTTTAGATTGACATATTCATATTTAACGAGGGTTTATGAGGGTTTTACTGCTTTATGGGCCACTGCTATAAATCTTTTAAAGAAATGGTACCTCTTTTAAAATTTATATATGGACCGTACTTCAGTATAATTTGAAGGTGTTTTATTAATTGGTGTAATATTTGTTAAAATAAAACAAAAATAGATACAAATAGGTGTACTATAATGCAAAATTTTGTATAAAAAGAACGCAACAATTTGTAAACTACGTAACATAATAAAACTGAATAATTTGTAATTTTATACAGTAATTTAAATACATGCATTACATAACTAAATATTAATACAGGTACATATTTACAAAATAAATAGTTATAATAATTTGGTCTTAATTACTTATAATCAAACTAAAATTAACTAAAAAGTCTCAATTTTTCCAATTATGCCTCCTTTCTTTGAGAAAACAAAACAATTCTTATGTACATCATTTTACTGATAAAAAAATTGAGTTTTAGCTAAAAAAAACTGTATTTGCTCAAAAGTATTTAATCACTTTATAATCGACCTTATCTAATTTTCCAGAAAATTAAAATTACAGTTTTTTGTTGGAAAATAATAGATACCTTAACAGTTAATACAATATTATTTAAATATAGGTCAATATCCATTATTTTAAAAACAGAATTTGTAATACGGACCAGAGAGCTGTCTAAACTTTGAAACGAGGTCGAATTTATGGTCGTACTCATAAACCATAGTTAAATGTGGTTAAGGGTAGGTAGTTTATTATATTCCACCTTTATAATGAGCCTCAAATAGTTCTTCTCCTTACTATACAACTCCTTCATTTTTCCTACCTTTTGGCTTGTTCTGAATAAGGAAATATAGAAGTTGACCCACTTACCCTCAGATTTGAGAAAAAGATGGGTTACATTTGAGTAACTTCTCTGAATTTTGCCCTAAGAGCGACGATTCGGTGCTTTTTTTTGTTATGACGCGGAAAAAATAGAGCCTAACAGCGATCAAAACAATTGATACTACAATTCTTCTAGTTACAAGATGGCGCCACTATAAAGTAGTGCGTTTGCGTATTTGTTTAAATGCAGCGTCTATATTTATCTAGAGGCACATAATTAATATATTTTCACCCCTTTTTGTGTTTTTTCTTTATAAATTACCCGTTTCTTCCCAATTTCGTTCATACTGGTTTTTTTTTATTTCAATTTTGTCAGATTTTAATTACTTTTTGTCTTAGTTTTTTTCCTTCATGATTTTCCCTCTTTTCTAAATTTGTTACTTTTTATATAAAATTTTTACTCTCCAAATTTACCCCCTTCTTTGATTATTTTATAACTTTTATAAACGTTTTTCTCCCTCTAAAATGTCTCCTCTTAAATTTGTTTTTTTTATTAATTTTTTCTCTCTTAAATTAGTCAGTTTTATTCTTCATTTTGTAGCAATTTTTATTATTACTTTTTTCCCCCATTTTTCGTTCTTAATTTTGTTCTTAATTTTATCACTTAAAATTATCTCAACGTTTTTTTACCTACCTGTTTTTTTAATTTCAGTTTTGTCAAATTTTAAGTACTTACTTCAAGATTTCCCCTCTTTTCTTTTTAAATTTGTTACTATTTTGTATAAAAATTGCAAATTCCCACCTTTTTCTTAATATTTTGTTACTTTTTTAAAACTTTTTTCGTCATTCAGAATTTCTACTCATTTTTTTCTTAAATCTGTCATTAATTTTGTCTAAAATTAACCCTCATTTTTTTCTTCATTTTGTAGCAACTTTTTATTACATTTTCCCCCATTTTTCTATTCTGATTTGTCACTTTTCCTCACTTAAAATTACCCCACTATTTTTATATTTTTGTCACTTTTCCTCTCTGTTTACTCAAAAATGTTCCTTGCACATAACAGATTATTTTAAAACGTATACTCCAATGGCAATTGGTTATAAAGACCAAGGAGTTTGTTACTTTTTTATTTTGGAACCATTTTATATTACGAATAAATAAACCAGATACTTTTTTGTATCTTACTGACGCTATAAAAACTGGTAGCAATTATGTCTAGTTGCACTATTTAATCTTTCTTTATTCTTGGATATACAATCGTTCTACTTTTGTGTATGACCTAATTTTTAAGCGTCTGTAAGGGTTGGGCCATTATTTTGATTAGTTGTGAGGTGAACAGTTAGTTATATTTATGACAGAGATAAGAGTTAGAATGTTAAATGTATAATGACTTTGCATGACCTTTTTTGAAGTTAATGCTTTTTAGAGAATAAATATTTATTCCATAAATGTGCTCCATTTAAAATAAAATCGGATAAAAATGACACTCAGCGATTTGATTGTATTATGTAATAATTCTAATAAGAATCATTTTCCTGAAACTACAATTTCCTTTAAAGATGCCTTGTTAAATTTCTTTAATAAAACATATTTTAGGTACATACAGGGTGGCTACTTTTTAATAGGGACAGTATTGCTATCTCGTAAACGGTAGACGCTAGAAAGACGGTTAAATGGGGAAAAATGTGCGAAATATATAAAAAGACAAAACGATTTTTTGAAACCTAAAATATTCCTATTGGTTCCGGAGTTAAACGACAAAATCCGAATTTGTTGAAAATCGTTTTTTTGCCAAAGCTCGGTTATTATACAAAATTTGGAATAACTTTATTAAAAGTTTTTGTTGTATTCTAACATCGTTATAAACTGCCACAGTTAAATTTTAAATCTGACGTTTCGTCTCTTCGGGGCAACCATCAACTTTATCTTTTTAAATACGGACCTGTCTATTTTATTTCATATTATTAAATCGCTTCGAATACTAAATTCAACGATATATCACACTTGATTATTCCGCGACGTTTTGTCTCTTCGGGGCCACCATCAACTTTATTTTTTAAATACGTACCTGTCTATTTTATTTAAAAGTACTAAATCGCTTTGTCTACTACATTCAACGATAATAACACTTGATTATTCTGTGACGTTTTGCCCGATCAAGACATACGTGGTTTTACGTATTTTCTGAGGGGGAGACAACAATACACCTTCTAGTGATTCTAGACCTAGAGCATTACTAAGACACGATAGCATTTGTTATTGTAATATTTAATAAATAAATAATTAAATAGAATTTCCTGATATCTAAATGAAGTATACTTCAAATCACAGCAATGAATTTAAATAAAATAGACAGGTCCGTATTTAAAAAATAAAGTTCATTATGGCCCCGAAGAGCACGAAATAATCAAGTTTTCGTTGAATTTGGTATTCGAATCGATTTAATAATATTACTCAAAATAAGCAGGTCCGTATTTAAAAAGATAAAGTTGATAGTGGCCCCGAAGAGACAAAACGTCACGGAATAATCGAGTTATATCGTTAAATTTAGTATTCGAAGCGATTTAATAATATTAAATAAAATAGACAGGTCCGTATTTGAAAAGATAAAGTTGATGATGGCCCTGAAGAGATAAAACATCACGGAATAATCAAGTTATATCGTTGAATTTAGTATTCGAAGCGATTTAATGATTTTAAATAAAATAGACAGGTCCGTATTTAAAAAATAAAGTTGATGGTGGCCCCGAAGAGACAAAACGTCACGGAATAATCAAGTGTGATATATCGTTGAATTTAGTATTCGAAGCGATTTAATAATATGAAATAAAATAGACAGGTCCGTATTTAAAAAGATAAAGTTGATGGTGGCCCCGAAGAGACAAAACGTCAGATTCAAAATTTAACTATGGCAGTTTATAACGATGTTAGAATACAACAAAAACTTTTAATAAAGTTATCCCAAATTTTGTATAATAACCGAGCTTTGGCAAAAAAACGATTTTCGACAAATTCGGATTTTGTCGTTTAACTCCGGAACCAATAGGAATATTTTAGGTTTCAAAAAATTGTTTTGTCTATTTTGATATTTCGCACATTTTTCCCCATTTAACCGTCTTTCTAGCGTCTACCGTTTACGAGATAGCAATACTGTCCCTATTAAAAAGTAGCCACCCTGTATATGAAAAATGGAAATTTCACTGTTTAACCGTTTTTTGAGTTAATGGTAATTCGGAATTTTTTGAATCGAAAAATATATTAAAAACACCAAGTAAGTTTTTGAAACTATACACTCCAACCATTAACATACCTGTTTCATCCTTATAGTAGTCATCAGTGGTACTTTGTTGGAATGCATTGTTTTAAAACCGACTCTGGATACCCCAAGTATTTCTATATACTATAAAATTAATAGATATTCACGACATCTACCGTAGGACGATGGGTACCAACCGGACATAACTACTTAATAGGATAAAATCCTCTGTAAAAGCGAATAATCAAGTACAACTTGGTGTCGGTAGATGATGGAAGCCATCCGCCATCATAATGCCTTATAGGGTGCCCGCTCTTATAATTAACCTTAATCCATTTTATATATTAATCAATATTGGGACACGATATAAAATTGGATAATAATTAAAATATAGATAAATCTACGTAAATTAAATTATTATTAAACCATTACCTATCTCAATTAATAAATACATGGTGATTGAATTGAAGAAAGCATAAATCAAATTATAAAGTAACATAGTTATCCGCTTTGGAATATTTGGATATTTGACTAAATTTAACACAAAAGACATTCTTGATTTCAGAAACTTGCTTAACGTATTCACAGAACTTGTACATTTAGAGCAAACTTCAGATTTACAAAGCAAATTCCAAGCGTTATTTCGAAATCTACGGAAATTAATACTAAACAGAAGTTATTTTATACATTTTTTATCAATAATTTATAAAATTATTTAAGTTTTATAATTATGAAATGAATAATCAGGATACTCATTTTAAATAATTTTAGAAAACAAATACGATTAATACTATAATTAATTATTAATGGAATTTTCATTGCTGATAAATTACTTTTATTGCTGTATTAATTATTTAACGATTTTACCATACTTTCGTTTATAATAATTTCCCTCTAGCTTCAGTCTAGTTTCTAAAACTATCGCATAAATTATTATAATACTATAAAATAATATACTTACTCCAAATACATTCCATAAAAATTGGATTAACAAACAATTTTTGATTTCTCAGAACTTTTAAATTATATTTCATGTAAATAATTAAAATTTCTTAATAAACGGTCATTAAGGATATGTTGGAATCTTTAAAATTACACTTTCCTAGTACCGACCACCGAATATTTAATTCTAATTTGTATGAGGGATCATTTAGGAAATTCACATTCTAGTGATTTTTTTTGTTATAAACTATAATAATACAGATTGAAATTTCACTATTAAAGTTTATACAAATCTTGAGAAAAGTGTTTTTTTTTATACAGGAAACAAAGTCATATACAACAAGGCTCAACTATAGGCGTCTTAGATATGTGGGAGGCGTCGGCGTCGAATAGTTGAATTTAGGGCTTCGAATTGTAGATTTAAGGAATATTACATGGTCTTAAGGGTAACCATCCGCTTTCGAATTGTAATGCGTTGGTAAAGGTTTCGTACTTTTACTCTCATTTTTTTATTTTTTATCTTAAGAAAAAAATTCTGACATAAATGTACTCACAAAATATAACTACGTGTTATGGTCACGGCAGATTTTTTAAAATTAGTTCAAAAAAAAAGTTTTTTGGATTTAAACATTGCCGTTTTTTTATGACTTTTTTATTTACTTGCTGTAACGTAATTAAATATTTATTTGAAAAATTAACTGGACAATAACACGTAAAATTCTTTTCTGAATCCATATATGCCAATTTTTTTATTTTGCGTTGAGATTTGTAAAGAGTTATTATTTAATTACGAACACTCTGCAAATTCTTATTTAGCACTAAAAATGGTATTGTAATGTGGCGCCTTCGCACTCTGCGGAGCATATTGAATCATTTCTGGGCGTAGCATACTGAGAACGTATTTAGTATTTTTAAAGAAAGAATTATTATATTTCCAAGTTTCATTAGTGGTTATAAAAACAGTTTTATATTAGAGAACTAGAA
Source organism: Neocrepidodera transversa (assembly GCA_963243735.1). Classification (NCBI taxonomy): domain Eukaryota; kingdom Metazoa; phylum Arthropoda; class Insecta; order Coleoptera; family Chrysomelidae; genus Neocrepidodera; species Neocrepidodera transversa. Next base: position 27,735,644 of record OY725340.1, on the reverse strand, counting down.
TTTGCTGTTTAAAAGTCTTGTGATTATTTTCTAAAAAATGTCATTATTTGTTTGAAGTTCCGTATTTTAAAAATTAATTTTGTATTTAAATTACTGTTTACAACAAAAAACAACTAACCAAAATGAAAGTGATTTGTGGACTAATTAAATATGAATATTAAGGAATTAAAATAATCATGCACTTGCTGAATAGTTGAATAAACAATAATCCGCCGGCAAAAAATTTTTATCCCAATTCTCTTTTTCATTATGCTTTCGTTAAATAACAAATTTTTTACACATATATTTTTTATACGTGAAAGTTTAATTTCGAATGATTAAAATTTTTAAAAACTTTTGCCATTGTTGCCAGATTTATCAAAAGTACTTTTTTTCATTTTTTTTGTTAAATTACCAATATAATGCATTTTTATGAAAAATTGCAGGAAATGAAAGTTGTAGAACATAAAATTTTCTACACATTTTGTCATTACCGTATAAGTGTGATTTTTTTCAAAATTTTATTCAAAAAAATGTAGAATTCATAATTTTTTTTTGTTTAAAAAAAATTGAATAACTTTAAAAATTTTAAAGATATTAAAATGGGATTTATACCATTCGATAGGTAATATAAAACTCCAAATTTAAAAAATATTTTAGTCTCTTCGAATTTAACGTTGTAATTATTATAAACAAAATAAAAAAAATAAAATTTTTGTCCTTTTGTTTTATCGAAAATGGTAAAACAAATGAAAAAAATAAATAGTACATCGAAAGAGATCAAAAAGTACGTTATGTGTGAAATATTTCATAATTTTAAAATAATACTTGTAGAAATTATACAAAATTATAAAAAGTTAAAACATAATTTTTAGAAAAAATTAATTTTTTTTTAAATTAGTTTAGTAGGAGTGTTCGGAAAATTTTGTGGAATTAGCTTTCATTTTTACTTTTTTAAATATAATTTTCTTTTTCCATTTATTTCATTCTGAAAAATTCTCATAAGCTCTCGCTTTTTTCTGTATACCTGACCTTCAATTTGTTTTTAAAGATAACAAGTGCGATTTTAAACAACAAAATTTTTTTTTAAGAAACGATTTTTTTCTTAAAAATCATTATTTTTTATACTTTTCTCTTTATATTCTATTTTTTCCGATTCTTTCCAATTTTTTTCCTCATTTGTCCAAATATTTCTCTTTTTTCCTATTTTTTCTTCTTTTTTTTTATTCTTTACTGTTTTTTCCTGTGTTCTATTTTTACCCATTTTTTCAATTTTTGACTATAAGTATTTAAGTATTTTCCTTTTTTTCTCATTTTCCCCCATTATTTCCTATTTTTCTCTTCTTTTTTCCCCATTTTCTCCAGTTTTTTTCATTTTTTCCTGTTTCTTCTTTTTTCTGATTTTTCTGTTTTTTCCTATTTTTCCCATTTTTCCTATTTTTCCTTATTTTTCGCTATTTTTCACTTTTTTTAAATTTTTTTCTATTTGCTACTTATCCAAAAATCGCTTAACGCGCCTAGATAAGTATTCACTTAAAAAATAAAATTATAGTAAAGAAAAGTAAAAACTTGTTTCTAAAAAAAATTTAAAAAAATTTTGCAGTGTTTGGATCTTTTTCCAATTTTCGATATCTGCAATATTTTTCAAGGTATCCGCAAAAAAAACCAACACATCTTTTTTATTAAATTGTTTACAACTTTTAAACTATTTGTTTGCGAGACATGAAACACAGCGTAAATTATATCTACATAAAATTATCCATCCAACGATACTTTGCTCATAATTTTATAACCCGAACTGGACAAAATAGCACTTTTGACTAGAATAGATGTGTATAAGTCAAAAGAAAAATATCCAATTCAAAAATTTACAATTACCAATATATTCTGTTAATATTTTTTAATTTACAATCACAGTTTTTATTAAACTATAAATATTTCGTTCTAATTTATTATTATGAGAATAAACAAAAAAAATGTTAAATTGGGTTATTACAACTGAAATTTTAGTAAACACGTATTCAATATTTTATAAAAATTCTTATAAAAGAGTATTCTGTTTACATTTTTAAAAATATTTTTTTTTTTGGTGACGGTAATTCTTTTTTCGATAGTTATATGTATAAAAACAACTTTTTGTTACATCGAAAAATATAAGTTCTAATCTCTTCCACATTTCATAATAAATAACCTAAAGTGCCCTTGAGCTAACCATTTTTACTATGCGATAAGTATTCACGAATATTAAAAATGCGAGTTCGGCCCTGACTACTTGCAAACTCAGAGAATTGTACCCGCCCATCAGGCAATTCGAACCTACCTCGTTTCTTACCCCTGCGCGTCTGTGAAACTAGCTTGTCTACGAATAGCTAGCCTTAATGGTTCAATTTTTACAATAAGAATTCTCTTCCGCGGTGCATCGGCATTTTTACGTCTATCAACTTAGCAAGGCAACTTCGCAAAATTACAACCGCATCTTATTAGTAATTTGCCGCTTTTTGCCGTTAATTAGTTGTGGAAAAATAAATTTTGACGCTCTTTTTTTATCAAAAATTAAACATCTTGCTTACTTGATATCAAGTTAGCAAGACAACTCCGAAAATAATGACGATATCTAAAAACTAAAAGCTGGAGAATTTGCCGCTTTTTTGCCGTTAATTAGTTGTGGAAAAATAAATTTTGACGCTCTTTTTACTTTCCGAACAATTTGACCATACCCAGATTTTAACGGATCTTTACGTTTTGAGGTCACCTGAATCCATTTATACCATTTTTAGCATGATGTCTGTCTGTGTGTGTGTGGGTGTGTGTGTGTGTGTCTGTGTGTCTGTGTGTCTGTGTGTCTGTGTGTGTGTGTGTGAACACGATAGCGTCTAAACGACTGAACCGATTTAGATGAAATTTTATATACATATTTAGGGTAGCAAGGAGACGACCTGTATAGATTTTGGAGTTAATCGGACAACCGGAAGTGACAGTTGCTATAAGTGGTGACGTCATTACTAAACAAGATGGCAATAAAGTTTTACACATATATTTTCTATACGTTATAGTTTAATTTCGAATGATTAAAATTTTTAATAACTTTTGCCATTATTGCCAGACTTATCAAAAAGTATTTTTTTTTCATATTATTCTTAAATAACCAAAATAATGCATTTTTATGAAAAATTACGGGATAGGAAAGTTGTAGAACATAAAATTTTCTACACATTTTGTCATTACTGGTTTTTGAATTCCTCATAGTTTCGCCGCTAGATTGCGTGAAAAAAATTTATATAGACATTTTTGTGACTTTTTACTTTCCGAACAACAGAGTTGTATAGAAGGAAAGTATTGCGATCATGATATTTTGACCATACCCAGATTTTAACGGATCTTTACGTTTTGAGGTCACCTTAATCCATTTATACCATTTTTAGCATGATGTCTGTCTGTGTGTGTGTGTGTGTGTGTGTGTGTGTGTGTGTGTGTGTGTGTGTGTGTGTGTGTGTGTGTGTGTGTGTGTGTGTGTGTGTGTGTGTCTGTGTGTGTGTGGGTCTGTGTGTGTGTGTATGGGTCTGTGTGTGTGTGTGTGTGTGAACACGATAGCGTCTAAACGGCTAAACCAATTTAGATGAAATTTTATATACATATTTAGGGTAGCAAGGAGACGACCTGTATAGATTTTGGAGTTAATCGGACAACCGGAAGTGACAGTTGCTATAAGTGATGACGTCATTGCCAAACAAAATGGCAATAAAGTTTTACACATATATTTTCTATACGTTATAGTTTAATTTAGAATGATTAAATTTTTTAAAAACTTATGCCATTGTTGCCAGATTTATCAAAAAGTATTTTTTTTCATATTTTCCTTAAATAACCAAAATAATGCATTTTTATGAAAAATTACAAGATACGAAAGTTGTAGAACATAAAATTTTCTACACAATTTGTCATTACCGGTGTTTTGAATTCCTCATAGTTTCGCCGCTAGAGGGAGTGAAAAAAATTTATATAGACATTTTTGTGACTTTTTTAGATTTTAAGACAAAATTATGGATTTTTATGAAAAATTACATGATATCAAAATTGTAGAACATAAAATTTTCTATAAATTTTGTCTTGACTATTTTTTCAAGTTGGGCATAGTTTCGCCGCTAGTTTTTATTTTAATATTTATCTTTATTAAATTATTATTTTTTAGTTAAATTTTTATATTAAAAATTTAAAAAAAATATCTTTAAATTTGTAATAATTAATTTTATTATTATAATTTTTTTCAAAATTTTATTACAAAAATTTTGGAATTTTTAAAAAAATGGCTAAGAAATTTGAGATTATATTACGATTTTAAACTAAATTGAATAATTTCTAAAATATTAAAGTTATTGAAATTGGATTTTCACCATTCGAAAGATAATATAAAACTATAAATTTTAAATGTATTTTAGTTTCTTAAAATGTAGACTTGTAATTATTGTAGCCAAAATTAAGAATTTTTTTAATTTTGTTTTATCAATAAGTATAAAATAAATGAAAAAATTAAATAGCATATCCGAAAAGGATCCAAAAGTACTATGTGTGTAAATTATTTCATAATTTTAACATAGTATTTGTAAAAGTTATAGCAAAAAATGAAAAAAGTTAAAACAATTCAATGGATATACCCATGAATTTTTGAAAAAAAATTTGATATTTTTTTAGTTTTTTAAACTAAATTCATTAACGCATTTTGATCCAAAAACCTAAAAAAAGGTCTGTTTCCCATTTTGAATAAAATTGAATGAGATATTAATTATTTATTGATTTTAAAATTATTCACAAATAGGTTTTATTTGTTTTAAGGTTAAAATTAATATTAAAAATTCTAAATTTTTTTTTGTAATTTAATATAAGTTTAAATGAAATTGAATAACTTTAAAAATATTAAAGATATTAAAATGTGATTTATACCATTCGATAGGTAATATAATTAATGTTTTTTAATGCAGAAAAAACTAAAATAATCGATTAAACAATTACTTTACTAGGAGTGTCCGGAAAGTTGGGTGGGATTACCCCTCATTTTTTTTATTAAAAATTAAACATCTTGCTTACTTGATATCAAGTTAGCAAGACAACTCCGAAAATAATGACGATATCTAAAAACTAAAAGCTGCAGAATTTGCCGTTTTTTTTGCCGTTAATTAGTTGTGGAAAAATAAATTTTGACGCTCTTTTTTTATCAAACATCTTGCTTACTTGATATCAAGTTAGCAAGACATTTCCGAAAATAATGACGATATCTAAAAACTAAAAGCTGGAGAATTTGCCGCTTTTTTGCCGATAATTAGTTATGGAAAAATTAATTTGGCTGCTCCTTTTTTTATTAAAAATTAAACGTCTTGCTAACTTGATATCAAGTTAGCAAGACAACTGCGTAAATAATGATACCAAAAAAATAAAAGCTGGAGAATTTGCCGCTTTTTGCCGTTAATTAGCGTGGGAAAAAAAATTTCCACCCTTTTTTTTAAAAAAATTAAACATTTTACTAACTTGATATCAAGTTAACAAGACGACTGCGTAAATAATGACGATATCAAAAAACTGAAAGCAGGAGTATTTGCCGCTTTTTTGTCGCTAATTAGTTGTAAAAAAAATTGCTACATTATTTAATTTTTTCTCTTCCAATTTCGTTTCTATCCAGGAGTCTTTTGTATCAACATTTCAGATTAATTTCATTTCAAGCTTACTATGAAATTTCCAATGTATCAAGTTCAAAAAATTTATTAAGATTTTTAAAATTTCGATTTGAAAAATTATAGTTAAAACAAAATTTCTTTCTGAATTGGATTCTTAACAATTTTCTAGTTTAAAAAATTTAAAAATGGGACACCACATGCAATTGTATAATAAAAACCGGATTGTGGGAGTGTCAAAAAAATTTTAATCAAAATTTGGACATGCCTCTGACAGTAGCACAAATTATTATAAACATCTATAAAAATTGGAGAAAAACTTTTTGCTGAGTTGTACAAAAATTTTTCATATGTCTTGAACTATATATTTATTTATTCAAACATATATTTTGATTAAAAACAGTTACTCATTTAAGTATTTTTTTTTTGTAAAATTTTAAGATGCTTTATAAAAAATGAGGGGCTAATCCCACCCAACTTTCCGAACACTCCTAGTAAAGTAATTGTTTAATCGAGTATTATAGTTTTCCTGCATCAAAATACATTAAGAAATTTAGTTTCCAAAAATTGAAAAAAATTTAATTTTTTCTAAAAAATTTTTTAACTTTTTATAATTTTGTATAATTTCTACAAGTATTATTTTAATATTATGAAATATTTCACACAGAATGTATTTTTTGATCCCTTTCGGATGTCCTATTTACTTTTTTCATTTGTTTTACCATTTCCGATAAAACAAAAAAAAATATTTTTTTTTATTTTGTTTATAAGAATTACAATGTTAAATTCGAAGAGACATTTTCTAAATTTAGAGTATTATATTACATATTGAATGGTATAAATCCCATTTTAATATCTTTAATATTTTTAAAGTTATTCAATTTTTTTTACACTTATATTAAATTTCAAAAAAAAAATTTTGAATTCTACATTTTTTTGAATAAAATTTGGAAAAAAATCGCAATTAAAGAGTTTTTTACTACAAATTTAATGGTAATTTTTTTAAAATTTTTCATATTAATATGTACCTTAAAAAAATAAAACCTATTTTTGAATGATTCTAAAATCAATAAATAATTAATATCTCATTCAATTATATTCAACATGGGAAACAGACCTTTTTTTTTAGGTTTTCTGGATCAAAATGCATTAATGAAGTTAGTTTAAAAAACTAAAAAAAAAATAAAATTTTTTGTCAAAAATTGCATTGAATTTTTTTAATTTTTTTCATTTTTTGCTATAACTTTTACAAATACGATGTTAAAATTATGAAATAATTTACACACTTAGTACTTTTGGATTTTTTTCAGATATGCTATTTACTATTTTCATTTATTTTATACTTATTGATAAAACAAAATTAAAAAAATTAAAAAAAATATTTTTTAATTTGGCTATAATAATTACAATTCTAAATTTTAAGAAACTAAAATGCATTTTTAATTTAGAGTTTTATAGTATCTTTCAAGTGGTGATAATCCCATTTCAATAACTTTAATATTTTAGAAGTTATTCAATTTAGTTTAAAATCGTAATATAATTTTAAATAATTCTTGGAAAATTTTTAAAAAATTCCACAATTTTTATAATAAAATTTTGAAAAAAATTATAATTATAAAATTAATTATTACAAATTTAAAGATATTTTTTAAAATTTTTAATATTAAAATTTAACCAAAAAAATAATAATTTAATAAAGATAAAAATTGCTTAAAAATTAAAATAAAAACTAGGGGCGAAACTATGCGGAAATCGAAAAAAAAGTAAAGACAAAATTTGTAGAAAATTTTACGTCCTACAATTTTGATTATTTGTAATTTTTCATAAAAAACCATAATTTTGTCTCAAAATCTAAAAAAGTCGCAAATGTCTAAATAAATTTTTTTCACGCTCTCTAGCGGCGAAACTATAACGAATTCAAAAAAACGGTAATCATAAAATGTGTAGAAAATTTTATGTTCTACAACTTTCATATCCTGTAATTTTTCATAAAAATGCATTATTTTGGTTATTTAAGAAAAATATGAAAAAAAATACTGTTTCATAAATCTGGCAAACAATGGAAAAAGTTTTTTAAAATTTTAATCATTCGAAATTAAACTATAACGTATAAAACATATATTTGTAAAACTTTATTGACATCTTGTTTAGTAATGATGTCATCACTTATAGCAACTGTCACTTTCGGTTGTCCGATTAACTCCAAAATCTATACAGATCGTCTCCTTGCTACCCTAAATATTTATATAAAATTTCATTTAAATCGGTTCAGGCATTTAGACGCTATCGTGTTCACACACACAGACACACACACACAGACAGACAGACATCATGCTAAAAATGGTATAAATGGATTCAGGTGACCTCAAAACGTAAAGATTCGTTAAAATCTGGGTATGGTCAAAATATCATGATCGCAATACTTTCCTTCTATACAACTTCGTTGTTTGGAAAGTAAAAACCTGGAAATAAAAAACAGGCGGTAAATTTTTGGTTTCCACAATTATTTAGCGGCAAATTCTCACTTAATTTTAAGTTAGCAAGACGTTTAATTTTTACTAAAAAGAAGAGCGGCAAAATTTATTTTTACACAACTAATTAACGTCAAGAAAGCGGTAAATTCACCAGCTTTTAGTTTTTTGATATCGTCATTGTTTAAGCAGTTGTCTTGCTAACTTAATTTTAAGTTGGCAAGACGTTTAATTTTTAATAAAAAGAAGAGCGGCAAAATTTATTTTTCCACAACTAATTAACGGCAAAAAGCGGCAAATTACTAATAACATACCGTTGTAATTTTCGGAAGTTCTCTTGCTAAGTTGATAGTCGTCCATTTTTTGTATAGTAACTTTGGGATATTTAACGCGGTGAGAAGTTAAACATCCTGGTATAAGTAATGTGAGTTCAACTAATTGGTTCAATCTGCATTTTAATAAGTTGCAAGATAAAACAAAGATTTTTTGTTTAATCGTCAGAAAAGGGGATAATGTAGTGCCCTTTTGGCATCTACAAATAATGTACAAAATAATTAAATAATTAAACTAAATAAATTAATCATGTTATAATTATTAGTGTCAGACGAGGCAAGGTCAGATTTCTGTAAACTAAAACGCATTATTAAACAATTGATGGCACTGAATCAAAACGTATCGGTAACAGTAAAAGTAAATTCTATGTTTATGAACTAACACATTTATACAAACAATGTGACGTTGACTATTTATTATTATGAATATAAAAACGCGAAGTATCTCTGAAGACAAGTTCTTTTTTTCTATTACATTGTATTTAATATTCCAGTATAATTGATCGAATAATATTGCGAACTTTGGTCCACTCTTAACATAACACAACAGTTATCATGTATACATTATTACAAGTATAATTATGATTTAAACAAAGAGTCAATAGTGAAAGTTAACTACTTCTATTTGTCAACCCGACGTTTTGAGACAAAGGGCACTTCCGGTGTCCGGCCAAACGCTCAACACAACATTAAAATCAAAATTAGGAGCCATAACGACTGAAAAAACTTTTTTGAACCTCTCATTTTTGTATATTTTTGAATATTATAGGGATACAGTAAGTTAATTTTAGATTCTTTATATTATTTTGTTATTTATTAGTAATCAGAGAAGTCTGTGTAAAAATCTAAAAATAAAATGCAATAACACATTTTCACGTTATTTTGTAAAATTTTACTTAATTGATACAATAATATACGAGGCACAGAATATGGGTTTATATAATAGTTATCTATGTACCAAGTCAGTAAAGTGATACTTTATCGAACGAGTCGGAGATTGTGAGCCAAGCGAGCAAAGCGAGCGATTCAAGTAACAGGCGAGTTCGATAAAAACACTTTACTGACGTGGTGCATACAACATTTTATCGCCAACGATAAAAATTTATAATTGAAAAAAGATATTACTTAATTATTATATTTTATTACGACAAAGTGAACAGAAAGAAAAATGCTTTTAAGTGACAGCTACAAACTATTTATGTTTAATGTTAATGTCATAGTCGTGGCTATGTTGATAAATAACTATAAAAATCAAGCAAGTCGGTTCCTCCCCAGATTTCTGTTTAATGTCATATTGATATATAACTATAAAAATCAAGCACTTTACCTGACTCAAATGCGGCACGTAAAGTGTTTGATTTTACTGTAAAATAAAGTGTTTCTTTACTTCCGAAAATCGCTATGGTAATGTATGATTTTATTGACGGTTGACGATAAAAAAATTAAAATACAAATAAATATTAAATATAATTTATTATTTTTCCACTATCTTATTTTATTTCCTCGTCGGGGCGAATTTTACCGTTGACAAATTTTTCCAATGGAAAATTGTGTCTTCCTGGTTTCATATTAATGTCAAATTGGCTTAAAACCTAGTTGGTTATGTTGATTTTCAATGTTCTTATAATATTCGTTAGTAAATAAAATCAGTAATACATAATTAATATATTTTAAACATATAGCGCTTCTTCTTCAACAATAATTACCTTTGTACTTTTATAGCAGTGCCAAGATTACTTACGATTTATACTTGTGCCCTTAAAACGTTTTTTGCATTGTAATGGGTTACTTTTGTGCTTTGCTTGAGATCTCGGATTGTCTCTGGCACCACCTTCCGTTTATACACACTTCCTTCGGGTAGCGTCAGTGAAGATAAAGTAATCCAGGAGTCGTTATGGTACCGACAAATCTGTTTAGTTGGCCACCCTTTACTTGCTGGGGTAGTACCTGGGTATTCGCTGCAAAATATAAATTTAAAATCCGGCGAGGAAGTAAAAAGGTGTGCAACAAGGTTCTTACTCGATGACTTGGTACTCCAGTCAACCGGTACAGGCACGACTATAGGCCTTTTCGGAAACTCATTCCGAATTGTCAACTCGATCCAATCATATCACATAACGGATCTCTATGACTAATTACCCGAATGTGTCAGGTTAGAGTTTTTTTTTTGGTGATTCTGACCATAACCTATAAATTTTATTTAAAGCGTGTTTTGTTCGTTATGTACCTACATAAATCCAAATTTTTCAATTATTTATGCATTTCGTGTTATAATAAGTGAAAATATCATATTCATATAATCAAAATCATGAATTTATTAACGTAAAATGGTGACATTGTCTCCAACGAATATGTCTGTCATTCCTTCTTCTATGTGGTAAACTGGCAGGCGGTCGACTGTGCTTGACTGCCGAAAATCAATCAGGTCGAAGTATACGATTACAGCTCGTTATGTACGAAAAAGTAAGCGTTAGCAGTCTATGTCTCAGTGAAGCGGCATACTAGTCCAGTAATAAATAAAAAGAAAGGAGATTGTTGAACAAAAAATATCGGAAGTTAAGTAACTTTGTTAGATCTTTCTTTTAAATAAAATCAATGACAACGAGATTTGGTAGTTTTAATGATATGGCAACATAGCAAAACATACACTGTTTCATTTGGAACACGTCACTAACAACGCTAAGCCCGATATTTAAATTTTAAAAATTAATTATAGCCTCAGGATCGATCCCATAGCGGTTGGATCCGGTGCACTGTGTTACGGTAGTCCAAATTATAATATTAAAAATGTTTTAAAAAATCACTGGATGAGTCTATTGTCCTAGACCCCCTGGCGAAATCAGAATCCACATTATACGTAGAAGTCAGCACAAACGTAGTAGTAGATATAAAATGCCGGTACAAAAGTGCACTTCTGGGCACACAGGTGTTCCCGTATCTTGAGCGTTCTACAATTCCGGTCACGTACCACATCGGTCGTTGACGGGTAATTGCAATACAATTGGGTCACGTACCATATCCGACGTTGACACCTATATTATAATTATTTTTATTAGTATTCATAAACTTATAGGTACACGTAATGAAACATGTTATAACAATAAATCATTTTTTCCACTACTAGTATTAGAAGATCTCATTATGTATGCTGTGTTCGAGTCGAGAAGTTACATTTCTCTCCTACAAGTAGATAATAGTTGATTATTGACTAGTAGTAGATAATAAAAACAATTGAAGCTAAACGTGATGTCAGAGGTAGGCGATCTTAGGAAATCTTTAAAATTAATTATACGCAACTGTCATTGCATTTGTCAAAAAAGATTTTTTTTAATTATTACAAAAAAATTTCAACAAGTGAGCACTTTCTATTGAATTCCTATCATTTTAAGTGAATTTTTGACCTAATCCAATAGTCTGGCTAATTGGTTTTTGCCAAAGCCATTGAAAAAAAAAGACCTAATCCAACAATAAAACAGAGGTAAGTAATTCTTTATCAGACATATTTTCGTTTGAAATAGTTCAAGGTTATGTAATAAATATTTTTATATTGATTAGTAGTATTTATATACCCCTTCTAAAAGTAACCTAAAAATCAGTGTAATGGTTTTTCAAATATAAGTGTCAAATGAAACGAATTCTTCATGTCTTCATCGTTACAGTGCAATTAACATAATGGAATGTTAATCTAATTTATTGGATATTCTCATTGAATTGTTTCACAAACTGCTTCTTTTCCATTAAATTATTTTCAAATATATACTCAAAAAAATCCAATAAATTTCATCGTAAAAATGATTAAATATTCTAGTAGTGGAAAAAATAGTATATAAACCACGGTAGTGAAGATTTTTCTCAGACTTGCAACTTATTATGAGAAAAAAAAATTGCTTCTCGACCTTGGTGTGTAATATACTATTAATCTTTACTGAATACAAATTTGCTTTATATTAATATATTTTTCAATATATTTGTCATGTACGGGGTAATGACAATGGCGAACATCTGCCCAGGCTTACAATTCATTGAACTAAAGGTCACCTTTGACCTTTAACCTTTGACCTTTGATAAGTGACCGGAAGTGCACATTTGTATCGGCATTTTATATCTACTCGTACTAGAAATTAATATCTGCAGTTATGCGACAGTTAGAAGAAGCATTTTAGTGGATATTTTGGAGATGAGTAGTAAAAAAACTGATTTTGTCTTAGGCTGTGCGATTTTTTGTTTAAATTCATACAAGTTTGTACTAAGTTACCATAGTGTAGCCTCAAGCCTACATTTCTTTTTTAGATTAGGCTTAAACATAATTATTTGAACCGAACTGGAAAATATTACGTTTTTTATTGTTTATATGTTACAATTACAAAAACTATAAATAGATATTCCATGAATTAATATGGTTCATTCATAAACATACATTGTACTGTTTGTTAGGAACCTGGTTCAATCGACCGACAACCAATCTAACGACAGGATAATCGACCGAGAGCCAGTCTATCTATAGAAAAATCGACCGACAGAGACAATTGACGAACAGGGACAATCGACCGACAGGCAGAATTAACTGACTGGGACAATTAACTATCAGGGACAAACAAGCGACGATTAGATACTCTAATATTTGTATATTCAGTTTTGGTAAACTTATACACTCACTATACCTATAACTAATTTATTGACAGTAAAAATACAACTATAATAAGAACACGAACGAATTGTGATCAGCTGGGATGGCATCATGGCGACAGAAAGTAGTATGGGGACGGTACCAAAGGCGATAGGTAGAAAAGAATGAAAAGGGAAGAGAGGCGTGGATGGGAAATACATAATTCTTAGCAGCTGCACACACCACACTTTATTGATGATTTTAAGTATTTAAAGTATTTCCTTCAAAATTAATAAAAATTTAACCGTGCTCGAGTATTTCAAAGTGACTTTTCTTTTAATTTGTATCTCCCCCACTTCCTTACGTCACACTGAAATCGTTATATTAACGGCTTACGTACTGTAAACAGATGGTCTTTCAGGCGAAGGTTTTCGCCATACAAGAGAGTTGGCAAACCATCATCTTGTCAACAAAAGTATTTACATTTTATCGGACAGCCAGGCAGCTTTAAAAGCACTGAGCTCCAACTTCCAACTGTCTGGACTCGAAGCTTGTGTGGAACTGCATCGAATCAATGGATCGCATTGCTACCAGTAACAGAGTAACCCTACTCTGGGTACCTGGGCATGAAGGGGCGAAGGGCAATGGGAAAGCCGACACTTGTGAGATGAGGTACAGAATTTGGGTTCATTGGACCGGAACCATTTTTTGACAGACAAAAGCAGTGCCAAAACCACTATCTGGAAATGGGCCGAGAGGAAAACTCTCCAGCACTGGAAAGATATTCCTGGGTTAGCTCACTCTAAGGCATTTACAGTCAAACCCTCAGGTATCACCCTATCGCAGATCCTAAAATATAGTAGAAGTGATCTACGTGTCCTAATTGGACCGCTTACAGGGCACTGTCGAAGAAGCTAGGTTTGAGTCAAACATCGGACTGTCGCTTATGCAGTGTGGAAGATGAAAGTGCAGAGCATATTTTATGCTCCTGCCCTGGAAATGAATAGGCTTCATACGTTTCGTATTGTACAGCTGGAGCCTACCGACTTCAAGGAATCTTCATCTAAATCAACCATAGACTTCGTAAGAATATGGTTTTATTTGTAAAATTATTATTTATTTACCATTTGAGTATATTTTGAGCTATTCCTAGAAATACAGTTATTTTAAAATAAAAGTAAAAGTTATTTTAAAACTATTTTTCTAGCCGCTTATACCTATGAGACATTATTTTCACAAAATCAAATATAGTATATGCGTTGTCATTTTGGTTTAAAAGACATCCTTGAAATCTTTGAAATTTTGGATCAACATTCTGAAATTTTTGAAAGATTGGGTAAAAATTATTGAATTGTTTGAAATTCTGGACCAAAACTTAAAATTTTCGATCAAATTTCTGGAATTTTTTACTTTTGGATAAAAATTATTGAAATTTTTTATATTTTGGATCAAATTTCTTGAAATTTTCAAAAAATACTTGAAATTGTTAAAATTTTTGATCAAAATTGTTAAAATGTTTGGACCAAAAGTCTTGTAATTTTGGAACAAAACTTTTGAAATGTTTGAAATTTTTAAAATTATTAACCAACATTCTTCAAAGTTCAAATTTCTGGAAATTTTTGAAATTTTGGACAATCTTTGAAATCTCTGAAATTTTTCATCGACATTCTGAAATTTTTGAAAGATCGGGTAAAAATTATTGAATTGTTTAAAATTTGGGACCAAAACTAAAAATTTTGGATCAAATTTCTGGAATTTTTTTACTTTAGGATAAAAATTATTGAAATTTTTTATTTTGGATCAAATTTCTTGAAATTGTTCAAATTTTGGATCATACTTCTGGAAACTTTTTGATACAAATTCGTAAAATTTTTTATATTTCGATCAAAATTCTTGACTTTTTCAAATTTCGGACCAAAATCTTTTAAATTTTGGATGAAAAATCTGAATCTTTTGAAATTTTGGATAATAATATTGATTTGTTTGAAATTTTGGATCAAAATTGTTGAAAATTTTTAAATTTTGGATTAAAATTCTGGAAATTTTGATAAAAGTTATTGAATATTAAAATTACCTATATTTATTCGAACTTACTAGCCAAATTCAAAAAAGAATTTTTTAATGTAATAAGAATTCAAATTTCACAAATCAAAAAACATCAATCTGGTCATTTTTATTTTTCGTTTTACGTCAAAGTTTTCATATTTTTATTCATTATCCTACAATTAGGATCAAAAATAATTTTACAACTTCAGGTAAAGGGATTATGTTCGCGCCCAGTTTACATCCGTAAAAATTTAGTGCCGGAGCGAACTTATCTGTCATGTTTTCGGATCGGGGATTAAAATCTGACCGCCGGAGCGAACTAGTGTGTACCGTATGGTATGTATTAATAATATTTTTAATAATTTCCATTATACCTTTTAACCTGTTACCAAAGTTATAAATTAAAATAAAAATAATATCTCTCTTCCACAGACAATTGAAAAACCTTTTATTTTTCATAGTATACTTCCAAACGAAAGTAAAGATTTTAGATAATCTTAAGCAAAATCTCGAATTTCGTTTTAAATACAAATATTCAAGCATAACAGCAGCAAGAAATTATACTAAATAAACACGATGTGCACTAACAAAGTCAACAAAATTAAGTCTTAAATAAACATGTAAGAAACACCGAGGTAGATTTTACGAACTGAAAATTTAAACTGTACATTTTCTGTCTTCATTTCAGAAGATATACCTTGGGTTGGGACAAGCGTTAAGACGATTACACGAACGATGTAACCGTTTATTAGTTATAATTACAGTCAGGACAAATAATGATTAGGAAATTGTTGTTGGTAAACATTAATATTCGTTTATCGTCATTTCAAACAATTATAACAGTTATCAAATAATCATTAAAACTTTAATAGGGTATTTGATTGAAAATATATCTCATATTCAGAGGCCCGCACAGCACGTGACTTTTATGGTAAAATTTGTTTTTTTAGACTTTTCCGGTTAATGTTAAGTAATCTTTCTAGTCCAATACAGAAAGTGCCCCAAACGCGCTCTAAAGAATTAAGTAAAGAATTGATTGGTAAAAAACGTAGATTCCAATCTTCAATATTAACGGAACGCTCGTCCAAAAACGATTTCAGGAAATATAACATATGGTAGTGGCGCCTCTTAAGCATAAATATGTATTATACATGTATATTCTTTTTTCTGGAGATGAACATCTACTTTACGAAAAAAATTATCTTTAATTTTTGAAGGAGTTATGGCGCCAAATCGCTATTTTAAAATCAGGCTAAATGATTATGCCATTACTAAGATGTCTAAAAATCATGGTGTTTCCACTTATACCTGTAAAAGTTTGGGTCAAAACTGGGAGATCTCTACCTACTTGATTTTGACTGATTTTTGAGAGATTACTAAAGTTTCAGATTAAAAATTTTAGATGGCGCATACATCGCTCATAGTAAACTGTAATCACAGATCATACAGGGTGTATTTATAATCTTGTACTGAATACAGACGAATGCTCGAATATGCAACTTTACACTGTCCACACAAAATACAGTACGGCCCCATTTGACGAAAAGTATCCATACTTATACACTATTTAGAACTATTCCTTATAAACTAATACCAATACCACATATATAAAAAAATCCGCATTGACATTGACAGAAAATAATTTATTTGACATCTCATCTGCTTTAAGTGATCTATGACAAACTAAGCTAGGACACAAACAATTCGAAACAGCGCCATCTTACAAAATTCTAGTAAGTTCTATTGAACGCAACAGGTGGTACTCCCAAAAGGTTCGAAACAAAATCTAATCAGTGGATACACCAGGGTTTTTAGACATCTTAGTCATTACGCTTTACATGTGATTACTCTCAAAAGTGGCAAATAAGAAATGAAACGTTTGACGTTTTTCAACAGATTATGTATTTTTTGATAGACTTTGCTCATCTCTCTTTAATGCTGTTGTCGGAGAGAAACAGATAATGAAAAAACCAAGTCAAGTGACGTCACACCAATCATATGTCTGTATAAAGGCGCCTAATCGGGTGACCGAATATCTGAATTTAAATATCCGTTTATTAAATCATCCACCGTTCCGAAGTATTAAAAAATATTTGAGGTTATTTGTTTTATATACAGGGTGTTTTTTTACAAAGTTTCCACCCCCGATTTAGGCTTACCCAATAATTTTTGGCAAAAATGGCGAGAAACGTAGATTTTTGATTCGAGGA
Organism: Neocrepidodera transversa; assembly: GCA_963243735.1. Lineage (NCBI taxonomy): Eukaryota > Metazoa > Arthropoda > Insecta > Coleoptera > Chrysomelidae > Neocrepidodera > Neocrepidodera transversa. The sequence continues at coordinate 27,718,337 of OY725340.1, read as the reverse complement.
GAACAAAATTTTTGATAATAAACATCACTCTAACGTCAACCCCCTTCACCCCTCGCCCCTCAACTTTAAAATTTAAATAGGGAACATACCATGTGTGGCATATCAGGGAAAAGGTAATTCAATGCAGATTTCAAATCATTAAGTTAAATTTTTTTACTACCCCCTGAACAGAAATACAGGGTGTTTTTTCCTACCCTCACTTTACTCTCGCACAATAATTTTTGAGAAAAATAGTGAGACACGTCGACTTTTGATTTAAAGGAAACGAAATTTTTGACAAAATTTGTCGCTCTACCTTAACCCCCTTCACCCCCACCCCGTAACATGAAAATTGGAATAGGCGATACACCATGTGTGGCACATCAGAGGAAAGGTAATTCAATGCAGATTCAAATCATACCCTTTGTCCACTGCTAGGACAAAAAAACATTACATAATTTGTATCAATAATGTTATCAGTTTATTGTTAGGTATTTAAAAGAAGGTAAAAATAAAAAAAAATACAGCAATTGCTCAAAATGTTGTAAATCGTGTGCTAAACAAAAGTCAAGTCTGTCTTGGAATTCTTGTCTAACATTTTGAAAAATTTCCCTAGTAGTGGATTGACATTCTCTTACAATTCGTACCCGAAGGTCATCAATAGATGTAGGTTTAGTTTTGTAAATTATTAACTTTAGGTGACCCCAAAGCCAGAAATAGCAAGGAGTCAAATCTGGAGATCTCGCAGGCCATTCTGTTGCTCCTCTTCTACCGATCCAACGTTGTGGGAAATGGTCATCTAGCCATTGTCTGACTGGTAAATGATAATGAGGACCCGCCCCATCTTGTTGAAAATGTAATAGGTTTTCATCTAGAGCAGGATTTCTTACTTCATCTACCTGATTTTCAAGCTCCTGAGTAATTAGCGGGTCAATGGTCATTTATAGCATTTCTAGGTATTTTTGACCAGTTAAATTCCCATCTACGAATAATGGCCCAATAATTTTATCGCCCTGTATGCTAGCCCAAACATTAAGTTTTTGAACATGTTGAGTATGTCCTTCAACAAAAACATGAGGGTTGGTGTCACTCCAGTAACGACAATTATCTTTATTCACAAACCCGTCAAGAAAAAATGTGCACTCATCCGAAAAACAAATATTTTGAACTATACGGGTGGTGTGTTATCAATCAATGCGAGCATTTCCTCACAAAATTGAACTTTTCTATCCGGATCATCTTCATGAACTTGCTGATGGATTTGCATCTTATACGGTCGATATTTATTATTTTTTAATACTTGTCGAACTGATGAAACTGAAAGTCCAGCATTAGAGGCTACTTTGCGAAGAGAAGATGCTGGTTCCATTGCAAAATTTCCCAGAACTTCGACTTCTGTTACTTCGTAAAATACCCTAACTGCCGTCCTTTTTTTATTTACTACAGATCCAGTTTCCTCAAACTTCATAACAAGTTTTCTAATGTAAGTATGACTTACTTGCAAACCAGGATGTTCTTCATTAAAAAGAGTAGCAGCTCTTCTCGAACATCTGTTCGCGGAGCCGTAAATGAAAATCATTTAAATTCTCTGTGCTCTAGTGTAGATCATTTTCAATGTTTATTTGATAAATAAGTTTAAACAAGTGAGTTTATAGGTTGGTTTTTGCCAAAGGTACTCTTATTTTTTGTAGAAACAAAAAGTCAATTGCTGATAATTCAGAAAAATAAACGAACAAGTTCCTAAAAAGTACCTGAATAGTGACGACTGGCAAAAAATTTGAAAATACACACATTCAGAATTGTAAGAGAACCTCAATAAATTAATTCATAGGGAAATTTTTCAAAATGTTAGACAAGAATTCCAAGACAGACTTGACTTTTGTTTAGCACACGATGGACAACATTTTGAGCAATTGCTGTATTTTTTTTTTACCTTCTTTTAAATACCTAACAATAAACTGATAACATTATTGATAAAAATTATGTAATGTTTTTTTGTCCTAGCAGTGGACAAAGGGTATAATTTAAATTCTGCATTGAATTACCTTTCCTCTGATGTGCCACACATGGTGTATCGTCCATTCAAATTTTCATGTTGCTGGGTGGGGGTGAAGGGGGTTAAGGTAGAGCGACAAATTTTGTTAAAAATTTCGTTTCCTTTAAATCAGAAGTCGACATGTAAGATGTATACAATATGTTCTAAAACTGAAAATCCTATTAGTTGTATACAGTATGCCACAAAAATGAAAATTCTAATAACCGCAAGTCCCAACAATAAAAATTCTTGTAAGATGTATACAGTATGTCCTAAAGATGAAAATCTTGGTAAGTTGTATACACTATGCCACAAAAATGAAAATTCTTATAACAGCATGACCCAAAAATAAAAATTCTTGTCAGTATGTCCTAAGAATGAAAATTCTTATAACAGCATGTCCCAAAAATAACAATTTTTGTAAGATGGATACAGTATGTCCCAAAAATGAACATTCTTGTAAGTTGTATACAGTATGTTCTAAAAATGAAAATTCTTATAATAGCATGTCCCAAAAATAACAATTTTTGTAAGATATATACAGTATGTCCCAAAAATGAAAATTCTTGAAAGTTGTATACAGTATGCCACAAAAATGAAAATGATTGTAAGCTATTATACAGGATATCGCAAAAATGAAAATTCTTCTACGTTGTATACAATATGTCCCAAAAGTGAAAATTGACACTTTTGCTCAGTACCCAGGAATAAATTTTAATTTAAGATACATTTCTTGTTAACTATAATTATTTTTTAAATAATTTGAACGTTAAACCTATAGTTTATTATAGTTAATGATTGTTAATCTTGGTCCTAATAATTTGTATTTAAATGTTCTTTATTTAGTTTGTTGTAGTACATGAAAATTTAATACAATTACATTTTTTATTGTCCATAGCTTTTTGTCGTAAGTACACCCAAAAGGACTCGTTTGAATAGAATATTGGTGAATATTTTCCAGATCTATTAATTTTGCGGCTCTTTAAAATGCTAGGTACGTAAAATGAGAAAATAGAAAGAATTTATTTATTTTATTTTAGTGCATTTTTACTTTCCGAACAACAGAGTTGTATAGAAGGAAAGTATTGCGATCATGATATTTTGACCATACCCAGATTTTAACGAATCTTTACGTTTTGAGGTCACCTGAATCCATTTATACCATTTTTAGCATGATGTCTGTCTGTGTGTGTGTGTGTCTGTGTGTGTGTGTCTGTGTGTGTGTCTGTGTGTGTGTGTGTGTGTGTGTGTGTGTGTGTGTGTGTGTGTGTGTGTGTGTGTGTGTGTGTGTGTGTGTGTGTGTGTGTGTGTGTGTGTGTGTGTGTGTGTGTGCGTGTGTGTGTGTGAACACGATAGCGTCTAAACGGCTGAACCGATTTAGATGAAATTTTATATACATATTTAGAGTAACAAGGAGACGACCTGTATAGATTTTGGAGTTAATCGGACAACCGGAAGTGACAGTTGCTATAAGTGATGACGTCATTACCTAACAAGATGACAATAAAGTTTTACACATATATTTTTTATACGTTATAGTTTAATTTCGAATGTTTAAAATTTTCAAAAACTTTTGCCATTGTTGCCAGATTTATGAAAAAGTAATTTTTTTTCATATTTTTCTTAAATAACCAAAATAATGCATTTTTATGAAAAATTACGGGATATAAAAGATGTACAACATAAAATTTTCTACAAATTTTGTCATTACCGTTTTTTTGAATTCCTCACATTTTCGTCGCTAGAGGGCGTGAAAAATAATGTATATAGACATTTGCGACTTTTTTTAGATTTTGAGACAAAATTATGGATTTTTATGAAAAATTACATGATATCAAAATTATAGAGCATAAAATTTTCTACAAATGTTGTCTTAACTTTTTTTTCGAGTTACGCATAGTTTCGCCGCTAGTTTTTATTTTAATTTTTATCTTTATTAAATTATTAATTTTTAGTTCAATTTTAATATTAAAAATTTAAAAAAAAATATTTTTAAATTTGTAATAATTAATTTTATGATTATCATTTTTTTCAAAATTTTATTACAAAAATTGTGGAATTTTTTAAAAAATGGCTAAGGAACATTTAAAATTTTAATACAATTTTAAATTAAATTGAATAACTTCTAAAATATTAAAGTTATTAAAATGTGATTTTCACCATTCGAAAGATAATATAAAACTCTAAATTTAAAATGTATTTTAGTTTCTTAAAATTTAGAATTGTAATTATTATGGAAAAAATTAAGAATTTTTTTTTAATTTTTTGTAATTTTGTTTTATCAATAAGTATAAAATAAATGAAAAAAGTAAATAGCATATCCGAAAATAATCCAAAAGTACTATGTGAGTAAATTATTTCATAATTTTAACATAGTATTTGTAAAAGTTACAGCAAAAAATGAAAAAAGTTAAAACAATTCAATGGATTTACCCATGAATTTTTGACAAAAAATTTGATTTTTTTTTTAGTTTTCTAAACTAACTTTATTAATGGATTTTGATCCAGAAAACCTTAAAAAAAGGTCTGTTTCCCATTTTGAAAATAATTGAATGAGATATTAATTATTTATTGACTTTAAAATTATTCAAAAATAGGTTTTATTTTTTTTAAGGTTAATAATAATATTAAAAATTAAAAAAAAAACCATTAAATTTGTAGTAAAAAACTCTATAATTATGATTTTTTTCAGAATTTTATTCAAAAAATTGCAGAATTCATAATTTTTTTTTTGAAATATAATATAATTTAAAAAAAAATTGAATAACTTTAAAAATATTAAAGTTATTAAAATGGGATTTATACCATTCGATAGGTAACATAAAACTCTAAATTTAGAAAATATTTCAGTCTCTTCGAATTTAACATTGTAATTCTTTTAAACAAAATAAAAAAAAATTAATTTTTTTCTTTTGTTTTATCGAGAATAGTAAAACAAATGAAAAAAGTAAATAGTACATACGGAAGGGATCAAAAAGTAAATTATGTGTGAAATATTTCATAATTTTAAAATAATAATAGAAATTATACAAAATTATAAAAAGTTAAAAAATTTTTTTAGAAAAAATCAGTTTTTTTTAATTTTTGTAAACTAATTTTATTAATGTATTTTGATGCAGAAAAACTAAAATAATCGATCAAACAATTACTTTACTAGGAGTGTTCGGAAAGTTGGGTGGGATAACCCCCTCATTTTTATTTTTGTTTTTTTCTTTGGAACCTTTAATGGCATCTAAAATATACAATGGCTCCCGTAATATCATCCCTCTTATATGTCTGGAATCTACTAACCACAGTAACATACAGTCTAGAAAAAATGTTTTTAATTTATTATCTTATAACACGCACTAAAAATAATCTCTACAACACAGGGCTTGAAAATTTCTGAATCCGTATTTTAAACGTCGACAAAAAACACCGGGGTTAAAACGCTATTAAATAAGATGTTTACGTATATCGCCTCGGTCGCTCAAAAATGTGTGGAGGGAGTCTCATAGGAGAAACTTTCCCTTTATCTTAGATTCGGTGCCCGAAGCAATTGCTCTTAAGTAGATTCTGCTGTGCGTTGATAGTTGATTCTATGTCAGTCAGTCAGTCAGTCCATCAGTCCATCAGTCAGGACTTTGCCGCTTATATTATAATTAAGACAATGAACCTACTGTACATTGCTCTAAAGATGACTTTATAAAAGTTGAAACGTTGAAACTCTGACAACGAACAGATTCCACAGTAATCTCATTTTGAGTCCTCAATTACCTAGACGGGACGTTTTGGTTACATACTCAAAACGTCCTCTTTAAGTACTTGAAGACTTAAAACGGACGTACTGGGGATATACGAATCCGCGGGCTATTGGACGTCCCCAATACGTACCTGGGGCGTCGACCGTACCTAATCTGGATATCCCCAGTACATACGGTACGTTTTGGGGACATACTTATGCTATATGGGGTCGCAGATGGTTTACAATCTGCTAGTTGGTTAACTACCGTGATTATACCAGGCAAGTTTACTAGAAGCCAGTGAATTCAACAACTAGCAGCTTGTAAACTCCCTTAATGTAATCGAGGCTTTAGCCCCATGTAATTTGATACATACAGTTTCATATTTTCGTTTGATAAATTGTCACATACACATACTAGAACTCCTTAATTCAAAATATCCATTTAAATATGTTTAAAAATAATATTTTACTTGCGAATAACTCCTTTGTCAACGCCATAAAATATGTAACCAGAAAACTAATTAGAAGTAACAAATGTTAGCATCATTTTCAAACAACTGTAGAGCTTTTGATCTCTATGAAGAGCCAATGTGACATTCCAGTTATTTCCGCTACATGTTTTTTTTTATTGTTATACAATTCTAAATTATTCAGTTTTAAAATATTTATCGTTTAGGTTTTATTCGCAATAATAAGAGTAGAATGAAAGTAAAACTTATATGTACTTCTGGGATATTTTATACCAATAAAGAACAATAACATCAATGATACTCGAAGAACACTATAAACTGGAGAAGTGACATCAAGAGCCCTCAAAATTTGAAAGAATCTAGGGATGGTTTAGAGCCAAACAATGTTATATAGTCTTATAGATACATAATTTGATACTTAACTTTATTAAGTACTATGATTAATCTGTTCTTGTTGTCTATAATATTATCATTATATTTTTGTTTGAATGACCGAAGTTTTACAACTGTGTCGGTTAAAATAAGAGAAAATGTCAGCTTGAAAGATCTGCAGGCTTAAACAGAAATTGAAAAGATCTCAAACAGAAAATAGCTCTACTTGAAACTCTAGGAAAAAGGGTCAAAGTTTGAAGTTCAAAGCTAATTTATATACATGATTTATTTTTATACACGAACCGATGGAATAAAAAGAAAATATTTAGTCTTAAATTGTTTTTCACTTCTTTGTATTTTATAATAATAAAACTTTAAAATTTCTTGCATGGCAATTAACAATAAAAATTACTACAATATTCACACCTCATAAAATATTACTATAGCTATAAAGTTTCTGGTTATTTTAAAAGTTATGGTGCAATATTTTTCAATGTTTCATGCTTTTAATAAGAAATGAACAATATTTCTTATCAACTTAATTAATATAAAAATGCATGAAGAAAAAGGAAAATGCTGGTTAACTAGTTTTCATTTTATAGCTTTTATTCAAGTTAAGTCTTTTCTCAATGTAAATTTGATGCAGTAATAACAAAAATAAATATCAAGGGATTTCTGTCGAATTTTAAATCATGAAACGATGATTTTCTCGTTTTGTCTCGTCTCGTAAAACCGAGACGTGAACTTTTGAAAATTATTTAGGCGATACCGAGATCACATACGGCACAAAATCGTCAAAAACAGGCAAAAAGTTGTAAAATTCGGTAAAAATTTGTAAAATTTCGTAAAATTTCGTAAAATTTCGTAAAATTTCGTAAAATTTCGTAAAATTTCGTAAAATTTCGTAAAATTTCGTAAAATTTCGTAAAATTTCGTAAAATTTCGTAAAATTTCGTAAAATTTCGTAAAATTTCGTAAAATTTCGTAAAATTTCGTAAAATTTCGTAAAATTTCGTAAAATTTCGTAAAATTTCGTAAAATTTCGTAAAAGTTCGTAAAATTTCGTAAAATTTCGTAAAATTTCGTAAAATTTCCTAAATTTCGTAAAATTTCGTAAAATTTCGTAAGATTTAGTAAAATTTCGTAAAATTTCATAAAATTTCGTAAATAATTTAAAAAATTAAGAAAACAGAAAAAATGGTTGAAAAATCGTAAAAAATTGTAAAAATATCGTAAAAACATGCAAAAAGTCGTAAAATTTCGTAAAAAAATGTAAAAAACTGATATAGATGGAAAAAATGGACAAAATCGTGAAAAATAATAAAAAAAAATCGTAAAAATCAGGCAATAAGTCGTAAATTTTCGTAAATAATTTAAAAAACTTAAAAAAGGCAAGAAAAAAGCCAAAAATTTGTGAAAAATCGTAAAAACCATTAAAAAATCGTAAAATAATTTAAAAAATTGAGAATGATCGAAAAAAAAATAGAAAAAACCGTGAAAAGCCGTGCAAAATTGTAAAAAACGTAAAAAAAAATCGTAAAAAACAGGTAAAAAGTTGTAAAATTTCGTAAGTAATTGAAAAAGATAGAAAAAATGAAAAAATCGTAAAAAAAATCGAAAAAAAAAAATCGTAAATAATCGTTAAAAAACGTAAAAAATGATAAAAAATTGTAAAAAATCTTAAAAAAAAATAGTGAAAGTCCTACAATTTCGTAAATAATGCTAAATTTTAGTAAAATTTCATAAAAAATGGTAAAAAACCGTATAACACATAAGCCTATTTTCTGGTCTCGTTCATATTTCTTCAATTTTTTTTTTTGAATTGGAACGAGGGAAATAAACTAACAAGCAGTATAAACATTTATTTTTTTTTATAATAAAAAAAGGTCTGCATAGGTTACGATAAATTTACGAAATCTAAAATCTGCTAACCAGTACTTGAGTACTTAGACGAATAGACGACGCGATAAAACTATTAAAACGAAAAGTCGTGATTCCGTAAAGAGCTTAGTGGTCATAAACTACCATTGTTTTATTGTATACTAATAGTTTTTATTAATTTTTTGATAACAAAATTCAAAACACTTTTACAGCTTTATTCATAAAAACCTACAAACCTCTTACAACAGACTTATAGCGCCGTCACCAAAAATTATTATTCATAAACGTATATTAGCGTTACAAACCTCTTTTTAAGGCTTTGTAACTTTGTTAAATTTACAACAGGCTGTTCCCTGCTTTAACCGTATTTAACCTTTTTCAAATAACTTTTATTCAGTTTTATTTTTAAATCGTTTAATTTATTTATCAATATACATGCAACTAATTTGATAAATGCTATTAATTTAATTCTTGTTCGTCGGAGTAAAAACTATAAAACAAATTGACCTATGTGAGACATTGAATTTAAAAAGAAGTATAGATTCAATTAAGCCCAGATAAGGCATATAAATTTAAGGTACAAGACAATGCTGGGGATCTACATGGTCTTAGCTAACCCTCGCTCAGCTGAATATGTACAAAATTGGCTAGAGCACAAATTCGTTCGGCAACCACAATGCCATGTCTTTAAAATTTGCAGTTCGGTAGATCTGGTGGAGCGCCTCGTCCAGTCTGAAAAATTTCACGCTTTCTCCTTCTTCAACTGCATTTTTTGCATACCCTATTATGTTTTTAGTTGGCAATTATGCGTTTTGTTCTCGTACACGAATTAACACTGAAAATAAGGCACAAATTGTGTAATTCAAAAACCTCAAACAATAACTACAAACAAAATTTAGTAAATTATTTGAATAAATTCACCTGTTGTGAATGTCTTCCCATGCACTCTTTTTCTTTTTATTGGTGTTTGCATTTTTATTTTCAATTATTGTTACTCTTTCCCTCACTAAATCTTATAAAAGAAGCTAAAAGATTCAAAATATAAAAGAATAAACAAACAAGTGAAAAACGACAATTTATATCGTATAAGTAGCGGGAAAGTAAAAATACGTGAAACTGGATTATCTCAGAAACTAAAAGAGCTACAGCAGAATGGATACTTTTTTTGGAATCTACGCCCCTTGAAACACCCCCACACCATTTATTTTTCAAATCTAAATTTTGAAAAATTTTGAAGATTTTTGAATGCAACCTTGCCATTTTTTTCGGGTCAGATAATTTTTTACTCCGATTTAAATGAAATTTTATTTATAGATACAGAAAAATGAGTCGAATTGAGAACAGCTGTTGGTTTAGTTCAAATTTGTTTTTTTTTTTACATTTTTTCAACGAATTATGTAGACGTGTCACTTTCACCATTTTTTAAAAAACTGAATTCTCAGAAAATAATGAGCTAGAGCAGAATGGATAGTTTTTGGAATCTACGCCCCTTGAAACACACCCAAACTATTTATTTTTCAAATCGAATTTTGAAAAATTTTGAAGATTTTTGAAGGCTATAACATGAACATAATATAAAATCATATTTATACATACCTTATCTTCATCAAACCAATTTTGCCCCCTTTTCTTCGAAATACTTTTCAAATTGTCCACTTACGTTACAATAAATCTTTTTTCTACCAGCTTGCGGAAAAGTATACTTTTCCGCATGTATTTGAGTGATTTCCGCACTACTGCGGAAAAGTTACTTTTCGCACTGATTTTATAAATGCTAAAATGATTAAAAAATTAATTCTTGCTTGGTTACTATGATTACTTTCAGCCTAATGTTTTATTTATTAAGAAGCACTAAGAAAATTTTTGTTTAATGACAAAAAAATATTTTTGCTAATTTTTTTGTTAATTCTAGGCACTTGTAGAAAAAATATTGTTCCTAACACTTGCGTAAAGTATCTTTTCCCCACCTAATTGCGTGCTCGAACTCCGCTTCGCGTCGTTCGGGCAACTGCAATTGTGTGCGGAAAAGTATAACTTTCCGCACTTGTTAGGAAAATAACTATATGTGCACACAAAAACGTTTGAATTGTGACGTTTGGTGAGGTTATAAAAATTTTGACACTCACAAATTAACATAACTTCACTAAAATCCCTAAAAAGTGTATTTTATCTGTATATTAGTTACTAACCCATTACTACACATTTATGAATAGCACAAACTTTAAAGCGTATTGTAAGCTTACAGAGCGTTTTAACTAATATACGTTTAAAACATGAATTAAAATATTGTTATGAATAAGACTATTTTAATGTTTATCTAACGAATGTGGTTAGTTATTTTTTATTAAAAATTAAATAAAAAATCTGAATGTTATACATTGTTTGGCTACATTTGTATTCGTATTTTCCATTTGGTGAAATAAACGACAGTCTACATTTTCTTTCAGAAAATATGAAGTAACAAGTTTGACGAGAATGAATAGTTTCAACATTACGAATCCCACTTGAGTACAGAAGGACTTACTAAATGGCATAGTAAGGCTCTTTTTTTATCCCACTACTAGCCTTTAAGCTGAGCTGTATTTGAGCCATTGAGAAGTATGCTAACACAGCTAGCGATTCGTAAATTCAAAACTTTGACTATTTGTGACATTCCAACGATTGTGTCTATTGCTTACCCATTGGTATTAACACTATAATTTCTGATGACTGAGCAGTCAAAAATTATGAATTTGAAAGGGAACGTGACTGTTAAATTAGAAATTTTCGAAGGACCACATCGTTTTATAAGATAAAGAGCTTTTCCCAGTGCGCTTATTGGTATTATAACATTTAATATTGTATTTTAAACAGACACATACTTGGATCAAAACTATTTAACAATACCGATTTCACTTTTATTTTTACTTTAGTTTACTTGCACTAAACGTGGCCCTAGAAATGTTTAGTCACTGAACATTTTTAAATTATAATTTCCAATAAAACATTGTTAAAGGAACATATTGAACAATATATATTTTCCTAAATCTGATGTATTTGCAACGTTGCCAAGTTTTCGCAAACTTAATAAAATCTTAGAAATATTTATTATTTTCTATTATTTTTGCGTCATTGTTAAATTTCCAAAATGTGTTCTAAATTTTAGTGTATTTGGAGAATATTTTTTAGAATATATCTAATTCAATTCACGAATTGGTATCTAATTCTGGGAAATTTCTACTATTTTGTCCTAAATGTGCCGTTATCTTAACATTTTTCTTAAATCTGAGGAATTTTGTCCTGTAACAATAATTCCATAAAGTGTCAGATGATACCAAAAGTTTTTAAAAATGTTCCTACATCTGAAGTATTTACAACGCTGCCAAGTTTTCGCAAATTTAATAAAATCTTAGAAATATTTATTGTTTTCTATTATTTTCTGCGGAAATTTCTGCTACTTTGTCCTAAATGTGCCGTTTTCTTAACATTTTTCTTAAATCTGAGGAATTTTGTCCTGTAACAATAATTCCATAAAATGTCAGCTATGATACCTTTCAAAAATTTTTAAAAAATGTTAATAAACCTGAAGTGCTTGCAACGCTCCCAAGTTTTCGCAAATTTAATAAAATCTTAGAAAAATATATTATTTTCTCTTATTTTTGCGTCAGTGTTAAATTTCCAAAATGTGTTCTAAATTTTAGTGTATTTTGAAAATATTTTTCTGAACATGTGGTTTTTGAGATGTTTCAAGGCTTGCTAAATTAGCATTTGATTGAAAACAACCTAAATGATGATTCGAGTATGCAATTATAATTTAATTATTGAAACTTGATCCATTCATTTTTTTACAATTTTTTTAAAACTTTGAGAGCGTTAAACATGACATAACTGGGAACACATTGTTGGATCGAATTTTGTATCATTTAAATATTGCATCATCGAAATGTTTCTGGGCCGAAAATCGCCTGTTTGAAAGTCGTTGGATCGAAATATTGTTCGAACTTCGCTCGTTCGAAACATTGTGCATTCGAAAGGTTGCTAGGCCGAAATATAGTTGGGGCGAAATATCGTTGGACCAAAATATTGCTGCATCGAAACATCGTTGGGTCGAAAAATAAAGCGGGCGGGAGGTATTTCCAATGGCTGAAGTATTAACTTCACACAGGGTCTATTATAAAATACGAATTAATTTCATATTTTACATTTTGTTGCTATTAAATTATTATTTAAAAATCCGTTCCACTTTAAAAAACAGACAATAATGAAAACAACATTTTTATTTAAATTAACATCCAGTTATTACCAAAATTAATGCAAGTGTGCAAATTCTAAAATGTCTTTTGCCTTACATTTGCATTAAATGTTGTTAGTAATTATTCTACATTTTTCATTTTGTTGTTTTATTTGTTTAATTAAAATTTAAATATAAATTTTTCAAAATCTAATGTCATTTTCTCAAAAAAAAAATAAATGTACCATACCAAAATTTTTTTCACGTCTAAAACCAGGGCCGAACCATCCATATTCTCCATCTTAATTTTTCGACCAAAAGATATTTCTGTGCAGCAACAATTCGGTCCAACGATATTTCGACTGAGCGAGGTTTCGATGCAGCAATATTTCGACCCAGTAACCTTTTGAACTGACAATTTTTTGAACAAGCGACGTTCGGTCCTACAATATTTCGATCCAACAACTTTCGAACAGGCGATTTTCACTAGTAATCTCCCTAGAGCTTGAATTATTACCGGAAATTTTTTTTGAGTACACGATTTTCTTGAAAAATCGTGTACGAGGAAAAGTTTCCGGTTATTAATTCAAGATCGTGGGGGATTCGGTAAGAAAATTTCACAGTAATTGTTTAATTTTGATTTGCACAAAAAGTAAACAAAAAGTCTTATATGAATCAAGCCCATTACAAGTGTCATTATTTTGACATAAAAATTTCCACTTATTAATTTCGTTCAGGGTACCCTGGAGGATAAAAATTTCCGGAAATTTTTTGGGTTACCATGGTAACCAAACAAAAAAATAGACTCTAATTGGCTTAAAAATGGCGGTGTGAAATTTTCGATCGAACAACTATTTAGCACAGTAATTTTTCGATGCTGCATTATTTCTATTTTGGGACGGAAAATTTTATCATTTTTTTTTTAAATCCGAACATTAATGGAAATGTTCCTGCCAAAAATCAATACAGTACACAGTGTGATTCAATATTGGCTACCCAGTGGTAACCCAATAAAACCCATAAAAAACGAATGATATTTTTCTTCTTTCATTTTTTTTTAATTAAACTCTTTGTATACATTTTATATTTTTGTATTTTGTAAAAAAATAAAACAATACTTAATGTTATGTTAAATACAAACATAATGCAAAACTAACAAAAATAGGAACTAGAAAATGACATAACTATGACAAAAATTTATAAATAAAAGAACACCTCTCATAAACTACATAATAAAAAAAATATGTATTACTTACTACCATTCGTTTGAATCTAAATATAAGTAGTGAAAATACTTTGGTACTATTTTTTTTTATCAACAATATTTCTTTTTAAATCATTTTTAAATTATATTTTTCACTACAATCTATATAGAATTAAAAAACCAAATGAAACCCAAAAAAGCCTAATTGGTCGGTTTTTTTTAAACCGGGTTATTCCAACCCTTGTGTAGTTAGAAAGTTATGAACCAATCAAGAAATTGGCAAAAAACGTAAAACACCCTACATCTTGGTTATTAAAGTGGTAAGACCCATTAAGTGGGATTATTGATATTATCTATGTTACTTTCCCAATGAAACACCCTATATATACCGTATATATTATAATGGGAAAATATTGTGATCGAGTAAAAGACTGATCAAAGCTTGTATTTTTTTCAGTCTTTCTAATAACATTAAGTATATTTATATTGCCATTTTATGTCTACAATTCGATTTGTTTTGACAAAAATATTTCTAGTCCAATAAGCTATAATACAATTTAATAACACATTAGTAAAATTTTTCTATAATGTTTATTGAGGAACATAACAAAAGCGTCTACTTTAAATTGCGAGGGGCTCTATTATTGGTTATAAACCGTTTCGTTCTTGGGAAATATCCGCATGTTCAAACAATGCATGTAATGCCTGCAGCATGGTTAAACCCACTTTGTTTACACCATAAGTGTACCTCGAATATCAACCGACGATGAATGATACTTCGTCTATACACGATATCAAATAACTGCCAATGAGAGACCAAATCAAATTGAGCTTTGCTTCTCTAATTAACTATCGAACGCCGGTTTCAAACGTTAATAATTTTGAAACGAATAAAGAGCAATTTCAGCTAACTTTTACTAAAGAAATTATTTATCAATAGCTTGAAAGTTATTTCTGAAATTATTATAAATATCTTTTGAATTTATAGCTAAAATGCCAGGTAAAAAGCCGTAGCCCAGTCTGCTGTCAATAAAGAAGTTGAAATAAATCTCATATCTTTTACCTCCAGGTTTGCCAATTATTTTTTGTCTATTTACTTTCAAAACTTTTCCGGATTACTCATAAATTACTCACAACTTCAAAATATCAATAACAAGGAAATTTTTGTGAAAACGTGTCGTATATTTTATTACGTATTTGTTATACATTTTTTTGTTGGATTTTAAATCTGTGATTGTGCAATGTTGCCAAGCATCAATGACTGGTGCTGCTTCGCTTGGTTAGGTGTTATCCTGTTGCCATAGAAAAAAATCTTACGCCTAAACGTTCAAACGTATTGTTTTCTCTGCACCTTCGCCATCTTACAAAAAACAGGTGTTAAACAGACGAATCAAATTTGGCAACTATCTACCTAGATTGTATGATTTTTTAAGGATTCATTGATAATTTCCAAAGATTTTTCAATGATTTTTTTCCAACTGTTTTGCGGATTTACCAAGGCGTAATCAATTTTATTGTGAATGATTTTTCAAAGATCTTTCAAGTATATTTTACGGATGTTTCAAGGAATTTTCAGAGGTTTGAAAAGATTTTTCTAAACTTTTTAAAACGGTTTTAATCTATTTTAAGCGATTTTTAAGATTTTTTAAGGATGCTTCATGGAATTTTTAATTATCTTTTGAATGATTTCAAGATTCTTTAAGGATTTTGTAAGTATTTAAGGATTTATTAGGTTTTTCGTTGTTTAAAAAATTCTCAAACAATCTAGGAACTTTTTTTTGAATAATTTTTGAAGTATTTTTTACGGATATGTCAGTGAACTTTCAAGGATTTACAATGATTCTTGATGAATTTTTCAAGACAGTTTTATTGATTTGTCAATGATTTTTGAGGATTTTCTTGAGATTTTTTTAAGTTCCTTTCCTCCAAGTTTATATTAAGGATTTGTATAGGATATTTTATGGATGTTTCAATTAATGTTTGATATCGAAAGTGCGTTTGATACATTATATAGATCTGTCATTCTTAGAAAACTCAGAGAGTGTTACTTCAAAGGCCACATATATTCCTTTATCCAAAATTTTATGACTAATCGAACCTTTAAAGTATCAGCTAATGGGAAAATATCTAACGAGATGATACAAGATAATGGCGTTCCTCAAGGTTCAGTTTTGAGTCCAACTCTTTTCATACTTGCTATAAACGACATCTGCAAATTCATACACTCTCCGGTAAAATTTGGATTATACGTTGATGATCTAATCATATATTGCCACGGAAAAAATACCATAAGTACTTCTAATCTAATCCAAGAGGCGGTAAACCAATTGAACCAGTAGTCCACTGATACTGGCTTCCAATTTTCCTGCACAAAATCAAAAGTTATCAAATTTACTAGAAGAAGAACTAGCAATTCTGACCCTAAAATAACTCTAAACGGAACATACTTACCTGTAGTGGAACAACATAAAATTCTCGGGCTTACCTTTGACACCAAGCTAAGCTGGAAACAACATATCAGAGACACCAAAACGAACTGCATGCATAGGCTTAATATCATTAAAACGTTATCAAATCACCATTGGGGAGCCGAAGAAGAGATCTTGTTAAGAATGTATAGATTGCTTATCCGATCCAGGCTGGATTACGGAAGTTTCATGTATATGACAGCCACAAAGTCTATCTTAAAAACACTCAATACAGTACACAACACTGCACTACGAATCTGCCTTGGAGCTTTTAGATCGAGCCCAGCTGAAAGTATGTACATCGAAGCCAATGAACTCCCTTTATGGTTGAGACGCCACCAACTTCTTATGACATATTCTGCTAGAATATCAGCTAATCCCCGAAATCCCGTATACTCATTAATAACCTCTATTCGCCCAAATCCAGACTTATCCAGATATCTACAACCTTTACCCCAAATTCTCCTTCCGCTACTTCATAATATTGACCTTTCAAAAACAACAGCTAATCCAACCCCGTCCGATGCCCCATTGACTAAATCTCTTCAAAAAGTCGATCTCTCTCTCTCCAGCTACAAGAAGCATGAAACACCAAACTGTTTTCTTAGACAAGCTTTCCTAAACAAGATCAACTCCTTTCCCCACGACACTATCCTCTATACCGATGCATCTAAAAGCAATTCTGGTGTTAGCTGTTCAGTCACTACCAATAGTACCATAGTCAAAACAAGTAAATTGCCACATTTTGTAAGTATACATACAGGTGAATTATTTGCGATTCTACAAGCCATAAACTATTTAACAGCAGATACAAAAATGGCCGCTATATGCTCTGATTCACTCTCATCTATAACATCTTCACTCAACACCCCCTAGTAAAAGCAATACATGACTCTTTAAAGAAACTCACGCAGCAAGGAACAACTTTAACATTGATCTGGATCCCTTCACATGTAGGCATTACTGGTAACGAGTTAGCCGATCGGGCCGCTAAAGAAGCTTTATCTTTAAATCTGGACGAAGAAACTATATATTACCACAAAGACCTGCAAAATCATTTTAAAGAGTTTATTAACTATTCCTGGCAAAATCAATGGAATGAAAACTCATCAAAACTCCATGAAATCCACCCTAGTATTCTTCCGTTAAAGCTGCCCTTCTTTTCTACCGCCTCACACATAAATATTTAATGACCTCTGAAGCTCCACCTTTATGTCAAAACTGCTCCAGTGTACTATCAGTCAGGCACATACTCAATAAATGCATACGTTACCATAATGAAAGGAAACATCATCATCTGACTGGAAATCTACAAGGGATCCTCAGTACAACAGGACAACTTACTGATCTCATCAATTTCCTGAAGGATACCGCCCTATATAATACCATATAATATATTATAGTGATACAAAATACTTTATAAATTATCATATGTTTACCAATCTCTGTATCTGTTACTAATTTTAGTATTGTAAAACATAGTAGCTGTGTCAATAACCGCGCTGTTGAGACATGTTAATTTAAATTAAAAAAAAAAAAAAAAAATAATTTTTAACATTTTCTTAAGATTGTTTGAGTATTTTATAATCATACTTTTTCCAATTTTTTTTTTTTAAGAATTTTAATAGTATATTATATACTAAGAGACTGAAAGGCATCTTTTACGCTCGGGAAACAATCACCTAAGGGATTAAAAGACACTTTAGTTCTGTGGTATATACGCTATTTTTTACACCGCGGTGCCCAAGGTCCCTTAAAATTGAAATAATTATTTACCTGTTAATTTTGTAAATATTTAAACGTAACAGTCAATTCTATTATTTGTAAGTTTCCTACTTCTGTTTAGGCCATCATGTTTGATATTAAATTATGTATTTTTTATAAAATACCGGCTCTTAAAAAAATTAAAAAAAACAAGGTTCCCGAATGGGGTGGGGGCTCGAACCCATACCAATTTCTATCCGCATTCAAATTACCTTTGCGCGAACCAACTGAGCTAATTCTGACAATAAAAAGTATTTGTAAAACCTTGTCTTATACGGATATTTTATGTAAATAATGACAGAAGATTTCGACTTTGTCTCTTTTAAGATAGTTTAGAATAAAATCGTAAAAAATATATGAAAAAGCTTACGATGATCTCGTAAAATGGTATTGGAGAAAAGAAAATTGAAGACTATACTACCGAAAATTGCTTCCTATACTCCTTTGTTGAAGTATTTGACAGTTCTAAATTAAATTAGAATGAACAAGGTGGCTGGTTTCAATTGTTTTTTATTTGCGGAACTAAAATATTTTAAATAAATGACTGAGGATGGTGTACACACTAGATATAAGGTGAAGAGTGAAAACGATTACATCAGTGTGTAAAATTAAATTTATTAAAATTAGGCTAAGCGCTTTCGGCATATTGTGCCATCATCAGAGCCTTCGTCAAAGCGATACCCCACCAGAAATATTTAAAAGCATGACAAGATTAAAATTTTAATAAATTTTTATAAAATTATATTGCAAAATAGCAAATCGCTAATGCAGGTACTCCTGATCTAAATTTCAATAAAATCAATAAATTTAAGTCAAATTGATTGACGATCAGACATTGTAGTACGGCATGGCCGGTGACAAGAGAATATAATTCTATGTATAAATAAAACTTTTGTTAAATGAATCAAAAAGGTTAAACAATCCCGAATTTATGCGCTACCCCTTAAAGTATAAAAAATCTTGCATATAAATAAAAATCGAACAGTAGAATATTTCGTGCCCCTTAGCTGTAGTCCACTTTCAAGTCTGTTTCTAGGATAGCTTGATACCAGCCGGATATCCAAATGACTGGATACTATAATTTACTCATAACTTGATGATGGATACTAGAATAGTCTGCAACTAGCTGGACACTAGAGCATCTAGTAACTAGCTGGCAATAGAATAATGGTCATCTAAATGGACACTAGAACCCTAAAATAAAAAAACCTCAAATAACGCACAAGAACTATCCCATGTAAAGACACTCCTAACTGGAGGCCTTCTCTACCCTACCACTTGTATTTAAATAAACCCTCCAGTTAAAATTAACCAAACAAATGCGAAAAAAAATAACCCATAAAAAAAGTGGAATCATTACTATTGACTTGAATTTAAAATAGGATACGTCATTGTATAACTGTTCAAACGACTGAAAAAAAAGCTGGTATGTACACAAAAAAAGATCTTACCTTTTTAACAAAAAGGATTCCAAATAGTAAAAAAAGACAACAATCTCTTTTGTAGCGGTAGGAAAACCGGGTTAAAATCGTCCCAACGGAGATGACATACATCAATCATCTATTTTCCAAAGGAATCTTCACTTAAGTTTCAACCACAAACTTCTTCGCTCAATCAACACGAGGAAAAAAAACTACCAGCCCACAAGCAACCAGTAGCGTTCTTCCCCGAACCAAGAAAAATGGTGGTTACCGTAAATTATAATCTAACAAAAACGAAATATTGATCCAAGAGGGTATGTTACTGAAGACTCACCTATATCAAGTCCACTTGTGACGGAGAGATAAAGATACTAATAAAGAATAGTAACGTTGTTCCCTATAACGAGAGTCCCTGAAATATATGGAAGAGGTCCGATATCAATAGAAAAAATAAGGATGACTTAAAATAAAGCGATATAGTCACTCAAGAATGGGAATTCTGCTAGGAGATAACCAAGGAAGAACATACTTAGATGACATTCAGTTTGGCATTTATAATCTCAGTGTGTATGGAATGGACTGCACAAATAAAAAGGTAGTGTACTCTGTGAATACATATGAAGGGTTTAAACCAAAGCTATTAGTTGACTAACAGTAGAACATCTTGTTCCTTTTTTAGAACTAATCGATGAAACGAATGCAAGTATAGGCGAACGTATGACTGAAGGTCGCTAACGCCGCACGGGCTTAAAAGGGAAAGGTAATAATATAAACTAAAATACCATCTACAAGGACTATCAAAATAGTAGATTCTGTAACAAGGTTAGAATGAAAAATTCGACACGAGTGGAAAATTCTGAACGCGAGCGAAAGCGAGTGTGAGGAACCACGAGTGTCGAATTTTTTCATTCTGACCGAGTAACAGACTATATTTTCTCCACGATCAAAAAGTGTAAATCAAAATTAAATTAAATCTGAACACAAGTTATTTGTTGACATATTTGTATTACATTGTATTAATATTTATAGTGCTGTGGTACACTTACCGAAATTAAAATCTGGTGCATTGGTGTTTTTTCATAATTTACAATTTCAGATATTATTAAATTCTATATCTACTTCACTTGATTTTTGACTCATTATTTTGTTTAAATTAAAACTTTTTTGAAAATAATTATTACCGTCGCCATTTTATATCTGACACTGACACTTTTGAAGTCCGAGGCAATCCATATTGTTTAGTTCGATTACAGAAAATCCATTCTTTACCTTGATAAAGAATGAAAATACATGCAAAATGCATAAGAGGCAAGTATTATAGAATAAATATTCAGACTCTAGAGTGTAAATGTTTACATTCTATTATTAAAAATGATTTCAGAATTCATACATTCAGTAATGGTCGTGGAGAAAGGTATTTTACTTAACACAAAAAGTGTACCGTTACAAGCCAGTCCTTCCTACATACTATTTTGTCTTTATTAAATCGATGTATTCTGTTATTTAACTGAGTCTACTGGAATACCATTATGTATATCGATTCGGCAGTATAACTTAGACATAGTTAAATTTTAAAAGCAATTTCAGCTTCTTTTCTGAAAAAACTGGTTTGTGCCCATATTAATGTTGTTTAATTCAAACCTTGCTTTTAATATACCATGGGTACATGCTAGTTGCGCCTCTAATTGAAAGAGGTATTTAGTTTTTTTTGGGCCACACAGAATAACCTTAAATAATAATATATCGTAGTTCATTAAACTAGTTATAATTTAAACAAAATAATGGTTGAGACGTGAGTTATACGTAACCTGATATAACAAGGTAACGCCGACAGGTTGAATGCCGGCCGTTGCCCAGGTCAGATTCTGTTTATTGTTGTATTTGCATATATAGGTTGTTATCTCTTTGAGAGGGGTCATTTTTGATTCGTTATTCATTCTTGATTCTTGATCAATTATCGATGAGTTAACGATTTATTATATTGTAGTAAACTTGTACCAGTGAATAAATTTATTGTTGAAAGTATATATTGTTTAAGTTCCAAATATTGAGATAGTCTACCTTACTATCCAACATCACCTCGTTCTATGGTTTATAAAGTAGAATATTTATGTTTGAAAAATAGAATACTACAAACAATAAATCAAGAAAAATATCGACCACCGATCAATCATTCTAGTCGATATTACCCAAATTGTGAAGGTTAGCTTTAAAATAAATACATAGAAAAGTTCGCACCAAAAGAAGATTATAGATACAAGTAGAAAATACACAATACCTTAGTGCATCTAACAATATCATACAATTCACATTAATTTGATGTATAACAGTTCTTACCTTGTCCAAAATTGTAAAATTCTTATAAAAACACGTATTAAAATACAACGGCTCATCAACATAGTATATTTCACATTGTATCACTTAGACAAAGATTGCTACTTGGACTTAATGAAACATTCTTAGAGAAGAACTTTGAAGTGGGGAGAGATGACGCATAATTTTTGAAACTTAAATATGATCAATATTACCCCACGGTCGATATTACCTTTACATAACTTTGTTATAATATATAATCCAGAGAATGAACTAAGAACCCTAGACTCGAAAATAGTACCGTCTGATATAAAAATAATGTTGTAGTTTAATAACAATTTCAAAAAATATATATTTTTATTGGTGAATCTATTTTGAAAGTTTTTACATCGAAGGAAAATAACATTAAATTTCGCTACAAACCGCATATCTTAGGTACAACTGTACGTCTGCTTGTAGGTGTAGATTGTCGTTATTTTAAATACCGCTCGGCAAACACAATCTAGTTTACCAAAATTAATTATGGAACATGGATGTAGACACGTATATAGTCACGAATAATGAATTTGAAGATGGTTGCATAGTGAAATGAGGGATTACAGGTGTTTTTACAGTTTGTTAATTAAGTGTTAATTTTAGATAATAAATTATAATATTACACCTAAATTCCCTTATCTTTTACAAAATAGAGACCTGAACAACATACTGTTAATATGCCTTATAATTTTATAATATTATTTATTTAATTTAAAAATATTGTATTAAAATTACAAAAACCAAAATGTCGGCAATTTTTGACGCTATTCTCGATGAGCTAGGCAAAAACTAAATACAACAAAACTGGCTTAAATTTTAATGCTTTACAAGAATGTGTAGTCAGACTGTACCAAATAGCAACAGGAAAGAAGCTACAGATATCAAGATATACACATCATATGATCACCAAAAAGGGATCCTAATATCACAATGAAATATATTTTTCTCTCAATTTGTCTTTTCCTTATTTTTCCTTTCCATTAATTTATCATCTTGTTTTAGTTTATATATTCTTCATTGTATTCTTATTGTTCTTAGCTACCTGTCAAACTTATTATTCTAATCTTATTCTTGTGTTAAGATTTGACGATAAGATAATTGGAATCTGCCTAGTCTCTATATATTTGTTCTTTAATGATATTGGCTCCAACTCCTGTTTAAATCTTTTAATATTGATACGTTCTGATTAGTAAAAGTATTATTGAAATAAATTGTACATTTTATTGAACAAAAAAATTTTATAAAATGACAGTAACTGGATTAAAAGGTGACAATATAAGTGCAACTTTTACGTTTATTCATCTTTATGAATATGAATTCCAAGCACTTTATTGAGATTCGCCTTGCTTTTGAAGTGAATTTGCGCGATTCAACCAGAAATTGAGATTGAATCGCGCAAATTGACTTTATAATTATTAAGTAGCGATGAAAGGCGAAGGTACTAGTTGATTTTACAATGTACGTCCTTCCGACTCTGTCTGACTGTTTGTCTGTCTATCTTAAAGTTCTGTCAACAAGAGCTTTTTGGATCAAACTTTTTATTCGCCTCAGAAAAATATGAACGAAGTGTCATTCGATTCAGAATAGCGCGTAGATAATTTTTGAAAAAATTCAAGAGCCGCTTGCGAAAATTGCAAAAGTTAGAAACAATTAACTAAAAAAGAAAATTGGGGATTGGGTTTTTGCAAATTTGAAAAAAGAGTCAATAAGAAGAGGAAATTTACCAAAAAAAAAATACCTCCCGGAGCTGTAGGCCCAATATTTAGAATTTTCCCAGAGTGTTGAAAATACGTCCGAAAACGGGGACTACGGCTTGGTTAAGCGCTTCCCACTCTTGACCTTTAATGAATAAATATTATTTAAACTTATTAAATATGAAAATTAAAAATTGCAAAAATTCATTCAACTACTGGATACATTTATGAACAATAATCCGCGGTCAAAAAATTTTTATCACGATTTTTCTATTAATTATGCATTAGTTAATTAACATTTTTTTTCCTACTTCAACAAGAATATTGTAAGTGCGATAATTTTTGTTCCTTTTTTGGACCTATTTTTGAAAGGTCTTAGAGGAGATTCCGGTTGGAAAAATTAAAAAATGTTATTCTTCACTTTGTTATTAACAATATATTACTATTGATCCAGTTTTTTCAGATTTCAAATAAAAATAATTTTTAAAAATTTTTATTTTCTGTTTTTTACAAAATTGTTATAAACAAATGCGTTGTTTATAATTTAAAATTTTTTTGGAAACATATTGTTTGATGCAAATTATTTTAAAAAAAAAAATATTACTTAAAAACGTATTTTTTTAATTAACAATTTTTTTCTACCATATAAATAATTTTTCTCAAAAAATAACACATGGTTGTTTTTGTTTCATTATGTGCAAAAAGAAAAAAAATATATAAAAAAAATGTAATTGTTTATAACAAACTCTTTATTAAATAAACAATGAAAATTTAAATAAAAACAATGTTTTTTTTGTTCCTTAATAATAATTACAGGTGATAGAAAAAATTGTTAATTAACAAATACGGTTTTAAGCAATTAAAAAATTTTTTAAGGAACAATTTTTTAAAAAAAATCATAATTTCCATCAAAGATTATGTTTCCAAAACAGAAATTTTAAATTATCTTATACACAACGAATTTGTTTATAACAATTTTGTAATCAATAGAAAATAAAAAATTTAAAAAATTATTTTCATGTGACTTCTGATCATAAAAAACGAATCAATAGTAATACGAAAACAAATGTTTTTTTCAATGATTAATCAAGTTTTTTAATTTTTAACATAAGTAAAATTTTAATAACAAAGAAAAATAACAATTTTTTAATTTTTCCAACCGGAATCTCTTCTGAACTCTTTCAAAAATAGGGTCAAAAAAGAAAAAAAAATCAGATTTGTTATTTAACAATTATTGTACAATTAATGTTCATGTTCAAGTATAAAAAAATTGTTAATTAGCTAATGCATAATTAATAGAAAAATCGCAATATAAATATATCCAGTAGATGGCTGAATTTTTTCAATTTTTAATTTTCAAATTTAAAAAGTTTAAATAATATTTATACATTAAAGGTCCAAAGCGGACAGCGCTTACGCAAGCCGGAGTCCCCGTTTTGGGCCGTATTTTCAACACTCTGGGAAAATTATAAATATTGGTCTTACAGTTCTGGTAGCTACAGTTTTTTTGGAAAATTTCCTTCTCTTTTGAATCCTTTTTCAAATTTGAAAAATGTCAAATAGTGGAGATATTTGCACAAAACCAATCCCCATTTTTATTTTTCAATTAATTGTTTATAACTTTTGCAATTTTTGCAAGCGGCTCTTGAATTTTTTTCAAAAATCATCTACACACTATTCCTAATCGAATGACACTTCGGAGAAAAATATTTGACAAAAAAAGCACTTGTTGACTAGATTATGAACATTAACTCAAGAACGGTTACGAATTTTGGAACAGACTGGGTTTGTTGATAGTGAGATGAATCTCTCTTATTATGAACGTAAATTTTTTATGAGTTAAATAAAGAAACTGCGATAAAGTAAGAAAGAATGGATCATATATCCGTCTGCTACGTATAAATGTGTCTAGACTTGAGAACTGTACATTCTAATGGAAAATAGTTTATTGTTGAAAATATATAGATATTTAATTGTGAATGTATGTAGGTACTATGGAAAAATGTAAAATTTATTTACTGTAGTAAATTAGTTTATGTGACGGGAAAGTATCAAGAGCTGCTATGAAAAAATCAAGATAGTTTTAGAATCAGCGCATAATAAAAATTTCCAATATTACTTCTTCGTAATTTTGTTAAAATAAATATTAAATAACAGATCACCTTGCATAATAGCAAAAATACCATATAAAAATAACAAAAGTAAAAGGACGAAACTATATCTTTTTTCCTGCTTTTATTTGACTAGTTCAAATCAATAACGGTCTCTTACATAATCAATAGTTATTTTCATAATAACACACCGTTTATAGGAATCAAAAATTCTTGTATTACTTAGTTCTTGGGGTAATTTAAAATTAATTGGTCAATCCGTTAATCATGTCCGTTGTTATTGATGGGATACCAAATTAATCTTGGTGAAATTTCGACAGTTTTTTTTATATGACTAAAAATAAACTCTGTTTTCCTATGAGTAAATATTTAGCGACTCTTAAAGTAAATAGATACATCGAAATTTTTGGAAAGATATATCGATAAAAATTTTGCATCATGAATATTTTATATTTTTTTGTTTATTGTTACATTAATATCTGACAATTTTGGACAAATCCCAAATAGCTATAATTAAGTAGTCATTGCGATAAACCCCGTCTGGTCGCAATTCTTCATATCTCCCGTCGCGTCATTCGGTTGGGTTGGAAAACTTTGCTTTTCGCTTTCCCCGGGGTATCATTCATAACAGTCGCAACCATAGATATGGGAGTATTAGAGAGTCGGGTCGTAAATAAGGCGTTGCTAGTTGCCTATACATCAGTTTCATGTCTGTCTAGCGCCGATACAAACCATCCATCAGGGCCGTTCGCCAACACCCCATTCTATCCCCTGCAGATTCTCAAGGCACGCTTGAGTTCTCGCTCTACCTTTAAATGAAAAAGACTAGATCGGTTTATGAGAAAAAATGGCCTTCTCGATTGATTCCGAAGGTTTTTTTAGAATTAATTGTTCAATTCCGCTGAGAGGACCTTATGTAGTTATTTGCAACATTAAAGTTATTTATGTTCTGATCGAAATATTCTTAATAAACAAGAGTAAATAGTAACAAAATATTTGAATCATAACAACCCTAAAAATATAGCCGAAAGTAATGTCCCTTGTAACGCAAAAGTCATAACACGATTTTGTAGTTTTTCACTATTGTCACTCGCTCACTTTGACGGTTGACATAAAATTTATTTAAACGTCTAAAATAAAAACAATAAATCTGTAAAATATTTGTGTTATATTTTCCTTTTTTCGGTTTTTTTGGTAGGCGAAGAACAGTTGTGTGCCACACATGCAGAAAACGCTTTAGCAGCCCGCGTCTATTAGATGTACAAGCGAGCAAAGCGAAGCAATGACAGATAATAGCCACGGTCTGCTAATGCCCATTTTCTGCCCTTGTAACACAATATACTATTTAACTTGCAAATAAAATTTGGTGTTAAAAAGAAACATGCTTATAATTTTTCGGCGTGTTACTGACAAAGAAAAAATATTCTGTCAAATAAACTTCTTGTTCACTTTATTTTTCACTTATATTCTGAACTAAAGATTTCAATTTAATTAAAAGTCTGTTAACTTTTTCTGTTCGCTCCATTTGCGGTTACTGTCAATAACAAAGGTTCAAACTCAAGGGAAACAAAATAAACCCGAAACAGTTCCTTTACACAATTAAGTTCATATACATTCCACACCGCAAGTTATAAGCATTTGAAATTCAAATTGGCTTTTTTAACTTTTATATTAAAAAAATTGGACTGTAACGCTTATGAATCCCTAATCACACGAAAACGAAATTATCAATCAAATCATAAAAGAAACGAAGTACGATATGAATTATTAATGATCGGGAGCGGTTCATAAAAGTGTTTTTTGACGAATACTTGTTTGAAATTTACTATACTCCACGCGAAATAATAAATGCTCATTATATATTCATAACGTGTAACAAGTGTCTTAAAAAAATAAGCGTCCTCCGTCAATATTTATCACAAATTTATTTAGGTCAACCAAATTACAAGTCACTAATGAAAAAACGTTCTTTTTATTGTGGTTTTTTTATTTAATACAAAAATGATAATAAGAAATTTATATCACCCATTTTTTTCATACGGCGATTACAAAGTTTGTAGATATTTCTTAATTAAGCATTTCTCCTAATTTCTAATCTTTTGGCATATTTGTAGTACCCGACATTCAAAAGAATTTTAATTGATTCCAAATTATGGATCCAATACTACTTTAAATGAGAATGAATCTGAGGTATCATAACCAATTTCCTCGCCAATAAAAAAGATCCACATTTTACGTGTATGAAAGATTTACTTTTTGATAAGCTGCACGTTGATGATGTGACCTCCCACCCCCTGGCCAGTTTATCTCATGAAAAAGGCGAATACAAAGTAACAACCCGATGGCCATTTCGGTAAGAAACTTCCGTGCTCAAATTTATCACAAAGTATACCTGATCGTCTAGTATTGTTAAGTTAGGACCCACATTGCAATTAATAATCGTAGTAATAATAATAGCATTATTATTAATAATTGTAATAACCTCAGAAATTTATATAAAGTTGGATGACAAGTGAACATAAATCAAAACACAAAAATCTCAAGAAAATATTTATTCATTAAGAAAATTTCCTGAAGAATGATGGCGCCATTTGGCATAAAAGGTGTAGGGAAGACCATACAATCGGAAAACGTAACCACCATCGTAATGAATGTATTAATTATAAATTAACCAATTGTGTTGACAATAAATAAATTTATGGAGCTTCTAAAAACTCGATCCAATGAATACCTACCCCCAAGACTTTTACCAAAGAATATTTCCAAGTTCTTAATAACTTTAAGTAAATACTGTAAATGTCATCAGATTAGGTGCACTCTCTCTCTGCATTATTGGCAATTTTGCTCTTTTAATGGATATCTGGGATATCATCTTTTATTATTGTTGTTTGTATATCGGAAATATCATCTTTTGTATGGACAATCCTACTGAGTTACGACCGGATCAATATCAGCGATGCAACCCTTATGTTCAAACTGAATACTCGTTGGACCATAATTTAGAAAAATATAATGCGATTGACACAATACGCCTTTGCGTAACACTGAAAATATATTTTAGAAAAATATATCATAAAAGTTGTTATTTAGGATGGTACAATTAACTGATGAATGACACCCTCCCTCGTGAACCCACGAAAGATGGAAATCTTATAAGCTGGTTCAGTCGATACCTATTTAACCTTTTGCTCAGGAGGCACTATAAGAAGTTGGCGTATTAAAATATGCAAATACTTATTCTGATTAATTTGTACGAGGACAAAATAAATCTGGAGAAGAAATTATCATTTACGATGAGAGATGTAAAAATGGGTAGTCGCCGAAATATTAAGCGTCGGGACGAATAGCGTAGCCACGCCGAATGGATATCGAATATTGTAACTTCTGCTAATGGCGTTCGTAGGTTAATTTGTGGGAATGGACTGGGTTTTGAAGAAGTAAAAGCCAACTGTTTGGCTGTGAATCCCCTTGTTATGCCCAGTTATGACGTAAACATTTTACGTCATAATCTTGTGTGGTCCATATTTCCTTTTAATTCTCATGAATATTATCTAACCTTCAATATTTAGACGTAAAAAGAATTATTTTCTAATATTTTAACATTCCAGCTTTTGTAATTTAAATTGGGACATTTCAAATTGTTCAAGTGTATCTTTTCTGTTGTAGAAACATGTACCTACAGAAAGAAGAATGTCTTTTGAGGAAACCACTTGACTTAGATAAC
The DNA here is from genome assembly GCA_963243735.1 of Neocrepidodera transversa. NCBI lineage: Eukaryota > Metazoa > Arthropoda > Insecta > Coleoptera > Chrysomelidae > Neocrepidodera > Neocrepidodera transversa. The sequence continues at coordinate 27,688,931 of OY725340.1, read as the reverse complement.
TAGATAAACAGAACACATTAAATATAATATGTTTCGATTGTCTCTCTAAAATTTCAGGAAACAAACTTAATAAGACGAGACAAAATACCATTAGAAATTGCTAAAAAAATTAAAATAATATACCGGGGGTTGGTTCGTCATATTAAGAAGCAACAACTTTCTTTAATTTCCCAATTTTTTTATTTCTTGTACCTCCATCGTTAAATTAATTTGATGATTTAACAATATATACCATCAACCAATGACAATCCTCTTTTTCTCTAACACACGCACCAATCAAAACAAACTGTATATATGAAAACACTACGACACGATTGCAAAATGTTACTTTGAAGGTTTTTGAAATTGTGACAAACTTTTGATTATTCAAATAATAATTTAAAAATGTGTTAAATAAAGTGTGGGGACAAACACGGTATAGTCTTACATCTGCATTCAATCAATGTAGGTCTTGAGGCAGTTATCGTGGACAAATAGACACACAGACACACAGACAGATCATACTCTGGAAATGGTTTCAATCTTCTCGGGGGACCTCAAAATGAATATTTGAATCGATATCTCAATTTTTTTTTGTTGCCCGTTCACTATACTTTTCCTTTGATGGGTCCGGGAAAGTAAAATTTAGTTTTGATTTTTAGAACGCATTAAAATTACAAAAAAGTTGCAATTCTTAAAAATATACGCTGTTTTTGAAGCAGATAAAATTACCATCGGATTCTACAGATTTAAAGCAGTTCGAAAATGAATCACTCGTAAAATTGGTGGGTTTTACCTGCTAAAAAAAAAATTCTGAAAGTTTAATTTTTGGCATTTGCATCCAGGGTTAGAACTTTGCATAAATTGATTGATTTGTACCTTTTTTATCGGTAATTTAGACGAGCTGGCTAAAGCGCTGGTTTATACTAACATTTTCCTCGAAGACGTGGGTTCGATTCCTAACTCTCTCAACTATTTTGATATTTATTTTAATAACATGTCTTTACATCTATGAATTGAAATTTTTTTTTTATAAAAGGGTAAAAAAATGTTTCCGTAAAAATGCGAAAATGGGGAATAATAGAAAAAACGGGAAAATGATAGGGAAAATAGGACAAAATAAGAAACACGTTTTCCCTGGAAAAATGCGAAAATTTTGAAAAAAAAAGTTAATATATGGAAAATGTTTTTCATGTCAATAAAGGGGAAAAATAATTGGAAAAACAGAAAAAAGATAGGGAAAATAAATAAAAATAAAGAAAGAAAGAAAAATGTTGTAAAAGAGGAGACAATAGGAAAAAAAGAGAAAATGGGATAAAATAGGAATAAGTAAAGGAAGAAATAGAAAAAACACGAAAAAACAAAGGAAAATAGAAAAAAGTTGGAGAAAAAAACAGAAAAATTGGGAAAAACAAAGGAAATAAGGGAAAATAGGGAAAAAGAAACGAAGGGAAAAAATTTAAAAATTGGAAAAAGCAGGAAAAAATAAAGTATTGAAGTATGAGCAGTCGTGACGAACAAAAAAAAACGCCAAGCAAAGTTCGGTCACCCAGGCACTAATTGTTGAAATGGTATTAATATTTGATAAAATAAACACAATAACATTTAAACTCTTCTTTTCTTGTGTCACAAATTAAAATGATATGATTTACTTGGTAGTTTGAAAAATAAAAACAAAAAAAAACAAAAAAAGGAAAATGAGAACTACACCACCGCGCTGTAGCATTTTCTCGAAAAGATTATATTCTGACGCACTATTATTGAAATCAAAGATTTCAAGAACCGAAGAGAAATTTATTACTACATGAGACCATCAAGATGAAGAATAGAGGATTTGGACTGGTAAGCCTAAGAGCAGATTCGGAAAACCACAAGACTAATGGAATCCAAGATCACTAAGACGAACTGCAGAAGCAACTAAGATCGATCGAAGAAACGACGAGATATCATAGGGATCGACCGAAGAGCAGCCCGAGGCCCCAATCTTCGACAAAATCCACAAGTCAGAGATCTAGATCGTCGAAATATCGCTGGGTAACTTTTGGGTAATTTTAGATTGATTATAATGAATTCAAACCAAGTCAATAGCACCTAGGAAAGATAAAACAAATCAAAAATAAGTGACATTTGACCTGTAAGTGTTTAAAGTCGTAGAATCCAATTATATAAAAATGTAACGGGTGTTCCATTGGAATTTCCAATTGTCATGTCATTTCCGGTTAAAGCGGATATCGGCCATAATGGATTTTGATTTAAAAAATCCAGAAATAGCTCTATTATAATAGACCAAAGTTTGGTATAAATCTATTAACCCGTTTAAAAGTTATAGGGGTGGCCCGTGACCCATTTACACCCGGTATATATTGACACAAGTAATTCTAAGTGGAAATTTATGTATTTTTTATAAAATACCTTAATACAAGAAAGATTTTTTTTCATATAAATTTTTTTAATATAAGAAAATGATTCGTTTGATTTACTTCAAAATTTATTTTCTTCTTTTTATAACATTTAGATAAAAGTTTGTTGAAAAAATTTTTTTACTTAAATTTATTTCTTTTAGTATTTTATCAATTATATACCATGATTGTTAAATTTATTAATTTAGACAAAAAATTAATAATCTCCGACCCCAAATACATCCACATACCAAACTTCTTGAATTTATTAATTTTGACAAAAAATTTAATCTTATACCCCAAAAGCCCCCACATACCAATTTTGAATAGAATCGAACCACACTTATACTTCTCGTCCGCCATCTTGGAGGCCCCATTTTGTTTTTCACTAACAACATTTAGAAGTTATGACAAAGAAAACAATTTTGGGTGATTTTTTGTAGGCTTACATTGCGTTTAGAAACCTTTATAAATAATTTTCATGGCACCACGCAGTTTCATAAAAATTACAACGGACAGGTTAATTGTTAGTTTCAATTGTTCTATATAATGATTAAAAAAGTTAATTGTGATTAATTCAATTGTGATTGATTTAATTGAAAATTGCAATTAATATAGGTTAATCTAAATAAATTAATTACAAAGTGCAATTAACAAATAATTGTGATTACTTTTAATTGCAATTAAATTAATTACAATTAATTTTTTAATCAATTAATCAATTGATTAAATTGTTAATTGATTGATGCCCAACACTGTACACAATGAAATAACTAGCTACACATTAAAAATAAATACAATACAAGAAAAGTCCATCCATAATAATCTGTTATCTTCGTAGTCTGGCACTCTGCATTCTCAGAAGCTGTAGATAGTAGTAGTTTTTTCTGTTTTTTCCTTTGGGAAGTCTTAGGCGACGAATCGTCATGTGGTAATTCTATAAAACTTATTTTATACTGGTGGTATCAAATCAAGCAATGTCATTATGTATTTGTATTTGGGATGTTTTATGTTTATAGAATTATTATATAACGATTTTAGTTGTCTTGTACTACGCGGCCTTCCGACCTGTTTCTAGTTAAATGTATAAAAAGTCCTCAGAAAGAAAGAGTTTCTTTACATTTCATTTGAAATGGAGATGCCTTTTCGACCCTAACCCACCTAAGTGATCTCCATCAAAAATCACATCCATCGTTATAGTGTTTTGCACTTTGTTTAATGCCGGTAAATTAATAAAAAAAGAGGCGTTTTATCTCATTTCATAAACATATTTGTATCTAAATATTAATGCAAAATTGGATTCACTGAGCCATGTGATACTCCTTCACTCGTCGTTCGTCCAATATAATACCGTGGATTATATCGACTATTTTAGGCGTGGTGACTGAAACGTTAATTTTAATTAGTTCATAATTAGTAATAAATGTGATTTAAGCTCAATTCTTTTTATTATGGGTTAGAATTAGAAATATATCAAAAAGTATAATATTAAATAAAAAAAAAATTTGGACGCCAGTCTAATAGATTTTTTGATGTATTTAGAAAAAATGGACAAAAAAAATGATATATTTCAAATCCGTCCTTTCCTCCTTTTTGTGGGTTTAAGGAAATTAAACTCAAATTAAACGTTATATTTGTTTTATTTTATATGAAAAATTTAACAATCCTTAAGAGACTTTTTCTTTTGATTTCTTTGGAAAATTTAACTTGGCTTGGTTTTTTTCTTGTCTTTGAGTTTCTTGCAAAAAGTTTCTAGATCCGGCAGTAAAAGATGTCATGCTAACAGCAAGTGCTGGTCCAGTAAGAAAAGAAAACCCGTTCCAAAAGACTCGTTCCGACTAAAAAAAACGTTCGGTCCGAAGAAAAACTTACTTCAATAAGGACTAGTTCCAAAAGAAAAAGTTCAGCCCAAAAAAAACTTGCTCGTTCCAGAAATAACCCTACAAGTTCACATAAAGTGAATATAAGACAAAAATCTTATAAATTACCAGATTTTGTGGTCTCTGTTAAAAAAAATAATGTAGAACAAGAATAATATTAATATGAAATACATGAATTTTTAGATCAAAATATGAAATATAAAATAATCAATTGAATTTTAAGACAATCTGTAAAAAGAAATTAAAAATAGATTCTCTTTTTGTAATCGAGACTGAAAGAGCACCATAAATATCAGATAATTTATATTATTATAAAAGGTAAGATATGAACTTTTAAGTAAATAATAAAAAAAATATACCAGCATAAAAATAATTAAACATATCAGTAAATAAAGGGGACATAAGTGAAAATATAATATAATATAATAAAAACTTACCCTATAAAACCTATAAAGAAAAGAAAAGGAATCTTAAATAAGCGACACAAACGATATAAAAGTCAATTATTCTGACTGAAGAGGTAAAGAGAGGAGAGAATTGTTAACATTAGTAGAGTCATTCTACTGAAAAATAAGCCGAGTTTCGTAAAAATTTGAAATATAGCTAAGGCACAACGACAAAAAGTTTCGTAATTATACCAAAAATAAGATGTGATTTTTGCCTGGATTGGTTTGGGGGAACCACGCCTAAAACCCGAAAAACAGGTTTTTGAGGTATTTTTTGGGTCGATTTACTAGTTTTATTTTTTTTGAACCCGTTAGACTTCTAGCTAAGATTTGGAATTTAATCCCTTTTATTTTCAACGATTGAGGAATCTTCAGTAAAAATTTGGAGTGGCTACGATCATTTCTCCCCCTGAAATAGATACATATATACGTTTTTTGGGCTAAAAATTGAAATATAGCAATTTTGGTCAAATATCTGCCGAATCGGATGAACTTTGGTAAAATAGTGAGTTATGATGACCACAATAGATGGTCTAAAGATAAAGTTAAAATATGTAATATTTTTGGTTAAAATCTAAATTTGGCCGATTTACCACCTAATTTTGAAGTGGACCCCATTATAACCAACGAGTCGTAGAGTACTCTGCTTGGGCTTAAATTTATAGGTTATTTTATATAGTTTCACATGGTTTAGGTCCGTATAACATGGCTTTTGAGTTTTGCTCATTATTTGGGCATTTACGGTATATATATTTACAGGCTCTTTCTTTATCTTTTATAAAATGATAAGTGTGATATATCACTGAATTATAACTACGAAACTTTTTGTCCTTGTGGCTTAGTTATATCCAATTTTTACGAAGCTCGGCTTATTTTTCCGTAGAATGACTCCACTACATGTGAAAGACATTTTATAGTAATACCAAGAAGACAGGGCAGTAAAGATAAGTTGAGAAAAGGACACGATGCGAGGAAATTAAGAGGGGATATCAAGCGAGTCTGACATTAGGATATATTTCTCAGAAGAATAATAAAAATACAGTGTTGTACAGAAAAAAAATGTAACATGACTTCAATTGGGCGTCCAGAACATTCGGTGGTACGACCATACTGAGACTGAATAAACCTGTGGTGGATGGTTCCAATCGATGGTGAAGAAGTCCCATAATATTTATTAAGATTTGATTTGCTTTACATGATGGTTTTTCTGCCAAAAAATAGGGTTTAATGCTCGTACTCGTTTGATTTAAATCGCTATCACAACGAAAATATTTGAGTGATACGTCTGAAGATTTTAGCGCATTTTTTTGAAAGATGTTTCTTGGTAGGACAAAATTGGATTTGAGGTAACAACACCACCTATTGCAATTTTCAGGGACTTAATGACCCTGTCTCATTCTAGAAATGAAACTATTTTCACGTCGCTATTTAATATACTTATAAAACAATTTATTAACATCAATTTATGCTGTTGAAAGTGCATATAAAAATACGCTTCTGGGGAACTAATTTGCTTAGATATATAACGCGACTTTATGTTACTAAATTAAATTCCTTTATCCAGGAGATAATGTGTCAACTGAAACCTTACGATATAATTAAGGGATTATAGAAGTTAACGTTAAAGGTGAAGTTAGACAATAGTGTTATGTAAGCAAAAGTGTGACAGGTCAAGCGCTATGCCAAGTCGTTAACATAATGGACCTTTTACCAGTAGCGTACTCGTATACACAAATCATACGTTGTTTTATTATACAGATTCATTACTTATACAGATATTAAGGTTAAATGATTTTTAGAAAAATGAGCGAAGCCGAAAATTGCATATAGAATTGCTAAAGATATAAACAAATAAACATTCGAATAAAAATTTATCTAGCTTTTTGCAATTATGTCAAAAATTAAAAGAGACGAAAAATAATGAAAAAAAAAATCCTAAAAATAAGGTCCTAAAATCACAGAACTCCATCTTAATTACTAATATTTTGTGGCAAGTACATTTTTATTTATTGTATTAAAACTTCATCACCTTGACACTTAACAGCGAATTTTTATTTAATTTTTAAAAAAATGGGCCTATTGCTAATATTTTTTTTTAAATATTTTCGTTTAAATTTAAAGTCAGAAACAGTCACAGAAGCTAATAAAAATATTTCGCTTCGTGAATTATATTTAATGCGTTAATATTATTGCCCCATTTTTCCATGTCGCTATCTATTAGTTATTGATTATTTAAGGTACCAAAAACTACCTTTTTTAGTCTTTTTGGTTGGTACCAGTTTTAAGTATTTATGTAGATTTCACTTAAATTTAATTTATAGATATGGATTAGAAAATTACATCTACTGGTTGTGAATAAGTTAATAAAATAAAAAAAGTAATTTTTTTGGAAACATCGCATAGAAAACGGATTAAATAATGTACATTAATTAATAATGTACAAATTCCTACGGTTAAATTCCAGAATTACACGAATATCTTATGGCGAATACAAACCTGTTTATCTAAAGTTGCAGTTTCATAGTCGTAAAATAGTTCAAATGTCTCAACAGACGGTAAATGTACACGTAAAATCTCATAATTGTCTCAACAAATTATGCAATATATTTTAGATACTTAAATTTCTTTGGCAACAATTTGACATTTTTAACGATTTTGAAGGTTTTTATTAATTTTCTTTTTGGCAATTTCTGGCAGTTTCATACAATTTTTATTCGAATATTTTTATTACTCTTTTTTGTAACGTTTGACAGTTTTTTACATATTTTGAATAGTTTTTTTAATTTTTGTAGAAATTTTTATTAGTTTTTTTGAATTTATATCAATTTCGAATGTTGACAATAGTGTTATGTACCTATTGCAAAAGTGTGACAAGTCACAGGTCTTTTCTTGCAACGTGTGACAGTTTCTTACAATTTTTGACCAATTTTGGAAGATTATCTTTATTTTGGAGAAGTTTGTTATAATTTTTTTCGATTTTTTGGAGTTTCCTTAAAGTTTTTTACCGGTTCTTGGAATTTTTATTGATTTTTAGGGTTTTACACTTCTAAACCCTATAGGGGAAGTTTTATAATATGGTTCTGTCTGTCTGTCTGTCCGTCCGAGTAAGGCGGCAAACGGTAATAAACTCAGCATACCCTGAATAGCTTACAAATAGATTTTTAGATTTTTCTGACTTCAGGTTTCAAAACTGGTTTTACAAACCTGAACCGAAGTGATACTCCTGGTTTTAAAAATTCCGACGTGAAATTTAACGCTGAATCGCTATTTGGAACGGATTTGAGATATCTTTTACGGTTCATTTTTTTTATAGTTTCACCCAATTTCAACACTTTTTGAAAGGTTCTGAATCCTTTTCTTCATTTTTATAAGTTTTTATTCTTATTTGTAGAAGTTTTTTCGATAGGTTTTTACAATTTTTAGCTTTGAAGGATTTTTTTATAAAGAATTTTGACAGATTATAAATATTTTTAATAAATTTTAATTATTTTTCGTTATTTTTGTAGCAATTTTAACAGTTTCTTTAAATTGTTTTTAAAATTTATGTTTGACGGTTTTTTTACTATTTTTGACCAATGTTGACGGATTTTCTTTATATTGTAGCTATTTGGTGATTTTTTTTATAAATTTTGATATTTTCCTACAACTTTAAGTAAAAGTTTCAGTTTTGTAGTTTCTTTACTGTTTATTTTAATTTTTATAGATTTTGACAGTTTATTACAATTTTTAGCGTCTTAATTTACTTTTATACCAGTTTGACATTTTCTTCAAATTTTTGACTTTTCGTTATAATTAAAATATTTAAATTAAATCGTACACGGCACAAATTGGGAAAAGAATTAAGTTAAAATTTTGAGAAGCTTCAAATATAAGGTACAAGTTGAACCTCCGCTCGACAGATGGAGATACTCGCTTCCGTGTTTTTTAGACGGCCAGGCTCTTATCGAGTAGGACGATCCAATCCGTTGTCGGTAGTTGGTGTGGCAGTACAAATCTGAATAATACTGGCAGTCCTTCGACCTTTAGAGACAGGTCAAGCTGAAGAGGATGAAGCCAAGTTCCATTGTACCGTACCGGAACCGTCAATCCGACCGTCACGCCAGCCTGGAAAACGTGCCTGTACCGTCCGAACCATCACCGATAAAGAATCGCGTTGCACACCGGATTTGATTTGGTATCATTATTTTTTATAATCAAAGTTCTATTTTTTTTAATTACGAATTTTACTTATTCCAAGTTTTGGAATATATAGAAGTAAATAGGCAGATACTTAATTAAGTAGGGCAAGTAAAGCCCGCCCTTCTGGCCGCCAAAGGTATTGTCAATTCCATAACGACCCCTGGACCCCTATTCTGTAACTGGGGAGAGTGCTCGTGCATGACTACTCACCGGTAGGAATACTCTCTCACTTAGTGTTCATATGAACATAACCACACTCGGTAAACTTTGTCCAACTACTAAACCGACCGCTTGATTAAAAATTATAGAAGTGGGGAACAAAAGAATAAAGAAGACAGTGTGCGCAAGTCTATTCTCTCAAAATCTAGTAATTCTCTTGGTATTACCTAGTAGAGTACTTGCATCGGAATACGTGCATTCTTTTAACATGCGCAATTAAGAGAACTACTACATTACTACTCACACAAGTTAGTGAATAGGGTTCCTGAAGTATTTCTTCTCCATTGACGCAACTGACCTTCACACTATAAACGGAAAGTGGCGCTCGAGGCAATCTGAAACCTAAGGCTATTTTTTTGCGAGGTACCGATCTCATGCCGTTGACTACTCCGCGGTATATCTGCTATCCTTTTTAATTCTCACTTTATTTCGCTTTTTGCAAGAATTCGTGAAAACGCAGCGGTTCCAGAAAACGGTATTGTGGGTATTGTTGGCAGATGTCATCAGCTTTTAAAATTTTAAAAATACTAATTTATTTGTTTCCATTTCAATTTTTCTTTAATAAAACATGGAATTTTTTACACCACAATCCGTGAAAACAATGTGTTACGATCTCATGTTAGATTTGTACTTATTTGATGAATTTGCAAAATTTTTCTTTCGTACTGATGCACATACAAAGACGGAAATAATTTTACTATTAAAACTTAATCGTGATCCATACTATCTGATTAATTTTACAGAGTTTAACAATAAATGGATACATCGATACAATGAAACCGTTTTTTTCCAAATATTTAGGATTCAAAAATTAATGACTGTCATTATAGAAAATGATACTATTAAGAAGCAGTTTATGGGTTGGTATTACCAAACTCGACCAGAAAAAGGACTGTTGATCTTTTTGTGGGACATATCTAAGCCAGATTCTCTGAATTCCATTGCTGAAGCTTTTAATATAGTGCCCTCAACTGTTATGCAGTTAAAAAATGCTTATTTGTATATTTTAAAATGTATAAAATGTAAATACCTATTCTGGTCAAAAACCTTTGAAGAATTTGAACATATCAGAAGAGATTTTATTCATTATCCAGGAGTAATAGGTGCTGTGGATGGATGCCACATCAAGATAAAGGTGCCAATACATCAACATGATAGTTGCATCGACAGGCACATGTCGCATTCAGTGAATCTAATGGCAATATGTAATGCAAAAAATATTTTCACATACATTTTTGTTGGATTCCCAGGATCAGCACATGACTCAAGGGTATTCTCAAATTCAGTTTTTGTAAGAGATATTGAGCAGTTTGGAAAAGAGAAGTATTTTCCCAGATATGATTATCATATAATTGGAGATGTGCATTTTCATTAAGGGCTTGGCTTATGAGACCTTATAGAAATCCAAATAATAGAATGGAAAGGGATCATAATTACTGTCTGAGTGCCGACAGGATTTGCATAGAACGCACATTTGGTATTCTTCAAGGAACGTGGAGAAGGTTATAATTTATCAATATTTACTCCATTTCAAAAGCAATAGAAATCATAACAGTTGCGTGCATCCTACATAACTTTTGCTTTTCAAATAATGATGTTTGGGATAATGAATATTTACAGTTGATCATGATGAACCGGAATTTGATGGTAGAGAAAATTTAGATTTGGGAGTGATTAAACGAGATAATATATATATATAGCTGCAATTTTAATGCAAAATGCATAACTTACAATTTTTAATGAATACCTCTATTTATGTGCAATATTCAACTAATGTTTATTTATGAGCAAATATTTCAATTAATGTTAAATAAACTTGTACAAAATATGTAATATAAGTATTTTTATTATCAGAACGTTTTTTAACTACAAAAATAAAAGTTTATGCTATTTCAGTATTTCATTAACATCAGAATTAAAGAAAGTTCAAACAAACTAAAATATATGGGACAAAAAATTAAGAAAATTATTATGTAAAAAGTAACGTTGGTACATTTTTAAATATACATATCTACTTCATTTATAATTAGTCTGTTTCAGAATCATCTCGTTTGCGTTTTCCGTACTTTTCATGCCTTTATAAAAAATCTAGAAACCTCTCTCTTTGTTGATTTTGGATTGTGATTGCCTGTTCAAATATTTTCATATGGCGTTCTTTGTCTTCACATACTTGATCATGCTCAGTTTTCAATAATTCCAAAACTTTGCTGAAGTTGCTCGTAGGTCTTACTGTTGTTTGACTAGAGCTTTAGGAAGTCAATATTTACAAAAAAACACACCTGTTTTTTATGTCTATATTGGTTGATTTGGGGGTGTCCGCATGAGATTTAAATGAAACCGAAGTATCTGTGGAGGTATTTTGTAACATCGAGTGAAGAAGAGCTTGGTTTACTGCTTGAACTGTACGAACAGCATTGTTCATTTCGAGTGAGTACCCTAAATATGGGGGCATGACTTTATCCTAATGGCCTAAGATCTTATGTATTTCATCGAAGTATATTGGTGGGTCCTTATTTTCACCTCCTGTTGTTTTCATATGTTTTACATAATTTAAGTAATTCCTCTGTAAATTTGCAAACTTTTGTCTACATTTTTCGGAAGCATTTCTACCTTCTCCAATATAGTAGCCCACAATGTATTTTTGACTGTTTTCCTGTCATCAAATTTGGATGCATATTTTTCTCTTAAATTTAAAAAGAGCAATGTTGCTTCTTTAGATGCGAAAACTTCGCTTTTTTTATTTTTCTCCTCATTGCTTATTTCCTCCGAAGTAAAATCATCATCTTGCTGGAATGAATGGGTATTTTGAGATATTGTTTCCTGTTTCAGCAACGATTCGGCATAATTTAGTGCTGCAGTTTCATCTTAAAAAATAAATAAAATAGGTTTACAATATAATTACGCTGCATGAATTTATCCGATAACTCACCATTCATTAGGACTTGAGCCAAGTCTAAGCTGACTACTGCTGGAACATCTTTTCCTTTATAATTTATAAAAATTTCGACATATTCCGTTTCACTCATTTTTCTTAGAATAAACGAAAAAAATTAAATTAATACTATCGTTTGAGGTTTAAGCGCGAACCAATGTTTAAAGGTTAAGTCAATTTGCAGTCAAACGGTCAAACCGTTAGCGAACCGAACTTCATAACACGGTTAGAGATTTGGCGAACCGTTGAGTATAGGCTGTGACAAAAATTCGGTACGGTTTTTACGCGAAAATGGAACGGTTAGGTAAAACAGCCAACCGAAGCTTCAACGGTACCTCGCAAAAAAAAGCCTCTAGACTAAGGCGCCAAAAGACCGCTTGATGACGCGAAGAGCGTTTACACTAGTGATATTTTAAATATCAATATGGTTTTTTATGATCAACTTTTTAAAACAAACTTTTTTGATAATATCGAAACTAATGATACTCTAGGTACTTTTGAGCAAAATCACCAACTTTTTTCAGTAACTAAATATTTTGACAAATTATTAATAAAACCTTTACCGATATGGTTTTGGCAGTCACTGTATATACAGGGTGATTGATTAGTGCGATAAAGTCCAGTATCTCCTATGTCCCGTGATATATCAAAAAGAAAATTTGGGAGATTGTAGGTAGCCTTAAGCTTCACATTTTAAAATTAGTCGCAAATGTACAGGGTGATTTATAACGCCGTGCTAAATCAAAGTTACGTTTTTTTAAATGGGACACCCTGTATTTTATTTTAAATTTGAATTTCTCTTTACTTTTCCAATTCAACAATATCAAATTGTATTAAGTTGTACAGGGTATTTAAAAAGTTATGGCCAGTTTTCTATGAAAAGCGTGAACGTACAAAAAATGTTGTGACAGAGGAAAACGAAATGAATGTGTTGCTGGCAGTTACCGAAAACCCACATACAAGCATAAGGAGTATTTCAAAAGAACAAGACTTAACTTATTATTGTGTGCAAAACATTCTTTCTAAAAACAAAATGCACCCCTACCACATTCAATTGCATCAGGAATTAACTGATAATGATTTTGAACGAAGAGTGGCATTTTGTGAATGGGCCCAACAAAAAATTAATCAACAGAGAGACTTTTTTGACAACGTATTATTTGGTGATGAAGCTACGTTTCATAAAAATGGAAGTGTCAACAGGCACAACTTTCACTATTACTCCACAACTAATCCATATCACATAATCACACATAGTCAAATAAGATGGTCGTTAAATATGTGGGGAGGTATTATTGGTGACTATGTCGTAGGACCTTATTTTTTTGAAGAACATCTTAATGGTGAGATGTATTTAGATTTTTTGGTACATCATTTACCCATATTATTAGAAGATGTTCCACTTCAAATACGTCATCAAATGTGCATGACGGTGCTCCTGTTCATTATAATGCAATAGTTCAAGGTGAACTTAATGATCAGTTTCCTGAAAGATGGATAGGAAGAGGTGGACCTGTAGAGTGGCCACCGAGGTCACCAGATTTAAATAAAATAGATTTTTTTTGTGGGGTTTTATAAAGAATGAAGTTTATAAAACACATGCAACAACACGGGATGACATAAAGGAAAGAATAAGATTTGCATTTCGAACTGTTACTTTGCAAATGCTTCTTAATGTAAGTAGGTCCTTTAAATACCGCATTCAGTTATGCCAAGATGTAATGGGAGGTCATTTTGAGCACATTTTATAATTAACAACATTTTTTTATTTATTTGATTAAAATAAAATTAGACAATTAGAATTTTTATTATAAAAATTAGAATATCCCAAAAACCATTGAATTTGGGTATAGGGAATACCTGACAAAAATGAAAGTATAACAATAGCACTTTCCTATAATAATGTAAAATACAGGGTGATCCATTTAAAAAAACTGGATAAATAATGTATTTGCGTTTTGACCCAGCCTGTAAACAATTTAATGAATATTAACAAAAACGATCATTTTTATAAATTTTAACGATAATCAAAAACATATGACTGTAAAAGATAATTTTTCTTTTAATTCATTTGAACTGTACAGGGCGCTGAACACATTACGATTTTCATAGAAAACTGGCCATAACTTTTTAAATACCCTGTACAACTTAATACAATTTGATATTGTTGAATTGGAAAAGTAAAGAGAAATTCAAATTTAAAATAAAATACAGGGTGTCCCATTTAAAAAAACGTAACTTTGATTTAGCACGGCGTTATAAATCACCCTGTAGATTTACGACTAATTTTAAAATGTGAAGCATAAGGCTACCTACAATCTCCCAAATTTTCTTTTTGATATATCACGGGACATAGGAGATACTGGACTTTATCGCACTAATCAATCACCCTGTATGTATAATTGAAATCAATTTTTGGAAAATAGCCTTATAGTCTATTAGTAAATTGTTTAAAACATATTGTTTCATATTTAACTGTAAATTTCAAATGCAATTATCTAATTAAAATGATAAAATATTTAACACAAATTATAACATGAACAATAATTAAAATAGAATGAAACCCCGCCACTTGAAATAAATTGCATTAGTATTTATACTATGCGTATAAATACAAAATTAACAATAATTGATTAATTGTAAAATTGAATTATTGGCTCTTATTAATGTCGAACATATAATTTTTTGATATTTTGTTCGGTTCCATGAACTCATTAGTATTCTCCATTTACTCTAAATAAATATAAACATTGTTATGAATAAAGTATAATAAATAATACTCATTTCATGTTTTTCTTTCTAAAGAACTAAATATATTTTAAAGGCGGAATAAAATTTGAACGACGTTTCTATTCTCTTTCTTTCCTTTAAGCAACAATTTATTCCACACTTTATCTGTATACTGTATATCAATGCATCCTGGCACATTACATCTTGAAAGTTTCCGGGCCGTTTTGCTGAAGTGGCAAATTCGTGCCTATGGGTGGATTTTATTTTTAAGGAATGCTATAAATAGAGTTAAATTTTTATACTGCAACCACCAGAATTACGTTTCAAGCAATTTTATTATTGGACGACTCAGTTTTAGAATTGAAATATAATTTTATTTTGAACGATGACAATTTTGTTCTAAATAATTCCAATGAATTTAATACTTCTTTGTCGGTAAGTTATATAAGCTTAATTTTATGAACTTAAATGAATTTGAAAATAAACTGGCCCCTGATACTCTTATTATTGTTATTTTCCTCCCAATCCTTAATCAAAACAATATACTGTTTTAAAGCACCTTATTAACACCCTTGGATAAATATAGAATCTCAATTTAAGTAATATTTCTATTAACTACACGACGGTTTGACCTTCAAATATCTCGTGTGTAATTGAAAAAAAAAATTAATTTTTTAGTCACGCACAGACAAAACTGCTATCTATATCTACAAAAAAAAATTCGTTTCACTTCACTTTCCAGTCACATGACAGGTAATGTAACAAAGTTACTAGTCTCCGTAATAATTAAAATAAATAAATTAAATCGCGTACGGCACTGGAGTAGAATCAACTTATAATTATGAGAGAAGCTTCGAATAAAAGGCCAGTGGTACCAGTTGAACCTTCGCCAGACAGATGGAGACACTCTCGTCTGTGCTTCTTAGACGCCGTAGTTCATATCGAGTAGGGCAATTCAAACCGTTGTCGGCAGCTGCAGTGGCAGCCCGAACTCAGACTTGCTGTAGCCATCCCAATTGGAGCAGCAGTACAGTCCGTCGACCTTTAGAGATGGGTCAATCTAAAGGGAGCGAAGTCAGAACCGCCATCCGACCACATCACGCCAACCCGGAATACGTGCCTGTACCGTCCAAGAAAGAACCATATTACACACCTTTCTCTCTTCCGGATTTTGATAAAGTAATAAATGGTTTTTATTTACTTATGAGTTTTATTTAGCAGCTAATACCCAGGTTACTCAACCGAGTAGGGTAAGTAAAGACCGCCCTTCTGGCCGCTAAGGGTCTTGTCGATACCATACGACCACTGGAGTATTTTTTTCTCCACTAACGCTGCCCGTGCAGTGACCCGTAACTACCGAAGTGTCGTTACAGTAACTTTATGATTTTAATGGGACAACATGTATATTATTATATTTTTAATTGATTTCTCAAAAACAAATTCAACAATACCAAACTTATTATGGTTTTTTAAAACAATAATAGTATTGTAAGTGTAGTTAGTAAAATTGCACTGGACTTAAGTTTTATTCAGAATACTCTACCACAATTATTATAAGAAATCGGCTTAAACTGGAGAACAACAATATGGCGATGCATCCCCTCAATTTTTGGACCAGTCAGAAAAAATCTGTGGATTGGCCCAAGGCAACATCATCAATTATGAATATAGAGTTATTTTTCGCCTTATTGGGACTTATAATTTCTTCTTTATCTCTAATTGGAAAATACCCAACGGCTTTAGCACTGGAAATCATTTCTTGAAGTATTATATTTTGGCTGGTACAGAATAAACGTGGACATTTTTTAATTTAGCGCCGTTGGGATAGAAGAGCAGCGATAGCATAACGTTTGTTTTTCCGCATCCACTAGGCCCACAGATGATGGCGCGAAACGACTTCGGAAGCAATTTACCATGTATACTATGTTGAGGTTGTGGTGTAAAAGTCCAAGTTGACAATGGGCAGCGTCTTTAAAATTTTTAATTGATTTAACAAAAACAAATTTAACAATACCAAACTTATTATGTTTTTTTTTAATAATAATAATATTTTAAATGTAGTTCGTAAAATTGGACTGGGCTTTTTCATCAAAATGCTCTACCATAATTATTAGAAGATATTCCCTTAAATATGGTGGCGCATCACTTAACTTTTTGTACCAGTTAGAAAAAATCTCTGGATTGCCGAAATTGTACGATTTTGTAGACACCTCGTTACCCAGATATTATACCTTTGCATTTCATTCTCTTGGGATACTTCGAAGGTTTAGTTTATACGACACTCTTTACCGATTTTGGTGATGAAAAGGAAAAAATTGGAGAGGTATGTCGTACTGTAACACCCCAAATAGTTAAATCAGCATGAGTAGATAAACTATGACACTCCTTATGGAAATTAACATGGAAAATCGCTAAGGTCCACTCTGGTAATTTTTTGGCTAATCTAACGTCACTCGTGACGTCATCCGCCCGATGCATGGACCACTATTTTTAATCCACGTGTTTTGTTAGCCATTTTCTATCCACGTTATCATCTATCAGGTTTGATCCGTGTACCTGTTAAAAGCTGTTCGAGATCTGTTAAAAGCTGTTCGAGGCCTTTTAAAAGCTGTTCGAGACCTGCCAACAGCTGTTTGAGACCTGTTTTCAGCGCCATTTATCGGGTGATAGATAATAACGTGTATAGAAAATAACTGACAAAAGACGTGGATTAAAAATGACCGAAAATTCGATGTAAAATGAAAGTTTTTGTTTTAGTCAGTTTTAACTGAACATAACTGGCTAAATTTCATTTTTGTCATTTAAACAGTTTTCGACATATTCGAGAGTCAAAATGTAGTGGGACAACCTGTATAATTAATTTTAATCCACATTTTACTTTGATTACATAATAGTCCATTTATTATAAATAAATAATCTAATTTTTCGAAATTAAATTTATTTTCGGTTATTTTATTACAATGTTTAAGCTCTTTTAGTGATAAAAAAATATAAAATTTATATACACCAAAATTCGATGGCTGAGAAAAATATTTTTGCAACTTGAGTAAAATTTTGTAACATTCTTTATGATAGAATAACGCCAAGTTACATTACATTGTGGCAATCTAGTTAGAGACGTTGAAAGTTATCGATTGAGTTTTCAAAATAAACTCCCAGTTCTCCCCTTTCATAATCTTGATCAAGTAATTAATACCGTTTAGCCTATTCCAGTGAAAGTGATTTGTGCTGCTTTGAAAGGCCTATTCGGAACTTTTGATTGGATTAAATGTTTAGAAAACTGCGTGTCATGTATTTGAACTTTACTAATCCACAACTTTTATTTTATCCAGATTTTCATTCAAAGGATTAGTGTTTTGAGATTAATAGGTGCTAAAAAATATTTTTAATTACTTGTCAAATAGTGATTGCGTGGTGAGACATTTATTGTTATATTATTAAGTAAACTTACACGCGAACATTTCCTATGCTGTAAGATTTCTATTATCCTATTAGATTGAGTTGTTATCTATTATTTTAAATTTGTTCTAACTAATGATTCCTATAAGGATGAAACAGGCTGTATGTTATTGGTCGGAATGTATACATTTTATAAGCTCACTCTATCTTTCTCTCTCTAGTTTTTGACCAATTTAGTTAAGATGACAGATACAAGTCTCAGAAAGTCCTTAGTAATCAATAACAGGTATGATTAGTAAGGACTTATACACATGTGAGTCGGAAAAATCATCGAAAACTCACCAATTCAGAGCCTAAAGATACTATGTTTCCCCCTTCATTTTTGAGGATGCTGAACAGGAAGACGGTAGTTTAAACTCTTTCTGAATTAACCCCACTTCTAAAATAGCCAAAAACCCCCAAAGATATTAACACGAGTATTCTTTCATTTGAACAGTTAATCAAAAAATTTAAAATCAACATCCGAGGTCTATTCAGTGATCTGTGAATAGATGATTCATTTTCTCTTATCCGGTGCACTTCGTAAAACCTGGTATAAAAGGGGTGGTTTTTTGACGTTTGAAGGGTTACTTTGCTTTGGAAAAGATCGTGTTGAGAATCGTCTAAAATGGTAGGTGACGTAGCTTTAGTTTGGATAAGACGGCGTATCCGTGTTTTACCCCTTTCGGAAAATAGATCCATTACTAGATGTATATGACCTACAAAATTTTTAGTAATGTAATAAGGATCTGAAAATAAAAAAAAAACTAGGCAATGAAAATCAGTGACCATACTTTTGTGTACTTTCTAAGAAGCTAAAAGATTATCATTAATAATGTAACGAAGTTACTTAATTACCGTAATAATTAAAATATATTAATTATATCGTGCCTGGCACTGGATTATAATTAACTTAAAATCATAGTAAAGGTCAAGGGCAATCAGTTAAAGCTCCTATAGATGGATACAGAAGTGTGCGTGCTTCGCAGATGCAGAAATCCTTACCGTATTGAGTTTGTTCAAATTGGGACTAGAGCCGAAAACCATATCCAATTGCACTACTTGTTCAACGATCCTTAGATGTATGTCAAGCTGAAGGGAGCAAAGCCAAACTCAACCAATCCCAAGTAACATAGACGAACTTATGGATCCTGGTCCTTTGAGCATATTCCGTATATCTCTTTAAAAAAAAAATTATTAATATGATTTTATTAAAATATTTTTATAAATTAGTGGCCCTGGAAAATTATTGCCCAAATAAATGTATTTAAATTTTTAATAAAAAATTGTTGTCACGAAATGACCAAAAATATCGATAAAACAGCTTATGTTTCTGCTTTATGTAAAATAAAAATATAAAACAGCGCCACCGCACCTGGAATCATTCTACACCTGGCTCAAAAAAAAATTTAATAAAACCCGTTCAACAAGCTATATATTTTTCATTAAATCTCTCGTTTAGCTTTGTGTTTGGCTTTAGCACGATATCAACATGAATATTTACATTGAGCCGCTCCTTTTCTAATCCTCTCTTGTTTATGACATCTTAGAGTGAATATAAAGATACTCATTTTAAAGTTGGAAACGGTTTCTCAAACAGGCCGTGAAAAATCCATTAACATTTAATGAAAATGGGAAAATCTTAAGAAGTTCTCCTCGCCACTTATTTATTCTCCACTAGGACTGATCTAATTATCTGAGGTCTTGGTTTATTTTTAACCTCAAAAAATTTCTTAACTGGAAATACATCATGCTGATTAGTTATAATTTAGTGTCATTATTCAATAAATATTTTAGAGAATGCTATGCATTTTATATTACATTATTTTTGCAATTATCTTCCTTAAACTCAGGACAAAAAGTTCAGATTCAATATTAATTCAGTCACCTAGTACATTGTAGCTTGCACAGTTTGGGATAGTAATTTTCTTTATTTTTATTGTTTGGAATAGGACAGAGATGCCAAATCCAATTTTTCAACCTCGGTGACCTTCCGGAACACCGCCATATAACGTGTAAACGACACTTTTTCAAATTTTGCTATTTTTGACCCCGTCTTTTTCTATTCTATTTTTAAAGTATATAAAATTTCCTAAATATTGAGATAAAAATGATTATTGTGGCCTAATATTTTACGACATACAGCTTTTTAAAGGGTGTCTTTTAATGAGAAACAAAGACACAAACATAATGGTTACAAGAAAAGTAAAGATAGTAGGTACAATATTATTTTGTATTATGTCAAATTAAGTACATTTCAGTTTTGTTTAAACCTCTTAGAAGGTCCATGTTCAAGATAATTTTCCTAGTCCAGTTCTTGCTCTTGGGGCTCTGAGGATACAAGAACACTTTATCCAATTCATCGTCATCTAGTAAGTTGTTATCAGTATCGATATCAGAAGTTTCCATGATAATCTCTGTTCGATTCTCACATGACTGTCCACTGCATTGACCGCAGACAATAGAGCATTTCAAGCCCGCTTTTCTGCAGCTACATGCATTCCCACATCCTTTCTTACAATTGCAGGAAATCATCTGCATTAGGTGTGAAGGAACCACATCTCTTGACATCATCACTGGAGAGAGGCCATGTTCTGTTAGAGTTCATCCCTATTCAACTGGACTGATGTCCATATCCATCCATCTCTGGACTTGGTGATAAGTACGAAGTGAGTGTTAGCGAGCAGCGCCTTGAGTTGGAGTGAGTCTGGCAAGGTTAAAATTGTTTTGTTTGCAGTCTTTTAAAAAGTCAGTTGAATGTAGGTATGAATATCTTCACGTATGATATCAGCAGCTACATTCACAACAGACATTCTTTCTTGTTGAAGATCTAAGATCTAAGATTATGTTATGATCTCATAACTGGTATGTTTGAAACAAACAACAGATAATGAATTTTCTGCATCTACAATAAGAATGTTGTCCCCATACTTTTCAAATAGTCGCTTTTTGATGGTTCGAATTTCCTTTTTTTTTCATCAATACAATTTTACTTTCCTCCAAACTTAAATTACATATGAAACATGTAGAAAAGTTGAAAGTTCCTGTCTCCGACATAATTAGTATTCTTGATTCATAATACTTAATTATTTATTATTAATTCTCATTTTGAATCTGAAACAAAAAAAGAAAAATTTTAGCAATTTTATCAAGGTTTTTTCATCAAACTTTAAAATTTGTATTTCGGAAACTGTTAGGCCTACATATTGAGCTTAGTATTTAGGAAATTTTATGTCCTTTAGGGCCATTTGCACCAACGATTCTTAAAATGCGATCTTATCTAAGTTGATCTTAAGGTAAGATGTTCTTAAAATTTAACAATATGACTGGAATCTTAACTAAGCACCACACTATTTATTTCGTCTGTAAACCAGACTTTTTTTAGATATATTCACTTTAATTTGTTTGTACCTTTAAAGTGCGATAGCTAAAACATTATTTTGGAAATAAATCACATACATATTGAATAATAATAATAATAATAATAATAAATATTTTATTGGTCAAGCTAACAGATTTGTTATAATTACAATTACGAACGATGTACCTAACTAAATATAATTTAACAATAATAAGTGTAAGTAATAAAAATATTGTTTTTGAAATTTTTAATATTGATAGGTATTGAAATATTTAGGAAACCATAAGGTTGTGGAAAGGATGTACGTATAATATGTGTTTCTTATATTATTACGTAGGTAACAATGATCAAATCTTTCATACCGGTCTGAAAAAAAAAACTAGCTCTAACATGCTATTCAAACGCTAGGTTCGCAGATTTATATGTCATGGTATAGTTTTTCCATTCTCAGTTTGAAGAGGCTGAAATCAATCGAGGTTGTCATATTTATTTTCTAAAATTCTTTCTTAGCCTTACTATAAAAATGTTCTCGTTATTCCAGTAAAATTTTAGTTAGTGACGCTATTAGACAGATAGTGTATTTTTTTTGTAAATATAAAGATATAAGTGTATTAGTGTTATATTATAATTAATTAGTTCCACCAATGATAAAATTCACGTTAAATTTAAAAATTCGCCTTCTGCATAAAAAATTTGGTAACTTGGAAACAGCCGGTCTTTGCGGATAAATACAATGGGTTATAAATCTTTTAAACAGTAGTTTCTAATGGTTTGTTGCTATCGTAAAACCACTTCTTGGAAAAATTGATCATAACTTTTTTACGAATAGTGTCACCCTCAAGTCGGGTATTATAGGGGTACTGTGTGTTAATGCTAGTTTATTTAGGTTTGTATTATCAGAATGGCGTTTTGGCGACCATTTGAAACAGCATTTCGAGATGATGTAATGGTGGAATGTATTGAAATAGCGCCGGAAATTGAATTGGCACCGTAAAATGAATTAGAACTAAATAATACGGATGATTTTATTTTATTACTTCATTTTTCTCCCTATACAAATTTTATATGCACGCCCGTTGTCGGTAATCCGCCCACAATCATTTGTGACTTTTATAATAGCACGTGTCCTCGAACTAAGAATGGAAGAACTATACTTAGGTGCAGTAATATTTCTATTCATCTTCTAGAACACTTGCATAAATATCCCACACCATTTTAGACTGATTTTATTTTTTGTACTCTGTGCAGTATGTTTCTTTATCTGACAGTCAGTTTTGATTAAAAGAGGTTAGAAATGCATTCTTAAATATTTAAGCTTGCAAAAGTGACGGCTTAAGATTTAGGAATACTTAGTACATTAAGAAAGGCTTAAATGTTTGGTGCAACAGATTTATGAGAACTTAAGGATTTACGTTTGTCTTAAAATATTAGTATCGTTGGTGAAAACGGCCCTTAAAAATGAATTGAATTGTCTTTGTTGAAAAAGAACTCCTTCATGGTCAAAAATTACGAAATCTGAAAAAAGTGCAAAATTTTAGCCGTTTAAACGTTATATAACGATTATCCGGAAGGTAGCCGAGATCGAAAAATTGTATTTGGCATCTCTGTACTATCCCATATAATATAAAAAAAAGAAACCTACTACCAATAAAAAATGTAAGGTAACCCCTTTTTGATAACAAGGTTACTGGATTATATTATACATCACTAGAAAAGGTGTATTTATAAAACAAATGTACCTTAATAAGGTGCTCCATAACCACAGAAAGGAAATCATTTTACTACGGCCCGCCAATACTTCACCTCTGGTGAAGTATGGGAAACCGTAGTATTGAAATCGTGCAAAAATCTCACATTTTTTTTTGCTCCAAATGATTTAAAATGTCATGAAACGTGGAAAAATTGATTTTCCGCGAAAAAAAAAATTCCTGTCGGTAGGGTCGACAGGGGAGGTAGATTTCTGTTTGAATTTGAGCATCTTTCCCCACTCCACGATATGGTCAGATCGAAAAAAGTTTCAAACAAATAAATTTTATAATAATTAGACCATAAAAAAAGTTTTATGAACTGTTTCAATATTTTTGAAAATAGCGGAGATATATTTTTTTTGAAATTTCAACCCCCTTCAGTTCCATCCCCGTGAGTCGGATGAAAAAAAGTTCCAGACAAATTAGTTTTATAATAATTAGAACACAAAAAAAGTCTTGTGACCTGTTTCAATATTTTTGAAAATGGCGGAGATATAAATTTTTTGAAATTTCAACCCCCTCCAGGTCCATCCACGTGGGTCAGATGAAAAAAAGTTTCAGATAAATTAATCTTATAATAATCGGAGCATAAAAAAAGTCTAATGGTCTTTTTTAATAACTTCAAAAATGGCGGAGATCTGAATTTTTTGAGATTTCAACTCCCTGCAATTCTCACCGATTGGACAAAAATTGCGACCTCTATCGTACCGGAACGGAATGTCTACACATACATATACGGTCATGAAACGGTTCCAGTATATTGGGTGGAGGACTTTATAGAAAAGTTGTTGGTAGCCCTAAATACATATTACCTATTTACAAACAATATACAGGGTGGCGCAAATATCATCGCGTTATTATTAAAAACATCAAAAAAATTTACTAGAACAATGTTTTGCAATTCGAATTTTCTGTAATTTGCCATATTTAAATGTACATAACGACGTCTCGTCTCTTCAGGGCCACCATCAACTTATTTTTTTTTTAAATAAGGACCTGTCTTTTTTATTTCAAATTATTAAAAACGCTCGAAGTGACAAATTTACTGATATGGCATACTCATTTTTTTGCTACTCATCGTCCAAACATTGACGGTCTTTGAATGTCTAATATCCTAAATAAAAGAGATCTTTGCCTCCATGTAGTAACTCCTGAATTCTTTGAAGTTTATAATCCTAAAATACGTGTAGTTTTAATTTTTTCTTTATGTAGTTCGGTATTCCGTGTTGCTTGGTTAGTGAAAAACGAAGAAGCGCGATTAGAAAACTAAAATTTTACCTAAACATTATTATTCTGAAATTTCAAAATACAATCCACAGGAGGCTATGCAAAATTGACATTTTAATTTTGACGTTTGCTGATTGCTAACAGTTTTAGTTGTTTAAAAGTTTTCGTTCGTTTTTTAAAGTTTGTTTTTGAAAAATAAGATTATTCAATATTCCAACGAAGAAAAAAACGATATGTACGATGCATGCATATGTTCCTTTAGAAATCGTACTAGCGCATTTAGAATTGTATGGACAATTGTATACAGCTAGACGGCAACCTTCTAAGTATGTATTTTATAGAATTTTAAAAAATATAGCATAAGTTGGTAGTATTCTTTCAAAAAACAGAGGTAATTATAACATTAAAGATGCTGAAAGTATGAAAATGTATGAAAGTGTATGAAAATGTATGAAAATGTATAAAAATGTGTGAAAATGTATGAAATCCCATGAACTCCAGGGTGAAATCCGATGGATTATTTCATGTGGGGCTACATTAAAAAAAATTAGGAGGTAGATTTCTATTGTCTAAATTTGAGCAGCTTTCCCCACTCCACGGTATGGTCAGATCGAAAAAATTTCAAACAAATAAATTTTATAATAATTAGGACAAAAAAATCTAATGACCTGTTTCCATATTTTTAAAAATAGCGAAGATATGAATTTTTAAAATTTTCAACCCCCTCCAGTTCCATCCCCTTAGATCCGATTAAAAAAAGTTTCAGGCAAATTAATTTTATAATAATTAGAATATAAAAAAGTTTTATGAACTGTTTCAATATTTTTGAAAATAGCGGATATATAATTTTTGAAATTTCAACCCCCTTCAGTTCCATCCCCGTGGGTCGGTTGAAAAAAAGTTTCAGACAAATTAATTTTATGATAATTAGAACACAAAAAAAAGTCTGTTTCAATATTTTTGAAAATGGCGGAGATATAAATTTTTTGAAATTTCAACCCCCTCCAGGTCCATCCCCTTTGGTCGGATTAAAAAAGTTTCAGACAAATTAATTTTATAATTGTTAGAACATAATATGGGAAATTAGCATTCCATGCGAGTTAAACACTATACTTTTTCTACGGCTGTAATAGATAATAGCGAAATGATTTAACAAATAACATGAATTTCAAATTTAACGCCATTCATAATTTCTATTTAGGTACAATTAAAATATCAATTACACTTTAGTATAAATGAGAAGTTTTGAAAAATGATTTGTAGAACTTTTCATATTTTTACTTAGATAATTCTGGAATTAAACTTAAACATGCCTGATTTGCGGCACAGCTATATAAATATACGAAAATAGAACTGTCATTACTTGAAATTGACATTCCATGAAAGACCTGATTTATTGAAATAATTACACAATAAATTATTGTGTTATCAGATACGGAAATGAAATTGGAGACATACAATGTACCTCATTGATCTATCAAGAACAGTTAAGAAAGAGCAGTTTTGTATTATAGCCGTAGAAAAAATTTTTTTTTACTGATTCTTATTCAGAAGGTCACAAACGGCGTAGCGCCCCTATTCCTGGTTCTGGGTCCCGTCATTGAATCGATTACAATAGGTAGATTCCATATATGGAAATCTACCTAATAAAATTTATAATTAAGGTGGTTCACACAATATTGCTGAATTACGTAAAAGAATCAGAAAAGCATATAATAATATTACATCAAAATGGTAGCAGGTGCCATAGTTCAAATGAATAGAAGAATTAATTTATGCATCTACCACAATGGAGACCATTTCAAACAATTCTTACACAATTAATACATTCTCAAGCATTTAAGCTTTAATTATTCGTTAGTTCTGACGGTGTTATACCTGTTTACTTTTAATATTTATAAAATAAACTTAAAAAAAATTATTTTCATTTCTACTGGTTACTGATTGGACAATAAGTAGCAAACTAATCAAGTAAGCCATATCATTAAATTTGTCACTTCAAGAGATTTAATCATTTGAAATAGAAAAGACAGGTCCATATTTAAAAAAATTAAGTTAATGGTGGCACTGAAGAGACGAATCGTCGTTATGTAAAGTCAAATATGGCAAATTACAGAAAATTCGAATTTCAGAAAATTGTTCTAGTAAAAATTTTTGATGCATTTATAATGTCGTTAAAAAAAATCGGCTGTGTCACCCCAGATTATTTAAATTACAAAATACTAAGCATTTATGGAACACATTTTAGCAAGCCAATGGTGAATACGTCAACTGAATTGATATTGCAATGTTCATATGACATAGTAGGGGCATGCGCACAATATATAGCACACTGCTAAAATTAGGATCTCCTAAAATCATGGGTGAAAACTATTGAGAATTCTAGAAAAAGTTTAATACAAAAATTGTAGGTAATTTTATGCTCTACAACTTTGCTCTAGAACATTTTGCACTAAAAGCATTTTTTATCCTCAAAATTTGGAAAAACTACGGAAAACCTACATGATCATTTTTGCGCGCCCTCTAGTGGCGAAACTTATAAAACTTTGAAAATTCTGGAAAAGTAACATAAAAACTGTAGGAAATTTTATGCTCTAAAACTTTGCACTACAACATTTTGCATTCAAGTCTATTGTTTGTCCGTAAAATTTAAAAAAAGGCAAAAAATCTTACATCTGTATTCAATCAATGTCGGTCTTGAGGACCTTCTGCTCTACCAATTTATACCAAAACTAATCGTCGCATTCGAGGCACACACCACCCTTCATACCTAATTTCAGCTTGATTGGTCAAACGGTTCGGCAGTTATCGTGGAAGATAACACACAGACACACAGACAGACCATACTGTGGAAATGGTTTCAATCTTCTCGAGGACCTCAAAATGGATATTTCCATCGATATCTCAAATTTTTTTTTTTGCTCGTTCACTATACTTTCCCTTTGATGGTTGCGGGAAAGTAAAAGTAAGTACGCTATTTCGGATTTTGTCGTATACCTCCGGAACTAGTCGGAATATCGTAAACTTGTTGCAACCATTATAATGATCTGCAAAATATGAAACTTTTTCCTCATTTAACCGACTCTGTATCTCCAAGCGCTTACGAAATAGCAATATGGTGCAATCAAATTTTCACCACCCCGTATAGTATCAGAAAATATAAAAAAATCGGTTGTGTGGACCCAAAACGTTCCCGACGAGTATCCCGTTACGATTACTTTTTCTGATATTTAATGTTAAAATTTCAAACTTCATTGCTTTTGTCATTTTTTTATAGTGACACTTCCATTTGACAGATGTCATACAAAATACCGTACAAAAACTAATGGGTTGTACAAAAACTAATGGGTTCCTGCGATGAATAACCCAAATGCCTATACCAAATTTCAGCTCAATCGGATTAAACGTGTGGCATCTATCGTTAAAGAATAGAGACAGATAGACAGATAGACAAACTTCCATCTCGAAATGATCTTATTCGTCTCAAGGGAGCAAACTATTAAAACAAGTTGAAAATTAAAAAAAATATATTTTTTTTTAGTTTAGTTTTCGAACAAGAATAAACAAGCTATACTTTTACTAGTATAATCCAAAAAGGAATTAAGACGTCGTCTCATCCAAAACTTATACGTTTTACATAAACACTTTACCAACTCCTTAATAATAACGTTAAGATACTTCAACTCTTAAGCTAATCTCCAACACGTCATTATCATTAGTTTGATGAGTTAAAGAATTTTACGTGCTTCGCTACTGCTACCGAAAATGAAAATATCTCTTGAAGCAATTTCTTGCTAGTTGCAGGACGAGGCTTTTATGCAGGGAACAGTTAAAATTTAATTTCGCTCTAAACAAATTATGGTCTTCCTTTGAGTCACCAAGAAAGTTGGCGAGCACTCGCTCTTTTATGGTGTGTTAGTGTTTCGTGTTACTTTCATAAAAGGTAACTCGTAGAGGAATAATAATTGGTTGCAAAAATAAGTAAAAGTAGACGTGAATACATAGTGAGAAAAGGTTAAAATTTTGTTAGAGAGACAATGTTTTACTGTTTCAGCATAAATAACAAAAATATAAGAGATGTTTATAGGATTAATAGTATATTATAGACCAAGGTCCAGAAGTAATTTTTCTCATAATAATTTCATTTTTAGAATGATATTTTTCGGATTTTTTTAGGTATATATTTGAAAAGAATTTAATGCAAAAGAAGCAGTTTGTGAAAACAGTTGAATGGAAATATTCAATAAATTAAATTGACATTTCATTATGTTAATTGCACTGTGAATTTTAAAACATAGCAAAAGATTTATTACATAACCTTAAACTATTTCCAACGAAAATATATCAGATAAATAATTACTTACCTCTATTTTATTTGATTAGGTCGAAAATTCACTTAAAATGATAGGAATTTAAAAGAAAGCGTTCATTCATTTGCTGACGAATTTTTTATAATAATTTTTAAAAAAATACTTTTGAAAAATGCAATGACAGATGCTTATAATTAATTTTAAAGGTCGCCTACCTGTAACATTACGTTTAGTCTTCAATTGTTTTTATTATCTACTACTAGTCAATAATCAAATATTATCTACTTGTAGGAGAGAAATTTAACTTCTCGACTCGAACACTGCATAAATAATGACATCTTCTAATACTAGTAGTGGAAAAATCAAATAAAATTACCAGTATTTAGTGTTTTTTACTTAAATTTGTGTTTTTCTAACATAAGCGGTAAGTAAAAAAATCGCTTCTAACCTACATTTTCTATAAGAGCAAACAATACATATTTTTTGATTTAATTTCGATCTAATATTATATACTTCGTGACTTTTTTCTACATTCTTTATTGTAGCGATCATATTTATATACTTGAATTGGGATTTTGAAACCTTTTACTTATAATATTATTGAAGAATATCTTCACCAAAATTGAGATTTTTTATCACTATATACATACGTTTCGCTTACTATGTTAGCATCATTAGGAATTGATGATAAACTTATTTAAAATTTACACATGGTATTTTCCATATCGACAGACTACTATTTGCAACTAAATAATTTTAAAAAAATTTGTAAGATTTTTTCAAACGAGGTGATTTCATGATGAAAAATATAAATAATGTTTTAACCACATCGAATGTGATTAAGAACATTCTTCTACGTAGCGTTTTATTATCTATCTTCAGGTAATATTTAAATAAGATACTTTTAAGGGAATCAGTTTTTTTCGCGTCAAATGTCTGGTTTTATCGACGCTTATTACAAATTAATCAAATAATGTACGTCACTGTTCGTAGCAATTTATGCTTTACTCAAAAAATGGTTGATTTTACAGAAAAAAGTCGAGGAGAATTTTTTTTATAGATAATCGCACAATGAATAATTTTTGTAATAACTTTTATTAACCTCCGAGCAATAGGTAACGAGATATTCGCGGAAAACTGATTATCGCGACCTTTTAACTTTTATGACTTTTTTAGCCGGCATGATAATTCGATTTTTCACATATTTATTAAAATGCCGTAATAAAGGTGTATACAAAAATTCAGTTCACTAGAAATTTTTCCGCGAATAAAACATAAAATGACTATTACGGGTAGTATTTACTATATATAAATAGCGGAAAGTAGTATGTTGGTCACTGTGCATTCTTTTTAAATTTATTGTGATAAAAACATAAAGGATCATTTGAAAAATTTCCTTGTTTAAAATTTTTAAAATATTTATTTCTACTTTTAGATGTTGATGAAGATCTACAATAACAATTATTTTTTAAAGTATTAATTTTGTTTTCTAACTCATTTTGTCTTTTAATAAAATTGTTCAGCATGATTTGGAAATTTTTATTAGATTCTTTTATTGATTGATATAAATTAATATTTTCTTTTTCATGATCTAAATTCTTATCTTCGTCTCGTTGAATTGAATAATTAGAAAAAATTGAGGGGGAAGGAGATAATTCTCAAATTTTATCCGCTATATCTAAAAGATCATTTTGTGTTGTTTTACAAGAAATAGTTAATGAAATATCGATAAATTTAGGTAACCTTCTCCTCCAAATTGGGCCGAAAATAATATCAAAAATGTTGGTAAAAATTTCTTCTGGTAAATGAGCTGTCGCTAAATGAAACTTACTTTTTCAGAACTAATTTTATAAATGAAAAAATGGTTTTCGATATATTTGGACCACAAATCTGGTTGGTGTCCAACAGACTGGAAGTTTAACATTAGAAAAATCTTCACCGAATAACTAATTTTGAGTTTAACAGAGATGTCAAGGATACATTATTTGATGTCATTTTAATCGGTACACAATCTTACCTATAACCGATCCTGGTAACGATCAACATAGACAGAATTTTAAACCACCAAAATCCTGAATTATCTTCAAAATTTCTTTGGAATCACGATGGAACTTACTTGAATCACGTTGAAGAAATTTGTCTGGGAAAAATTTGCTTCATCACGTCGGGAAAAGTGCTTGATCACGTCGGGAAAATTTGTTTGATCACGTCAGGGTCACCATTTGTAGGAATGGAATCGGATTAAATTTTATATGTTTTTATTAATATGTATAAACTAATAATAACGCAATTTATTATATGATGCTTCCGTCTTAGGTTTTTTTGATAACTTTTTTTATTATGTTTTTCTCGTTCCTCTTGGTTACTAGTCTCTTTATTTGATTTTATTTTTTGTGTCCATAGAAAAGCCGATCTATGTTAACCGTTACCTAGGATAAATTCTCGGCAGACGATCAAAACACGGTCAGAGGTTAAAATGGGTAACGTACCAAATAACCTCAAAATGTGACATTGGCATCTAATAATGCCAATCCACCATAATCACAACCCATTTTTACATTACGAGAGCTATAAAGCGCGCGATAGTTTTAACCTACACGAAAAAAATATCAAAATTGTGATAAAAAACTTTTGTTTTTACAATTTTTTAACAATTGACAGTTTTGAGATCGTATAATTTAATTTTCTATATAAAGGAAACTACTCAAACAGCACAAACACTTCCCCAGGACATCCTTGGGACGTTAGTTTTCGGATATCCGTCCCGGACACGTCCAATTCAGGACTATGGACGACTCCAGGACATGCTCGGAACAGACTTTATTTATAATCAAGGAGTCCCCAGAACGGTTGATATTGGTACCAAGTTAGAACAAAATTTCCTTCCCAGGACAGATATATTACGTTTCTAAAACCGATTTAGAATCCTTTTGGAACTAGTATAAAACCCTTCTGTGACTGAAAAGCGTCTTTAGACCTGTATGAGTAGGGCTTCACACGAGAACACACGAGAACAATACGGAGAGACCCGGGAATCTCGTTTATATTTCAGAATTTTTGTCTGAATTTCCGAGAAAAATAAACTAGCAAACAGTATAAACATTTATTTATTTTTATAATAAAAGAATAAGGTCTGCATAGGTTACGATAAATTACGAAATCTAAAATTCGGTAATCAGCTGTGAAATATTTAATTTTATATAAAATGATACTATCAATCTTCGAGTTTTTTAGGACTTTCCAATAGTTTGAGGGTAATAAAATTTTAGGAGTCAATTAAGTCTCAGATATCCAGAGGGTACCTAGAAACTACATTTTTTATTGAAAGTTGCAGGTATGTGTGCAGATTTAAACATTTAAAAAAAAAATCAATTCTATTGAAAATAGGAGTAACGAAATCGCCATTAACATGATATCCAGTTCAAATTCGACAAATATAACTTTTTTTAAAACGGTGTCTGATTAGATGTTCAGTTATCTCCTATATAAAAAATAATTTATAATAAAATAATATTGTCAATTAATTTTTTTTTGTAAAGTAAGGTTATTTGCCTTTCAAATATGTTACAGAAAGTTGGTTTGTGATAACAGCATAACTTTTTATGATTTATAACATTTGCTGACTCATAACACATTTTTTTTTCTTTTTTGAATTGTTTCATAGTTATTTTATTTTTTGTTATATTTATCTATGCGTTTTTAATCTAATTTATCATTATCGAAATGTAAAATGTATGTTTGCGAAAATATTGTAACTTGTATGAATGAAAAAAGTTGTATTTTATTATATAACATTATGTTTATAATTATAATTTGTATAGATAATAATTTAGTAACGTCCAAATAAAAAACAAAAATATACATATAAATAATTTCACATTTATAAATTACAAGAGAATTAATAATTACCTCGTTTTGTACTTTCTTAGAAATAAGTTCCAGCAGTCCGAAACTGAAACGAGACTTATTTTTTTCTTAACTTACGAGACCGAGACGAGATTTTTTGAATTCTCGCCTTATCTCGTCTCGTGTGAAGCCCTATGTATGGGATCTTTCTGGGATCGTTATGGTCAAATAAAAATTAATACCGTACTATAAACCAGTTTATTAAAAAAAAACTTTATTCAACCAAGATTTTATTGACAATTAAGTTCAAAGACAGTGATTTTTCCATTTCACGTAAAATATTTTTTTCCAATATATCTGTCAACTATGGCCCTAAAACGGACGTCCTGGAAATGTACAAGAAAGATGTCCCAGGGAAGTCCTGAGAACGTCATTTAAAAACCTGGAGGACCTTCCGACCTGAATCGGCTCTAAGTTGGAGGTCCTCGGGACGGCGGTGTCCGGTAAATTCACCGCCATCAGTTCATCGCAGTCAGTTCATCGCCTCAGCAATTCATGCCATTAATTCATCGTCTAATCAATTCACCGCTAAAAAATTTAATACTTGATACACTGATACTACAAACAAAATTTGGCAATTTTTAAAAAAAAATAAAATACAGGGTGTTTCGGGAGGAAAGGAAAATATTTCAATGAGTGATTCTTGGGTTTGTGATATACAGGTATTGAAGTTTATCACAAAAATTGGTTTTTTATTAAAACGAAGTGAAATGCAAAAAAAAATGTCAATAGACGACAAAGTTGTATTTTTAGCTGCTTCATCAAAAAAAAGACTCCGTGTCCTATATTTCTATTGTCAGCAGTATTCCTGGAACTGCCCCTGGTACGCCATTGTTGTATTTAATTTTTTTCGGATTAAGCATTTTTAATTACAACTTTTTTGTCTCTTGATATTTTTTCGGTTTTCTACTACTTTTTATTTAGGTATATGATCTTTTTTCTAATCCGCATTATATGTACCTACTACTATCATTATTCTAAGGATTATTGGTTTTCCCAATTAGGGTAAAATACACAAATTTTAGGAATTTCCAAATAAAAATCAAATCCAACCACCACTTCTTTACCTGCTTAATCTGGTTAATCCCTTAAGGGTAAAACTTTAGTTAAATTTCATTTAATTTTTGAATCGTTTGTTGTTCACTTGTGAAGTTGTCAAGTTGTCTAAGCATTCTTTATAATTTTCAAGTTTTTAAGATCAATACTGTCGAACGCTCTTAAGTGAATCGTTAGTATCAAAATGGCTCTTCAGTTTCTTACAACCGAAAAAGGCAGAAGAAAATTGTGCGAAGTTGGTAACTGCTTCTTTAAGGATAAGACAGTTGACGAAAAAACACACTGGAGATGTGAAAAATATCAGAAAACGAAGTGTCCAGCCCGCGTGACTACAGTAGAAGATCAAATAGTGAGACGCTGTAAAGAACACTATCATACTGGTGATACAGGTAACGTTGAAGCTGCCAAGGTTATGGATGTGGTTCGAAATAATGCGAAAAACACAAGAAATACGCAGCATTTTATATTATTGAGTGCTTCTGTGGGATGTAGCGAAGCTGCTGCTGCAAAACTACCAAACGTGAGTAATCTCAAACGATCCGCGAGAACTATAAGACAAAGAAAAGATGACGGTCCTGCTATTCGGAGCATCGTAGTGAAATTGTATTCCCCGAAGACTACAAAATTTCCCTAAATGGAGAACCATTTTTGTTATTTGACTATGGATACGGCGATGAGAACAGAATTCAAATTTTTTCCACCAGGCGGAATCTTCAACTTTTGGCACGAAGTGAGAATTGGTACGCAGATGGTACTTTTAAAACAGTTCCACACTTATTTTATCAAATATTTACCCTTCGTGGATTTAAAAACAACCTTTCGATACCCTTAGTCTACGTTTTGCTGCCAAATAAACGCGAAGAAACTTACTTTATTTTCTTTAGAAAAATGAAGGAATTGGAACCATCTGTGTCACCTACTACTATAACAACAGACTTCGAAAAGGCGATAATAAACGCCATTAAAGCAGAATTTCCACGGATTAGGCATCAAGGTTGCTTCTTCCATTTTTGCCGGAGTATTTTCCGAAATATTCAAATCAACGGTTTAAAACAACGGTACGAAACGGCAGCAGATTTCGCTTTAAATCTTCGTTTGTTATCTACCTTGGCATTTGTTCCAATTGACTCCGTTGTTGACGTTTTCGAAGAAATGATTGACAATAATATATTTCCACCCGAAGCACAAGGCGTCGTCGATTATTTCGAAGACACGTGGATAGGACGCCCGGGCAGACGTCAGCAATGAAGACCGCCACAATTTCATCATGATGTGTGGAATTGTTACCAAACAGTTTTGCAAGGATTGCCTAAAACAAATAACTCTGTCGAAGGATGGCATATGGCATTTGGGCAACAAGTATCTGCAAATCATACAAATATTTGGAAATTCATCAAGGCCATTAAAACAGAACAAAGTTTAAACGAACTACGCATAGAGCAGTGTTTAAGTGGAGAAGAACCTCCAAGGCCTAAGAAAAAATACCGTGACAGTACTAGACGTTTACAAAGAGTAGTAGGTACATACAATCCACATATGAATATTCTCGACTTCCTACGTGGAATAACACATAACACCAAGTTCTAATATAGACTAATTTGATTAAATGTATAAGAATGAAAAAATGTATAAAAATAAAACAAAACTGTATAAAAATTTTGTTTGAATCTCATGTCTCTTTCTTCAAGATTTAAAAAAAAAATTAAAAAAAATTGATGGCGGTGAATTTTCCTAAAACCTCTGTGATTGTGATATAAAATTTTCAGACTAGATTTTAAGGTTAGGTATTTAATGATAGAAAAATTCCTCTACACATTATATTTGATCCAAAATTAATTCCAAAATTAATTAAAACTCCAGATTTATGAAATTCAAAATGCTTTAAAATATTGTAAACCCGAAATTTTACATAATCGTAAAATGTTTCAACTCGATACATTTACAAGAAAATTAAATTTAGTAAAATGGTACAGAAAACTCATTAAACTTTGCCAATTTAGATTTAGATTAAATAAACGGCATAGCAAACATCAAATTATTAACCAATGTCTAACAGGCTTATCATTTATTCTACTACGTTAATTTTTCTAATAATTAAAAAAAAACCGTTGAAAAATGTATACAGAAAAATTTAATGCTTTATTACAAAATAAAAAAAATAATAATATTATTAATGCAAGAATAGTATATTATGCCACGATAATGTGATGATAGCCATTAATACACGAGCATGTTGTAGGATACGAAACGAGCTGCAAGCGAGTTTCGTATATAACATGCGAGTGTACCTATTCATGGCCATTAAATGAGAGTTGCATACGCTATTTTTTCTACTACCGTTAACAAACGAAATACATATTTATTTTAAAACTTTCATATGTAAATTATGTTAAATGAAAAGAAACATTTTTATAAAAATGAAAAGAAATACTTTTTACTGAATCCATATTGATTATCTACCTATCTATTACGGGTGTAAGGCTAAACACTTTTTTTCACAACATATATTAATTAGTAACTTTTTTAGAATATATTAATAAGGTGACATCAACATCGATTTATTAAGGAAAACGGAGGATTCAAAAAATTATGGACATGATGAGTGAGTATGGATTTCATTCAACCATAAACACTATTACAAGGGAGAGAACTGGGTCTGCATCATGTCTAGACCACATATTTATTAAAACAAAACAACTAAATTACAATAATTTATTATCTTAACTATTTCTACCGCAATCACAGACCACTATATAACATTATTACAAATTGTATTAAGTAAAACAAAAACGAATTAATTAACACGACTAAGAATAAAAAATATTTTGAAAGGTTAGATGAAACATTATTACAAGAAGTTAGTAGTTACATAAATTGGGAAGCTGTTCTAAATCCAGTTCAGAATCTTGAATCTGCAACAGAGAAATTGATTAACGTAATAAACACTTTTATACATAAATCAACTAAATATGTTAAAATTAAAAACAGCGAACGCAAACGAAAAAACTGGATAACGAAGTCGTTAATTAAACATGTTAATAAAAAAAAATACTTATATCTCTTATGGAAACAAAATCCAAAAAATGAAAATTTAAAAAATAATTATTTATTAGTTAAAAAAGAAACAGAAAAAAAGATAGAAATCGCGAAAAAAGACTACTATAAAAAATTAGTTGAAAATGAAAAAAATTCCAGTAAAAAACTTTGGAAAACAGTAAATGAAATTGTAAACATTAAAACAATAAACAAACAAATAATTAACATAAAAAATGAAATCGGTGAAATCGTTACAGACCCAAGAATCACTGCAGATATATTTAATAAATTCTTTGCCAATGTAGGAAAAAATCTAGCAAAAAATATAAAAGCAAATCCTAACTACAAAAGCAAAAATAATATAAATAATCATTCAATTTTTCTTACACCTACCAGTGTGACTGAAGTAGAAAATACCATAAATACTGTAAAAAATAATAAATCCCCTGGGATGATGGAATTAAAGCCGAAACTTTAAAGATAATTTCAGAATTTATCAGCAAACCTTTGACATAAATCATTAATAAATCAATTGAAGCAGGATACTTTCCTTCAATTTTAAAAAACTCAATTGTAACTCCAATATTTAAAAGTGGAAATACCGAAAATATTTCGAACTATAGGCCTATTTCTAACTTGCCATCAATAAGCAAAGTTTTTGAAAAAATCTTAAAATCAAGATTAAATGCTTTTCTATCCAAACATAATCTGCTGTCAAAATCTCAGTATGGGTTCAGAGACAATAAATCTACTAATGATGCTATTCATTTCTTAACTAGGAACATTTATGAGTCCTTGGACTCAAGTACTCCGTGTATAGCTGTCTTTTTAGACCTAAAAACGGCATTCGATACTGTCGATCATTCCATACTTTTAGATACACTAGAAGATATGGGTGTGAGAGGGACAGCGCACAAGTTAGTTGAAAGTTATCTAACAAACAGAAATCAAAAAGTGAAAATTAAAAACCAAGTAAGCACAGACACAAAAATCACATGCGGTGTACCACAACTAACAGTACTAGAGCCTGCATTATTCGTCATCTACTTAAACAATCTATTCTTACAAGAAACAATCGGTAAAATTATTAGTTTCGCAGATGGCACCATTATATATTACAAAAATGACGACTGGTATTCCCTTAAATTAAACATTGAAAATGATCTTAGTAAACTAAAAAATTGGTTCGACAGCAGATTACTTTCAATTAACTTCGATAAAACTGTATACTTACCATTTAGCAGCCTTGAATCATCCTTACCAGATTACAGCCTAAATATCCAAAAAAATTTCACCATAAAACCTGCCAAAAAAATCAAATATTTAGGAATATACATAGACAATCTTAGGTGGAATCCTCATATGGAGTATCTAACAAAAAAACTCCGCAGCATTCTATTTAGATTTAAACAAATTAGAAAATTTTTAAACTACAAACAACAACGAAGTTTATATTATAGTTTGGTCGAGTCACACCTCAATTACGGCATTATTGGTTGGTATCAAGAACTTATCTACATGCAGTTGAATTCTCCCAAAAACGATTTTTAAGACTAATGCTTAACAAACCTGCAAAATACTCCAGCCATCTGCTCTATTCTAAAACAGAAATATTAGATATTAGGCAATTATATAGTATTGAATTGGGATGCCAACAATATAAAAATAAAAATGAATTTGCCACCTTAAGCCATCCATATGCGACAAGAACGAAACATCTACATATCATACCACTGGCTTCTAAAACTATTGGACAAAGAAGCTACTCCTACCTAGCTCCAAAATTATTTAACTACTTACCACAAAAAATAAAACCTTAAAACGGTTCAAAAAGCAACTAATAATATTTTTAAAACAAAATAAACAAACCGACATACACGAAATTATAGATGGATAAAAATGTTTTCTACTTTAAATTTCTTATTACCTAAGTTAAATAATACGTATAAGGATGAACCCTTATAAAAAAAAAAACATATTTTATTATAGTTTAAATTATATATAACAACTTTGTAACCACATACAAGTATTATTATACTTCCGTGGTCATGTTTTATGTTTGTTCCTGTAGATTTTGTTCATGTGTTCGTGTAGACTTATGAAATGAATAAACATTCTTATTATTATTATGATTATTAAAAGTTAACCTTTTTTCTTATCGATTTTAAATAATTTAAAATCTTTTGACAGGCGTCAAAATAATTGTCAACTTCACTAATAACTCGATTCTATTCTCTGAAAAAATTGTACTATCAAAATAACCGCCTACTTTGCTAAAAATAATTCGATTCTATTGGCTGAAAGAGACGTATCTTAATGAAAACCAGTTTCATAATGAATCTCATTATGGAACTGGTATTAGTCTTTTAATTAGCGTATTATAAAATAGGAGTAGAAAAAACAACTAATTATATAGTGAGAGGATTAAGTTTTACTCCCCTGTAAACTCCGTTATTTTAAAGATTAAAAAAACCATAAATTAACTTATCCGAGTATCTAATAGTATAAAAAAATGGAATGAAATATAGAGAAAAATGGAGAAAAATAAGCAAAATAGGAAACACAGTGAAATAGGGGAAAAATAGGTAAAATGGGGAGAAGTAGAAAAAAATAATGAAAATCCTTCAAAAAAGGAAAAAAAAAACAGTAAAAACAGTATAAAAATATGAAAAAATAAAAAAAAATGGAAAAAATGTTAGAAAAACAATAAAATAAAAAGAAATCAGAAAAAAATCAGGAAAAAAAAGGAAAATGGAAAAAAACAAAAAAAAACAGGGAAAACAGGAAAAAACCAGAAAAAATAAGAAACAGTAAAAATGTGAAAAAACAGAGAAAACAGAAAAAACAGAGAGAATTGGGATAAACTAGAAAAAACAGAATGTCAAAAGTCGCTAAAAAACAAAACAAAAAAACCAAAACGTTAGAAAGCGCAAAAAAATCGAAACATAATCCCAAAAATAATTGCTGAAAATGCAAAAAAACGTAGAAAATTGCAAAAATAACACACAAAAAATTGTATATTCAATTAATCAAAAAAAATCGTAAACATGGCAAAAAATCAGACAAAATCACAAAAAGAAAAAAAAATAAAAAATATTGCAACCACCCCAAAAATAAAAAAGAAACTCGAAAACAATCAGAACAATAAGAAAAAAATGAGAAAAAAAAACAGAAAAAAGAAAAAAAAACAATGAAAAAGAAATGAGGAAAAATTAGAAAAAATCGAAAAAATGAGAAGGTATTTGACGAATCGAAACAATCAGAAAAAAGAAAACATTGAAATAAGTTGAAAAAATCAGAAAATATTGGAAATAAAATGAAAACACAAAATTGTAAAATACGAAAAAACAAAACATGTAAAAAAGCACCAAAAAGCAAAAAAAAAAAGCAAAAAACTGAACAAAAAAAGTTGCTAAAAAACGCAAGAAATCTAAAAGTATTGCAAAAAAATCACAAATAATTACAAAAAAATCTCAAACAAAAACGGTAAAGAAAGCGTAAAGAATCGAAAAAAATCCCAAAAATAATGCAAAATAAACAACAAAAAATAGCAAAAAAATTTCAAAAAATCTCAAGAAAATTACACAAATTGCAAATGCAAATGCGCAAAAAATCGGAAAAAAATAAAAAAACAAATCACTAAAAATGATAAAAAATCGAAAAAAACCACCAAAAAACCTAAAGCAATTGTACCTTTTAAAAAAATTAAAAAATTGGAAAGAATTGAAACAAAAAAAAAATTAGGACAATAAGAAAAACATCAGAAAACAAAATAAAGACATGGAAAAAACACAGAATGAGAGAAAAATGTGGAAAAATTAGAAACAATGGACAAAATCAGAAATAAAAAATAGTGTAATATATGCAAAAATACGAAAAATGGAAAAAAAAAATTGAAAAGAAAGTCAAACAGAAGCGCTGTTTTCAAATATCGATTCAACGTTAAATTTCACGTTCGAACTCTATTTTTAAAACCGGTAGTAAAACCAATTTTGAAACCGGAAGTCATAAAAATCTGAAAATATATTTGGGAGCTATTCAAGGTATGCTGAGTTTATTACCGTCGACCGTTTGTCTCTATATGTTATCGTTTTTGACTTTAGGGTTTAGAAGTCTTAAAGTAGTGGATTAATTATACTAAATGATCTGTATTTCTGTTTTTGATAGTCCAATCTATAAATGTCCTTACATAATATGAAGAGATTTGAAGATACATTGAAGTCATCTATAGTTTATTATAAATATGTAGATATTAAATTAATAAAAGTATCATTATTTCTCCCTCACCTCTACAGAATTCTCTTTGGGAAAACGAGAATTTAAAAAATTGTAAGCATTTTTAATAAATAATCATCTCCTTTCTAACTAAAATCTCATTAATCAATTTCAGCTTAAATTAGTATCAATAGACACTCCCAGTTTTGATGGATTATTGACAGAATTTGTACAGATTTAGTAACTTTTTTTTCGCCAACTCAGCTGGGGATTTTCAATAAGTTTAAAGAAATATTGGATGGACTATATCTCACCCAGTTATATTAATATATCATAATATGCATATATTTTTAATAAATATAAGTTAATAGTTTATTATAGTTTTGATAAAAAATTAATTTCACTGTATAAAAGTATTTCTAAAATAATTTAAATTTGCCTCACCGCGAGCACTCTATTTCAATTTTGAAGTTGTTTTCGACTGCAAAGCCAGTACAATTCTAAACGGTATCACGCTATGTTAATTATGTTGATATCAACTAAGTTTGCTTTAAAATAAAACAAGGTCTCCAGCTGATCTCGAATTCTGCAGGATGTCTTGTTTATGGCTTCAGTAAGCGTGACCGGAGTTTAAAGGAACTCCTTTCGGCTTAATTTAAAAACGAGGTGGCCTTCTAACTGCCGCATTTTCTACTATAAATTTTACAAAATGATAGTTCTTAAACTAAGTAAGAAATAAAATTCTCTCTAATTTGTAAGAGTCTAAAATATATTACGTGGACGAAGGTTAGTCTTTATTCTAGAATTGCAGCTATAAAGTTGGCACGTTTAAAAAATAAACAAAAGTTGGATGCAGTTGTTATTTCTTAGTTAAATCGACAAAATTTAAAAATTAAGACCCAAAATAAAACAATAAAAAATAAAGATACCAAAAATAGGCCATGTTCAAATTTCCTGTTATTGTAGTTCTTTTTGATAAAATCATTTTTGTATAATTTTTTTTATTACAAATCTTCAAAAATAACTCATATGCCACCCCTTTTAATTATAAAGGTTTATTAAAAATTTTGTTTATATAAATTTTTTTAAGTTTTTAATTAAAATCATACATTTAATTATACCGAAGTCCCAATGTCTTGAGAAACATTCGTCGTCTTCATTCAAGGTTCGCGTTCCAACGAGGATTTTTTGTATTAGTTAGAACTATATTCGTACGGGACCGGAAGTGACCAGTGAAAGTATTCAAAATGGCCGCAAATTTAAATAGGTCAGCATGGTTAATTTAATACGTAATATCCCACTTACGAGTCTTATAAGTGTTTTAGGGCTGCGTGAGAGGGAGCACCGCGTTGGAGGGGGCTACGCAGTGTTCGTTTAAAGTACCCCCTATGATTAATGCCCCATCTGGCAATCTTTGATGAATAATAATGTCAACATAACCTAAAAGAATTTTATCTTCACCTGTCAGCTATTTTTGGAGTTCATTGACAGCCTCTCCTTATTGTAATGTCAACATAAAGTAACAAATTCGTCGATCCACGTGGAGAGGAATCGTAGCTAACTTCAGGGTTCATTGACAGTTAATAAGTGATATAATTCCCCACCTCACCATGTTGTTATGTCAACATAACCTAACAAATTCTTCACGACATTTAAATTTAATGTTAGTGATGAAACTTTTAATATTTTTGTGCTCTTGTTAAATTTTTGATTAGTTAATCATATTGTTAAACTAATCATGATCAAATTAACAGAAAAGTAGTAAATGGGTACTTTATAAGTAACTTTGACAACGATTAGTTAATCAATGTTTGATTTAAAATTTGAGTAGTGGTAATACTATCTCTTCTTCTTTTT
Source organism: Neocrepidodera transversa (assembly GCA_963243735.1). NCBI lineage: Eukaryota > Metazoa > Arthropoda > Insecta > Coleoptera > Chrysomelidae > Neocrepidodera > Neocrepidodera transversa. The sequence goes on along the minus strand of OY725340.1, from coordinate 27,646,013 downwards.
TTATATTAAATTGCATTTATTCAAATTTGATGTACGTACGTTTTAAGATAGGTGTCATGTATTAGAAAGAAAAAGTTTTATACATCGTGTCGAATTTTAAATATACGTCAGTTACTAGTTTTAGAAAAGGAGGGTATCGTTTTAAATGGGTGTTTTGGGTTTCTCATAAAAACAATTTTTATGTTTCAAAAACTTGAAAATCAAAGAGAGGAAAATGATAATTTGTTTTTATATTAAAACTATGAGCTTAAAATGAATTTCCATTGCGAGAAATTCTAAATTACCTGATATTTAGGGTGTATACGCGACGGCTAAAATTATTAATAAATTAAACAGATTTAATCCAAGAAATCTCTTTGTAATGGAAAAAAATAAATCACTAATATTTTTAAAAATATTACATCTGCCTGAAATGGCTCTAATATTTAACAATTGTAAACTAAAAAATCCAAAAATTGGAGAAGTTTGACATTTATTATTAAAATCTCAGTTGTTAAGCCAATTTGTAAATATGGCAACAACGCATGTCTTAACACAGAACCACAGTATATGGAACAAGAAGAATAAGCATTCGTAATAAGAAATAAATATTTCTCCAAATAGATGTAAATATTTTTTTTAGGTTATACCTTAAACCTAAACAACGTTTAGATAAGGCAATCCAGAACACGTGACCAAACATCATTTTGTATGTGTTTTATGTTTATTTGATGTATTTTGTGCTTTTAGAAAGTGTTTGAAATAAAAATAATTGCTGTTTCAAATAATAAGCAAATAAGAAAAAAAGATAACAGCTTATAACATACATAATGAGAGTATAAAAAAATACATATACAATACTCCTGGAATTGATGTAAAACTCGAGAAGATGACTTTCCATCATCAGTGACTGCTTTACTGCTTTCCACATAATCTAGTATTTGGTCCTCAAACATAGTTTTTACAGCAAAGAACAAGTCAAGGTCTACAATAGTTTGTCAGCATATAAATATTTTTCATGGTTTTTGAGAGATCATTCCGTTCTGGTTTATGTGAAAAATGTAGTTCACTAGGTATTCTATAAAATCTAACAGTTTCACGACCTCTTCGATTCCCACAATTGACTACAGAACAAGTATTGTGCATGTTTAGTTCTTTCTAACAAACAATATTTTTTCTGTACATTTTTACTTCATTAAATATCAATAATGCATCCCGAGTATTTAGTCACACAACTATTCTAAATTAAAATGTCCGTTTTAAGCTCCAATCGTTTCAATGTTAAAATAAACTGCTCTTTTCATGTTAACTACGTGAAAGACATGGGTTTGTGTGCCTACCAGCTGCCATCTTGAATTTCATCTGACAGCATCTTGGATTGGTCTATAGATGATAATATATGTCAATTTAATTACACCTTGTACTTAACATTTCTATAGTTCACTTTTGAACAATTTTTGCGGGTGGAGCAGCATCGGTAAATGGGAAGTGATCCAGATCGGATAAATTCCCATTATTTTACAAAGAAAACTGTATCTGAAGTAATCTAGATCAGAAGTGAACTGATCCGACTGCAAATAAAATGCAGCTACTATAGTAGTCTTATACTGTGGCAGAAATAGCCTTTTTATTATTGTTCTGACAGGAGTACCTTGTAACGTTAAATAAAATATTACCAACACATTTTTTAAAAGCTTTATTCAAATATTTAACAATCTTAATTTTTTAATTTAACGTGAAAAGTATAGTTAGTATTGTTTGAAATATTAAAACTTCGGTATTTTAAATTAGAGGAAATGCTATTCAAATTAATACCTTTTGCTCTTCCATCCATTTGATGAACTTGTCGTATTCTTTTTTATAAGCTTCTTCCGATTTTTGCTGTATTAACCGCGATCCAATGTTAGAACTTATTTTTAAGCAATATACAACCAATAACAACTGTGGTGACAACAATACATCTTATGTGACACATTGCAAATTAATTTTTGTATTTATCATTCGATGACAACTGATGACATCATGAATTCAACCATTTTACATTATTAGTTATTTATTTCCATTTTTTGTAGTAATAATACCAGTATTTATGGTTTTAAAGTGTAACAATAAAAAAAATAGAATTCGTGGATAACTGGTCTATTTCGAGCACTCCGGTATACTATTATGCTAAATGACAGCCGGTCGCCATGTTGCCAAATCCTCCTTGTCAGTCCTTGTGATTTTGTCATAAAATAGATTTCAAAATTAAAAAAAAGTATGTTCCGGGACGTTTTAAAGAAAAAAAATTTGGGAAATTCATTTTTTTTAAATATCTTTTAGTGAGAAAAATTTCGTACGGGGTCGCAAAAAACCCAAAAAACGATACCCTCCTTTTGAGTTTTTTTTAATGTTCACTTGACTTGGTGTATATTGTTGTGATTTTTATTTTATTTTAATTAATTTGCATGAAATAGACGATATTTTTGATGATGATGATGAACTTATTGATTATATTCGTAATCAAGGAACTTTTACTGTGTAGACCCCATGAATAAATGGGATGATATAGAATTTTATAAAAGGTTTCGATTTTCAAAAGAATCAGTTCGATTTATTCTTAATGAAATAAAAATAAATTGTCAATTTGTCGTCGAATGTCAAATCAAATTTATGCACAGAACAAGTCAGAATTTTAAGCCATGAAATTATAAAGTTCAGAGCCAATAATTCTGATTAAAACTTAAATTCAAGAAAAAAGATGATGTTAAATTTAACAGAGACACGCCCACATTAAATCATGATTAAGGTATAATCATAGCATAAAGTACCGAAATTCTCTGTGAAAATTTAATTTTCTGTTAAATTAACTTAATCAGCTTGCAAAGTACCGGGCCTAATACTATTAAAACAATCTCAGACATACAGAAAACAATTTTATAGCTTATTTTGTTGAGGAATCCAATAAAATACAAGTCTTTTATGTTAGTATAGTTCATGATTTTTTGATATATTATATTTTTAGGTTTTATGAATAAATTCTGACCGTTTTAGGGTGATTATATGTCTACGACCAAAGATACGGTGTCCCAAAAAATATACAACACATATTTTAGGTATTACGGAAATAATTGATCTAATCGATAATTTTTTTTGATTTTCGGTATACACAGTCATCAAAATTTTAAACAATATACTAGTGATTATTTTATTATACCCCAAAAATAATATTAAACTAGAAATACAAGATAATGCTTATATTATGAAAAAAAATGGAAAATGGAATTGTAAAATACGGAAAAAAACGAAAAAATAAAATAAATAAAAAACAAAATTAATGAAAAAATTCGAAATTAAATTATATCGCAAAAATCCCAAAAAAATGTTAAAAAAATCGGAAAAAAATCTCCAAAAAATCGCAAATAATCACAAAAAATCAGAAGAATAAGAAAAAATTAGAAAACAAAAGAGAGAATTAGGGAAAAAAGAGAAAAATGAGGAAAAATTAGAAAAAATCTGAAAAAATAAAAAAAAAACCATAAAACAGTGGAAAAAAATGAAAGAAAAATCAGAAAATATTGAACAAAAAAATGAAAAATGAAATTGTAAAAAACGGAAAAAACACAAAAATAAAAAAAAGTGATAAAAAAAAAACCGAAAAAACAAAAAAAAGTCGTAAGAAATCGAAAAAAATCTCAAAAAAATCGTAAAAATATTCTAAAAAATGCAAAAAATCACTAGAGCAACCAAAAACCGGAAACAATTGTAACCGTTAAAAAGTTTTAAACTGAAAAAAATTAAAATGGAAATAAATCGCAATAAAACTGCAAAAAATCTTAAAAAAATGTCAAAAAATTCGCAGAGTCGCATAAAATCAGAAGAATAAGAAAAAATTAAAAAACAAAAGAAAGAAATAGGGAAAAAAAGAATAATGAGGCAAAATTAACAGAATTTAAAAATCTAAAAAAATAAAAAAAAACATAAAACAGTGGAAAAAATTGAAAGAAAAATCAGAAAATATTGAAAAAAAAAATGAAAAATGAAATTGTTAAAGAAGGAAAAAATAGAATAATAAAGAGAATTTAAAAAAAACCGAAAAAACGAAAAAAAGTAGTAAAAAATCGAAAACAATTGCAAAAAAATCGTAAAAATATCATAAAAAAATGCAAAAAAACACTAAAGAAGAGCAACCAAAACTCGAAAACAACTGTAACCATAAAAAAGTTTTTAAACTAAAAATAATCGAAATTGAAATAAATCGCAAAAAAATCTAAAAAATCATTAAAAAAAAATTGCAACAAAATTTCCAAAAAATCTGAAGAAAAAGAAAAAAATAGAAAACAAAAGAATGAAATATGGAAAAAAAGATTAATGCGGAAAAATATGCAGAATTGAAAAATTTGAAAAAAATAAAAAACAAACATGAAAGAATAGAAAAAATCGAAAGAAAAACCAGAAAATATTGAAACAAAATATGAAATATGAAATTGTAAAAAACGGAAAAAACACAAAAATTAAAAAAATAATAGAAAACAAAACAAAAAAAAAAACGAAAAAGAAGTCGTAAGAAATCAAAAAAAAAATCGCAAAAAAATCGTAAAAATATCATAAAAAATGCAAAAAATCACTAAAGAAGAGCAATCAAAAACCGGAAACAATTGAAACCAAAAAAAAAATTTTAAATGAAAAAAATCTAAATTGAAATAAATCGCAACAAAATTCTAAAAAATCATTAAAAAAAATCGCAACAAAATTTCCAAAAAATCACAAATAATCGCAAAAAATCAGAAGAGTAAGAAAAACTTAGAAAACAAAGGAGAGAAATAGTGAAAAAACAGGTTATTGTGGAAACATTAGCAGAATTGAAAAATTTGAACAAAAAAACAAAAAAAAAAGTGGTAAGAAATCGAAAAAAATCGCAAAAAAATCGCAAAAAAATCGTAAAAATATCATAAAAAAATTCAAAAAATCACTAAAGAAGAGCAATCAAAAACCGGAAACAATATTGAAAACATGAAAAAATGAAAAAAATCGAAATTGAAATAAATCACAACGAAATTGTAAAAAAAACCACAAAAAATCACAAAAAACGTAACAAAATCACAAAAAAAAATACCAAAAAATTCGAAAATAGTCGCATAAAATCAGAAGAATAAGAAAAAATTAGAAAACAAAAGAAAAAAGAGTAAAAACGGGTTATTTTGGAAACATTAGCAGAATTGAAAAATTTGAAAAAAAACCAAAAAAAAGTCGTAAGAAATCGAAAAAAATGGCAAAAAAATCGTAAAAATATCATAAAAAAATTCAAAAAATCACTAAAGAAGAGCAATCAAAAACCGGAAACAATTGAAAACATAAAAAAATGAAAAAAATCGAAATTGAAATAAATCTCAACGAAATTGCAAAAAAAACCGCAAAAAATCACAAAAAACGTAACAAAATCCCAAAAAAATGCCAAAAAATTCGAAAATAGTCGCATAAAATCAGAAGAGTAAGAAAAAATTAGAAAACAAAATACAGAAATGGAAAAAAATGGATCAAAGAGAAAAAAATAAGGAAAAATTTGAAAAAATCAAAACAAAAATAACAAATCGCCCTAAAACGTTCAGAATTTATTCATAAAATCTAAAAATATAATATATCAAAAAATCATCAACTTTAATCGGGACCACTTTTCCCATGTAACCGGTACGTTGTCCTTTAACAATTTCATAAAATTTATCTTTGAACAATACAAAACTTATAAAAAATTGGTACAATAGTCGAAAAAGTATTTTATTAAAAAATATAAAAAGCCGTATCAGTAAGAACAAAGGTCCTTTATTTGAAGCGACTACGTAGATTTAAGACTTTAATGTTCGCATCATGGATTAGTAAATAAATTAGTTCTGTTAGTAATAACTTATTTAATTAATTAATTTAAAATTTAATTTTACACAACGTTACGAATTCGGAAAACTTTTAGGACGAACCCAATTACAAAGTTTCTAATATTCGCGCCAAATGGAACTTCGTAACATGTAAGTTACTTGAATGTAAATACGATGACATTATATTTAAATGTTTACAAAGGCGTCGGATAGAAGGTGCTTGTTAAAAACTTATAAAAATATTAATTAGGTAACGTTTAAATCTGTATTTATATGGAGTAAATTTAAAATGTATTAAACAAAAATTGATTTTAGTGAAAAAAAATCTAGTTTGAATTTTATTGGCACATTTAAATAAAATAATTGTCAAAAATCACAATTTTTACTTTCCTGACCCACCTCCGAGAAGGGAAAGTATTGTGAACGAGCTAAAAAAAATTTTCGAGATAAAGTTGGAAATATCCATTTTAAGGTTACTTGAGATGATTAAGGTAATTTCCAGATGTGTAATAAAGGCTGAAGGAACACAGAGAGATTAAAATAAAAATAAAAAAAAAAAATAATAAAATTCTTTGAATTTAACCAAATATAAATAAATGTCAAAATATAAAATTAAATTAATTAAATACAGAAATCAGGTCAGGTCATAAAACTCAATGTATGAAATTTAAGCTACAGGATATGGCAAAATTCTTTATTCTAAACAAAGTCATATTGTACGCACCAACTCGTAACCTTCTGTTACCTTTATTAAAGTCATATTATTTTGCAACTTGAAAAAAACATATGATGTTGAATTCACTAAATACAACACGTTCCGCGACTCTGCAAAAATTTTGCTTAGTCAACAAGAAGTACTCCAAGAAAAAGCGCGCAGAGGCTTAACCCACTAACGGTACTACGTCAGGTTGGTAGCCAATGGAAAACGAGAACCAAGCGGCCATACTTGCTACGTAACACACAGTCGGAAAAACAAAAATGGCACCGCCAATCAGTGAGGGGGTACGTCAAAAAAAAAACGGAACTAGGTTTCTCGACGGATAGTACGACGCGACGTCGGAGCTAAAAAAAAAATGAGGATTGGGAGTCGATAGCGGGAAGAAGTACCAAGCGGTCGCAGTGAACGCCGGGAAGCGAGTAGTCTCTTCGTCGGCCAAAGTTAAAAAAAAAAAAGTATAATCTTTTTTTTTCGTTTTGTTCGTGTTTCGGTGTGCTAATTAGTACGGGTACCTAGTTAGCGATAAAGAAAGAAAATGAAAGAAAAAGTTTGTCGTGCTCAGCTGGGATAACTAAGCCGAAAGGAGCAGCCAGAAAGAAAAGAGCCAACACGTGGTAAGCGGAATTGAATAATACTAACTCTGTCAAACGCGAAACATTTTGGTTTTTTTTTATATGTCCCAAAGTACCTCAGAAAAAATAAAGTGAGGGAAAGCTCTCTGGGTTTCTTTCCTACAGGTCATTGCAATTAAATGAAAAACAGAGTAGAGTATTAAAAATAAAATAGGGACATTGCCTCTCCCTTTTAAGTACTCCAAGGAAGGGAGTAAAATAAAAAAATTATTATTTTTTTTTGGATATAACATTATTTCTATCAGTCTTGTTTTGATTAGAGAATTTTAATGCAGTTATAGAAATTTTCTTACCTTTAGTTTAACTAATTTTTTTTTCTAGGGAACTTTAAGTAGATAAATTTTTTTATATAGAATAAGTTAGCCAGTAAGGCTGGGACACTGCGTACAAAATTTTTGTGGTGCGATTTTGTAATATATGTTTAAACTATTTTCTTTTATATACATTTACTGAGATCGCGATAATTCGGGTTTTTTTTGTTGTACTGTCAAAATTTTCACTTTGTATTTTTATCAGTTCAATCAGTCATCTTTTTAATCAATTTTTTTTATATATATTTTTCTTTTTTGTGTTGTTACTTTTCATATCATTTAATTTTTTTAAATAAACCTAGCTAAAATTTCATTAGCGTATTTTAATTATCCCATCCAAGGGGGGGAAATAATAGAAATGAAATTTTCAAAGGGAATATTAAAAGAAGGGACACAAGCATAAGGTCTTGGGTAAAAGCCCTAGCGCGATCGAACTGATCACATTTTTTTTTGTATATAAATAATTAACCTCTCCGTAGAGAGAACCTCCCTCATCCCCTAATCTTGTCTGTAGAGGTAAAGACTCTCCAACCCTGCGAGAGCACGAGCCGCCCCTTTCAGAGCCTTGTCGTTTGCCACGATAGCTAACGTCCCGGCCCTATTTTTCTCTCCTAGGAGAGTGGTGACAGCTACGCGGCCAAGTCCCAAAACCGCCGCATTTTGAAACAAAAAAAAAATAATCGAGGGAAAATATATCACCAGAAAAATAACCCAATCTTCAGGCCATTGCATTGATGGTAAAAATTTTCCCGTTATTACGCTGGTGACAATTTCCCCGTTATTACAGATGGAAGTCTGTCTGTCTATCTATGTGTACTCTTCCACAACAGAAGCCACACGTTTAATCCAATTGAGTTGAAATTTTGTATATGGTTTTGGGTTACCCGTCGGAAGAACTCATTAGTTTTTGTAACACATCTGTCAAACGGAAGTGTCACTATCAAAAAATGACAGATGCAATATGTCACGTAATTTGACTTGCAATATGTCATTTGAAAGCCATTGATAAACTCTATTCAGAACAGTCAAAATTATTTCTCCAACTGTCACCTGTTAAAAATAAAAAAATGAAACTTTAACATTAAATATCTGAAAAAGTATTCGTGGTTACTCGTCGGGAAAGTTTTGGGGCGATAGAACCGATTTTTTTAAATATTTATCAAATGTTTTTCATTTTTCCTGATTTTCTACTACTAACACCAATTTTTTGCCATTACCTATATATTATTCTAGACACAATGACTAAAGTTTGAAGTTATTTTTATTTATATAGATTCCGCAATTCATCTTGTAAATATTTGTCAAAACGTACAAACGCGTCGACGACACTGACATCAAAGGAATTCATAACAAACACAATTTTCTTTGACGCACGAACAAGTCCAAATATTGATGTTTGCTAATGAGTTGAATACGAAGTTTTCTCAATAATTGATGACTTAGTAACTCAATACCAAATTTTTTAATGTTATTTTTTGGTTTTACCTTCATTATTTTTAATACTACGTACAACGTTGCTAATTGCACAGATCGTTTTTGTTCTTTTGGTAAAATTAAAATAAAATAAGTCTTTTTTTTAAATCTTATACCCTTTTCATAAATATCAATTAGTCAAATTATTGAAAGAAAATATAAAACTGTTTTTTTGAACTTTTAAGTAAACAAATATTGATAGAGTAACAGCGTTAAAGTTTTTTTAATTTAAAATTACAGTGCCGTATTAAAGAAAAACTTAATATTTTTCTCATATATAATATATACCTTATACAAGTTCATATTTTCAGAATGAATAAACAGACTATTTTGATAGTTGGTGATTATTATACTAGAGGCAATTATAAATTAAGTAACAGAAAAATTCAAAGTGGCAAAATTCCTGTTTCTTTGAAATCGACCTAAAAAATTAATTCCTAAATAGAACACCCAGCATATATTATAAGTACTCCATATGTCTAATAGTATTTCAGCTCAGTGTCGCGGAGACGGGGAAAAGTATGAAGAGGGATATCTCCCTTATTAGTAGTCAATTTTAAACTGGACAAAATGCGATGTATTATAATTGTGATGTAGAATAAATACATAAAGAAAAATCATGCGTAGAACCAAAGACAAAAGGGCATTAGGGCCAAACTTTGTTAATATTGATTCAAATTGAACACGGAAAACGGTATGTGGAGTAGAATACATACGCAAACAAAAATAATCCACATAATCATCGACAAAAGGGTATTAGGGTCAATCTCCATTACTATTGGTCCAAATTGAAAGCGGAAAAGGGTGTTGTATTATAAATGTTACGTAGAATATATACGTAAACATAAATAATGAGCAGTGGCAGTGCCAAAATGGTATACGTAAACAAAAGATAAGAGGGCATTATGATCCAACTTTGTTATTATTGGTCCAAACTGAACGCAAAAAATGTGGCCTATTTGTTTTTTACAATATAACATACATGGCCATTATAAACTCTTAGATAATTTGTTTTCAAAATGTTTTTTCTAATGAAGGAAAGCTGATAAAAAGAGATTTGTTCATGCATAAAAAACTATCAAATTCTCGGAAATCTTTTAATATGGAAAATACACTTAATTTGAAACGTGGCATAAGGAAAATAATTTTTGAAATTTTGGAAGAAAACGGGGAGAAAGAAGATTAAAGACAGGAAGTCGTGAGATACCAAAAAGAAATATAATATACTGTCACAAATGCCCAACAGCAATAGAAAAGATGACCACAAGTTGTCCAAAGTGTAATAAACCAATTAAAATATTTAAAAAAATAATAATAATTGGCTTTATCTGTCTGTTATTATTAAGGTCATAACGAATTATGTTGCCCAATTATATTATTTTATTTTACTTTCCCGGGCCGATCAAAGGGAAAGTATAGTGAACAAGCAAAGAAAAATCGAGATATCGAAGGAAATATCCATTTTGAGGTCACCGAAGAAGATTCAAACCATTTCCAGAGTATGGTCTGTCTGTGTGTCTGTGTATCTGTGTATCTGTGTATTCTATATATCTGTGTATCTGTGTGTCTGTGTGTAATCTTCCACGATAACTACCGAACTGCCGAACCGTTTGACCAATCAAGCTGAAATTTGGTATGAAGGGTTGTTGTGTGCCCCAAATGCGACCATTAGTTTTTGGTTCAAATTGGTATAGTGGAAGGTCCTCAAGACCGATATTGATTGAATACACATGTAAGAATTTTTTACTTTTTTACCTCTCGCCCTTCAGATAAGAGAGGTATAGGAATCATGCTAAAAATTGGGTAGTGAGTTTTCAATGGATAAACACGTTTTGGGGTCCCTATAATACGATTTTGATATTTTCGCGATGATGTCTGTGTGTGTGTGTGTTAGTGTGTGTGTGTGTGTGTTAGTGTGTGTGTGTGTGTGTTAGTGTGTGTGTGTGTGTGTGTTAGTGTGTGTGTTTGGATGGATGTTGTAGTAACGATAACTCAAAAACTACTGAATAAAAAAAATTGAAATTTTGCATACAGAATTCTTATACCCTAGATTAGATCTGATTAGATTTTGGTGCCAATCGCACGACCGAAAGTGGCAGTTGCTATGGGTGATGACGCCATTATTATACAAAACGGCAATAAAGTTTTACACATATATTTTGTATACCCTATAGTTTATTTTCATCTCATTAAAATTTTCGAAACTTTTGCCATTGTTGCCAGATTTACAAAAAAATAATTTTTTTTCATACTTTTTTGTGTCAACCTGTAAATTTTTGATTCCAAAATGGCGAGAGGTCATGTGCTGGCCACATCAGATTTTTTAATTTTAAGGACAAACAAGACACTTTAATGCTAAATGTTGCAGTACAAAGTTTTAGGGCATAAAATTCCCTACAACTTTTGTCTTAAACTTTTTCTACAATTTTCAATAGTTGCGCCACTAGAGGGCGCGTACAAAGTGTGAATGTAGAGTTTCCCTAGGTTTTCTTGATTTTGAAGACAAACAATGCATTTTAGGGCAAAATGTTATTGTGAAAAGTTGTAAAGCAAGAAATTTTCTTTGTGTTTAACTTTTTTTGAATTTCTCACAGTTTCGCCGCTGGAGGCGAGAAAAATACACATTTAGGATTTTCGCCTTTTTTTCAATTTTGAAAATAAATTATGCACTTTAGTGCAAAATGTTTTAGTGCAAAGTTGTAGAGCATAGAATTCCCTACAACTTTTGTATCAAAATTTTTCCTGAATTCCCAATAGTTTTTACACATGATTTTAGGAGATCATAATTGTAGCATCTGCAGCTTATGTCATTATCAACATTGAAATATCAATTCGGCAAACGTATTCACCATCGGCTCGCTATTTTTAATGTGTTCCATAAATTAATGTTATGCTGTAATTAAAACAATCCTATTCTCTACAGTCGAGCCGGGAAAGTTTCGGGGGGACACAGCCGATTTTTTTATTAATACATCATTTTTGTGACTTTTTTATACCTTTTTTCAAAATATTACTAAGATATCACTAAGATATTTTCATATTTTAACATGCATTTTCTGGGTACGTGAATTTTACGTGTCAACAGTATTAAGCGACACAAAATAGCAACAGTGTTCTACGGTTAAAAGGGTTTTATTTTATTCAAGGGTTTCAAAAAAATTAAATTTGTCTTATTTGTCTTGACTTAATTATGTTTAAAATATGAAATAAAATAAACAAACAAAACAACACGACACCGCTTTATTAATTGTAAACTGTAACGCTTTGGGGTCATCAAGAAGTCTTTTGTTTAGGTTTAAATTTTTTCGGGACCCACTTTCCGTTTATAGCGTGAAGACCACTTGCATCGCGCAGAAGGGGACCTTTTACTAGCCCTAATGGATGAAGTACCTGGATACCATCAGCTAAATGTTTAAAATAAAAAGCACTAAATCAACTGCTTATATTAATACCAAATACAGTCCGGTGAGGAAGAACAGGTCTCCAATCGTTTAACTGACACGACTGATCTTATTGAAAGAAAATTGCCTTTCCCATAATTTTAAGTTAATTCTAAACCAGTGCCGTGCACGATATAATTTATTATATTTTAATTATTACGGAAAAAAAGTAACTTTGTTACAAAACTGATAATTAAGTTGTCAAATGCTCTATTGAAAAACTGAAATGAAAAAAATAAATCAACGAATAATGAAAGACTAGGTCATACCACAATAAATTTAATGAAGAACATGGAATTTTAATAAGGAAAAAAAAATAAATTATTAAAAAACAAAACTAAAATGTAAATTTCATTGTGATTTTTATTTAAACCCTTAAAATGAGCTTTAAAGTCTTTAAGTTTGTAGATATCCCGTGAAAGGGTTTGAATTTAGGGTAAAATTTTAATAAGAGGTAACACGTACTTGGTATGTATAGCCAGAAAAACATTAAATTTATGGTGGATACTATAAACATTATAATGGAGTTCTTTCGCCATTTTCCACATGAAAATTAAATTACGCAGGGGTTAAATCCGATTTTTTCAAATCATACAGTATCTATTAAATGAATCTTTCTATTCACAATTATTAAATTTACTTTTGAATAAAATCAATTTATAAGTTCTAATTTAAACCGGAGTCAGGCATTAATACAGAATAATTTTTATATAATGTGATGCACCACCATAATAAATATTAAAATTTATTGATATCAAATTTATAAAATAATGGTTATCTTCCATAGATTTATCTTATTTATTCACAAACGAAATCACAATTTGACCCGGACAAAGCTTGATTAAAATTGACAACAAAGCATATTTTTAATATCAAAATATCTACAAGACTGATTTCAATCTCACGACTAAAATAAAAAACGATTTTTCTTACAAGAATTGAAAATCGTAATATATTCATGAGAGTACAAAAGATATATGTCTAAACAAATGGCGGAGGATTTTCTGCGGGAATCACATATTGGAAAAATTGCAGAAACCATTTTCGATTTGATTTTTTAATCAATCTCCCACAGAAATTTTTATTTATTTTTAATAAAACTAAAGTTAAAAATAATAAATACAGGGTTTACAAAATTCTTTCATAGTCCTTTTACTATATTTCTATGTGATATACAGGATGTTTGGAATTCAAATTGATAACATTGCTATATCAGAAATCGTAAGAGATACAGAGGCGGTTGGTTAAGTGGCATAAAAGTTAACTATTTTGGGGAGTATTACATTTGTTAAAAAATATCTACAAGAGCTTTCGCCCTTCTCGAGATATACAGGGAAAACTAAAAATGCTACATTTGGTTTTTTAAGCGTAGAATTTTTATTTAAAAAAATTTCAAAATATGAAACAGGAATGTTTTATTGTATCATAAATTTGCTACAAAACTGTACTAATAAATCTTCGTTGAGACGTTTCGTATCTTAACGTCCACCATCAAGTTATTTTTATTAAATATGAACCTATCTTTTTTATTACAAAAATTGATAAACCGTTAAAATTCAAATTCAGTAATGTATTACACTTGTTATTTTAAAGACGTTTTGTCTGAAATAACTTACAGCATCAGTGTCAATAATTTTTATACGGTCCTATCTTCATTCTTTTGTAAATTCGTTTTAGTTTCATCAAAACGAATATACCATTACTTAAACAATAAACAAAAATTGAGAATATGTGTCCAAATCAAATGAGTAAAAAATTAATACTACCAATTTTTTAATTCTCGATGTGTTGATAAAAAAAATTACCAGTTCCTATTCGTACATGATCTGGGGTGAATAGAAACATTTATGTATTCTTTAGGTTAATAGAAACACTCAATATGTTTTTAAAAGTATGCAGTAGCCGTTTTAACTATAAAACACATAACTGGGTTTGTTAAAAAGTCGACATTTATATAAAATAAACATTTTCTCATGGTAAGTACAAAAATACATGGGTATCTATTAATTGAAATCTTTCGCATTACCAGGAAACCTAAAAATTTCTCTTCTAGATGTGGAAGGATTACCATCATCATCAATAGGAAATAATTGACCTACAACTTGATCATAAGTAAAATTTGCGATATCAGGAACCTTCGGTAATCCGTATATAAATGTTACAGTTTGACAAGGACGAAAAAAGTTTGCCTTAATTTCATCATTATCTACAGAGGCATTGGTAATTTGTTCTATAAAAAACTGGTTCTTTTGTTTTTTGCCCTACATATTGGAAAAGCTACTAACAACCAAATATTTTCTCTAAGAGATTCTCTTGCAATAGGAAATACATTCTGAAAAATTTGTCCTTTGAAAGTCACACTAATTTCATTATCCTCGACGTGATTATCCTCATTTACATATTCATTGTCTACTGATATGTCTTCTTTAACTTTACTTTCATCAGATGTATTTGTTTCCAATTCATCTGTTAGAGACTGATCCACATCCGTCTCTGCTTCTCTCTCCCTTTTAAAATTAGCTCCTTTAACACTTTTGCCCGCTGGGACGTCTACTTTCTTTCTTTTTTTTAACGTAGTTGTATCAGTGTATCTTAAAGATTTTAGAACATCTACAACTGCATTGCTAATATTCTCTTCGACGTCTTCTTCATCTCTATGTAACTGATTTAATACTTCATGTCGGTCAAGTGGGTACATTCCGCGTTTTCGAAAACCTACATTAATATTTGCTTCTTGGTTTACGTCAATATTGTCGTGAAGTACTTTCACGAGGTGTGGAACTCTATCGTTTGGTGTACCAGCTGATTTTCTACCTTTAACCATTCTCCAATTGTCTAGAATCTTTTGATACGCTACTTTTAGGGGTCGAAAGAACGTCACGTCTAACGATTGGTAAATATGTGTAGAATTGGAGGGTAAGAAAATAAATGACTTGATAGGTTGTCTTTAATTAAGAATTTTTCCCTGGTAAATCGCTTAATGCAGGTATTGCTATTTTTTCGACCCAATTGCCAAACGAAATAGCATCAAACTAACCACTGGCACTTCTGTTACATCAGGCCCCTTTTATACCTTCAATGGTCCATGATTCATATAAATTTTGTGCTTTGTATATTATATAAGACGCTAGTAATTTACCAGCTGCAAATATAATTGACTTACAGCTTTTAAAGGAATTTATTACTCTTTCAGGTTATCGGCAGCCTCGCTTTATAATAATTTTCTTCCTCCTAGGATCGTCGCTGAAATTAGTTTCCTCGTAGTTAATTATATTTGTCGGAAGGATATCTTTTAGTTCTTCATACAAATGGTCAAAATAATTATTTATATTTGTTTCTGAAACAGCAGCCCACGATCGCTTTATGTTTTGACAAATTCGAGTTTTCAGTATATCTTTGTCTTTTTATGAAACTGTAGGCAAAATCTACACCTGGCATGTTTTGTTTAAATTTAAATATGTTTTCCTCTAGAGTGAAGATAAGTTTTAACCACAATTCTGAGGTCTAGATAATCAAGGGGATATCCCCAATCTGCACATATTATTAGCTGCTTTGACAAAATATTTTCTTCTGTGAAGAATAAAACCGTTTGACCTCCTTGAGTTTTTATTTCTGGATTTTTACAATGGCGGTATAGGATTGAATAATGACTTTCATATTTTGCATTGCAGCTCTATATAACATTACTTTTTTATGTCATGGATTGCCTTTTATAATTGTTCTTTGTTACGCTTAAGGTACGTTTTACTCCTTGGGATATGTTCATAGTGACGTGGCATTATTCTGTAAGGAAAATTTGATTTTAAATTAGTATCTGCATATCGTTTACCTAAATTTGGGTCAATAGAAACAATCGGAATAGAAACAGTTGTTTCTATACACCCCGAAAAGTTAACTAAATTAAGGTTTAGACACAAAATAAATTATTTAAAAAAATACGTCATTAAGGGCACTGTTTCACAAATAGTTACGTTAACTGGATATATTAGGACACTTATTGGTAAATTTTTAAAACAGTGACCTTTCTATTTCTAGCTGAAATATACAAAATTTGTTTACTAACGAATATACGTTTTTTCGGTATCAATCTCTTGTCGACGACTGAGACATCAAGGTCAACTCACAATTGGTCGAAGTGTCTAATAATATTACGTTACTGGGTATTAGTACAAGATGGCCGGGCGACAACCTACTAAATTTAAAATTAAGTTTTTCAGAAAGAAGAATTTTACCTTTCTCATTTTTGTTTCTATTTACACTGGAGTTTCTTTTCACTCCAGATTACGGTACCTAATAATACTTCAAATTTATTGGTTGAATATTTGTAGTTATTTATTAAAATAAATTATTAGTTATTCTAATTATTTTCACCATTTTTTTTGTATAAGATTAGATTGTCTTTAAATTGTCTATCAATATTTTTTAATCATTACGCAGGTCGAATATTTTTGTGATTGTTTAATTTTTACTATTTTGAATTTTTTTATTTAACTAACTATGAATGTATTTTACCAACATTTTTAAGTAATTGTCACTGATGATATTAGTTATTTCAGATAAAACGTCGTTAAAATAACAAGTGTTATATGTCACTGAATTTGTATTTTAATGGTTTATCAATTTTTGTAATAAAAAAAACAAATCCGTATTAAAAAATAACTTGATGGTGGCCATTAAAACACGAAACGATTTATTCGTACAGTCTTGCAGCAAAGGAGGGTATCGTTTTTTGGGTTTTTTGCGACCCCGTACGAAATTTTTCTCACTAAAAGATATTAAAAAAAAAATGGATTTCCCAAAATTTTTTTCTTTAAAACGCCCCGGAACATACTTTTTTTTAATTTCGAAATTTTGAAATCACAAGGACTGACAAGGAGGATTTGGCAACATGGCGGCCAGCTGTCATTTAATAGAATACGCGCGATTTTTCTCGAAATAGGTCAAGTGTTTTAAAGACCAGTTATCCACGAATACTTTCTGCAATTTTTTTTGATACACTTTATAAATCATAAATACTGGTATTATTACTACAAAGAATGGAAATAAAGAACCAATAATATAAAATGGTTGAATTAGTGATGTCATCAGCTGTCATCGAAATGACAAATACAAAAATTAATTTGCAATCTATCACATAAGATTTATTGTTGTCACCACAGTTGTTACTGGTCGTATATTACTTAAAAATAAGTTCTAACATTGATACCTAAAATAATAAAGCAGAATCGCAGTTAATACAGCAAAAATCAGAAGACACTAAAGATTATGACAAGTTCATCAAATGGATGGAAGAGCAAAAGGTATTAATTTAAATGGAATTTCATCTGATTTAAAATATGGAAGTTTCAATATTTCAAACAATACTAACTATACTTTTCACGTTAATTTAAAAAATTAAGATTGATAAATATTTGAATAAAGCTTTTAAAAAATGTGTTAGTAATAATTTATTTGACGTTATAGGGTTATCCTATTAGATCAATAAAAAGATACATTTAAACTTCTTACACGAATGGGGTGTTTGCTTGATTTTAGGTTAATGGGCCATTAAAAACCTGAGTAATAAAAATTTAACCCTTATTTTTTATTATTTTTTAAACCTATATTCAACCTATAATTAAAAAAAAATCTGTCACTGAAGGTAGATCAGTTAAACAAATATGAGAAAGATGGTGCCACTCGGATTTATTTAAATTCGGTTTACAGTCGACAATTTTCTCTGTAGTACCGGCAATACTACACCTCAATACTATAAATAACCAAGGGGGAGTTAGCGTCGAAATTACGTTTTTATTCTAGTTTTTGAATCACTATTAAAAATACTATTCTTGAACATTGCGACACAATAATTATAGGGCATTTTGTAGCAAAAGGTAAGCATATAATTAAATAAATAACTTCGATTGTAATGCCATCTTTGCTTAAATAGATAATTCAAACTTAAATTGACGACTGGCGCCATCTTTCGCTTATTTCTTAAACTGATCTACCTTAAGACGTCTCAGAAATATTAAATATTTGAAATTAAACGTTTGACCGTAAAAAAATCTGCTAAATCCTGGTCTTTGCTTATCAATACGGGTAATAAATATATTAAAGTTAAAAAAAACATAAAAGTCCTAGTTCTGTCACAGCTTATAGTAGGAGGAGCTATTTCTGTCACAGTATAAGGTTCATAGTAGGGGGAGCTATTGGGAGACAAATATTCCATAAATTTTTTTTTTTGTGAAATGCAATATAAATGCAATTTTGTATTACTGATTAACCCCCGTTAAATCCAAATAATAGTTTTTTTTTATTTGTATTCTAAATAATCAGAAAAAACCAAATCTAACATTAACGACGCATGCGCAAAAATCATGAGTATTTGTCTCCCAAAAGATCCACCTCATATAGGAGCTACTGTGGTTCTGTGTTAAGACATGCGATGTTGCCATATTTAAAAATTGGTTTAACAACTTGGATATTAATAATAAATGTCAAACTTTTCCAGTTCTTAGATTTTTCAGTTAATAATTGTTAAATATTTGGGCTTTTTTAGACGGATGTAATAGTTTTAAAAATATTAGTGATTCATTCTACGTATTTTTTTTTCATTTCAAAGAGATTTCTTCCATTAAATATGTTTTATTTATTAATAATTTTAGCCGTTCTTATACACCCTAAAAATCAGGTAATTTACAATTTCTCGCAATAGAAATTCATTTTAAGCTTATAGTTTTAATACAAAACAAATTTTTTCGTTTTCCTCTCTTGGATTTTCAAGTTTTTGAAACATAAAAATTTTTTTCATGAGAAACCCAAAACACCAATTTAAAACGATACCCTCCTTTGAGATACAATAAAATACTCAATTTCATTTTTTGATATTTTTTCAAATAAAAATTCTATGCATAAAAAACCAAAAGTAGCATTTTTAGTTCTCCCTGTATAACTCGAGAAAGGCGAAAGTCAAATTAACTATTACTAATAAAACAGTTTTTATTAAAACCTGTTTTTTAGAATTATATTATAACTAGATTTAATATTCATCGTTAGTTGTAACTATTTATTTTATGTAAATTGTAAAAGAATTTAAATCGAACAATCCAACGTTGGTTTAGGACCTACTTATATATGTAAAATGTATATTCTAATTTAAATTAAACTTAAACCGGCATGTAGACTACCGCAGAGTCAAATGAAGTCGGCTAATATATTTTCCGAATAAAATACGAGCAAGTGAAAACCGGGAGACGGTTTCTTGTTTGTTCTTCACTTATTTCGGCAAGAATAGTCGCATTATGCAGATGAGCCCAATGGAAACGGTGAGATGGCAGTCTTTTTTCTGTAACCTTCGCATTTTTAAGTATAATGCGTTCAGGTTGCGATCCAATTTACTAGACAAAAGGAGGTAAGTGCTGAGAGTATTTTCAAATAGAAATGTTACCTCCCACTTTATATTCAGATAGATATAAGAGGTAAAAATTATATTTTTGTGTAATACCGGTGATAATGATAATGAATATTGAAATTATATGAAAAATTTAAAAATGCTAATTTATTTAAAAAAAACTTATTTCAAATCATTCTGTAAAAAAAGTTAACAGAATTTTATTAGGAAAAATAAATTTTATCATTATAACTATTCGCAAGTTATTTTAGAACTGTGTATAACAAGTTGCGTAGTGGTACATATGTCGATTCCGAACTGATTATTATATGTGAAAACGAAAACACTTACTAAAACTTTTTTTATTATTTCCTTGCTAACTTCGTCACTTGTCTTTTCTCTCTTTTAATAAATGGATATAAATTATGTTCTATTAAAAATATATATAACTAAACTACCATATATTATCGAGCAATCGGTATATTTTTAAACAATTTTAACCTAACCTAACCTAGGGTTAATTTTAACCAAATTTTTACTGAATAGACCTTTAAGGTAAACATTTGGTTAAAATTAACCATCGGTTATAAAAGTAACCGGAGGTTATTTTCCATTTTATATTCTGTATGATATATTTGGTTAAAATTATAACTTATGTCAGTTATAAATCAAGGTTAAAATCCAAACTTTATCGTAAGGTATATTGTTGCCGTTAAAAATAACTGTTAAACACTTTAATGAAAATGGCTACATTACAATACGTTGCTTTTGTGTATCACCTAAATCAAATATTTTAGCAAACTTATGCATACATTATTTATAAAGAAAATTTGTTTTTTTAGACGTGAATCGCGTATATTTCATCGTAATTTAAGAGATTCATCAGATGTATTTCAATTGGCTGATTGTTCATTTTTTAAATTATTCCGCCTAAATAAGGAAGCGACCCGATGGTTAATTGAAGAATTAACACCACATTTACAGGGTGGACTAAGAAATACAAGAATACCCGTTTATCTAAAAATATTATGGACGTTAAATTTTTTAGGACATGGGTGTTACCAAATGGACACTGGTACAACATGTCATTTTCCGATGAGCCGCTGTATAACTGAAGTAACTGAAGTTATTAATAGAATTTTATTAAATAGATGGGTGAAATTTCCATATATTCCAGAGGCAATGAATTCAAATATACAATTATTTTTTGAAAAGTACGGATTTCCAGGAACAGTTGGAAGCATAGACTGCACTCACATTGGGATAATTTCGCAACCCAATGAGTATCCTGTCTATCCTTCAGGTCCTTATTACAATCGCAAGGGATATTACAGCATTAACTGCAATTGATTTCAAGTGCTGATTAAAAAAAAACAAATATCCTGGTTCTGTACATGATTCTGCTATGCAAATGTCTACAGTCAATAATCATTTACAGAGTATACATCTACAAGGAAATTTATATTTTCATCTAGTAGGAGATGAGGGGTATCCAGTAGTACCTTGGCTACTCACACAATACCCAGGTAATATTGCTGATAACAGTCCAGAGGAGAGATTTAATATTCACCTGAGAAGGGCCAGAAATGTAATAGAAAGAGTTAATGGAATACTAAAAGGAAGGTTTCGATGTTTGCTGAAGCATCGAACTTTAAATTACAATCGAATAAAAGCTGGAAAAATTATTAATTCCTGTGCTGTCCTTCATAACATTGCATTATATTTTAATGTGGCCATGCCAGATGATGAATTTTTCGAAGAAGAAATTCTCCGAGAAATGTTCAATGAAGGGCAACAAAGAAGAGATTTTTATGTGCAACGAACAAGAAAAAGAGATGTCATATGCCATGCATAATTAGTATATGTTTATAGAAAAATAAAAGTGTTGGTAAATAAAAAAATATTTATTTATATATCTAAAACAAAAAAGAAAAATAAAAAAGAATCTAGATTCAAAAGTACGATAATATTGTAGTTTATGTAGCCAAATAATAGCTTCAGCAATGCAAACGTTTTAATTTTTGCATGGTTTTTTTTAATCTAATTTTAATAGAAACTAAATACCGGGTGTACCACACGGAGAAAAAAATTCACTAACTGTAAGTGAAAATTCGCTTACTCCAAGTAAAAATCTGTATTAAATACGAGACAAATGAACAGTATACCTAAATCAAGAAAAAAATATTTCCTGAAACTGGTAACTTGCTGTAAGTGAATTTATAGATCACTTAAAGTAAGTAAATGTTTTTGCTAAAACAGGTTACCATTTAACTTATAGCAGGAAATATCGCAACTAATGGTAGCAACAAAATTAACTTAGAACACCTTAATTTTTATTAATTTTCGCTTAAAGTAAGCGAAAGTTTTGACTAGATTAAGCCAACAATTCAGTTGTTTTAAGAAAAATCAAAACTTAAGAGAGCAAAAAAATTAATTTACTATAGCTAAAAAATATTCTTGTTCTAGGTAACACTTTAACAACCATAAAAAAACACTTTTTCTACTTTAGAAGTTTAGTTTAATCTGAATCAGGTGATTATTTTACCTGTTCTTTTGAAAAAAAAAGAAACAAAAATGATTTTGAATTAAAGGATGGACAGGGCATTAAATATACAACAGGTGTTCAATACAAAAATTTATTCAATGAAATATTAATTGCATTTTTACAGGTATTCAACATACAATAGTTAAAAGTGAAAAACCTTTTGAAAATTACCTGGTAATTACTATTTCCTCAGCTATCACTTCTGTATTCCCAATACTTGTTTTTAAATATGATTTTAAGTCCAGTTTTTATAATCAGGCTGTGAATGGTTTCATTATCGAGGAGTTTAAAACTATCTTCAATGATTACCTGGTCTAAAAAAAATTACTGTGGTTAATACATACTGCAAATGTAACTATTACTGAGTCTTTTGTTAACAAAAACGTCTTTAAAAAACCGCCATTTTATTTTTCAGTAAGCAGGAAGTGATAAAAGTTTTGATTGAGTGAATTAAATCTTGAAATAATTTAAAGCATTTCGATGAAAACTGCATGTTTTCATGTAGGTACTTTCGTTTAAAAGTTATAAGCTTATACAATACTGGAAAATATAAATAATGGACACCCGGTATACATATTAAATACTCAGAAATCCTGCAAATAACCTATAAGAATCTAGCTGACAGCTTTTAATATTTTTAGTTTTAGTTCTTCTGAAATCCTGATTAAAAACAGCTGATGTAATAATTTTGTTCATTTACCACCGATAATATTAAATTTCCTTATTTTATTAACTTACCTTCAAATTAACAATTAAATCCAATAAATCCCAATGTACCAGTAAAATTTTATAATCTTCCGTGTCACAGCACCTGTTGGCCCAATGCCCACTTTCACTCACAAAACGAATACAAAAACCGTTTTTCCCTATTTAAATATTCTAAGAAACTGGACGGACAAACGAGCCTGAAATATCTATTTGCCTATTTCGGTTATCGTTCGATAATTTTCGTTAGAACAAGAGTAACGACTATTAATGACAATTGGCAATGTTTTTTATATGCAAATCAGTCATTATCTTTGTCATACGTCTGACGACCGTTAAATTTAAACGTCTGTAAAAATATTAACTTAAAACAAGTGAACTGTTTAGTTAGAATAAGTAAAAATATTACAAGAGAGTCAAAAACAAGTGTAGGAAGTTTGTTCACTTGTTTTAGCTATCTGAGGTATATTTTTTTATTGAAATTAGCTTTTAGGATAACAGTTAGCTTACAATAGTTTAATGGAGTACCTATTCTAGAATGTTATGATTAGGAAAATTATTGTTTTTACTACAGCATGAAAATTATGCTGATGTAAGATAAAAAGTAGTTGGTATAATTAAACAAATGTCAGAAAAAAAATGTTCTTGGCCCCGTTTTCTCTGTGCACTTAACTTTTGGGGGTTTTGATCGCTTATTACTCAAATAGTTTTAGGAATAGAAACATGCGGTTTTTGCCAGTTTTATTGAAATTTATAGAAGTTTTTTTCTCAATAATGGGATATTTTATCGTAATGCCGGTGATTTTTAGGGATAGGGCAACTTTGTTATTTTAACTAGAACACTTTGTATATTTTTAGCCTAACACAAAGCTCAATATTTAAGCTTTCTAAACATATATATTTTGTGCTACTTTTTTCGTAAATTATGGCTTAAAATTTAAGTTAAACAACTTTAAGCATTTTGTAAGGTAATTTATTATAAATATCAATAAAATTAACAATTTTGAACGTAAAGACATTTAACAAAAAAAGTTGTTGTAACAAATTTTCAAAATGGTGTCCTTAGACGTTTATACACATTCGCCATCTTTTAATTAAGTTTCGATAACTAGCTATTAACATCTCTCTTTAAATACTTTCAATCACATTTATTATGTTGGTATTTAATTCCTCCAAGGTTGTAGGGGGTGGGTTGTAACAGCGATCTTTGATGTAACCCCAAAAGAAAAAATCCGGTACTGTTAAATCAGGTGATCGCGGTGCCCACCCCACTGGACCTCCTCTTCCAATCCACCTTTCACCAAATGTTTCGTTCAAAAGTTCTCTAGTGATCATTGCATAGTGTGGACTTGCACCATCCTGCTGAAAGTAAACAGGTTTGTAATAAGTTATCTTGCTGAAGTTGCGGAAAAAAGTACAGTTGTAGCATATCTACATAATTTACTGCGTTAACGATAGGTTTGCTAAAGAAAAATGGGCCATAAATTTTTGTAGAACTAATGGCACACCATACAGTTACTTTGGGTGAATTTCTTACATATTCAGTAGTTCTGTGAGGGTTCTCTGAACCCCAAATGCGACAGTTGTGTCTATTTACTACACCATTTAGGTGGAAGTTAGCCTCGTCAGACATAATAAGATTTCTGTAATTAATTCTTGTAAATAATCTTAAACCTTGGTGACAAAAATTAACGCGCAGGGCATGGTCATTCTCTTTTAATTCTTGCACCAAGTGGAATTTGTAAGCCTTTAATTTTAAATGTTTTTTTAAGATCCTATGAAGTGTGCTCCTAGAAAGGCCCGTAGTACTAACCATTTTTCTAACTGATGTTGTGGAATTTACTTCTACAGCTTCTTGAAATTGAATAACACTATTTAATAAATTGTCTTGGTTACGCTCTCTTTTTTGATGAGCAAATGTGCCTGTTTCCCATAACTGACGGTACCAACTTCTTATTGCATTATCACTAGGTGGTTGTTTATTAAACATTCTTCGAAATCTCCTTTTTGTCACCACAATTGACTTCGTTTCTGCAAAAATTATTACACACTTTCCTTTTTCAGATAAAGTGAACATTTTTCGAAGAGAAATAAGAAAACTAATTGTGTTAAACTGACAGTTCGCGTGAAATAATTATTTGCTATCACTAAGCAAAGCCTACTTAAAAAATATATAAATCTACTTCCAAACGCTCCGCTGGTTATCGAAATTTAATTAAAAGATGGCGAATGTGTATAAACGTCCAAGGACACCATTTTGAAAATTTGTTATAACAACTTTTTTCGTTAAACGTTCAAAATTGTTAATTTTATTGACATTTATAATAAATTATCTTACAAAATGCTTAAAGTTGTTTAACTTAAATTTTAAGCCATAATTTACGAAAAAAGGAGCACAAACTTTATATGATTAGAAAGCTTAAAAATTGAGCTTTGTGTTACGCTAAAAATATACAGGGTGTTCTAGTGAAAATAACAAAGTTGCCCTATCCCTAAAAATCACCGTGTTAATTTCCGGTCAAACCGGCATTACGATAAAATATCCCATTATTAAGAAAACAACTTCTATAGATTTTAATAAAACTGGCGAAAACCGCATGTTTCTATTCCTAAAACTATTTGAGTAATAAGCGATCAAAACCCCGAAAAGTTAAGTGAGACACCCGGTATTACACATGTTTATTTACTTTATGTTGCATATGTCGGGAGAAAATAAAAAATACAACATACGTTTTTTATTTTTATTATGTATTTTCTATTTTCTCTCTAAATATCAAAATATTATGCAACATAAAATAAACAAACATGTGTTATTAAATTAAAAGAAAAATTAGACAACCCTGACAAAATTCAAACTTCTGTGATGCAGTAACTATTATTTGGCTACACAAACTACATTACCAATCCACCAATAAAACTATTTACTATGGCCCGTTAAATACTTCACCTAGGACTGACAAGGAGGATTTGGCAACATGGCGACCGGCTGTCATTTAGCATAATAGTATACCGGAGTGCTCGAAATAGACCAGTTATCCACGAATTCTATTTTTTTTTATTGTTACACTTTAAATCCATAAATACTGGTATTATTACTACAAAAAAATGGAAATAACGAACTAATAATGTAAAATGGTTGAATTCGTGATGTCATCAGTTGTCATCGAATGATAAATACAAAAATTAATTTGCAATCTGTCACATAAGATGTATTGTTGTTATTGGTTGTATATTGCTTAAAAATAAGTTCTAACATTGGATCGCGGTTAATACAACAAAAATCGGAAGAAGCTTATAAAAAAGAATACGACAAGTTCATCACATGTATTTAAGAGCAAAAGGTATTTCAAACAATACTAACTATACTTTTCACGTTTACAATTGTTAAATATTAGAGCCATTTCAGGCAGATGTAATATTTTTAAAAATATTAGTGATTTATTTTTTTTCATTAAAAAGAGATTTCTTCCATTAAATATGTTTAATTTATTAATAATTTTAGCCATCGCGTATACACCCTAAATATCAGGTAATTTAGAATTTCACACAATGGAAATTCATTTTAAGCTCATAGTTTTAATATAGAAACAAATTTTCATTTTCCTCTCTTTGATTTTCAAGCTTTTGAAACATAAAAATTGTTTTTATGAGAAACCCAAAACACCCATTTAAAACGATACCCTCCTTTGTCGATACGGATTTCTATTAAAAAAAATAATTTAAAAATTACGATTTTTTCGAATCGGACTTTCTTCCGCTGACGGAAACGGGCCGTAGTCTTGAAAAATAGCGCAGAGATTATTCCTTTTACTAGTTTTTATTTTTTATTGCTTTTGCAATATTATTTAATGCATTTGCAATAGCATAATTGCTTCAAACTAATTCTTTCAGCACTGACTCCTGCGGTATTGGTTGCCTTCTTACTCTTGGTTACCATGTACAGGCATCAACTGTAATTTTTTTAAACGAAAGAAATTATTAAAATATATGATATTGGTAAATAGAGATTTCTCATTTTTAGGTATTACCATATTTATGATATAATTTGTTTTAAACTACATGAGCCAAACCGAAGTTTGCATTGCAGTCTTACCTTCAACTATCACAGGCTCTTCTACCAACATATTTGATTCGGATTTAGCTTCAGAGGGTATATTTTCTTCTTCTATATTTTCTATTCCTGCCTCAGCTATAATTACCCCTTCAATTAGTACAGGGTGAATTAACTCTAAAAGTTTTTCTTCTATTGTTCACTCCTGATTCTTCTCATTTTTTTCTTATATTAGTTTTTAGATCATTGAATACCTACGAAATCAGTTCATTATTTGGGAATACTTCGTCCTTAGGGATCATGCGATTTAAAAAAAAAAAAAAAAAAAAAAAAAAAAAAAAAAAAAAAAAAAAAAAAAAAAAAAAGTGGATCTTACGTATTTTGGTCTCCTGAACACGAATCCGAAATCAAAACGTGGTGCTCTCAAGTATTTTCGGAGATACAGCCCTATTTTGTTCACTATTTGGCAGCTCAAATTTCTGTTATTGAAAACACACAAATCTCTTCCTAGTTATTATCAAAACACTACAAATGCTTGTATTT
This sequence comes from Neocrepidodera transversa, assembly GCA_963243735.1. Lineage (NCBI taxonomy): Eukaryota > Metazoa > Arthropoda > Insecta > Coleoptera > Chrysomelidae > Neocrepidodera > Neocrepidodera transversa. The sequence continues at coordinate 27,618,395 of OY725340.1, read as the reverse complement.
ACTTGTTTTCATCACTTTGTAGCGGAAAAAACTACTATTTTTCAAAAAATTCACTCTAATTTAAATTTTTGACAGATCACTAAAGTTGGGTTAATCAGCTGACAATTATATCTGTTATTTGTTATGTATAGAATGTTGGCAAACCTGACTACGTGATTGTTCGTTTGACTCCTGTCGGTTCTTGCAAGATTTTTGATTTCCATTATCAAACCAAATTCCTACCATTCTCTTGGTTCCTTTTTTAATTGTATTTCTGAAAGAAATCATAAAAAAATAATCTCACAATAAAATTGAGGACGGCAAATTTTTATTCTATTTTTTTTTTACGAAAAACTGTTTGTAGATGATACTTCGTGGGTAGTGCAAGATATAGTTCGATACTCTGTGATCATCGTTTCCATCATTTAATTATGATTTGATCTTATGATTGATTTATTGCTAAAGACTAATCTGAAATATTTGTCGACAGCACAAGATACGCGAGCGAATCGAGCGCTTCCGGCCGACATTACGCAAATCCGTGCGCAATCATGTTCCTACCTTATCCACTATTAAAATTTGATAACATGGTGGATAAGGCAGTAACATCAGGTTACTTACTACCTTGTCCACTATTTAAATTTTACAAAATATTGGACACATTAGTAACAACATGATTTAAATAATGGACAAGGTAGTAAGTAACTTGATGTTACTGCCTTATCCACCATGTTGTCAAATTTTAATAGTGGAGAAGGTAGGAACATGATTGCGCACGGATTTGCGTAATGTCGGCCAAACGCGCGCTATAATGATTCTACCTTATCCAATATTTTGTCAAATTTAAATAGTGGATAAGGTAGTAACATAAATGCGCTCGTGGCAAACCCGCGCGCATTTTTTTAATTGAAACCCAAATTTTTTTTATATCAAATTTTAATGGATAGTTAGATTCTAATTACCTTAAAGTTAACATTTCCAAATTTTCAAAAAAGGATTAGAAAGTTTCAGGCCACAGCGTTTAATTTGTAGACAGAAATTTAAGTATTTTATTTTATAGAAAAGAAGGTTTCAATTAAGTGCTCAAATCGAAATCCTTCCATTTCTCGACAATTAGCCATCCTTTGGGCGATTTCCGATGTTGTCCAGGGCCCAAACTTATCAACAGTGCATTTCCGCAAAGTTTCAATATTATAATGAGATTCGCATTAAATATTACAGAATCGACTTTGAACCATACTCATATCAGATTTCCAGTAATCCGAAGTGATCAACTTGGCAAAAGCGCATTTTCAAATTTTTAAAACCATACCAGTTAATGAAAAATCAGATTTATATTAATATTTTCTTACTAAAATTCCCATAAATCTCTCAACAATAACTATCGTTTATAACAACAGCGCATTTTCGCAAAACAACAGTTTCCCATAACTGATTTCCGCTAAGCCAAATTTTAACCTTACATTTGTTATATATTCAGGTTTAACAAAATGTGCTGGTCAACTGATCAGTAGATCAGAGCCATTAACAGAAGATCATCATCATATATTCAGGTCACAGCTCAAAGTATCCATCTGTATCTTGCATTACACACGAAGTATCATTTACAAACAGTTTTTCGTAAAAAAAAGAAAATTAGAATAAAATTTGCCGTCCTTAATTTTATTGAGAGATTTTTTTTATGGTTTCGTTCAGAAATACAATTAAAAAAGTAACCAAGAGAATGGTAGGTATTTGATTTGATAATGGAAATCAAAAATTAAGCAAGAACCGATAGGAGTCAAACGAACAATCACGTAGTCAGGTTTGCCAACATTCTATAAATAACAAATAATAGACATAATTGTCAGCTGATTAACCCAACTTTAGTGTTCTGTCAAAAATTCAAATTAGAGTGAATTTTTTGAAAAATAGTAGTTTTTTCCGCTACAAAGTGGTGAAAACAAGTAAATACAAGCATTTGTAGTGTTTTGATAATAACTAGGAAGAGATTTGTGTGTTTTCAATAACAGAAATTTGAGCTGCCAAATAGTGAACAAAATAGGGCTGTATCTCCGAAATTAGTTGAGAGCGCCACGTTTTGATTTCGGATTCGTGTTCAGGAGAACAAAATACGTAAGATCCACTTTTTTTTTTAAATCGCATGATCCCTGAGGACGAAGTATTACCCATTATTTGGTAGTTTTTTTAGGGTCTTCGGTATTATATAAAATAGCAGTCAGTTCTTGCCATTTCGCCTTAAATTGATCAAAATAAGCTTGATCGGAATTTGAATATACCAAATAATTGTATTGGTACACATAATCAACCAAAGTACTTAATTGTTTTTTCGTTGACCTGTCTCTTTTCTTTTCTAGCTCCATCAGTGTAATTTAAAAAGAATCTTATTATAACTTAATACACCAATTCGGTAGTGAAATTATTTATATATATTGTAATGATATTTACAATTTACCTCAGAATTTTGGCTGGGTCCTAGTAAAAAAAATAATAAACATTACAAAAAAAATATAAATTTATGTTTAATCCGTATATTCCACTTCTTTATGCTTTTGCTTTGAAATCTGGATGCAACTCTTATTAACTTCTATTGTTCTTTACAACACCAATTCTTACTTCCTTCTAGTTATTACTTCTTCTAAATATTCCCATTACACTTACCGATAAATTTAAATGTCTTCGTTATATCTTTAGATAGTTTTCTTTTTACTTTCTTAAATGTATGAAATAAAATTCATCTCCTAATTATTTTTATATGTGTAATTTTTATTCCATTTTCTGTACAGCATTAAAAATATCTTTTTATAGATAAACTTATTATAACATTCCATTTCAAATATCAAAAAATTTTATCACTTATTATTTTTAAAAAATTTTTCAATTCATGACAATCCTCAAAAATTGTTTGACAACCCTCTGTTTATTATCTTTTTTTTCTTCATGTTTTTTGTTACCACTAGATTTTTTTTTAATACCTCAGCCTTAGTTTAGGTTATTAACCCTATATTCCCTGTTTACTATCTGACTTAAATTTCATGTATGACAATTCCAAACTTTCAATTTTATTATAACAACATTCATTATTTTAAAAATTTTTAAGATTCTTTCACTTTTCTTCAATTTATTGCCAATCTATCTATAATACCTTTCGTTTCCTATTCTTCACCTGCATATCAAACTCTCCCATCTTATTTACTAAACATAACAATTAACTTTGAATAATCTTTTAATAAATTAACTTTTAAAAAAAATATTAATTTCAAAATTCCCTATACAATATATATGTATTATACTTTTACTTTCCACCAAAAACCGATAACTGTCAACATATAAACTGTATTTGTAAATTTCAAATATCTTCTTTTTATTCTATTTAATCCTTAATTGCACTTAAACTAAATGCACTTTCAGGAATATTACAACGTTGCCATGTCTATTTTAACCGGGGCAGGTTATAAAATAAATAACAACCCAAAGGTAAAATCACGGAATACCGATTAGAGATTTGGGTTAAAATTTTAACCGCAGGGTTATAAATAAACTTTTAACCCAGCGGTTAAAATTAACTAAAATTTTACAGAATAGACCCCTAGGTATCTTTAAAATTTATTTTTTTTTATGATAAACTGGATTTTTGGCTTAACCGCTTCCTTTCATTTCATAATTGCAATGCACATATGCTGACTAAAAATCCTAAAAATATTGGTACTCTCGACCAAGGACCTGTTTGTACGATTCGGTAACTATTCTAGAAGAATTTTACAGACGAACTAAAACAGAGAATTCTACGTAATGAATGATTCGATTTTGATAAAACTAAAACACTCTGGAATTATTACGCATGCTCGAACTGTTCTTAAATTATAACCAAAACAAAGCTACTAATTTATAATCGACAAAAAATATATTTTGGTTAGAATACAGTAAACAATAAAGTAAGTAAAATATACAACAGTGCAGAAACATGTGAAGAGGAAATTCTAGCATTGATCGGTTTATTCATTTTGTTAGGTGACATGAAAAATGTCTGTCTGTCTGTGTGTCTGTCTGTCTGTCTGTCTGTCTGTGTGTATTCTTCGACGATAAGAGCCATACGTTTAATCCGATTGAGCTGAAATTTCGTGTGTGGGTTTGGGTTACCCGTCGGAAGAACCCATTAGTTTTTGTAAGGTATATATCTTTCAAACGGAAGTGTTACTATCAAAAAATGGCAGATGCAAGATCTGACGGAATTTGACATGCAATATGGCATTTGAAAGCACTTCACTCTATTCAGAACAGTCAAAATTATTTCTCTAACTGTCACCTGTCAAAAATATAAAATTGTTAAAATTTGAAATATTAACATTAAATATCTCAAAAAGTATTAATTCGATTGAGCTGAAATTTGGTACATAAGTTTGGGTTATCCGTCGCACGCATTTCCTAGTTTTTGTATGACATCTGTCAAACAGAAGTGTCGCTACCAAAAAATGACAGATGCAATATGTCACGGAATTCGACTTGCAATATGTCATTTGAAAGCCCTTGAAAATCTCTATTAATTTAACTGTCACCTTTCAAATAAAAAAATGTCAAAATTTGAAACTTTAACATATCTGAAAGTCTTCGTGGATACTCGTCGGGAAAGTTTTGGGGCGATACAACCGATTTTTTTTACTTATATGGCCTGATGATGGCTAATTAGCTGAAACTAGTTACCGTTACAATTTCATTAAATCTTTGTGGGGTACATGATATAAAAAAAATGTTTATATCTTGTTCAAAATGTGGATATTAATAACATTTGAAAAATGGTGAATGGTCGGTCCAATATTTAAAATCATCCACCATAATTTCAAAAAAAAAATTTAATTCTTCAATTTCCAAACAAACATTTAGAAACTCTATACAAAAAAATACGAGTTGTGGATTTTTAGCTATATATGTGAAGTATTTTATTTTATTTAATCAACGATTTATTATAATTAATTTTATAAAGTTCTAAGCTTACAGTCATTCTAGTTTGTTCCCTTTTTATTTTCCGAACAACAGAGTTGTATAGAAGGAAAGTATTGCGATCATGATATTTTCTCCACACTCTGATTTTTTTAACATTGGCGTTATAAGAGGTAAACAATTATTTAATTAATTATATGGTTTAATTGAATGTAAATTTATTTTGATTATTTAAATAAATTTAATCCTACAAATGTGTATTTGATTATTAAAATTAGATTTTGTAATTTATATCACGTTTATTGGTAATCGCCAATTATTTTTTATTTAAAAATAATTAATAATGAATTGCATATCTTTTAATTATTTATTACTAATTACAAATTAATTCCACGTAAAGATACGCGTAATGTAACAAATTTCTGATATATAAACAAGTAATCTCTGAGCGATTTTTTAAGACTAAGACCTGTTTCCGTCAGCGGAAGAAAGTCCGATAATTGTTTTTTCAAATTTTTCAATTTTTTTTCAACGAGTCCCATGCAATATGGATATCAATCGATACGTCTTAACTTGCACACACCTTAATCGAGATATCTCGAATATAAGTTTCACGTAGTAGGCGAGCCCAGGATTATCGGACCCGAAATATCTCATCATCTGATAGAGCTTTCTTTTTTTGAATAAAAACCAATGGCCGAAAGAATTTTCCGAATGGGACGTACCATTCTCGAGTTATCGCGATCACAGACATCCACACAGACAGACATTTTTTTCGCGGAAAATCAATTTTCTTCACGTATCATGACATTTTAAGTCATTTGGAGCAAAACAATTTTTTTGAGATTTTTGCACAATTTCAATTCAACGGTGAAGTGTGGGCGGGCCGTAGTGAAATAATTTAGTCTATATATACTTAGTGCAACAAACTAAAATAGCAGAAATAGTTAAAGTTTGTTTAACCATCCTAATGCCGAAAATTGTATTTTGTTTATGCGTTGCGTACCTTTTTACATAATTTAGTAATTTTTTTTTAACTTGAAACCTCCGTTTTTTTTTAACCGATTTGTTTCAAATTTCTAGTTTGTGGATATTTAACGTCCCTTTGCATGATTTTTGACTAAATGAAAAAAAATAAGGATGATCGAATCGTGATTAAGTGGCGAATTATATAATATATATTAAAATCGTATCATACGATTAAATTTTTGGGGTGAACCCAAAGTTTATTTAAAATTGGATAGAATAACTACTCATATTTTTAAAAATTGTATAGTAATTATTATCTGTGTCATTGTGAGAAATACTTTCGTAAAAAATGAAAAAAAAAATCACATGTATGGGAGAAAATAGGCAATAAATAAATTTATTTCTGAAAAAACTCTAAATACAAATAGGAAAAAGGAACAAAAAAACGGATAAGAAACGTAAACTAAAATAGCATGTAATAAAATAAAATGCAAAATCTAAGTTTCTTCATGATCACTCTGGGAGTCCGATTCATTCAGATCTATGATAAGAGGAAGAAAGTGAGATGCATCAATGTATTTTTCTTTTTTATAGTCATTGATTTATTAATTTGTGTGCCTGAAATAGTTCTTCCATTTCTCAAGAGTGTCTTATAATAGAATTTTATTTAAACACATTAAAATATTCTGTTAATAAATAATTTAAAAAAAAATTCACTTGTTATTAGAATACCTCATTTCGACCTTACTTCTATATTTTAAAATTATAGCCAGAACTTCACGCAATCTAACTATAGCCAGAGGTTTTATCATGTTTGGGTATCTCATTAAATCTCGACAGGTTCAATTTAAATCAAGAAACGGTTTTTTAATAATAATAATAATAATAATAATATTTATTCATTCAACCATAAAAGAACCTTACAAAAGTACACAGTAAAACGAATAAATAGATAACTGCGAGGTACGAAAGTACCTTTGAGCAGTGAAAAATTTTACAGTAAAAATAAAATATTTAAAATTAAAATTAGTGGTAAGTAAAACATAACAGTGTGTAAATTAAAAAACTTGCGAGGCATTAAATAATTATAAAATATTACAAAATATAAGAAATATTTTGAATTAAAATTAAAGAAGGTAACAATATACAATTAAAAACTTAAACAAATTAAAACTAAATTAAAATTTAAGTGATAATAATAAAAATCAAGTTATGTTATTGTTAATATGATTTTTGATACTTTTCTCTTTTTTTTATTTCAATCAAGGATTTGTTTTATTTCTTGTCTTGAAAGTTGTTTTAGTAATTTTTTTTATCTTGAAATTAATATTATTATTTGTTACTTTAGTAACGTTTTTAAGAAAAAAATTTAATACTTTTGGTCCTACGAAATTAAAACTTTTTTGTCCGATAGTTTTGGACATAAAACGCGAAATGTAATCTCCTCTTTGCCTTGTGCAGTATTTATGTGTTTTAGTTTCAAGTACGTTTTTTGACTTAAACTGTGCAATACATACTTGGAGAAAGAATAGCTGACGACAGTCAAATATTGCCGAATCTTGATATAGTGGGTCAGTGGTATAATTAAAGTCTTGATTAAGAATAATTCTTAAAAATCTTCTTTGCAGAATTTCTAGTGGGTCCAGGTAAGCCCTGGAAACTCCGCCCCATCCTATAATACCATATCTAATATGTGATTCAACTATACTTTGATATACCATTTTCTTTTCTTTAAACTCTAGAATTGTTGAAATTTGTTTGAACCTGTATGGAGTTGATCGTAATTTTTTTAACAAAAAATCAATGTGGACATTCCATTTTAAATTGATGTCAATAAATATGCCTAAATATTTGATTTGTTTTGTAGGTTGGATTTTAATTGTATCCTGTAATGTTAATATAAAATTAGTCAGTGATAGTTCTTGACAACTGAATGGTAGTAAAAGGTTTTTTCTAAATTCATCGAAAGTAATCTGTTATCAAACCAGTCTTTAATTTTAGATAAATGTGATTCCACCTTTTTTTTTAGTGTATACCAATCTTCGTTTTCATAAAATATTACAATGTCATCCGCAAAAGCTATGATTTTGTTGTTTTCTTCTAGTAAAAATGGATTGTTTAAATATATTAAAAATAATATTGGTCCTAATACTGTTCCCTGAGGGACGCCGGATATGACTGTTTGTTCGTTACTTAGGTGTTGGTTTATTATTGCTTTTGGTTTTCGATTTATTAAGTAATTCAGAAACAAATCATTTGCGATGCCCTTCACTCCTATATCCTGTAACGTTGATAATAAAAGGTGGTGGTCCACCGTGTCGAATGCCTTTCTCAGATCTATGAATACACCTATTGATGGTCTTCCTTTATCCAACGTTTCATATATGTTAGTTGTAAGATATTTAATTGCATCTTATTTTGTCTGAATCCAAACTGTGACTCCGATAATATACTATGTTTTTCTATAAATGTATTTAAACGTATTTTTATTAGTTTTTCGACCACTTTAGTAATATTAGATATCAATGCTATGCTATGCTATGCTTACCCATATCAGTTTTATTTTCATTTTTAAAAACTGGTGTTACAACAGATAGTTTAAAAACAGACGGGAATATGCCAAATTCAAACATTTTATTTGTTAAGTATGCTAAAGGTTCTGCTATATATTCCATTATAAGTTTTAAAGTTTCATCTGTTATACCGTGAAGTTTTGAAGATTTTTTATTTTTTAATTCAGAAATTACTTTTTTTACTTCTTCCTTATTAGTAAACAATAATAAACCAAATCTTGCCTATGCAAGGGCTTCATTCCATATATTTAATACAGCAGTGGCTGTAACAGGGTGAACCGAGGTTATTTTCGAATCATAGTATCTTTTGCACTCTGATCATACCATCTCTATCGCATTATACTGGTAGTGATAGGGTGGAAGACGTAAAAACCGATTACTATGTTGTAGGGCTAGTTTATCCATTCTGAATCAAATAAAGAACCATGAAAATATGCAAACATATGAAATATTTTAAAAACATGCTCCTAAAATATCCCACCTATATCTTTTTTCTGGTAAGTGTCTTTTTATTACATCCCACAGTTGATCTTTCATAGCAAATTTTGAATAGTGAATTTGCTTCTCCTCGAGCCACTCCACCAGTGATTTCTTCGTCCAACTTTGATTTGGTATTTTCTAGACAAGACCGCAATGATACGATACATTGTCCATGATTATCAATGAAGGCTCAGACAAGTTTGGTAATAATTGTTCAGTAAACCATTTTTCAAAATTTGTGCAATTCACTGAATCATGATAATCGCCCGATTTACTACCAGACTTGAAAACAAGATTGGCATTTTCCACAAAACCTTTCTCGGAACCTGCATATAGGACAATATATCGAATACCTTCTCCAGTTTTTTTTCTTGTAGTTATTAAAGACTCATCTTGCCAGCTATTTCTAAATGCTCCTTTATTGAAAATCCAGGTTTCATCTAAGAATACTGGTTTCAGTTTGGCCAAAGCACCGACCAAGGAGCTTAAGGATATCTCAACTCCGTTACTATCTTTAAGTTTTTTTGTAGGGATCTAATTATGACGTGATCTCCTGTTGAAACAAAATAAATAGGTGAAGCTTGAAATTTGCAAAATAAAAATTGAATATGCACCTATCTGCAGAATACATGTTCTTATTCCATGTTGATGCATGGTAAAATGGAAGATCCTCGAGCAGAAACATGTCCTGCATGAACTTTGATTTGGTAGTCTTTATCTGTTTCTATTCCACCAGTAAGTATTTAATGAACGCTATAAAATTTAATAAAATCAAATCAATAAATACATACATTTTGCATAATATAGGTAGATACTTAGATTGTAGACTGCATTTAACGGTAAAAGTGATTTTCCAGCATCTCTTTCTCTTGAAAAGTAATTAATCAACTTCAAAATTAAAGTTTGCTCTTTCTCATTATACCGGGAATGCATTTTGACAATGAAAAATTAATTGAAAAAGGAGAAAATAACCAAAAATACTCAACAAATCAGAGTGTGACAACTTAACTGTCAAAAGTAATAAATAATCTACATTAGTTAAGAAATACGGTAAAGACGTCATAATTCCGTCTCATCCATTTCATGATGGACAGATCAAGATGGATAATCTATGACGCAACGGTAAAGGATGGTTAAACAAAATCTAATTATATTATCAGGAAACAAAACGCTGATGAAATATGCAACGATTTTATTTGTTTCCATCTAGTAGGGGAGGTCGGGGCAAGATTGGGTAGTGAGGCATGGTAGTGTATCCTTTCTCTTGGCCAAATAATCCTGGTGCTGTGTGTGGCAACCAATCCAAGGAGAATACACTGTACACGTCAGTCCCGTACAGTCTGCTGAAAGAAAGGCAATCAGCACGTTTATAGAGCTGAGGTGAATGTGGGCTTTTTTTCCTGAAATCATAGTTACCAATGGAAAGTATAAGTTCTGTTAATTTATTCTCTATGAAACTAATTTACTTCCAATAAATTTCTAAACCTAGTTACAACAATACCATTACAAAATGACGTAGATGGAGTTAGATGGGTTATTATTTGAGGGGCAGATTGATGACGATGGTTAGAAAGTACTTGCAAACAAATAAAAGAGGAAAATGGTCACCAGAGGGTATAAAATTTGGCATGTATGCTATTTTGCAAGTTGAAATTGGGTTATAAAAACGAAGCTAATTCTTTCAGTGTTCCCCAGTTGATACTCCAACGAAACCTACACCAACCAAGTCCAATTTTAGAAAAGAAATGAGGACCTAAAAAAATTGTTTTTTTACCTGAAAAACACTTTGTTAGTGTGTCGACAATTCAAGAAAGATTATTTGACTCAACTTCTTATGACTTTTAGCTTATAAATGGGCTAAACAAATATAACATTTCTTTTGATTTTAATTTCCCTAATCCGAAAAAAGAGAAAGGACGGATTTTGAAATATATCAGAGTTTTTTTGTCAAATGTTTCTAATTACATAAAAAAATCAATTTTACTGGCGTCCAAAACTTTTTTTATTTAATATTCTACTTCTGATATATTTCAAATTCTATTCGTGGAACGAACCCATCATATAAAGATTTGATCTTAATCATATTAATTATTTATTATCCACAAAATAAAGTATCGTTCCACTGTATATCACTAGATATTTATATCTCCAAAATATAAAACTGTATTAAATATTAAAAACTAAATAGACCAATCAACAAACATAAGTTGTATTTTGTAGACTTTGTTTAGCATAACTATATTTAGTTGATTTTTGTAAGTATAATATTAGCCGACACAGTTAAACAGTATAATATTAGACATGATCATTAATTTAACTGTGAGTTTTTTATTATTCGTTGTTTTATTTTTGAATGTTAAGTTTTCAAATATTGTCTTCTCCAGTAGTGAAACCAACTTAAGTTTATCTATATCACGATACTTCGGTACTGACTAGATTTAAAATAGCTTCAACTTAAAATTACCAGGTCACTTGCATTCAACTTGTCTTTTTGAGATTACAAAAAAAAATTATGCTTAAATATAAAAATATAACTGCGACTATAGAATTTCTATTGAAAAGAAATATATAAGAGCAGTAAAAATTCTAAAAAATACATTTCAAATCTTGTCATAACGTTTTCCTTATTTCAACGATATATTTCATATCGAGCTACAAAATACATAATCCTAAATTTCTTTCTCGCCATTACAGCCCAGTTTCCTTTAACTTTTATATAAAATGTATCCAGTTCCGCGTGTTCCACCGTTTCATTGGAAATTGGCCTTTATAGTTTATATCTGGATGCCAGTGTGGTTTGTAGACGGCAAATTGATGTGTTCTCTCGTCTGAAGTGGGTCGTGTTACATTCGGATGAAAACAGGATTTACGTTTACGTTCTGATTTATGGCTACCTTTACGTGTGGAGAGAGAAAAAAAAATAAAATATATACCACGAAATGCACTTGTTTGTATGATTGCGTGCTAGAAATCTGCTCGGATGGATGTTTAGAAATCTTCCGTCTTTTAATTTAAAAATAAACCGAAAAAAATTGATTTGGAGTTTCGAATTACGAACCGCAGGTACATTTCAATAAAGTGACTTAAGATCTTAATTGATATTTAAGTTTATTTAAATGTTATTTTGATATTCTGTAAAAATGAAGAGGAAAAAAACTGGCTTTACGATTTTTTTTGATAAATTATTTTTACAAATAGAATGTTGCTTATTGAAAAAAAAATCGGCCATGTTACCCCAGAACTTTCCAGGCTCGACATTAGAGAATATGTTATTTATTATTATTATTTTAATTAAAAAATACTGCATTACATTAATTTATGGAACACATTAAAAATAGCGAGCCGATGGTGAATACGTCTACCGAATTGATATTTTAATGTTGATAATGACATAAGCTGCGCATTCGTACGTTGCTACAATTGCTACAATTAGGATCTTCTAAAATCAAGTGTGAAAACTATTGGGAATTCGGGCAAAATTTTCATACAATAGTTGTAGGGAATTTTAAATGTGTATTTTTCTCGCCATATAGCGGCGAAACTATGAGGAATTCGATAAAAAGTTAAACGTAAAAGTTAAAGAAAGTTTGATGCTTTACAACTTTGCACAACAAAATTTTGCACTAAATGCATTGTTTATCCTCAAAATCAAGAAAAACTAGAGAAAACCTACATGCACGTTTTTTACGCGCCCTCTAGTGGAGCAACTATTGGAAATTCTGGAAAAAGTTTGAGACAAAAGTTGTAGGGAATTTTATGTTCTAAAACTTTGTACTACAACATTTTGGACTAAATTGTATTACTTGTCCTCAAAATCAAGAAAAACTAGAAAAAACATACATGCACGTTTTTTACAAGCCCTCTAGTGGCTCAACTATTGGAAATTCTGGAAGAAGTTTGAGACAAAAGTTGTAGGGAATTTTATGCTGTAAAACTTTGTACTATAACATTTTGCACTAAAGTGTATTACTTGTGCTCAACATTAAGAAAAACTAGAGAATACATACATGCACATTTTTTACGCGCCATCTAGTGGCGCAACTATTGGAAATTCTGGGAAAAGGTTAGGACAACAGATGTAGGGAATTGTATGCTCTAAAACTTTGTACTACAACATTTTGCACTAAAATATATTATTTGTCCTCAAAATCAAGAAAAACTAGAGAAAACATACATGCACATTTTTTACGCGCCCTCTAGTGGCGCAACAATTGGAAATTCTGGAAAAAGCTTGAGACAAAAGTTGTAGGGAATTTTATTCTCTAAAACTTTGTACTTCAATATTTTGCACTACAGTGTATTGTTTGTCCTTAAAATTTAAAAAAAAGTAAAAAATTGTTACATACGTATTTAATCAATGTCGGTCTTGAGGACATTCTACTGTACCACTGTAAACCATTAATGGTCGCATTCCAGGCACACACCGACCCTTGATACCAAATTTCAGCTTGATTGGTTAAACGGTTCGGCAGTTATCGTGGAAGATTACACACAGACACACAGACAGACCATACGCTGGAAATGGTTTCAATCTTCTTGGAAGACCTCAAATTGGATATTTCCATCGGTATCTCGATTTTTTTTTTGCTCGTTCACCTTACTTTCCCTTTGATGGGTGCGGGAAAGTAAAAAAGTTAGTCACGATATACGTTTTGATCTTTGCTAAAAAAATCAAAAACTAACGTTACTGAAAAATGTTAAATGTTTATTTGTATGCCTAGGCCGCGATATACCGTTTTGGCAGATCAAAAGAAAGCTTATTGCTTGCGGCCGAGGCAAGATAATCTTGAGGTCGCCAAAGAGTTTCGCGGCCATGGTATACACACTATTTTTCGGACAATCGTTATAATTACGAAATTAGATCATTTCCAATAAATATATTATTGCTTTAAAATCAATAGCAGTTCAATTTCATTAACAAAATCACAACTGCTATGAAAATAACAGTGTTTGAATATACAAAATTGGAAAGTAACCTTTACTTATTCGGCCGTTGCCATGGAAAACGGCCGCGAAATTGAATTTCGCGGCCGCTGTGGAGAACGCGAAAATTATTATTTGAAATTTAACTTTCTTAACAACAGAACTTAAAAACTCAACATTTAAAAAAATTAGGTATAAAAAAATACAAAAAATATTTAATAAGGTATTTATAGCAACAAGTGTAAAGGACCAGGCACACTTGTTATGAAAAATGGCCCCGGTCGATTTTTTTCAAATTTTGAGAAATTATTATACATAACCTAGCAAAAAGTGTTAATGGGCACAATCTAATCCTATGGCTGGTGATTGACATACAGGGCGTTAAAATTGCCAAATTTTAAATTTTCCTTATGTCGAATTAAAAAAAAATTCATTAAATTTTTTATAGTCAGCATGGTTTTTGTACTTAGATTTAGAATATGTCGAACTAGACAGAGTAGACAAAAGGTCGCTTTACAGGATGATGACGAAAGTAAAAAATCATCATGTTATGGAAATCTAATTCTTATGACAGCTTCCATACAATAATAGCTGCCGAATATCTATAACCATTAATGTAATGCTGCTGTATGTACAAACTATATTAGGGATCAAGCGAAGCAAGCTTCCCTTATAAGATTGTACTGTGAGTCTAGGTTGAAAGGGGGATGATCCACACCTACTAAACAGTAAAAAACGGGCAAAGTTAGGTAATCCCATGTTCCTGAATTAAGAAGAGTCAAGAAATTTGGACTATCTGGTCGATAATTATATATCAGAATTGGCTAGGTTTCCACCAGAAATATGGGCGGAGAAGACGAGCAGTATTCAACGGACGACAAATGATTGCGAGAGCTTTTATCATTTTATTTTACCCATCCACATATATTTCAATTTTTAACTGTTTTAATAGATTTCCAAAGTGACACTTATATAAAAATTAGAAGCATTCAAAAAAATGTAAAAAAAGTTTATTCTTTACAATCTCTTAAAAATAAAAAAAATGTAGATGAACAAATTTTAGTATTAAATTCTAACTCCTTGTCAAAATTATAATTTCTTAATATTGTAGGCCAGAAATTTACAATAATTAAATAAACGATTATTTACCATGTTATTATAGGTAGGTATGTTATTGCAAATATTTTATATTGTAAATATTTGTAAATTGCATAAAATTATATGTGTTATTAAACGAATTTTAGTTTTAATATTCTACAAACAGATTATAAACCCCTACTAACTCAGGTAGGCCCGGGAATCAATTTACCCATCTCCGAGACTCGACTAGGCTATTATTAAGACGAATTGTAAATTCTGGACTCACTTAGGCATATCCGTAAAAAAAACACCATGCAGAATCAGTTCATTTTTAGTATCAAGATGCGTAGCTTCGTCCTCTTTTCCTCTTTTGACTCAAGGTCACCAGAAATACATATGGCGATGCCCAAATGTATGACGATAAAATAGAAAACAAAGGAAGGATATAGAAGAAAATAGGAAAAAAGCAAAAAAATTGAAAAAACCGGTAAAAATAGAGAAAATGGGCAAAGTAGGAAAAAATGGAAGAAAACAATAAAAATAGAAAAAAAGACCCTAATGAAGTGGCGAGAGACCAAGTATTAACGAAATTTAGGATGATCTATAACCAAAAATAAATGTAGTTACCTACTATAGTCTATTTTTCATGTGACATAATGCTAAAGCGTCACTATTTCACATAACTAAGTATTTTTTTCCTTGAATAATTTTCTTCATACGTAATGAAAATAAATTATGACCATAATAAAAAATTATTGAACACTCTATTAATGAAAATAAATTTTAACTACAATAAAAAAAATTTTTTGAACCCTCTGTATATAAATAATAGTACCTTATAGATTTCAGAATTGTCAAATTTTGATCTGTCACGATTGGTTAAAAGTTTAAAATTAAATAACGTACCTAGTACTATGTGAAAGTTAATAAAATAAATGTCATAAATTATAAAATAATTACATTTGATAAATTCAATAGTTAAATAAAGTAAACTGGTAGAAATTATTTATTTTTGCAACATAAATCTCTGCTTTTAGTAGCAGAATTAGAATCCATTGAGATCTTTGGTCAAAATCATTATTTTTCACATCAAATATTTTTTGATCATCCGTTGCTAGGTTGGTTTCTGAGGGGTTATTGAATTATGAGGGGTCACGAAAAATTTTTTGGATGGAGCTGAAAAATTTTCAATCCTAAAAAAGGAAGAATTATTAATAAAATCTTTAAAATAAATAAATAAATAGTCGATAAAAAAAACAAATATTCATTAGCAAAAATAAATGTAATCATTTATAAAACCAAGATGATATTAGAATCCTGTGAGGAAACCGTTTCTATAGTTCTGGAAGTTTGGTTTTCTACTGTGGATCATCTCAATAGTATTTCGAAAAATAAATAGAAAAGATAAAATACCTCAAAATTTGAGATTACAAATTTCTTTGGAATAAATTAAAACTTAAATTCCATTGAAAACAATAATTTGCAAAAAACAATTTAGGTTATAATATATTTTTTCTACAAGCGTGCGGAAAGTTGTAATTTTCCGCACGCTTGTAGAAAAAAATACTTTTTGCTAAATTTTTTTTTTAATTCTAGGCGCTTGTAGAAAAAATATTGTTTCTAACACTTGCGTAAAGTATCTTTTCCCCACTGCAATTGCGTGCGGAAAAGTATAACTTTCCGCACTTGTTAGGAAAATAACTATTGTATGAACTTACCATAATATAAAATTAAAATAAAATTAGATGAAATCTAGACAGCTTGGCAAGAGATCATAAAATTTTACGATTCGATTCTCGATGCACGTCATTTGTCTTGACACAGTTTAAAATGGATTTCATCTGAATTTACCAAGTTCTTCGGCTAGTATCGATACTACCGAGAAAATCGTTTTAGTTAAGGAATATTTTTGCGTTGTTTGTTAATGGTTGGTTTTAGAAATTTTAAATAAAGTTTGTATTATTTTATAAATGTGAATATTTGTTTTACATAAAATAAATTTGTTGTTGAAGAAACTTAAAAGATACAATAAAAAAATCAAAAAATGAAAATAATTTTAATTAAATCATTTAAAATTCTACATCTAAAGAGATAAGAGTAATCAACAATAAATTTAAATAAAAAAAATCTGATGTGGCCAGCACATGACCTCTCGCCATTTTTGAATCAAAAATTTACAGGTTGACACAAAAAAGTATAAAAAAAAAATATTTTTTTGTAAATCTGGCAACAATGGCAAAAGTTTCGAAAATTTTTATGAGATGAAAATAAACTATAGGGTATACAAAATATATGTGTAAAACTTTATTGCCGTTTTGAATAATAATGGCGTCATCACCCATAGCAACTGCCACTTCCGGTTTTGCGATTGGCACCAAAATCTAATCAGATCTAATCTAGGGTATCAGAATTCTGTATGCAAAATTTCAAATTTTTTTATTTAGTAGTTTTTGAGTTATCGTTACTACAACATCCATCCAAACACACACACACACACTAACACACACACACACACACTAACACACACACACACACAGACATCATCGCGAAAATATTAAAATCGTATTCTAGGGACCCTAAAACGTATTTATCCATTGAAAACTCACTACCCAATTTTTAGCATGATTCCTATACCTCTCTTATCTGAAGGGCGAGAGGTAATAAATAGAATTAAAGTTCAAAATTGCTCCATCTGTAACTTATCGCATACTCAAATTCTTAATTAAATACATTTAACCCAATTTTTCCCAAAATATGACTGTTGACTGCAAAAGAAGTATTTATAGCAAAAAACGAAATAAATGGTGTAAATTTTACATAAATTGGTAGACAAATTCAATATATTTTTTCGTACTTTGTCGTTCGTATTTTCTTTATATATTTCTCCCAAGTCTACTAAATTCACTTCGACAAATAAAGCCAGATGCCACAATATATCAAATTTTGCAAGTGAAATGCTACATACCGCCATTCTATGAGGAATTTGAGATAAGCAAACGTCGAAAAGATCAATGCCATTTTGTTGAAACTCTAGTCACATTCCTCAGTTTCAAATCGAATTTAAATTTTTGCGATAAGTCCAAATATCCCAGAGCACATCTGCGGGTTAATTTTTAACGAAAAAGGTTTAAAAATAAAGAAAAATATGTTTTTAGATAAAGATTTAATTAATAAAGTTTAAGCTAAAATCATATTTCATACAACAATTTAAAAAAAAAATTAATGATCGTAAAGTATCTAAAACAAGATTGACTATCACCAAATATCCCAGAACACATCTGCGGGTTAATTTTTAACGAAAAAGTTTTAAAAATAAGAAAAAACATGTTTTTAGGTAAAGATTTAACAAATAAATTTTTAGCTTAAATTATATTTTATACAACAATTTAAAAAAAAAAGAAAATTTAATGATCGTAAAGTATCTAAAATAAGATTGAATATGACCAAATTTCCCGCGGATTAATTTTTAACAAAAACGGTTTAAAAATAAGAAAAAATATATTTTTAGTTAAAGATTTAACTAATAAAGTTTTAGCTAAAATCATATTTCATACAACAATTATTATAAAAAATTATTTAATGATCGTAAAATATCTAAAACAGATTGACTATGACCAAATATCCAAGAGCAGGTTAATGCGGCTTAATTTTTAACGAAAAAGGTTTAAAAATAATGAAAATGTGTTTTTAGGTTAAGATTTAACTAAAATCAAATTTCATACTACAATTTTTAAAAAAAATAATTTAATGATCGTAACGTATCTAAAACAAGATTGACTATAACACAAACTGTTCTCATTATTTAGGGTAAGATTAATGGTATATGGAGGTGTATGAAGTTGCTGATCAGCCTAGTTTGGGTACTGAAAAAAGCGTTATTCTTATCTCCTGAAATTTCAATTTCAGCATTTTCATACTCTAATATGGTAAAATTTACAAAGGTCGCAAATTTTTGTTAAGACTTTGTTGGTTGAATGTCCGAAGGAGAATTTGTATTAGTTTAACCAAAATCAACATTTACAGAATCCGTTTCTTAAGGAATTTAAATTAAAAAAATTCAGTCAAGTTTTTTATCACTTATTAGTAAAAAAATGATAAATATTCTACAAAACACCAATAAAATACTTTTCCAAAGGCTCAAATGTATTTTTGAGAACGAGACTGTCTACCAATAAATAGATTGAAATAGTAGCACTAATTGGTGTTTTATATTCAGTGGGAGTCGATAAAAATAGAAGACTTAACATAAAACAGTGACGGAGTACTAGAGAAACTGGAATAAAAATATTTGATTACAAAAATTCATAATAAAACGTTTTTCGTTATTTTTAGGGTTCCGTACCCCAAAGGGTAGAAACGGAACTCTATTGATCTCACTCGCGTGTCCGTCCGTCCGTCCGTCCGTCCGTCTGTCACACCGGTCCAGCAGCTAAACCGTTCAAGCTAGAGACTTCAAATTTTCACAGTATATGCGTCTTATTGACTCAAAGCCATACAAACTATAAAAAATATTTTTAAATATAAAGGGGGCGCTGAAAAAATTTTTTGGCCTACCCCATCGAGTGAAGCATGGTTGAATAGGGCTCATTGAGTAGATAAAAGCCATATTTTTTGTTTTAAAAAATATTGCAAAATGTAGGCATCAGAAGCCTCCAAAGTCACTATTTTTTACAAAATTTTGTTCCGAAGTAATTTTTAACTTTCCATTGAGCAATCAACTTGAAATTTGGTGATAATGTTTATTGTTACGTATATTTTACCAACAAATACCAATATATTAATAAATATTTTTTTTTCATTAACATTCCCTTATTTTTAAGGTTCCGTACCTTTTTATTTATGCGAATTGTGATATTCGATATTTTATTTTTTTTATCTATGCAATCGTATTAGTTTTATAAAAAAACGCATTTTTCATTTCATATTTTTTTTTCTATCTTTATCGGTTACGCTGATATTAACAAATTTGTTCGTTGCATTTCAAAATTTGTTAATATATCTAAGTTTATATGCGGATTGTGATATTCATAACTTTTTTTTCTTCGTCGAACACACATGCGTCAGGTTATTTTTCTTTTCACTTCTTTAAATCTTTTTACCAAGTATTTTTGACTTATTAGTTCGATTAAAATTTTAAAATATCGTTTAAGAATCCTGCCTCTGCACAGCTGACTTATATTCTTATATTCATTTAGTACGGAACTCTAAATGTGCGAAGTTCGACACGCACTTGACCGATTTATTTATTATTCTTGTTCATATTCGTTTAAATGTATAATTAAATATTTTCTTTGGAATTATTTATTTCTTTTTGAAGAAAATAATAATTTAGTAGTTTTATGGAATACAAATATTTTAATTATGTTGTTTACTTTTTATAATTTTCGGTCTTTATTTTTTTATTCTAATTACAAACATAGCCTTTATTTCAACTATTTATTCCACCAATAATTAATCATTAATATATAAAAAAAGCTAATTACTACTCATACTATGCTCATTCAATGAGCAAAACAAGGGCACTTTTAATCTATTTTCAATCCGGGATATACCACAAGTTCAGAAATAACGAGAGATGTTGTCATGACATACTTTGCTATTAATGCTGAATAAGCAAAAAAGTTTGCCATTTGAAATGTTACATTATAACTCCCATATCTCTGGTCCACTTTGACCTACAGGGCTCAAATTTATAAATAACTAAGGTATGACAGTATATACCAAGTTTGAATCAAATTGGTAGAGTAGAACGGCCATGAGAGCTCTCAGAGACAGATACACTAAAACACAGACACACTTACTAAAGTTTGTTTAACCATCCTTTGCCGTTGCGTCATTCATTATCCATCTTGATCTCTCCATCATGAAATGGATGAGACGGAATTATGACGTCATTGACGTATTTCTTAACTAATTCAGATTATTTATTACTTTTGACAGTTAAGTTTTGATATTTTGATTTGTAGAGTATTTTTGATTATTTTCGCCTTTTTCAATTAATTGTTTATTGTCAAAATGCCTTCCCGGTATAATGAGAAAGAGCAAACTTTAGTTTTGAAGTTGATTAATTACTTTTCAAGAGAAAGATATACTGGAAAACCGCTTTTACCTTTAAATGTAGTCGACAACGTAAGTATCTACCTGTATTATGCAAAATGTAAGTATTTATTGATTTGATTTTATTAAATTTTATGGCGTGTTGCTGATGCTCTAGACGTATCTATTAGAACCGTTAAAAAAAACAGTTACTAGTAGAATAGAAACAGATAAAGACTACAAAATCAAAGTTCATGCCGGACATGTTTCATGGAAGCACTATTTCAGGCACACAAATCAATCAATAATGACTGGGAAAAAGAAAAATACATTGATGCATCTCATTTTCTTCCTGTTATCATAGATCTGAATGAATCGGACTCTCAGAGTGATGATGAAGATGATTTTGTCAGCGATGAAGCTTAGATTTGGAATTTTATTTCATTACATGCTATTTTAGTTTACGTTTCTTATCCGTTTTTTCGTTCCTTTTTCCTATTTGTATTGGGAGTTTTTTCAGAAAGAAATTTATTTATTGAATGTTTTCTCCCATACATGTGTTTTTATTTTCATTTTTTAGGAATAGTTACGAAAGTATTACTCACAATGACATAAGCAATAATTACTATACAATTTTTAAAAATATGAATAGTTATATCCCCAAACTAGAAATTTGAAACAAATCAGTTAAAAAAAACGAGGTTTCAAGTTAAAAAAAATAATTACTAAATTATGTAAAAAGGTACGCAACCCATAAAGCAAAATACAATTTTCGGCATTACCAATTTATTCATACAAACACACCTTAACATGGGTCATTGAAAACAATCCTTAACATATGTCATTAGTTATATTTCAATTTTGAGGTTATGTGTAAAATGACATTCAAATAAAATACGACAAACGTAAAACAGCAGAATACGTCACCGATTATGACGTAACGGCAAAGGATGGTTAAACAAACTCTAGCTAAACTTTAAAGAGATGTGAGGTTAGTTTAAGATTGTGCAACTACTAAACCTATATCTACAGCATCCACACCAAAATTTCTTCCTTCGGGTTTCTGACGTTCGGTTATCGCCGAACAGTCAACAGCAGCATCGTCAACTTTGAACTGCTTCCTGTAATTACTGTATTGTTTGCTTAAGCATATTTAAAATATCTGACCATATAAAAATTCTATAAGCGTTAAAATGGGTTCATTAAACCTTAAACAAAGAAGTCTGTTTAAACAGATGAATATTTTTAAACATAGGAGTTAACTATATAATGACAATAGATTCGTTAGTATGACATTTAATATGAATAAAGAACTATATACTATATCTAAGACAAAAAGGAGGAGCGTAAATGCAGTAGGAACTAGACCTAACAAACTTAATAACGTTGTTTTGTCTGGGCAGAATGATTCTTACCCATTTTGATAACACAAAAAAAAGGTCATACACAAGAGAGTGACATATGTATTCCCATGTATTTTTTAACGCTGAATCCGATCTCGAGCTTAGAATTGGGCCCACACGTCTGGAATTGGCCCCAGGTGCCGAAAATGGCCTGAAATACGGTTCCCGGGATAAGGCGAAGTCGAAGTCGACGCTGAATTTTGGAGCTAATGCCGGATTTGTGGTCGAAAAGTTTATGGCCAACTGAAATTCCGGGTTTGGGTCCTGGAAAATGACCCCTTGGGGCGGGAAAATCCTGTTTCGGATGTCCCGGTCGCGACTGTGGTATTTTCATGGACTTTCCAAATATGGAGCTGAGACTGGGTGTAAAAAGTGTTTGGTCAGCTGTGCTTGACAGGTTTATGGCTATGTGAAATTCCCTGTTCGGGACCGGGAAAATGACCCTTACGGGTCGGAAAATCGTGTTTTGTACGTGTCAATTGAGACATTGGTATTTTCATGTACTTTTAAATTCCGGAACTCAAAAAATACATGCGATAAGAAAATTAACAGTAACAAAACTTGCATTTAAAAAGGATACATTGTAACAAAAAAGGGATCAACAAGGTGCAGCCGAGAACAATCAAGAACAAGAAGAAATATGTTCATGCAACAAAACAGGACAAAATCAAATACAAAAACGAAACAAAAGAATATCGTGCAATAAAATAGAAGGAAATCATATACAAACAAAAATACCACTGACTACTTCCGAAACCTCATGTTCTCTTTACTTCTCATTAACAAATTCTTCTAGCGACTTACTCTTTTTGGGTGACACGACATCTTCCGAGAGAATTTTGATTCACCTGCCTATATCTGCACAGTCTCAGGTCCAGAATTAAAAAACACACGAAAATACCACTCTTGCGACTGGTATGTCCGAAATATGATTTTCCGGCCCCAATGGGCTAGTTTCCCCGGCCCAAACTGGTAATTTCAGCTGTCCAAAAACTTTTGGAGCACAAATCCGGCTTTAGCTCCAAAATTCAGCGTTGACTTCGCCTTATCCCGGGAACCGCATTTCAGGTCATTATCGGCCCCTGCGGCCAATTCCAGACGTGTAGGCCCAATTCTGAGCTCGGGATCGGATTCAGCGTCGAAAAATATATGGGACTACATATGTCACTCTCTTGTCTATGAACTTTTTTTTGTGGGGCTGTGTAATAAGCAATACCAACGTTAGGCACGACACTGATAACTATCAGTACGCCATGTGCTTTGCGTATGCACATGCGCAAATAATTTCGGAGATCGTCGGACATCATTCCTCACTTCTGTAATATTTAATGGAGCGATCGGTTTAGTAGTTGGACAATCTATAATAACTTATCTTTGTTTATTTAGTTTCTGTAAGTATACAGAAGACAATCACGTTCACGGCTAAGTGCTGATGCAAAAGATACCCATAATCGCATAGAGACAATTGTATAACAACTTGTACTCTTCACATAAAGCTGAAGTATCACAAGGACTTTTTTAAGCTGTTAAGGTACAACTTCCTTCAGTTTCGTCTTTAAAAAAACTGTGCAACGAATTCGTAAAAATGAAGCAGGTACCCTCGCAAATTCAAGGACTTTAACTTATATAAAGAGTATGTTATATACCATTTAAACAAGTTCTGTTAAAGTTCTGGGATTTATGAGGGTAGTGACAGTGAGCTGTTCCTATTATTTTATAGTGGTCCAGAAGAACAACGGATATTGCTATTTTTGACTAAAAGATATTTGAGATATATGGAACAATGTGATCATTGTTATGCTGATGGAATGTTTAAAATCAGCTCCACCATTGTTTGCTAAAATATATACAATTCATGGAGTACAGCACAGTAATATAATACCTATTGTATATACGAAAAAATATATAACCCGTGTATTTCAACAATTAATGGTATTAAAACCTGGCCTGAGATGTGCAACAATAATAATGGACTTTAAAAGAGAGGTAATTATTGCTGCACAAACTGAATTTCTAAATTTAAAAATCCAACATATTCAAAGTGAAGGATTAAAATTCTGACTTCGTTCTCTACCTGAGAGAGTTTGATCAAGAGAACCATGTCTGGTTTTCATACACAAAATGATGAATTATTACGAAAACTGATTAATTATTTTGAAGACACTTGAATAGGGAGATTGGATAGAAGAAGATGTCGAAGACAATCCCTATTTCATACAAATGTATGTAACCATTATGATCTGGCAGAGTATAATATAACTCGAACTAATAATGCTGTTGAAGGTTGGTAGAATAATAGCTTTTCTTCTGTTCTTAACGACATCTTAATATTTGGAAATGCATTAAGAAAAAATACAGTATAAATGTGTTGAAGCAGTATATATCGGGAAATTTACCTCAGCCTTAAATAAAATATCAAGATACTTCAAACAAAATTTTTTTTGAAAGTGGGACTCCAAAATTGCATGGAATTCTTATTTCCGCGTCCTTTTGCCCCTCGTCCTTTTTTACCTGGATCCTTTTGTCCCGCTTGTCAAGATACAAAAAATACCGATACAATTTTCTTGCAATAAATGGTAAAATTTATGTTTAATTTATTTAAATAATTTCAATAATCTTCTTTTATTTTTTTCTTATTCAAACTAGGATATTTTAAATTTTTCAACGTTTAATCAGTATCTCACACATTTACAAAAATATATTTTTTAAATGAGATTATACTAAATGCTTAACAATAATTTTGCTACTTGCTGTCATTTCTTCTTATCGCACAGACTATTTTAATAATGTCAATTAAGTTGAAACTTACATTTTTAATTAAAATTGATCTCATTTTAAAAATTAAATGCAACAGACACTGTCAAATACATAATTTGTAGATTTTATAAATTTCACCGCTTTTGATTTCTTATAATAAAATGATGATTCATTATCATTCATTCAAATTTTTAATTGTCCTTGATGAGTCCTTAAGCAGTAGTGTAATAATAATAATAATAAACATCTACTTATCATATTTCAAACAACATAACATTAATTTTCTATATTGGCAATCAACATCTAGTAAAATTAGCATACATTCGATAAGAATCAAATATATAGGATGTAACACAAATCTAAGGCGCTTAAAGTTAGTATGATATATCTGGGGCGGTCATTTTAGTAAATTTACCAAGACAGCGTTGTGTCCGTTAGCGGCAGCACATTTCATCCAATTTATGAAGCAGTTAGCATTAGCAATGTAGATGAGGTGCCATCAGACTCAGGACTGGCAACGTTGTCTGGAATCGAGGAAATTAACTATCGTTTATCATTTTGTTATTATATTTTTTTTTTGGTTTATTATTATTTATTTTATAGTATTTTTATTGTTCCTATTGGAAAAAAGTAGCCGTTAAGGTCAAAATGAATTAAGATGATCAAAGTACTTTCTAAATATAGGAAAAATAACTTGTGGTATGCCAAATCGGGTAAAATATATTTTTTTTTGGAAAACTATAAGAAGAACAAATCAATTTTTTATTCACAATCGTATATGTAATAGCTCAATTACACACTTTTTAAAGGTCGGGAAATAAGCTATTACAAACTTGACTTTCCGCCCACTGGTAGGAAGTGATATCTGTCACTGATCAAAAGACCCACAAAGAGTTAATGTGTGGCCACGCGTACAACCACTGATTAAACTCAAAATTGTCCCGCACAGACCGTTAGTACATAGAATGAATGAAAGTTAATGTTTGTAGGCAAATAATCAATTTAAAAGTCCCATAAATGAAAAACGTATAAACAATTTCAGTTAACAAATTGAGTTTTCAACAATAATCAGTAAAAGCAATATATGAAAAGTTACAATGAATAATACATGATTTTGAACAGTGATCGGTGAGATACGTACAGTGAAAAATTATAACAGTATGTGAAAAAAAAATAATCAAATATGTGCTAAAGTAATTGAGCAAACATTTATGTGTCAAATCATCTTGGCCAACAAACGATTTGGCAAATAAATGAACGTGTGACGTTTTATAAATTTGAAGTAAAAAAAAAATAAGCAACAGTTTGAAATATAGCAACAAAAGTTTTGACAAGAAAACAAATGTTGGAATACTAAGATAGAAGCTCGCTATATTGTGTAGTGACACGAAACAATAAAAAAAAGGAATTTAGGTTTTTAACTAAATAAAAAACTGACTTCGATGGACGAAGGTACAAATGCAAATAAGAGACGTCACGCAATTATGAGCAGTTAAGATTCGTTAGTTAGAAAAAAAATATCTTCGATAACAAATTTAAAAGAATGTCCAATGCATTCAACTGAAAATCGAATTACGTTTTCCTTCCAATATAACAAACGCTTAATTGCTCTACATAAGTTAAATTATTACGGAAATAAAAGTTAAATTAAACAGTGATAAACTTGATTTGGTCATTCAGCCATGTTGTCTTACTTGTGAACAGATAGAAAAATATGCCTGTTCAAAAATTCAAATCAAACAATCAATGCTATAACGCGAGCTCAGGCAATTATAGATAAGTTGATCTATTACAATTGTACCATAGCAAACAAAGTAATGTAAAAAGATAATTCATTTTCAAAATGAGATAATAAATTATAAGAAAAGATTGACTCACGGCTTCACTACACAAGACACCAGAGAGAGCAAACTTTGCAGAAAGTTTTATATCAATTTTTAGGTTAATATTGCTACCAGGTGTAAAAGCGTGTAAAAATCAATAATAATGAGTAGTTAGAGCTATGTACGTTCTGGACCAGGAAGTGTTAAAGTTATTTTCCAATCAACTATTATCTGCGCTCGTTCTTATTCACACGCATTTCCCTTGATTTATTAATAGGTTCTTATTATAACTTTGTTCGTATTTATTGTTAATTATTATTATTATTTTTTATTTTTGGTCATAGTGTTTTCGTAAACATGTTTTCATTATTATATTTTTGATTGTTGTATTTTGAAATATTTTTATTATATTAAATACTTAAATATTTTAAGAACTACCTTAGCTTGACATTATGTGCAAGATTGGGAGGCGAGGAATTACGTCAACTATTATTATTTCACAAATAATCGTTCATCTCCACACCTTTCGCGCGCAGCCATATCGCGCCAATAGGAGCTGTCAATATTTTCGCGCGCTTGTAAACGTGCTGTCAACATTCATCACGACTATCTGTCACCGAATTATTAGCAGTTGTCGATTTTACAGTTTTAATTTCAAATAGCTCAACGACTTCGCGCGCTGTCATCTTATCATTGAATTATTAACAGCTGTTGATTTTTTTAATATGTGCATTTTAATTTCAAATAGACCAACGATTTCGCGCGCTGTCATATCGCGCCAATAGGAGCTGTCATAATTTTCGCGGGCTGTCATCTTGTCATTTCGCGCCATATGCACCACCTTGTCATTGAATTATTAACAGCTATTGATTTTTTTAATATGTGCATTTTAATTTCAAATAGCTCAACGATTTCGCGCGCTGTCATATCGCGCCAATAGGAGCTGTCAATATTTTCGCGCCAAGAATCACGTCAACTTTTCGCGCCAATGACGTAGCGCATGCGTGCACGTTATCACTTGTTTATTTTAAAACATATGTCTAGACTTTTCTCAAAACAAGTGTGTTCCTGTTGTTTACAAATTAATATTATTTTTAATACCTTATCGATTGACGGACTTTGAAATATTTTTATTATATTAAATACTTGTAAAATTTATTACGAATTATAACACTTAGAATAGGACCTTAGCTGAGAGGAGACATTACAACACGTGCAAGATTGGGAGGTTGTCATTTAGTGGCTGTCTGAAGTTGGCCACGAGTGGAGAGAAGATTAACAGATTGACAGATGGGGCCTTATTCATGATTGGGAGGCTGTCATTTAGTGGCTGTCTGAAGTTGGCCACGAGTGACAGATTGACAGATGGGGAGATGGGGAATTACGTCATAGGTGAAGTTGGCCACGAGTGAAAGATTGACAGATGGGGAATAACGTCATAGCTGATGTTGATCACGAGTGAAAGGTTGACAGATGGGCTTAATGACAGATGTGCTTAATGACAGATTGACAGATGGGCATAATGACAGATGGCTCGATGGCGGTGGGCAACGAGCGGAAAAACGATATGACAGATTGACAGATGTTGTCTTATTCATGATTGGCAGATGGGGGGAGGGGAGGTGGGGAACCCTGCGCAGTCCCTCGCACGTGCACGCGCAGCCCTATTTGAATTTCCCGCCATTTTAAAGACTTTGACAGCTCACTTCCTGGTCCAGAACGTACATACCTCTAACTACTATAATGATTTTTCAGATTACTACTATTTTAAATGACAGCACCTAATCGTCGATTCAAAAGAGTACTACTTTAAATAGTGGTTAAAATTAATATTGTGTCTAATAGATGTCGTTAAGCGACAACTATGAGAGGTTGCTATTTTAAATAACAGTAAATAGATGTCGTTAAGCGAAAATACATGATTCGAAATTAATTAAATAATATATCAAAAGTTAGTGTATATCAAATGTACGCTACACCCGTGATCCGGATAGATTTCTCTATACCTATCATATCAGCAGAAAGTGATACATAGTATTATTAGTTACCACAGTAAAGTAACAGATTTTAATAAACTATACGTATTTACAATTTGTTAATGTTAATCGTAATGTTTTGTGACCAAAATTTTCCACTTTCCTTTTTTAATTTTTTTTTTATAATTGATGGGACAAAAATAAAATGTCATATTTAAATGCCAAAGTATTTTGATTTCATAGGAAACTTGACTAGAGTATTTTAATACACATGTCACATAACAATTTTAAAAATAATAACTATATATTCTTTTCAAATTGTGAATTGAAATAAAATGATTGAGAATAAAATAGTATACAAACCATGGCGGAAATTATCATTCCTGTCTCGGGCAATAGATCACCTCGGCGCGAGAGCCTCGGTAATCTATATTTGCCCTCGACAGTAATGATTTATTTCCCGCCTCGGTATGTAATCTACTATTACAATGCTCTTAATTTTCAAATAAGAGTCTGTAAATTTCTATCTACAATCATGGGAACTTTGTCGAAAAATTCTAAAAAGCCGTTATACTTAACAAATTAAATACTGCAATATAAATAACTATAAATTTATATTTTAATTTTATTTTAAAATAGTTGAAAACTAAAGATTTCCATAACCATAAATTTAACAACCTAATTAAAAAAAGAAACATCCTAAAATTGCTGATTTTCTGGGTCATCCAATTTAACTACACTCATATAACTTGCATGTTATCAGCACTTTCTGGCGTACATCAGAAGTTTAATTTGAAAAAGAATTACTTTCCTATTAAGCTGCTCTCATTATAATGTGGACTCCATTGAAATTTATTAGAATTAGAGATGGAACGCGAGCGTCTGCTCGATGTAATCAAATCTTTAAGCAGTGGTGGAACAAATTAATTATATCCAGTACTGTCCTAACAAAAAATAAGTGAAAAACGGCAATATTTTTGCCGCAATTTCGAGTTTAGTCCATAAATAAAACAGATATCCTAATAAAACTTCAAAACAAAATAGTTGTATACGTATTGTATTTTCTTATGAACGTTGAAACCGCTGCAATACCGCACATATTTAGGTGAGTTTAAATGTAAAGTGCAGTGTTGCAGCGGTTTCAGCGTTCATAAGAAAATACAATACCTATAAAAACGAACTTACAGCTCCAAATGACATTAATGAAAATTTAAATCAAAGGGCCGTATTCATAGTTAATACTTAAGGATATATTACGTAAGGACTCTTTAAGGTATCTCAAATATTCCTATTCATAATCAATATTCTAGCTTACCTTGACAAAGAAATCCTTATATAAAATGAGTAATTGGCAACATCTATTCTGCCCCACATCAAAAGAAAACCGCATGTGGAGATTTTGAGCACATTGAGTTAATGGTATATTTGAATTCTATGAGGTCTTACTGTTCTAAAAAAAATCAAATTATTTGTATTTTTAAGTAAATAATATCAAAAAAGTTATATTTAAAATGACCTGATTTGTGTCGAACTGTTTTTTTTTTCTGACTAATTACTAGTAAAAAATGCCGCATGTCTCCAAATAAAGCCGCATGTTGACTTTGTCAGTCAGTAATGCTAGTTATAAACGCCTTATGTAGGCTTTCTTTACTAGTATGTTTAAATTTCTCTTATACTCATATCTTCTTTTCTAGTAATGTATTGTTGATATCCGTCAGTATATCAGTTCTAAATGCCTTATGTTGCTACATACGACTCTCTTCTTTTGTGTCCGTAAGAAACTGCGCGAACCGCTACACTGCAACCCAACAGTGTAGCACAACACAAATTTACTCTCAGTTGAATTCAGTCTTTGAAGTATTATGTTATTATTTTTTTTAGAGAATACGATTAGTTTAATGTTTTAAAAATATTTCTTTAATAACATGGGTAAGTTATGTTCTCTTTTTAAGTTATAATGGCTCATAAGTAATAGTTCCAATAGTTTCATTTAGTGACATTGAATTTTGAATTTACATTCTTTTGTTATAGATAAAATAAAGCAAGGAAAAAAAATGCACTATTAGAGGCGAAATCAAAATCAACAATTATTTTGAATGAGAGAAATAAGCAACATGAAACTAGTTTTACTAAACGCTAGTTTCAGAGGTACCCTGCTAACGGACTTGAAAATGTAAGGCCAAGTAAACATTTAAAAATTAAAAGAATCAACACGAGTATCAGCATAGCTAAAGAAATATTAAACTTAATTATAAAAAGAATGTTTATGATAATTGAAAACCATGAAGCTATTAACTTGATTCGCCTTTTGATATTGACAATATGATAATCACCGATAAAAAATAATATTCCCATCATTCTTACAGACAGTTTTATTGAAGAAAATTTAATCAGTTTTACAAATGAAGTTGCAGAAAATGTTACTATAGAAAACATGGAGATAAATAATATCTGCAATCAATTGTTATTGAAGAAATTAAACTCTTGATTGTGGAGAATTTGCCACCATACATGAAATAAACAACCTCGACAATATTGGACATATCAATGATGAATCTGTAGACCTACTAACAAATAATAGAATAGACATAACTAAAGAAGAAACTAATTTGTCAATTACTAGGAAAGAATTTTTCGCTATAGATGAAACTGCTACAACAAAACAAGGAAAAGAAATATCAAAAAAAAATATGGGTTTTCACCAGCAGAACGAAAGAAATTTTTTTATAATAATAAATTTAAACTACATCAAGTAAAACCTGTTTTCAAATGCAGAGACAAATGTTTTATGAAATTAAGTCAGGAGAGAAGACTAATAATTAATTGGCGTAAAACTTTTGAACAACATAAACAATTTTTATTAGATTATACAGAGATTCTATCTATATTGAAAATACGCGCAAATACGGTGGAACCGAATTTAAGAAAACATGTTCACCGAAATTTTTATTTAAAAAACAAAAAGTATGTAAGAATTTTTTTCTAGACACGTTAGGATATGCGTGCAATAATGACAGAATCCTTAGAATTTTATCAAGTCCCCAAGAAGATAATCGAGGAACTTGGAAGAGAAAAAATTCAATTGATAAGAATATCATTGTGCATCATATAAAATCATTTTCCCATTGTGTATCTCATGATTGAACTGAACACGCACCTAATAAGTTATATCTACCTAGTGACATAACTATAACTAATATGTATAAAGACTTTCCAGAAAAATTTTCAGATATACAAATTTCTTACGAATTTTACAGTTATCTTAGTTACTACTAACGATATGAAAATATCATTTACCAAATTAGGTCATGAGCAATGCAAAAAATGTAAGGCTTTTGATCTCCATGATAAGACTCATACCAAGGATAACATAATCAGTACATGTGATGGATGTAGTTCTTGGAAAGAGGATAAATTTGTACGAGAAACTCGAAATGAGTACAGAAAAGATTGTACGGAGTAGCTAACTGATGAAACAGTCTACTTTTTTGTCGATTTGCACAAAATAATCGTGCTGCCTCGGTTAGACATGTTTAAAGAGGTAATTTTAACTCCAAGGCTCACTGCTTTTAAATCAGTCTTTTGTATCACTTGGGAATTTAACAAGTAAAAAAAACCACTTGCCGTACTCTGACTGAGGCTACGTCTAGTAGAAAAAAAGAGAACATAGTTAGTACTTATGACACATTTTTCGAAAGTACACGCGACTCCACTCCACTCCAAAAATAAAAACTGGTGTCTCTTAAGCTACTTAGTGTATGTAATTAATTCCGAAAAAATTGCACCTGACACCATAACAATAAAATATTTTGAGCCTGGACACTCATTTATGTCAGCGGATTATTTTTATCACCTTGTAGAGTTACAAATGAAGAAAACCCCAAAAATATACTACTTTTAAGATTTTGTTGTAGGGAACTGTTCAAATGGTCACACTAACGTGAAAGCAATGAGTTTCAGAAACTTCAAAAAGTGGCCCACCTTAACCACCGATTATTAAATTAAACCCAGTAAAACTTTTGCTCAAAGACATGGTAGAAATAACTGTAAAAAAGGGAAAAACACATTTATATTATAAAGAAAAATTTAATGGTGACAGCAAAATTCTTTAATTTATCAGACCGATAAGAGAAAACAAACAGTATTAACAAATCTTGGTGATATCTTTACTCTACAAAAAAAAAGTTTTGGAAGGATTTGGCAGTAAACAATAATTCCCGTAATCTCTTACAGCATATCGAAGACGAAGGTTAAATATTTTAGTTTGAAATATAAGAGAATTTAAACATTTTTTTATAGGATTTAGTTTTTGTTTCTGTTTGTATTAAAATGTAAGAGAAACTATTTTTCTGTTTATACCTACATTTTGTTAATTTAACTTCAATAAAACTTTTTTTAACGACTTTAAAAATATTTTAAATGTGCTTATTTTATAGGGTTTGAGGAGGGTACCTAATTCCATATCTCACAATTCTACTGAATTTTTAGGTTTTTTGAACTAGGTTTCAGCCTGTTAGTTCAACCTACGCTTTTGTTCTGCCTTAAATATAGGTGAAACTTTGACATGCTACTTTTTTCGCTAGTAATATTCAAATTTCTTCAGGTAAAATTGCCGTATGTGACTGACATGTGGCTTTTTTTAAAAGCGTTATTTAAATATCATAAGTCGAAATGCCTTAAGTCACTAACATGCGGATTTTTTTACTAGTACTATTTAAATTTCATTATTCAAAATGCCCTATATCGCAGATTTCTTGTCATTAGACGAAAATATAAATTTTCCTTTACTTATTAGCGAAGAAATCATAAGTATATCTCCACTTACCTATAAAGTATAACCAAAATAAAATCAGTTGAAATGAGGAAAATATTTAAACGCTTTTTTCTCAACACTAGAAATTTCATACATGCGGCTTTTTTCCGAAGTAGGACAGTATTTCTGGCATTTCTTTGCTTCTTCTTGTTATTTGGTCTCTAACGAGTAAACATTTGGCTAAATGTTTTATAAAAGTCGAGAAAGGAAAAGGAAAAAGTGGTTAAGTTGAACGTTGTTGTTGATGTCTGTTTCTATTGTTGTGAAATTGTTGGAAATTTCAAAAAATGCCGGAACGTAAATTTTTAACACATACAGTCAAAGTCAATGATGCAATTATCCATAATCATAACCTCTGAATGATGGTAAGGAGTGCTCAAGTCACCTGCAAGGATACCTAACACTTAAGCATTCTTGAAGGCGTAGTTAGTTGACTATGAAGTACAAACTCTACGTGAGGTAAACTCAAGGATTAAGGACGACCTAAGGAAGAACTATTAATACGGCCCTAATTAACGTTGTTTTAAATGGAGTGTTTATCTACATTATAATAGGGCAATGTATTGGTAAACACTTGGTGTGGATCGGAGGCTGCTGAATTTTTTGCTCTGAGAAATGTTTCGGGCAATCATGATTCTGACTGTTTCAACCAAATTCAAGGTTTAAAGTTCGTTTTAAACGATAATTAAAATATTTATGATTATATCGTCGGGCGACATTTTATAAACTTATAGTACGTGATGTTACTGAAAATCTGAACAGATGTTTTTGTGAGAGAAATATGAATGAATGTGAAGTAAATTTGCGATCTTGATTGTTTTTAAATGTGAAATAAATATTAGTGAATCAATTTTCAAATAAACAAAAACTTTATTGGTTGAATCTTATTAAATATGGCAGATTTGGGAAATACTGACTCAGCTCAATTGGAATTTAGGGTAATTACTAACAATATATTTGTACGTTTACCTTTAATAGAAAAGCAAACCTTACGAGGTATAATTGATTAGATACCATTCAATAACATTATGAGAGAATCGAAATCTGCTTATGATAGCCCAAATTAACTTGTTGAAAGGAAAACCGATGAATATCGTATATGTATAGACTAAATAGACGCAATAATCACTAGCAAAGATATGTTTCCACTTCCTTTCATTAACGATCAATTATGCGTCTACTAAGTTGGGATAATCAGGGAAATAAGTATATAAGCTTTATACAGGTGTAGGCCTGGCTTTGCGCTTTGATACTTCTGATTCGCACTATGAATTTGTGTGTTTTTTTTCAGACTTGTAACTCCAGCGTTCCAACGTTCCAACGACTAATGAGTAATGTGTTGGGGTTCCTAAGAAATGTGGAATTTTCATTTTTATATTATTCCAATCAACATCAGTAGAGGATAATTTGAGATGGCTACAACTGGTATTGTAGGCTTTCCATTTAAATAAATCGTTAGAAATTAGTAAATGCTCGGCTTTTTTAAACTACAATAATTATTTTTAAGGCAAAACTAGACAGCCAAAAAAAATGCAAAACTGATTTGATGCTTTTAAATATGAAGAAGCCCAAAAACAAGTGCGACAACTTTTAGGGTTATGAGGATATTTTTTAAAGTTTATAAATAACGTCCAACCAATGATCAGAGATATGAATCACTTTTTTTATAATGAGGTATTACTTGACATTCTTTTATTTTATTGTGTAAATAATAAGGATGGGTTAAAAATATTTGATGTGGGCTATTCTATATATCCTTTAGTGAAGTAGATATTGCTTTTAGCACTTTCGAAACTCGCATAGCCATGTGTGCGTCGCAATTCCGGGAATAGAAGATGAATAGAAAAGCATAATAATAGGAGAATGTACGTCAAGTTTTTAATATGAACTGAAAGGATGTGACACTACTTGATGCACTCGAAAACATAATCGACTTTTGAATAAATGGAATTCCTTAACATTATGACATATTTTAAAAATGCTACATTCTTTTTTATTTATTACACTTACGAAGTAATTACATTTCTTAACTCTCTAAATGGTTGTTATGAGAAGTAAACATCAGACGGAAAGTTTTCCTGCAACTTTTGCACGTTGAGAACCTATTACAATGCCTCTTGGTGTTTTAATTTTACCTTAAGTGTTTGAAACGTATCAAACTTGCGCTTGGAATTAGGCTAGGTATATCCCCAGGCAGGAATTTGGGGTAGTTAAGTTGTTTCAAAATGAGATATGATGACACTTTCATGGGATAAAGCAATGTCACTTTTCCGTAGTAGGTGCCTATTATATTTTTCTACAGAACCGTCTTTAGGAGGTTAGTCATAAAAATAGAGACTAATTTACTATTGATTTATTTTCTCAACTAACTGAAAATTGTTTCATAAAATATTGGTGAGATGTAGTTTAGTTTTGAAGGATAAATACCAATCAAATTAATAGCGTTATATACCGGGTACACAAGTAATAAAATGATTTTTTTATATGCCATTAGTGTCCAATTTAAAGTTGATTATACGTAGGTAAAATTATACTTACATTTTTCAGTTTTCTAGAACTTCATAATTATTTAATCTTATGTAACAAATATATTATATATTATAAATTGTTTTTGTAGTTACTACAAATAATTTTCAGTAACTTCTCTGTGTCACATTAAGATTATATTTTTTAATCCCTTTGATAATCGCTGATATCCCATATACCCGTTTTAGTTCCCTGATAACCGAAAAGGTCCGATTGACATATTTTTATGGTTATTTTAACGTCAGAACGTCCGAAGACCAAAATAAAACGTTTTATTAACGTTTCTGGAAGAACGTTTTTAAATGGGACATAAAGAAATGTAAAAAATATATATCAACAAAAGGTCCGAAGTCATAAATTAAAAATAAAACGTTTTTTATGCTACAGTACTAAGACGTTTTTAAAATCTAAGATAAAAAATAACTGCTAAACGTTTTTTAACCATATATTAGTTCCCTTATAATCTAAATGGTCCGATTGACATTTTTTTATGGTTATTTCAACGTCAAAACGTCCGAAGACCAAAATAAAACGTTTTATTAACGTTTCTGCAAGAACGTTTTTAAAAGGGACATAAAGAAACATTCAAAATATGTCGACAAAACGTGCGAAGTCATAAATTTAAAATAAAACGTTTTTTTACGATGCACTACTCAAACGTTTTTACAACCCAACGTTTCTGTAACGTTTCTGTAAGAACGATTTTAAATGGGACATAAAGAAAAGTTAAAAAATATATATCAACAAAAGGTCCGAAGCCATCAATTAAAAATGAAACGTTTTATATGCCACAGTACTAAGACGTTTTTAAAACCTAAGATAAAAACAACTACTATACGTTTTTTTTAACCATATGCACTATTTAGTTCACTTATAACCCAAAAGGTCCGATTGACATTTTTTTATCATTATTTTAGCGTCAGAACGTCCGTGAACCGAAATAAAAAGTTTTATTAACGTTTCTGCAAAAAGTTTTTTAAAAGGGACATAAAGAAACGTCCAAAATATGTCGACGAAACGTGCGAAGTCATAAATTAAAAATAAACGTTTTTTTGCTCTACATTACTTAAACGTTTTTAAAACCTAAGATAAA
This sequence comes from Neocrepidodera transversa, assembly GCA_963243735.1. Taxonomy (NCBI): domain Eukaryota; kingdom Metazoa; phylum Arthropoda; class Insecta; order Coleoptera; family Chrysomelidae; genus Neocrepidodera; species Neocrepidodera transversa. The sequence continues at coordinate 27,581,026 of OY725340.1, read as the reverse complement.
AAACGACTAGTAAACGTTTTTTTAACCATATGCCCATTTTAGTTCCCTTACGTCCGAGGACCAAAATAAAACGTTTTATTAACGTCCTGCTAGGACGTTTTTTAAAATGGACGTAAAAAATATGTCGACAAAACGTATGAAGTCATAAATTAAAAATAAACGTTTTTTTGGTCTACATTACTTAAACGTTTTTAAAACCTAAGATAAAAAATGACTGGTAAACGTTTTTTTAACCATATGCCCATTTTAGTTCCCTTACGTCCGAGGACCAAAATAAAACGTTTTATTAACGTTCTGCTAGGACGTTTTTTAAAATGGACGTAAAAAATATGTCGACAAAACGTATGAAGTCATAAATTAAAAATAAACGTTTTTTTGCTCTACATTACTTAAACGTTTTTAAAACCTAAGATAAAAAATGACTGGTAAACGTTTTTTTAACCATATGACCATTTTAGTTCCCTTACGTCCGAGGACCAAAATAAAACGTTTTATTAACGTTTCTGCTAGGACGTTTTTTAAAATTTACGTAAAAAATATGTCGACAAAACGTGCGAAGTCATAAATTAAAAATAAAACGTTTTTTAGGCTACAGTACTCAGATGGTTTTAAAACCTAAGATAAAAACGACTACTAAACGTTTTTTCAAAGTCCATGTGAGGGACGTTTTTAAAACGTTATATTTTAGTCGTTTTTAAATCGACCACTAAAAACATTAAAAAACGTTTTGTTTAGGTTCTTAAAATTATGTTTTACGAAAAAGTCAGAACGTTATGGTTTTTAAACGTTTTTGTAAGTTGTTTTTAGATCCACTGTAAAAAACGTTCAAAATATGTTGTATTTTTCGGTCAGCAAAAGTATATTTTGAGAAAAAAAATTTAAACGTTTTATTTGAGTCGAGTTTAAAACTACAGTTAAAAATTTTATAAGACGTCCAGTGAACGTTCCAAAATACGTACAAAAAACATATTTATGATGTTAGAAGTTCTTACACGAGAGAAAAACGTGTTATAAACATTCTCGGGTATTTTAACGAACGTTTTTAAAATGTCTGGTCGGTCGTTCGTGTACGTTTTTAATTCGTTTTTTAAATGTCTCTGTGCTATTAGGGTTATACACGCGGTACTTATTTTTAATAAAATAAGATATTAATATTAAAAAAAACGAGTAAAAGGTATTTTCAATAGGTTCCGGATATAAATAAAAATAATTTGATTTTCTTTGATTAGTATTTTAGGTTATTTTTTGTTACAATGTTTTTGTACAGGATTCGCCAAGAGTCTTTTTGACAAATCGTAGGAGGGTATTAACTTCTATACATTTCTAATATTTCATCACGTCTACACCTTTTACCTTTAAGAATTAAGATTATCGAAGTGCAACGTCTGCCTTCAAGATTAACTTTTCTCTTAGTGACAAAATGTCTACAAAAACTGTTCTGGTTTGAATGAGAGGATGACGTCAATGCCCTTCTCATTGATCTTATTTTTCAGACTAACGTACAACTAGAAAAGTCTCCATTTTTTAGATAAAGATATTTAAGAAACGAAAACTATCTTAAATGCGATCCAATGAAGTTACTAAAAAATATTTTATTATTTAGATTGAATTTTAGAAATATACTGATATTTTTAATTTTCATTTATTTGATAGTTAGTCCTTGTCTACTATATTGTAAAAACAGATCAAAGTAACGAAAAGTAGAGCAAAGACAATAGATAATACATAATTTAATTATAATTATTTTTTGCATATTTATTCTGTTATATTAATTTAACGATTTACTACCCTGAGCTGAAAAGTGTAACATAGTAGAAAAACATTCAGTAAAATATATTTTTATAGGTAAGTATATCATTGACTTGTCCAACCAATGAACAAAATGCGTTTAGGTAGAAAACATAGGTATATTTTTTAAGTCCATTGGAGACAGAAGATTGTTTTCAGCGGGTCAGTTTTTGACAATTTTCTGATATAAACAATTAGGCCTTGCCAAAAATCACACAACTCACTGCCTAGTTTTGCTTGTTCAAGAGGATTTAAACATTCACCTGTCAGAAAACATCTCAAAGATATATTTACTTTAGTCAATATTAATCTATTCAGAGAATTGTAAGTTAAAACCTTTTGAAAATGGTCAGTTTTAAATTGTGATTAGAAAACCTTATTTTCTGAGTGTTGTTCAGGAAAGACCTATTTTCAGGCCTTTGGAATAATCGAGTCAGCTACTAGTATTGAAAAACCTCTTGTCGCTTCCCCATTGGTCAGTAGTACACGTAGATTACGAATTGAATTCTCTCACCTAAAATAAGGAACACACAATTGTAAAATTCAAGGAAAGATGGGATGAAACAAGAAGCTGCAGAGTTACTAGAGACTTCCTACAACTCAACAGCCAACAAATACTTGTTCATGACTAGGGAGAATTTGCGCCTTTTAACAGACCTTCTAACACTGTCACCTACAAAAAAACTTCAATAGAGAACATCCTGTATAATTGCAGGACACTCTCGTCAAGTAGGAAAATTTCGTTCGGCGAGTATTAGCTAACACCGGCTATTATAAGAGAGGCACCTCTTGACGACGTTGTCAACTACATAAAATCTGTAGACTGGCTGACGAGATAAGTAAGGATTTACTTACTAAGGAAGATGCAAAATGGACCTAATGAGGACTATATGATGTAAGACAGCCCATTTGTGCAGCAACCCACCCTTCCCAACTTACAGTATAAATACTTTATACTGTATTTTTCCTCTTGTCTAGAGTTTAAATTTTATACTAATTCTGGTTTTCATTCATTTCAAGCTTTTCCTAAAAAGGACGTTTCCTAATTATTAGTTTATTTGTTACATGTACTTAATTATCTAATAATTATTAAGGAATGTATCCTTATTCATGTTTCTCTTTACCTTCGATCATCGAACTACTGATATATTTTATATTATTTCAACGGAGGACTCTAAAAAGGAATCATTATTGGCTTGCTGGTTTCATCTTCATTTTTCGGTTTCTATTCTTGCCATTATTTGTTTTCTCTTTCTTATATTTTCATTTGTTTCTTTAATTCCTTTTTTTATAATACTCTCACTACCAGTCGGATATTGCTATCATCGATCTTTATTCTTTTTACCGTTTTATAACTAATTGGTTTGGGCCAAAATAGTGCTCCTTGAAATGGAGATGGAATATATTCATATTTGGATATACTGGGAGTGGGCTCATTTATTTTAAATCCAAAAAGTTATCCATATCTCAAGTGTGGTCCAATGTTCAATAACTTGAAATAAGGAATTGTAAACCGGTGACTAGTTTCGGCTAAATAGCCCTCTTCATTTATTTAAATCTTGGTGGGTAGGCACAACTTAATTATTGGACAGTCTGGTAAAATGAGCTAAATAGTTTTAATATTATTGATTTGAAAATTTTTCAAAATAACTATGGCATTATTTTATTCGGTGCACCCGAACTGCCCCAAAAACTCATTAGCCTACTAATGGCTAATGAGTTTTTGGGGCCTGAATTGCACTGAAATATTTCTTTCACTTTTAATTTTTGGTACTTTTTCCCATTGCTCATAAAAAGTTTATTCGTCCATGTATCGTACTCTAGTTTTCAGCATACTGTTGGCAAAAAATATTATATTATTGTATTACAAACCGTTCGGAAAAGCCTCTATTTAATATTTTCCAAAAATGACGTCACAAGCGAATGATGGAAATTGACGAAGTTGGTACGGGTGGATAATCGATTGCCGGAAATAATCAATTGTAGTTACTGGTATTTCGAATGTTTCAGTTGTGTGGAAGGATACATAGTTAATCGAATGAATTTAGACATTGCCAATATTGGTTTATTAAGGATGTTTGTCATTAATTCGACATTTTATGTTTAAATTTTGGCGGTATATAGTTTTTGTGGTATTTTTTACTTTGAATTTTGATTCTTATTGGGTTTTTATATTTTAATGTTGTAGATATTTAATTGAAATTTAATTATTTTTTATTTGTTTTATTATAAAGTGGTTTTTGTAAATTTTTTGTGGGATTTTTTTTTCGTCAATTTATTATTATTCTAAATATATACAAAATCTTAAATAAATTAGTGGATCCTCCTATGGCCCCACAAAGCAGGTTTTGATTTAAAAGTTTTCTTTCATTTTGGGCAAGAGAAACTTTGAATTTCTTCAAAACCTGCTTCACGAAAGTCCATAGGATTCACCTTGTCCACTTCCAAATTCAGGGAACGGATTATTATCGGATTCCAGTTGGTTTTTCATTGTTTCCATATTTCGTCTAACTAAATTTTGCACCAAAACCGACAATTTCTCTGTTCCCTGCATGTCCTTTGGAGTTCTTCCAAATCCAACATTAAGTGTTCGATGTTGAAGCTTCCCAACGAATGTTTCTTCAGTAGCATCCTTAACCGGTTGTAAAGCAATTCAAAGTTGGTCCTTTTCCTGAAATGTTCACCCTACCATAAAATTTGCTTCAGGGTTTTTTCTGAAGTAGCTTCCTTTTCTCTTTTGATGAAAATCAATAGTTTCACCAAAACCATTATGAGCAGTTGCTGGAAAATGATTTTAAAAGTTTTCAGACGTCTTCAAAAAATTAAATCGCGCAGTAACCCTTACTTTACATTTTTCTTTATCGTCTGTTATAATTTTACACTTTGTGGAACACCATTTACGTTAAAGAGGAATAAACAACATGTTTTAAATTCCTTTCCGATAATGCTTGATTATTATTTTTTGATCAAGAACTTTATTAAGTAGAGGACCAAAATTCTCTTTTTCTATGTCATCACCATCAATTGTAAATTTTTATACCATTCCACAACAGTTTTCTAAGCACTTTTTAGCAGTAGAAAAACTGACACATCAATCTATTGAAGAATGTTAGTTGAATTTGTAAGTTCTTTTTTACATTCAAAAAATATTTAATTCCAACCTACACCACGGCAATCTACGAGTAATCTAACTAAATAAAGATTTCTCGTATTTGAACATGATCACAGATAGTAGAATAGGACCATTATCACATACTGTTATAAGAACAGTTCTTGTTGCTTATAAAATTCATTATTTTTGCGGTAAAGTGATAAGTAACTTCGTTAACTGAATTAGAATTTTTTTGTTCTGTAAGTCTGGTTACAGTGAATCGGGTATCAGCAACTGAACATATCCACCTCAGTAAAATTTCTCTTTTATCTTTGGTTTTTAAGTGAAATGGTGGTGGCATTTTATGAGGAGATGTTCAACGTATACATTTATCCGCTTAATAGAATGTTTTGAAAATTGGTCGAATAAAAATCAAAATATTATCTTTCCAGTCAGATAAATTCCGTAATCCGAATACAAACAACAAATTAACAACTTGAATTAAATACGTCGCCGTCCCAAATTCGAAGCGCAAATAAAACCGGCCCTGGGTAAGCGGCGAAGGAAACAAGGCAGCGAGCTTATACAGTTTGTTTTGTTGATATTATCCTCCTTAATGGTTCGCATCGCTTCCCCGCGTTTTTATTTTCACAACAGAGGACAATGTTTGCTTTTAGTTAAGATATATGATATTTGTGTACAGCTTTTTCTAAGAAAAGTCTCCTTTTGTGCGTCTCCGTGATATGAAAATTGGTTTTTGTGTCACACAGCACTCGTTCATAATTCGCGCGCCGTGAAGAATAGCGTGGAGAAATTGCACAAAAAATGTCATAAGGATTTAACCATCAAGTAATAAGTGCGCTCATGAATGACATTGTCATACCCGGATATATGTAATGGTTATATAGCATCTTTGAAACCTTAACCGACATAATATTTCATTGTGTTATATATTGTATTAGAACAATACTGTTAAAAAATATCTGCCATCTGAACATTGAAACTGAAAACCCATTGATTTCTATTACGTCCAGAAATATATAATAATCAATATATTAAATACGTAACTGGTCACGTGGAGTCTACCAAACTCTTTAGGAGATTGCAAACAGGGTGCTCAACGCTTACCCCCTTCCATGTAGGTACCTTTAATCCATAAGTCAGTTTAAATGCCCTACACACCTCACTCACTTCCGAGTAATAGTGAAAGCAGAAAGTTTAAGAGGAGTCTCCTAGACTATACGTCACCGTAACTGTAATTTTTCCACGGCTTGAAATAAATATTGATATTTGGATATTACTGGCCTTATTAGCCTTTTCAATATAGACCTTGCGCTTGCAACTACAAAGACTCTTAGCTTTGGCGACAAAAAATACGAGACTGCATTACAGAACTCGTTTAATGGACTTAACAGCGGTTCAGATGACGAGAAAGATCTGATCATAATACGGAATTTGGAATAGTCAACCTCCGATTTGGGAGATGCTTTAGAAGTCCTCGTTGATAATGATTTGATAATCAACGTCTGACCAGTGTCAGCTATTGAAGATGTTATAAATGAAAGCGAATGAGTAAAATAAGAAATTTGGATATAGGCGTTTTGAACAACAAAGACGGCTTTTCAAGAATGCTTAAGAAGATGTTTGTAGGGCATGTTCATTTTCAGCTTGGTGAGATGTTGTCTGAATCAATGGTTCGTTTTCGATTGGAATGTCTATGTGTTACGTTTTTTTCTGCGCCACCCTGTATTTTAATTATTCCTCTGCTTAGTATATCTTAATTTCAGACTCGCTTGATATCCCTTCTTAATTTCCTCGAGTCGTATACCTTTCTCAACTTATCTTGACTTCCTCTCTTCTTGGTATTAGTATAAAATGTCTTTCCCATGTTAACAATTCTCTCTATTTGCCTCTTCAATCAGAAGAATTGACTTTTATATCGTTTGTATTGATTATTTAAGATTTATTTTCTTCTCCTCGTTTTATAGGGTAATTTTTTATTATATTATATTTTCAGTTATATCCCCTATTAGCATTATTAATTCTTTCGACGCTTTAACTTTTATTTACTGTTATTTGTAATTCTTTTTCATGCCGGTATATTTTTTTTTATTTACTTAAAAGTTCATATCTTATCTTTTATAATAATATAATTATCTTTTATAATAACATAAATTATCTGATGTTTGTGGTGCTCCTTCAGCCTCGATTACAATAAGATGATTTATTTTGAATTTGTTTTTACAGATTGTCTTAAAATTTAATTCACTTTGATTATTTCATATTTTATATTTTGATCTAAAAATTCATGTATTTCATATGAATATTATTCTTGTTTATATAATTTTTTTTAACAGAGACCACGAAATCTGGTAATTAATAAGATTTTTGTCTTATGTTTACTGATCTGTGCTCTCTGCTCTTTTAGGAGCAAGTTTTTTTTTTGATTAAACGTTATTTTTAGAACTAGTCCTTCTTGGAACAAGTTTTTTTTTCTTGGAACGAGTCTTTTCAAACGAGTTTTCTTTTCTTACTCGATCAGAACCTGCTGTTGACTTGACATCTTTTACTGCCAGATTCAGGAAATTTTTGCAAGTAACTCAAAGACAAGAACAAAACCAAGCTAAGTTAAATTTTCCAAAGAAATAAAAAGAAAATGTGTGTTAAGGATTGTTAAATTTTTCTTATAAAATAAAAGAAATATTTAATTTGAGTGTAATTTCCTTAAACCCATAAAAAGAAAGAAAGGATGGATTTTAAAATATATCATAGATTTTTGTCCATTGTTTCTAAATATTAATATTTTACTTTTTAATATATTTCAAATTCTATTCGTGGAACGGACCCATAATAAAAAGAAATGAGCATAAATCACATTTATTATTAAATCACTTTTATCAACAAATTAAAATAACATTTCATATGTTTTGAGAAGTACGGACACTTACTATTTTAGATGCAGTTCTAAGAGCAGGTCTAGCTGTAGTCTCTGTTGGCGCTAACAAATGCTATTCAAAAACATTTCTGTCTAATGGGTAAATTCCAGTTTTTTATAAACCATTTACAGTTTGTCTTAAAAAGACGTTACCATAAAGTTTAGCAACTTGGTAGGTCGTAACTGGCTTGAAGAAGGCACATAAGATTATACCAAACGTCGTTAAAGTGTTGGTTTAAAATCTTTAAAATTTTTTTAGTTTATATATCGTTACTTCTACTCAATTTTCGCAATTAAACTCAAAGGTTGAAATCAAATCAGTTAATTTGTTGAAACTAAACCGGTCGCATGTCGTTAAACATCAAAAATATTTGTTACATCCAGGACGCAAATGGTCAAACAACAAACACACGATAGAGTAAACGTATTTTATGTGTTGAAATCATTAGACACTACTACACCAAGAATGTTTAACGATGTATATATTCCGAGCTTGAGCTCGGTTTACAATAGATCGACCGCTAGTGCCAATGTCACATATCCGAGGTAATTAGAGTAAATTGTTCTAAAATAAAATCATGCAAATGGTAGTTGGCTGTTGAAAATACACAATTTAGATAATTAAGATTAAGGTCTTTAATCTTTAAGTTATAAACATATATTTTTGAAGCAAATTTTAGGTAGGCATACAAAAATCAAAATTAGATTTCTTATATAAAATTTAATTAAATTCACACTTACATTATCTAAAGCATAATTTAGGTGATCAAAGAAAACAAAAAACTAAAAAAGAGAAAACAGTGGATAAACCAAAGAATAATAAAAGATAATAAAAAAATCTATATATAGAACATAAAACCGATAAAATATGCCTAAATTACAGAACTGTTACTGACAACTTGGTAAAACATTCTAAAAAAATTATTAACAGCAATTGATTGAAGAAATTAAAAACGGCTCTCACGGACATTGGAAGGTAATAAATCAACTTTATGGAAATTATTATAATAACAAAAAAGATATTGATAAAATGAAATTTGATACCAATCAAATCCTAACAAGTTCTAAACTTATTTCCAACAAATTTGATAACATAGGAGAAATCAAAATCTATGTCTTACCACATGAAATTTAATATAGTGATCGAAGGTTTAAGCAACATGTTTCGGCCTTCCAGCCATCATCAGGCGCTAAAAATTACAAAGTAGGCATGTGATGTGTGATTTACATGAAAAAATATTAAACTTACAATAGTTTGTCGTAAAATTTTAGTGTATACAGGTTAACAAAGCATCTTGAAGAATTAAGTTATCGATATGTGGTAGAAAAATTAAGCATATAATAAACACAGTGAAATAAAATTAAAATTGAACAATAAAATCATGGTTCAACCATTCCATCACAGAATTTATTGGACGATTACCCTCTATAGGTAATAATAAAACCCAAGAGAGCTTGCTGAGTCTCAAATAATGAAATCGAAGTGCACTTACAATTAAATTAGAAAAATTAGATTGGAGTAAATTTTATGTGTTATCTACGCACCATATACCACAAAATGGTAGGTAGAAGTAGAGAACGGAAGCAGTACCTAAATTTGACAAGTGACATTTCAAAAAGCGGTAAAATTTAAAATAAAGTAAAAGTTAACAGGTTTGACAGAGCAACTTGAAGATTAGATAATGATACAGAAAGTGGTAAATTGTAATAATAAGAAACACTGTGTAAGAAACTGATAACTTTTTTGCAAACATAGGCTAGAAATAATAAAACCTAATTCACCAATCTCTTAAAGAAAAAAAAATCCATTTTCTTAAGGCCTACAACAGATATTGAAAAAAAAAATCATTGAATCGTTAAAAAAGAAAAAATCACCTGATATAAACGAAGTTAAGACTGAAACAATGAAAGCAATATCAGATACGATTAGTCCCCTTATTATACATTTGGTTAATGAAATATTGATGCAAGGTTAAATTCCATCTCTGCAACTATTATTCTAGTTTACAGTTAAATACAAAAATATTAAGAAAAGGTTTAAATTTAAGACTAACCGATTATCTTATTAAATATGATATTAGATATTATCTACCAGTGTCAGTTTGGATTTCGAACATGTTTATCAACAGTAAAAACACAAGAGTTTTTTTTTATCGGATAAATTTCTCTTTGTAACGAAAAATTTTGCCAATAAGCAATTTTACGAGAAAAACTAACATGGAAAAATCGCGAGCGATTTTGCCAAATGTTAGTTTTTCGAGGAAAATTACTGATGGAAAAATTTATCCTTAAAAAAAGCTTGAGTGTTTTTTGGCAAGATAAATTAACGACAAAATATAGAATGAACAACAATATTGATACAATTAAATTATTTCATTATTACTATATTTTAACAATTTTTATTATTTTATTATTCATCTTCCACATTTCAATATCAGCCAAACAAATAATTTTAACTGACAGAACTAAGGTTAAAGTGACGTGCCGACGCGATTCACAGCTACTAGATATAGTCTTATTATGAGGAACATGCATTTTTATCGCGAGGAACAGGCATTTTTATCGCGATAAAAATGGATGAACCTTTTTTATCGCTGTCAAACTGACAAAACTCTCATCATTAAATGACACATTTTACATAGGAGTTAATTTATCCACTAATAATACCATTGTAGAACTACAAAAAAAATATGAATCAGTATCAGATCAGTAAAGTACTCCTGACAAAGTCAAGTACAGTTCTGATATTTCGTCCTCTTTCTCCCACTTCCTACATATTCCGATACTCCTGTGAGGTTCAGGTATCTTCCGAGCCCGCAGTGTCCTGTCAGGACACCTAATGCAGTTTGGAGTCCCTGTCTTTTTGGGCATATTGTCTGTGCTCTTGGGTTGACTCTATAAAGGGCCTTGGACTGTCTTAGACCCGGAAGTTCCATTCGGTATTCCCTATGTTTGTCCCTCAATTGTTTTTCCAGCATATCCTTTACATGTTGGTAGGAAACACTACATGTGGGTTACGGTCCACTTAAAGGTTTTTCTTGCTTGTGTATGTTCCTGTATCTAGCCAAATCTTTTGACACTTTCAACCATATGCATCTAATAGTTGTAAGGATACGTGGCAAAACATTATTTCTCTTTAAGAAATATCTGTTTGATCATCAGTAAGTCGTTAAAATTAAGTATGAAATAAGTGAACCAAGAATATTAAAAACTGTTATGGCACAGGTAACTGTACTTGAACCTTCACTATTTTCATTATATATTAATGATTTAGGTTTAAACAATACGCAAGGTCAATTCATTGGCTTTGCTGACCATACAGTAATAATATTTGATAGCAAATAAAACTCTAAATCATGTACCCCAAATATGTAATAACTTGAACAAAAAGGAGGGTGGCAAGTAGTTTCGGCTACTAGCCATCTTCAGGCCTACAATTAATTACAAATCGAATAATACAAACACTAGAAAATTTTTTAAACATACAACTTTCCATATGCTAATACCTTTGTTAACAAATCTTAAATTAGATGAAATTTAATAAAGAACGCCCTGATCCAAAAAAAGTTGGAAAAAATATGTAGTGATAGGGGGGGGGGGTACATGAAAGGTTAAGAGAGGTTTTTAGATTTGAACTAAAACGGGTTGGTATATATAGTAATTAGAGAAGAAGAGGAAGTCCACCGAGGCGGGTTTATAAGAAGCAGAAAAAATTAAAAAATTAAATACAAAATTTACAAAAGATTGAACAAATCAAAGTTAACACTATTTTACAAAATAACACAAGTATCAATTATCAAAGTGATTAGATGAGCTGATACATACTGATAAAATTAAACGAAGAAACAAAGGTTAACATTATAGTGAATTGGTTTAATCACAGACAAATCGTAATTGAATTAAATTATAATAATACCCATCATTTAAAATGAAAACTAATATAAAATATCTCGGAGTTACTCTTCATTCACACAAACATATTGATAATATTACTAAAAAATTCAGATTACTTTTGTTTCAATCCAAATATCTAAAAAATATTTTAAGCATAGCCCATCTTAGAATAATTTACTATGCTGTGGTCCAAAGTCGTATTCAATATGCTATAATATCTTGGGAAGCTAAAAAAAAAAAATAAAAAATCTTAAACAAAAAAAAAATCGTTATCCGTTAGTTTTATTGTTAGAGATACATTTATTTCACATTCAAAAACTGTATATACTAACCGTTATTGCGTATACTTATAAACAAACTAAACAAATTCTCTGTCAGAATGAACACACCTACAACACCAGAAGTAATTAAAAACTATTGATCAAAAACACTATATCTACTTGAGTAGTATAATCTTCAATCTTCTTCCGGAGGTATATAGAACTTATATACTTACTATAAACTGCAAGAGAGTTATCAAACCAACCTCTTATCAACAAAAGTATTTAGGCAGCCTTTAAAGCACTGAGCTCCAACGGGCTGGTATGGAACTGCATCGAATCCTTGGATCTCATTGCTACCAGTAACAGAGTAATCCTACTCTTGGCACCATTCTTTGGCATAACCAAAAGCAGTGCCAAAGGCACTATCTGGAAATGGGCCGAGAGGAAAACTCTCCAGCGCTGGAAAGATATTCCTGGGTTAGCTCACTCTAAGACATTCATAGTTAAAACCTCAGATAGCTCCCTATCGCAGATCCTAGAATGGAGTAGAATGATCTACGCATCATAATTGAACTACTTATAGGGCACTATTGAATAGGCTTCGTATGTTTGGTTTCATACAGCTGGAGCCTACCGACTTCAAGGAACCTTCACCTAAATCAACCATAGATTTTGTGAGAAGCTGTGGATTGTATGGTGAATTATAGCCCGTAGTTGTGAGCCACAATAGACCTCAATTATTTAATTGAATAGCAGTTAAAAAAAACAACATTTATTATATAAGAAGTCTAGTAACCTTGTGACCTGCAAAATTGCAATTTATTTTTACTATTATTATGCCCCACTTATTTTATATATTATAAAAGCATATCGAAAATACCGTAGAGAAACAGAACCTTGAGACATTACGTACTTAAATTTCATATCATAAAATATCACAGGTTTTAAAATTTGAAACGATACTTTAAGTTGTTAAAAAAAAATTAATGTGATTAAGCTTAAATTATATTATGTGTTCGTTCCACGAATAGATCAGAATTCAGTTGATTTTTTGGTGTGATTAGAAACAATTGACATAAAAACTACGATATATTTCAAAATCCGTCCCTTCGTTTTTTTTTTGGTTAAGGAAATTAAACTCAAATGAAACGTTATATTTGTTTATTGTAGGATATTACTATTCAGAGATTGTTTTTTCTTCTTTCATAAATAAAAGACTTGGTTTCACAAAGTTTGAGGGTCTTGAGGTTATAGACGAAAACTTCCTGTTGTCATCTGTCCTGTTCTAAGCTTTCCTATTTTCAGCTGTCCAGAAAAAAACTTCTCGGACCCGGCAAATTTGACGGTCCAAAGAAAACTTATTAGACAAAGAAAAACAACCGTCTCAGATGCGGGAACCCAAAAAAAACCCTAAAAGCTCACATATAGTCCAGTACGTGGGTATCAAAAAGTGGTGTTTAAATTACCGCATTTTTTTTTTCAAATAGTGCTACTTCACGGACCTGTAACTCCTTTTGACAAAAAATATAGGAAATGTTGTCCTCTTTAGCCTTGAATACAACATCTTTTGGCGTGAAAACCACCGTTTTTGAGTTATCAAAAAACCAAATTTTTGTACCTAAAAGCTAAGATGGCGGCTCGAGCGCATGCGCTTCGAGGTCGAAAACTTGGATTTTTCATTAGGGCACCATGCTTAACAACATACTAAAAAATCGATACTACCCCACCTTTTGCATTCAAAAAACCCCCACGTACTAATAGAGTAAATATAAGATTAAAATCTTATAAATTACCAGATGTCGTGGTCTGTGTTATTGAAAAAAGAATGTAAAACAATGATAATATTAAAATGAAAAACATGAATTTTAGATCAAAATATGTCATACAAACTAATTAAAAAGAATTAAATTTTAATAGAAAAAAAAATTAAAAAAAAATAATAGATTCTCTTTTTGTATTTTGGAGATACACAGAAATCAAATAATTTATAATATTGTAAATGATAAGATATGAACTTTTAAGTAAATAATAAAAAATATACCGGCATTAATAGAATTTAAAATAACAGTAAATAAACGTTAAAAGCATCGAAATAATTAATAATGATTTCAAAGAATTTTAGTGAAAATATAATAAAACTTACCCTATAGAATGAATGGGAGAAAAAAAAATATTCAGTAATCAACAAAGTTAATTAATTTCTCTCAAGAGATAAAAAAAAGCAGGTTATTAACATGGGTAAGGCATTTTAAAGGAATACCAAGAGAAGAGAGGGACATGACGCGAGGAAACAAGAAGGGGAACATCAAGCAAATATGAAACTATAAAATATACTGAGTCAGACAATGATAGACAGCTGTTTCGATCTTATGATCTCGTCAGTATTATACCGTCAAAGTGTATAAATATTGGATATCGATGCAGCATGAAACCAACCGCCTTAGATGGCGTTATTTCTGTTAATTATTTTTAAGACTGGGGTGGCACACAGTTCTTTTACACTTTGGCTCTAAGCAGCTTATTCTTGATAATTCCCACATACAAAATTTAAAAAACAAATTAGGTTGTAATCCGTTCCGGAATACTTGGAAGATATTTTAATTAACGTGAAAAGTAAAAGATGTCACGACAAATTAGAATTCAAATATAACATATTCCGGAATACTTCTATACAAATAACTATGCATATCACAATTGTTAATATTTTTAAATTGTTAATTTTTTTCTATTGCTAAAAACTACGTTGATCTCTAAACTGTAGAAAATTGTAAAATTAAAACACTTTTTGATAAATGCTTGGTGTAATCAGATAAAATAGAGATTTATTTTTGTTAGTATTTTTACCTAAAATATCAAAATATTTTTGCACAAGAAGGAAATGCACTAGTAATAATATTTTCCAGATAACTTCATCGAATTTGTAATTACTATAATTTAATAAATTTACAGCAACCCAAACAACCTTTTCTTAAAAAACAACCATCCTTTTCGTACTTTCCGTTTCTTGCCTGCGCTAATGGTGAAATAAGAAAACCGTAAAAACAGTAGAAAAATATCAAGTGCCCGAAGGCATCGGTCCAATCAAGTCAGTTCTGACAAAAAGTTTTTATTGTTGTAGCGAACAACGGGGTCCGCAATTAGGGATCTGCTGACTACCGTGCTGCTCTCTGCGGTAGACAACCGAACTATTGCTACTGAATGGTAATATGTAAAAGCGACCCTAATATGTCGGAAAGTAGCTTTGAAAAATCTAAAATTAAATTATCCACAGTTAACTAGTTCTGTTATCAGCAGTAACATAGTTGTTATATTTAAATAAATAAACAATGTTTAATGATTTTCACAAAAATAACAAAAGTTCTTAATTTATTGGTGAATATTTTCGTTACATAGTAAAAAATCAATCGCAGACAGTTGTGGTAAATCGACCGTGGTCTACATTTACTTATATAAATTCGGGTGTTTCTCAAGGGTCAGTCCTGGGTCCGCTACTATTTTTGCTGTATACGTCAGATCTATATAAACAAATTACAAGTAGTACCGCTCAATTCTTTGCTGATGAAACATAATTATTTTGCGATTTTAAAATTAATGAATAAGTTCCTGCTGTGGAAATAATTAATGAAGATTTAAATAAAATTAATACGTAATCCTCAAACCACAATTTAAAAATAAATGCTTCCAAGTCCATATTTCTAGTTTTCTGTAAGAAAATCGCCAAACAATATATTCAAGATCATGCTAACTTAAACTTAAAAATTTCTGGTAACAGCATTCCTCTTATTTATGAGGCAAAAAATTTGGGTTTATTCTTTGATGAATCAAATCGTTTTGATAAACATACAAATTATATTTTGCAACAAGCCTATAGTGCATTACGTCTGATCCATGCTAAGAAATTTGTTCTTCGTGATAAAAATATTAATTATCCTTGACTCGATGGTTACATGTTAATAATTTATTCAAATATTTATTTTTGACTTTAATTTTTAAAATTATCTGTACATCAATGCCACCCTATCTATATAAGAAACTAATCTTTAGAAATGATACGCATAATGTGAAATTCGGAATCATTTTAATCTCACCATGCCTCGCTTCTACACTACTATTTTTAAACGCAGTTTTTGATACAATGCTGTTGTTATGTTTTTTTGTGCCATCCTGTATTTTCATTATTTTTGTACTAAATATATTTTAGTTTCATACTCGCTTGATATCCCCTTCTTATTTCTTCGCGTCATGTTCCTCTTTTCTCTTGCTATTAGTATTAAATGTCTTTCTCATGCTAATAATGTTCTTCTCTTTGCTTACTCAGTCAAAATAACTGATTTTGTATCGTTCGTGTCGCTTACCGAAGATTTCTTTTTTTTTGTCCCCCTCATCTTGTAGAGGTTTTGGTTTTTTTCCTCTGGACAGTTAGTTTTACCTGGACCAAGAAATTTTTCCTCTGGACAATTATTTTTAGCTCGGCCAAGAAGTTTTTCCTCTGGACAGTTAGCTTTAACTGGGCCACGAAGTTTTTTTTCTCAACCGCAAGGACCTCAACCACAAGAAAAGCTAAGTTTTTTTTTTAAAGAACAAAAAATTTCTGGAACACTATTTTTATAAAAATAAATAAATATAACGTCTAATTTGAGTTTAATTTCCTTAAATTTAGATGAGGGGCGCCAAATTTGTGAAACGGTAATTTATTTTGCTGATAATAAATAATTGCTTGCTAGTAATTTTAACGTGTGATTAAGCTCAAATTTTTATAGTATTGGACGCCGGTCAAATTGATTTTTTTATGTAATTAAAAACAATTGACAAAAAACCTATGATATCCGTCCTTTCTTTTTCTTCGGGTTAAGAAAATTAAACTCAAATTAGACGTTATATTTGTTTATTTTTATAAAAATAGTGTTCCAGAGATTTTTTTTCATTTTTAAAAAAACTTAGCTTTTCTTGTGGTGAGGGAAAAAAACTTCTTGGCCCAAGTAAAAATAATTGTCCGGGGGAAAACTTCTTGGCCTAGGTAAAACTAACTGTCCAGAGGAAAAACTTCTTGGCCCAGGTAAAACTAACTGTCCAAAGAGAAAAACATTTTTAGCATGGGAAAGACATTTTATAGGAATGCCAAGAGAAGAGAGGGACATGACGCGAAAAAATAAGAAGGAAATATCATGCGAGTATGAAACTAAAATATGTTTAGAAGAGGAATAATGAAAATACAGGGTGGTACAAAAAATATAACACTGTTTAACACTGTTTAACTGTATATTAATCGACGAAACATTGAAAAAAGCCTGGTCTGTGAAAACTTAAAAAACAATGTTACTAATTTCGCAATAATCTTGTTTAACTTATTTAATCATGTTTGTTAACTTATTTGCTACTGTCTTTATGGTGTTTTTATTATACAATATTTAATGAACTTTATCTTATTTATCTTTAGTATGTTTTAGTTTTATTGTACAATATTTAATGAACTTTAACTCATTTTTCTTTACTGTTACATTTTTATTTTTAAACCTAAAATTTCAGTAATTATAATTATTTTTCTTTTATTTTCATGGCGTCTCACTTATTTGGTACATTTAATTATATCATATAGGTTAATAATTTAAGTCAGATAATTTAATAATTAAATTGGATAACTATTTTCCTCTATCTCATTTATTTATTTATCTTCTGTAAGGGTTAGATGTAAGAGTAACCACAGGCAAATCTCGCCTAACGTATTATACTATTTTGTGCTTGTACAAATAAAGACATTTTATTATTATTGTTATTATTATTATTAACTTCATCAGACTAATGTAAATTAATAACACTTGTTATTTTTGTGAAAATCATAAAACGTTGTTTTATTTATTAAAATATAATGGATTTTCATCATGTAAAAGCCGACACAGTTAAACATAGTTGTTATTTAGTGATTAATAATCAAAATGTTAAACTTTAAATATTTAAGTATTTTATACATTTTTACTTTTCTACTCATAATGGTAAATTACTTTTGTAAATTAGATAGACTTTGTTTAACCATCCTCTGCCGTTACGTCATGCATTGTCCATCTTGACCTCTCAATCATGAAATGGATGAGACGGAATTATGACGTTATTAATGTATTTCTGGACTAATGTCGACGTGAATGTTATTTTTGACAGTTCAATTAATTATTCAATGTCAAAATGCTTTCCCGGTATAATGATAAAGAGCAAAGTTTAAAGTTGCTTAATTACTTTTCAAGAGAAAGATGTGCTGGAATACCGCCTTTAACGTTAAATGCAGTCTCCAACGATTGGGTTCACCCCAAAAATATAATCGTAATAAATTTTTAATATATATTATATAATTCACCATTTAATCACCATTTGATTATCCGTAATTTGTTAAATGTCGTCAAAAATCATGCTCAGGGACGTTAAACATTAGTAAAAAAAAATGGAGGTTTCAAGTTAAAAAAAATTACTAAATTAGGTAAAGCAAAATAAAATTTTTGGAATTATTAATTTATTTATACAAACACACCTTAACATGCGTCATTAAAAAGAATCCTTATCAGATGTCATTAGTTATATTTTAATTTTGAGGTTGTGTAAAATAACATTCAAATAATATACAGCCGGGCCAGCGAATGATTACCCGTGCGTCATCAATAATATGTGGATTTTAAGGAGATATAAGAACTAAACTCAGATTTGACAATCAATTACAATAAAATATTAAAGAAAAAAAAAAGATTTAAATATGAATTTTGTTTTGGTAAGATTTAAGATACAATACATAATTAGAATTTTGCACTTGTATTATTTACAATGCAAAATTGGTATCTTTAACTTTTATTATTAATAAACTTAGCGTGCTAATAGCAGCTACACAAGGTGATTATAAAAATATTTAAGGTTCAAGAACTTTATCGATACCCTGTCATTTAGCAATTCAATAAAGAAAGTGTTATTATTACTATTTTTATCATTTAAAATATATAAAGCCTTTCATATATGTCATAATATTTGAATACAAAGAAAAATATATTGTTTACATGTACAACATAAAAAATACAAATTATTCTTCATCGTCACTTTCAGAATCAGATTGGTCACCTATGTTTATAATTATTTGTTCAACATCTGTGTCACTTAAATGTTGCTCTCGCTCATACCATTTTTCAATGAGTTTGTCAGTATGTCTCACACTTTTAGGCCACACTTCAGCGTTACACTTTTCTAATGCTTCGTTCCACATATTTAGAACGTTTTCATCATTATATCCATCTCTGCCAATATATTTGTTATAGTATGTCTTTGCATCAGCCCAAATTAACTCGATAAATTAATATTATTATCTTTAAGCCCAGATATTATTTCAGCTTTTTTTGTAGAAGTCGAAGGTTGTTTATTTTGTATTTCGCTGTGGTACGGTGCATTGTCCATTACTATTAAAGATGGTTCCTCAAAATTGGGAATTAACTGTGTAGTAACCCATTTGCTAAAAATCGCACTGCTCATTTCTCCGTGATAATATAAAGTTAAAGATTTTGAACAAAACAGTAAACTTGCTCCTTGAACAAATCCCTTCGATGAACCAGCATGAACAATAATAAATCGTTTACCATCATAACATTCTGGTTTACGAACGCTTTTTACATTATTATCTTGTCCAGACATTGTTTTGTTTCCTTTAGAATAAATCCACGTTTCATCTAAAAAAATTTATTCCTTTGCATAAATATTTTCATGGTTTTCCATATGTTTACGAAAAAAAACATGCTCTTTGTGATGCAATATTAGTTCTTTCAACTAAGACTCTTCGATTATCATCCTTTTTAAATTTAAAACCCAGTTCCTTCAATAGGATGCTTAAAGATGATTTTGAAGTAGAAACTATTTCTTTATTCCTTGGTTTATTATTTAAACTTTTGAGAGTAACTTGTTTTTCTAAAAAAAAAATTGGATTTAGTTTTATGTGTTTAATATTAAGTGAGTTTACCAACTTTCCTCCTACATAGTATATAATGTATTTCGTACTGCCATTTTATTTCCTTTAGGTAAATCTGTAGTCTTCAGTTTCGAGGCCTATTATTTCCAGAGGAAGATAAAATGGGATTATTCTGTTTCCTTTTCCTAATAGCATACACTGCTTTTCTTGATATTTTAAGTGCAGATGCTACTCGCTAAAATACATTTAAAGAGTTAGATTTTTCTTATTTTATAAGTTAAATATTTTTTATTTACCTCTTGAACAGATGACAGTGGTTCTAAAGGTCCTCCATTCCTTTTCTCCATTTCAAAGTACTCGCATAATTTTAAGACAAACTTCTGCGCTCGTGTCTTCAGAGTTTTTCCAGGCATATTCTAAAAATAAGCAACGATTAAAATATTTTGCAATAGCAGTTTTACCGTATTATTCAGCGTGCTTAGGTTTTGATATTATCTTTCATTTAATTCATTTTAAAACGACTCGTAACCGTAAGGTTAGTCATAATGTCCAAATGTAAGGTTAATGTGTTCATTGATAAAAAATATACTTACTTTAAACTAAAATATAACAATAAACTAAATTAGCACTTAAAAGAACTGTTTCTTATTAGGAAATATGACTTAAAAACGAAAAAAAGACACAAAAACTCAGAAATAAAAGTACAATAACAACTAAGAATGACAGCATTAACAGCTACTAAATTAGTCAAAGAAAAGCTATAAATATTACAGCATGAATTAATAAATAACGTCATCTTATGTTTCTGTCTCACTTTATTGTGTGAAGTTGATCTAAAGCAAATTCCAACGACGTACTTCTTAGATGGCATAGACAATAATTTATAGTTTATCCTTTTCTGTCTATTGGAAAGGAACTTTGATAGTATATAAGACGGATATCTTTGATATCGTCGTGTATCCGTGACGCACGGGTAATCATTCGCTGGCCCGACTGTATGACAAACGTAAAACAGCAGAATACGTCATCGATTATGACGTAGCGGCAGAGAATGGTTAAACAAACTCTACTAAAAAAATAATACCTAATACTCATATGATGAAAATCTAAACTATGCCCTGGAGCAAGTGAGGGTCAATTTTTTTCCGTAACAATATCCGCAATAAAAACACTGATGTAAGGAGAATCCTCTATTTTAACGAATGTTTGCTGTCTGTCATGAACCTACCGCGAATCTCGAAGAGTAAATTTTGGAAATATCTCCTTATTTATTGTCAGTAGATAGAACGTTCATTAACTTTAAAGGTTCTGTAACTAATGACAATGACGTTTAGATTGTGACAATTATACAAGAGATCAACTTGTAAAGTTTTATTCTAAACGTCATCGCCTTTACTTATTGAGTTAAAGGACGTTCTATCTACTGGCAGTATGTATTGTTATAAACTACTATACAAATTATTCTAAATAAATGTGTATACTCTTAAAATGATTACATTCTTCTATTGATCCTGTTAAAATTGACAATGTATAATATAAACTAATAAGTTAGTCACTTGTATAATATAACCAACATACTATGCTGCTATTTACTTAACTTCTAATCCCTTATACATGTACAGGAGCAAACAAGGGTTAACATTAAGATCTAAACTAGTTAAGTAATGATAATGGCGTACTTTCTGTAATCCCTGCCCTCAAGTTTCAAAACAAGCGAAATCCTTATTGTTTCCGCAAATGTTACTCGTATTGGTTTAAGAGGATTTTACAAAATTTCGTTGTTTGTTTCAATTTTTTTTTAAACTGTTTGTCTAAAGGCGATACATAATATACAGTATAGTTATTTTAGGAAAATAATTTTCTATTAATCAATTAGTATTTAGTGGCAGCGTTGTTTGGTTAATAACGTTTTGTTTTCATTAATAAAGTTAGGTAAGGTTATTTTACCTTTCAAAAATAGATTTTCAGATTTTGGGAATTCTGGATAGGTTAGTAGTAATTATATAAAAACAAAACTGTTTATTTGTTTACTTGACTAGATTATATAAAATAATCGACGTAGCAATTTAATTATTTGGGAAAATATATAAAAATATATAAAAAATAAACAAAAATTAGATTTATTTATTTCATAGTATTTATTATTATGATAAAAGAATATTCATTCCTAGTTGAAAATTTTATATTTTTATTGATAAATGTAATTTTACATTTTCGTTTTGTTTACGCTTACTCTGTGATCTTGGTCATTGAAAACGAAGCATGTTTTATGAGATAAGAGAAACCGCCGGCACATAATTAATGAGGCTTTAATATTAGCGAGAAAACGTCTAAATTGTTAGGCTGCCTAGACAACCGCGTTCATTCAGCACACGCATTCCTTTTCCGAGATTATATTATAATTTTCCAAGATAATAAATTGTTCCCTTAGTCTAACTTAAACTTATTTCAACGGGTGAACAAAAGGATAGAGGTGGGTATAGGTATTAATCACGTACACACACAGTGTATACACTTTTCGTGAGTTGATGCAGATAGACTCAATTTGCGAGTGACATATTCCATTTACGGGCGTTCATAAATCTAGCCAGAAGACAGAACCGATAAATATGTATGAATAATGCCGGGCCGCACACACAAAACAGCTTCTTATAATGCGAAATTCGCGTGGGTATTCACAATTCTTCGAAAAAGTCGGTTTTGCACCAAAAAAAAAAAACAATTTCGGTGAATGAAGTCTAAATCGTTTATTATGCCGAACAAAAATCTTTTATTGAATTCTTTAATATTCAAACAGACCTTTTTGGTTGTCCCTCCAATTATATTGCTGATTTTTTTTAGACATATATTTTTTTTTATAGAAATTATTGGTTATATTTGATTCAATTTAACCAGAAATGGCCCTTAAAATAAGTACTATATTTTATTATATATTAATTTTATTTATAAATCTTAATTTCATGTACATACCTTCTAGAAACAATCCAAGATTAAAATTACGCAATATTTTCTTCTTCGCAACAAATATCATTTCTAAATTCATGCACTAAAAATCACATTTATATACTTTCAAAAGTACATGAGAGTAATCATTCCATATATGTCCAGCCAATCAAAATACGCAACGGTTATATATTTGCTGTACCGCTCCTAAAAGTTCAGTTCAACAATATAAATAAAAAAAATCGGCTGTATCACCCCAGAACATTCGCGGGTCAGCAGTAGAGAATAGGATTATTTTAATTACAAAATATTAAGCATTACATTAATTTATGGAACAAATTTTAAATGGCAAGCCAATGGTAAATACGTCTACCAAATTGATATTTCAATGTTCATATGACATAATCAGGCGCATGGGCACAATATATATCACACTGCTACAATTAGGATCTCCAAAAATCATGGTTGAAAACTATTGGAAATTCTGGAAAAAGTTGTAGAGAATTTTATGCTCTATAACTTTGCACTAGAACATTTTGCACTAAAGCCTATTGTTTGTCTTCAAAATAAAAAAATCTGATGTGGCCAGCACATGACCTCTCGCCATTTTTGAATGAAAAATTTACAGGTTGACACAAAAAAGTATGAAAAAAAATTATTTTTTTGTAAATCTGGCAACAATGGCAAAAGTTTCTAAAATTTTAATGGGATGAAAATAAACTATAGGGTATACAAAATATATGTGTAAAACTTTATTGCCGTTTTGTATAATAATGGCGTCATCACCCATAGCAACTGCCACTTCCGGTTGTGCGATTGGCACCAAAATCTAATCAGATCTAATCTAGGGTATCAGAATGCTATATGCAAAATTTAAAATTTTTTTATTCAGTAGTTTTTGAGTTATCGTTACTACAACATCCATCCAAACACACACACACACACACACACTAACACACACACACAGACATCATCGCGAAAATATTAAAATCGTATTCTAGGGACCCTAAAACGTGTTTATTCATTGAAAACTCACTACCCAATTTTTAGCATGATTCCTATACCTCTCTTATCTGAAGAGAGAGAGGTAAAAAAAGACAAAAAGTCTAAATGTGTATATTTTTCGCCCTCTAGCGGCGAAACTATGGGAAATTCGGAAAAAATGTTAAAAATAGCAGTTAAAGGAAATTTAGTTCTCTATAACTTTGCACAAGAAAATTTTGCGCTAAAGAGCATTGTTTGTCCTCAAAATTTGAAAAACTACGGAAAACTTATACATAACCGTTTTTTGAGCGCTCTCTAATGGGAAAACTATTGAAAATTCCGGAAAAAGTGTTATACCATAATAATTGGAAATTATATCCTCTAAAACATTGCACTATAACATTTTGCACTAAAATGTATTATTTGTCCATAAAATTTAAAAAAAGGCAAAAAATCTTACATCTGCATTCAATTAATATCGGTCTTGAGGATCTTCTACTGAGCCAATTTAAACCACACCGACCATTCATACCAAATTTCAGCTTGATTGGTCAAACGGTTCGGCAGTTATCGTGGAAGATTACACACAGATACACAGACAGACCATACTCTGGAAATAGTTTCAATCTTCTAGGGAGACCTCAAAATGGATATTTCCATCGATATCTCAAATTTTTTTTGATCGTTTACTATACGTTCCCTTTGATGGGTCCGGGAAAGTAAAAATTATTGAGAATGCGCCGACAATGTAAAAATTTTCCAAGGTTTATAAAGATAAAAATGTAACATAAATTGTATTAAAAAGGTGCAGTGATTTCTAAATGCCGGTAATGAAGGTGAAATAGTGATCAAAATATGACTTGAATAAATGAGCATGTAAAAGCTCTTTAGAATTTAAATAGTAGTATTTTCTTTTAAACATAATAGTCGCAGTTCTACAAATAACTGCCTGGTCCTTCTAAATTGTTTCATCTCTACTTCTCTATCTGTTTAACAATGAAAGAAAACTAATTATGTTTGTATACTTTATTGTTGAAAATAAATATCGTTTGTTCTTTCTAGACCAAGCATTTTTTTATTTTCACGTTTATGAATTTTAGTTATTCAAGAGTTACAGTAAGTATTATTAAAAATTTTTTGGCTCTATACTCAAGTTGTAAGAGTAAATGAGAAAAGAATGGAATGAAATAAGATAAAGTTTAATGTATCTATTGTTTGGTATATTTCTCAGAATTTACTTTATGAGTTCAGAGTTCTATTTTTAGAAATGTCACGATATATACATAGGCGTACGCACTGTTTGAGAATTGATGGTGCCACACCATTGGAGGGTTCGGGGGATATGATCAAAATAGGTTAAGCTTCTTTAGAAATTGCAGTTAACATTAAGTTTACATTTTATGTAATGAAATTAGAATAATTAAATTTAAATATAGTGTAAGTATTAAGAATTAGAAAAAATAATTTGCCCCAGCCATCAGTAAAGGAATATGAAAAATTACTCTCCAGTATACAAATTTCTGCTTAAAAATCTACTAAAAATCCTTTTAAGGAAATAACGTAAAAGTACTGGCGTATATTAGTTTATGAAAAGTAACCCTCTTTTTTATGAATTTTTAATACCTTAACTGCTAATTTTCTTCTGTTACCTAATAATAAAAATTTAATAAAAATAAAATTCCCGAATAAAACCGAATAGTCATTAAGTTTTATAATCCAATTTTTTGAAAGCACTTCAATATATTTTTAAAGTATACGTAAAAGCTGGTTTATGCTCGCCAACAAAAGATTTAAGAATCGAAATCGCTGCTTTAGTTTATATTTTTTTGAACGTATAAATTTTTAATGGTTAGCTCGGGTTTTTATGAAAAATTATACAGTCAACAAAATGTCATTATTCTTTCGTTAAAATTACGTTCGAGATAAAATAGAGCGAAAAGTAATAAAACACCATTAATGATACAACTATTGAATGAATTTATGCGATCTATGAGACCACGATAAATTAAATAAAAAAAAATAATATTGGAACTTTATTATAAATGTATGTAATTTTAACGGAAAAATCAATCCACAGGATCTTTGGCTACATATGTTTTTATAAAGGAGAAATCCGAATGGTAGGAAACTAGGTTTTATATCTCGGGGTTCCCTTAACTGGTGTGGCATCTTTAACTGGACTTTATGTAAAGTAAAATGGTCCACACACTAATATTATTAAACTTTTTATTTAATTCCTTTTTTAGTGATAACGAGTCTCTTAAAACAATTAATTTGTCTACATTATGGTAAGAGAGCCCACGACCAAAACGTTGTATAACCGACTTACTCGTAAAACCGTATAAAATATTTTGGTTCTACGGCCCAGGGGGGCTAGTTTTGAATATTAGTGAAATTTAATTCATAAGTGAAATATTTCGATTTGTGGATCACCATCGAAACGCTGTACCTAGTTTTCAAAGGGCTACATTCACAGGTCGGAATTTTAACATAATGGCATATAAATCTCATTAAAAGAAGAGCATATTTACTAATAATTATTTCCGTTACTGCCAATGACAAGCGTATTTCAAAATAATGCCTTTTCATATTTAAAATATTTAAATTCCCGCCCTCCTTAATATCCAATCACGGAAAAGCGCGGCATTGCCACGTTGCCAAGTCTAATCAATCAAGTTACGTTCATTTGACTTCTATTTTCATTTGGTAAACGTCTTTAGTCGTATTTGTGTGATGTTCCACGAATTATATAGATAATGCAATGAGAACATGATGTCTGCATTGTCAGAGCATAGTTTTACTGAAATAAAGTTTTGCAAGAAATAAATTTTAGTAGTAAGATAAAAAATATGCAGTATAGACGTACCTAATCAATAATTATAATGCTCACAAATAAATATTCAAAACATAAAAGTGCTTTCACAAAATTCGCTAATAAACCAGAACTCAGCTCTAACCAATTACCAGATTGAATTGGATATAAATAAATTAGGTTACGTTAACTGTCACGTCTGTCAATGTTATTGTTAGTTATTTATTTATTTATTTCATCCAAACAGGCTATCAAGGGCCTAATTACATGGATATCAGAACAAAATATACATAAAAAATAGTAGTTTGTACAACAAGTGCGCAAAGCGTCACTTTTCCCACGAGTACGCAAATCTAGCGAGTGGGAAAAGTGCTTTGCGTACAAGTTGTACACAATATTTTTTCTACAATCACATTTATTAATAAAAGAAAAACAGTAACTTATATAGGTATTTTACTTAAACTTTGAAAATAAATAATTAAAAAATGACTATTGAATATAGAAAAATTAATTTGTTTATAATTTATAAATTAAAATAAATAATCAAATAAATAGTTTACTTACTTTTAGTTTCAATTTCAAATTTGAATTCCCTGAAATTCACTATAATGTTAAACTGTCAAAAAAAGTTGACAGGTCATAGCTGTCTGTGTTTGACGTTTCCGTGGGGAAAAGTGCCATGGCGCGTACTTTTCGCACGCTGAATTATTACTTTTCCCACGGATATCAAAGAAATTAAGAAAAGGCCTGCTTTGCATATAAAAACTTGTGTAGAAAAGCGTGTTTTGCATAGTGGTTGTAGAAAAAAATAATTAAAAAAAAATAGTGATAATAGTATCATACAAAATATGCTACATACAATGTATAAGGGTTTGTACACAAAAAATGGATTAATCAATTTAAATAGATAAATTTATTATTTGATTTAATGCAATCTTTCTAAAACTGTTTAGTGGCAATGTCCAGTCTAGGTTAGCCAAGAGATTAATACTATTTGCCAGTCGGAGGATGCTTACCAGAGGAGATCTGGTGGTGGTGAGATTCAGTGGAATATTAAACATTAATATAGATCTGGTGCGTCTGGGTGGTACATTGAATCTTATTAATGATAGTATTTCGGGCGAGTTAATTTTATTGTTAATAATTTTGTGTAAAAATAATAATATTGCAAGTTCTCGTCTGTTTTCAAGAGACAGAATTTTAAACTCTTCTCTAAGATACCTTGTTCTTATTATTTTATAATCGGGATAGTGATGATATTTTTTGAAATAAATATATCTCAAGAACTTGTTTTGTATTTTTTCAAGCCGAAATAATGTTGCCTGATATTCAGTAAACCATATATATATAGGCCAAATTCTAATTTACTTCTTACCAAGCTGTAGTACAAAACTTTAAGACTGTCTATATTATGAAAGTTCGTAGTTTATCTAATTATAAATCCCAAGAGTCTATTGGTAGACTTTACCATATTATTTATATGTTTAGCAAAAGAAAGTGGACTATCATATGTAATACCTAAATCCTTTATTTCAGTGCAGCGCTCCAGATTTCGCCCATCCATTTCATAGTTAAAATGACATGGTTCTTTTTTACGAGTTACTGTTAAGATAAAACATTTATGTTGTAGAAAGAGGATAAAGATGTTCAAATATTTTAAATTCAAATATTTTATAGTGGGATAGAAAAAGATAACAATATAATATCGTGTCATGAGAGTACCACCGGCATAGAATGATAATCCTACAACATAGCAGCAGATAAAGCAATCCTATTGGTGTTACGTCACTTACCATTTTGACCACACATTTTCAAATTTCAATATTTTTTTTCTGCTTTATTTGGGACTTAAACAAAGTAATTTTTTCACAAAAGTGTTTATTTTATCATATATTATAGCCCTGAATTTTATCTCAGTTCATGACTGAAGCCTATTGTAGTGAAATGAAATTTTTATAAATTCACATATACGAATTTAATTCAAACGATGGCAACAATGGAATATCTGCAAATTAGGTCAAATGATTAACCAATGACGTCATATACATGTGTATATTAAATGTTATTGTGATTAACATGGAGAAAATGAGACTATTAATTGTGGTTAAAAATAAAAGTGCCAAAGATTATTTATTGTTTTGTAGTAAAAGAAAGAAAATATGAATAAATAGGAAAACATATGGAAAATGGAGAAAAATAGGGGGAAATGGAGAAAATAGTTAGAAATAGGGAAAGAGAAGGTACACTCTGAAAAAGGTTTTCTTGATTCAAGCAAAATTTGTTTAAGTTAAACAAATCCCATCTTTCGATATAGCCAACAAAACGTGATTGTCAATTTAAACATTCGGTGTCTTTAAAAATTCAAACAAGCCATTTTGTTGGTACAAAGCTACCAATTATTAAAATATTATTAATACGTGGTTTGTCCATTTGTTTCATTTAACTAATACATTTTTTGAATTAAACAATGCATTATTTCAATTAAACACTGCTTCGTTTGAATTAAACAATGCATTGTTTTGTTAAAACTGGCGACGCTTTCTTAGCTTTTTTCCTACATCTGCTATAAGAAATCTAGCGAGGCCTGTGATGCAATGTATCAGATGAAATAAGCTTGGATTTTCATTAGCTGGTACTCATATAGTACCAAAGACTACGGACAGATCCGTTCACGTTAGGTATTCAAAATAAGAATTTTATTTGTTTGAAATAAACAAATCTGATGAAAGGGGGTATTGTAAATATTTGTAAAAAAAATAAATAATTAGTAGTTTGATTTAAATAAACGAAATGTTGTATTGTAAAATTAAAGTTATTGCATACTAAATTCAAAAGAAATATTTGTTTTTAACAACAATTTTAACTCTTCATTCAAACAAAACAAAAGTTTAATTCAACCGGTATTAAATTTCTTCTGTCAAATAAAAGATTTGTTTAGTGTTAACAAATTTGTTCATATTTAATAAATTTTATGCTTAAATGCAATGAATATAAACACCAATTTGAAACAAGTTGTAATTTATGTTCAAAGAAACCGAAATTCTTCACAGAAGAATGAGTTTCTTGAATTAAACAATTTTTTTTTTCCAAAGAAGCAAAGTTCAAACAAATGCATTTGATTGATTCAAGAAACCCTTTTTTCAGAGTCTAAAATAGGGAAAATCGGGAAAATAGGACAAAATATGGAAAAACAAGTACAGATAAGGAAAAATAAAGAAAATAGGAAAAAAAATTGGAAAACAGGAAAATAGGAAAATAGAAAAAAATAGGAAAAATGGCGATAAATAGAGAAAATAGTGAAAATTAGCTGAAAATATGCGAAAAAAGGAATAGATGGCAAAATAGTCAAAAATAGAAAAGTTTTGGAAAAACAGAAAAAAAATAATGAAAAATGGAGAAAAATGGGAAAAAGTCGTGAAAAATTAAGAAAAATAGCAAAAATAGGGTAAAGTAATATTTTGCTAATAATTAACTATACACTTCAACAAGCTATATCCAAAAAAATAAACCTCAAGTATATGCTGCAAAACCACAACATCAAATATGATGATTCTAACCAAATAAAATTATATTTCTCAAGTGAAATGAGCATTTCGACAGCTAAAAAGTATCCGAATTATAATTCACAGATATATCTGTGAAATTTTTTCGAATGCGAAATTTATTCACCCGTGAATTTAATTCAAAACTTGGGTTGAGTGAAATATGAGCAGGTTCACTTGTGAAATCGACTAGGTACGCAGTAATGGTGAGAAATGTAGCAGCAGCGTGGGAGGCCCTGTATATTGTGTCAAAAAATAGGCAGGAAGTATTATTGTATTGCGTCTGATATTCCAAATGTACATAAATATTGTCATTTTATGTCATTTTCAAAAATGTGAAAAAATTGAGACGACGTGTATATTAAAACAAACCGGATCAGTTTTTTTGTTTTTTTAAACATTTTGTGTAATTGTCAGGATCCTAAAATTACTGTTTTCAGAAATTTTCAATGTCACCTATAATCCTGAAAACGAAAAGAACGTTTCGGAGTTGACCGTCAAACACCCGGACGCTTGTTACGCTGCTATGGTAAGAACAGTTATTGTTACCCCTTCGTGATCCTGGTTTATACTAGGCAATAGGCTGTTCTGACCAGTGTTGCCAATGACAAATCACTAAAATACCCTCAACTTTTCCCCAAAATACCCGTTTTTAGATGCGTGGAATTCCAAAATACCCGTATTTTATCCACTTACAATTTGAAGTGTTTGTCAGTTAGTTATAACTTTTTTTATGTATACAACAGATTGCAACACAAATTGCAACATGCAATAATAAAACACAAAAAAGAGTTTCAATGGGTGAGTTCCCTCAATGTTGCCAACCTAGAAAAAGGTTTACCAACGGGTAAGGATAATTTTTGGTCAAAATCTACTTCATTATTTTCGCAATGATAAAATATGTGTACAAAATTCTATTGAGCTTTCCAGAATATATTGTTAGCGAAATATAATGATTTTAATAAAATCTTACTTCTGATTGGTTAAAATTTCGTTGTCAAATGTCATTCCTCATAGAGTAAGTATAACAGAGCGACATGTTTCATTTTCAGATTATAGAATATTCAAACTACTCTCCAAATTCAGTTTAGTTCCACTATTCCTCCAAGGCTGTAGGTCAGTCGCTGAAAATGAAACGTGTCGGTCTGTTATACTTACTCTATGACGAATGACATTTAACAACGAAATTTCAGCCAATCAGAAGTAAGATTTTATTAAAATCATTATATTTCGCTAACGATATATTTTGGAAAGCTCAATAGAATTTTGTACACATATTTTATCATTGCGAAAATATTGAAGTAGGTTTTGACTAAAAATAATTCTTCCCCCTTGGTAGACCTTTTTCTAGGTTGGCAGCATTGAGGGAACTTCCCCATTGAAAATAAATAATATTCTTTTTTTTCCTTTTTGAGGCCTCAGCAGTCAGGGCTATTTTCTATATTACTTTGACATCTGACGTGACTTATGTAGAAGTGTTGCCAAGTGTATTCAATGCAAACTAATTACTATTTTTATGTATTTTTTGAGAAATACGATTGGTGCAGCGGTAATATTTATGATTAGTATAAGTGGCCTCACTCCCACAAAACATCAAAATAGTGAATAATTGACATTGATGAAGATGGAAGGAGATACCCGAATTTTACCATCAAAATTGAAATACCCGCAAGAATACATAAAGCAGGAAAATATCCGAAAATCGAGTTATTACCCGCAGATTGGTAATACTGGTTCTGACCCACAAGAGTCTAGAGAACCAGCGTCCACTTTGTCTCCCAAGCTTCCTCGTGCATTTGATAAATAAAAGACGTTTTGATTTAAGAGGTTATAAACTGAAATAAATTAATTAATATGTGTATTTTATTAAAAGAATTCTCCACTTTCTAAATCTAACCTGTACATTTTAATTTATTTTATTAAATGAAGTCTTGGCTATCTATCCTGTGTATTTAAATAAAAAGAAATAACTTCCATTTATTTCGTAAAAAAAATAAAAAAAGAAGATATCCTCGGGAATCGAACCAGTTACTTCTATATGTAACGCAGACACGGTAACATTAGACTACACTGTATTATACTGATGAATAAGCAAACCGCACAACTATTAGGCAATCGCACCGTGCTTGTGAAGACAAAGTGGACGCTGGCTCTCTAGAAACTTCTTTCTGATCCTGACCATTGAAACGACAGTTTGAAAACGAGTGACGTTCAATTTTTTCGTGGTTCTCTGGCAACCAACTACCAGAAATGCCGACGTTATTTTGGAGGAAGAATCAACATCCACAAATGGTATAGTTAACATGACTTTTACTTACTTCATATAAAGAAATAAGTGATTTTGACTTGGGATATTTATTTTCTAGACGACAACAAGGTAGATCTTGATCTGGAGAGTAATTTCAACGATGACGACATTGACTCCGACAGCGACTAAAAAATTCATATCGGGTAACTTTTAATAAACTGTGTTTTTTAAATTTACCCCAGTTTTCTCTTATGCAATTTATTGAATATCCTTTAACTTGAGTTCGACGGTTGCATGTATTAATGATCAGCTAATAATTTGAGGGTTGCAACGTATTCATTGACCCATAAAATTTTTTAATTTAATCCGATTTTTTAATGATTTTTTGAATATTCATTTTTCTGATTAGAAAGGTGCTACACTAAATTTGTCTGATATCCAATTTATTCTACATCTGGACAAGTTATTTTATCACATCCAAACAGTTTTCAGACGAATTGCAATGTTACCGATCGGTAACATTTTCGAAACTGTGTCAAAATTTAATGTGCTGAAATTTTCTTACGAAAAATGATTCTTTTGCATTAACTATTACTTTCCCGAACCCATCAAAGGGAAAGTAAGGTGAACGAGCAAAAAACAAAAATCGAGATATCGATGGAAATATCCATTTTGAGGTCCCCCAAGAAGATTGAAACCATTTCCAGCGCATCGTCTGTCTGTGCGTCTGTGTGTCTGTGTGTCTTTGTGTAATCTTCCACGATAACTGCCGAACCGTTTAACCAATCAAGCTGAAATTTGGTATGGAGGGTCGGTGTATCCCTATAATGCGACCATTAGATTTTGGTTTAAATTGGTACAGTAGAAGGTCCTCAAGACTGACATTGATAAAATGCACATGTAACAATTTTTTACTTTTTTTAAATTTTAAGGACAAACTATACACTTTAGTGCAAAATGTTGTAGTATAAAGTATTAGAGCATAAAATTCTCTACAACTTTTGTTTCAAACTTTTTCCAGAATTTCCAATAGTTCCGCCTCTAGAGGGCGCGTAAAAAATGTGCATGTAGGTTTTTTCTAGTTTTTCTTGATTTTGAGGACAAACAATACACTTTAGTGTGAAATGTTATAGTACAACGTTTTAAAGGATAAAATTCCCTACAACTTTTGTCTTGAGCTTTTTCCAGAATTTCCAATAGTTACGCCACTAGAGGGCGCGTAAAAAATGTGCATGTATGTTTTCTCTAGTTTTTCTTGATTTTGAGGATAAACAGAGCCTTTTAGTGCAAAATTTTCTGGTTCAAAGTTGAAAAGCATCAAATTTTCTTTGACTTTTATGTTTAACTTTTTATAGAATTCCTCATAGTTTCCCGCTAGATGGCGAGAAAAATACACATTTAATATTTTCCATTTTTTTAAAATTGGAGGTAAACTATGCTCTTTAGGGCAAAATGTTTCAGTGCAAAGCTGTAAAGCATAAAATTCCCTACAACTATTGTATGAAAATTTTTCCCGAATTCCCAATAGTTTTCACACTTGATTTTTGGAGATCATAATTGTAGCAGTGTGATATAGAACGCGCGCATGTGCAGCTTATGTCATTATCAACATTGAAATATCAATTCGGTAGACATATTGACCATCGGCTCGCTGTTTTTAATGTGTTCCATACATTATTGTAATGCTTAGTATTTTGTAATTAAAATAATAATAATAAATAACATATTCTCTACGGTCGAGCCGGGAAAGTTCTGGGGTGACACAGCCGATTTTTGTTATGATTAAAAAGATTTCCAGACGGATTGCAATTTTTTTTATTTTGTCTCGTTTTTAAATTTCTTAAATGTTTTCTCGGGGTACACGTGTTACAATCGGCTTTTAATACATTTAATTATAATATAATAGATCTATCAATGAACTACATGTCGTAAATAAGACAGAATGCGATGATATAGGTTGGCTAATTTTTTTGACATTTTTGACAATTCGGTCATGCAAGGTGCTATGCGAAAAATGTCTGATTTTGGGTTTTTCGGATTCAGGATGATAGAATAAATCGGTTTTACAGCGCTATGAATTGATTAATGGGTTTAATATTTTCGATGGTAAATTTTTTAATATGTAATATAGGGAGTTTTATTAATTTTAGTTTCCTTTTCGAAATTTTATTACCATGCAGCACTATTTTAATTATAGGTACTCTAAGTATGTAATTCTAAAATAGAATATCCTTTAAGGATAATTTTGCCTTCGAAGTGGCCGCAAAGGACCATGCATTTTTGCTCATTGCAACTCTTAAAACTTCAGGGTGGTCCAAAAAAATGGCTTTCAATACATATGAATAAAAAAATTGTAGAAGATTGACAAAACGGCTAAACTTGCCATAAAACCATTAAAAAGCGTAAAAATTGTAGCAAGTTTAATAAAAGCTAAAAAAAAAGATAAATCAAGCAACAATACAGCTCAAAACTATTAAAAATCGTGAGGTTTTGAAGAATTCTAAAAAATTTATGAAACAGGCTAAACTTAGCTAGAAACCATTGGAAACGTTGAGAAACCTGAGATAGCCTAAATAATTGCAAAAAATAGCAAAAAAAATTCTAGGAAATTCTGGAAAATTGACAAATAGCCTATACATGGCATACAATTTTTATAAAAACTATAGCAGGTTTTATTAAATTGCAAAAAATTGATGAACAGGCAAAAATTACCTAGAAACCATTAGAAACGTTGGGAAACTCAAGCTAGCAATACATAATAAATAATAAAAATAATAAAATGGCTAAAAATGGCTAAAAATCGCTAAAATAACTGACAATAGCTAAAAATGGCTAAAAATAGCTAAAAATGACTAATAAATGATAATGAGTATCAGAAGTCCAAAAAACCGGGCTAAAAATAGCTTAAAACTATTAAGGGTATAATAGCACCTTAGTAAAATTTGAAATCGAAAATCCTTTTGTAAAATATTCTGAAATTTTAAATGTATATATTGGAGGAAGTTATCGAGGGCTTTCGATTTTTTTTTCTGAAAAGTACTTTTTGTTAAAGAGAAAAAAATTCTTCGACTCGTAAAATTGGAATTTTGACAAATAAATATGACCTAGACAATGTCACAATAAATATGATGTAACATTTTTCAAAATTTCTTATTTATATGGATCCAGCTGCTCCTGCTTCCTAGCAGTAACTTCACTCGGTACACTAAGGAGAAGGACAACATTATCTAGATCAGGTCATATTTATTTGTCAAAATTCCAATTTTATGAGGTCGCCGAATTTTTTTCTCTTTAACAAAAAGTACTTTTAAGAAAAAAAATCGGAAGCCTTCGATAACTTCCTCCAATATATACATTTAAAATTTCAGAATATTTTACAAAAGGATTTTCGATTTCAAATTTAACTGAGGTGCTATTATATCCTTAACTATAAGACATTTAGGATTTCGATTATTTTGATCATTTTGATGAATAATTTTTATTATATTGATTTTTTAATAACGTACCGAATGATAAGTACGTATTATTATTTTTTTATTATTATGAAATATAATAAACAATGCATTAAAATTGAATTTCGTGCAAACGAACATATAGATTGTCTGAAAAAATAAGTAGTTACTATTACGCTTAATTTATTTTAATCGATTTTATTTAAACTTGCTTTCATCTAGAGTCACTTTTTTGATAAGAATTGTATCTTAATATATATACGAAGTGTATAAAAAAATAGAAAAACAAATAAATATAAAAGTGATTCTAGTGTGTATATTTTAAATGTGAAGTAGAAAAAAAATCATGCGCAGAATTATAGATAAAAAGGGCATTAGGGACTAACTTTGTTATTAATATTCGGATTTTGATGGGACAACCGGTATTATGTATAGAGCAATTCATACATGTGTAAAGTTTAGGTCATGAGTCATGGTTCATGTTTATCTTAGGTCGTGGGTCATATGTCTTAATAGTTCATGGGTCAATTTGTGCTAAGTTAGCCTAGGTTAGGGTTTTGAAACCAGGACCTAAAAATACAGGGTGTTTCAATGAAAAATACATGAATTGGATAAATCACAGATACGATGTATGCTGGTAGTTATTTTTGGAAGATAGTTTTAAAATGACTATTTATGGACAGAAAATTACTAACTTAATTAGTAGAGTAAACCACAGTTAATGAATTGAATGCCAATTTTTTGAGCCACCCTATATTTATAGAGTCATGGTGCAATGAGCAAAAATAATGCATATGGCTCGAGAAATATGTGTACCAAATTGTAAAAAAATCGGCCCTGGACCCAACCGCCATAAGAAAAGTGCATGGTCCCAGGGCGGGTTGTATACAAATTGTATTAACTGGAGTTTGGTTAACAGTCGTTTTATTCTAATTGACCAGTCAAGAATCAACCGGGGTGGGAGGGCTATTCTCGAGTCATGCGATTACAATTCTCATTGGAAAAGGGGGCGTGGTTCCATTGAAATAATATAAGTCGTATTCTCGAATTTCCGGAATGTTCACCTCCTATGAAAATCAAGAGAATGTTATTCTACTGCTTAATTTTAGGAGAACGTGGTCTTCTCACGAGAATAAATCATCATACGCTTGCACATTTGTAATTTTTTATTTTGATGTCCAAAAGTAAGGTTAGGATTTTATGTTGATTTGGTCGGCCTTTGATGAGATTTGTGAATATCAATAGTTATTTTCTTCAAAGTACTCTTGACTTTTTTTATTTCTTTATTATTTTCTTTGAAAAATATGGAAGGTGGATTTGGCAGATTTGTTGTGCTTAATGATCTCGTCGATGCAGATGAACAACAAAATAGCACCACCCGGAATGCTATTAAGGTTGGTTGTAATGTCCTCCCATAAATTCTGGGCTTTTTCAAAAGTAAAATCGCTGGTAAACCCACTTTGGAGATTTTCGTTTTTTTTTTCCAAAATTCTCTAAGCATTTCATTTTGTACTTTGTTTATCGAAGAACTTCTAAATTTATTTTCTTCCATTTTGCAGACATCAAGTCACTGACAGTGACGGATCGACACACTTTTTACTTACCAACTTTATTTTTTTTTCTAAAAACACCGTAAAAGTTATCTAACTCAACAAATAAGTAGATAGTAAATTAAAAGAAGAAGACCAACAAATTATTATTGGCAACACAGCACGTTCATAATCCTCTACATCCGAAAATATGGTTTTGTGGCACCGAGAGAACAAGGAGAGGATGTGACAATTCACCTCTCTTAAGAGAACGTTCACTTCGTCCTAGTTCGAAAATAGCCCCCCTGTTGTATAAAACTTTTTGGCAGCCGTTTTGTTAACTGCTGTTTTTATAAGGTTGGCAACGCCAAAATAGTTCAAATGGCATTGAACTATCAAAAATATAACCTAACAATAAAAGAAAAATAGTCTGTTTCTATTTCTACTGGTTCTATAATATGCTGTCTTAGCAAGTCTGCAGAATTTATACTTTCTCTATGGTCTGCAGCCTAAAGACTGGGTGTATATTGCCGGTTTCGAAAACGGTAAAAGTAAAGAAAAGAGAAAAAATAAGGTCTCCTAATGTTTCTGCTAAGGAAGAGAGGCTTCTTGTTGAAATAGTCAAAAAATATTTCAATAAAATTGAATGCAAAAGGACTGATGCCATTTCCAACCAGGCAAAAAATAAGGCGTGTTATCATCACACATTGTGGCCGACGGTTAGCAATAGCAATTAGACATTGGTCAATAGTTCTACTTGCAATCGACTTATCAATGCAACAAAAATCACTAACAACTTGTAAAATTGAGCCCGTGGCCAAAAATCTTAACGCAGGAGAATTTTTTGTTAAATAAAACTTCTTTCGATATAACCCAAAAACCTACTAACCTCTCTGTTGCCGAAACTAATACCGAAGAAAGTTCTTCTTCCAGAATATTTCGATAACCGAAACCTATACCTAAATTCCTCTTCACTCCACTCAGTAAAGTGATTGGTTCTCAGTCGAAAAGTCCTGGGATTTCGAGGATGTAATAGTAGATTCTGTAACAAGCTTAGAATGAAAAATTCGACACGAGTGGAAAATTCCGAACGCGAGCGAAAGCGAGTGTGAGGAACCACGAGTGTCGAATTTTTTCATTCTGACCGAGTAACAGACTATATTTTCTCCACGATCAAAAAGTATAAATCAAAATTAAATTAAATCTGAACACAAGTTATTTGTTGACATATTTGTATTACATTGTATTAATATTTATAGTGCTGTGGTACACTTACCGAAATTAAAATCTGGTGCATTGGTGTTTTTTCATAATTTGCAATTTCAGATATTATTAAATTCTATTATATCTACTTCACTTGATTTTTCACTCATTATTTTGTTTAAATTAAAACTTGTTTGAAATTAATTATCATCGTCGCCATTTTATATCTGACAGTGACACTTTTGAAATCCAGTGCAATCCATATTGTTTATTTTGATTACAGAAAATCCATTCTTTACCTTGATAAAGAATGAAAATACATGCAAGTATTATAGAATAAATATTCAGACTCTAGAGGGTGAATGTTTACATTCTATTATTAAAAATGATTTCAGAATGCATACATTCAGTAATGGTCGTGGAGAAATACATATTTATTAATTCGTTGAAATCTTCATCATCTGTTAAATATATTTTAAGTATAGAAAAAATAATAAAAGTTTAAAAAAACCGTAACTAATAAACCTGTTGACAGCTAATTGAGTTTTTGGTTATAAAAGCATCGTTAACTCCTAAACGTTCATTTTTGGGGGTTTGGTAAACTGACCATCTTAAACGGGGTTTTACGGTAAACGCATTTTATACAGCTCGCTTTGAGTAGTTAAACTTGGATTTACCAGTAACTGAGTTGTATACAATCCGCCCATACTCACCCACTTATTTTATTGCAGTCTATAAATTTTGACATTTTTGATAGAATGATGTAGCGATTACCAAGGTTTTTAAAAAACCTTGATATTTTAACTTCGTAAGGAGCACCTTCTCCTTTTACATTGAAGTTAGCATTGATTATTAATTTCCATATACTTGTTGTTTAAGGACATAAAATTTTGTTTATCAATGACAAAATTTTAAAATATGTTATAATAATCTAAAAACTTGCTATTAGGGTAGGAATAGGAAATCGGTAAAATAAATCGCACCTTCTACTTTCCTATTGCGATTGCCTGCTTTTTATATTTAAGAAGATAATCGATAGTCGCAAATCAAACGATAATTTGGGCATCTTGAACCTCATACGGCATCGAAAGATTCCTTATACAAAAAATGTGAGGAAGAGGATAAAACTCCTCTTCATATATTATGCCATTTCCGGGACCTGAACAATGTAGCTAGAATGGAATAGAGAATAGATACATTTATTGTATCAAGTAAAATTTTGAATTCACTACGTGAGCCTATTAGATCGGCCTGTTACTATTACCAATTATTGCTCGACAAATATAGGAATTTATTGGTGCAGAAGTGTTAGTATTTTATTAATTTTTCAAAAGCATCTAAAAATTCTCCTAAATGTAAGTTACCGTCATAATTTGGCAATTTTCAGTTTCTTACTGCTAGTAGGAAGTTAAAAAACGCTGGATATTTTCTTAAGTTATTCTTAATCTTATTGAAAAAGTCGATGTAGGCTTCTTCTGGAGCCTTCTAACTTAGCTGATGTCTGTCCAACTTTAAGATAGATTCTTTCGGGAAATTATTTTAAATACAGTTTTTCACTGCTTTTATTACTTTCCGAACAACAGAGTTGTATAGAAGGAAAGTATTGCGATCATGATATTTTGACCATACCCAGATTTTAACGGATCTTTACGTTTTGAGGTCACCTTAATCCATTTATACCATTTTTAGCATGATGTCTGTCTGTGTGTGTGTCTGTGTGTGTGTGTGTGTCTGTGTGTGTGTGTGTGTGAACACGATAGCGTCTAAACGGCTGAACCGATTTAGATGAAATTTTATATACATATTTAGGGTAACAAGGAGACGACCTGTATAGATTTTGGAGTTAATCGGACAACCGGAAGTGACAGTTGCTATAAGTGATGACGTCATTACTTAACAAGATGACAATAAAGTTTTACACATATATTTTTTATACGTTATAGTTTAATTTCGAATGTTTAAAATTTTCAAAAACTTTTGCCATTGTTGCCAGATTTATGAAAAAGTAATTTTTTTTCATATTTTTCTTAAATAACCAAAATAATGCATTTTTATGAAAAATTACAAGATACGAAAGTTGTAGAACATAAAATTTTCTACACATTTTGTGATTACCGGTTTTTTGAATTCCTCATAGTTTCGCCGCTAGAGGGCGTGAAAAAAATTTATATAGACATTTTTGTGACTTTTTTAGATTTTAAGACAAAATTATGGATTTTTATGAAAAATTACATGGGATCAAAATTGTAGAACATAAAATTTTCTATAAATTTTGTCTTAACTATTTTTTCAAGTTGCGCATAGTTTCGCCGCTAGTTTTTATTTTAATTTTTATCTTTATTAAATTATTATTTTTCAGTTCAATTTTTATATTAAAAACTTAAAAAAAATATCTTTAAATTTGTAATAATTAATTTTATAATTGTAATTTTTTTCAAAATTTTATTACAAAAATTTTGGAATTTTTAAAAAATTGGCTAAGAAATTTAAGATTATATTACGATTTTAAACTAAATTGAATAACTTCAAAAATATTAAAGTTATTGAAATGTGATTTTCACCATTCGAAAGATAATATAAAACTCTAAATTTTAAATGTATTTTTGTTTCTTAAAATTTAGAATTGTAATTATTACAGCCAAAATTAAGAATTTTTTTAAATTTTTTTGTAATTTCGTTTTGTCAATAAAAGGATCCAAAAGTACTATGTGTGTAAATTATTTCATAATTTTAACATAGTATTTGTAAAAGTTATAGCAAAAAATGAAAAAAGTTAAAACAATTCAATGGATTTACCCATGAATTTTTGAAAAAAAATTTGATTTTTTTTTAGTTTTTTAAACTAAATTTATTAATGCATTTTGATCCAAAAAACCTAAAAAAAAGGTCTGTTTCTCATTTTGAATAAAATTGAATGAGATATTAATTATTTATTGAATTTAAAATTATTCACAAATAGGTTTTAATTGTTTTAAGGTTAAAATTAATATTAAAAATTTTAAAAAAATTACCCTTAAATTTGTAGTAAAAAACTCTATAATTGTGATTTTTTTCAAAATTTTATTCAAAAAATTGTAGAATTCCTCATTTTTTTTTTGAAATTTAATATAAGTTTAAAAAAAAATTGAATAACTTTAAAAATATTAAAGATATTAAAATGGGATTTATACCATTCGATAGGTAATATAATTAATGTATTTTAATGCAGAAAAACTAAAATAATCGATTAAACAATTACTTTACTAGGAGTGTTCGGAAAGTTGGGTGGGATTACCCCCTCATTTTATTTTTAGCGTTAAATTAATTAGTATTTGTTTGAAACGATTCATGTTTGGCAAATCCTACCGACTGCGCCACTTTTATAATTTTTTGTCAAACACACTTCTGGTGGAAATAATATCTTATATTAGATTACACCTACCAAACTTTGGAACTCTCTATCACTGTATACAGCTCTCAAGGATTCCTAAACCAAATTATAGTGCTTTGCGCAAAGTTATTTATTATTCATTCTTTTTTGAGGTTACGAAATTTCAGAATATTTCTCTAAAGGGATATTTTTGTAAATGTAAAATCGCATTTAGAAAGTTTAATAATATTGGAAAAAATCCAAATTCCAAAATAATGGTATATTTCTGTAATTTTATAGTCATTGTTTACTAGTAGGTAATTATGGGAGGTTTTAATTTTAAAATAACAAGTGAATTTTAATCATTTTTTTTACATGTTTTTTCTGTATAAATTATTGTGTAGTTTTATTAGCTTTGGTGAAATATTTCCTTGAAATGTTGAAACCGTGTGCGTCCTTTTTTGGCAATATATTTAAAGTTAAATTGAATTTGCTTTGAAGTTAGCAAACAATACTTTTAACTTTTTCCAGAAATGCTTCAAAGCACCCTTTTCAAATTCGACAAGGGTAGGAAAATACACAGCTTTTGCGATTTTTTTTTTATTAGCCACACGCCACAAGCATTGATGCTGAAAAGATAAATAACCAAATATCTCAAGGAAATTTACGAACAGGTAAAATGCTTTTAAGTTTTTCGTTTCGAAGAAAAAAGCGGGTAGCACTCACAGGTATTGTGTTGCGAGAAAGTTTGCCAATCGGGCAAAAGCCATCGACTTTGCTAGTTAATCAAGCCGGCGTTGGAGATGGTGAGACAAATGACTGACCGGGAAAATCAATTCGGTCCTCATTTGTTATATAAGGTTCTATTCGGAGATTCTCGCCATTTTCAGTTTCACTCAAGCGGGGATTTCAATCGGAACGGAAAGTCATTATTAACAATATAGGGCGTTTTGAATGGAAAGCTCACCGTTTTTCCGAAACAAATTGGCAAAACTTGAATAATGAATGCTAGAAATATTTCTTTTCGTTTTTTCCATTTGGAAGGATCATTTCATTTTATTTATTTGAAAAGAATAATGTGGAATTTATACATATCATTCGACTGAAAAACATCTGATGATGAAATGTGAAGGTGAAAACTACGCTTAAAATTAAAATATTTAGCAATAAGTTTAAATAAATACAAAAATATGAAAAATTTTCATTTGTTTTACAGAATATCTCCAAAATGTACTTTTCGGGACATCAAGTACACCTTTATACAATTGGTAACTATATATTCGGAGAACCCCTCGTTATTTTTTCAACTCTAAATGTGTTTTAATATCTCTCTCTCCCTCACTTTTCCTTTTTTTACTACATTTTTCTTTTTCCATCAGTTTTTTATTTTGTACCTATTTGTCCCTATTTTTCCTTACTTTTTCCTATTTTTCCCAATTTTTTTCTTTTATTCCCTCTTTGTACATATTTTTCCTATATTTCCCAGTTTATTCTGTATTTTGCCTCTTTCCCTATTTTTCCTGTTTTTTATTATTTTTCCTATTTTTCCCAATTTATTCTGAGCATTTCCTATGTTTCATTATTTCCTCCTAGTTTTTCTAAGTTTTCACTGTTTTTCTTTATTTTTCTGTATTTTTATCTATTTTTCCTTATTTTTTTACTAATTTTTTCTATTTTCCCATATTTTTTCCTATACGTTAGAGACAACACTGGCCCTTATGTGCGGTTCTGGAAGACACCAAGGTACCGAGAAAAAGTTCCGCCCTCGAAAAGTAGTTCCCCACCGGGAACAGATAATACGAGGGAATATAAAAAATAGCTGGCGAGCACAGCGAGAAAGAGTAAGAGCACAAAAAGAAATTAACCGATTTTCCGTGATTAACATTTCGTCGAAAAACAAGAAAAAATATTTTTCTACGCCCAATAGATATTGCCGATTCTACACACACTTAATAGAATGTATATGTAGGCAATATCAGTCTACTGAACGGACATAATTTCATTAGGGTGAGATATGAAATCCACCAGAGTTCACTTATAGTAAGCTACTACCTATTTTTTTAAAATTTTAAATAACCTGTCAAAACAACTGTCAGAATTTTTTACACTACTTAAAAATATAAGATGTCTATTAGATTTATATGATTTTGTAATAAATCGGTGAGAGCCGGTGATAGCCTAGTGTTAACGCTCTCGCTTTCGGATACGAAGGTTGTCGGTTCCAAGCCGGTGACTGTTTTTTTTTTATTTTTTTTTTTTTTTTTTATTTTATTTTATAATACCTTTTATTCCTTTAATGGGTTGGAGAAAAAATGCACTGTTCAACTCGTGTGAATTGTCCATATCGCACACGGACGAAACCACTATTAATTAAAGTATATTTACGATAAAGAAAGATATTTAAATCAGGTATAAGCGACTTCGGGAACTTTCAAAGATTCTTCTGGTTCTCTCTCCTTAATACACTGCTCTAAGTTTGAAATCCTGTTTTATTCTTATCCAAAAATGTTTAATAGTTCGATACTTCAAAGTTTGAAAAAGTTAGTTCTTGATACGACACGACGTATCCTACTGACTGCGCCAATT
Source organism: Neocrepidodera transversa (assembly GCA_963243735.1). NCBI lineage: Eukaryota > Metazoa > Arthropoda > Insecta > Coleoptera > Chrysomelidae > Neocrepidodera > Neocrepidodera transversa. The sequence goes on along the minus strand of OY725340.1, from coordinate 27,536,480 downwards.
TAAATACTCTATATATAAAAGAAATATTTTTAACCAAATTTTAGTAAATTAAAACAAAAAGTATTAAATTTACATATTGGTATTGCGAATAACAAAAAAAGTACAGCCTTCCTTTATTTTTGACAGAAAAATTTACAAGGTAGCAGCATAACTTTAAACAAAAGTAATTGGAAACCACCTAAAACCTCCTTTTTTTTTCTAAATCCCAATCCATATGTAAATATTTTAATAAATAATAAAATATTCGAATCACGTCTCTCTTTTGAACTTGTAATTTTTATAAAACAACAAGTCTAGAAAAAGTGACAACAAAAATCATCACGTACATCGTTATTGAAAATCACGTTTTCATTAAAATACCGAACGGTAGTTGCAGCTCATGTTCATGAATAGGTGAAAATTCTTTTTAGAGTCTACAAACCGCACGAGTCGTTAAGAGAAATCTTTGATGCATTTTATTAAACTTGATACATGTGCACGTATTGATATCGACTTGAATCATTTTTCATGAAAATTGAGTCAATTTTTACGGAGCCACCTTATTAAGTAAAATAAATTGCAACTTAGTACGTTTTAATTTTTCTTTGAGAATTTTTATAGGAGAAATAATGGAGGGTAAACCAGTTAATCATTAGCACTTTAAGGATCTATCTTTATATTTTATATTATGAATTTCAAATTATTTCATGTATTAAAATAAAAATTTTCCAATGAATATTTAATAAAATGTTTATTTAAAACAGAATAACAATGACATTATAAATTACATTTATTTTTTCAGTATCCTATTTACTAGAGATTGGCCCGCTCACAGCAATTATTGGCCAGGGTAATCTCAGTCATTACCACGGATTTAAAAACTGGAAAATTATGAAAGGAAACCGAGAAACAACCCATCACCTTCACACCATCAAATACCTGGCAAAGTGCATTTTGGATCGCTTTCTCAAAGTCTGATATGCAGCTGATTGGATTTAAAGTGGGTTTCAACTCCATTAATTTTGAAACACTCGAACATATGTTTCTTCTCTTTTATTCTGTAGAAGTACATATATCAGAGGAATAGAACGGTTATCAACCAATGCATGGATGGTAAATAGTTGTAGAAAGAGTTCTGGGGCCACTTTAAAAGCTCCATCTACTTGCCAATTTCTGTGCTCCCCTAAAACGTTTAGATTTTCTTCAGTACCAAACATGATGATTCTATGAGGATCACCCTCTCCAGAATCCCATAACAAGAAATTTTGATTTCTTGAAGTAGCTCGTAATGCGACAGGAACATTAATGTCCGCAACAGAACGTGGGTTTGGGAACGGCATTTGAACCCTTTTCCGAATACGCTCAATATTTCTCTGAGATGATTTGTACGATGGCAAATGGACTGATGCTTCCAAAGTTATTCTATTTGACGAACCTTTAATAGAAGAGAATATTTATTAAAAAGACAATAAAAAAGTGAAACAGGAAAAAAGTGGTAACAATTTTATCTCGACTTTTTGGTCGAACCGTTTATTTTTTTCTCAAAAGTGTAGGAAAAAATTATTAAAATATATTCATTAATGTGGTCTCCAGAATAAAAAGAGGTTTAAAAAAAAAACTTTTAGTCCTAAAACATTAGGAGAATTGCTAGAAATTTCGTATTTACCTTGAATTAATTGCCTCGGTTTCTCCAGGGTTGTCGCTGCTCGTATTTTCATATTAGAAACAGATTTTTTTGCTTCATTTTTAGCTGGTTCTGGAGCATGACTGTGTTGAGTTACATTTTCCATGACGTTCTCTATCGAAACTTTGACACGTCCTCGACAAGGTTTGTCAAGGCATCTCCATGATACACTTCCATCGGTATTGGTTATCGCCTTACGATACCGGTAACCATCGGTTAACAGTAAATCTTTGCCTTTCTGGGATTTAATATTTTCCATAATCTTCACTGAACAAACTTCTTCAAAGGACTATGATTATTTCGTATGTCCTGGTGTTCTTATATATTATATAGGTAATATATGTTATAGGTATACACCAAACCGACTAATAGATGGTTTTTCCGAAAAATAATTAAATAGGTTACTTATATAAAGATTATCTAATTTTAAGAAATATTATTGAAACTTCTATTATTTAGGTGGGTAAGTAGGTACCTATTTACTAAAAAAAAAAAATTCCCAATTCCTTTTTCTATGAAATACCTCAATAAAGTATAAAATGATCTTTAACGGATTACCTTAAACAGAAAGTTTTATTATTTAAGGAGGCGGATTATTTTAGTCGTATTATTTAAGTAGGTAGGTAAAGATTTAATAAAACAAATATTCCCAATCCCTTTTCCTATGAAAAAGTAAACTGAAATAAACTGACTAAATATAATTTCTGACACATAAAGCGGGGTCAATAAATTTTTAGAGCATACCTACACTTTTTTGGGTTAAAATCGTTTTAATGGAATACTATGTATAGGTATTTTGTCTCATTCTATTCTATTATTATTAATGTAGCTTATTTGAAAAAAACAACATATATGAAGTAGAACATGTGCAAGTGCATTTCTTCATTATTAATAAATTAAATACAACTATTAAGACTTGGGTTGTTTTGTCGGGGCTGTTTTGTCGGGGCTCTTTTGTCGTGGGCTCTTTTGTCGGCGGGCTCTTCTGTCGGGGCTCTTTTGTCGGGGCTCTTTTGTCCGGGGCTCTTTGGTCGGGTCACCGTGTTATACTGCCTTCAAATTAAGTGCAAAATAACAATCATCTCAGGTGATCTCAAAATGAATATTTCCATCTTTATCTTAAAAATTTTTTATAGCTCGTTTACAATACTTTCCCTTCTCGGAGGTAGGTCGGGAAAGTAAAAATAAAGTGGCTACACTTTTTTTTAACAACTTGAACAGTTCAGAACTGTAGAATTATATCAATTTATTATGAATTGGCTCATATATAACATTATGTTAGTTCTCTCTCGTCTGTAATAGTTTGTGAAATTCTTTATACGGGATATTTTTGCAGGAATATATTCTTTTAATCCAAAACGAAAGTTAGGAAAAACTTATAGGTTACCTATTTTCCTACAAGTTAAATACGAAAACTTTTACATACATACGTATCATTCGAAGATATTTATGAATTTCTTTTCATTTTTCTTATTAAAACCTTGCGGTGATTCTGGTCTGGAATTCAGGAATGTGCACGAAATTCTTTTTATATATAACTTCGTCAAAGAAACTTTTCCAATGTAGCCATATTGTGTAGCCATCGAAATCGCATTTGGAGCGTGTTTTGTACCACAAATGGGGCACGCAATGTGATCTAATGAAACTTTATTGTTCGAAGTTTACGATGTTTTTCGTTTACTCTTTGAACTTATATGAACACCAGACTGCGATCAGCACCGACCGTGTAGACAAGTTTAACTTTCAAACATAAATTGAAAAACATTTTTTTGTAACTATAATCATCTTAGTTTAGAAATGTTTAGCGGTTCCTAAAATATTTAAAAATGAGATTACTATTAAAATGTTTTCGCTAAATAAACAGTCTTATTAATTCAGATAATATAAGATTGATTTAACTTGAGACATGTCAAAATTTGTTTGGTTGGATATTAGCACCAGTAGTAAAAGCTTCGGAAAATCCATTTTTAGCTTGGGAGGTTTGTCAAGATTTAGAATCGACATCCGTCATTACTAGGACCATGTTAAAAATAGAAAATTCATTAAAAGCATAATTCTAGCAAGACCATTTGAGCACCATTCTATGAAGGAAATCATAGACTGGGACACACTAAGCTATAGATCAAGAGGGAAACAATATGCTTAGCATGAGGTGAGACCACATGACTGCTAAATACAGCTTTAACAAAGGTCTGAAAATAATAACTAATCCTAATGAGTTGAATAGCACAGATTTCAGGACAAACCCTAACGGAATTACCTGGTACACAGACGGGTCAAAAACGGAAGGGGGAACTGGAGCTGGTATATAGTGCTAACGGAATAACTACCAGGGAGAGCTTTTCTGTAGGAAAATATACCTCTGTAGAGATCTTTGCAATACTCAAATGTGCGAGAAATAGTAATTTAAGAGCTCAACGAGGGAAAAAGAATTATAATCTACTCAGACAGTGAAGCAGCCCTTAAGGCCATAAGAAGCCCAAAGGTGACATCTAGACTTGTACGAAAATGTGGCGAAGAACTTAGGGAACTGGCGACCAATAATAAAGTAACTTTATCGTGGGTAGTAGGTCACAAAGGTATCGCTGGAAACGAAAAGGATGACGTGCTCGCAAGAAGCGGATCGTCAACCCCATTAATTGATCCAGAACCAGCGATGGGAGTACCTAAACGTACGTTTACGAACCATATAAAAGACTGGACCACAAGAAATGAAACTATACTTTATTTTGTTGATAATAAATAATTAATGTAATTAAGCTCAAATCTTTATATTATGGGTTCATTCCACGAATAGAATTTGAAATATATCAGAAGTAGAATATTAAATAAAAAAGTTTTGGACGCCAGTCAAATTGATTTTTTCGTGTAATTAGAAACAATTGACAAAAATAAAGACAATGCAATAAAGGGACCAAGATTGCACTCCACATACTATGCAACTGTGAGGCGCTGGATGACAGAAGGCAAAGAATATATGGAAAACAAAAATGGATACAGAAGAATACTACAAACAGCCATTATGGCTGGGATTTAGGCGGGAAAGCCAGCACTTTGATATTCAAATAAAATATATATATATACACCTTTCCAGAAAATGATGGTATCTATTGGCAAAAAGCTGCACTATTGAAAGTTATTTTTTAAATCGCAGTTTTCTTACCAAAATTTAATTCTTATTTATTTCTGTGACATTCTATTCGACCAACTAATTACTTTTCACAAATCCATTTATAATCATGCATATTAAAAAGTTGGACCAACTCGCTACTTGTTATTTTTGAGATTCCGTCAAATATACATGTAACCAGAGAATCCAAAACAGTTAAATCAACGAATTTGACTTATCTACAAATTCTTTATTTATGTGAGTCTTGGTTGTTTTTGTTGGAATATTTACAAAAACTAATTTAACAAATGTTTACTATACTTCTGAAAGAAGAAATAATATTAAAGGCTAGTATGTATGTTTAATATGTTTATTCATTTATTTTAAGTGCACGATGACGCTGCCATATCCGTCCTATAACCTGAATGTTTATTTTTCTTAAAAGTGCATTCTAGATTAATATAAGAATATAAAATGTAGTCGAATAGAGAGTAGTTAGTTGAATAGAGACCTTTCCACCGTTTTTAGTGTTTTTATTCATCCCATTATCCAACAGTTTTCGCACTAGTATTTCCAAGTTGATCCCTTTGTATATTTTTTATATTGCTTTTTGTTCTTAAGTAGATACTGGATTATTTTTTGTAGTTTTTTCAAATTTTAACCGAGGAGTTATACTTTATTATTTATTTGTGTCGATTAAACAAATTGCAAATTTGTCAAATTCCAAGTTTCATTAACTGGCCCTATAAGTTGGCCCCAACTTGGCCCCTTGCTTAAGAGCGGAGGTACAAATTTCAGAAACTCTCGCACCGATTTGGCGTTTGTATCCCACGTTAATTTTACTTCGAGCGAGAGCTGACGTAGATAACTACAACATATACAGCCAATATGCAACCGATGAGATTTAGAGTGAATGTTTGAATATTACAGTAACGTACCTACTCAATCTGTGTGACGATATTATGTAGACAAATTGCAAAAACCCAAAATCGGAGTATAACTTTATAAGACATTAATATTATTGTCCATGACGAATTTATACATAATAAATCAAAATTTACGACATTCTCAATTGGTCAAGACAAAAAAATTAGGTTTGGCTTCTATAGTAAATAGAAACATCGTTTTTGTTTTATCCGAAAGCTCTGTTTTTTGTCTCTGTAATAGCAATTCAACATTGTTAATTTTTTTTTCTCAAAAAATTTAAAAGAACCAAAAAACTTGAGAGGTACACAATTTAGTTCAATTTTTCAATTGTACACACCGTACAATCTCCCTTATTTGATATATTAACCTACACTTTGTTTTACACCAAAAACTGCAGAATTCAATTGTCTTAATTTTGTGTGGATTACATATGGAAATCCGACATACAGTTTTTGAGATTCAGCCATTTATACAGTTGCGCGCTTGATTTACGTAGAATGTTATTCTTGCATTTAGTGGTTCGCGTTTTCATGTGCACGCATATCAAGCCTAACTTTTTTGTCTCAGACATTTTATCGGATATTAGAAGATTGTTAATGGCAATATTTCATTCTAAATGCAGACTAATGTAACTTGTAGAACCTTTTTATATACCCAACGTGCTCTAGTATTATGTTTACGTTTAGACTGTGTGAGAAATTCAATCAGCATACACACATTCTTTGAAAAAAATATATTTCGTATTTTATTTTTAACTGTTAATATAGTCAGCAGGTACTTTTTGCCTGTAGATGATTTTTGAAAAAATTCAAGAGTCGCTTTCAAAAATTGCAAAAGTTATAAACAATTATCTGAGAAAAATGGGGTTTGTTTTTTTGAAAATACTTATCTCAAAAACTATTTGACATTTTTCAAATTGGAAAAGAGATTCAAAAAGAGGAGGAAATTTGACAAAAAAAATTATACCTTCCGGAACTGTAACACCAATATTTACAGTTTTCTCAGACGGTTAAAAATACGTCCGAAAACGGGGATTCCGGCTTGGGTAAGTGCCGCCCACTTTAGACCTTTAATGAATAATTATTATTTAAACTCATTAAATATGAAAATAATAAATTGAAAAAATTCAGGCATCTACTGAATAGATTTATGAACAATAATATGCGGTCAAAAAATTTTTAACGCGATTTTTCTATTAATTATGCATTAATTAACAAATTTTTCCTACTTGAACTTGGATATTGTAAGTGCGACAATTGTTAAATAACAAATCTGAGATTTTTCCTTTTTTGGACCTATTTTTGAAAGGTCTCAGAAAAGATTCCCGTTGGAAAAATTAAAAAATTGTTATTTTTCACTTCGTTATTTACTTGGGTTAAAAATTAAAAAGCTTGATTAATCATCGTTAATCATTAAAAAAAAATTTTTTTTTCATATTACCATTGATCTGTTTTTTTTATGATCAGAAGTCACATGAACATGATTTTTAATTTTTTTTATTTCATATTGTTTATAAAATTGTTATAAACAAATTCGTTGTTTATAAGTTAATTTAATTTTTTTTAGAAACATAATCTTTGATGCAAATTTTGATTTTTTCTAAAAAAATCGTTTCTTCAAAAATTTTTTTATTCCTTAAAAACGTATTTGTTACTTACCAATTTTATTCTACCATATAAATAAATTATTTTTCTCAAAAAATAGCACATGGTTGTTTTTGTTTCATTATGTAGAAATAAAAATATATAGAAAAAATGTAATTATTTAAAACAAATTGTTTATTAAATAAACAATGAAAATATAAATAAAAACAATTTTTTTTAGTTATCAAAGGGCAAGATAAATTATGATTAAAAAAAGTGATTCCTTAATAGTAATAGTAGTAGAAAAAAAAATTTTAATTAAAAATTACATTTTTAAGCAACAAAAAAATTTTTCTAGGAACGATTTTTTTTAATTCATACTTTGCATTAAAGATTATGTTTCAAACAAAAATTTAAATTATCTTATAACAATTTTGTAAACAATAGGAAATAATTTTTTTTTAAATCATTTTCATGTGACTTCTGATCATAAATTTCACTTTCCGAACACACCTAGTAAAGTAATTAGTTTTTCTGCAACATCAAAATACAATAATAAAGTTAGTTTAAAAAAATTAAAAAAGTAAAATTTTTGTCAAATTTTTTTTTAACTTTTAACTTTTGGCTATAACTTCTACAATATTATTTTAAAATTATAAAATATTTCACACATAATGTACTTTTCCTACGATCACTACCCAAAGTAGGCTTTTGCACACTCAAATCTAACCGCAAAGTTGACGTTTTCCGTGATCTGTAATAATTTGACATTATTGTCGCTCTAGCGCGTACTTTTCCGCTCGCCTGTTTTCATTTACAATAAACTAAAGAAAGGTAGTAAAAACAGGTATATTAAAACAAAATGTAGGGCAGTCTGAATATTTTAGTTGAAATATTAATATTTGAAGATATTTCGAACGAAATTAAACTTTATTTTATAAAATTTATCTAGTAAAAATATAACAGTCAGAAGGTACACCTAGATACACCTAGGTACACCTATATGAAATAGTGATTGCATATTTAAGTATCTACTTACTGTTTTGTGCAAATAGTAGACTATGAAATTAATGAAACGTCATTATTTCATTTTTAGGTTATGAAGTGTATTTTTATGTTTTTTTTTTAATTATTTGTCTAAAAATAATGTGATCGTAGAAAAAATCTTGTGTGCAATTCGAGCAGAAAGTGCTTTGCCGCTTTCGGCAGATTGCCCGCGCTCCGCTACGCGTCGCGCGGGCAACTCTCTGCCTCAAGCAGCAAAGTATCACTTTCCGCTCTTAATACACAAATAGCTATTTTCGAATGTATTGTTTATTTTTTTCATTTGTTGTATCATTTTCGATTTAACAAAAGGACAAAAAAATTAAAAAAAATTTGGATAACAATTACAATTTAAATTCGAATAAAATAAAATATATTCTTAATTTAGAGCTTTGTATTACCTTTCGAATGGTACAAATACTATTTTAATAACTTTAATATTTTTAAAGTTATTCAATTTCTCTTTAAATTTATATTAAAATTCAAAAGTTTTTCGAAATTTTTTTACGAATTCTACAATTTTTTTATTAAAATTTTGAAAAAATCAATATTATCGAATTTTTACTACAAATTTAATGGCGTTTTTTTTCCAAATTTTTAATATTTAATATTAACCTTAAAAAAATAAAACCTTTTTTGAATAATTTTAAAATCAATAAATAAATAATATCCCATTGAATTTTATTCAAATTGGGTAACAGACCTTTTTTTAGGTTTTTGGATCAAAATATATTAATAAAGTTAATTTAAAAAAGTTAAAAAAATCTTCTTTCTTTTACATTTTTGATCATAACTTTTACAAATATTATTTTAAAATTATGAAATAATTTACACATATATTACTTTTCGATTCTTTTTAGATATACTATTTACTTTTTCATTTATTTTATACTTTTTGATAACACAAAATTACAAAAAATTCTTTATTTTGGCTATAATAATTACAATTCTAAATTCGAAGATAGTAAAATACATTGTGAATTTAGAGTTTTATATCATCTTTCGAATGGTAAAAATCCCATTGTCATATCTTTAATATTTTAAAAGTTATTCAATTTAGTTTAAAAATTGTAATTTTTTTGATCCATTATTTTAAAAATTCATCAATTTTTTTAATAAAATTTTGAAACGAATCGCAGGTATAAAGTTTTTTAATACAAATTTAATTGCATTTTTTTTAAATTTGTAATATTAAAATTTATCTAAACCAATTAATTTAATAAGATAAAAAATATTTAGAATTAAAATAAAAAATATCGGCTAAACCATGCGGAATTCCAAAACAAGGCGAGAACAAATTTTGTAGGAAATTTTGAATTCTACAATTTCGATTTTCTATAATTTTTCAAAAAAAAAAAATCCGCTTGCCCACATTGTATATAACACACTGCTACAATTATGATCTCTTAAAATAATGTGTGAAATCTATTAGGAATTCTGGAAAAATTATGATAAAAAAACTTGTAGAGAATTTAATGCCCTACAACTTTGCACTGAAACATTTTGCACTAAAGTGCATAATTTATCTTCAAAATTAAAAAAAAAGGTGAAAATCCTAAATGTATATTTTTTCGCCTTCTAGCGGCGAAACTATGAGGAATTCGAAAAAAAGTTAAATACAAAAGTTAAAGAAAATTTGATGCTTTACAACTTTGCACCAGAACATTTTTCACTAAAATACATTGCTTGTACTCAAAATCAAGAAAAACCGGGGGAAACCTACATGTACATTTTTTACGCGACCTCTAGTGACGCAACTATTGGAAATTATGGAAAAAGTTTGAGACACAAGTTGTAGAGAATTTTATGCTCTAAAACTTTGTACTACAACATTTTGTACTAAAGTGTACTGTTTGTCCTTAAAATTTAAAAAATCTACTTTATGCACTTCTGTAAACAGAGAAAATACAAATATTTAATATCTTTTGTGTACATAAATTTGGGAGTTCCATTAAATGTTACAATATAATATTAGCAATTTTTTTTATTTATTTTCTTCCGTCATTTATTTATTCATGTTTATGCTATATTTCTTATGCAAGCTACCAAAGGAGTTAAAAAGATCCAAAATAATATGTAAACAAAAAGCCACTTCGTTTAAAATCTAATCTGATTTATTATGTTTATATTAATAACAAGATAAGCTCTATTAGAAAACTATAATGGGCACAAATTGGTCCTGAGTCCGTAGAAACTGTTTGTTTTAAACGACGTCGACGGCTATATTGTGCGAGTAAGAAAGCAAATCTCATAGGAGCTTCAAAAATACCATTTTTATAATCAAAATCCTGAAAAATCTACTGAATATTTTTGAATCAATTTTTTTTTAAATGATTTCTTAACCTGTTCTTAAGCTCGGAAAGTCCCTGAGATTGTATAAAAATATTCTGTTGGATGTTTTTTTACGAACTATCAATTTTCATTAATTTTCATATGCTAATATTTTCAAAAACTAAATATTTTCAGGATTCTTAATAACTTTCCTGCATCCGTAGTGACCTAAATTTTAACTGACCGTTTGAATTTTTCAAAAATATTGTCCCGTTTTTCTGGGATTTTGTTTCTACGATTACATTGGAAAGGCATATGCTACAGAAAGTGTACCTCCGCTCTTAATCCCTTTACATAAGATGTTATATATCGAAACACATGATTTGTAAGTTTGTAAAATAAAATGAATATCAAAAAGTACTCGTATTATTTAATCTTTAACATGGATGTTCATCAAGTAAAAGTCACTTCCATTCAATATAAAAATATTGTTATTTGTAACTTATAAAATAAAAAAGTTGCGTTTTTAAAAAACTTTTGCGAATTACTGGTATATAGTTCCGAAATCAGTCTATAAAGAGATACGATGTATATGCGAAATCTTTCCACAATAACTCAGCAAAATAATATCATCTAACGTACAATATTAATGAATAAGCTTTGTCTGATTAATTTCATGGTTCAAAGTGCAATAGATCGTCTGACTTTTAGTAGCGCTATCTGTTAGTAAATGTCACAAATAATATCAGTAATTTCCGCATACTCACATTCTCATATACAAGCAGCCATCTTTTATTTAGATTCATTTGCCAATTTACAGTTAACTTCGCACAGAACATTTATATTACATTAATAATCGACAAGTTTGATAAGCCAAACTAAAGGAAAATTGATATTCTATGCATTGGCCATATCAGAATTTAAATTTTTTAGTTCAGTTTAATAGAAATCGAGATACAATATAGTACGATAATTTACACGATTTTTAAGATTTATTTGTGATTTTGTTTGTAAAAGAATTTAGTTAAAAACCAGCCTATCGCAAAGAATTAACCTCTATAAACACATTTTTAATTTAACTTTCAATATATTTGCTTTTGTTTGTTTGACCTGTGCGTAGTAAGGTGACCATGTTTTACACTATAGTTTACACATGTACATTTCCCGCCTAAAGCCCAGTCTTAAAGAACCTCTACAAACTAGTACAGGGAACAAGGTTGATAGACTGGGTGTAGTAGATAAAGAGACTTGTTTCAGGACACTTTATGTTTGACTGTGACGTGCTGGTCCAAAGCAGAAAAAACATTTTAGGTATAATTAATATATTGACCTGACATTAACAAACTTGGTTCAAAGTTTAACCAAGCTTTAGGATCCAGTAAAATGAAATAAGAGGCCCTACAAGAGGGGGCTCAATAGTTAAATGACGGAGTTGTAAAGGGATAAAGCCCCCTCCATTTCAAAATTAAAACAAATAGATAACATAAAATTTTGCCATATCACAACTGGATTACTCTTAACAAATAGCTATTTATTGAGATGACGCCTGAACTATGATTATTCAAAATATTTTTCAACCATTTTTCAATTATTTCCATAATCGGTATACATATATTATTTTATGAAAAGTATAGTCAAAATATGCTTTTACTTAACCACTTTAAACATTTTACATAATCATTTGTACAGGAAGCAAAAGCGAACAAAACATCAGATTTCTAATTAACTGCGAATATTTCAAGTCAGCCATGAAAATTTTGCAATTAGGTTTGAGGCAAGTTTAACTTGGGTAAAAACCTTTGTTACTCTAACTAAAGTTCCGTACGTACGTTTCCTCTTGCGTCACTCGAAACGGTAATTAATCAATGTTGGAAGAGAAGTTTTACCATCAGCAACATAAGTGTCATTTTGGTATATCTTTGTCAATGATATTTTGATGCGGATAAATTAAATTTTTGTTTGTTGTTGTTTTATGGTTCTGGATAGTAATCACTTTTGTTTCACATGTTATAAAGTCATCAGCGTGGTGTAGAGGATAATAAGATCAATTCATAGGAATATTGAAAAAGAAATAAAAATTAAGGATTCTTGTAATTATAAAACAAAATGTTTAAAATGTCCAAAGTTGTATAATTAACAGTACAGAAGGACGTTTAAAATTTTTACTTTTCTTTATTATGTAAAAAATTTTATATAACATAAACTCTCTTACGTTTTAGTATATTTGGTTAAAACTCAGTGTTAAATATTCACCTGCCGTAGTAAAATTTCCCGAAAGGAAGGGACGTGCGTCCCTTCGCAACTTTATGATTTATATTTTGTTTATTGAAGTTTACCTTTCCAACTTTTAGCAAGGGGTTTCCCTTTTACTTTGCATAGTAATACCTTCACCGAACTTAATTGGAACGATTAAAATTTAACTTTATACACTGGGTAGAGTATGTTAATTGTTTATGGAGTTATTCCCAAGTAAACACCTAAAGCTTAATAGACTTTAATTTAATTTTTTTATCAATAAAAAAAATAGTTTTCATAAATATATTATTACTTGGAAAATATCTTAATGTAATGTTATAAAGTGTTAAAACGTTCCATGGAACTTTAATACAACTCTCGATGGACCTTCCTTAATGCCTCCTTTTGTTATCTACGGTCCGCTATTATCTGTAATCTACTTTACCCTCGTTTTCACTCTTGGAACTTCCTTTGATGCATTAATACGATTCGACCTCATTGGCTACTGTCGAACGGTCACAAGTTTCGCTAACGAAGTCTATTATTTTCGACAAAAAAGAGAAATGACGTAATTAGGAAATTAAATGGACAAAAAGTGGATAGTTTGAAGTACTGTAGGAAAGAAATTTTATATTTGAAAGAAAAGAATGCAATGGCATTTTTCATTTAAAATGCTTTATTTATTAATAGTGTAATTATAAAAAAATAAAATATAATATAAGAGTTTAAATTAGTGGTGGGTGATTTTGATCGGATATACGATGAATTTATTTCAGTGGAATAAACAGGTTCAATATCTCCAAATTATGGATATTTATAGATCTTAATTGTATCATCAGTAAATGTCTCTGTTATTGTATTTTACGTCTTCTGTAGATCTGATGTGTACAAGATGTACAAGTGGTCTGAAGATACTTGCTTGTGGCAGACCTGGGCTTGTTGGAATATAATCCGGTATCTTGTCATTAAATTTTATTTACAAGCTTTTATTAGGTCGAGTCAAATTTGGAACAAGTGAGACAGAATGTTAAGAAATTAGCCCTCGGTGGTAGTTAATGAAAATTTTATATGTTTCTTGTATTATTAAAAGTAAAAATGGTAAAATTTAAATTTTCTGCTATGATTAGTTTAGCCTCATTTCCTTTCACTTTCATTCAACAGAAATTAATAAATTGGGTCGAAATTAGAATGAAATGTGTTGAAAATACGACCGAAAATAGTGACTCCGGCTTGCGTAAGCGTTGCCCACTTTGGACCTTTAATGAATAAATATAATTTAAACTAATTAAATATGAAAATTACAAATTGAAGAAATTCAGGCATCTACTGGATAGATTTATAAACAATAATCCGCGGTCAAAAAATTTTCGTTAATTAACAACTTTTTCTTACTTGAACATTGTAACAAATCTGAATTATTTTACTTGTTTGGACCTATTTTTGAAAGGTCTCAGAAGATATTCCCGTTGGAAAAATTAAAAAAATCATATTTTTCACTTTGTTATTAACAATTTACTTAGGATAAAAATTAAAAAGCTTGATTAATCATTGAAAAATTTTTTTTTTCATATCCGATTTTTTTATGATCAGAAGTCACATGAATATGATTCAATTTTTTTATTTTCTCTTGTTTACAAAATTGTTATAAACAAATGCATTGTTTGTAAGATAATTTTTTTGGAAACATAATCTTTGATGCAAATTATGATTTTCTTAAAAAAATCGTTCATTACAAACTTTTTTATTACTTCAAAACTGTTAATTAATAATTTTTTTCTACCATATAAAGAATTTTTTTCAAAAAATAATACATGGTTGTTTTTGTTTCATTATGTAGAAAAAGAAAAAAATATAAGGAAAAAACGTAATTATTTATAATAATTGTTTATTAAATAAACAATAAAAATTTAAATAAAAAATTTTTTTTTTATTAATCAAAGAAAGAGATAAATTATGATAAAAAATTGGTTCCTTAATAATAATTACAGCTGATAGAAAAAAATTGTTAATAAAAAAATACATTTTTAGACATTTGAAATCATCATATAACATCATGTTTATAACAATTTTGAAAACAATAAGGAATAAAAAATTTAAAAAATCATTTTCATATGACTTGGGATCTTAAAAAAACGAATCAAGAGTAATATGAAAATAAATTTTTTTGAACGATTAATCAAGCTTTTTAATTTTTAAAGTTAGTAAATTGTTAATAACAAAGTGAAAAATCGGTTGTTTCACGCCAAAACTTTCCCGACGAGTATCCAGAGACATATTGCAAGTCAAATGTATATTTCCATCTTTCTCGAAAAACTTTTTTAGCTCGTTTACATTTTTTCCACACTCGAATGGGAAAAAAACATCAAGGCTGCACTTTTTTCACAAATATTTAAAAAAGAAGCAGTAGCAAGAATTCGTTTATCTTGCACACGGATTTGAAAAATAGAATTAAAAAACGAAAAAAGGACAAAAAAATTCAAAAGTATTTTTTTACAGACGAATGTGGAAAAAAGCGAAAATGCATTTTTTCACATATAAATTGGTATAAAAGTAAGAGTGCATAAAAACTAGAAAAAAAACAGCGGAAGTGTGTTTTTTCACACATACATTGGGAAAAAAGCAAGAATGGATTTTCTACATAACAAGTGGAAAAAACTACACAAAAAACTGGAAAAAAACAGCAGAAATGCATTTTTCACACATGAATTGGGAAAAAAGTAAGAATGCATTTTTCCACACAAAAAATTGGAAAATACAGCAAAAACAACAGAAATGTATTTTTCACATCTAAATTGGTAAAAAAGCAAGAATAAATTTTTCCTTATTAAAACCCAGAAAAAAACAGCAAAAGTGCATTTTTACACATAAACTAAGAAAAAGCCACACAGGAAAACTAAAAAAAAAACAGTTAAAATGCCCATTTTCACAAATAATTTAGGAAAAAAGCAAAACAAAATTGGTATAACAAGAATGTATTTTCTCTCAAAGGAATTTGAAAAAAAATCGGTTGTGTCCAGAGACAAATACTTTTTCAGATATTTAGTGTTAAAGTTTCAAACTTTGACATTTTTTATTTTTGACAAGTGACAGTTGGAGAAATAAGACAGACAGACAGACAGACGGACGGACGGACGGACGGACGGACGGACGGACGGACGGACGGACAGAGAGACAGACAGACAGACAGAGAGACAGACAGACAGACAGACACAGACAGACAGACAGACAGACAGACAGACAGACAGACAGACAGACAGACAGACAGACAGACAGACAGATAGACATATAGACAGACAGACAGACAGACAGACAGACAGACTTCCATCTGGAAATGGTCTTAATCTTCTCAGGTGACCTCAAAATGGATATTTTCGTCGTTATCTTGAAAATTTTTTTTTGCTCATTCACAATATTTTCCCATTTCGAAGGTGGGTCGGGAATGTAAAATAACAGTTTTTTAATTTATCCAACAGGATTCTCTTCTGAGACCTTTCAAAAATAGGTCCAAAAAAGGAAAAAAATCAGATTTGTTATTTAACTTACAATGTTCATATTCAAATAGGAAAAAATTGTCAATTAACTGATCCATAATTAATAAAAAAATCGGGATAAAATTTTTTTGACCACTGATTATTATTCATAAATCTACCCAGTAGATGTCTAAATTTTTTCAATTTTTAATTTTCATATTTAATAAGTTTAAATAATATTTATTCATTAAAGGTCTAATGTGGACAGCGCTTACGCAAGCCGGAGTCCCATTTTTCGGCCGTATTTTCAATACTCTAGAAAAATTATAAATATTTTTCCTACAGTTCCGGGATGTACAGTTTTTTTTTGGTAAGTTTTCTCTTCTTTTTGAATCTTTTTTCAAATTTGAAAAATGTCAAATAGTTTTTGAGATATTTGCAAAAAACCAAACTCCATTTTTGTTTTTCAGTTAATTTTGCAATTTTTGCAAGCGGCTCTTGAATTTGTTCACAAATTATCTAGACGGTATTCCGAATCGAATGACACCTCGTTCATATTTTTCGGAGGCGAAGAAAATAGATTGACCCAAAAATCCCTTATTGACTAGAATATTGGTACCCTGCAAATGCTTAAAAATAAAAATGTACGAGTAGT
Source organism: Neocrepidodera transversa (assembly GCA_963243735.1). Classification (NCBI taxonomy): domain Eukaryota; kingdom Metazoa; phylum Arthropoda; class Insecta; order Coleoptera; family Chrysomelidae; genus Neocrepidodera; species Neocrepidodera transversa. Next base: position 27,519,523 of record OY725340.1, on the reverse strand, counting down.
ACGATCGTCTGTGCAAACATTTTATTATGATTTTTTTTAAATATGGAAAAAAATTGCAGCAATTTTAATATACAGGGTGTTATTTTTTAACAGAAATAATTTGTAAATTTTTGCTGAGGACTGATCTGGATTTTCTATATTATTAATACATCAATCGATTGGTCAGGACAGAGTGACCAAATATAAAAAAATATGCAAGGTGATTAATAAGTAATAAAGAAACAAACGAAATGAATAAAACGGGATAAGGGATAAAACATTTTATATCTCGGTTATAAGGGTTAATAGTTTTTGTTTTTTTAAATCATCTCAGTAACCCTTGTATATAGTTTAAACTATTTACCTTTCCCAATTAAACAGTTTTTTAATTTTTTTGGTGTTGTTTCAGAATGTATTATAATACAATCCGAAAAATTTGTTATATTTAATCTTTAGCAAAACCGCGACCTTTTGCAACTTAAAAACTAATCATAATATAATTAGGAATTTACTCCTCCTAAATTTGGTAATTGGATTACCATAATAGAAAAAAATTAGAGAAATGATTAAAAGAATTGTTTTTTAGGAATAGAGTATTTTATTTTTATTTCATATATTCTATTTTCTTTTTATATACCTACTTATATCTCAATAAAATTATACTCCATTAATTCACATTTACTTTTGTAATGTAGTGTAAAATTTCTTATTCTGTTAACGACAGCCACCTGCCTGTTTAAAACTCAATCTCTATCCGAACGACTCCTTAAAATCGGAAATCGAAGAAATACCCGTTATCACCTTCTTTTTTGTACATTCCCGTCTTTTGCATACTTTCATATATTACTCAATCTATAAATACCCGTTGAAAAGAACTCGTACTTCGACAACAGCACGTCAGCATTTATTACGAGCTCATTGTCAAATTCAACAATGGCTGGGCCTCTCGTTGTCGGCTCAAGAAGAGGAAAGGAAATGTACTTATTCGCATTTCTACCAAAAGAGACCCTTCTTTTGAGAAGTAAAAATCCTTTTCACACTTTAATAATTTTATCTTTTAAAGAAGTCCGAGGAAAAAGGGTGTTAAGGATGATTACATGTTCTCGCATTTTGCTGTTAAGAAAACTGTGTGTAACTTTTTATCAGCTACAATCCTTTTGTCAATATTAATTTTTGGTTTTGTTCCAGTAAGAATTTGTCGTATATCTTTAATAGGGTAGGGTGGGGCAGATTTGGACATGGGGGACAATTGGACAATTTAAATTTGCCGCTCGTACCGACGATACGAAATTCTTATTGCCTAAAAAGCGTTCCAAAGCACACGTGTTTATGTGGTCACTGCAGTTTTATTTGAAGTTTTTTAGTTTTTATAAGAAAAGTTTTCAGCGCATCAAGATAAAAATATTGAGTTGGTGTTCGTAAGGTATTTTACTTTTTATCATTTGTAGAATAGTTGAAATTGTTATACAGTCATTTCTATTGGTTAATTTGTAACTTTTAACCTCACATTTGGGGCAGTTTTGGATGCGTCCACTTGTGCTCCTTTTGTCCAAATCTACCGCTAGTTAATACAACTTTTTGATATTTTCAATTTTTATGCTGTAATTACTGTCTAATTCTGCCCTGTTTTGGTCTAATTCTGCCCCAATTCTGTCTAATTCTACCCCTTTCTTTTAGAATGGTACGTTTGTACAAAAGAACAACTGATCGTCAAAATATCTCTAAGGAGAATCTTCGAAATGCAATACAAGAAGCAGTGCAACATAATAGAAGCCTTCGGGATGCTGCTTCAATGTTCGGTATCTCAAGATCTACGTTACATTTTCATGTTAAGAGATTACGAAAAGCACACTTGTCTGACTCGGGGAATGAGGAAGATCTACCACAGAATAATTCAACAACAAAATCGACATATGCTTCTAGACAAGCCTTTACCATGAGTGAAGAACATAAAATGGAAGATTATTTAAATCAATTATCTCTGATGTCCTTTGGTTTGACGTATATACATACTAGACGCTTGGCTTTCCAATATGCACAAAAACTGGGTAAAAAATATCCACCTTCTTGAGATGAACATCAGATGGCTGGCATCGATTGGATGCATTATCATACAGCAGACCCGAAAATATAAGCATCGGAAGATTATCAGGGTTTAACAAGAAAAATGTTGAGTTGTTCTTTAAAAATTATTCGGATGTTCAAGCGAAATATAAATTCGCCTCGGGTAGGAATATTAATACCGATGAAACTGGAATCAGTACAGTATTGCAGGCACCTCGAGTTATTGCAGCTACTGGTCTAAAACAACTTGGACAATGTGTTTCGTCACGGTCTGCGGTATTTTAACAGCTACAGGTGTTTCAGTTTCACCAATTTACATTTTTCCTAGAGTTAGGATTAAGGATCAATATGTTGTAATAGTATGTCATATATTGTATAAAAATGAAGTATTATAAAAATTGACAATACAAATCAAACGAACCTTTGAAAACGATACAAAGGAAATCTTATTTATTTTAAATTAAGTTGATCTTATCTAATATTATTTGGAATAAGAAAGAAACGATGATTTTAAACTTATCAATTTATTTAAAAATAAGATAAATAACAAACTAAAGAAAACTAAAATAAATATAATGTAAAAAATTACATGTAAAGTTTATTCTCCACAAAACAGTTAATATCAACTTTAATCAAAAAAAAAGTTTTGATTGTTAAAAATTTATGAACTGACATTTATTAAAAATGACAGATGTTAAAGACCAATAAATTAAGAAAGAAGAAAAAAATAATAAGGAGATGGTACGCAGGTTTTTTGGAATTTTTATTGTTTGGCGGTTCTGGGTAAGAGATTGTTGATCTGTCCATGAAAGAAAAAAAAATTTAATTCTTTTGTGAAGAGAAAACTAGTTAAAATGATTTACCTGTACTTATTATTTACCCACACACACATCCTTTTGGCATTCCACGAGAATTAGTAAGTCAAATTTTTGATTTATATTTATTTATACGGATGACCAGTTGGATTAATGGCGGTCATCCTCCGCCGTTTAATTCAATCAAACTCTGATTTCGTGAGTTATAAACTTTCAAAATCGCACCGGTCACGACGAATTTGAATGTTTTTAATATCTGTGGAACTATTTTAATTAATCAGTTAAAAAAGAAACAGTACTTACGTGTTTTAGATATAGTTTGTTCATATTTACTTTAATGCATGCTGCTTTGGCGTCAATAGTAGGTTAGATTTTCTGTAATTTGGTTTGCTACAGTTATTTTTTTCCATGTTTAATCATTTATTTGATAACTTCATATGGAGAAGTTTTGTTTAAAATTTTATAACAAAATTATATTTACTGATTCGTTCTATAAATAATGTGTTTTGAAATCGTTTCTATTGATTTTCTTCTAGGAGAATAGTTAAAAATAAATCTACTATTTATTTAGTAATGACATCTAGTGAGATATCTATCAAAGAGTTGAGACGTCAAAAGAGGTTCGAACATCATTATACCCTGAGATATATTGTTCTAATAGATGGCGCCCACACTTTAAATACATATAACATATTAATATAAAAGTTAAAATAAAATATTTCTATTTGGAACATACTTTTTGAATAAAAAAAAACTTGTAAATTGAATAGAAAAGAGGGATAAAATAATAAAACGATATAAATAAATTTAGTACAATTTGACAAGTTTATTACAATTTATATGGGTCTGTGCCAGGGACAATTGGATTTCCTTCAAAGACCGGTTGGAAGAACAGTGAAATTTTTGTTAAATTGGTCGAGCATATACAAAAACATCTTAATAGTACTCCTGCTAATCCTGTTCTTTTACTTGTAGACAATCATGAGACCCATGTCACACTTGATGCTATAAATTTCTGTCGAGCCAATGTGATTGTTATGCTATCTTTCCCACCTCATGATTCACATGGAATGCAGCCTCTCGATATTGAAATATATGGTCTGTTTAAAAGTAGGTGCATTTAACGATTTTATTTTAGGAAACCCAGGCAAAGCTATAACAATTTACGAAATAGCAAAACTAACAGCTGATCCATTTCTTTTATTTTTCACTCCAATTAATATAATAAAAACCACAAATTTGGCCTGTTAACAGAATTGTCTTTATTGACGAAGATTTTAAAAGTGTCCCTGACTTTCGAAGACTATGAACCATTTACAAGTTCAGTAGAGACTATTCCATCTGCTGCACTTCTTAGTCCCACATCTCAGCAATCAATTTCGTCTGATTTACTTTCAGAGCCAAGTTTCTATCAGCCATCACCACTAAAAGCGAACTTATGTGACCCAACTCGTCGTTCAAGTTTAACAAAGAATAAAGAATTCATACATGCTTTGCTAGACACTTTAAGACTGAATTAGCACCCCACGGTTTTCATAACAAAAACTGTTAATCAACTAAATATTCAATAGATGGCGATTAGATTTACTTTCTGCGTAAAAGTTTAAATGATTATTGTCCTCCAGCAATACTTGCTTAGTTGCCAGATGTAACGACCGCCGAAGGGTTTTAATTTTGAGTAAAATGGGGATTTTAGTGACCATCAGGTACCTAAATTGAAGATTTTATTGACACTGTTACGTTTTCTTGTGTAACCCTGCATTTTTATCCTTCATCTACTCTGTATATTTCATAGTTTCATGTTCGCTTGATTTTCCCTTTCCTATTTCTCCGCGTCATATGTTCTCCCTCCTTCTATCGGCATTTATATAAATTACCTTCCTGTGCTAAGAACCTTCTTTTATCTCTTTAATATCGGAAATAGACTTGTATATCTCTATATTGCCAGTGTTTTCTACTGAAGATTTCTTTCTCCTCTCCCCTTTAGTTATAGGGTTTTTTTTTGGCTTTGTGGTCTTTTCCTGCTGGTTCTAACGTCAGAGACGGTTGTTTTTCTTCTGGGCGGTCAAGTTTGCGGGTCCAAGAAGCCTTTTTTTTTCCTCCTGGACAACTGAGGATGGAACAGTTTACATCTATAACAACAAAACCCTCAACCTACTTTAAAGAAGCTAAGTTTTATTTCATTGAAGAAAAAAGAAAAATCTCTGATTTATCGTTAAATAAACAAATATAACGTTTCACTTGAGTTTAATTTCCTTAATTCCAAAAAAAAAGGAAGGACGGATTTTGAAATATATCACAGTTTTTTTGTCAATTGTTTCTGATCACACCAAAAAATCAACTAATTGGCGTCCAAAATTTTTGTATTTAATATTGTACTTCTGATATATTTCAAATTGTATTCGTGTAATGAACCCATAATATAATTTGAGCTTAAATCACTTCAATTATCTTTTACGTTTTTTTTATCGTTTTAAACTCGCCTGGCCAAAAACTACTGACCTATAATCCAATATATAAACTCAATATTTTTATCTAAATCTACACCTGATTTGTATAGTAAATAATTTTTTTCTCATTCTTTTCTCCAAATAAATAACCTCAGTTTGATTTATATTATAATGATTTTTTTCAGTAACAGAAGTCTTTACTTTTGTGGAAATTATTTGTTAGTTATTGGGAAATGATTATTTAAGAAGTAATCACCAAAAAGAAAAAAAATGTAAATATCCAAAAAATTAAATCAAAATTTTCTTTTAAAATTAATTACTTACTTTCCCAATTTTTCAATTTTTTCTGATTTTAATTAGGTGACCAGATTTTAAAGTTCGAAATTCGGGACGCTATTTTTAATATTTTTTTTTTTATAAAAAAATTGTTTTATTGTTATTGTTATTACGGTCATATAGCAAGTGTAAATGGTTCATGGGTACATAGATTTATACCCAACTTTGGTCGATGACAAAACAAAGAACCCCGCACGCAATGTTAAGAAATTGACGCCCGGTGGAAGTTAATGAAATTTTTATATGTTGTGTGTGTTAATAAAAGTAAAAAAAAATGTGCTATGACTGATTCAGCCTCTATAGAGTGTTAAAATTAATACTATTTTAATAATGTAAATGATACTAAGTTTAATTTATTTGTATTTCTGACGTTAATCAAGAAAAACGAAGTAAAAAAAATGAATAAACCCAATATAGAAAATAAGTGCAAGTAATAAAAACAGATTAGTACTGTTATATAAGATGTCTCATTTATGTGGAAAGAACAGATTACTTTTGAGCTTTAATATCTATATAAATACACCAATCAAAATTAGAAAAGTGTATAAAAAATCATTATATTTGGTTAATCTCTATTTAAAACCCTATAATGAAATATACATGGCGGAGAACCATAAACGCGTCTCGTTGGTCTTTATATGGAAAACGGTAAGATTGTGTAAAAAATGTTTAGTGCAGATACAATTTGTATATATCATTTGTAATTCTTTTATAGAGGTGTTTTTTTATTTTTTTCTAGTTTTTTCTCATTTTTATGATTTTTTTGACTTTCTGGTTTTTTAGATTTTTTCTGTTTTTTTGTTTTTTCTGTTTTCCTTACAATTTTTTCTAATTTTTCATCATTGTTCTGGTTTTTTTTTTCTATTTTTTTCGTTTGTTTTTTAATTTTTTCTCATTTGTTCTTATGCTTTTGATTTTACGCAATAATTTGCGTTTTTTTGCAATTTATTTCTCAATTTTTAATTTTTTGGTTACAGTTGTTTCTGATTTTTTGGTTGTCAAAGATTTTTTTTTTTTTTGATTATTTCGGTTTTTTCTCATTTTTCCTCATTTTTTTCTCATTATTCTTTTTTTTTGTTTCTGATTTTTTGTCATTTTTTTTATTTCATTGATTTTTTGTGACAATTTGCGTTTTTTTTGGCATTTTTTTTGTGATTTTGTTGCGGTTTTTTTGTGATATTTTTCGATATCTTGCGTTTTTTTATTTTTTTTTTTTGCGATTTTTATCGTTTATTTTTTCATTTTTTCCATAATTTACAATTTTGTTTTTCATTTCTTTCCTAATATTTTCTAATTTCTCTCAATTTTTTCCAAATTTTTTCGTTTTTTTTTTATTTTATTTTCCGACTTTCTGTTTGTTTCTTAGTTTTTTTCGATTCTTCTATTTTTTTCTCGTTTTTTTCTCATCTTTATGATTTTTTGTTATTTTTTCTGTTTTGTTTCTTATTTGTAAAAAATATATTAAAAATAGCCTCCCGAATTTCGAACTTTGAAATCAAGTCACCATAATTTTAATAAAAGAAACCTAGTTTTCACTAGGTATTATACTAAAATGTTAATTTTAGCAGCATTTTAAAAATAATTATTTTGCAGGTGGCGCCACCTATAAAAAAGTACGTGAACTGTAAAATTGATAGAATAACAGGTTTCTGATGTATTACTTTCCCGACCCACCTCCTAGAAGGGAAAGTATTGTGAACGAGCTAAAAAAAAAAATCTAGATAAAAACAGAAATATCCATTTCGGGCCCCTGAGATGATTAAGACCATTTCCAGATGGAAGTCTGTCTGTCGGTCTGTGTGGGTATGTGTGTATGTGTGTGTGTATTCTTCCACGATAGAGGTTTAGTTTTTGTACGACATCTGTCAAACCGAAGTACCACTAGCAAAAAATGACAGATGCAACATGTTCCGGAATTGGACATGCTATATGTCATTTGAAAGCCCTAGAAAAGCTCTATTGAGAACAGTTAAAATTATTTCTCCAACTGTCACCTGTCAAAAATAAAAAAAATGGTCAAAATTTGAAACTTCAGCATTAAATATCTGAAGAAGTATTAATCCGATTGTGCTGAAATTTGGTATATGGGTTTGGGCTATCTGTCGGAAGAATCAGTTCGTTTTTGTACGAGATCTGTCAAACATAAGTATCACTATCAAAATATGACAGATGCAATATGTCAAGGAATTGGACACCCAATATGTCGTTTGAAAGCCCTTGAAAACTCTATTCAGAACCATCAAAATTATTTCTCCAACTGTGACCTGTCAAAAATGAAAAAATTTCAAAAGTTGAAACTTTAGCAATAAATATCTGATAAAGTATTTGTGGATACTCGTCGGGAAAGTTTTGGGGCGACAAAACCGATTTTTTGTTGGTGATATTCTATGGTTCAAATTATAAATTTTTGAACGTATAAGACTTGTAAATCAAAGCATAAAATGAAATATCTATTACGTGCCGTCTCTAATGGAAGCATAATCTAGTTCCTGAATTAGTTTTTATAGTGATTTTTGATGCCTTTTTTCAGGTTAAATTTTCACAATTCCATTGTTTTTTCAATTTTCTTAATTTTTTTTCCACTTTTCAATATATTCAGAAACTAATTGAATACCATTAGAACATTATAAAAGCAAATTCGCATATATTTCTTGCCCGGATAGTCCGTCTTATATTTTCAAAAATTTCCCTATGCTTATCTATTTGCTAACGCCTCCTTAATGGACCGAGCTGTATGTATATCTAGAAACCAAAATAAAACTCTTCACCATTGTAGTGCTCAAGACATTAGGCCGTTTCCTAAGCTAAAAAAGGTTAATAAAAATGTCTCTAGATAATACATATACACCTGATAAAAATATATTAGAAAAAAAGAGAAACAAAAACAAGAAAAGGAGAAAATAAAACAAGAAAGAAAGTTTGGATCAGTAAAAAGAAAAATCACTGATATCAAAAATAAGTCTTTGTCTCCAGCAAAATCCAACGTAAAATTGAGAAAGTCTATTAAATGGGATGGATGTAGCTCATCCGACTCTGCTTTAGAGGATGAAATGGAAGATCAGAAATAAAGTAATGACACAGATTCTGACATAGATGTAAATTCTGAATGCGATGATGTGCCCATTGAAGCAATTGAGGTCGGTGACTACATTTTAGTGAAGTTTTCCAATAAAAAGTTAGTTAGAAATTTTGTGGGGATCGTTAAAGAACAGATTTCTGACCAAGTTTCTACGTCTCAAACCTCAGTGCGGTTTCTATTTTCCGGATGTCGAAGATATCTGCTCCATATTTAGAGCCGACATAATACGCAAACTTCCCAAACCAGCAGCTACGAAAGGGACGTCCAGGCAGGCGTCTTATCTTAAATTTAACATATCTTTTTTCCAATATAATATCCAGTAAAACTAATGTTTCGTTATGTTTTATGATCAAGAATATATTTTACCTAGCAACTTATTGCTTATGTCCAATTCTACCCCTTCGACGTCCAATTCTACCCTATACCGGAGTAGATTTGGACAAAGGCATCAGTCAACTAAAGTGTATTTTATTCAGTACTGATATTTTTATTGGTTTAGTTCCTTTAACAATCGTGTGACCAACATATTTAGCAACTAGTTTTCATAGTTAGTTTTACTAATTTTTAACCGCTTAAAAAAATATTCACAATTGAAAAAATGTACCCAAATCTGCCCCATCCTCTCCTACTATTTCCCGTCTAATTATTTTAGTTATGTAATCCAGATTTTATGTTATAACTATTACTCAAGGAAGTTGGAAGACATCTCATTAAGTTCATTTAACTGACTTGTCGTTAACTGGTGAAATGTTATTAGATTAAAGACAAATAACAACGACAATATTATACATGTCGTAGTGGTCCTTTTGGCACAATGGGCGCTCCTCTTTGCCAAGACATCATTGTAATTTTCTGCTATCTTTGTGAGAAATATGCATGAATTTACACTAGGGAATATGTTTTCATATAAATAGATTTCGCTCGTTGTTAAGTTAGTACAATGAATCTACATCGGCACAGGTCTTAGAATTCGATGTAACTTGCAAAGAACTTTCTGCTGTTAATATTCTCGAGTTGCGTCTCTAGAGAATTACACTGGGTAGTGCAATGTACTGATTTTAAACTATATTCTTACAGGGTGAAAATTATATTGTGTCAAGTATAAGATTACTACATTGGATTTGTAGTATCACAGTAGTTTTAAGATTTTTTGTTAGTTAAGATAAGAAGTTTAGTTAGTTTGGATACATCTAAAGTAAGTGACATTTACTTGGCAAGGAATCACCGTATTAGGTTTTAAATCTATTGGATTTGCTTCACTTCAAATTAAAGATAAAAGACTTTCTTTATCCAGCTAATAATGTTAATTTTTTTTAAATGGTAGGTTTTTACTAGAAAAATTGGTTAACTAGAGAACAAACTAAGCCAATGTCGTCTTTTTATTGATTTCTCAAAATAAAGTTTAGAACCTATTCATTTCTCGTTCTTCTTAATGGTAAAAAATGCATGTCTACCAGATGGGCATTAGAAAAAAATAAAAGAAAAATATGAAACAACATCATAAGTGCAACAAAAATTTTGTGCGGTCGCGGGATCCAAATCGGGAACTAATTTCCATATTTAATTTACTTACTTCAGAGCTGAGTAAGTTATTGAGATTATCCTATTAGTGTGTTTGTGTGTGTCTGTCTGTGAGAGGTCTCATGGTCGTTCCACCAGACCGAGTTACTTTAAACTTCGTAAGTAGATACATGAGGATCATACATCGATCAAGTTTAAATTTGAGCCATGTAGGTCAAAGTGGACTGTAGATGTGGAGGTTAATCTGAAGTAAATTTTCTTTCAGACGTTTACACCTATAGTTTTACTATTTTTTTCTATTATCCCTTATTTGTCTCTATTTTTTCCCACTCTTTCCCATTTTTTATTATTATTTACTATTTGTCCCTATTTTTCCTATATTTTCCCATTTTTTGCCTCTTTTCTGATTTTTTCCTATGTTTCACCATTTTTCATTATTTTTTCCTATTTTCCGCTATTTTTCCTTATTTGTCCCTGTTCAAACCTATTTTTTACTATTTTCTCTATTTTTCGCATCATTTTTCCTATTTTTCTATATTTTTTCTCTATTTCCTAACTTTTTTGTATTTTGCACTATATTTCTCTTTGTTTTTCGATTTTTGCCTATTTTCTATATTTCTTTTATTTTCTCCTATTTTTCATTATTTTTTCCTATTTTCCCCTATTTGTTCCTATTTGTATATGTTGTAATGAAATATTTTTATGAATTTTTTTTGAATTTTATGAACATTGTTTATTGTTAAAAAAGTGGATTTTATAGAATTTATTGATAATAATTGCTATATAAGATATGCTAAATAAACAATTGTGGAATATGAAAAATCTTATTTTTATTTTTTCGAACATAATTATTATTATTATTAGTATGAAAATAAAAAAAATATTAGAAAAAGATATTAAAAGAAAATTTAAGTAATTAGGTTAAGGGCAGGATTTAAAATATTTTTTTAATTAAGTAAGAAAAATTTTTATTTAGGGAAACATAAATATAAATATAAAATAAATAAATAAATTTTTTGGATTATCACGAAAATTTTTATAGAAAAAAAAATTGTATTGAATGTTGTAAAGATTTAAAAGGCTAAAAAAAAATAATATACCAGTTAAAACAACATGTGGTTTTTTTTTTTAATATTTTTTTTTTCAAAATACAAAGAAAGACGTTTTAAAATAAAGGTGATCACAAAAAAGGTAAGAAGATTATGAAAATTATATAAAGGCTATTGAGAAGTGGATAAATTTCACTAGAATATTATCCAGAAAATACACACTGATTCATATTTGTTTTAAAATTAATAATATTAATCTTTCAGTTCATGCTAATGTCTATTATTTTATATTTGAATATTTTATAATCTAAAAATAGATTTAAAATCAACACAATATTATTCCGTCTTTCTCTCAGACTTTTTTCCGTCAACTTGCAAAATGCTGTTGCTATGCAAGCTTATCTTTCTCTCATATTATCCCATCATTATAAGAGACAGAAAATATAGATATGTTTTCTTCCCGCTACGATGCTTAATACAAGGCTAGTTACATACCACGTCACATGTCTCCTACAAATAAAAAACCACCAAACTCCGTTAAAATTTAGAGCACACTCATCTCTCGCATCCAGACAGTGAATCAATTCAGTCATGCATTTAATAGAGCAAAAAAGTTTCTTCAAATAAGTAAAACGGTGCGTAATTCATAACAAAAAGTGTAAGTAGTTTTTACAGTGAGTGAAGTGATTGGTGATTGAGTACAATGTAAATATTCATGTTTCGGTTTCATATTTTAACTTAATGTGCCGCTTTATGATTTTTCTGTTCATGTTCGTACTTGGAAAAAATGGAAAATTCCAATTTCAAATACCATTTTTATTTTAATATTCATATTGGTTTAACTTCTACCAAAGAAGTTTGGTCCTTCGAAATCCCAGAATTTATTTTATCACGTTCGGAGTCTAGTATTCTTTCAACAGTTATGAATACTAATATTCAAAATTCGTTTAAGAAGAAACCTTTAAAGAAGGAAATATCAAGTTAGTTAGAATATTCAATTTAAAGCAATTTAAAAAAGAGTGAAAATAACAAGTTTGAAAAGTTAAGAAATTTGGAGAAGAAGGAAAATATAAAATTAAATAATTCAAGTTATATGGTGATAATCAGAAGAGAATGAAGAGTAATCAGTTTCTTAAACTGTAATGTTTATTTTTTTTTTATTTCATAGAACCCACCCAAACTTGGGATTATTTTTTTTTTGGTATCCCATTTTTCGTATTTTTCCCAATTTTTTCCAATTTTTTACAATTTGTTGCTACGTTATTTTATTTCACCCTCCTCTTTTACCCCTTTTTTTTCAATTTTTTCCCATTTCCCCTTATTTTTTCCTATTTGGCTCTATTTTGCGTTATTTTTGTTTATTTCACCTTATTTTTCCCTATTTTACTTTATTTTTCAATATTTTTTATATTTTTTCCTATTTTCCCCTATTCTTCGATTATAAAATTGCAATAATTTCGTTGTACGCGTCGGCGTCGTATTCAATATTCATCCACTCTATCCAATTTGCGATTCTACCTACCATGCAAAATAACCATAATAATCAAAGTAATTATTCACATTTTAAATCAATAATGGTTTCTAAAGAACGGATAGTTACTTTTTCAACATCTCTATTTTTCGATACGTTACAATTTCTGAGTGTTAATTCCTACCGCTGGCCGCGTTAAGAAACTTTGTTATAATAAGACAGATAATTTTAACACTTAACACGTTAACTACATTAGTGAATATGTATTACATTCAATGGGATGCTTGTACATGCACCCGTGATCATGTACTCCTGAATTATATTAGTGATATCTAGAAGAAAATGAAATAAATATTTAAACATGTCGGTTAATTATTGCAACTCTTTAATAAATAATGATTTATCAAGTTGGGTACCAAGTCGTTATGATACTTAAGTTTGAATAATAAAAAATTAAATATTTATTATTAGTGAGTCAGCTGTTTGAATTTGAAAATTAAAATATAATTTATGATAATTACAATTTCCCTATACTTACTTTAAGACTCTATTTGTAGCAATCGTTAGCTCATTTTTTACTTTAATCACCATCTTAAATTATAAATTCGGATAATATGGCTAAAAATTACTGGTCCCTAATAATAAAGAAACTTATAGGAGAGTAAGAAAACAAGTTCAAATTGATACGTTTAAATCCAACCATTTAAATGACTTTTTTTATAAAGTTATCTACTTTATCTGATTTGGACACATTAAATTTTCTTGACCCATTAAAACTCCGAGTGGCTAGTTTTTCTCCATGCTTTAACTGAAGTGGAAATCGTCAATGTAATACATACTCTGAATAATTCGTCTTGCACAGGTATCTATGGATTCTCGGGCAAAGTGATAAAAACACAGCACTATTCCTGCTTGAACCAATAACTTCCCATATTAACGACGATTTTAGTAAGGTTATCTTCCCGGATGAATTCAAAATATCTAAGGTTATTCCTAAATACAAAAAGAAGTAAAACAATACCTGGGGTCCAATTCCTGAAATTTACGTTAACTGCCGCATTCGCTACGTAACGTATGGTAGTTAACGTATACGAAAACAATTTAGTATTCCTGAACAGCATTCGGTAACGGCGAGTCTTATCGAATGTGTTAACGAAGAGTCTTTGATTAATTTATAGTGTTAACCAATGAGGATAGAGAATACCATAGGTGGTATCACTGAACATGTAAAAATATTGACATCGGCATGTCAAAAAAGAAATTAAAAATAGTGTTGTTTATGTTTTGATTGAGCAGAAACAACTAAAACTAAACATGGAAAAGCGTGGTGCACGAATAAGTGAAAAGCAACATGATTTCTTGGTGGAGTTTATGTCCAGTCACCCAGACTTGGCCACTGGTAAATTTAATAATAGATTTACGGCATTAGTGGTAAAAAAACTGTGGCAAGACATTGAGTTAGAATTAAATTCAATGCCAGGAGCCAAAAAAGATTGGAAACAATGGCGAAAAGTAAGTATCTGTTTAGTCTATATAGCATATTTGTACCGTGCGGCTAAATAGTCAAATATTCTTTTCTTAGTAATGATTTCCTAACTTTCATTATCATTATATTATAGCTCTATAATACTTAAATTGATAGCTTGCAGTATAATAATTATCTAGCAATGAGTTTTTCTAATTGCAAATATAAAAATAATTTTTGCATTTCAGTCATGGGCTGATATTAAATCAAAGGTCAAAACAAAAAATGCCCGAATAAAAGCGTATCAGAGGGGAACTGGTGGCGGAGCACCGTCAAATGATATCCTCACTAAGTGGGAAGAGAAGGCGATACATGTGATGTGTCCAACAGCCAGCCTAGGTCATCCGTCTATTTCGGAATCAATTATTGATTTTGTAAGTAATAACTATCTATTTGAAATATTTTATTTAAAAAACTTAAGGGTAAAAACAGACTGAGCGATTATAATATAGAAATATTTTGATCACATGTATTATTATTCTTGTTATAATGAATTTATTATATTATGCTTTTATGAGTTTTTAAAAAGATTTGTTATTTATTTAGGATTTCGAAGACGGAATGCAGGTAGAACCTTCAATTATAGAAGTGGATAAAAATGTGAGTGTAGAACTGCAGGATCACACTTACACACAAGATGTAGATGTAGTAGATCAGCCACCAGTTCCTAAAAGTAGGATTTACAAAAATAAAACCTTAAGATTTTTATTTAATTAATGAACTTATTTTTTAGTTTTAGTTACTCGCAGACAGCAGCTCGATAAGTCTGTTAAGGCCACAAATGATTTAACGGCCACATCAAAAAATAGAAATGATATTTTGGAGAAATATTATTCCGAAAAATTAAAATTATTAAAGGAAAATAATAAAACGGAATGAAAATGGATTGATTGAGGAAAAAAAACAATTTAAAAAAATCTGATGTGGCCAGCACATGACCTCTCGCCATTTTTGAATCAAAAATTTACAGGTTGACACAAAAAAGTATGAAAAAAAATTATATTTTTGTAAATCTGGCAACAATGGCAAAAGTTTCGAAAATTTTAATGAGATGAAAATAAACTATAGGGTATACAAAATATGTGTGTAAAACTTTATTGCCGTTTTGTATAATAATGGCGTCATCACCCATAGCAACTGCCACTTCCGGTTGTGCAATTGGCACCAAAATCTAATCAGATCTAATCTAGGGTATCAGAATCCTGTATGCAAAATTTCAAATTTTTTTATTCAGTAGTTTTTGAGTTATCGTTACTACAACATCCATCCAAACACACACACTAACACACACACACACACTAACACACACACAGACACACTAACACACACACACACAGACATCATCGCGAAAATATTAAAATCGTATTCTAGGGACCCCAAAACGTGTTTATCAATTGAAAACTCACTACCCAATTTTTAGCATGATTCCTATACCTCTCTTATCTGAAGGGCGAGAGGTAAAAACGGGAAATCCAAATTTATGAAAAACAAAATGTTTTATTGGAAAAAATTTCCTCAACATAAATAGCTTTATTAAAATGACCATTAATAATTTGGTTTTGTTTTCTCCTACCAGCTGCTAATTCTGGATTTATTCTTACTCTGGCCCCTCTATCACCAAGTTCTTGGACTTCATCATTTACAACAAAATTGTCAATACCAAAGTCATTGATTTCATCCTCATCCTCTGGATCGGGGATATTATGTTGTAAACACATATTATGCAACACAACACAAGCTTTAATTATATTTGAAGCAACATGTGGTGAATAATGCAAAACACGATGCTTAAGCAAACATCGGAATCTCATTTTAAGTAATCCGTTACACCTTTCTATAATACTTCTTGTGGATCTGTGGCAGACATTATATCTACTTGCATTAGTATTTGGTAGAGGTTCAATTTCTGTTGGTATAAATTGACGATCTGGTAACTCAAATGGATCATCCCTGGCATGATAAATTCGAGGTGGTAAATCTATTTCTACTTCAGCTTCAATGATATTGTTTATTGCCTGTAAAGCGCCGAATTCTTCTATATCATCCATATTCAAAATAAAATGTCACTTCAGTCACTGTCAAACACACATAAATTGAGTGATAATGAATAAATCTGAACAGTTAAGGCGGCCATACACGCTCCGGTTTGCCTGAGAGGTCTGCCTGCATAGTCTGGCCTGTGCAGGCCGACCGGAACATGTTTCGTAAAACCTGCACATTTATTGTAGACTGTACAGTTGACCAGAGTTAATATCGAACAACATATATTGGCCTGTGCCAGAGTTGCGCAGATAGCTGCGTAATGGTTCATTTTTTATTATTCACTGAAGATAAAGTGAGATTTTAAATTGAAAGTTAGTTTTGTGTTTACATTATGATTACTGTTTTTGTTTTGTGTGTTTTCTTGTAAATAATTAGGTACTTATTTTATTAGAAATATCTAAACGTTCCCTAAAAAGAGTAATTGAAGATTTTATAAAAGCTTACAAGATAGCGACCTGTCTGTGGTAAGTGAAAAGTAAAATTTATCATAATAGGGGGATAAAAGACGCAGTCTATGTCAGACTGCAATCAATTTTAAAAGAATTGACGTAGAAAAAAATTAATATTTTTAGAAGTAGCATAAGGAAAGAAAAAAAGAAATATGAATCCAGTGATGACGTTTACTTCATTATCATTATTTTGAATTTTTGGGAGATCAAGATTCGCCTAGACCATCTGTATCCAATATTGATGAAGAAACAGATTTACAGGTAATAATAACAAATAATGTCTAAAGAGCTACTATATTTCAAATTATATTTTTAAGAAACATGTACATAAAAAAACGAAAATTTCTTTAAAATCATTTCCCTGATACCGCCGTTGTAAATATTGAAGAGGTAATATCATAGCTTTGTGTATGTAATGCATAAGTTGCCATAACTATTTGTCTTATATTTTCTACCGTGGCATTAATTTGTATATAAAATACACGAAATCTCGAAGACAAAATGCCTAAGGGATTTTCGATTATACGCACGAGACAGACGGGACCTGTACAGGTAACCTGTGCAGTATCGAAAATTGATTTTATACCTGCGCCAGAGTACTGCCCTATGGTGTACCGGAGCGTATGTAGGACTACTTACCTGTACATGTTGCAAATCAAACATTCAGTTCAATGTTTCGTTTTTGAAGTAGATTGGTTTCGTTAGTGGTTGCGGTTTAAAAAGTTTAAGATTAAGAAAAACGAAGAATATTGACAGATTTTATAAAGTTTTAGAAATCTTTAAGTTACAATCTCAGTTCGTTTAATATTTGCATAATTGTTTTCGTTTTGTCTTGCATCTTGCATGTTTTTTTAAAACCAATACGAGGCCTAGCATTGCCAACGCGTCGTCATCTTTCAATGTCATTGTCATTGTGATTCCAGAACCTCTGAAAATTCACCACAGCATGTGTGGGTCATTTAGCTCTCCGACCTACCTATACAGTTTTGTCTGTAGTGGTATAACTACACACGTCCACCGTAACGTGAGTGGTCTGCTTATCATTCTGCATAATAGCCAATTCGATTTTAGTCCCAATTGTTCTACACTATATTAAGGTTCTGGTCGAGGATTTTGAGAATGGTCAACATACTATAGTGGTGATGTGCGATATCAGCTGGGCTTTCGACTGTGAGTCTCAGAACAATCTGTTGAGAAAACTATATAGTTCTACGATATCCGGGGAAATGCCTTGTTTTTTACCTCTCGCCCTTCAGATAAGAGAGGTATAGGAATCATGCTAAAAATTGGGTAGTGAGTTTTCAATGGATAAACACGTTTTGGGGTCCCTAGAATACGATTTTGATATTTTCCCGTGATGTCTGTGTGTGTGTGTGTGTGTGTGTGTGTGTGTGTGTGTGTGTGTGTGTGTGTGTGTGTGTGTGTGTGTGTGTGTGTGTGTGTGTGTGTGTGTGTGTGTGTGTGTGTGTGTGTGTGTGTGTGTGTGTGTGTGTGTGTGTGTGTGTGTGTGTGTGTGTGTGTGTGTGTGTGTGTGTGTGTGTGTGTGTGTGTGTGTGTGTGTGTGTGTGTGTGTGTGTGTGTGTGTGTGTGTGTGTGTGTGTGTGTGTGTGTGTGTGTGTGTGTGTGTGTGTGTGTGTGTGTGTGTGTGTGTGTGTGTGTGTGTGTGTGTGTGTGTGTGTGTGTGTGTGTGTGTGTGTGTGTGTGTGTGTGTGTGTGTGTGTGTGTGTGTGTGTGTGTGTGTGTGTGTGTGTGTGTGTGTGTGTGTGTGTGTGTGTGTGTGTGTGTGTGTGTGTGTGTGTGTGTGTGTGTGTGTGTGTGTGTGTGTGTGTGTGTGTGTGTGTGTGTGTGTGTGTGTGTGTGTGTGTGTGTGTGTGTGTGTGTGTGTGTGTGTGTGTGTGTGTGTGTGTGTGTGTGTGTGTGTGTGTGTGTGTGTGTGTGTGTGTGTGTGTGTTTGGATGGATGTTGTAGTAACGATAACTCAAAAACTACTGAATGAAAAAATTTGAAATTTTGCATACAGGATTCTGATACCCTAGATTAGATCTGATCAGATTTTGGTGCCAATCGGACAACCGGAAATGCAGTTGCTATGGGTGATGACGTCATTACTATACAAAACGGCAATAAAGTTTTACACATTTATTTTGTATATACTATAGTTTATTTTCGTATCATTAAAATTTTCAAAACTTTTACCACTGTTGCCAGATTTACAAAAAAGTAATTTTTTTTCATACTTTCTTGTGCTAACCTGTAAATTTTTGATTCAAAAATGGCGAGAGGTCATGTGCTGGCCACATCAGATTTTTTTACTTTCCCGGACCCATCAAAGGGAAAGTAAGGTGAACGAGCAAAAAAAAATTCAAGATATCGATGGAATTATCCATTTTGAAGTCCCCCAAGACGATTGAAACCATTTCCAGCGTATGGTCTGTCTGTGTGTCTGTGTGTAATCTTCCACGATAACTGCCGAACACTTTGACCAATCAAGTTTAAATTTGGTATGGAGGGTCGGTGTGTGCCTAGAATGCGACCATTGCATTTTGATTTAAATTGGTACAGTAGAAGGTCCTCAAGACATTGATTAAATACACATGTAACAATTTTTTAGTTTTTTTAAATTTTAAGGACAAACAATACACTTTAGTAGAAAATGTTAGAGTACAAAGTTTTAGAGCATAAAATTCTCTATAACTTTTATTTTAAACTTTTTCCAGAATTTTCAATAGTTGCGCCACTAGAGGGCGCGTAACAAATGTGCATGTAGGCTTTCTCTAGTTTTTCTTGATTTTGAGGACAAACAATACACTTTTGTGCAAAGTGTTGTAGGACCATGTTTTAGAGCATAAAATTCCCTACAACTATTGTCTTAAGCTTTTTCTAGAATTTCCAATAGTTACGCCACTAGAGGGCGCATAAAAAATGTGCATATATGTTTTCTCTATATTTTCTTGATTTTGAGGACAAATAATACACTTTAATGCGAAATCTTAGAGTACAAAGTTTTAAAGCATAAAATTTCCCACAACTCTTGTCTGAAACTTTTTCTAGAATTTCCAGTAGTTGCGCCGCTAGAGGGCGCGTAAAAAATGTACATGTAGGTTTTATCTAGCTTTTCTTGATTTTGAGGACAAACAATGTATTTTAATGCGAAATTTTCTGGTGCAAAAATGTAAAGCATCAAATTTTCTTTAACTTTTATGTTTAATTTTTTATAGAATTCCTCTAGATGGCGAGGAAAATACACATTTAGGATTTTCCATTTTTTTTTAAATTATGCTCTTTAGTGCAAAATGTTTCAGTGCAAAAGTTGTAAAGCATAAAATTCTCTACAACCATTATGAAAATTTTTCCCGAATTTCCAATCATACATGATTTTAGGAGATCCTAATTGTGATATACAACGTGCGCATGCGCAGCTTATGTCATTATCAACATTGAAATATTAATTCCGCTCGCTATTTTTAATATGTTCCATAAATTAATGTAATGCTTAGTATTTTGTAATTAAAATAATAATAATAAATAACATATTCTCTACGGTCGAGCCGGGAAAGTTCTGGGGTGACACAGCCGATTTTTCTAAATCGTACTTAACTAATAGGAAATAAATGGTATTTTTTAATAACGAATATTCTGAAATCTTTATTGTCGACTTTGGTGTATCTTTTCTAGGACCACTTCTGTTAATTTTATATATCAATGATGTATTTCATTAAATGTAACTAAACCTGAATATTGTGTTCAGATTATGCACCCGTGCACCTGGAGGTCAAGAAAGCACCAGGAACGTCATTACTAGGAGTTCCATGAAATTTCATCAGAAATTTACCAAAACTCACTACCCGAGAGTTTTTCGAATAGCTCGTCAAGAATCTGACATTGGCAACCTCTCTCGAGTACCTGATGCCTTGGATGTCCTGACTAATGACATCATCTCTTGTTCTCTACTTTTTTTTAATTTCTAATCAAATTTTAATATTCATATAAATCAGTTGTACTGAAATTTTTTATTGTTATTTACCATATATTATTAAACCAAAAATGATAAACTGATTACCATTAACTCCTGATGATACTAGCGTAGTTTGGTTACTGGTGAGGATATTCTTTAACACAAAATAATATTGAATTCTGTCACACAATTACAATAGGAAAGGTTTGTTTTTTTTTGTAAAAGCAGTTTAATTTAAACAATTCATTTAGTTTAGGTATCTTTAGTCAATTGATATTAATTTGCTGCAATACCAAATTAATAGTAATTATTTTCTTATTTGAACGATAAAAAGTATTTTTTTAAAAATCATTAGAGATGCGAATAAATTCGAAAATAAGTTTCCAATTTAATGTTCTCAATTAAAATTTGTCAATTTATGAAAACACAATTTGAATTTAAAAACATATAAATTTTTAAATTTGCAAACAACGTCCCAGATTTGGGAAAAGCAATTAAATTGTCATCTCGTAGATACTTTGACATTAGGCAAACCAGTTTGAACAGGAAACACGTTGAATCTTGTTTCGGTATTTAAATTATCGTGGTAGACAACTTTTGCAATTATCCAGATATGTTATACGTTCCAAGTGAATTATAGCGGGGCAAATAATGTTTTGGAGTAATTTGGTTTAATTGCTTGAGATTATCAAGGGTCGACGACAATCTTCCAGACAGAGAAACTGGGATAAAGGGGAGATAAACTTTGAATGCACATACTGTATATTTTGAAATAGGCCTGGAATTATTTAAGATTTATTTGTGTCTCTGTAGCCAAGATACCTGAGCCAGGGTTAGAGCTTTTAGGTTCATTAATCGATTGTTTTGAAATTTTTTGAAA
Source organism: Neocrepidodera transversa (assembly GCA_963243735.1). Classification (NCBI taxonomy): domain Eukaryota; kingdom Metazoa; phylum Arthropoda; class Insecta; order Coleoptera; family Chrysomelidae; genus Neocrepidodera; species Neocrepidodera transversa. Next base: position 27,497,907 of record OY725340.1, on the reverse strand, counting down.
TTTTAAGAACAGCATCAAGACTGAATTTATACATAAAAATACCATTTACATTTTTTTTGCCGGAACTTGTACAAAAGATTAAAAAAGAAGGAGGAACTTATATAAATGCAAGATCAAAAACCCTCTCGCCACTTGATTTAAGAATGTGTCATTATCTCATTACCTTGACCAGAAAAAGACCAGAACAGACGTACCTGACCGAGCTGAAGATTAGACTAGACGGAGCTGAAGTACCTGAAGACAAGATCCCACGTGTTCTCTAAGTTGATAAGAGCATTGACGTGTAACCTTGAATTAGCCAAAAATTGTCTGAATAAAGTTTAAATTTCTTATATTTTACATATAAATTTTGTTGATAATGCGCTTAAATGAGTTCTGCTTCTTTAGGAAGACTTTTGTTGGGTAATTTATTATAAATGGCAATAAAATTAACAATCCTGAACGTAATATTTAACAAAAAGATTACTATAGCAAATAGTTTATAATAATCTCTTTACCTCTCGCCCTTCAGGTAAGAGAGGTATAGGAATCATGCTAAAAATTGGGTAGTGAGTTTTCAATGAATAAACACGTTTTAGGGTCCCTAGAATACGATTTTAATATTTTCGCGATGATGTCTGTGTGTGTGTGTGTGTGTGTGTGTTAGTGTGTGTGTGTGTGTGTTGTGTTAGTGTGTGTGTGTGTGTGTGTGTGTTTGGATGGATGTTGTAGTAACGATAACTCAAAAACTACTGAATAAAAAAATTTGAAATTTTACATACAGGATTCTGATACCCTAGATTAGATCTGATTAGATTTTGGTACCAATCGCACAACCGGAAGTGGCAGTTGTTATGGGTTAGGTTGCAATTATTATACAAAACGGCAATAAAGTTTTACACATATATTTTGTATACCCTATAGTTTATTTTCATCTCATTAAAATTTTTGAAACTTTTGCCATTGTTGCCAGATTTACAAAAAAATAATTTTTTTTCATACTTTTTTATGTCAACCTGTAAATTTTTGATTAAAAAATGGCGAGAGGTCATGTGCTGGCCACATCAGATTTTTTGTTAGTAATACTCATAAATATCGATAACGTATTATATTGGACTGAACTCATTATTTTCGTATATCGTAAATGATATTAGGAATATAATCAGAATTGACTAATTTTAGTCACAGGTTTCGGATGTGGTTCTCTTTTTGAGGGCGAATTTAGAATTTAATGCTCGGTTGTCCTTTAATGATAGCGAAATTGAGCTTATGGTTGAATTGTTCAAATTCAACGCCGCTACAACACGCTCTCCGACTGAATTCACTGATATAACAGAAGGCCCCCATTATATCGATCCTTTTCGAATATTCAATTAGAAAATCCACTAATTTATGTGGAAATAATACTGTTTAATAATTAAATTTGGTACAAATGAAAGAAATAATAAAATAATAGATTAGGTAAGAATTTTATCATTGAAAATTTATTTGCAAATGTTTTGAACATGCTTTATTATTTATTATTTATAATTATACATATACGGGTAATACCCATTTAAAGTTTTTACAATGATTAAGAATAAGTTATAAACAGAATATATACATTAGCAGTAGTATTTACGCATAATGCAATTTGCGTTTAAGAGAATATAGAGATATTTTAAAGAAATCGACAGTGTCTTTGTTTCCGTTGTTCATTAATTTTTAGATTATTTATAACTTTTTCTTCATTAAATTTATTTATTTTTTATTTATTTATTGAAATTAGGTTAATTCCAACTTTAATTTTAATTCGGCACATTTCGGAGAATCTTACATAATTAGATCTGTGAAATGGTATAGCAAATAAATCTGTGTTTCTTAAATTACGGATTGGTAATGGAAAAGAAATTATCATGGATAGTAATTGAGGACATTTGATTAAATTATTAAATATTATATAGGAATAGTATATCAATTGCATATCTTCGTTTATCCAATTCTTGAATTTGTATGTTGTCTCATTTGTGTAGCTAAGAACTGTTCTGATCGGATATATAATTTAAAAGAAATATATTTCAAAAATATGTTTTGCACTTTTTCTAAGGAAGTAATATGATTCTGATAAATTGGACACCAAAAATCAATAATTAGTTGTTCTAGACTATACCATCCATAAAGTGGTTTAAAATTATATTTATATCTGATGAATGATCAAATATCATATCCCAATTTATACCAGTTAAGGAGTAATTTAACCCATTATAGTCCCCTTTGTTAAAATTATAACTTATAATATTTTCTAAATGAGCGATTTCTTCAAAAATTGTTGAATCACAAGGCACCAATATATCATGAGCTACCTCAACAAATGTATCTCTGATTTTAGTGTAGGCTAAATCTAACATTATATTATGGCAATTTTTTATCCTATTCACCTGATACAAATTATGAAGGGCGAATGTGTCACAAATTTTGTGAGCACAACTATAATTGGTATTACAACTTATTATAGAAACCGCCAAATCATCATTTTCCCACTGAATTTTTGGCAAGTTGTAATCGCCTATACCAATACGATATTTTTCTCAATGTTTTCTTCAAGTATTTTGTCAACATTACCACAGTGATTCTCATTAAGGTCTATTGGAGGTGATGGAGGAATGTAGACACCACCTATGATTATTTGTGTACTACCAACTATGATATTTACAAATAAATCTTCAACATTAGTAGAATATGATACAGTAAACGCAAAATCTAAAGAACCAAGGACGCGCATTTATAATGCTACGAACACGCCTACCGATGAATAGAATTGTATAGTTTACCTAGAAAGTGGTAAACCAGGGGCGCGTATATTTTAAGACATTTAATAACACCAGTCACTTTAACCAAAACACAGAAACAAGAAACAAACAATGATCTAGTCGTTACACTATACGCTACTGACCGTAAGCAAGGACCAGGTTCAAATTGTGAACGCCCCGCCCGTTCACAATTTGAACGAACTTGAGCATTTGCGCTGGTTCTTTAGATTTGGCGTTTACTGAACCATACTAGTAGAAGATATGTATTTATGAACACAAATCATTACCCCACCTCCGCGTGTACTTGTTGAAGATGAACGATCCTTTCTATTATGTCATATTGAGAATTGTGCACACCCATTAACATTCTGGTAGTTTACTTTAAGATCAGTTTTTTTTATTGCCCGTGGTAAATAGTTTTTTTGGACTGAAACCTGAAACTATCATAGGGATACCACGTACATATTAGGATCGTTCATCCAATATATTGACATTGCCTAAATTATTAATTAATATTAGATAATATGTACTGTTGGTCAACCTCTTCTATGGTAGCACTTTTTACCTCTCGCCCTTTAGATAAGAGATGTATAGTAATCATGCTAAAAATTGGGTAGTGAGTTTTCAATGGATAAACACGTTTTAGGGTCCCTAGAATACGATTTTAATATTTTCGCGATGATGTCTGTGTGTGTGTGTTAGTGTGTGTGTGTTAATGTGTTAGGGTGGATGTTGTAGTAAAGATAATTCAAAAACAATTACATTAAAAAATTTGAAATTTTTCACACAAGATTCTGATACCCTAGATTAGATCTGATTAGATTTTGGTGTCAATCGGACAACCGGAAGTGGCAGTTGCTATGAGTGATGACGTCATTACTAACTAAAATGGCAATAAAGTTTTACACATATATTTTGTACACACTATAGTTTAATTTTCGTATCATTAAAATTTTCAAAACTTTTGCCATTGTTGCCAGATTTACAAAAAAGTAAATTTTTTTCATACTTTTTTGTGCCAACATGTAAATTTTTGATTCAAAAATGGCGAGAGGTCTCCCAAAGATTGTTGAAAAATGGTTGTGTTATACTAATAAAAACCAGTTATAGAACTCTGTGTATAAAAGGAATAGAGAGCAGAGCATTAAGTATAAAATATTTTAGTTTTTTGTCAAAAATTAATTTCCTAATGTTGTATTGAAGTTACTAAAATTTTACCAAAATACTCGATTAATTCTTGACAAATATTAAACCGCGATATATTTCATTTTAATAATTAGTAATTCCGTTTTTATCTAATTAATCATATAGTACAAATATGTATAAAATATAACGAATACGGTCAAACGCGATCATTGGTATAATTAAATCTCCGTCCGAAAGATGGAGTACGGTGAGATTATCACTACAAAATCACAATTTAAACGAGTGATATTGCTTCGTTAAGTTTTATATTCAATAATAGAGTAACTATCTATACCTCAAATCTAACTCAAACATCTCAGAACTAAAAAAATTGTCGAAATTCCATTGATAATGATCATGAACGTTACTCAACCTAAAATAGCACTAAAAACAAGCACTCATCTTGAAAAATTAAAAGGTATTATTCTAATTTTATTGTTTCTAAATATTCAAAATTTTTTTTATTTTCAAATATAGATCATAATTACGAATCACGATAGAGCCTGGATAAATTTCACAGCAATATTATCCAGAATTTACAAACTAATTTCTCTTTCTTTTAAAATTAATATATTTATTATTTCGGTTCATACTTTTGATCATCACTTAACAATTTATTATTCTAAAATCTAAAAATAGATTCCAAATCAACAAATTTCATCAAATATCTGTCCACGTCATTTATTGCGTGATGTAAAATGGTATAGCTATACCAAAAGAATTATGTCTAGACAAAACCGTTGAAAAACTAATACTCATCTCTTTCTATATATCATTCTCGTAGAGAGCGACAAGCGCAGTTGCATCCGAATATGGATATCGCGCCAAATTATTGTCCACATATTCATTAGCTTCTTGATCGTTAGGGAGAATAGTCGTCTCCCGGCGAGAGCTTTTCAATTTTAATTATTATGATTAGGCTTCCAGATCGCCGATGAGAATGTGTCTCACGGCGAGAGCTTTTTATTTTACATACTGAACAGTCTGAGATTTCAAATTAATAAGTGTTAATAATGTTTATTTTAGTTTATTGAAATTAGAGCTATGCTCTACACGTTGTGTTAAAAAAGTGATAATTCAATTTATATTTTCATTTAATAAATGGATGAGAAAATAAACCTTAAAAATAAATACAATCGATTCTTTGTGTTAAATAATGTATCTGATGTGCTAATCAGACTGGTCCTTCGAGAGCTAGTAAAACAAATTCCAAATGGATATGAGTTCTTAATTCATATTTATTCAGAGCCCAAACACAAAACTTAAACAAACAGTCTGATTTCTGATCTGATCAGATACATCTCAGAAGGTGGATTACGATCGTCTCAAATTTATCGTTGAGTTTTCCACACTTGACCAATTTGAACAAGGTTTACAATCAAGTGACAAGTACAGTTTAAATTTTGTTCATTCAAATAACAATATATTTCGTTTAATCATTTTCAGTCAAAATAATCCTATTGAGTCATACAAACGACACAATTTATTTTATACAAATAATATTTCGTAAATATAACTAAGCTACATCAACCAATATGATATTATTTATTCAAATAACCTATTTCTCTATGTGCATTATTTTTTATTTAAGATTAAGCAATCAACTAAAGAACACTAAAAACAGTAAGTTACTTGCGCCACGGTATATTATTGTTTTATGTTGTTTTATTTATAGATTTGTTTTTTATTTTTACCTCTCGCAATTTAGGTAAGAGAGGTATAGGAATCATGCTAAAAATTGGGTAGTGAGTTTTCAATGAATAAACACGTTTTAGGGTCCCTAGAATACGATTTTAATATTTTCGCGATGATGTCTGTGTGTGTGTGTTAGTGTGTGTGTGTGTTAGTGTGTGTGTGTGTGTGTTAGTGTGTGTGTGTGTTAGTGTGTGTGTGTGTGTGTGTGTTTGGATGGATGTTGTAGTAACGATAACTCAAAAACTACTGAATAAAAAAATTTGAAATTTTGCATACAGGATTCTGATACCCTAGATTAGATCTGATTAGATTTTGGTGCCAATCGCACAACCGGAAGTGGCAGTTGCTATGGGTGATGACGCCATTATTATACAAAACGGCAATAAAGTTTTACACATATATTTTGTATACCCTATAGTTTATTTTCATCTCATTAAAATTTTCTAAACTTTTGCCATTGTTGCCATATTTACAAAAATATAATTTTTTTTCATACTTTTTTGTGTCAACCTGTAAATTTTTGATTCATAAATGGCGAGAGGTCATGTGCTGGCCACATCAGATTTTTTATAATTGATAAACCTTTTTGAATATATTAAATTTTATATCGTTTAATAAAAAATATTTAATATCAATTATGTCAACTCTACTCCTCTCATCTCAGTTAGTCGATTCTGTCAGGATTCTATAATGGTAAATATATATTTTTTTTAACTACATATATCATTGATTGATAATAATAAATAAATTTTAATTTTTTAACTTGTTTTATTATAGCAGGAAACTTTAATTTTTTTTTATAACATAAATTTAAAATATAATCTTTGTCAAAAATAATTAAACTGAGCAACTATATGAATTGCCTCTCGGTTACCCTCAATTCATGAATATGATTTTTATGTTGCCTATGCAACTTTAAAATTTTTCAATAAATTTACAACGAGAAAAATTGGCTGTATATAAATTTTTGGCACCATTCAGAAATACGTATTTCTTGGATAACTCTTAAGAATATTGTATATTATAACCATAAAATTCTAATGAAATGTGAAAACATGGCCACACATATCAATTATCAAATAAAATTATAATTACCAAATATTTATGGTAAGTATTACTTTATTAATTATCCTTAGTATTATACCTTTTATATATAAATTTTTTTATAGTTGCTTGCTAATTTTCTAAATTTTTAGCACATACAACCGCTGTATTAAATCAAATTACCATTTCCATACACCAGGATTCCGATTAAATCTTCTATTCTCGTACTTCAGAATTCCAATTATAACAAATAATAACAAATAAAGAAATTTCTTGATGTATTTGGCACTTTATTTCACATGTAGGTAAGTTGAACTTAATTTTTACTATTTAAAAACTAAATACATCTCAATTTACACCATGTAAATATGTAACTTTATACATTTAAACTATATATTGTTATGATTTTCTTGTTTTGAGAGTTAATTTTTATCTAGTTTTTCTTTTATTTTTAATTTTAAATTTTGTTGGGCGCCATTAAAGTGAATTTTTTAATTTGTCTGAAATTTGATTTAATTTTATTTTTAAGAGCAATGAGTTTCTTTAATCTCAGGAAGGGTTCATTGATTTTAAGCAGAAGAATTTTATTCTTCTGTTTCAAAAAGTTTTTTTTTTAATTGTATTTAAATAAATAACCAATTTTTATCAAACGTCTTGTCCTGACGTAATTAGATTTTTTTTATCTATTGACAATTACGACTCAAAAATACTGCCTTACCAACGGCGAGTTCGTGACACTATAAAACCAACACAGCTGATATGGAGAAAATGGCCGACATGAATAAAATATTTCCAAAGCTATGTTGATTTTATATCTCTAAATTCAGTAGGTGAGTTTCTTATTTAATTATTATTTACAACCTATGTTACTAAATTAAAAAATTTTATATTAATTTTATTTTCATTACTGGTTTATAACATCAGAAAAATTTGTTTTTAATGTGAGTTTTATATTTTACTTTTTTATATATTTTTATTTTTAAGGAAACTTTTTATTACCTTTACTGATACACTTCACTGAAAGCTTCTATCTTCCTCTGTGTTTGAAAGCTACTTCGAGCTCAGATGGATTTGAATCGATCCTTATCAAAACCTGAACAAAATGTTCTTTCTTCTGAGTAAGTCGTTTAATTTTTATTTATAAATTATCTTATAATTATTATTTACACTTCTTCTTGTTTAAAAGAATATTTGTTTTTATTTCATTTATTTACTTTTCATTCTTTTTAATTTTTTTTTTTTTAGCTCAAAAATCCCAACTCAACAACCTCTTAGTTACGTCACAAGCAACGGATCAAAGCCAAGAATATTTGATTAAAAATTATTTCAATGGACCAATCAAAATGATTCATTATAAAATAACTTAAAATTTGGATTTTTAATTACAACATTGTAATTATTTGGATGTGTTTATTAAAATTGTATATAAAATTTACTTCCTGGAATTATTTTGAAATTTTTGAACCTTTTTTTTAAACAAAATACTCCATTGATAGGTAAGTTTTTTAATTTATTATTTCTACCAATCATGATGCTTACATTTTTGGCACAGCTTAATTAACCTACATTATTAAGGTGGCAGATTACCATTAAGGTATGGTAATTTATGTACATGATGTTATTTTCTTTTATTGTCAACAACATTTTATATTTCATTGGTTTTTATTATTATTTTGAATTTTATACAACAAAATTTAATTATTCTTTATTTCCATATTAATATATTACTTTTATATCTTCCTATAATAATTGTGACGTTTTTTTTTATATTTTGACTATTTTTACTCAATTTTTCTTGTTTCTAAAATATTTTTGCTAATACTTCGTTTCATTTTCAAAATGGACTCTCGTGTTAATTTTTCTAGATGTTATTTTGTTTCTTTTTTCTTTTAGCTCAATTTAAAAATATCAAAATGTACATCTTCCAATCAGAATTTTGATGTCATAAATAATGAAGTTTGATTGGATAGAGAAATTTATTTTAAATGTGAATTATAAAAAAAAAACATCATTAACTTAATAAAACTAATTTCATTTTGATTTAATTAAAATAATTTTCTTGGAATTTCATCATTATCAAAAGTATGTTTACTTTATTTACTTTCATAGAAATCAACAATTTATCTATAATTATCTGTCTGTGACATATGCTGTTAGTTTAATTTTATTTGCATTTTTTATAAATACAGGGTGATATTTTGGTTATTTAAATTTATATTAATTTTATTTTATCCAAATTTGGTTACTCAATTTTATTAAATTTATTAATTGTAAAATTTTCTTATTTTATTTTTTTTCGATATTTATATATCAGTACAATATATACCTATATTGAAATGACCTACATATACTACATCTGGTCGTCAGAGCTAACTCTCTCACGTCTCAGTAGAAGTGAAGATGTTATGATTCTCTTAAGAATACCGTTGGTTCCATTTAAATAGAGCTCTCTACTGAAAGATAGACAATGTGATTAGCTACCCAGAGAGAGATGCTTGACCAGAGGCTCTGACAGCTAGGAAAAATCAGTCGTGCCGGATCTGGTAATCTAACCACCACGCCAACTTGGAAGTCATGTCTGCATCGTCCGAGCACACCAGACTACCACGTCACCGAATTGTACATCATTTTCTTCCTCACCGAATTATTGTTGGTATTAAATGAAGAGAATTATTATTACTTTTCACATTTTTGATTTTATGAAATTAATTATTTGTGAGTTTTGATTTTTATCAGCGAACATCAAGGTACTCAACCCAGTAGGATAAGTAAAGCCCAAAATTCCGGCCTCTGGCGCTTCGTAGATACCATAACGATACCTGGAGTATTAAATCTTTACTGACGCTGCCCAGAGTAAATGGTCTGTACACTATAAATGGAAGTTGGAGCTTGATGTAACTCGTTATTAATAGATTGAGTGACTACGTAAAGAGCGTTACAATGTGCGGTATTGCCAACTTGGTAAATTTTATTTATTTTTAATTATTACGACTAGTTGTAAAATAGTGTATGCAACTTACTCATATTTATTGTGACACTCATTTATGGCTGGTGCCGTTATAGTCATACTCGTGTCTTAATAGTTATCATTAAATACTCATTGGACAATCTTTTGTAGTATTATTTTGGTGTAAACATTTTTGTATTATCTATTGAGGCAAGAATAAGTGGACAAAAAATTAAACAGAGGAGATTTTACTGAACATTTTCCGTATTCTATTTCGAGAAATTCACTCGTCATTTATTTAGATTGAAAATAAGTTGTGATCGACATGGCATACAAAATAGAGTAATTCTCAGTAATTATCACATTGTCGGTTTAGGATTATGGTGCATTTGCCTAACAATGTATTTAATGGTCTATCTTGTTGACGATGGTTTGCTTTAGGCCACTGCATTTGTTATTGTGACAGTTCGTATAAATCATTTGGTCGGTTACATGTTGTGCGCTTCTATTACGTCAAGATCCATTGAATGATAACGCTGTTGTTTGAATATTCATAGAAAAAAATACAAAGAAATATGCTATGTTAAAATATTCGTTGCTATATCGTAACATGAATGAAAAATATGCTGATTATTATTTTTCGACGTTTCTCTTTTTCAAACCATTGAGCTGAATTTATTTATTGTTATCGGAACGATAATCTACTGACATTATCTCAGCGAGGGTTTTTTAGTTATATTTTGTTTGAAAGAAAATTTATTAATGACCTAATTCACCAATATTTTGAAGGATTAATTGTAACAAAAGTGAAACGGTATAAAATAAATTAATGCAAGATTAATAATACAAAGAATTTAATTTTTGTATTAAAATTAGGTGGTGGAAAAAAATATGTAATGAAAAATATTAATCACAGAAACAAGTTGTAACAGAATGTTGCTTCTTTAAATTACTTAAAAAGAATCTAATAGCAAGGACCACAGATTTCATTATTTATACAGAGGTTTTAGACTTTTTTACTTTCCCCCGAACTACCTCCGAGCTAAAAAAAAATTTCGAGATAAAGATGAAAATTTCCATTTTGAGGTCACCTGAGATGATTAAGACCATTTCCAGATGGAAGTCTATCTGTCTGTCTGTCTGTGTATCAATCTGTTTGTCTGTCTGTCTGTGTGTATTCTTCCACGATACAGGCCACACGTTTAATCCGATTGAGCTGAAATTTGGTATATGGGTTTGGGTTATCCGTCCGAAGAACCCATTAGTTTTTGTTTACTACATCTGTGAAACGGAAGTGTCACTATCAAAAAATGACAGATGCAATATGTCATGGAATTTGACATACAATATGTCATTTGAAAGCCCTTGAAAAAATCTATTCAGAACAGTTAAAATTATTTCTTTAACTGCCACCTGTTAAAAATAAAAAAATGTCAAAATTTGAAACTTTAACCGTGTCCCATTGGCAGATGGCGTTAGCTGTCTACCTGAGAACAACATCCTTTTAACTCAGCATTGTACAGGTGTATTTCGAGTTGAGAATTTGATTTCCATGCGTATGGGCACATAACCCCTGATGAGTCCTTAAGGGACGAAACAGCTGTCTGGTATATGGGATGCATAGGAATCAAATTCTCAAAACATACAAATATTTTTAAAACTTGTTAATGGTTTCATTACCATTTAGAGGCATGGGCCCTCTATCGGTTCCAGTTTGTACTAGCGTTATTACATAGGTGGAATCTTTTCCCAAAGTAATAAGTGATACCGTGTCCCATTGGTAGGTGGCATTGGCTGTCTACCGCAGAACAACATCCTTCTAATTTTTTTTTTATTTATTTAGATTTGAATTCTGTATATAATAGTAAACATAAAATTATATTACAAAAAGTGTACCTATATTCAGATAAAAAAAGTGATAGGGTCTGAAGTTTTACAATTTTTAATTTTTGCTTCTTATTTGAGTATGATTTTATAAATCATAAATTAAGATTTAATATTATTAACATCATTTATATATTAAAATTTTGTCTTGACCGTAGGTACTTTTAAACATTCTGGTTAAATATATTCCACATTAAAACAGAATTATTTTTAAATACACAGTTTTTTGAAGTTGTGAATTTTATTTTTTTAAGATCTATTTAAAGAGTCAAAATTCAAGTTTTATGCTGCCAGATTTTTCTTATTTTACTGTGTAGTTTTGCTTATCGAAATGTTTATATTGAGCAAATTTTTTGTTCAAATATTTATTTTTGGATTCCATATTGTTTGTTTTATTAATATTGATATTTTTCTGCCTCCAATTTCATTTGCACTTAGGCAAAAAAATCCGGTAAGTTGCGGTCCATGCTAAAAATTTATTTCCCAAATTTTATGGGACATAATTATATATTTCAGTTTCCCCAATCATATTACCTTGAATAAAAAAATAAAATTACGTATGTAGCTGTATTTGTTTGCAATTGAATGGGGCTTATAAAGCAATAAAATAAAACTATACCACTTTACAAACATTAAATATTGAGATTTCATAAACTATTTACCTCGTTATTGGTAAAATCAACAAACATATGAACAGATATACCAAATTGGCAAATTTTAGTTAGTACGGGAAATATCAAATATTCCAGGATGTAAATTAATTACCAGATGCATATATAAATTTCTATCCCGGAAGACGGTGGAAGAAAATGTAGAGAAAAATTTAACAGGAAACTAATTTTTTAGGAATTTGTGGACTATTGTACACACGATAATGATAATGACAAAACAAAATTTATAATTAGTATCAGTAAATTTACCAAATTAGATACTATATAAAAAAACTGACGTATTATTGTCAAATGACAAAAATACAAAATACAATATGTAAGGAAGTTACTCTTCAATAATTTTTCTATGTTACACTATTAAAAATCTTATCTACCTATCTACTTTCATTATGTATGTTATAAGCTGTTATTTTTTTCTTATTTGCTTATTATTTGAAAAAGCAGTTATTTTTATTTCAAACACTTTCTACAAGCACAAAATACTTCAAATAAACTTAAAACACATGCAGTAACAATACAATTTGTGTGTCTACCAGCGGCCATTTTTGATGACGTTTGGTCACGTGTTCTGGATTGCCTTATACGCACATAAGCGGCGTTGCCAAATGTCTATTTTTTTATTATATTGCTTTAAAAAGTTTTTCTGAAGAATAGCTTATTTGAAGACATTCCGGAATGGTTTGAAAGATAAAATTTTGGGAAAATGTTTCTTTTTTATAGATCTAAACGTGTGCAAAATCTTATTACCGGGAGCAGATAGCCCAGAAAAGCATACCCTCCTTTGATAACTAGGCTCTATCTGCTTTAAGCTACATGTGAATCTACTAACAGCTTTCAGTTCAAACAGTACAGTAATTAATCCAATAGGTTATTTTTAAAAAATAATTATTTGATTGACATTAAATATGTCCTGGTCTGTAAAAACTTAGCTACATATTTGTTTCTAGCACGTTATCAAAATCGCTAATGTGGATAGATTACTGCTTTTAAGTGCCTGTATCACAAACAATGAACTATTCTTTACTAAATACTGAGACTAACTGTCGCCTGATACATCAGGTTTATAAACCTGGATTCAGTGTGGCAGAAGTTTTAGGAATCGACCAGAGTTTTCAAAAAAGCTATGATCTTGAATGTTCATGAAAGATTAAGCAAGCTATTGGACTAAATCAATAACCATATTATGTATTAAAAAACTGAAGGCATTTTTCCTATAAATCATACATTTATTAAATTTTTAAGTAAAAATGACTGCACAACTTTATAGCCTCTAAATTATTAAAAATTAGAAACATTAACTGTAACCACTCAACTACACTTTGATCCTAATTTCTAAGACATTTCAAACCTTAGAAATAAACCTTCTTTCATTATTAAGCTCTACTACTATCTAGTCTAGCTGGTAATAGATTTTCCCAGAATTCTCGTCCAACTTACGATTAATTATAGTTATAAAAAACTGTCATCGGCTTAGCTCCCTCGCTCTCTATCACCGCAACTATATATTTTTTCATGACCTCGACGAACGAAAAATAAAAGATAATGCGATTTTCTTGTCGGCAAAATCACATGTTATTAGCGCAGGTGGGCACATTAGAAACATATGGCGTAATTCGCAAACGATAAAGCCGTGAAAAAGAAACTGAAACATTGTGGCAAAATTAGCAACATAAGCAGCACAATGATGCAGTCCGGAATGGGAAATTGGTATCACTTTACTAAATAGAATTACCGACTGGATTACGTTTTTATCTCTCTCGCCGAAGCAAATTGCGAGGGGAATTGGAAAAACCAAATATTGAAATGATAGTCCACCGACTGTAAACAGTTTATTTAATTGAAAAATAAATAGTGTTTTTTGTGGTCGAGGTTTATGGAATTATAGCGACTGGATGCTTTAATGCTTTTTTATCAAAAACATTTTTATGCCTTTAGGTTAATTTCGTCAAAATATAACTGTTAGTTACTATATTAATACACAAGTTCCATGTGTCGAAAAATATAAGTATTAGTGATAATGATAATAGAACTAGACTTTGTTTAACCATCCTCTGCCGTTACGTCATAATCGGTGAATTATTCTGCTGTCATATATTATTTGAATGTTATTTTACACATGACTTCAAAATTAAAATATAACTAATGACATATATTAAGGATTGTTTTCAATGACGCAGGTGTGTTTCTATGAATAAATTTGTAATACCAAAAATTGTATTTTGATAACTTGGTAATTTTTTTAACTTGAAACATCCATTTTTTTACTGATTTGTTTCAAATTTCTAGCTTGGGGATGTTTAAAGTCCCTAAGCATGGTTAAAAAAATTAGGGATGATCGAATCATGATTAAATGGCGAAAAAAATGTATTATACGATTATATTTTTGGGGTGAACCCAAACGTTGTAGACTGCACTTACCGGTAAAAACGGTATTGCAGCATCTCTTTCTCTCAAAATTAAACTTTGCTCTTTCTCATCATACCGGGAAGGCATTTTGACAATGAAAAATTAATTGAACTGTCAAAAATAATAAATAACGTTTACGTCGACATTAGTTAAAAAATAGTTTAATGACTTCATAATTCCGTTTCATCCATTTTATGATTGATACATCAAGTTGGACAATGTATGACGTAAAGGCAGAGGGTGGTTAATTAAACAAACTACAAATAATTTTATTATAATTGTACAAAAAAAATATGCTCTTTGTGTAATCCTACGCTTAGTGAATACTTCGCGTTGTCTACACTCTCCGCGAAATTAAATGTCGTGGCCGTTACTTATAGCAACGGCCTACAAAAAAACATCACTTTCTACAATACGGAAATACCAAGGTTATTATTTTTTATTAAACGCAGTATTAATTTTTAAATTAACAAATGCATACTTATTTAGAATAAATATTAACATTAATTGTACAGAAGTTGAAGCAACAATGTACCTAAATATCAATGTCGGACATATTTGCGTTTTGTCAAGAACTGTTAAAATATTTTTTATATATTCCAACATGGTCGTTTCCATAGCAGCTGTGAATTTGTTAATTAAATTAAAGCAATATTATATTTAGGAACATCGGGGATGTGTTGGTGACCCGAAATAAGCATTGGGGACATGATCTCCAAACTGAGTATGTCTGGAGTTCACGTCTCCAAGGAGAACAGCTCTTAGGAGGTTCGAAAAGTACTGAAACAAGGACCTAGATAGGATTTGGCCTGGGTGATTGTAATATCAGATAAACGTAATAATTCTGTATTTCATTAGGACGTCTAACTGGCAGGGTTGAATGGTATGACATTCCAAATGTGCATGCTGTTTCCTTGGCAGTACTCGATCCTTGGGGAGTAGTAGCTGCCGCATCCTGGAATAGTTTCTAACCAAGGTGTCTCTGATGGAAAGTATTTGTAGGTTCTGTTGCTGCAGTAGGGTCTTAAGTAGCGCTCTTTTATGGATTAAAGCCACATAATTAATAGTTACGATCACAGAGAGAATTTAGAGAGAAGATTCGATGGGGAGATTCTGACCTCGTTGCCGAAGCCAGAGATTATTCAGTTGTGGCCATGAAGGATTGGGATTTGGGCAGCGAGTGCTTTGGAGATGAACTATCACACTGATGTGGAGGATTGCGTTCATAAATACGCTTACAAGGAGGTTTATGAAGATTTGACCTCAGCATTAAGGTTCAAACGGGCTCGGAGTTTCGGTACGTATACCGGTGCGATCTCTTCTCATTTTGTTGATATTTTGTAACTCTCAAAGCACTTGTGAGAGAAGGCAGGATGAGTCCAGAATTTGCGTTTAGGAGGTACAGGGCTGATATTGGAGGGTTCACATGTATGGCGCAGGCCATAAATGAAGATACTGCAATTTATGGTAGAATTTTTCAGAATAAGAGATAATTTTAATGAGGGAACTAGAGGAGTTTGTGGCTTTGGAAATAATCCTCCAAAATTTGGAAAAAATGAATTTTTCCGCCTTAAAAAAAATGTCAGTTCTGTGTTGGAAGCAAACTTGTCCACTCCCTTCATAACAAAGGAGAAATTGGATTGAGGAGGGTTTCTGGGATGGGGGATGTTTTGAGATATGGTAAGTTGAATGATTGTGATTTCAGGATATCTAGTAGAGTGCCTAATCCTCTGAAGGAGAACTTCGGCGTGTTTTTGAGTGGCGTTTTTAAGTAACTTTTAGGAAGTCGTTTCGACCTCTTAGAAGTTGAGTTGTTTAGGATATTAAAAAGCTTTTTCGGGGTGCAGAGATTTTTGGGGATATGTCTAATATTCAGAGTTACTGAAGGTAACACTGTATTGCTAAGAGAAGGAGGAAGAGGTGGTTGATGAAGTGGAGGAATTTGACGAAACGTCAGAGGATTGGCGTATGGGGTACGAGGGTCTGAAGGACAGAGAAGAGGAGTAAGCGGTGGATTTAGGAGAAGATGCAGGACATTTTGCTATATCAACAAAAGTAGGTTTGGTAAGGAGTTAGTTGAGGTTGTTCATGACCTAAATGAATTTGGGGTGTTTATTTCCAACAAGTAAGGAAGGGGCTGTTTGGGTGCAAATTTGCTTTTGGTGGCTTTGCTAGTACCCGCCTGTGATTGAGGGCGGTTCCTGAAAAATATTTTTTCTACAACCCTTTATAAAAAGACGTCCTTTTGTAATAGAATACCTTCAGCGAAAACTTGATTTCCGTCACAAGTGAGAAAAATTCTCATAACGTTAGATCTAGTGACGAAAGTTAAATTTATATTTTCAATAATTTCCCGCCCTCGTATTTACTGTTTTGATGAATTTAAATTATTAGTAAACAAAGACAGGTATCATTTCTATAATTAGAATCTATCTTTTTTATTTTTGTTTAATTAGGAAGTAAAATGAAACCGTAAAAATACCGTGAAATTTAAAAACAATTTATATCTAGGTAAGTGACTGAGGATGGTGTACACACTAAATATCAGATGAAGAGTGAAAACGAGTACATAAGTGTGTAAAATATAAATTTATTATAAAATTTGGCTAAGCGCTTTCGGCATACAATGCCATCATCAGAGCCTTAACAACTTTTTAGGAAGGCTCTGATGTTGGCATTATATGCCGAAAGCGCTTAGCCAAATTTTATAATAAATTTATATTTTACACACTGATGTTCACCTTATATCTAGTTGCCTGGTTCCATTATAGTTTGACCTTTCTCGTTGAATGTTTAGACTTGTCAGTTTCGACTGAAAACATTGTTAGTTTTTTATTTATCATGATTTGTGATTCACAAAGTGATAGTAATTTTCCAAATACACCACCAGAAATATATATAATATATTATTATGACATAAACAGAGTTGTAGAAAAAGTATAGTGTTTCACGCGCCGAAAGTATTTTTGAAGCTTGTGAA
This sequence comes from Neocrepidodera transversa, assembly GCA_963243735.1. Classification (NCBI taxonomy): domain Eukaryota; kingdom Metazoa; phylum Arthropoda; class Insecta; order Coleoptera; family Chrysomelidae; genus Neocrepidodera; species Neocrepidodera transversa. The sequence continues at coordinate 27,480,327 of OY725340.1, read as the reverse complement.
CATTACCAGCCTCATATTACAATATTCTCCAAAAATTTTCGTCTTAAATAAACAGAATTTTTATCCTAAATACGTAGATTTAAATAAATATTATTTATATTCCAGACAAAAATAATTACAGAATAGCGTATGATTAATTTGAAAAACTAAAGCGGTCCAGGAATTTCCCGAGACCCCATTCCATAAGAAGTACTTCAAATTCCATTTTTAAGCCACGCTTTGTAATACAAAACTCATAAAACTTGTCACCAGTCACTATACAACTTGTTTAATTACAGTTAATAATTTGTCTAATTGTGTTAAGTAAAATATTTAATACTCCCAATAATTTGGATTTCTAAGGTAATTAATTTTTGGTTACTAATGGTTACTTCTTACTATTTGTTATTAAAGCCTCTTTTATCCTCATAACTTAACATTTGTCGAGTCCTAATACGTATTAAAGTTTTTATCTACAAGAATTAAATTCTTAATAATGCTGAATAAACTTTTTCCTCAGTGATGTCTTTATAGTCAAAGTCCGTGCTTGCTATTTTCATTTAGTTTGCTGCTCCTATTTTAGCGTATTATCAGTATTATTTTATTTAAATTTTTATAGCATTTACACTTACTACGTTAAATTTTGAATAAACAAAAATCTATCCATTTTTCACCGAGAAACTAAAAATCTTGTTTAAACAGGAAAGTCAGGATTTTATTCACTTCTCTCTCTGTTGGTATTTATATATGAACACACACCTGTCATACCTCTGACAAAAAATATCACGTAGTAAGCACAGAATTTGCATTTTGCATGTATCATATTCCCCATTGACCTTTCAGCCTTTATGCATGTGCGTTTAGATTCTTTCTGAGCTGGTGCAGCACTTACGACAGCGGTTCGGTGTATCGTTATGCTGCCATGACGGGAAACAAAATGCATATTTCTTGTACTTTATAGTACGGGAACAAGAGTATATTTAAATTTATAAGCTTGAATATTATTCGTGGTTAAAAAGCGAAGCGTCCATTATTTTAAATTTTTTATAGTAAATTAGTGCTTATATATATATATATAAAAATGTTTTATATTTCTGATTTTTAATTTTGTAAAAAAGAGAGAATGTCAAAGTTATATCACTGATCGTTATACTTGGTTTAATCAACTTTTATTTTTGTTTGAAAATCATCAATTTGTACTGAAATATAGGTCATAAAAGGGATATTGTTACGGTTAAATTTTCCATCAATTTTATTTTCACGGCCTCGTTAAATACGCCTATGGTAGATGGTGAATCGATTGATTAAACGCGCACTTGTCATTGAGATGTCCTCTTCAGTAATTAAAATTTTAACGGAATAAATTGAATAAATCCTTCCTTCTACCAACAATCCTTTGATCAAGCGGTTTGTATCGAGTGGAAATAATTTGATGGTGATATAAATTATTAAATTCAGTTTCTGTGCACTAATGTAACTATACCTATGGTGATTGTGTAAGTGATAAAGTAGAGAGAATTTACAATATATCTTTTTTCGACAGGGCGTTGTACCAAGTTTATAATAGTATATTGTTTAACAAGTGTTGAAAATAGCGTTTTTCACACGAATGTGACGGTTTGTGGCGCGAGCCTGAAAGGCGAGTGCCACAAGTCACAAAGTGTGAAAAGTGCTTTTTCACACGAGTTACACACTATACTTTTCCTACGGCTGCCATTTTATTTTCTAAAGTTGCAATAAATAATTTATTTTAATGAGAAATGAGAACTGTCAGTAGTGACAATGTCCGCATGCCAGATTTCATCTCAATTCATTGATATATGTTATGTTATTATGAGTAGTTGTATTGTCATTTACCTTTGCACACTTTGCACACTTAAACGTTTACACACGCTGTTTGAAATTGACGTTTTTCGAGGCAAGTTGACAGTGCGTGTTTGTGTATTTTCTAAGCAGCCGTAGGAAAAATATTTTATACCGTATATTAATAAAATTTAAGTTTAATATCAAATTAAAAATTTTGTATCTACTTTATTTACTGAGTATCTAAACACCCTTTCTAATATTAATAACTTGCATTAGACACAGCATATATGGATTTTAGCAAAGCCTTCGATAAGGTAAATCATGATAGTTTATTACAAAAACTAAATAAGTTAGGCATATCTACAAAACTCTTGTACTTATTTGGTTCATACTTAATGAATAGATTTTTTCAGTACGATACGAGGGTGACACTTCCGGTAAGTTCTCAGTACCATCGGGAGTGCCACAAGGTTCTAATTTAGAGCCGTTACTGTTTCTTATTTTTATAAATGATTTGCCTTTGGTGCTTCAAAATTCAGAACGCCTAATGTTCGCAGATGATTTTTAGCTATTTAAAACAGTTTGTTCCGTTAGCGATTGTGTTAAATTACAGAAAGATATTAATAATGTAATAAAATGAAGCGAAGTCAATAACTTACCTATCAATTTAACAAAATGTTCTGTGATGAGTATTTGCAAAGTGCAGAATATTATTGAATTTGATTATACATTTAAAGATTCCCCTTCGAAACGAATTTCGAAAATACAAGATCTAGGAATAACATACAATTGTAAACTCTCATTTGCTCAACATATTAATAATATCATATCCTCAGCAAATCGTACATTTGGTTTTATTACCCGTTAAACATCAAATTTTAAAAATAATAATTTAATTAAAATGTTATACTATACATTGGTGAGACCTAAATTAGAATTTGTATCTATTATATGGCAAGGGGAATTTAAAACTTATTTACAGGGGATAGACAAAATTCAGAACAAATTTTTGCGCTATCTCTATTATAAAAAATCTGATGTGGCCAGCACATGACCTCTCGCCATTTTTGAATCAAAAATTTACAGGTTGACACAAAAAAGTATGAAAAAAAATTATATTTTTGTAAATCTGGCAACAATGGCAAAAGTTTCGAAAATTTTAATGAGATGAAAATAAACTATAGGGTATACAAAATATATGTGTAAAACTTTATTGCCGTTTTGTATAATAATGGCGTCATCACCCATAGCAACTGCCACTTCCGGTTGTGCGATTGGCACCAAAATCTAATCAGATCTAATCTAGGGTATCAGAATGCTGTATGCAAAATTTCAAATTTTTTTATTCAGTAGTTTTTGAGTTATCGTTACTACAACATCCATCCAAACACACACACACACACACTAACACACACACACACACTAACACACACACACACTAACACACACACACACAGACATCATCGCGAAAATATTAAAATCGTATTCTAGGGACCCCAAAACGTGTTTATCCATTGAAAACTCACTACCCAATTTTTAGCATGATTCCTATACCTCTCTTATCTGAAGGGCGAGAGGTAAAAATTAAAATAGAAGAGCTGACTACCATACACTTAGAACATCTTTCCTTAGAACCGAATTCAATATTAGGTCATTAGAAATTAGACGTAGATTTGAAATGTTCATGTTCCTATATAAAATTCTCAATAATGCGATAAATTTTCCTAACCTCTTAGTGTTAATACCCTTTCATATTACAGCTAGACACACTCGAGCAAGGTTAAAGTTCAATGTCCTACTATATACAAATATATCTTACTTTCCACCTATTGTCCATATGTTACGTTCCGCGAATAATATTTGGTCTGTTCAGGATTTAGATTGGTTTAATACCCCATGCAAGAAATTAAAAAAAATAGTTAACGAATATTTGGATATTATTCAAGTTCAATAGCAAATAAATATAATTAATAAAACTAGATATTTCGGCTCCATACTCCGAGCACTGTATCCGTGTATATATAATAATATCTTGTGTATGTATAATATTTTATTAATAATCTATAGGTAACTTTGTGTTCAACCCTTTTAAGTTAGATAATTATCTATTTAAAGTATCCTTGTAATTAGGTCCAATGACCTGTTAGGATGTACAAAATAAATAAATAAATAAATAAATAAATAACCACTCTTTCCATATGAACTTTGGTCTGCGTACCAACGACCACTTGAAGGTTCTGATAGAACCATGGAGTTAGTATAATAAAGGAGATGCTACACTCGTTTAAAAGTGTATTCTACAAATGCCACCAGTAGGTAGAATTAAGAGTGGTATCAATACGACCAGTTCCGAACTAACTGATTTTTGTAATATGTATAGAATCCAGTCTTTATGTCGGATGTCAAATATTTTGTAGGCATGGTTACCAGTATTTCCAATATTCCAATCGTAAAAGATTCAACCTTGGCATGGAAAATTGGAAAATTTAATCTAATAGTGAAAACTAAATCAACCTTTATTTTACTACTGCTCTGTACTGTATTTTTACTGACAATACAATACCAAATAAACTGTCACAAAACGACTGGAGAAACAATATGGTTATTGTGGTTTTGGTTATTTTTTAAACCCTTTTAAATTACAATTACAACGATTCTGTATGTGCTGGTTGGTTTTTGGTTTGGTTGGTTGATTTCTTTGATGTGGCTTTTAACCAGTTTTTCTGTCACTTTTATCATGAATAATGAAAGACTAATCGGTCTGTATGACCTGGTCTGAGATGGATCTCTGCCAGACTTGGGTGTAACCGCTTTTACTCCTCTCCAGGATTTTGGGATATAGAACGTTGCCAAACTGGCTCTGCACAAGCCGCAGACGGTTGCTTTAATAAGGTCAATACTCTCTTGTAGCAGTGCCGGTATCATTCCGTGTGGTCCTGGTGATTTATATTGTCAATATGTTATCCAAAAATGTCTCAGATTTTTTAATATTCAAAATTTTCAATTGAAAAATAAATTGTGATTTACCGTTATTTCTGAAAATAATTGAATCTGGTATTGGAAACCTTTTGTTCCAAGCTTTCAAAAAAAAAATAATTTCAATATTTCCGTTGTTACGTTTTTTTTCTGCTCCAACCTGTATTTTCATTATTTCCCAATTTCAGACTTGCTTGATCCCTTCCTAATTTCGTGTTTCTCAACTTATCTTGACTTCCCTCTCTTTTTGATATGGCTATAAAATGTCAACAATCCTTCTCTTTACCTCATCAGTTAGAACAATCAACTTATAATAGTTGATATCTTTTATTGAAGTTTTCATTTCTTCCCTTCGTTATATAGGGTAACTTTTTATTATATTATTACTTATGTTCCCCGTTATCATTTTTAAATATTTCGACGCTTTAACTTTTATTTACTGTTGTTTTTAATTCTTTTTTATTCCGGTATATTTTTTGTTATATTTACTTAAAAGTTCATATTTTATATTTTATAACAATATAAATTATCTTATCTTTGTGATTCTCTTTCCGTCTCAATTACAAAAAGAGAATCTATTTTTAATTTTTTTTACAGAAAATTTAATTAACTTTGATTATTTTTTATTTCAAATTTTGATCTAAACATTCATGTATTTCATATTAATATTATGATTGTTTTATATTGGATTTTTTAACCAGAGACCACGAAATCTACTAATTTATAAGATTTTTGTGTTATATTTACTTTATGTGAACTTTTAGGGTTTTTTGGAGCAAGTTTTTTTTTGGACTGAACTTTTTTTTCTGGAATGAGTCCATTTTTTTGGACACAACATTTTTTTGGACTAAACTTTTTTTTTTGGAACGAGACCTTTTTGAAAAAAGTTTTTTCCTTGGAACGAATCTTTTGGAAAGAGTTTTCTTTTCTAACTGGATCAGAACCTACTTGACATCTTTTACTGCCGGATCCAGGAAATTTTTGCAAGAAACTCGAAGACAAGAACAAAACCAAGCTAAGTTATTTTTTTTTTAAATAAAAAGAAAATGTCTCTGAAGGATTGTTAAATTTTTATTATAAAATAAAACAAATATCACGTTTAATTTGAGTTCAATTTTCTTAGACCCACAAGAAAAGAAAAGTCGCATTTTGAAATATATCATATTTTTTTTGTCAATTGTTTCTAAATATATCAAAAAAATCAATTAGACTGGCGTCCAAAATTTCCTTTTAATTTAATATTTTACTTTTTGATATATTTCAAATTCTAATACCCCATAATAAAATGAATTGAGCTTAAATCACATTTATTACTTTTATCAACAAATTAACATAAAGTTACACCCTGTATAACGAAGTTAAGGGAGAGTGAAACTTATAAGTTGCCCTCTCTGTATACCGACGTGTGCTGAAGGGTTGCTGAATGCTTTTTGAGAATAGTAATATTTCTTGATGAAAAAGTTTTTCAGTCGTGCATTGATCGACACATTCGAGTTCATATACCTCCATCTACTAGATATGAAAAGTTTATATGCAGTATATGTCTGGGCTTGGATTATTGATATCTTTGTGGATTAATAATGACCATCTAAATATCATACCTTGTAATAAGATATTGGACAATATTATGTTGTCCTTTATAGGAGAATCATATATGGATAATAATATTAAATTTCAATTGTTACTATAATTTGTATATTCAATTTGGTTTACAGCATTTAATAATATGCAACATTCTATAAAAATCGCAAGTAACAAAATAATTTTTAGAAAAATACCATACATTCAATAAATATAAAACTGATAAAAATGATAAATCATGTTTTAAACTATACTAAATATTGTTCTTTATTTTAAATTGTAGACTGACATGACGTGACATTATTGCACAAAAATGTTTAATAAGAAAATTTAATTAAAATTCGTATCTCCGTATTTCAGAAATAAAATAGTAGATTTTTTTAATTATACAATAAAAGTCTTCGGCAAGGCCTTGTTTTATTTGTAAAGTTAGTAGCATCTTGTTTTTAGGAGTGATCCCACTCAGTTTCACTTTCCCTCTAGCGTATTTCCCCTACAAGCAATCTCTGGGGTTGGTTTGTAAGGCAATTTATTATAAATAGCTACAAAATTAACAAAAACTTAATTAAAAGATGCCAAATGTGTATATAAGGACACCATTTCGAAACTTTTTATAATAATCTTTTTTGTTAAATATCTTCACGATCACAATTGGTAATTTTATTCTCATTTATAATAAATTGCATTACAAATTGTTGTTTTAATTAAATGTTAGTCAATATTTTCCGGAGAAGGTGGAACATACTATAAATTTTTAGAAACCTTAAAAATTGACCATTTTCCTAAAAGTCACAGTTCACAGGAATTATGATAAAAGATCGTATAATTGAGAAAAAAATTATAAATTTCAAACTGGCGAAAATCATATGACATCCCCGAATAGTTAAGTGAGACACCCGGTATTATGTTTGCCATCCGTACTAAACCACAGCTGTTAGACTTATCTTTTTTTTATAATTGGAATAAAACTTTTATTAAATGCGATAACTCTTTCCGTACATATCGTTTGCAACATATCGAATATGGATTAATATTAACCACAAAGAAAGATTATTTAATAAAAAAAAATATGTTGAATTATATACTATTTTTTTAATGCACTACAATATAAATTACGGATTATATATCTGACCGGTAAGTTAGAACGTATTTTTTTTTATTTCTATTTACATAATTTGAAATAATTGAAATTATTACTAAGTATGTTACCTTTGAATGATGCTGAGTCTAAAAACTATCAATAACTTTAAAATAAATAATACTATGGCAGAAGACATATGAGGAGTTGTTTTAAAAAATACTGCACAGGAAACTTATTAAAATGTGAATATTATTATACATATATGTATATGTATTATATTCCTGTCTGGTACAAATAAATTTGGAATAGCCGTTAGACCTCTGATTCTGACTATTAGTTTGTCTTTCAGTTTAAATTTTCTACCACATGTACGAAAATTTTTGGGAGGGCACAATTTAACAAAATTTAAAAGATCAAACAGATACTTTTTCAAAACGTTATTATATCAAATTAGTAAAAAATCAAACATCTATAATAGCAAAATGATATTTTATCAAAACCGTAAAAAATCAAATCGTATTAAAACAAATAATAAAGAATCAAATAGATATTTTATCAAATTAATAAAATATCAAAATGCTAAAAAACCAGAACGTTAAAACTTCAAATAGTTAATACATCAAAAACGTAAAATATAAAAACACTAATTTATCAAGATACCAATAGATCAAACTCTTATAAACTCAAAATAGTATTAAAACAGAACGCTATATTATCATAATCCCAATTTATCAAAGCGCCAATCGATCAATCCCGTATAACATCAAAATATAATGAGACAAAATGTAAAGAGTCAAAACCAGAAAGAGACAAAATCGTAAAGCATCAAAACCGTGAAAAATCAAACGGATGTTGCCAAGTCTAAGTTATCGCCTCATATGTGGGGATACAATTTAACAAGATTATTTATCGTTATGCAACATACATTACACATGAACGCGGGTATTCTTCTAAGATGTCGCTACGATATAAGTTTCTGTGCTTTAATGTATATTATGCAACATACATTACACGCGAATTAAACGATTCTTGTTCATTTTTTCATGATCTTGAATTAATAATGAATCACTTTTGTTGTTTAAGGTATAATAATTGTATATTATAATTGTTAAATAAAATGTTCGTTTACACTTCGCATTGGAAAAAGAGACGGTATAAATCATTGAATCAAATAGTTATGAAATCGATTTATGACAAGACAATAAATTAACAAAAAAAGTACTTGCAAATGAATATGGAAATATTTTTATAATTTGCTTGAAATAGTTCCTCTTGTTTAAGTAATATTTGACACGTTATTTTTTGAGATTGTTTTAATTTCAATTTTTAATAGAGAATATACCGGGTGACACAGGAATGTGTATCTGTCTTATTTATATGGGATTTTATCTTAATAAAATTTTGTATATCGGATACTTTTTAATGATTTTTAGCTACTTTCAATACTTCAGAAAATGATAACAAATTTAGATTTTTAAATGAAACACTTTATTTACTTTTACTTATTTCTATTCTACAAATCATCAGATATAAGTTAATTCTCATTTGATAAAACTAATAACTTAAAACTGAATAAATTAAACAATTTTATTTATTTAAAGTTATTGTTAATAAAAAATTGTTTACAAAAAAGTGGACTCCAAATTTAGCAATCTAAACGACTAAAGAAGACACAGACCAATTTTAAATTTTTATATTTTACAGGGTGATCATAAATTCATTTTAAATTAAAAATAAAATAAAATGGGAGAAAAATAGGAAGTAATGCACAGTTTCTGGATAAGTGATATTTCGTATTTCTGAATTAATCTAACACAAACTAAAACAACACAAGAATTAAAATTATGTGGATTGAATGGAAAAAGATTTAAGCACGCTCAAATACATTTATTACAACGCACAACTTACTAAGTCAAACAAAAATAATAAGTATGTTGTAAGTATTAAAAATTAAAGGCCCTTGCACGTACATTTACACAAGAAATAAGCAGTTAAAAATAAAAAATAAAATTTGACAGATCGTTATCATTCCACAATTAGGTGGCAAGGTACGTTAAAAAATAAAAATTAAGAAATAATACATATGAAATAATTTTTTCCGTAAGGATGAAAATTTTATTTCTGACCAATAAAAACAGTACTTGTTGATAACATTGACCATTTATCGTTTAGCTGATAAAATACTGAGCTATTGTATTTATGTGGGTTTGTAGATTGTTTTTAGTTGTAGAATAAAAATAAATATGAGTGAAGATCACAGTTATACTATAGTTATTATTTTAAAGACGAAAATACAGTGACAGCGTTCAATGAAAAGAAAATTATCATACTGAAACTGAAAATGTCTGTACTAAGACCGAAATAAATTCAAGTAACACTAACCATCTACAATCTCTCCATATTTTATTTTTCTTTTCTCACTTAATAATAAAAATCCTTGCACCGTGAAAATACCTTAAAGGTCCTTTTTATGACTTGATTTTAATATGTACAAATAAAATTTATAAAAATATTAGGTTATTACTATACGTATAATTATATTAATAAAGGTATCTGACAGTTGATTTAGGCACCTATTTACCTATTTCAAACGAATGTAGATTGACAAAAAATAATTTTTTAACTGCTTATTTTTATTTCTTATTTTTACTGCTCATTTCTTATGTAAATGTACGTGCAACAGCCTTTAAATGGCCGTTTCACTACTACAGGCGAGTTCGGCAATTATATCTGGAGCGCTCAAATTAATCCATATCGTTCGTTTAGGTGTAGGGGAGGTAAAAATCTGCGTTCGTTAATTTAATCTAGAAGTATGAGATCAAGCTCGATTCGCTCGAAGCTATTCGCTGGGCTAAAGAGATTAATCTGGAATTGTAGGATTTAAAAAAAATAAACAGTTCGTTTTTTGTGTTAAAACGAATATGAAGGAAGTTTAAATTTTTGATCCTTAAAAACAAATTTATTATAAGTTTAACTTTTCAGACGACAAATATGATGAAATTTATAAGCAACAATGCATTTTATATTTTATTTAAATAACACACTGCTTATATAACTAAACTGCATGTAGCATATTACATTTTTAATTTAGTATTGGTTACAACGCTTTTTTTCAGCAAAATTATCAATTTTTTCTAAACTAATAATTTCTTCATCATCGCACAGAGAAAACACTATCGTACTGTCAATGAGAATACCATACACTCTATTCTGTATTTCGCGATCATAACAGTATTTAGTTCAATGCTAAACCTATCATTATTTGTTAAATTCATTATATAATTGTAATAAGAATAAGATCTCATTGGTTGTCAATGGAATATTTAAAGATAGTTTTTGTTTGGATGTCGACAAGAGTTTTCTTTTATTTCAATGCAAACTATTGTGGATTTAAACGCTTCTTTCTTTGCAACAGAATTTTTGGATGAAGTATTTTTTTTGGTATAATTATTGCATTATTGAATAAACTAAAGCCTTGTATAAGAAAAGAACTTTAGTATTATTGGATCAAATACTTATACCGTTTATTTCATTTTTAGATTTTATTAATTATTATTGAACCAGTTATACCTAATTTCGACCGAATTTAAAATACATTTTGTAGATATCATTTGGAATAAAATCTCCAGGTGTTTTTTGAAAATATATTTAAGCAACATTTCGGGAACAAGAATATACCCGTTTTCATTGCAAAAAATGGTTAATGTATGTTATTTTTAACTTTTAAAACAGTCTTTCCCGAATCGTTATTTAAAAATAATTTTTCAAAAACACCTGATTGGTCAAAATTTGATATGGCTGGTTCAACATATTAATTTAACAATTATTATTGTCAACCAACAGCAATAAAATTAATTTTATTGTTTAAAAACCAGTTTTTATATACGAAAAAAAAAAAAAAAAAAAAAAAAAAAAAAAAAAAAAAAAAAAAAAAAAAACATGAAACTGTATCTTGTCAATCACCAGATAGATATTTTGAATTTGGGAGATCTGAGGTCCTTCTGCAAGTAGATAAGGCTGGATGTGCCAGGCCAGAATATTTGTTTTTTGAGGGCTCGATTTACCTGGTTTTCTATTTACCTCTCTATATCTCCCGGATTTAAAAATAAAATAGTGTTATTTGCCATTGAAGTCAACTGAATCAAATCGAATTAATAAAAATTTACAGACTGTGATCCATTAATTAATACAAATACATCAATCACCCTGTATATTTAAATTTTAATTTAAAAGAACCGTCAATCAGATTATAAGTTTTGGACTAAATATGCTTGGCATGACCATTTTTTCAAACAAATTGGGTCCCTAGAAATGTTTGAAAACTTGCAAGTTTACCGTGGCATGCACTAAAATCCCATCTACTGCCTCAGTTGTACTAAATGTCCAGTGATTTTTGCCATATTTTTTTCCACCTGCAGGTGGTATAATCCTAAGCAAGACTGCAAGCTGCAGTACTACTTTAGAATCTATTAATAACTTTGTTACTGATGCAATACTGGCAAAAAAATGTATGCCAATAATAACTTTTAGAAAAATACAATGAAAATGACATAAATAATCCTTTATTTAATTTTAGCCTCTATATGTTAATTCAATATAGAATTATTTGATCTACATACCTTGTGATAAATCTACTTGTTCAAGACAACTTGCAAAATTGGGTCTCTTGAAATATTTATTTTTGTTCTTTTGAACACCAACATTTTTCTAAAAAATAAATTCCAGTTGTTCAAAAGCTGTAGCTCTTTCCTGGGTACATACATTTAAAATCAGCTTCAATCTGAAATAATAAATTATTCTGTTTTATGTAACAACTGCGATGGAAGCTAGGGCGTTGAAAGTATTCACATATGATAGCTATAAACGAGAAATGTACTTAAAATTAGACCTCCACTACATAGGCATTTAAGAGTTCATTTATATCCATTTTAAATTAACAAAATAGCGGCCACTTAAAATCACACACATGGATCTAACAACAACTGCATCTAACCCTTTGTCTCGAATTTACAATTTGGCAAACCGCTTAAAGTAATGGCAGGCATACACAAATCTGCTTCCGACCACACCGAAATGACAGAACGGTATTGCCTCAACAATAAGACTTATTGAAGATTGTATACTTTAATTGCATTTGACAAAATATATAATTATATTTAAAATTTCTGAGTTTAGAATAAGAATAGAAATATTTAAACCTATCATACTTTAAATTAGATCGAATTTCAACTAAAATTAAATGAATATATTTTTCTTTTCGCACAACAATACATATTATAATTACTAATTATTGATTTGAAACTATAGTTACATCATTTAGTTATATTGTATTCTTGAGTAGAGATTTTCATTCAATCAAATAAATTTTGATTTTGAAGAAAGTAATAAATGTTGTTGTGTCAAATTAGTCTCTTGCCATTTAATTAACTTTATTATTTTTTCACGTAATTATATGTATGCTTACCACTTATACATTATGCTATAGTTAAAATAAATATACTTCTCAAATTAGTTAAAGAATATTTTGTTGATTATATATTTACTTTAATTGAAGTAAAGGGAATGTTTTTAAATGAAAGAATATTCTTGCAAATACAATAGCGTTTTTTCTGTGTACTATCATCAAATACCATCTGCTAGGCCTGATGAACAACTGGCAATATAACTTTCTCAACAGTTTGAGGGAAATTCATATTTTAAATATTAAGACAACCAGCGCCACGGGCGATCGGCTGGGGCGTAACACTATGCCTATTTTCCCTATACCAGTTGCAATACCAGCTGAGGTATGTTTTATGGATCTGGCCACTCTTTCGTCTTTCATGTTTCTAAGCGTGCTTAGTTGGATTTGCTGTTCGTCTAAATGGGAAGGGGAACGTATTAGGAGCGGGGTATTCAAATATGTAAAGCCTAATTATGGGTTAAAAAAAATGAAATCACTGGTTTGAAACGTTATATTTTACTTGTTGATAGAAGTGATTTAGTAATAAATGTGATTTAAGCTCAATTTTTTTATTATGGGTTTGTTCCAGGAATAGAATTTTAAATATATCAAAAATTTAAGCATTAAATAAAAAAACATTGGACGCCGGACTAATTGATTTTTTGATGTATTTAGAAACAATTGACAAAAAAACCATGATATATTTCAAAATTCGTCGTTTCTTTCTTTTTGTGGGTTTAAGGAAATTAAACTTAAATTAAGTCGTATTTGTTTTATTTTATAAGAAAATTTAATAATCTTTCAGAGACTTTTTGTTTTTTGGTTTTTGGTTTGTCTTAGAGTTTCTTCTTAAACTTCATGGATCCGGCAGTATAAGACGTTAGGTCCCAAAGGAGAAAAAAAAACTTGCTCGTTAAAAAAAAAAAAATCTGATGTGGCCAGCACATGACCTCTCGCCATTTTTGAATCAAAAATTTATAGGTTAGCACAAAAAAGTATGAAAAAAAATTACTTTTTTGTAAATCTGGCAACAATGGCAAAACTTTTGAAAAATTTAATGAGATGAAAATAAACTATAGTGTATACAAAATAAATGTGTAAAACTTTATTGCCTTTTTGTATAGTAATGACGTCATCACTCATAGCAACTGCCACTTCAGGTTGTCCGATTGGCACCAAAATCTAATCAGATCTAATCTAGGGTATTAGAATCCTGTATGCAAAATTTCAAATTTTTTAATTCAGTAGTTTTTGAGTTATCGTTACTACAACATCCATCCAAACACACACACACACACACACACACACACACACTAACACACACACACACACACACACACTAACACACACACATACACTAACACACACAAACAGACATCATCGCGAAAATATTAAAATCGTATTCTAGGGACCCCAAAACGTGTTTATCCATTGAAAACTCACTACCCAATTTTTAGCATGATTCCTATACCTCTCTTATCTGAAGTGCGAGAGGTAAAAAAATGATCAGTACCAGAAAAAAAAATTCTGTCCAAAAACTTATTTAGTCCAAATTGTACTCTTACAAAACTTGTCCCAAAAACCCTAAATATTCATATAATGTAAATATAAGACAAAAATCTTATAAATTACCAGATTTCGTCGTCTCAGTTTTTGAAAAAGCATATAAAACAATGATAATAATGATATGAAATTGATGATGTTTTAGATCAAAATATGAAATATAAAAATAATCAGAGGAAACTAAATTATAAGACAATCTGTGAAACCAAATTAAAAATAGATTCTCTTTTTGAAATCGAGACTGAAAGAGCACCACAAACATCAGATAATTTATAATATTATAAAAGATAAGATATGAACTTTTAAGTTAATATAAAAAAATGTATACAAGCATAAAAAAAGAATTAACAATAACAGAAAATAAATGTTAAAGCGTCGAAATAATTAATGATAACAGGGGACATAAGTGAAAATATAATATAATATAATAATAACTTACCGTATATTTTAAAGGGAAGAAAAGCAATTTTTAATAAGCGGCACAGACGATATAGAAGTCAATTGCTTTGACTGAAGAGCCAAAGAGAGAGAATTGTTAACGTGGAAATAGCTATTTGTGTATTAAGAGCGGAAAGTGATACTTTGCTGCTTGAGGCAGAGAGTTGCCCGCGCGACGCGTAGCGGAGCGCGGGCAATCTGCCGAAAGCGGCAAAGCACTTTCTGCTCGAATTACACACAAGATTTTTTCTACGATCACATTATTTTTAGACAAATAATTAAAAAAAAACATGAAAATACACTTCATAACCTAAAAATGAAATAATGACGTTTCATTAATTTCATAGTCTAATATTTGCACAAAACAGTAAGTAGATACTTAAATATGCAATCACTATTTCACATAGGTGTACCTAGGTGTATCTAGGTGTACCTTCTGACTGTTTAATTTTTACTAGATAAATTTTATAAAATAAAGTTTAATTTCGTTCGAAATATCTTCAAATATTAATATTTCAACTAAAATATTCAGACTGCCCTACATTTTGTTTTAATATACCTATTATTTACTACCTTTCTTTAGTTTATTGTAAATGAAAACAGGCGAGCGGAAAAGTACGCGCTAGAGCGACAATAATGTCAAATTATTACAGATCACGGAAAACGTCAACTTTGCGGTTAGATTTGAGTGTGCAAAAGCCTACTTTGGGTAGTGATCGTAGGAAAAGGTATTTTATAGTCATACCAAGAGAAGAGGGAGACCTTGAGAAGAGATACGATGCGAGGAAATACAGGGTAGCATAGAAAAAAAACATAAAGGTTATTAAACCACAAATTATTTAAAAATAAATTGAATATAATAACTAGTAGATATATGTAGATTTAGTATTGATAGTATCAAATTTTTTGTTCTCTATTATTTATATATTAATATATGTATTTTGTTTCAGGTAAATTTTTCTGCATATTTTAATTCGGCCTAACTTGAAAGTAAGTTTATATAGATTATTAGTGAAAAATAAAAATTTTCTACAAACTAAGCATGATTTCATGATTTTTAAAAATTAGTCAGAGATATCATTATTGTTTCTAATAAACTGTCATACTTCAGTCAATTTTCGAAATAATTCAAAATAATTTGTTAAATATACAATTTGTATAATTTTGCTACAGTCCATTTTTCGCATGTACAAAATTATTATACAATTTTAGTATATTTATTCAAATTTAATAAAAATGAAAAAAATAATGTATTGTTTTAAAATTGACCATAAACTAAAACAATGTAAAAATAGGGCCTAAATGATCAAGTGCCAGTGATAATTTTAACAAATTTACCTGAAATATATGAGGGAATAATCCCACCCAACTTTCCGAACACTCCTAGTGAAGTAATTCTTTAATCGATTATTTTAGTATTTCTGCATCAAAAAATACATTAATAAAATTAGTTTAAAAAAATTTGTTTTAACTTTTAATAATTTTGGATAACTTATTCAAGTATTATTTTAAAATTATGAAATATTTATAAATGGATTCATCAGGTGACCTCAAAACATAAAGATTTGTTAAATTCTGGGTATGGCCAAAAAATCATGATCGTAATACATTATTGGATTCGGAAAGTAAAAAGCAATAATTTCATATTCTTACTAAAAGAAAAAATATGGAATATTTAAAAACACCTTAAGAAAAAAAATTCTAGTAAATGGACAAATATATAATACCTTAACAAAAAATTTAACCTGAATATTATGTTTGTAGCCTTAAACTAATAATTTTTTTTTTCACAGAAAATAGTTTGCGAGACAGAACGAGTTTTCTTATTTTATCGACTTTAAAGTCAAGTTAACGGAACACTTCTATTCTTATATTGGAATAGAACTTATTTCGAGCTTTTGAGAAACAAAAATAAAAGAACGAATGGAGATTGTGTAAATACTTTGTGTTCGATGCTGTAACTTATAGTATTGAACATTTTGAATTCTTATATAAGCTTCTTACGCTAGAGAATTACGTTTCTTTGACAACTTTTATTGCTTTAACGATAAATGGCAGATATTTATTTATTATATTAATAAACTTATTTTTATAGGGTATATTTGTTTTCAAATCTAATAGTTTTTGATTAATTTAATCTATAAAAAATTAATATAAAATTAATCAATATATTAAACTTTCAATTTCGAATTTAAAATCCTTTGGCAATTTTTCAGCAAACGGTTATAAAAAGTCCGCAGAAATAAAAACCAACAAGCCACAAAACATTTGACATTTCCCCTACAAACAGTCCGAATCGGTGTCGGTGACCATTAGGCGCTTTTTTCCACTTTTTCCGTGACTGAAATACATACAGCGGAAGCCGGGAAATGGTTGATACTTTGTAAGAGATGACATTTTTACCGGAAAAATGGAAAAACCGTGCGAAACAATGCGGTCAGCTGTCACTGCATATTACGAATTAAGTCCATGGGAGGCAAGATTAGCGTTAAATTTTTATTATGTTTGAATATTAATTAATATCTCCTACTGAAAATTATACTGAACACTCAAAATTTAGATAAAAATAGACATTTTGTATTTATTAAGAGAAACTATTAAATTAAATTAGTAGCGAAAAGAAACAAAATGAAAATCTTGTATTGGTCACTTAAACAGCTGTTGACGATTTACCAAAAATATAAAAAAGTAAAAATGTTTTGGTTATAAAAAATAGTTGATAAAAGTTATAATGCAATAACCTAGTAGTACGACAGAATAAACATTAAAGCATCTGCTTTTCTATAAGTTACAATATATTGAGAAAATTTGTTGATTCTGAAATTAAATAGTTTAATAAATATACTACCTATTAAAATAATTATTTGTAAGATTTTTTAAGTATATCTTACCCCAACACAGTTTTTATCTGAGCCCAGTAACAAAAAAAGAAATTATTAATATCATCAGTGAACTAAAAAACAACAAAGCTCCAGGAATTGACCAAATCAGATCTGAAACCTTAAAAGCTATTGCTGAGAATATTGCCGAACCAATAACTTTTCTAATAAATAACATTTTTACTAGTGGTTATTGTCCGAAGGAATTCAGAAAGGCTGTAGTTACACCTATTTTCAAAAAAGGTAATAAAAAGGATGTTAGTAACTACCGTCCCATATCTATTATTAGTGGACTTACTAAAATTTTTGAAAAATGCTTAAAAAATAGGTTAAATAAGTATCTAAATAAGTATAACATTATTTCTAAACCTCAGTTTGGTTTCAAGGAAAATGTCTCTACTACAGATGCAATATCAACCCTATTAAGTGAGGTATATAAATGCCTTGATGCAAGTAAGCCTAGTTTATGTGTTTTTTTAGATTTAGCAAAAGCTTTCGACACCGTACATCATGGAAAATTATTAGACACATTGGAGAAAATTGGTATTCGTGGTGTAGCGTTGGATCTATTCAAAAATTACTTAAAGGAACGAAAACAAATAGTTAAGATCGGGCATATCACTAGTAGAGAAAAAATCTTACAATTTGGAGTTCCGCAATGTACAATTCTTGGTCCACTATTATTTTCTATTTATATTAATAATTTATTCAATCTGCAAACAACCGGAAAAATAATTAGCTTCGCTGATGATACCGCCATAATTTACTCAGCTGACACATGGGAAAATCTAAAAACTAAAGCCGAGATTGACCTAAAAACAATTATAAATTGGTTTCAAAATAAGATACTTACCATAAATTTTGCAAAAACATTTTTTATACCATTTAGCAGCTATATAAACGGGCTACCTAAGTTCAAAAAGTTAACAATATCAGATGAACCAAACAACATTGTATTAGATCGCACAAATAACATAAAGTACCTAGGTATTAAAATAGACTCGCATTTAAGATCGAATATGCATGTCGCACAACTTTCTAGAACACTGCGAAGCCTATTGTACAAATTTAGATACTTGAAAAATATTCTAGATATAAGCCACCTAAAAATGCTATACCACGCGTTAGTAGAGTCTAGAATACAGTACGGTATTCTAGGTTGGGGAGTTGCTGCGTCAACGTACATCAATCCTGTCAGTATTCTCAAAAAAAAAATATTGAAAATTATTTATGGTAAAAAGGTTACATTTTCAACCGATCTATTATTTCAAGAAGCAAGAGTTTTAGACCTACGAAAACTATATGCTTACAATGCAATGGTTTTTCTTTATAAGAACAAATATTTAATAAAAGAACTAGACCATAAGTACTTCACTAAAAACAAAGGAAAAAGATATATCCAAATACCCTTATTTAAAAAAACCATTGGACAGCGCTCACATTCATATATGATTTTAAAGATTTATAACTTTCTACCTGAAATGTATAAAATGTACATATGTACTATAAACTCTTTAGGTCTTATTAAATCTTTATTTAAAAAATTCTTCATCCTTTGTGAAACGAAATCCATAAAAGTTTTGTTCGAAGCATAATTTATTCTGATTAATTATGTAATATTTTATTGAAAGTTGTTCATTGCTACCATTGTTTGAATCATTTTATATGTACTTCTATTTTTTGTATTTTTTTATTTTTCTGTATACAATGTTAAAATTTGATGTTTATATGTTGTGTTAAACTGAAAGTTTTGTTCAAATTGTTTTTTTCGAGGAAATTCTCTATTGATTTAATAAATGATACGGTTTTTAATATAAATGTAAAAGTACTGCATATGTATTTGTGTGCATGTGTATATATGTGTGTATATGCATATATATATGCATGTGTATGTGTGTCTTCATGTATAAGGTATACGGCACTTCACTGACTTTAATAAATCAACACTATACAAATTATAAACAGTATAAATGCCCATGCTCAGCCATTTGTGGCTCTAATAGGCTTTGCCTTGTATTTAGTCATGTTTATTTACCACTTTTGTAGTTTTATTTATTTATCTTACTGAAATAAATACATTATTATTATTATTATTATTATCTATAGCAATAATATTAGTAGATCCACTTAATTTTCTTTCTTAGGAGTGTCATAAAAGTTAAATAGAAACAATAATTATATTATATATTGGATATAGGTACACAAAATTTTAAAATATAATAAAACAACCTCAAAATGGTTCCATATTATTAGTACGAAATATACTTATTACCAAATCCTGGAAATTTTTGAAGTTATTTTGACGTATTAGTAGAATCGTTTATTCCACAAATTTAAAGTTTTGTATTTAAAAATAGCATTTAAACTTTGTCGCAGATTTAAATCATTTTGTCTGATTTGTTCCGGTGCACTTAAAGGTATTATGCGATTCTAAATATAGTAAAAAATTGTAAAAAATTGTAAAAAATACTAAAAAAATAGTAAAAACTAGTAAGAAATTGTAAAAAACAGTAAAAAACAGTAAAAAACAGTAAAAAACAGTAAAAAACAGTAAAAAACAGTAAAAAACAGTAAAAAACAGTAAAAAACAGTAAAAAACAGTAAAAAACAGTAAAAAACAGTAAAAAACAGTAAAAAACAGTAAAAAACAGTAAAAAACAATAAAAAACAGTAAAAAACAGTAAAAAACAGTAAAAAACAGTAAAAAACAGTAAAAAACAGTAAAAAACAGTAAAAAACAGTAAAAAACAGTAAAAAACAGTAAAAAACAGTAAAAAACAGTAAAAAACAGTAAAAAACAGTAAAAAACAGTAAAAAACAGTAAAAAACAGTAAAAAACAGTAAAAAACAGTAAAAAACAGTAAAAAACAGTAAAAAACAGTAAAAAACAGTAAAAAACAGTAAAAAACAGTAAAAAACAGTAAAAAACAGTAAAAAACAGTAAAAAACAGTAAAAAACAGTAAAAAACAGTAAAAAACAGTAAAAAACAGTAAAAAACAGTAAAAAACAGTAAAAAACAGTAAAAAACAGTAAAAAACAGTAAAAAACAGTAAAAAACAGTAAAAAACAGTAAAAAACAGTAAAAAACAGTAAAAAACAGTAAAAAAACAGTAAAAAACAGTAAAAAACAGTAAAAAACAGTAAAAAACAGTAAAAAACAGTAAAAAACAGTAAAAAACAGTAAAAAACAGTAAAAAACAAACAGTAAAAAATATTAAAAAGCAGTAAAAATCAGTAAAACATTATAATGAATGGTAAAAAATAGTTAACAATATTAAAAAACAGTAAAAACAGAAAACAGTAAAAAATAGGAAAAAACAGAGAAGAATAGAAAAAACTCTAGAAAAATGAAGAAAATGTGAAAAATATTAGAAAAAAGAAAAAAAATGGAAAAACAGGAAAAATAGGAAACAATAGGAACATGGTAAAAAATAGAACAAAAATACGAAAAATAAGAAAAATAGAAACAATGAAAAAATAGAAATAAACATAGAAAAAACAAAAAAAAATAGAGAAAAATACAAAAAAATAAAGGAAATAGAAAAATAGGAAAAATCTAGAAAAATTAGTAAAAAATATGGAAAAAGTAGGGAAAAATAGAAAAAACGTTAAAGCAATAAAATATATTCAAAAATAGCACAATTAGGAAAAATTAAAAAAGCAACAAAAAATAGTAAAAAAAATCGGTTGTGTCGCCCCAAAAGTTTCCCGACGAGTATCCACGAATACTTTTTCATATATTTAATGTTAAAGTTTCAACTTTTGACATTTTTTTATTTTTGACAGGTGACAGTTGGAGAAATAATTTTGACTGTTCAGGATGGAGTTTTTCAAGGGCTTTGAAATGACATACTGCATGTTGTCCAATTCCGTGACCTATTGCATCTGCCATTTTTTGATAATAATACTTCCGTTTGATAGATGTCGTACAAAAACTAATAAGTTCTTCCGATAGGTAACCCAAACCCCTGTACCAAATTTCAGCCCAATCGGATTAATACTTTTTCAGGTATTTAGTGCTAAAATTTAAAATTTTAACGTTTTTTATTTTTGACAGGTGGCAGTTGGACAAATAATTTTGGCTGTTCTGAATAGTTTTTCAAGTGCCACTTCCGTTTGACAGATGTCGTATAAAAACTAATGGGTTCTTCCGACTGGTAATCCAAACCAATATACCAAATTTCAGATCAATCGGATTAATTGTTGTGGCCTCTATCGTGGAAGAATAGACACATACATACATACACACAGACAGACAGACTTCCATCTGGAAATGGTCTTAATCGTCTCAGGGGACCCGAAAATGGATATTTCCCTTTTTATCTCGAAATTTTTTTTTGCCCGTTCACAATACTTTCCCTTCTAGGAGGTGGGTCGGGAAAGTAATAGGACATACCTATAGGGAATAAATAAATAAAAACAGATGTGAAAAAATAGGTATTGACATAAACTTTAATTTTTAATGGATTATGGTCCAATTTCGACCGCTTGAAACGATACTTTATTTTGTTGATAATAAATAATTAATGTGATTAAGCTCAAATCTTTATATTATGGGTTCGTTCCACGAATAGAATTTGAAATATATCAGAAGTAGAATATTAAATAAGAAAGAAATTTTGGTCGCCAGTCAAATTGATTTTTTTATGTAATTAGAAACAATTGACAAAAAACTATGATATATTTCAAAATCCGTCCTTCTTTTTTTTTTTAGTTAAGGAAATTAATCTCAAATTAAACGTTATATTTGTTTATTTCATAAAAAATAAGGTTTCAGAAACTTTTCTTTTTTACTTTTTCTTTAAAAAAAATCTAAGCTTTTCTTGAGGTTTTTTCTTGGCTTCCAAAGGAAACTGTAGTCCAAAAAACTTGGTCCAAAAAAAAAACTGAAGAAACTGTAATCCAGAGAAAAAAACTTGGTCTAAAGGAAAAACGAAGTCCAGAGGAAAAAAAAATTATTCCCAGGAAAAAACTCCTTGGCCCAGGAAAAACACTAAAAGTTCACACAAAGTAAATATAAGATAAAAATTTTATAAATTACCAGATTTCGTGGTCTCTGTTTTTGAAAAAGAATATAAAACAATGATAATATTAAAATGAAAAACATGAATTTTAGATCAAAATATGAAATACAAAAAGAATTAAAATTAGTTAAAAACAAATTATAAAAATAAGTTCTCTCTTTGTATGAAACATCAGATAATTTTTAATATTATAAATGATAAGATATGAAATTTTAAGTAAATAAAAAAAATATACCGGCATTAATAGAATTAAAAATAACAGTAAATAAAAGTTAAAAGCGTCGAAATAATTAATAATTATATCAAAGAATTTTAGTAAATCTATAATATAATATAATAAAAACTTTCCCTATAAGATGAGGGGGAGAAAAAAAAAGAAATCTTCAGTAATCGACACGAAAGATATAAAGTCAGTTATTTTGAAGAAAGTAAAAGGCAGTGAGTACTTTCAAGTGTGTAATTGTCAAAGACAACATTTGCTTATAAAGTATACAGAAAAGGTAAAAATAACAAGTTTAAAATACTAGCGAAACCGTGCGTGGTTGACAGTAAACTTCTGTT
This sequence comes from Neocrepidodera transversa, assembly GCA_963243735.1. Classification (NCBI taxonomy): domain Eukaryota; kingdom Metazoa; phylum Arthropoda; class Insecta; order Coleoptera; family Chrysomelidae; genus Neocrepidodera; species Neocrepidodera transversa. The sequence goes on along the minus strand of OY725340.1, from coordinate 27,456,995 downwards.
CCTTTTATTAATCAGTTATTTTGACTGAGTGGGCAAAGATAAGAACATTAATAGCATGGGAAAGATATTTTATAGGAATACCAAGAGAAGAGAGGGACATGACGCAAGGAAATAAGAAGGGGATATCAAGCGAGTATGAAACTAAAATATATTAAGTAGGGGAATAATGAAAATACAGGGTGGCACAAAAAAACGTAACACACTAATCTAGTGGGCTTAACTTATTTTTTTAATTTAAATTCATAAGCGCTCGTACTAAATTCGTTTCTCTTTACTTCGCACCCCTGTTCGATTATTGTTTCGAAAAAAATAATTATCCGTAACGATTAGTTTATGCTCTATCTGAATTTTTTCCAAATTAATTTTTAATAAATATCCATCTTTTGGATAAAAACACACATACTATAGCTTCTTGATTTACGGCTGCCGGTTCACTTTGTTTTGGAGAATTTATGACCACCTAATTTGGAAGTTTGTTATAAATAAAACTGGTAAAACTAATTATATTAGTTGATATGAAATTCTGAAATCAATAAAATCTTATCAGCAAACTAATTATGACACAGGTATACTTTTTCTATAAGGTGTAAAATATTAGCTAAAAACAGATAAAAATATTTGTTGTTAAACTACAATCACGATAAAATTTTATTAAAGTAATAAAATGTCTGGCGCTTTATAAATATTTCGGAATCAAATCGTTTTTATTTTCTGAATCCTGTAACGTTTGGCTTAAATAAACTATTTAAAAATTCAATTTAACGCTCTCTATAATGGAATATTTGATTAAACAAATGAATCAACACAGAAATCAATTCCATACTAATAGTTTATATGATGGACGTGGTAACAGAGAGAATTAATAATGACGTAGAAATGGAGTTGCTTAGATCGAAGTCCGGTGTCCATCAGCCGAAAACGAATATCAATCGAGGAGATCGAAAGTGAATTTAATGCAGAGGAAGCAATAATGGAAAGGGTAAGGACTTAAATGGATTGGAAATATTTGAATTTAATCCTAACCTTTCTTTATTAAAACTCGCAATAGAATCTGGATAAATTTCACTGAAAATTAATTCAAAATTTACAAGTCATATGTGTTCTTAAAATCAAATTAATATAATAAGTATCTACTACCATATCTTTTTATTATTTTGTAATAACGGCTAATACGGTAAAGAAGTAAGATCTAAAGATATATTTATATTTCTTGGTGTTGGCTGGATATTGTGTTTGTTTCTCTTATAATATTTTCTGTCCTCGTCTCGCTTCCCAAGAAGCAAAAACAAATTCGTCTTAAATTACAATCTCTCCTAAATAATATACGCGTGTCAATTTTTATTACTATAGGTGTGTTCTTTTATTAAACAAAGTTCCATCTGTGATTGATGTCAATGACGTCACTGATTAATTTGTGGTGGAAGAATTTTGAGCTGAAAATAGGAACGTACCCAATTTCGTATAAAAGTAATTTGACGTTTGACATTAATATTGCTTTTGTTTATTTGAAGAGTATGGAGTATTTATTACTTTCAAAATCATCGTTGCATTCATCTTCTTCGGAAGATGAATGTTGAGGAGTTGACACCAGTTCCGAAGAAGAGGACTTGTATTTGTATTTCTTTAATAAAGAAATAAGATGTGTTCATCCCATTACAAATTATTTAGCAAATGTTCAGACATATAATGCTGATGAGTTCAAAAGCCATTTTAGAATTTTCAGGACATCTGTAGAGGTATGTATGCATATAGGTACTAAAAAAGTATGTTAATAAATGTGTGACCCTTTCTACAATTCGCTGCCTCCTTAAGCTTGTTGATAGCATAGTTATTTTATTATTTAAAACAATACTAACACATGTTATTTTGTTTAAGGAGTTAATTGAGAGATTACAATTGTGCCACTGTTACAAGCAGAGGAAGGTCAGCAGTTCCTATAGAGAAAGTTCCTATAGAGAAAGGCATATTATTAACAATATGGACCCTTAGCAACCAGGAATGTTTCAGAACTATATCTGACAGATTTAATCTACAGCACGGATTAGCTCATTCTGTATTTATTAAAGTCTGCAATTTACTTTCAGAGCACGCTAGTTACTTTATTAAGTGGCCTGCAATCCACCAAATCATCTCAAATTTTGATATGGTACGTGGACATAATAGCTTCCCAAATGTTGTAGGGAATGTTGATGATACACACATATTAATACCTGCACCTGCAAATGACAATTCTTATTACAACAGAAAGAGCACCCATTCAATAATTCTACAAGGAATTTGCGATGGAAAACAGAGATTTATCGATGTGTATTGTGTATGGCCTGGGTCAACTCATGATGGAACTGTATGGCGCCATTCACCAGTTTTCCAGGCAATTACAGCAAATAGACAAATGTATATTCCTGAAAACTGTTACCTTTTAGGTGACAATGCCTATTATCATTTATTAATCGCACGACCATGGCAGGAGACGGTCGTATGAACGAGACCGGCGATATTTTCTGCAAAAGATGTAAAAGTAAAGTGATTTCATATGTTAAGTGTATTGGTTGCAATAGTTGCTATCATGCAAGTTGTGCTAAACAGTTGAAGTTCTCTACAATTGATAAAAACTTTATTAAATGTTGTGAAAAAGTTCATTCCGATGATGATGTGGATAGTGCTTTTTTTGACGCTATCGATAATCTGAAAGATTCGACTGATAAAATCGACATAAACATATTTAAATATGTTGTTAAACAAAAGGACCTTCTGATAAGTGAATTAAGGGAAGAAATCAAAATCCTGAAAAATCAATTGGATTTTACTAGAATTCAAGATAACAAGGTTAGTGCAAAAAACTTATCTATTCGTAAACATAGTGATAAAGAACACGATAGAAATATTCTAATGCCAGTGGCGGGTTGCTCTCAAGCAAAATGTACACAGTCAGATTCTGCCGCTATCCAGCCTATTACACAAAAAAATCTTAACAGAGCTGTTCTAGAGGCTGAAACAAATAGGTTGGCTAATAAATTTATTCATATCAATGATGAAAGACCCACTAATCGGGTTGATTCCGTAGAAAATGAGGAATCTGAATGGAAGCATGTTAATCGCAGAAAACCAAGGAGAAAGCCACGTACCCTTTTGGTTGGAAACTTTTCTGGAGCTTCTGAGGTTGAGGGAGTTGATAAAGGTACTATTCTGCACGTTTACAATTTAAAACCCAACACTACCACCGATAATTTGAAACAATTTTTGAGTAAAAATTTTACCAGTATATCATGTGAAGCTCTTAAATCACGTCATCCAGATAGATATTCATCATTTAAGGTTACTCTTCCCAACAGTGACAAGGAAAAAGCTTTAATCGCATCTAACTGGCCAAATAAAGCCTGTGTAAGGTATTTTTTCCACCCCAGAAAGACGAATCACGAATTCAATGCCGGGAATTAGAAAACACGCTTCAGACCGTAATTTCAACCAGACATAACTTAAGGCTTATTCAACTAAACTCCCAAAGCTTAACAAATAAACTAAACATGCTGGAAATTCTAATTCAAGAAGAACAGCCACACGTTGTTAGTATTGCTGAACATTGGTGCAATTCCGATAATATCACCCTGATGGCGTTACCTGGTTATGTCCAATCCACTTATTATTGCCGACCAACGCGTGAACATGGTGGCTCAGTTATTTATGTTAAATCTGATATCGAAGTCCAAGATCTCAATCTCGGAAGATTTTCTGAAGAAATGCATTGTGAGTTTTGTGCTGTAAGGCTAACCATTCATGATGTAAAGATGTGCGTTATCAGTGTGTACAGACCCCCTAAAGGAAATTTCGAAATATTTTTGACTAAAATGTCTTACATTTTACAACACTGTAGTAGGTTAATTGATCATGTTTTTGTTTGCGGTGATCTCAATATTGATTATCTAGATGATTCAGGTATATTTAAACAACTCTTGGATGACTTGTTAATTAGCAGTAATTTGTCAGTTACTTCATTTGTACCCACTAGAGTATGTGTAAACAAAAATGGTCACGTTTCATCTTCCAAAATTGACTATATCTTGACAAACGTTGATGTTAAATTCTGTAAAACTAAGGTTTTTGAAGCCAATCTTAGTGATCATAGGGGAGTTTTATTAGACTATTATACGAATAGTAATCAAAAAACGACTAACGTTAGTTCTTCCTTTAAAACCTTCAGAAATATTTCAAGTACAAATTTAGATGTACTCTCTGCCACAAGCCTCTGCACTAATTTTGAAGATATCTATTTAAATCCCGATGTAAATGTTAGTTTTGAAATCTTCATTAATATCATTAAATTTTTAGTTGACACATGTTGCCCCTTAAAACGGCATGACACTACAAAAAATCTTAAAAAAAACTGGGTAACTACAGAAATTAAACAAGCTAGTCAGGACTTAAAAAGCCTACATTGGTTAAAACTAAATTTAAAGACTGAAAACTCTCAAACTATATATAGACAGGCTAAGAAACATTATCAAAAATTACTTATAAATGCTAAAATGCAATTTAATGAAACTGTTCTTAAAAAATCCAATAATGCGAGCAAAACCATTTGGAATCTTTTAAATCAGGAAATTGGTAGGAAAAATAACAAAAACAATCGAATTAATTTAACTATTGACGAGACGCCACTGTCAGATACTAAATCTGTGGCCGATGCCTTTGGCAATTACTTTTCTTCGATAAATGAAATAAGCCTAACGAACTACTACGGTGACAATAGATCTCAATCTTGCACTGTTTCAAATATTATAAAACTCACCTTTTTCTTTTATCCTGTAGACAAATATGAAATAATCGATATTATTAGAAATTTAAAGAATAAAAATAGTACGGGTGTAGACTTTATATCCTCAAAAATTTTGAAATGTATTGCGGAACACGTCGCAGAGCATTTTGCCTATCTTATAAATTTGTCAATCTCTACTGGTATTTTTCCTTCTGTTTTAAAAATGGCCAAGGTCATCCCCGTTTTTAAAAAAAATGCCACTGATAATATAGCAAATTATCGGCCTATTTCGATATTAAGCGTATTTTCAAAGGTCTTTGAAAAAATTGCTTATAGTAGAATGTTAAATTACTTAACTAAATTTAAAATTATTACAAATTGCCAGCATGGTTTTAGAACCGGCAGATCAACACAAACAGCCGCATGTAACTTCACGTATTACATTTACAAAAGTCTTGATGTTGGTCTACATGTTGCCGGATTATTTTTTGACCTTTCGAGAGCCTTTGATTCTCTTAAGTTTGAATTTATTGAGAAAAAGTTATACAATCTCGGTTTCAGAGGTATCTATCTGAACTGGCTTTTCAGTTTTACTAGTAATAGATCAATGTTTGTCAAGGTAAGTGACTGTAATTCAAACATCTATTAGATGGATTTAGGTGTCCCACAGGGTTCTGTGCTGGGACCTCTAATATTTTTGTTATTCATTAATGACCTACCGCAATTTATTGATGCGAACATGTTAATATTATTTGCGGATGACACGTCCTTAGCGGTCTCAGCACATAGCTTGGAGCAATTAATTCAAACCTGTATTAGTGTGATTGAAGCATTCACCAATTGGTGTAATGCTAATGAATTGATGATTAATTTGGATAAAACAGAATTTATATATTTTAGTAACTCAAATAATCGCGATTTAACTTTAAATTATCAGGGCAAACAGTTGAAATCAAAAAGCTGCATAAAATTTCTAGGTGTTAATCTGGACAATAATTTAAAGTGGAACTACCACATAGATTCAGTTTGCAAGAAACTGAATAAATCATATTTTGCTATCAGCAAAATAAAAAATATGATGCCTTTATACGCAGTGATGAACGTATACTACAGTCTAGTGTACAGCCACTTAAGTTATAACATAGTTCTATGGGGTAACGCATCTAACTGGAAAAGAGTTTTTATCTCCCAAAAAAGAATAATTCGTCTAATCTACAGTTTAAAACCACATGATACATGCAAACCTATCTTTTTGGATAATAAAATTATGACGGTCCCTTGTATTTATATATACAACTCACTATCAAACTTTAAAGATAATGAACAAAATTTAAGTAAACTATCAGATTATCATACATATATGACAAGGCAAACGAACATTTTTAGTATTCCAATTCATAAAACATCGAAATATGAATCTTCTCCCACTTATCAGGGTATAAAACTTTATAACCATTTATCTGATTATCTCAAGTCCTTAGATAAAATACAATTCAAAAAGGCTATTAAGCATATCCTAACAAGTAAAGCCTACTACAGTGTTGATGAATTTTTCCAGGACAATTTTTTATTATAGCAATATTATTTTTATTATAATTATTAAAATTTTAAACTGTTTCTAATGTTTGCAATTTTTTTAAAGGTTTTGACTATTTTTATTCTATCTGTGATTTTAATTGTTTTTATTTTGTTTCGTGCTTGTTTTAAAAAGTAGGAATTTATTGTAATATTTTATTGTAATGTTTTTAATTCTTCTCCGATGACTGACCTGTCCAATACATTCTTGAATGTCTTAATGGATTAATAAAGATTATTTATTTATTATTTATTTATTATCCTCTAAAAACATTTTTAATGTTGCCATTTAAAGATAATGGTCATTTGACACAATAACAAAAAAAAACAACCAAAGCACAGTAGTACCAGACTATTGATTGAAAATTCATTTTCCCGTCTTAAAGGCCTTTTTAGAAGATTGAGGTTTTTAAATATAATAAATATATCGTATACAAAATTTATTATTCTTTGTTGCTGCATCTTACATAATATTTCCATAAAAGACAGGACAGTTTATTTTGAAGAGGAATATATTGAAAACGGGGCCACCAGAACACCATAATATTGATTAAGGTTTAGAAGATTCTATCGCCTTCAGAAATCATTTGATGACTGAAATAATCTAATATGTTTCATGTTAGAGCATCTTTTACAATAGTGCATAAAACAAACAGTGCAAAGGTGAAAAGAAGACGTTTTATATTATTTCTTATTTTTTTTTGTTTAAATTAACGTTTTTAATAAATATAAAAATACTGATTTCATTTCATTTTGAGTATTTTGAAACGATATTTGTAAAATAAACTTTTAGGATAATTAATAACTGAAAATAAAAAATACATTCTAATAATAAATCAAAAAAAGTTATTTTTTATCAGCTGTTGCCTTAGCCAAAGTTAAAATGGCATTACTTTCTTTTTCTTTGAGCTCTTTTTTTTCTTTCCATCTTTTTTCTTCTTTCAAAACAATTTACCGTTCTTTTTATTTCTTTCGTTTTTCTCTCTCATCCTCCTTTTCTAATTTTTTTGCTAAATATCTCTGGAAGGACATTCGTTTTTCTTTTTCTTTCAGTTTTTTCCATGGAAGGAGTTTTCGCTTTCCTCTGTGACCGTTTTATTAGTAATTGTTATATCTAGGATGCTTCCTACAGTGTCTCTACATACTTTTGTGCCCATGACTCGATCAAACTGTAAAAAGAATTTCCATAAAATGGCACTTTCGCCAGTAGACTGAGTTTTCTTTTATTAATTCTGTATGTCGCCAACAAGTTTCTATATTTTGTATTACAGCTATCGACTGTAACTAAAAACATTACTAATATTATTAATTTTTTTGGCTACCTCTTGCCATAATTTAATTTTTCTACATTTTGGATGTGCAAATTCTGGCTCCATCAAACTTGTTTGTATAAGTAATTTTACTAATCTGTCATTCCATTTTAGTCCACTTCCAAATGAAACTTTTTGTATCCCAGAGGGCCTAGTGCTTGTTTCTTGTTTAGCTTCAAGACGTTGTTCTACACCAACTAAAAATATATATAAAATTAAATAAGGAATTAAATGAATAATATTTTGCCAGTTAATGTAGATCCTGTCTTTGTATAACGGCATTTCATAAACACAATAAACAATTTCAGTTTTTTTATTTCAGGGGCCAATTCAAAACTTAAAACTGGAAAGAAATTTATTGCAGTGTCTATTTTATTCAGGCTGCCTGTACTTTCATCTTTTTATTATTACTTACCTTGTTGAAAACGTTGGTAAATTTGTTCTCTATAACTCTTTAATATGTGAGGACCTGAAAATAAGAGTTCTAAGATTCATTTTGCATGCTGAATGTATATATTTAACTTTATTAACTTCCTTGTATGTTTCTTTATCTACCTGGGCATTAAAATAAAGTCCATTATAATTTAAATTAATATTAAATATTTCTCCTGCAGGCAGCATATTGTATAATGAAAAAAAAACGGTGTGTGAGTGTGTGTAAACTTGTAAACAAAAGCTCAAAAGTTGTTTATTCTCCCACCCCCTCCATTCATCCATCACATCCACCGGTTTCTAAAGTCGATGGATGCGCTGGCTCATTGGTGGATTCATCGGTGAAAAAACCGTTTGACGTACTTCAATCTGCCTTTCATCGCTTAATTTACGAACGGTTTGCTGCATGCGATGGACTATGGAGGGTATAGAAGGAGGCACATCGCAACGTTAGAAAAAGGGAACCAATTTTCGAAGCCAGTTGGTGGAGCTGTTGATCGACTGTTGATGACAGTTTAAGCGAGTTTTGACATTTCCTTTGACTTTTTTTCAAATAATAATTTTAATTCATTGCGTAAACTTTTAAAAGATTTGTATTTTATAAAAATTGGGTGGCTTGTTAAATAAAAAACGTTATTTGAGGTTATGGATCTAATCAATCTACAAACAGTTTTTCAACATATGATCATCAGCGCCGCGTCGGTTATTTTATGTACCATTAGTTGCGCATAAAATGTTGCCCACATTTTAAACGTGTTGTAAATTAGAGACTGCCCTCCTTCTATACGCTCCATACGATGGACACAACGCTAAATAAAAGAACACACCTTATGTGTCTTGTCTCTCTTCAACCATCTTTGTCAAAGTAGGAGCTATAATAAACGTTTTCTTTCGCCAATTATTTTGGATCATGATCTTCAAATCGTGTTTCAGTTTTACCGTTTTGATTACAAGAACATATTCACCTATCAAAAGACGAAAGAACAGTCCCTACTTGTCAATCAGCAGTTGTGCAAATTTAGGTTATGCTTTTAATTTATAGAATATATAGTGGTTTCTTTACTGATTTTTTATGTGTAATAATGAATAATTTCACCAAATAACCATAATCGGATTTTTAAGGAAGAGCCTTGGGAAGAGCATTTAAGAGCTTCATTGCCATGAGATGGCACGTTCATAATCTTCGTCGCTTAGAGCGATGCAGTAATATTTTGCTCTGGATCATGTGTATATGTTTAAAACTTTCATATTAAAAATACTTTAATTAATTATCCTCTGTCTTATCTTTTTTGAGGTTAGAAAACATTGATTTGGATCTGTCAATCATACATTTTCAATGTTTCAGGGGGGAACAGGGATTACTGATCATGATCCAAAGTTATGAGTCGAGTGGGGATGAATCACAATTCAAATTTGCTCGAAATAACATGATTCGGGAACATAACGCGTTTTGATTCCAGAAACATGGTCGAAAGAAAGCAGCTATTATATCTCGTTTACCCTTGACTACGTTCCAATGTCATAAAAGACGGTTGGAATCCCAATACGTTTTGCTCAGTCTAAAATTGATGTACGTCTTAATAGACTTTAAGATCTCATAGAAATCAGTCGATTACAACATGTTAAATTTGTTTTGTAAAGTGCCGGTTAAGACCGCGCCTTTCTTATTACATCATTCAGTAAACATTTTGTAAGATTTCACAAAGTATTGCAGTAAGTTATACAGTTAATAGTGAGTGACAACAGTTAAATTGATCATTGTTAAAGTGTTTTAAAAATAATATGCCTATTATAATATAATAATAATAAATGGGGGCGGAACTGGCCCTTACAGTTTACTTCATTATGGATTTTTCTATTAAGTTAACACCTTGAAACTAAAGTTGTTTGGTCCTTAGATTTAAAGTCGATTTTAACACGTCGACTTCCATAGTAACTTTTTCAAAAATTTATCGATTCTTGGTCAGAATGGGCAATGTGAACATATAAGTAATTCATTTATTATGAACAATTTGAAATATTTAAAGATCTGTGACTCCATTACGAATACCGAATTTATCTCAACTCAAATAATCGACCTTTTAAAGGTCTAATAAATCTGCCGTATAATACGTTTTTCGACGTAGCTCCAGCAACCCATATATTTCATGTTACTTTGAATTATTACATTTAATATAGTCTCATAGTAAATACACAACGCTCCGATATAATAAACGTAAATCTTTGAAGTAGCGTTCAACAAAAAAAAAGATAAAACTCGTACTAAATAAATTTAATAGAGTAAGTATACTTTAACTTTATGGTCTAGTTTTTATATTAAATTAAAAATTTAAGTCTTTGATATACATAATTAATAAAAAAAACCCTTCTGACGGAACTTTAATTTTACTTTAAAAGGGTATAATTTCCCGGAATATTTTAAAACTATAAAGCTACGGACACATATTTAAATAAGCCCGTACATATTGTCATGATGTGTCGTCAGAGGCTGAAAACACGCTTAAACACGTCATAACGTGTCAATATTTGGAGTGGCCACATAATCTTTACCTTGGACGTTGTCTGACGAAAATCTGGTAACTCCAGATATTGAAAACACGCGTTATGACATGTTTAAACGTGTTTTCAGCTTCTGACGTTACATCATAACATCATCATAACACGTGTTAACATGTAATAACATGACACGTGTTAAATATGTGTCAGTAGCTTAACTATCTTTAAGTTCGATAGCATTTACAGATTGAAAAAATAGGTTAAAAAAGAAAGAAAATGCAAACATGCGATTTTAAGTATTTTATTACACAGTTTTCATTTTTTCTCGTTCTATATATAAAAATATTAATATTTCAATTGCGTACTTTACATAAAACGATTTATCCATTTTAATGATGAAAATATAATTGCTTTTCTGTTGCTATCAGTTTTTTGAAAATTATTACATCGTGTTTTAACGGTATTATTTAGTATCTAGATATATGAGATTTTTCTTCGGTCTCGGTAGGCATAATATTAATAATAAGACTATTTATATTAATACTCTTCTACTTATTGTATCAATTATATAATTTCCTTTTGTGAAAAATTCTTAAGCAATATTGCAACAATGTCGTCGATCCCAGGAGCCTTGCGATTGTTGAGAGTGAATATTATTTCTCTAACTTCCTTGGTAGAGGTTAGAAAGGTAATTTGGACTGGGATAATGTATAAGTCAGTTTGTCTTTATGTTTACTTGTTCTTCGTCATTGTTATATACCACATAGAGTTATTCTCCAAATGCGCGCCCCTTGTTTTCGTAGTTAAATAGTCAAAATGTTTCTTTTCATATTAAACTATGTCAAACTATTCAAAAGAAAATAGCTAGTAAATGTTCCTTAAATATTGGGTATAACAAATGTATTGAACCTTATTAGAAATAAATTTACTAGACATTTTTTCTAATATAAAGAGTGAGAAACATTGGGTACATTTTTTTGATAGTTTTTAGTTATTTTATAAATTAAAACACTTGATTTTTGTAAGAAAACGAAGATAATTATTTTATTTATATGGAAAAATCAAAGAGTTGTGATTTCTTAACATTATTAAGTTTTTTTATACTTTTTAGAAAGACACAAAAATAAAGTTTAGGTTTTCGCCTTAATTAAAATAATTTGAATTTTCATTATTTTCGTTTCCAAAAGATAAAGAGACAAGTGTCTCATTACTTGGAGGTGAAATTTAAGTTTTCTGGTTAGAATATCTGAAATGATCATCAATGTAACGGGTTTTTTTACATCAGTTCCAACTGTTATATCATGTTTTGCTGATTCCCAGCTCTATACTCCAATATCTGCTTTATCGCGATTTTGATGTTTTTTGTACAAAGCGCGATTCATGCTCTTTTCGATATTAAATTTGGTTAAAATTAAATTCATACCTTACATTCTCACATTTCGTCCCTGTGCATTTAAGCACTGCACATTTAGCCCCCGCACATTTGGCCCCCCGGCCCATTTTGCACCTACACATTTCGCTCCCTCCCTAAAAGATTCGACAGATTTCTTCTTGTCGCAAACAACTGGTCTACGGGGTTGTATAACAAAAATTGTTGCGGAATACCATATATGAGGCGTGTAAATGCAAAACTCTCTTTTTAAGTAACATATGGTTACGAAATAATTAGGAAGAACTAGTTTTTTTCCCATATTTTAATGCAACACTAGTAAAAAATTTTCAAGTCTATCGAAGTGAATATTTAAAATGTTTTATTGATAGTTAAATTATTGTTTATTTGAATTGATTTTAAAAATGCAAAAGGTCAGTTTTGAGTCTTCAACAGTTTATTAAGTTTTGCATATTTAGGAACTGAATGTCTTGACTCCAGTAGCGGCACTTTCAAAAGGGATCATGGTAGAAGCACTAATACCACATAGACGAGGAAAGTCATGACGTCACAAATGTCATTCTTTTTAAAACATACCTCTGTCAAAGTCAAATGGGCTACATTCACAGGTCGCAATTTGAACATAATGGCATTAAAACCCATGAAATGGAGGGCATATTTACTAATAATTATTTCCGTTACTGCCAATAACAAGCATATTTCAAAATAATGCCTTTTTAATTTTAAATTATTTAAGATCCCGCCATTCTTCAATATCCAATCACGGAAAAACGCGGCAGTGCCATGTTGCCAGGTTCGCATGACTTCTCTTTTCGTTTGGTAAAGATCTAATTCGTATTTGTGTGATGTTCTGTGTTAAATTATTTTTTTCATTTGCTAAAGTGTCAAAGGTATTTAAAATGAATGTAGGATTTTATCAAGCAGATTCTACTAATCTTCCACGAATAGATGTATATACATAAAATAAGAAAAAAAATAACAGAGTATAAATAATTACATAACAGGGATGGTAAGCAAATTAAAAAAAGAAATACAATAATCCTGGAATTGATGAAAAAACTTGAGAAGATCACTTTCTATCAGTGACTGCTTTCCCATATTCTTATATTTGGTCCTCACACATAGTTTTTATATCAAAGAATAAGTCAAGGTCTACAAGAGTTTGTCAGCATATGAATGTTTTTCTCCTGGTTTTTGAGAGATCGTTCCGTTCTGGTTTGTGTGGAAAATGTAGTTCACTAGGTATTATTTAAAATCTAATAGTTTTGCGACCTCTTCGGCTCCCACAATTGACTACAGACCAAGTAATATGCATATTTTATAATACTCTTGTTTCTAATAAACAATATTTTTATGTACACTGTCACTTTATTAAATATTGATAAGGCATCCAGAGAGGTTAGTCACACAACTATTCTATACTGTTCTCTTCACGTTAACTACATGAAAGACGTGGATTTGTGTGTCTACCAGCGGTCATCTTGAATTTCATCTGACAGCATCTTGGATAGGTCTATTACCAGATTGATACTACGTTTGAATATCCACATCGGATGCATCTGAGATATTGTAAATTTTTTATCACATGACAGAGGATTAGATTTAGATGTAAATTTAATAAACAAACGCTTTGGAGGCATTGATCAAGTGGTAAAAATGGCAATGAAGTTTCTTTTCAGTTAAAAGTTATTTATAACATATTTGTATGGCTACATATATCTTTTTTATACAAAAACACTCTTTTTCGAGACTTTATACACTAACAAGTGTAGTGTTCTTCGTGGCTATGGAAGAAGCTGCAGAAGTTACGGCAATGGCAACATTTTCATTTGTGGCCAGAGACATTTGAAGCACTCTACTTACTAATTTATTTTTTAAATGATAAGTTTGACAATCTTATCTACAACATCTCATTTACTTATATCTCATTTCATATCGAGATGTAAAAAATGTAATCTGGGGCTCGATTCTTGAATCCCGAATTCGTAATTTCAGAGTCGATTTTCGACAAATGTCGATGGTGTTGTGTGTTGTCTATTCTTGAAAGTCGAGTTCGAGATTAATTCGACATTTCTCGTTCGAGAGTGCATCGAACGACTAAAATCCTTCGACTTCTAATGTCGAATTCGAAAGTTACACTGTAGATAAATGTGTTTTGTTATGAATTGCGAGTTTTAGGTTGTTTATCGTTTTTTCGTAAAGGTGTTTTTTTTTATTAAACTAAAATCATTTATTAATACCAAAATGAATCCGAATGTTGCATTAGTGGTGGCTATTGAAAACATGGAAGATGATGGTAATGCTCCCAGACCAATTATGAACTACATGGATGCATTTCAAATGAATGATAACGAATTTTAAAAAAAACTTTAGATTAACGAAATTAGTTACGCAGGAGTTACTCGAAATGGTTACGCCATATGTACAAGAACAAACTCGCATGTCTGGCTTAACAATTGAAAGAAAGGTAAGCAAATGTTCATGTTTGATATCCGAGTATTAACAAGTTACTAAAATTACAGGTTCTTGCAACACTAAACTTTTTTGCAACTGGCAGTTATCAAACAGCTGTTGGTAAAAATGCACTATTAGGATTATCACAAGCTTCAGTTAGTAGAAGTGTTAAAGGAAGTTTCTGAAGCACTAAACAGACCAGAAATATGTAACTGACGACAGATATTTTTGTTGAGAAGTACATTTACACACATTCTAAATTACTATAAACAAATGTTTATATGTACAATGTAACAAATCTACATATAGTTTACGCAGAGAAGTGATTAGCTATTTTTTCAACAGCTAATGTCTGCCTTTCCATCAGTGCAATTTTTTTGCATAGTACCGCTCTCTTATCTCTAACTCTCTCTCTCTCTCTCTCTGAAACTTGTGCTAACACCTGTGTGGCATTTGAACTTATTGCCCGGCGCTTAGCAGGTGTTACTCTTTTCCTTTTTTTTCTGAACCCTTAATGTAAGTGTGATCTGTTGGGAGGAAGGCTGGGTGTAGTAGCAATTGCTATTGGCGGAATATCTGTCACAGCATCTGTGTCATCCCACTCAAACGCTATGCTTGTTTCTAACACATTGTTCCTTCAGTTACAACTGTTGTATTGAGCGACTATAACACTGCTTCCTCAGTCGGCGTCAAAATTTCCTTCGTAGGTGCCCCCCCTACCCCAGTACCTTGCATGTGCATCCTTGCAGCAGTTTGTTTCTTTTTTGTGGAACTCTTGAGATCTTGCTAAGTATAAATAACAGACGGAGTTGTAAAAATATCCTTGTAAGTGAACAAAGGTATACTTACTTTTTTCCATTGTCTCCAATCTCTATTAGCCCCGGGTATCGAATTGTAACATTTCCGCAATGTTTTTCCACTTTTCCATACTATTTTTGACTGTAAAGGTATTAGTAAACTTGCCACTTAATAAATGTTTGTCCCCTATAACCACTTCCGTTAAACGTTGTTTTTGTTCTTGGCTACAATACATTTTTTTTCCATTTTCACAAGTAAAATACAATATCTGTGTTTGATACAATGCAGCAAGGTACCAATGAACTAACAAATTTTTAGTTTTGCAAGACGTTTGACATCCAAACTTACGTCCCATGTCACAATATTACATCGTTGCCACTTATACTTTCGACAAATAATGTCGCATTGTTTTTAAATCCCGATTCGTATTGAAGAATAGGTCTTGACAATACTGTTCGACACTGGCAGTGACAAATGTAGACTTCGACATTTCGCATTCGAGATTCAAGAATCGAGCCCCTGGACACATACATCTTGGATAAACAAACGCAGATGTAGATGTAGTAGATGTATCCGATGTGGATAAACAAACGCTCCAGATGTAAAAAATGCATCGGATGTGGATATTCAAACGTAGCATGAATTGGATATAAATAAGTTAGGTTACGTTAACTGTTACGTCTGTCAATGTTATTGTTAGTTATGTTGAAGAAAGACGATAAAGATGTTCAAATATTTTCTAGTGGGATAGAAAAAGATAACAATATAATCTCGTGTAATAAGAGTACTACAAGAATAGACTGATAATCCTACAACATAGCAGCAGATTGAGCAATCTTATTGGGGTTACGTCACTTACCATTTTGACCACACTTTTTCAAATTTCAATATTTTTTTTCTGCTTTATTTGGGACTTAAACAAAGTAACTTTTTCACCAAAGTGTTTATTTTATCGTATATTAAAGTCCTGGATTTTATATCAGTTCATGACTGAAGCCCATTTAGCAGCTCCAGCCATATTAAGATAAAAATTAAATTATTTTGCGAAACAAAACAATATCCAAACAACCAACACACAAACTGATAATCAAATCATCAACAGAGAACGTACTCAAATTCTTTGTTTGGACAAGAATGACATTTGTGACTATGCACTTTCCTCGTATGTTATACATTATTTTTATTTTAAAGCATGTCCATTAAGTTGTTCCAAAGCACCTCCGATATGTTGTTCTAAAGCATCGTCTTCGACAGGTTGGGCCAATTTTTTTTTGTAAAAGTCAAGTTCCGGTTTTCGTTCCCCATGCTTCTCCATATGTGAGAACTTGTATTTCCTTGTATACCTCCACCAAGTGACATAATTTTTGGCGAAAAGTTTTTGATCTTAAGATCTCTTTTTAAGATAGTACGGGCAATGCCAAACTCTTTAGCAAATCTTTTCATAATTTTTTTTTGTTTTGTCAAATTGAAAATGCCAGTTACCAGGCAGTTTGAAGTGATTTTTTGTTTCTGTTTTGAAATCTAGAATATGCCAGTCACTTCCAACATATTTTTTAATAATATTGTCATACTCGGTTGCTTGAATGACTGTGGTCTTCTTCTTTACAGATTTTTTGATTAAGCCAAACATGCGATCTGGTAATAAGTAAGAGTGTCTAACTATGAGAAATATAACTTCGACAGTTTATATGCATGCTGTAGCATGATTCAGTAGCCATATGAAGACCATGCACATCATTGCTACATTTTTATATTGTCCTCCACATCCATCTGCAAAAAGACGTACTGTAGTAGTGGTAATTTTGAAATTGTATTTGTTTAACATATCAAACACTGCAGAAGTAATAACATTCAATTTTTTGGGCGTCGACTTCTGTCCACACATATAAACACACAGTAGAATCATTTAACTGACCCGTAGAATTCCCATTTATGATTCTCAAATTATAATAATTAATTTTCTGGATAAAATAATAGGATTGATCCAGAAATTTAGGCACGGCTAAATTTTTTTGACAATCAAATGAGAATATTTCTATTTCTTTAGTCTCAGTTTGTAACAGCTGGAAGAGGGCTTTCGTTTTCAGCTTATGAGCTCTGTGCTCTGTAATAATTTTTACTCTGTACTAATTTTTACTTTTTCTTCTGTACTCAAACAATACGAACACATATCTGTTTGTGGTGTACCAAAGGCAATATAATAATGTCGTTTCCCATAATATATAAAGTAACACGAGCTGACAGTGTTTTTAATAGATTTAGACAGACAGTAATGACTTTCAAGACCCGGCAGTTTCTCCATAAATGACTTGATATAATTCTGTATAGCATTATTCTTGGACCCTATACGGTCACCTCGTCTTCGTTCAATAGAAAGTTTATTGTTTACCACAAAATTTTTCATGAGACGTTCAATTCTGTCCCATCTTACATGTGTAATTTCAAGAAATCCATTTTTACAAACACGTAGGAGGCGTCCAGAATCAACAGGTACATGATATTTGATCGAAACTTTGTATCTAGCACTTGCTTCATTTTTTACACGAATTGGAATAGTAGCAGAACAACATTTAACTAGTAACATGTCTTGTTTTATCTTAGCAGACGTTTTGTAAAGACAGTCATAAGGTTTACCAGGTGTATTTTTATGTCTACAAGATGGATAAACTGGCAGTTCTTTAGGCATGTACCTACAACAAATTATGACTTTACCCTAAGAAATAAATACTTGTACTAACACTGACTAAAGATATTGTTTTACATTTGTATACAAGCATAGAAGTTATAGTTAAATTCATTAAGAAAAATAACTAAAAACAACATAACTCATAGTATTTTTTCGTATTTAAAGGTGTTAAAATAACATGTAACATGACTTAATGAATCGTATGTTTGTTTTCAAAATTTTCGTAAAAAGCTACTTAGGATTTACACGCCTCATATACAATTATTTGTTTGTAATCTTAAAAACAAAAATATTTTTTTCAGTTTTTTGTAAAACTTTTTCATAATAATTTCTAAAAAGGCACATTAATAACCTTATTTTAAACTTTCTTCTGGAATAGCAATTTCCTGGGCATTTTGGAGAAGAATTGGAATTCCAGTAATTTGTAGGCTCATTTGAATCCTACTTTTATTGCTATAATTTCTCGTTAATGTTAATATGCACACCGGGGACAGCTCTTGACAATATTTATTATGGGGACTTCTGTGTGGTTTTTCCGTTCTTTTTATAGATTGAAAACTTTCTAATTGCCTCTGCTGAATGACGATGTGCCTGGACTTTAACAGGCGAATCCCTTTTTGTCTAGATACACCTTTTGTAGGGGCTTCTTTTTCACACACTCTTATGCTATTTTCACCATCAGAAATTTTTTTAGAAAATACATAAACGTGATTCTTATGGACCAGTTTATCTTTTCTACGATTTGATTTAACCAAAAACATAATAATTGTAGCACGTAACAAAAAAATTCATTTCAGTTGCTCAAAATGAATATTGGGAAAATTTATGTTTAAATATAATTGTGGGCAGGTAGGTTAAAAAGCTTATGGTTTACGAAGAATTATTAAATTAGATTGCACAATGCGCACCAGCTTCCCTTTATGGTGTGAAGGCCACTGCATGGGCAGCGTCAGTAGAGAAGAAATACTAAATGGTAAAAATAGAGAAGTGAAAGAAAATAATCAAGGCTAGGAGGATAGAAATTTACTTAGGAGATAAAATAAAAAGAAATAAAATATTTTAGAATTCAATAAACTACAAAAAGAAGAAAAAGATATATTTGGCATAAGATAAGTTATTTTTTTAATTTTTGGACCTAACTTTTTTTTGTAAACAAAAGGAATAACAAATCTGCATTTTTTTGTCAAAATTGATTAAAAACTTTTTTACAGTGTAGTATCATAAAAAAATGAAAATTTAAATGGTTATCCATTATCTCAAATGTGGTCTACTGAATAGTAATGAAACTCAAAGTCGAGTACCACAAATATTATTATAAAACAGAAGATAGGCACTAGTTTCGGCTACAAGCCATCATCAAGCCTAGAATATCAGTACAGCGATAGGAAATAAACATTTTAAAAAATTTTTATCAATTAGACTAACCCGAGAAATAAAATGTAATAAATGATATATATTGAAAATTTGACAACAATTGTCATTTAAAAGAAAATTTTGGAAATTGCGTGTGTGCACTAGGGGGTAGAGTAGAGGTCAAGGTAAAGGGAAGGTTGTGGTACAAGGAGATTTAAATTAAAATAGTAAGGAAAAGAGGAACATGCCAGCGGTGAATTGATAATGCATCCAGAAAGGGAAATTGACGGTAAATTAAGTGGTTAGATGTAGGTGGTGCGGCAACATTAGAGGTAAGTCCCCGAGACACCAATTTCGAATATATAAAAAGAAAGGTTAGAATGTATAATCTAATTCCTTGTGGAGGTCTGAGAAGTCCAACCATTAGTTTAAGGTGGCCAAACGCAGTCAATCTGACGTATTCATGGCCAAGTGTACCAAGAAGGGGCAACAGCCCTCCGTGATCCATTCCACGCAAGTAGGTGAAAGCAATCCAAATAACAGTAGCAATCAGTAGGCTTAATGTACACCCAAAAGGTTTTGGCTCTTTTGGTGGCCAGCCCACAAGGTTTTCAATAAATATCATCGATAAAAAGTAGTGAGTAAACGCACAATCAAATGGTATTATGTAGTAGCACATTTACAAAATGCTCGTTAAACTTGACATGATAGTTAAAGAATGCAATAGGTACATTGATAAATACAGAAACTCTGATATTACTGACACTCCATCCTCCTTCGCCCATCATATTATCTCCACAAACCAGTCTTTCTCTATCGATGACTTCTCACTCCTCACTTCTACATAATATTGGCAAAGGCAACAAACCTAATCTTCTTGAATTGTTTGAAATACACTCATGTTTACATAACAACCTATTAGCTTGTCTTAATGAACAGCTAAGACCTAAAGACAACCATGTTTTCCTATCAGACATTTTTAATGATCTCATCTAATTGTTTCTTCTGGCCTTTTGTGTACTCTTACAGTCAAATTCTTTTCTCTCTTTTTTCCGTTCATGTTTCCCAATTTTCTTATTATTTAATTTTTTTCCTTTTATTTACAATCACCCACTTTAAATGTCAATTGTCAATTGTCTTTTTCTTCTTTCCTCATACTTACCTGACAAGACATTCTTCTTTTCCTTCCTCCTCACTCGATGGCCTTTACCTGTATCCACACCCAGTCTCTTACAATTATACTATTGTTCACGTTCCACCTTATTATTTAGATTGTCTCTAATTCTATATATAATTATATTGTAATTGCGCCGCCCTTCTAGTTATTATTAATTGTTTTATAAAAATTTTTCGTTTGGATTGTCAAATTTCATTAACTTTTTTCACTGTCATGTCAAGTTTAACGACCATTTTGTAAATGTGCTACTACATAGTATCATTTGATTGTGCGTTTACTCACTGCTCTTTATCGATGATATTTATTGAAAACCTTCTGGGCTAGCCACCAAAAGGGCCAAAACCTTTTTGGTGTACATTAAGCCTACTGATTGCTACTGTTATTTGGATTGCTTTCACCTACTCACGTGTAGTGGATCGCGAAGGGCTGTTGCCCCTTTTTGGTACACTTGGTCATGAATACGTCAGATTGACCACGTTTGGCCACCTTAAACTCAGGGTTGAACTTCTCAGACGTCCACCAGGAATTATATTATACATTCTAACCTTTCTTTTGATATATTCGAAATTGGTGTCTCGGGCACTTACCTCTAATGTTCCCGCACCACCTGCATCCAACCACTTAATTTACCATCAATTTCCCTTTCTGAATGCATTGTCATTCATGTTTCTCTTTTCCTTAAGATTTTAATTTTAATCTCCTTGTACCACAACCTTCCCTTTACCTTTACCTCTACTCTACCCCCTAGTGCACACAAGCAATTTCCAAAATTTTCTTTTAAATGACAATTATGTTGTCAAATTTTCAATAAATATCATTTATTACATTTTATTTCTCGGGTAAGTCTAATTTATAAAAAAATTTTTAAATGTTTATTTCCTATCTCTGTACTGATATTCTAGGCTTGATGATGGCTTGTAGCCGAAACTAGTTGCCTATCTTCTGTTTTATAATAAAATTTGTGGTACTCGACTTTGAGTTTCATTACTATTAAAAAATGAATTTAATTTTGGTTATTATTTTCGGGTATTATAGATTTAATAATAATTATAATTTTTTTTTTAATTGAATGATTTAATGGGACTTACTCTGAGATTTGAGTTTTTTTCAAAAATTTTAGATCAGAAAAAATATTTTATAACTTAATTGTTTCTTGTTGTGTGTGCAAATAACAAATCAATATAATATATTTGGTTTTGATGAATTTTAACCAATTTTTACCTCTCGCCCTTCAGATTATAGAGATTCGAGAGTGCGTGCTTGCGTGCGTGCGTGCGTGCGTGCGTGCGTTTGTGTCTGTGTGTTAATTAGATCTGATCTGATGACGTCATTACTAAACAAGATGACAATAAAGTTTTACACATATATATTGTGTAAACTATAATTTATTTTTGTAATATTAAAATTTTCAAAACATTTGTTAGTGTTGCTAGATTTACTAAAAAGTCATTTTTTTCATACTTTTTTTTGTTAACGTATTAATTTTTGATGCAAAAATGGCAAGAGGTCATGTGTTGGCCACATCAGATTTTTAAATAATCATTATTTTAATTATTTTAATTTATAATGATCTTTTTGTCTTATAATGCCTTTTCCAAATAAAAAATTTAAAATATACTTTCTTTTTATTAATGACATAAAAAATACTTAAACATAGATATTTTTCGCAACCACAACATTTTTATTGTTAAAATCTAAATATTTGTTTCAATTCCAATTTGTTTTATATTTGACAAGACTTAAAATTCTATTGAGAACGATAACTAAAGTAACATACAATATGCTTTCTGAACTGAACAATTTTTAAAATGAACACTTTTACAAGTTCTGAAAATTAATTAATTCCCGCATTATGTTTTGTAACAAAAACTTTTTCGTTCTTTTATTCGCTTCGGAGTACGACAAAATGCGTTTTAATTTCTTTTTATTCGCAAAAATACTACTTCTTGATTAATCGTTTAAAAGAAAGACAAACAGTTGTAATGCATTTATGTTTTAAATAAAACTTATATATCAATTTATTTTATTTTTATAATTTTTGTTATTTTAATAAAATTTAGTGCAAGGATTTTAAATATAATTTCGGATTGATAGACAAGCATATTTAAAATGTCATTAAATATTTAAATTTTTGAATCTAATTTAAATTTAATTTAATTGTGATTACTGACTGGCTGAAAAGTAAACACATTAATAAAATATAATTTAATATTCGTCAATAGGAGTGTTGCTAATTTTATTTAACTGCTTCTTGCACAGACCACATAAATTATGACTTAAAATATAATAATAAATTTCGGTGAATGCTACGATACGCATTCACCATTTTTTAAATCTGAATGGAATTGGTAGGATGTTACGTTTTTGTTATAAAAAATATATTGCCATATTCAGAAACAAATGCCTAAATTTCGAAAATGGCTTATGTATGGCTTGTAAAATTTATTAAAAAAACCTCAAATTTTGTTTATAAACTATAAATTATTAGGTGAATTCTATCAAGGCGAATCCGCCAATTTTTTTAATAAAATTGGAAATTTCAGATTGTTTCTAAATTACAGAGACAAATTTTTACATTTCTCTCAGATTGGTAAATTTTTTAAATATTAGAAGTACAGTCAATTAATAGAGTCAATAAAATACCAAACAATACATAAATAATAAAATAAATACGACTTTTAACAATAAAATAACCCACTTGTAACCGCATATTAAAAATGGACGTATGGACATAACTTTATGTGATAATTTTTACAATATAATTTATTTTCTGAGTTCGTGTCTATCATATCTTTTTGTTTCTAATCAAATATTGTTAGTATCTCTTAAAATTCAGATCTGGATTAACATTCTTAATTTGCTATTTTTTATCGATAAGTGTTGAATTCCAAATTTGTATTTCTTAAGTGGACTGTCGAATAATTATTGATTTTAATTGATTTATTTTATAGATTTTCAACCAATATAAAAAAAACAGGTCTAGAGTAAGTGGATTTTCTCATGGGCTATGAGTCATACCGTCGCAGGGCACTATTATATGTTTGTAATAAACCCTATTGATTAAAATATCCTCATTTCAAATTAAAACGGCAGTGAGTGAATATCGTGTCGCATACTGAAACTTAGTACAGTAAAAGTTAAGTATTTTGTAGTTAGTTTAATAATGTGGTTTTAGTAAAGACTTATTTGAACATTAATTGTTTAGTTAGCTTATGTATTTTTAGTAGAGGTTTAATTAAAATTTAACGTCAAGTGTTGGTTGAGTTTCCCTAACAGCCATGGGAGTTATTTAGTTAAATTAGTTTTTATGTATTAGAATAGAAAATCGTATTTTATAAGTAGGATTTGCAAAATTTTATTTGAAATTGAAGTAGTCAAAAAATGTCTATCGAACTTTTTCAATTTGTTGTTACGGTTTCAATTTTTATATTAACTATTTTCTTTTAACATTTTTTTAAATTCATTTATTTTAATGAAAAGTAATAGCCTGCCTTAAACCATTTGGATCTAAAACACATTCATTTATTAATTAAGTTGTTTAAATACCTTTATTTTAATAGTTAACCTTCATTTGTTTATTTACAATTAGAAGTCATTCTTCAGGTTGTCACCTAGTCTGGTTCTTCTCTTGCTTTATGGCCAAAAATCTACTAGCTAACTAACCATTAACACTAAAGTCCTTTAATTTTAAAATTTTGACTTATCTCTTTTGACCTTTATCTATCCTTTTTTTGTGGCTTTTGATGGAACATGTGCCTTCCTTAAAATTACGAATTTTCGGATTTTCTAAGCCTAGAAAAGAACAAAAAAAAATATATTATTCAACTTAGATTCGCCCTAAACGAATATTCAAGAGAATTATTCACCTATTTGTGGATTTTGTGGGAATCTAATATATCTTTAAGGCCACACGAGATCTCCGGTAAGTCATCATTTTATTCATCCTGGAAGTAAATTAACTTTTCTTATTGTTTTCTTTAGGCCTTACTTTCTTACTTACTTACCTGCATACTTAGTTGTTTGTTTCTTTGGTTGGTATCTTCCGTATTGGTCCTGATCATCTTCAAACGACTCCCGCATCAATCAACACTTTTAGTGGCTCTTCGCCTTGGTACTAGAGACACCTAAGTGGTTACCAACAATCATCCTCATAGTTTACTCCTACCACCAGAGGATTGCCGGGAACCTACGTTAGATCTGGATGATCGCCACCATAATTTCATAGATATACACGAACACTTCGGAAATCAAGTAAGAGCTTTCCATTTACCTTGGTTTTGGGGATATACTTTGACTACATCCACCCAAGATATTATTCTAGGATTATTATAAGCATAAATTTGATAAGTTGTGAACTAATTGGTACCAATTGGGGGTTAACGCGTTATACTTATATATATTGTTTTTGTTGTTGTTACCAAAAGTTTTAAAGGATTAAACATAGAAAAAAAAGGTGTAGCTAACAATAAACGTATATGGAATCTCCTTATTTACATCTTTTCCTTGGTTATACTGAGACTTATACCCTCTATTCGTGGTGATTGCATTGATATTTTTTTTTGAATCCACCCACTCTCCGGGGCAAATTAAATTTAAAATTGAGCTAGCTGAAATTTAACAATTATAGTCAACGACAAGAGAGAGGGTAACATTGTGGACACTAGATATCAAATGTGAATACCTGAATATTATTGTTTTCGAAACCGGAGATTTTTATAAAGAATAACATTTTTGCGTTAATCCTATAAGAAAGTTTTCCATATGGCGCCAACTTAAGTAGACACACTGTGTATTTATTTATAAAAATATTTTTCCTGGAATCACACGTGGACAGAGTATTTCTTTAACTGCAGTTCAATTTGTATAAGATGATGTAATTCTAACTCAACATTGTACAATAAAAGAAAATCCTTAACCCACTTTTACTGGGCTGTTGGTGCATTTTAATAATTTTGTACTTTATTGCCATTAAGTTCAGCGTAGATATTTTCAAGGTTGTAGCCCACGAGAAAATCCACTATCTCTAACCATAGATATTGGATAAGGTTAGAGAGAGCAAGAAAGAGATAGACTTATGGGTATTCAATGTAAACTCGATGATCACAACATCTCGACTCGAAAAGCACCTCTTGCTTTGGTTAGCAAAAATTAGTTCACTAGCGTAGTAATATTTCTAAATTGAAATATAAAAACCATATTTTAATTTTTGTTCATCATTTTTACCTCTCGCCCTTCAGATAAGAGAGGTATAGGAATCATGCTAAAAATTGGGTAGTGAGTTTTCAATGGATAAACACGTTTTGGGGTCCCTAGAATACGATTTTGATATTTTCGCGATGATGTCTGTGTGTGTGTTAGTGTGTGTGTGTGTGTGTGTTAGTGTGTGTGTGTGTGTGTGTTAGTGTGTGTGTGTGTTTGGATGGATGTTGTAGTAACGATAACTCAAAAACTACTGAAAAAAAAAAATTTGAAATTTTGCATACAGAATTCTTATACCCTAGATTAGATCTGATTAGATTTTGGTGCCAATCGCACAACCGGAAGTGGCAGTTGCTATGGGTGATAACGCCATTATTATACAAAACGACAATAAAGTTTGACACATATATTTTGAATACCCTATAGTTTATTTTCATCTCATTAAAATTTTCGAAACTTTTGCCATTGTTGCCAGATTTACAAAAAAATAATTTTTTTTCATACTTTTTTGTGTTAACCTGTAAATTTTTGATTCCAAAATGGCGAGAGGTCATGTGCTGGCCACATCAGATTTTTTTTACTCAATTGTCCAAATTTCTGACAATGAACTTTTATAACAGTTCGTTGATATGTACTTAAAATAATGATAAAATTCGAATATACTATATAAATTAAATCTGTCAACACCCCTTTCAGAGGTTCGTTATGAGTCCTAATGTAAACATTTAGGTTTTATGTTGGATACAACTTCTCTCTCCAATGCTACATTTATTTTACCATATCTCTGTCTCTAACTTTCTACCAATTTGTTACAAAAGTCAACTGTCATATATTTTAGGTGGCTATCACCACATTAGCGTAAAAACAAAGAATTAAATTATACAATGTGTTAGTATTTCGTAGTAAGTGTTTATAGAACACTATTTTCCATTTTAGATCACAAGTGTGATTGATTGATTGATTGATTTAATCGATGTTTTGGCTAAGGCCTTAGGCCTTAAGACTTATTGTGCTATGCGAATTGTATCGTTGTTATCAAGTGAAAAGGTTTGAACCCTTTATCAGACTTACCAGCCTCTTCACAAGATTTTCTCTGGGGAAGGTGTATTTTCTGTCCCCAGGAGGTTGTGCCTCCAGCGTACAAGTGCTTGACACTCTAATATAATATGAGAGGCTGTTGCCTCCTCCCCATTACATAGTCTACAGATGGGTCCGTCTTTGTAGATGCCCATTTTGTGTAGGTATTCCCCAAGGTGGCAACGTCCAGTTATTAGTCCCGTAACATGCCTTATTTGATTTCTGCTTAGCTGCAGAATATCGTTGGTCAGTGCTTTTGATCGCTTTTTGACCATCAGTTTACTTTTTTTCTGATCCGGCACGAGATTTCAGCTTGTCTGATGTTCTTTAGCAGCCCATCAAGTCAGACAGAGTCGTACTGAGGATTTCGGAATACCAAACACGGGCTCCGGGCCCGTAAATTTGGTCACTGAGGCTTTTCGTGCCAGAGCGTCAGCTTCCACGTTGCCTGTTGTCCCCTTGTTTTTGGGAACCCATTTAAGTGTTACCTTGTTTTGGTTTGCCAGAACCAGTAGGGTTTGTAGACAGTTCCAGACCAGTTTCGATCTGATTGTTTTGCATGCTAGAGCTTGTAGGGCTGCCTGACTATCGGAGTGAATGAGGATTGTTTTTCCTCTGTAACCCCTTTCAATGTTCTCCCTTAGACATAGCTCTATGGCATGTACATCCGCTTGGAATACTGTTGCGTAATTCCCCAGTGACGCATAATTTTTGCATCTGGGTTTATCGCCATATATTCCAGCACCTGTTTCACTATCGGTTTTGGATCCATCAGTATACCATACCAGTGCTCCCTCTCGACAGATGTGTCTTTACATTTCCAAGTTAACTGAATGTTGAATTCCGTCGTGAAGTTATTTTTTGGTATCATTTAATCACTTCTCATTTCTAAGAACGAGCTTGTAATGACTTTTGTTACACTGGTATGTCCTTGTTCAAATGGACACCAGTTTCCTTTGCACTCCAATCTGAATGCTAACATTCTTGCCTCCGCTTTGATATGAATATCAAGTGGAGGGAGGTTTAGTATTGTTTCCATAGCCGCAGTTGGAGTGCTCCTCATGGCACCTATATTACAAATGCAGGCTAGTCTTTGGAGTTTAGAAAGCTCCAGTATGGCCCTTTTTTGATTTACTTCAGGCCACCACTACAGAGAGCCGTAGGACATCATGAGTCTTACCACATCAGTATACAGCCAATGTACCATGCGTGAATTTAGTCCCCATTTGGTGGCCACTGCTCTTTTGGTAGCCATTAATGACATTTTTCTCTTGTTAATGGTTTTTTCAAGTGCTTATTCCAGGATAGTTTTGCACCTAGGGTTATGTCTAAATACTTCACCTCCTGGTTCATTTGTAGTTGCATGTTGAAGACCTTTGGTAACCTGAGGTTGTTCAGATTCTTCTATTTCGTGAAGGTGATTAGTGCTGTTTTGCCAGGATTGACTTTAAGGTCTTCCTTGAGACACTACCTCTCTACGATGCTCACCGCCTGTTGAATCAGGTCTGAGATAATATTTGTAAAATTCCCCACTACAAGTATGAGTACGTCACCTGCACACCACTAAGTATAGAAACCACCATTGTTGAGCTGCACCAGGTGCTCGTCAATTACCAAATCCCATAGTAGAGGGGATAAAACCCCTCCCTGTGGACATCCCTTGGAGATTGACACATTCATGGTCTCACCCAACAATGATGCTTCAGCTGTCCTATGGTTTAGAATGTTTTGTATCTACCTACACGCGGTAGCGTCTACGCCACGCCTTGTTACAGCTGCTGTCATCGATCTGAAGGAGGTGTGATAAAATGCACCTTCTATATCCAGAAATGCTGCCAGAGCAATTTCTTTATTTCTGTGTACAACCTATATCCTTGAATTAATCACAAGGTAAAGTAAATAAGAAATTTAAGCAGCAGTATTTTTTTAAGACAGGTAAATTATAACAAATGCCCATACCCATTTTTTCCGGTTATCTACTCCATTTTATATTAAACTAACTGATAACCGAACACTTAAAATAAAGTATCCTGATTATAATCGACTCTTTTGCTAAACATTCAAGTAGAGAAAAACAAATACTCATATATTGTAATATTGTTTTTTTTTCCAAATTTGGCGTCTTTTGAAATTCTTTGAATTCTTTGAAGAAATATTAGAATGTTTTGCTATAATCATATTGGTCAATCTTATTTTTTATACACCAAACATGCCGTTCTCTATTTAAATAATAAAAAGGGGAGGCCTATTGTTTATTATCAAATAAAAAAATCTATTGATTATACAATTTTTGTTTCACTAGTGAATTTCTAATTGTTAATATCGGTTTAGAGGCAAAAAATTAAGTATTATAAATAAATAGAAAGAAATTGGTAACATCTCATATTTATAAAATTATTAACTAAACGCTATTAATGCTGCTGTATCTACAATATGATGTAGAATACAATTTAAAGTCCGGAACAAAATAAAATATTAAAACTTAGTTAAAATATTCGTTTCTATGCAAACCAATTTTTATAATCGTATAATCTCCTGAAAACATAAACAAAAAACATAAAGTACTCTTGAGAATAAACCTCTGTAAATATATGAGAGAGGCTGGGATTGTACCATTGATTAACATGATATTACATAATAATTTATTGACGAACTGGACAGCCCAGTTATGCCAGAAATGAAATATAACTCAGTAATTTTAATCGAAATCACTGTTTTTCCAACAAAACCCGTTCCATTTGCATTAAATAATAGAATCACATTGAAATTTCAAATGTTTATCCGAAAGTTTTTTAAAATTTTTTTGGTATGGTTTTTATTTTTAGTCCTTTTAATCACAAACGCGAAAATGTTTACAAAATTAATTAGTTTGTTTTTAAAATAATACTTTTTTGCTATTCATGTAATTTTTTTCCTACTATTACCTTTTTCGGAATTTTGATTTTTAAAAATTTTCATAAATAACATTATGTTGTGATAAAAGGAATAACAAAGTTCAATTCAAAGAAATGAAAAAACTGTACAGGATTGTACTCTAGTAATCAAGTCTCCTTAATCTTCCGATGACCAACCATTTGTTTAGGACCAAAATGATCCCATTTGGTTTATGAAATAAAATCATGTATTCATAATTACTACGGCACGCCAATACTTCACCTTTGGTGAAGTATGGCAAACCGTAGTATTGAAATCGTGCAAAAATCTCAAAAATTATTTTTGCTCCAAATGACTTAAAATGTCATGAAACGTGTAAAAAATTGATTTTCCGCGAAAATAAAAAGTCTGTCTGTGTGAATGTGTGGATATGTGATGTCCGTTCTCGAGTTATCGTGCGCACACATCCACACATCCACACATTCACACATCTACACATCCACACAGACAGACTTTTTTTTTCGCGGAAAACCAATTTTTCCACGTTTCATGACATTTTAAGTCATTTGGAGCAAAAATAATTTTTGAGATTTTTGCACGATTTCAATACTACGGTTTGCCATACTTCACCAAAGGTGAAGTATTGGCGGGCCGCACTAATATATTTTTCAGTTGGCTCTCCATCTTCAGAATGTTCTGAATATTTTGTTAGTACCATATCTATGGATGTTTGAACGTGTCAACCTATGTTAATAAAATTGAAAAATGCAACTAAAGGCCACCGTTTTGTATTACGACTGTATGAATATTCCTTGACCATTTTGTGTTTGTTATAGTATAAATTAATTTTGGACTTATAGGTTCATCTGACATATTTAAGTCAAAATGTTGCGTGCTGAGCAGCAAAACGCTCCTATTTCTTTTCGATACATCGCAAACCAAAATGGCATCTTTTGTATAAAAACTTTTGATTGAATATTCCGATCGGTTTTTGTTGGGGATAAATTGTTTGAGTACCTCTTCACAATTTTTTCTAATTGTCTCTGTATGAGTTTTGAATTATTCTAAATGTTCTATAGACAACAGCAGAGACTTGAAAAAATTGTCCATGGTTACACCATATCCAGACCATTCTAAATCCAAAACGACACGCTTATGACGTCGCGATCTATTATTATTGCCTTTTTTCTGATTTGTTATTTGTCCTTCCTGTGTAGACTGGTGTAGATTCCAGCAATATGTATTAATCAAACTACATAGAGCTAAAGCAAATTCCTACAAAAAGAAAATTTGCCCATCAAGAGAATCGTTTGAACCTGGAAAACAGATTAAGTTAACCATCCAACATTTTGCATAAATATAAAAAACCGCTGTAAAAGGCTTTAATTTGACTACAGAGTCTGATTTAATATAGAAAAATACGCAGGACAAAGTTGGTCTGGTCCAAAAATATAGACAACTTTTTTTGTAGGCTTGTGTGCTTTTTATTTGTAGAAACTGTCAAATTATCGAGATAAGTTATAAAGAATTCTGTAGTTTACGGATTTTATTGTATTATGGCACGTTGACTATCCGTAATGGAACACATAAGTATCTGAAGCACTGGATTGTTCCTTCTTTTTTTCTGGGTACTTTTACTTTCATATTCGTATGCATAAAATTCCTTAATATCATGTTTTTCTTCTCCCTTTCTTGGACAATTTCCACCATAAATATGTGTAATATTCAAAACAGTTTTTATATTGTCATAATTTAGCTGAATTAATACTTATATTTTTAGACCTTCTTCTAACTTGTCTTCTATAAAATTGTCCATAAGTCCTTTGTTGATGAATTCCATCACCACTGACCAAAACTACGCGGGGTAGGTAAATAATTCCCTGCCTAAATACCTTAGACCGACCAGCCTTATGTCGTTCGTACTAAAAACTCTAGAGTGAATTCTGGATAGGCATATTAGAGACGGGAACTGCAGGGAAATTCCCACCAACCCCAGACAATATGGCTACCAGATTGGAAAATTTACAGATTTGGCGCTAAATAACCTCGTAGGAAAGATAGGCCAGTCTTTACAGCATAAAGAGATTGCGCTGACATCTTTCCTCGACATTGAAGGGGCGTTCAATAATTCCCTACCTCAATCCCTTTACGTTGTACTTCTGCGAAAGGGAATAAGCAGACTAATCTGCAATTGGATTAAATGCATGCTTGAAAATAGTTTTGTTACATCATCACTGTATTAGGAGACTGTTAGAATTAGGGCGGCCAAGGGGTGTCCTCAAGGTGGAGTGCTGTCTTCAACTTCTTTGGTCACTCTTGGTCGACTCCCTACTGGACATGCTCTTCCAGCTGGGGGTGGATGTTATGCCGATGACCTTTTAATAAAGGTTAGAGGCTTATTTGAAGAGATTATTTCCAATATCCTTCAGGAAGCCCTCAGCATTGTATACAGATGGTGTAAGAAGGAATAGATGTCTGTGAACCCCCACAAAACGGTAGTAGTTCCGTTTACAAAAAGAAGGAAGCTTGATAAGCTACGTCATCCAATTTTGGAAGGCGTAACCATTCCGTTTGCAAAGGAGGTAAAATATCTGGGGATTATCCTTAATAGAATACTTACCTGAAACTCCCATCTGGAAAGAACAATCAATAAAGCCAGGGCATCCCTCTGGAATATTAAAAGGGCATACGGCAAGTCGTGGGGAATGAACCCTAAACATATTTACTGGATTTATCAAACGGTGATAAAACCAATGGTTACATATGGCGCAATAGCCTGGTGGACGAAGGGCTCCAGTCTATTGCGGTGGCTAAATTATCTGTACTACAGAGATTAGCTTGTGGGTCTATTTCATCTACCCCGACAGCAGCAATGAAAAGGTCTCTGGGTCTTACTCCTCTCCATATATTACTGGAGCAGGAGGCCAGAATGACCACCTATAGAGCCTTATCGGTGGCTAGTCAAATTGAGGAGGAGAGGCTATGGAACCACTCTGGACTGATGCGAGAGATGAGTACTTACCACACTATCGGAATGGTTTCGGATGTGCTCTCCCCTAGAATTCATATACAGAAGTCCTTCAACGTCCTTCTTCCAAGAAGATACGAATGGGAAAAGCAGGTGATCCTCTTTCCAGGGACGGCTTATGTACTGTACGCAGATGGTTCAAAGACCCGAAGCGGTGTTGGAGGAGGAGTGTACAGCAGAAAACCGAGAGTTGACATCGCAGTAAGCCTCGGCAAGTATATTACTATCTTTCAGGCGGAGGTTTTCACTATATGATTGTGATCAAGAAAGTTGGTAAACCATCATCTTGTCAACAAAAGTATTTACATTTTATCGGGCAGCCAGGCCGCTTTAAAAGCACTGAGCTCCACCCGGCTGGACTCGAAGCTGGTGTGGAACTGCATCGAATCCCTGGATCGCATTGCTACCAGTAACAGAGTAACCCTACTCTGGGTACCTGGGCATGAAGGGGTGGAGGGCAATGAGAAAGTCGACACGCTTGCGAGAAGAGGTGCGGAATCCGAGTTAATCGGACCCGAACCATTCTTTGGTATAGCCAAAAGTAGTGCCAAAGACAGTATCTGGAAATGGGGAGAGAGGAAGATGTTCCTGGGTTAGCTCACTCTAAGGCTTTTAAAGTCAAACTCTCAGGTAGCATCCTATCGCAGATCCTAGAATGAAGTAGAAGTGATCTACCGATCCTAATTGGACTGCTTACTCGGCACTGTTGTCTGCGATACCCTGTAAAGAAGCTAGGTCTGAGTCAAATATCGGACTATCCCTTCTGCAGTTAATATTTGCAAAAAGGCATCCACAAATTGTTCATGGATCATCTATATTTTCTCTTTGTTATTTTTGTTGAATGTCCAACATCTTTTCCAATAAATGGAATTTATCTAACTGATCAGCTTTCAAAATTCAGTTTCTTTAAATTCAATATTTGGCAGATAACTATTGATTCCTAATTTTTGTTTAGTTTCTGCGTTTCTAGCTTCAGTTTTTAACACATTTTATTAAAAATATTTATATCTGAACGATCTGTTGTTTGCTGTCATTTTCCTTATACTTTAAAAGTGTCTATAGTTTCTGATTTTAATGGAACACTTAATACCTTTCATTATCTGGATCATTTCTTTGTATTTTTAGTTTTTCGCCGAAATATTCTTAAAAAATGGTCTTCGTCAGTTTCCTATTATTAAATTATTTTATCCAATTTTGACACATTAAAATGACTTTATTAATTCCATAACAACAGTAACAAATAAAGTTTTCGTGCAACCGTACGCGAAGTGAGTACTTCGCGTTCTCCACAGCGGCCGCGAAATTCAATTTCGCAGCCGTTGCCCATGGTAACGGCCGAAAAAGCAAAGGTCACTTTCAAATTTCACATTTCTACAATACGAAACTAACAATGTTATTATTTTTTATTAAACAATAATAATTTTTAAATTAACAAATACATACTTATATTATTCAAGATAAATATTAATGGTAATTGTACAGTTTGTATTATTACTTGTATTTACTCTAGAAGTTGAAGCAACAAGATACTTAAATATCGCTATCAATGTCAGACATATTTGCGTTTTGTCAAGAACTGTCAAAATATTTTGTATATTCAAACACTGTCATTTCCATAGAAGCTGTGATTTTGTTAATGAAATTCAATTGCTGTTGATTTTAAGGCAATAATATATTTATTGGCAATGATCTAATTTCATATTTTTAACGATTGCACGAAAAATAGTGTGTATACCTCGGCCGCGAAACGTTTTGGCGACCTTAAGATTATCTTACCTCGGCCGCAAGCGGCCTCGGCGATAATCTTTCTTTCGGTCCGCCAAAAAGGTATTTCACGGCCTAGGCATACAAATAACTATTTATTCACTAGCAACTAAAAGAGTGAGTTAAAATTTTTTTAAGTCACTAGTGACTTAAAAAACTTTTAAGTCACTATTAGTTAACCTAATAATGTACCTATATTACTGTCGACAGCCCTAGTTAACTCCTTTAACCTGCTTTTTGTGTCGCCATTGGCAAAAAAGTATATACTCCTTCTCGTACAATGATTTAGATTTATTGAGTACTATTTTTGCTAAAGCCTCATTTGCTGCATTTAACACTTCTTCTGGAACAAGTTCTTCGTTCACAAAATCTAAGATATACATTTTTCCAAAATTTTAAACGAAAATTAACTCTTTTTATCTTTTATATCGTAGATTTTAGTCAATAATAGTAATATTCAACTAACTATAAACAGAGTCTAAATAAACAAGCCCTGACAACGCCTAACAACCAGACTTAATATAAATTGCATCGACTACTTTTCAATTACATTGCCATAAACGGTTGTTAAATACAAAATTGAATTTAAAAAACACCTATATTTTGATCTAAAAATGTCAAAATTGGATAAAATATTGTATACTTCTCGTGAGTTAATTAATTTTTATTCGCGAGAAGAAATTAGATCTCGAGCCGCTAGGCAAGCGATCTTAATTCTTCTCGCAAATAAAAATTCATTTAACTCACTTGGTGTATAAATATCTATTAAAATTGATATTAAGTTTAATATATTTCAGCCTAAACCTTTCTTAATCAATATTTTCGTCTACTAAAAAAGGACGTGCATCTTTTCTTATTATTGTTTCTCCCAGCGTTAGAATGACAATGAAGTGATTAGAATCTAAATCGAAACTTTTTTCAACATCGATAAAGTTAGTTGAAAGTTTAAGAGAGTTAAAAAAATTTAAAAGTTTAGGGATTTTATTTTGATTTGTAGCCCAGAATAAGGATTTATTCAAGTAGTGAAAGGTACATCCAGATTTACAAGTCGTCTGTACAGATCTACAGTTTATGTGTTAAATAAAAGAATTTTCATCTGGATGTCGAAGAAATCACTTATAATCTTAGCTTTTGTGGTGTAATACACTGAAAAAACATTGTGTGGAAAAAGTTTAATTGTAACGTTTTTTAAAAGGCCCTTTTTAATAGTGAATAAGTAAATTTGTTAATTTATGGCTATGGCATCGAACTTAATTATAATAATTTTTGCCCATCGTTTCCATCACTCTCTATATTATAATTTATTCTGATTTATTTTTCAATTGTAAAATGTATCGAAAATGATACAGGGTAGCTCTTTTTATAAACGGTTATATATTGTTTATTTTAATTCCGTCTTGGTGAAATCAGATTTTTAGAAAATATACAATAATATTTGACTAACAGGTCCTTTAATTATTCTGAACAACAAAAGTTTCCGAACAGTCTGTATATTATTAAATTTAAAGACAAATCTATATAATGCAGTTAAAATAATTATGTAATAAATATATTAAAATATACTAGATGGTTGTATCGAAATCTAAATAGAGATCTCGTTTTGATTTAATAATTAAACGAATTTGATGCTTCTGATATCACAATCGACGGTAAATTTACTTTTGTTTATCGAATTTCGTATAAACATTATGCCGGTAACTACGCAAATTGGTTTTGAATTATAACTGTAAATATAACAATACCTATTTAGTTTTAGAGTTATTGCCATGCTAAAATCGAATAGATACTATTGTTTTCCCGGAATCTGTCGCAAAGTAATAAATTTTCCATTAGCGATATTTTCCTATTTTAAAAATAGCTCGGATCAATAACAGGCTTGTTATGAAATACTACACGGAAATTGATACAGTTTATATTTCGTTTAAGATTTACCAATTCTGTTTTATTGAAATAACTAAACTTTAAATTTTATACAGGGTGTTATTGAAATACACGTACATATTAAAACTGGGTATTGCGCAGATCCCCACTGAATGTAGAAAAATATCATTTTTTAAAAATACCCCTTATTAAGGGAGTTATTAATTTTTGAAAATTAATTCTAAAACAAACGTACTTCACTGATATGTTGAGGATGACCTATATAAATTAGGTTTATTTACCTATTTTAAACATCAACAGTAATTAATATGCAAGTTTTTGTCAGATGATAAGAAAACTAGTCTTGTAAGAAATAACCATGTTGCCAAGATTTTCGAATTAATTTCTATTTCCGAAGACTGGTTTTTACTACCCTCGTTATCAAAAAACTAGAATATTTGATAAATGATTGTTTTTAAACTATACATTTTTGAAACTATAGATTATTAAAATTTTAGTTGATTTACGAATCTGGCTAACACGAGCGCGTCATTTCCAAGTTGGTAAAAAGTGTTGTTACGATTACTTTTAAATGTTTTTTTACGATGCCACTATTTACGAATATTGAACTAACCGATATAGTGCTGGTTTATGGGGCAGCTGGAGAAAATTCTCGGCAAGCACAAATCCTGTATCGCGAACGGTTTCCAAATCGGAGAATTCCGGATTGTCGTACGTTTATTTCAACTGTTCAGCATCTAAGAGACCATGGAAAATTTGAGAGTGTCAATGCAGATCGAGGGAGAACAAGAACACAAAGAACATTGGCGGCCGAAGAAGAAATATTGGAAGATGTTGAAAACCGGCCTCAATTAAGTTGTAGAAGACTAGGTCTTGAAATTGGAGTGTCCTCATTTTTTGTGTGGCGGACACTTAAAGAACAAGGTTTACATCCTTATCACATCCAAAAAGTCCAGGCCTTATATCCAGGTGATGAAGAAAAGAGAGTGGAGTTTTGTGAATGGATGATTCAAAAATGTGTTGATATTCCTGATTTTCTAAAAATATTATTGTATACTGACGAGGCTTCATTCACTCGTGATGGCGTGTTCAATATGCACAATACGCATATTTGGAGTGATGAAAATCCTCACGCCATTAGGGAAACTGGGCATCAAAGAAAATTTTCAATAAATGTTTGGGTTGGCATAATAGATCAGTATTTAATCTGGCCTTATGTTCTCCCGAACAGATTAAATGGGCCAGGATATCTCCACTTTTTAGAAGATATTTTGCCAGTACTCCTAGAAGAGATACCGTTACAATTAAGGCAACGGATGTGGTACCTACTGGATGGCGCTCCTCCTCACTTTGATTTAAACGTACGGCAGTTTTTGAACATTAGATTTCCTCAAAAGTGGATAGGCAGAAATAGACCTACTAAGTGTCCTCCAAGATCTCCGGACTTAAATCCATGCGATTTCTTTTTGTGGGGTCACATGAAACAACTGGTTTATAATGAACCTATTAATAGTGTTGAACAATTAACCAATAAAGTTAATGCGGTAGCCGAGGAACTACGACAAAATCCAAGACTAATTTCTAATGTTCAAAGTTCTTTGGAAAGACGATTGCAAGTGTGTGTAAATAATAATGGACGGCATTTTGAACAATTACTGTAATAAACTTTATTTTGAATTAATTGGTTTTGCTACGGCAACAGTGCAATTTCTATGGGTAAGTTCAATTTCGATTTATTTTACTTCTTTAAATATGGAAACTAGTAGGTCGGAAAAGGGGACTCTTCCCCAATATTTAAATTTTAGAATTTGAAGTTAAAATTGGTGCCAATCGTTTTTGGTCATTACATACTATTCCCCATTTTAATATGTACGTGTATTTCAATAACACCCTGTATAATTTGGGATCTTGTTATTATCGAACTTTAATTTAGATAGATGTACCGGTAAATATTCACAGGATAAATATGTTAATAAATAAAAAATATAACCAAATTATTCAGGTGTGAGCTTTAGTAAATTAATTGTGAAAAATTGCGAAAAAAGTCATTAGATATAGTCTTCATCAAGTAAAAATGTAAAACACAGCCAAAATATAAGAACCAAAGTTACAGTAACAGTAAATATCTTTTAACAACTCTCCAGATAACTAAATCTTTGACTTCATTTTTTTTATATGCTTTTTAATATTTTTATAATTATATAATTATTATTACTCATTAAAATTTTATTCCTGTATTCCCGAATCTTTGATATTTTATTAAAAATGTAACAAAGTATAATTTCAATTTTACCATCCAACTTTTAAGAAGTTTCAATAACTTTTCTAAGGACGTGATTAAAACTTTTTGCAAGTTAGATAAGCACTAAAGAATGTATTTACATTAGAAAAGCTCTTGGTGTATTTTTTAACTTCGTTGAATATGAAAAAGGTTACAACAAAATGAAAGGAAACGTTTTTCGTTTACATAATGATTCAATTACGTAACATAATAGAATTGTTACCAAATTTTTTATTAAAATTAAAAAAAAAATTACAAATCTTTTAGTCCAATAAAGTTAGACATAAATGTTTTTTTGTACAATGATTTTGTGTAAACATATTGAAGGTTTTTTAATGATTAACTGCTTGAAATAATATATTTTTATTTGTTCTTTAACACTTTTATATCTTATAATATTATTTGTACCCAGCATTATTATTATCTAGATTTACAAGAATTGGAGAGGGAAGTCCATATTACTGGAATATTTGATCTGATAAAACAACTCATACTTTAAAATTAAGTAATATTGATGATAGCAAATAAACTAAAACTAAAACAAGAACAGGAAAAACCCAGCAAATCACAGTGAAAGAACATACCCAACTAGCATAGAGAGTCTCATTACTAATGTTTTAAAATTTATTAATTTCATTTAGTAACTTTAAAAGCCTGTTTAATGTAACAATTACATTACATTCCTAATGATTCAGTCACTAAAACTTAACAGTGTGTCGCTTATAGTTATGGTTCTACAAACACCATAAGGAATTTACAATAACCGACACTTTACTTAAAAATGTATTTAAAATAATTTTTACTTTAAAGTTACCATCTTATAGTATAGCGGAAACCATAAAAATTACTAAAATGCTACTATGAAATAATTTTAACTAACAAGTAACAACTCCTAGTGTAACTGGAACTTAACTGGATGCTTTATTATAATTTTATATTTATAGTAAGTTACTTTAGATATACTTTGAAGTAGCTGCAACTAAATACATTCTTGGTACTGTGACTTAAGATACTAAATTACTGGTAAAATTGACTTTAAAGAAGTTTTTGGTACTTTACATTCGTGAAATATCCAGAACAAACAAATAAGTTGTAAAATTTTCTTTTATTTACAATAAAAAGAGTGTCAAAGTGTTCTTCATTGTGAGTGTAAATCTAGATTATTTACTATTGATTGTACTATAAAATATGTCAAAAACTATTAATAAAGAAAAATTATTTAGACATTCAACTACATTTTATAGAAAAATAAAAACAATTAAAATATTACTCAGACGGCCAAAATATTATACAAAATTTAAATGTTGTAAATTTTATTTGTTGATAAAGTGATATAGTAATAACTGTGATTTTTACCTCTCGCCCTTCAGATAAGAGAGGTATAGGAATCATGCTAAAAATTAGGTAGTGAGTTTTCAATTGATAAACACGTTTTGGGGTCCCTAGAATACGATTTTAATATTTTCGCGATGATGTCTGTGTGTGTGTGTGTTAGTGTGTTAGTGTGTGTGTGTGTTAGTGTGTTAGTGTGTGTGTGTGTTTGGATGGATGTTGTAGTAACGATAACTCAAAAACTACTGAATAAAAAAATTTGAAATTTTGCATACAGGATTCTGATACCCTAGATTAGATCTGATTAGATTTTGGTGCCAATCGCACAACCGGAAGTGGCAGTTGCTATGGGTAATGACGCCATTATTATAGAAAACGGCAATAAAGTTTTACACATATATTTTGTATACCCTACAGATTATTTTCATCTCATTAAAATTTTCTAAACTTTTGCCATTGTTGCCAGATTTACAAAAAAATAATTTTTTACCTCTCGCCCTTCAGATAAGAGAGGTATAGGAATCGTGCTAAAAATTGGGTAGTGAGTTTTCAATGGATAAACACGTTTTAGGGTCCCTAGAATACGATTTTAATATTTTCGCAATGATGTCTGTGTGTGTGTGTGTTAGTGTGTGTGTGTGTTAGTGTGTGTGTGTGTTAGTGTGTTAGTGTGTGTGTGTGTGTGTTTGGATGGATGTTGTAGTAACGATAACTCAAAAACTGCTGAATAAAAAAATTTGAAATTTTGCATACAGAATTCTGATACCCTAGATTAGATCTGATTAGATTTTGGTGCCAATCGCACAACCGGAAGTGGCAGTTGCTATGGGTGATGACGCCATTATTATACAAAACGGCAATAAAGTTTTACACATATATTTTGTATACCCTATAGTTTATTTTCATCTCATTAAAATTTTCGAAACTTTTGCCATTGTTGCCAGATTTACAAAAAAATAATTTTTTTTCATACTTTTTTGTGTCAACCTGTAAATTTTTGATTCAAAAATGGCGAGAGGTCATGTGCTGGCCACATCAGATTTTTTTCATACTTTTTTGTGTCAACCTGTAAATTTTTGATTCAAAAATGGCGAGAGGTCATGTGCTGGCCACATCAGATTTTTTATTATGGGTTTGTTCCACCAATAGAATTTGAAATAGATCAAAAAGTAAAATATTTTTTTTGTGTTGGTGAAATGTGACTTAGCTTGGTTTTGGGCTTGTCTTCGAGTTTCTTCTAAAATATCCTGGATCGGGCATTAAAAGATATCACGTTCCAAGGAAAAACTTGTTCCAAAAGAAAAAATCTGATGTGGCCAGCACATGACCTCTCGCCATTTTTGAATCAAAAATTTACAGGTTGACACAAAAAAGTATGAAAAAAAATTATATTTTTGTAAATCTGGCAACAATGGCAAAAGTTTAGAAAATTTTAATGAGATGAAAATAAACTGTAGGGTATACAAAATATATGTGTAAAACTTTATTGCCGTTTTCTATAATAATGGCGTCATCACCCATAGCAACTGCCACTTCCGGTTGTGCGATTGGCACCAAAATCTAATCAGATCTAATCAGAATCCTGTATGCAAAATTTCAAATTTTTTTATTCAGTAGTTTTTGAGTTATCGTTACTACAACATCCATCCAAACACACACACACTAACACACTAACACACACACACACTAACACACACACACACTAACACACACACACACAGACATCATCGCGAAAATATTAAAATCGTATTCTATGGACCCCAAAACGTGTTTATCCATTGAAAACTCACTACCCAATTTTTAGCATGATTCCTATACCTCTCTTATCTGAAGGGCGAGAGGTAAAAAGGTTGCAAATAACAATGTTCGGTCGCAAAGGCGAAAAAAAACTTGCTCGTTCCAAAAAAGACGTTAAGTCCCAGAAAAAAAGGTGTTCTGTCCAAAAAACCTAAAAGTTCACATAAAGTAAATATAAGACAAAAATCTTATAAATTACCAGATTTCGTGAGCTGTGTTAAAAAAAAGAATATAAAACAATGATAATATTAATATGAACTACATGAATTTTTAGACCAAAATATGAAATATAAAATAATCAAAGTAAATAAAATTTTAAAACAATCTGTAAACACAAATTAAAAATAAATTCTCTTTTTGTAATTATTGCGACTGAAAGAGCACCACAAACATCAGATAATTTATTTTATGATAAAATATAGAATATGAACCTTTAAGTAAATATAAAAAATAATATACCGACATTAGAAAGAATTAAAAACAATAGTAAATAAAAGTTAAAGCATGGAAATACTTAAAAATGATAACAGGGAACATAAGTGAATATATAATAAAAACTTACCCTACATAAGGGGGGGAAGAGAAGAAAACTAAAGAAAACTTCAATAAGCGACACAAGCGATATAAAAGTCAATTATTCTAACTGAAGAGGCAAAGACATTTTATAGTAATACCAAGAGGAGAGGGAGATATTAGGAGGGGATATCAAACGAGTCTGAAATTAAGATATACTGAGCAGGATAATGAAAATACAGGGTGTAGTGCCTGCTTTTTTCGTTGGCGCATTCCACTACATGTGAATCTTAGTGTTTCGGTAATTTTGTTTTTATTGACGTTAATAGTTATTTAGTTCGATCAAATTTACTTTTTAGGAACGTTCGTTTTATCAAGCATTCGCCAAATATAGTTGGCAGAATGACAATGTTTTTCTGATGGATTTTAGGATACAGAGTGATCCATTCAGCGGAGTCAAGATTCTTTTGGTTAAATTAAATAGCAAAAATCAAGTAGTCAAAAAAACAGGAAAAGGCAAGATAATAACATCAACATCAACAAGAAAATCGTTATTTTCACGACTTGTATTA
The DNA here is from genome assembly GCA_963243735.1 of Neocrepidodera transversa. NCBI lineage: Eukaryota > Metazoa > Arthropoda > Insecta > Coleoptera > Chrysomelidae > Neocrepidodera > Neocrepidodera transversa. The sequence goes on along the minus strand of OY725340.1, from coordinate 27,414,253 downwards.
ACTATACACATTTTACAAAAAAAATCCCTTTATTTCTGTTACGAAAAAATAAATAAAAGTTTTTAAAAGATTCATGGTTATGCAATGCATTGTCTAGTTATGTTAATCTCATGGTAGTTACTGGCATGTCTACGAGGTAGATCCAGGCAACTATCATATTGGTGACACCGACGTGATCTTAAAAAGAAGAAAGATGAAGAATCCAAATTCAGAAATTCAGATCCCAGCTATTAGCAATCAGTCATTTTTGGAGATTCAGCGAGATCACTCTGTATCTTGAAACTTTTTGAACGAGCAATAAGATCCTAAAATTGGTCATTTGGTAATTGTCAATTAATCGTTTTTTTTTGGTTTATTTTATAAAATTCAGATGACCGCTCCTCTTGTCGAGATCGATGATATTATAAATATCAGATTACCAACTTTTATATCAATAAAATTTCCTCTGGTAAATCAAAGTACGATTTGACTTTAGCTATTCCAGTGGAAATTTTTAGCGAAGTAATTGATATAGTTTTTTCTCAAACAGATAATGATTTATATAATAATTTAAAAAGGGTAATTTTACAAAGATGAAGAAATGATATTCGACAAACTAATTTCAAATACTGAAAGAGAACTTTTACAAATTTCAAATAATGTTACCTCTGATAAAAATTTAGTCATCAAGTTATGTAGACGAAAACTTCCAACAGCCATTGACGTAGCCTTAACTGCATCAGAAAAGGTAGAAATTTCAGATTCGTTAGTTTTAGCAGATAAAATTTTTGAATCTCCAAATTCTTACCAAAGTAATATGTCCGAAATACAAAATGACACATTTACTAAAGTCATGTCAGATTTTACAAATAATTGTCAAACATTATTAAATAGTATTGTTGATCGACAAGCATTTTTAGAAAAAGATTTTTTTTTAAAAAGAAGATAGGTCGTTTACTAATAATGGAAGAGATCATTTTCGACATGAATGCCAATCATGTCGAAAAAGATCCGAAAGTAAAGGAAGAGACAAAAATTACAAAAATTACTCTTCTGACTTACAGAAAACGAGCTTCGTAATATTCAGGCCCAGATTGTCTTCTATACGACGAATTTATGCGAAACAAACCCAATAATAACCGAAACAATTCAAGAAACGAAGTTTCAACCGATGCAAAAGATACTTTCTTCAGCTACAACAAAAAGATTATTTATTTTTGACAAAACTTACAATTTAAATTTTTTAATTAATAGTGGGGCTGACATAAGTGTAATTCCCCATTTTAATTTTAAAAATTCAGAAAAAGATGATTATGTTTTAACGTCTGCAAGTGGAAATACAATTTCAACTTATGGAAAATGGTTTATTAAGGGCGACCTCGTTCTTAAAAGATTTTTTCCTTTCTTTTTTACGATCGCTGATATATCAAAACCAATCATTAGTGCAGATTATTTAACACAATTTGAAGTCTATCTTAAAAATAAAAAACATTTTGACAATCAAACTAAAATTATATCCGAAGGAAAAACAATAAGACTTGATAAAATTTTAGAAATGCCTAAACTTTTTTCGGTTGAAAACAAATATACTGAATTATTTAAGAAATTTTTCTAATATATTTTCCGTACCAAATTTTAATTTTAAACCTAAACATAATACCAAACATTATATAGTTACTGAAGGTCATTACCTCATGCAAAACCTAGACGTTTAGATCCAGTTAAATATAAAATTGCTCAAAAACAATTTGATGATATGATAGAGTTAGGAATTTATCGTTTCAGTGTAGTTTCACCATTACACATTGTCCCTAAAGTTGCGTATTCACCAAAAAAGCGAGCACGAGCGAACAAGAGCGAGCGAGCATTCTGCATCAATAATATTCTGGTAGGTACGGGCTAGCTAGGGAGCGAACGTTTGCTTGTTCGCGTTCAAAAAAGATTGAGAGGAAGGCGGTACATCAAAGAAAATACTTGATCGTGCTCGTTCAGTGTGGACTGGATTTTAATCTTCAAAAGTGCTCGTATATGAGTAGGCCGTTGCGAGAAATCTTAAGGCTACAGCAAGTCAGGAATAGTTGTTCTGTAGTTTGTATCATTTTTCATTATTTTTGGGTCCACTAGTTCTAGCAAAGTTTTTAAATCATCATGGAAAATTTGGCAAAAATTCTGGAACATTCCATAATCCTGTTCTACTGTTAAATCTCGCAATAGACTACTGCCACTATAAGTATGTCAGTTTTTAAATACAGTTGCTTGCCAAAATCGTTTCTTCCTTTTTTTCTTTTTCAATAAAGTCAATAAAACGAAAGTAGCACTAGCTAACAATAATTTTTCATGGTCAGCCATATATACCGCGCTCGCACAAAGTACATGGATCAACTCCGAACTTGAATATATTCGCTCTGGTGTGGAAGATATGTCGAGCAAACACGAGCAAAAACATACACGAATGTTCGTTCGTGCTCGCTTTTTTGGTGAATTCGCACCTTAAGGGAGAGTCGGGGGAATGTCGTCTTTGCGGTGATTACAGACAATTAAACAAAGTTACCATTCCAGAAAGATATCCTTTACCTTTACTCTCAGATGTGAACCTTAGAATCCATGGTTGTAAAATATTTTCAAAAGTTGATGTTGTTCGTGCATTTCATCAAATGGGCTACTTTTGTAATTTTTTTAAAAACTATTTTTAAATATATAAGGTCAAAATGTATTATTTACACTGATTAATAATTTTAAATCATGCTTTTGGGCCTTACTAACTTCTATTTTTAACTTTCGCGGGTTATGACGTACTACCTGTAACTCTTCCCCTTTTGCAGATTTAGTTTGAAAGTGTCTACTCGACCACATATTATATTTGGTGGTACAGCTAAAATAATCGGTATATCGATTTTGAGTGGGTTTCGTTAATAGTTAATAAGAAATAACATAAAAAAAAACAGAAAAATTTGGTTTAATGTGATTGAGCGTTAGCAACACACATCCTACATACTTAAACTGCAGGCTTACCTAAATTTAAATTTCATCGATTTGCATAATTGTGTATCATAAAATAATCCACATTAGGTAGATTATTTGATGTATCTTTTATATTTTCATTCTCCATTTTTTCGAACACTCCCACAATCACAAATAAAAAATTACAATCCATATGATAGAAAAAAGAAGGAAAAGAGGAAGACCAAGGCAAACATGGGATGGAGTTATCGGAAGCATATTGCAAGAAAAAGGAAAGTCATGGACGGAGGCAAAAAGAATGGCAAGAGATAAAAAACAATGGGCGAAATTTGTACATGGTATAGATAATTTCTGTGTAGATTAAGTAATTATTGTAAAGAAAGTATTACCCCTACACCATATATAATGGTATTTGGGGATTTGATAAAATATATATACAATCCATATGAAATAGACGTAAAAAAATTTTGGTTTCATAGACAGCCCCGTTTCCAAAGTGACTTTATATAAATATTTATAAAGATCCACTTAAATCAAATCTCAGGTAGTACATTAAATTATTTTAATCTGCTATTTCTTAAAGAAAAAGTAAATTTGTGCAAAGTTATTTAAAGTATCATATTAGTCGTTTAATAAGTAATATCTACATATTATCATATATATTAGATTTCGTTATACAAAAGTGGCCCATTCCTATAGCAGAAGAAGATATTTACAAAACCGTAATTAACACTCCTTTCGGCGCATTTGAATTCCTCCGACTTCCTTTTGGTTTAAGAAATGCCGGAAATTCCTTTATGAATTTTATACACGGAGTGCTTAGAGGTTTAAATTTCCTATGTGTTTACGTAGACGACATATTAATTGCTAGTCGCGATGAAACCGAACACATCAAACATTTAGAAAAATTAGATGAGTTCGGAATCAACGTTTACTACTCTAACTGTCAGTAGATAGAACGTCCTTTAACTTTAAAGATTCAATAACTAAAGGCGATGACGTTTAGAATAAAATTTAACAAGTTGATTTCTTATACAATTGTCACAATCTAAACGTCATTGTCGTTAGTTACAGAACCGTTAAAGTTAAAGGACGTTCTATCTACTGACAGTAAATGTATTTTCGGAGTTGACAAATTGACATTTCTTGGCTTGGAAATTTCTGCTTACGGAATATTACCTTCAGAACAAAAGGTAAACGCAATCAGAAATTACCATATACCAAAAACATTAAAAGAATTACAATGATTTGTTGGCATGATTAATTTTTAGATTCGTAAAAAAATTTGCTCAAATTTTAAGCCCATTATATGATTTTATTAACAAGCTTAATGCCGATGAGGTTAAACAAATAGGCGATTGGCTAAAATTTTGTGAAGAGAGTTTTAATCCAGCAAAACAAGTGCTTATTAAAACTATTCTATTAGCTCATTCTAAAGAGGGAGCTCTTCTGTCCTTAACCACGGACGCTGGTAGTAAATGTATCGGTTCTGTCCTTGGACAAGAAATTGATGGTGTAAGACTACCCTAGCTTTTTTTCAAGAAATTGTCAAAGTCAGAGCAAAAGTGCTCTGTGTTTGATAATGAATTTTATGCTATTTTTGCATCTGTTCGTCATTTTAGGCATATGTTAGAAGGCACAATATTTAACATACAGTGTGTCCGTAAAGTATGGAACAAATTCATTTTTAGCTAAATAAGGCATTTTAAGAAATAATTCTGAAACACGTCGATTTTGGATTTTAATTTACCGTATTTTAAAATAATAATCTGATATACAGGGTGAATTACTTTCGAGTAATGAAGTCACCGTCATTTTTTTTAAATGGAACACCCCCATTTTGTTTTAATTTTCGGATTACTCTAGCTAAGCTGATTCCAAAAATATATCACATGTTGATTCCAATTGGTACAGGGTGGACAAAAATACAATAGTTTCGTGTGTGCTTATAAAGTAACGCGTGTAACGAGAAATTATTTCGTATCAATTAAAAAAAAAACATAGTCATCTAGTTTTTTGTGAAATGACATTATTTGTTTAGTAATTTATTGATGTTCAGTGACAGTTTAGTACTACAATATTTTTGGTATTCGTGAATGTTTTAATTATTGCTTAGATTTAATTTGAAGTGGAAATGGAGTTATGGGTAAAACAAAAAATTGAAATACTTATGATGATTGGGTACGGAGACAGATCGCGAACTCAGATGGAAGTGTGCAATTTGTTTAATGATAAATATCCAGAAAGACCTATAACGCGTTCAACAGTCAGTAAGATAGAAAAGAAATTTCGAGAAACTGGTACGGTTGAAAATGCACGCAAATCAGGTCGTCCCTCTGCAAATGCTGATACAGCATTAGATGTTTTACTTAGTTTTGAAGAAGATGCGCACAATTCTGTGCGTAAAGTTAGTCGCTATATCGGTGTTAGCAAAACAACGGTACACAAACTATTACAGCTTGAAAAATGGCATCCTTATAAAATCAAACTTGTGCAGGAATTAAACGAAGATGATCCCGATAGAAGAATCCAATTTTGCGAAGAAATGATGGATAAATGTCACCGAGACCCTGAGACAAAACATTATTTTTTCTGATGAGTCCACTTTCACGTTAAATGGCGAGGTCAACCGTCAGAATTGTAGATACTGGGCAAAAGAAAACCTCCACTGGATGCTTGAGCATCATACACAATACCCGCAAAAGGTAAATGTATGGTCTGGAATTGTAAGAAATCGAATCATCGGACCCTACTTTATTGAAGATAATTTAAACGGGGCAAAGTACCTTGAGTTTTTAAGGGGGTATCTCGTACCTACTTTACGTAATTTGTTTCGCAGCAGACGTAATCCTGGAGATTTTGATGAAAGCTTATGGTTTCAACAGGATGGTGCATCTCCACATTATGCTGTAGATGTTAGAAGGTACCTAGATGAAATTTTTCCGAACATGTGGATTGGTAGACGTAGACCTATTGAATGGCCAGCGAGGTCACCAGATTTTAATCCTTTGGATTATTTTATGTGGGACCATCTGACGAATGTTGTGTATCAAACGAAACCAGCAAATATTCAAGAATTAAAAGAGAGAATTCGGACAGCAATAAACAATATTTCTCAAGACACAATAAACAAGGTTCAACAAGAATTTGTACACCGTTTGGGTTACTGTCAAATACAGCAAGGGCTGCAGTTCGAACATTTATAAAGTGATATATTTCATCATATTCTGTCCGCTAGACAATAAGTATTTTTGATAATATTGTTAATTTAACTAATAAAGAATGGTACGCGTAACTTTATGAGCACACACAAAACTATTGTATTTTTGTCCACCCTGTACCAATTGGAATCAACATGTGATACATTTTTGGAATCAGCTCAGCTAGAGTAATCCGAAAATTGAAACAAAATGGGGGTGTTCCATTTAAATAAAATGACGGTGACTTCATTACTCGAAAGTAAGTCACCCTGTATATTAGATTATTATTTTAAAATACGGTAAATTAAAATCAAAAATAGACGTGTTTCAGAATTATTTCTTAAAATGGCCTGTTTAGCTAAAAATGAATTTGTTCCATACTTTACGGACACACTGTATATACCAGTCACAAACCGATGGAAAATGCAATTTTTTCAAATTCAGAAAAGTCACCTAGAAAATTTCGATATATCGAGTATATTTCACAATTTACTAACAATATATTTTATGATATAATAAAATTCAATGTCTAGTACCACATAAATTTAATAAAGATATAGGTTGGCAACTAATATCGGCATACTAATGCCATCATCAGGCCTATAATAAAACGTTCGACATGAGTAACATAAAAGTTAGGGGTAACAGTATGAAGAACTTACCAAATAATTATAACATCAAAGGGGTAATTTTAAAAATTTAGAAAATGGTACTAAGAATTCGTGACAGATTTAAACCGCGAACTTGAACAAGTAAACAAACTTAAACTAAGAATATGTGGTACATGAAAGTAACGTTGTAATGATAAAATTAGGTACAAAATTTTTAAAAAAGGGTAGGGGACTAACAGCAACTGGTTAGGAGAGGGTAAAAATTGGGTAAAACCCAAGTGATTTGATTGGGTAAAACATAGTAGGAGGAAGGACAACATAATGGAAATGAACCAAATGAAGGAACCGGGTAGTGGTTATAATAAAAGGTGAAAGATTGAACTTCGGCAGCAAAAATGTCCTTGTAGCGGATTTTCTTACAATAATGAATAAAAATGAAATTTCTTCTTTTGAGCAAAAGGAAGTTGATTTAAACCAAATTAGTTTATGTCAAAAGACAGATGAAGAATTGATTAGGTGAATTGAGCCACAAAATTCAAATAACCGAATAATAGAATAATATTAAAATATATTTCAGTAGATGTTCCTAAAGTTGATATTTGGTGTGATACATCTTTCAAACAGATTGGACTGTATATCCCGAAGGAGTTCCGTTATACTATTTTTCCAAAATACATGACATAGCTCATTAAGGATATAAAACCACAATAAAATTAACTACTGATTTTAAAAGATTCATGGTTATGCAATGCATTGTGTAGTTATGTCAATAATTTCATGGTAGTTACTGGCATGTCTCCGAGGTAGATCCAGGCAATTACCATATAGGGTGGCGCAGGAAAAAAACTACCATTTAACATTAAGGAAAAATAACAATACTCAGAGGAGACAAAAACAATAATGGATTTAGATTATGATGAAAATTCTGCCGCATACCCACTACCACATTTGAGTATGGATAATTTAATGTAAAATATATTAAAGATAGATCATTGTTTAATCAAACACAATAAGTATCAGTGAATAGCAAAATAGGGCATAAAGCGGTATATTGGACCGCTAGTTAGGGCAGCGTCTAATTTTACTTAGGGCGAAATTACTTCCTGACGACCACCAGAGGTGGAAAGTGGAAAAAAGAAAAGCAATAATATGGTAGTTCAAAATAGGATAATTAAGAAATTTGTACTGATAAGGTCTGGGCATTTTCTGGAAAAAATCGCAAAATAAGGCATAAACTGTGAAAAATGTGGAGCTACAGTCTTAAAATTTTCACAGTACATGCGGCTTTTTACCCCAAAGCCACATAAGTTGTAAAACATATTTTTAAATATTTTCCCATACAGCTAAAAGGGGCTCGGGAAAAAATTGGCCTACACCATTGAGTGAGTTATCGATGTTTAGAGCTCATTGAGTAGATATAAGCTATATTTTTTGTTTTAAAAAATATTGCAAAACGTAAGCATGAGAAGCCGACAAAGTCAGCATATTTTACAAAATTTTTTTCCGAAGGATTTTTTAACTTTCCATTGACCTATGAACTTGATATTTGGTGATAATCTTTATTGTTACATATATCTTACTAACAAATACCAACATATTATTAATCATGATTTTTTCATTAACATTCCCTCATTTGTAGGGTTCCTTACCTTAGTATATATTGTGCGACTCAAAAAGTCTGCACCATATGGGAAAATTTTTATTATTCATTTGACAGAAAATTTTATTCTTGATAAAAGTTGGTGCATTGAGTAAAACTGCTATTTCAAACTTTCAAATTTCTAAATGGTATACAGGGGCGGTCAAAAATAGGAATTTTGACCAAGAGTAAAGTACCCTTATTTTTGACAATATCAAAAAAAAATTATTTAGGAACGTTGTTAAGAATTTATAATTACACTCATGTTTAAAATCCAGCTTCCTAAGCAAAAAATCCATTTTTTTATGTTTTTAGCCTAGCTCAAAATTTATATCATTTCGGATGCACTTTAGGGGCCTTCCTTCAATCACTATAATACATTTTGGTTAAAAAAATTTAGTTTTTTTCGTTATTTTCACACCATTCTCGGCCTTTTTTTTAAATTTCTATGATTTTTTGTTTTTTCTTGGTGCAAAGTTGAAATTTCACCCTGTAGACATGTACATAAAAACTACCATTATGATTTAATTGAAGAAAATGGGTAAAAAAATGATACCCAAACGTTTTAGTACCAAAATGTAAATTATTAATTAAACAAAATGAAGCATTGAAAATTAAAAAAAATAAATAAAATTACAAAATAATGGTTATTAATCTTAAAGGTGTCACATCAATCCTAAACTAAACAAGATTAAGCTTTTTAAAATTGAAATAAAGACAAAGAATATAATAATTGCAAAAATAAGGGTACTTTACTCTTGGTCAAAATTCCTATTTTCTGCCCGCCCCTGTATACCATTTAGAAATTTGACAGTTTGACGCTTGAAATAGCAGTTTTACTCATTGCACCAACTTTTATCAAGAATAAAATTTTCTGTCAAATGAATAATACAAATTTTTCCCATATCGTGCAGACTTTTTGATTCACACTGTATATGCGAATTGTGATATTTCATATTTTATTATTTTTATCTGTACAATCGCATTAGTTTTGTTAAAAAACGCATTTTCATCTTATAATTTGTTTGTCTTCGTCGAGCACACATCCGTCAGGTTATTTTTCGTTTCAGCTTTTTAAATTTTTTTAGCAAGTATTTTTCACTTTTCATAATCAGATTTTCCTAAAATTCAGTTTGAAATTTTACCTAGAGGGTCTTTGCTTCTCAATTAAGAAAATTGAACTGATAAGACAAAGTTGTCGTTTGTTCGTAAATCGGTAAAATTCCATTAATTAAGGCACACTGACCAAAATATGCCTAGTTCGGCTTGTGACATTTGACAGCGTTAATTAATTATCATTTCGTACCTAAGCTCAATTTTGTCATCCCGCCCACAGTGTCCCGCACATTGTGTGTTTTTATTATAACTATTAAAATGTCTGACTGCAGTTCCTTTAAAATTGTGGCAAAACGATAATATGTTGGCATATATTAAATAAAATTGACTAAAATTGGTTATTTTGACTGTGATATCCAAAATAGGGCAATAATACTTGTTAATTCATTCAAAATTACTTGGGATAGCCTTCATAGCAAAAATAACTGTTAAAAAAGATTTAAGTCCAAATTTGCTTACGTCGCTGATTTTAGCTCCCGTCCGGCCAGCTCCAAGCTTATACCGAAGTAATCTTGGCTCACGGCCGGCCAACTCCAAGCGGCACTTTTCCACCACGGTCAAATACTTTCAAATTCATTCAACCGATTTGGGGTCTACTTATACAAAATTTCTCGTTTTATTAGTTTCTTAATATTTTTTATTGCGTTGAGACTAGGCGGCCAAGACCAAAAATTAGCTGATTACATAGAGAAATGTATGGGCCACTCAGACAAAATTCTTCGTTCACATATATCTACCCCAAATGACCAGCTCCAAGAATCGAAAAGTAGATTCTCGTAGCTGTCGAACAAATTTCAATATTTTTTTTTCGGGGGTTGAAGATAGGTGGCCACGAACAACAATTAAGTGATTACATTGAGGAATGGAAGGACTACTCAGACAAAATTTTTCGTTTACATACATCTCCCCCAAAGGGCTAGCTCCAAGAATCTAAAATTAGATTTTCGTAGCGGTCGAACAAATTTCAATATTTTTTTTCGGGGGTTGACAATAGGCGGCCACGAACAAAATATGTTCCTTTGGGGGAGATGTATGTAAACAAAAAATTTTGTCTAAATGGTCCTTCCATTTCTCTATGTAATCAGCTAATTTTTGTTCGTGACCGCCTATTGTCAACTCCCGAAAAAAAATATTGAAACTTGTTCGACCGCTACGAAAATCCATTTTTCGATTCTTGGAGCTGGTCCTTTGGGGGAGATGTATGTAAAAAAAAAATTTTGTCTGAATAGTGCTTCCATTCCTCTATGTAATCACCTAATTTTTGTTCGTGGCCGCCTATTCTCAACCATCGAAAAAAAATATTGAAATTTGTTCGACCGCTACGAAAATCTATTTTTTGATTCTTGGAGCTGGCCCTTTGGGGTAGATATGTGAACAAAGAATTTTATCTGAATAGTCCTTGCATTTCTCTATGTAATCAGCTGAGAAAATTTGTGTGAGTAGACCCCAAATCGGCTGAATGAATTTGTGAAAGTATTTGACCGTGGTGGAAAAGTGCCGCTTGGAGTTGGCCGGCCGTGAGCCAAGATTACTTCGGTATAAGCTTGGAGCTGGCCGGCCGGCAGCTAAACTCACTGAGGTAATTTGCTTAATTATAAATTATGAACGTCCCTATAAGACATAGTACCAGATATACAGTTTTTGAGGTTTTATTTTCTTATTTAGGCCTAAATAAAGAACGCTCTAGGTTCACTGATATTTTAGAACGCTGTAAAAGAAAAAAACTACTCTTTTTAACTAATAATAATTCCTTGAAATAAAAATTGACTTAGTAGTAATTTTTTAGGGCAAAAATCATGGTACTTTATCCCTATTTAATAATATATGCCTTTGTTCCTAGTATATTTTACTAATTATGTTACTTGGGTATCTAAACACATACCATTAAATAACCGACATATTAGATATAACTGACCGGTAAACTAACGGAATCACTCTGTAGGTTAATACCAATAAAAATTTTATAATTTAGTTTATATTTACCGAAACAGAATTTCTTTGTCAATTTTAGAGTTGCAAGAATTAAAATTGTTAAAGTTTCTTAATTTATTTGGCAACTTTATACCTCAGTCCACAAATTAAGAATCTCGCTTTCTGCAAAGCTCTATCAATATTTGTTATGCTCGTACTGTTCCTTGTACAGTTTCAGTTTGTTTTTTTTTTCGTGAACCTATTCCGTCACCGGAAATTGGCTTAGTCGTGGAAAATCTGAAGAGTATATGGTTTCGTTCGACCGGGTTTGTTTGCTTTGTATTTCTACTTCAGTTTTCTTGGAAACTAAGTTAGTTTTGCATTCTGCGTTATATTGAATTACTTTGATTTATCCGCTGTCGAATAACTGGTCTATTCGGTATGCCCAAACCAGGACGAGGTATTTTTAAGATTAAAGTTTGATATATTATATTTTTGTTTTTTTTTTTTAATTCTCCGAAAGGTATAAAATTTATTTGACATCAGGAAAATTAAGTTACGTATAGAAATATTGTAGTTCTATGTTATATTTAAAAAAATGATTTTCCGTCCATTTCTACGTCAAATTTTACTTTCTATTCGCACTGTACTTGAGATCAGCTCATTGACAATAAATTTGTTTTTTCTTCTAATTTACTATGAAAACATTCGGTTTATCACCCGTAGCTTGTTATAATTTTTATGAACCATTACACTGTTCCTTGATTGATTGGAAAAAAAAACCATTTTACAAATTTTCTTACTAGCTCTGTGTTATTAAGGAGTCTATGGTCTCAACGTTTACATAATAGAGAAGCCAATCTTCATAGGTTTTGGTAAGCTTGTTAGAGTAGTTAGGTCCAGATAAAGATCCTAATAATTTGGATCTTACTTTTATTGGAACAAGTTTATAGCTGGATTTCGTATGTAGATACAAACTTAAGGAACTTTTTATACATAATTATTAAGTAGCGAATAAAGCGAAGGTTAGAGAGTTTTGCATGTCACCCGCTAACGGTAATGTAACCATAGTTTAGCTTATCAATAATGTTATCGTTACCATTAGCGCATGAGATGAAAAACTCTTAATTGACTTTACAATATCCGTCCGTTCATTTGTCTGTCTGTCTGTCTGTATGTCACAGCGATAACTCCAGAACTGTTTAGGTTATTTTGAAACTGTTTGCAGTAATCGATAACTGATCACATAAATCAACTATATCCGTCTGTCTGTCCGCCTGAGTTTGCTGGGTTTATTATGTTGTATATTGACATAGTGAATTTTATCCCCAATAGCCAATACAATTCTTTAATATCTCATTCCAAGCTTTTCTTAATTTTTACTGTGAGCTTTTAACAAGTTTTGCACCTCAAGTTGTTGACGTTAAATTTAATTTTTTTAAGCGAGTGTGAAAAGTTTCCATTTAATTATGGAAATATAATTTACTGTAAGGTCTCAGGCAAGATATAATTTATGGTCCTTTGAACCGAATTCCAGACGATTTTGCGGATTCTAGACGTAGGTGACGATTCCAGATTGCAGATTTAAGACGTCAATCCTGATTTCAGACGACAGGCGACAATCCTGTTTTTATTACCTTACATTTTCTAGCATATTTTTTCTATACAAACTGTATTATATAAATGTAACGAAAAAGTAAAATAGTTGCAATAAATATTTTTAACTACTTCATAATAATAACTCATTATTTGTTGTATTCAATATGTTAAATTCTGAAATACGTTTATATTTTTTAGTTTATATAAATATATAAAATTTCACTTAAAATCAAACTTTTCCCGTAAAAAAAAACTAAACCAACACCTATCTAAATGTAAATATATTCGATAACATGAAACAATAGAAATCAGTGAAGCTCAACAAAATTGTCTACAAACAAACACGGTTACACTTTTCCACACATATACCTAAAAGGCATCATTTCTGAAAACAAAGGGCCGTTGACATGGCTTCAAAAAGAGCACTATAAAAAGGGTAAGGGCCATTTACATCTTATTTATGAGGAAACATTAACGTCTTTTCTTAAGGAAAAGTTGGAAAAGGAGGCCACTTTTTTAAAACTTCTTCCTCTCCGTTATTATGATGCAGTGAATTTGAGCATAATATTTGCTTATTCAAGGGGACCTTTCGAAAATTTATGGCCAACGATCGTTTTGTTCTCTCTGATTTTATTGAAATCAGCAGGAAATTTTTCGTGCTTGCATAAAAAACTTTATTACTTGAATCAAATTGAGCTGCGGTTGGCAGATGTCAAATGCTAATTTAAAAACAATATTAGATATATTCATAAACAATTTATTTATTTTTATCATATTAATTATCGTTATTTATATATATATATATATATATATTTCTTTATTATTTTAATTTCTTTTTTTTGTCTTTTTATCCATCAGGTATGTGGTATATAGTAAAAAAATACTGAAACATTTTTATTCAAATTTGAAAATTACAAAAAAAATCATGAATATATACGAGATCTAGACTAGTTAGTAAATTTTCAGCAAAAATCATTCATAGGAAAAATCACTTTTTTCACAATTATAAAGCTAAAAGAGCATTTTTACATTATTTTTTCATGTTATAAAAGTAAGCAAAAACAAGAAGATAATTATTAGTTTATTAAAATAACTCAAAATCACAAAAACAACAATATTAGGCAGTAACGCAGACAAAAACAATAGAAGCTAATCCCGAACTAGTTCAGAAGAGATTCAGAATTACAAAGGGATGAGTTATTTGCGCATGTCCTTTTCGGAATTTATTCAGGATTTTTTGTACCGCGAAGATATTTAATGTTAAAGTTTCAACTTTTGACATTTTTTTATTTTTGACAGGTGACAGTTGGAGAAATAATTTTGACTGTTCTGAATAGAGTTTTTCAAGGGCTTTTAAACGACATATTGCATGTCTAATTCCGTGACATATTGCATCTGTTATTTTTTGATAGTGATACTTCCGTTAGACAGATCTCGTACAAAAACTAATGGGTTCTTTCGACAGATAACCCAAACCCATATAAAAAATTTCAGCTCAATCGGATTAACACTTCTTCAGATATTTAATGCTGAAGTTTCAAATTTTGACATTTTTTTATTTTTGAAGGGTGACAGTTGGAGAAATAATTTTGACTGTTCTGAATAGAGTTTTTCTTTTGCTTTCAAATGACATATTGCATGTCCTATTCCGTGACATATTGCGTCTGTCATTATTTGATAGTGGTACTTCCGTTTGACTGATGTCGTACAAAAACTAATGGGTTCTTCCGACGGGTAAGCCAAACCCCTATAGCAAATTTCAGCTCAATCGGATTAAACGTGTGGCCTCTATCGTGGAAGAATACATACACACAGACACACACACACAGACCGACAGACAGACTTCCATCTGAAAATGGTCTTAATCGTCTCGAATTTTTTTTTTAGCTCGTTCACAATACTTTCCCTTCTAGGAGGTGGGTCGGGAAAGTAAAAAGTAAACACCAAAATATAAATAGCCTAAAAATAATAAGTTTTAAAATAGAATAAATCCAACAAGTGAACAGTATCGAAGTAGCTCAGTAACAGACGGGTGGAGAAAAAGGCGGCTTTAGTTGACCTAGGTAACTGGATTCTCGGTGTTTCTCCAACAAATTCTAGGATCCAGCTGCAGCTTAAGCAAATTTGATACACTCTCAGCTTAAACCAGCAATAAATATCAGCTCGCCAATTTTGTCGGCTTAAGCTAAGAAAGCTAACCTCAACAACGGGATACAAATGTCAATTTCTGCAAAGTTCACAAAAGTGCAAATTTGTGTTTGTCGATTTCTTTTGAACTTGATAGATGACGTTGATGCAATGTTTTCAATTTGGAGAAGGATTTTCAACAGATCAAATCGTTTTGAGGAGTACAAGTATAACCGGTTTTTGATATAATTGAATCACAATATATTGACAATGTTGCCATACTTTTACCTGACAAATACTCTGTAACCATTAAGTTGTTTAAGGCAATGTTATTACACAGAACAGATGTGTAACCACTTGACAGGAATAATTCCTTTTATAAATATTCATAATCTGTAGGTACTTTAATAATTATGTGGTTTAACTTTAAAATTGATGTTCACTCTTTTTTATCAAATTCTATACAAAAATTTATTTAATAGTTTATTAAAAATAACAAACCTGAAAAGAATCAAAAAACAGCTATTAAACAAAATTAGGATTTAAAACTACAAAGAACAGGGTAGGTAACCTCAAACTAAGAAAAAAATTAGTTTTTCGCTACTTTGTCATATAACTCCAAGAACAAAAGATGTCTTGGGTAAAATAGGAAATAATTTGCCACTGCGTAACGCAATATAAACTTAAGCTACTCTTTATAATAGGTAGAGCTTGATTAATGTCTACCTTAAGGGACAGGCAGATAGTTGTAGTTGAGTTAGATCACTGAAAAGAGTGGGTGAGCGAGCTAAGGCGATCAGCTATCGATTTCTGAAAACAGGGTTTCAAAAGTCAAAACAGTTCTCAAGCTATCACTTTGATAGAAATAAAGACGGGTAGATGAATAGACAGATGGTTGTAATTGACTTAGATCACTGAAAAGAGTAGGTGGGAGAGCTAAGATGATCAGCTATCGATTTGTGAATATAGGGTTTTAAATCTCAAAACCCTTCTCGTGTTATCGCTGCGATAAGCAGAAAGATGGACGGACGGATGGTTGAAGATGACTTAGATCACTGAAAAGAGTAGGTGGGAGAGCTAAGGTGATCAGCTATCGATTTCTGAAAACAGGGTTTCAAAAGTCAAAACGGTTCTCAAGCTATCGCTTTGATAGAAATAAAGACGGGTAGATGAATAGACAGATGGTTGTAATTGACTTAGATCACTGAAAAGAGTAGGTGGGAGAGCTAAGATGATCAGCTATCGATTTGTGAATATAGGGTTTTAAATCTCAAAACCCGTCTCGTGTTATCGCTGCGATAAGCAGAAAGATGGACAGACGGATGGTTGAAGATGACTTAGATCACTGAAAAGAGTAGGTGGGAGAGCTAAGGTGATCAGCTATCGATTTCTGAAAACAGGGTTTCAAAAGTCAAAACGGTTCTCGAGCTATCGCTTTGATAGAAATAAAGACGGGTAGATGAATAGACAGATGGTTGTAATTGACTTAGATCAGTGAAAAGAGTAGGGAGAGCTAAGGTGATCAGCTATCGATTTCTGAAAACAGCGTTTCAAAAGTCAAAACAGTTCTCAAGCTATCACTTTGATAGAAATAAAGACGGGTAGATGAATAGACAGATGGTTGTAATTGACTTAGATCACTGAAAAGAGTAGGTGGGAGAGCTAAGATGATCAGCTATAGATTTGTGAATATAGGGTTTTAAATCTCAAAACCCTTCTCGTGTTATTGCTGCGATAAGCAGAAAGATGGACAGACGGATGGTTGTAATTGACTTAGATCAGTGAAAAGAGTAGGGAGAGCTAAGGTGATCAACTATAGATTTCTGAAAACAGGGTTTTAAATCTCAAAAACCTTGTCATGTTATCGCTGCGATAGGCAGAAAGATGGACAGATGGATGGTTGAAGTTGACTTAGGTCACAGAAAAGACTAGGTGGGAATGTTGAGGTGATCAAACTATCGATTTCTGAAAACAGGGTTTCCAAAGTCAAAACCGTTCTCGAGTTATCGCTGGGATAGACAAAACGACAGGTAGACGGACAGACAGATGGTTGTAGTTGACTTAGATCACAAAAAAGAGTAGGTGGGAGAGCTAATGTGATCAGCTATCGATTTCTGAAAACAGGGTTTTAAAAGTCAAAACCGTTCTCGAGTTATCGCTGGAATATTCGGAAAGACGGGTAGACGGACGGTTGTAGTTGACTAGGTCACTGAAAATTCTAAACCGTTCTTGAGTTATCGCTTTGATAGACAAACAAAAGACATACTTTAATTAAATACTTAAAAATTTAAAACAAAGTAGAAATTACAATTAATAAAATAACTGAAAATTTACAAGCAAAAAAATTTAAAAACCGAAAAATTAAAACCGAAACGAAAATAACCGAAAAATTTATAAATCCAAAAATGAAGACATAAAAAACATCAAAAAGTAAAATTATTAAATGACGCCTGCCCCAAAATAAAAATAAAATAACAAAAATTCCTTAATTAAAGACCAAACTCCAAAATCCGAAAATAAAAAACAAATAAAAATAAATTAAAATTAAAGAACAAGTTACAAATTAACAACAAGTAACGAAAATCAAATAAGAAAAAATAATTTTTAGAAAATCCAAACCAAAACATCGAAAAAATAAAGCTCCAAAACTCTACAGAAGAATTCTGATTTTTCTCATTTCGACAGACAAATTGAAACAACTTAAATTCAATTACAGTTGTTATCCGTTTAACTACAATCACTAAATAATGTCCATTGGGGATAAGGAGTAGGTGTACCTTGGGGTGATAAACATGACACAGAGGAATAACACAGAAATTGAATATATTACCACGCAATGTATATAATACTTTGACATTCTCTTATAAAATATTTATATTGTACTATTGTGTAAATTTAGAGGTGAGAGACAAATTAATACATCACTAGTCTGATACTGTCTGATATATAAATGGGTCTACTTGTTTTCGTGAGTTCTTTTATTATATACTTTTAACGACTACGTATAATACGATTATTCGTAGTTGAATTTTATTAAAAAACCATCATAAATCACGCCAGTGACACTATCACTTTTTGCCACGTTTAAAAAAAAACAGCTAGAACAAAAGCGATAGACACCACCGCAAAATATGGCACACCACTGTGTGTATGTATGTCCGTTCCTCTAGAAGCAAAAACGAATTCAGTCAACCGAATCCGTACCGATGAACGAAAATCCCCAAAACCGGCGGAACGGCGGGAGCGACGATGACAAAAGTGGAACAGAAATAGCAGGACAACATCAGCAGGAAGAGCGGGACAACGAAAGAGTCGATCGATAGCAGGAGCCGCCCTGACGGCCTGCCATTCCACTCGTTGTGATCAGACGAGTGACTGGCCACCGTTCAAAATTCTCGGCGATCGCTCCTGAGAGACTCGGTTCGTGGCTATATGACACGGAGGGATTTATTAAAAGATCCGAGCAGGGCTTAACTTAATTCAGAACGGATTTATACAAGGTCTGTACATAGTTCCTGATTTTAATTCACGCATTATGCCGATTAGACAATTTATGTATAATATACTGTATACGTTAATACATTTTATGTGCAGAAATGAAATTCGATTATAACTTTCTATATTTGAGTTTGGTCTTCGATAATTATTAGCTCATGAATAATTTTTCAAAATATTCCAGGCAAAATTTTCAATGAAAATACAAACAGACGGTGTCCATAATAAATAGAAATTTGCTTTGACCAAGCTTGTTCTCGAGTGTTAATTTACTATATCACTTCTTGCCATTTGGTCACTAACATCAACTTACCTAGGGACAGTTGTCAGATAAATATGTTTTATTGGACAATAGTCTGACGTCTCTCTTAGCGAACCATTTAAGTACCTCAATCGTACCGAAAGTAAAATTTGTGTACTGTCACATTAGAAAATGCGTTTTTAGCATTGAAAATGCGAGAATGCGACATAACTGCTCGGTAAAGTGACATAACTAATCGGTAAGTATAATTTTTCCGATCAGTTATGGCAAAAGTTGCATTAAATCACAAAAAAATTTGGATGCAAGTGTAATTGATTTTTTGATGTATTTAGAAACAATTGACGAAAAACTATGATATATTTCAAAATCCGTCCTTTCTTTCTTTTTGTAGGTTTAAGAAAATTAAACTCAAATTAGACGTTACATTTTTATTTTATAAGAAAAATTTAAATCTTTCAGAGACATTTTCTTTTTTTCTCCAAATGTGACTTAGCTTGGTTTTTGGCTTGTCTTCGAGTTTCTTCTAAAATAGCCTGGATTCAGCAGCAGGAGACGATAGATCCCAAAGGAGGAAAAAAAACTTAGTCATTCCAAAAAGACGTTCAGTTCCAGAAAAAAAACTGTTCGTTACAAAAAGACGTTCAGTCACAGCAAAAAAAATGTTCTGTCCAAAATACTTGTTCAGTCCAAATAACTTGTAGTCCCAAAAAGAAAATGTTCCGTCCAAAAAAACTTATTCCAAAAAACCCTAAAGTTCACATAAAATAAATATAAGACGAAAATCTTATAAATTACCAGATTTAGTAGTCTCTGTTTTTTAAAAAAATAATATGAAACAAAAATAATATTAACATGAATTTTTAGATCAAAATATGAAATATAAAATAATCAAAGTGAATTAAATTAAAAACAAATTAAAACTGGTAAAAGGAATAATCTCTGCGCGATTTTTCAAGACTACGGCCCGCGCCCGTCTGCGAAAGAAAGTCCGATTCGAAAAAACCAGAATTTTTCCAATAATTTTTTTTTTCAAATTTTTCAATTTTTTTCAACGAGCCCGGTCCGATGTTGAAATCAATCGACGCGTCTTGACTTGTACAACACCTTAAAAGAAATCAGTATCGACAAATTTGCTTTCCTTATCGAGATATCTCGAATAGAAGTTTCACTTAGTAGGCGGGACCAGGATCCTCTGACCCGAAATAGCTCATCTTCTGATAGAGCTTTTCTTTTTTGAATAAAAACCGATGGCCGGCAGAATTTTCCGAATCGGCCGTACCGTTCTCAAGTTATCGTGCGCACAGACATCCACACATCCACACAGACAGACTTTTTTTTCGCTGAAAATCAATTTTTTCCACGTTTCATGACATTTTAGTCATTTGGAGAAAAAAAAAATTTGAGATTTTTGCACAATTTCAATACTACGGCTTGCCCTACTTCACCAAAGGTGAAGTATGGGCGGCCGTAGTAATAAATGTTAAAGCGTTAATTGATTAATAACAGGGGACACAAGTGAAAACGTAATATAATATAAATAAAACTTACCCTATATAACGAGGGGTAGAAAAGAAATTTTCAATAAGCGACATAGACAATATAGAAGTCAATTGTA
Source organism: Neocrepidodera transversa (assembly GCA_963243735.1). Taxonomy (NCBI): domain Eukaryota; kingdom Metazoa; phylum Arthropoda; class Insecta; order Coleoptera; family Chrysomelidae; genus Neocrepidodera; species Neocrepidodera transversa. The sequence continues at coordinate 27,393,738 of OY725340.1, read as the reverse complement.
TTGACTGAAGAGACAAAGAGAGAGAATTATTAACATGGGAAAGACATTTTATAGTAATACCAAGCAGAGAGGGAGATCTTGAGATACGACGCGAGGAAATTAAGAAGGGATATCAAGCGAGTCTGAAATTAAGATACACTGAGCAGAAGAATAATGAAAATACAACAAATTATTGGTAGCCGCATAAAAAATTCTACACTCGAAAAGTGATTTTATTCACAGGTTTTCAGGACAAACCATAGGTCTATCTACTTGTACCATAAAATAATATTTGCGGAAAATTCTCCATCTCTAATTTGACAGATATGTCATAATTTGGAAAAATGGGGATGATATTAGATATGATTAATACATTAAAAGCAGAACATTTACTTGATAAAAAAAATAGCGAAATCTGTATCAAACAATACATTCGGTAATCTCGATAAGTTTATTAGCAAACTTACTGAATTTAAAAATTTGCTTGGCAATCACTGGAACAGCAATCCAATTAATGACTCATTATACTTTTTATGAAAAGCGATATCAAATGATAACTAGGAAGAATCTTCTTTTGTATAAGATGTTGACGAAGTTCCTCACACCTTAGTATTCAAAATAAAATGTTAGTTCTAAAGAATAGAACAAAAACCTCATATCGATAATGATATAGATAGTAAAGAAGCAGCAAAACTTCTTTCACATTCCCCACGTTAAATCCCATAAAACAACGCCAAGGTCCCTTCTGGAAAAATTGCATTATTTCAAGGTCATACGGCACTTCCGGGCAAGCTGAGATCTAGTCACAGCTGTTTAAAACTGATCAAATGCGGATCGCAATCAGATCGAAAGTTGATCGAGAGCTTATCAAAAGCAGATCAATTAACTTCTGACTTTAAACAAAATTATCATTGTTGATCTGTTTTTGATCAGGTCACGATCAACTCGATCATTTGTTCGCTTTGATCAGATATTGCTCAGCTTTACTGGATGAGCTTTGTTACGTGACCTTGTTGCTTCTTTATTTAGAATACGTATACGAACCAAAAGTATGTACCCCTTTTGCTACTAATACTACCTCCAAGGAGATATAAATTCATGAAGATATACTTTACCCATTCATTTAAAAAAAGTGTATCCATTAGTCTGTAATAGAGTGGAATAACACCCAGTAAAAAATATTGTGCAAATCTAACAGTTTTTATGGGTAGCAAATACAATTAAGTCAAAACATTGAACAAGAATTAGTTGGGAAAGCAAATGCGGTACAAGATTTTTCCCAGTGGGGCTTGGCCGTTTTCTGTGATAAACATTGTTGCCTCGCTGGAAAGCATATGACTTAACTTTGCCGATTCGCGCTTATTCAAAAGAGTTTTAAACATATCACCTGTCACAGAGAAATGCAATAAAATTTTTTTGTCAATGTTTTTGTGTTTCGTTGGGTAAAGACCTGTTTTCAGGCATATTTGAGTTTCTGTCGGACTGGCAAGTGTTTCTAAGAATTAATCAATCGTTTTTATAATTTCGTGTCCAAATTTGAGGATTTGCGGTGTAACAATATTTCACTACTTTGTTTTTTAGAACGTTGCTCAATGTTTCAAATATGTATAAATTTTTTCCTTCTTATAACCTACTATAGCTTAAGAATTTTTCGTTAATCCAATTTTTTTTAATTTTTCCAAGCACTTCTGTGGCATTGTCGTTTTCCAGATTGTATCTAATTTTATGATATTTTATTTTTATCAGTCAAGTTTTTCCCCAAATTTGATTAACTTTAAAATGTTTTCCTAAATGAAGATTATAAATGTATATAATTTAATCATATTTGCAAAGTAGCCAAGGATTCAGATATTTACTTAAATGTAAGGAATTTATGCTACTTTATAGAATTTCTTTAGTTATTTTTGCGGTTTTAAAAGTTATTGAAAATCTTTTTCTGAGGAATTTGTATATAATTTCTTGTTGTTTTTGGGACTTCACCAAGTTTTGGAAATATTTCCTAAATTAGGATTGTGACAAAACAATTCTTCCATAATGTATTTATGCTACAGTTATAAGTTTTTAAAAATTTTAATAAATATCTGGTGTTCGCAATGTTGATAAAAATAAGTAACCAATATTATACATGATCTATTTGTTGTTCATAAATTTATTTTATTCTTAATGACATTTGCATTTGATTTGAAAATGGCAAATTATTATTTTCTATTTTTTTATAGTTATGCTATTCTTTTATGTTTTTAAAAATTAATTTGCATATTTTATCAATAATAAATAAAAGTTCAGTCATACTTTACATGGACAACGCTTGTATAAGAGTATAAAAATAAATATATCTCAGTTACGTATTTGTTCAAATATAAGCAAATAGACAATAACCAATAACACCTAGTTCGTGTTTAGTAACTGAAATATCCCTTTAAATTTTATTCCTCAATTATCCGTAAAATAGATGAAGTATTATATCTCTTTTCATCGAATACGTGTACCGATTTGATGTACATTGTCTGCGGAATACTGATGATGTGTTATTACGTAAAAAGAGAGTGCAGGTATTACATATTTATGGGAAGCAGACTGTGCGCTAATTCCATTTCCTCGCCTGGTGTGTCCTAAATGCTAAAAACTGCTTTCTTCGTTATCTCGTCGTCGAATTTATGTTTACCGGTTTGAATATTACATTCAATTTTGCGACGATAAATTTCCCAACACAAAACGACAATACTAGCTGGAGTTTGCTTCATTCTCTTGTGAAATATAACCGGCGGCCAACGGCCGGAAAAAATTAATATTGTGATTTGGGAGATGGAAAATTAAATCAAAAATTATCTGCGTTAAAAAATATACACCAAAAAATATATTTGTAATTGTTATTTTGTAATGTCAGTTTCAAAAAATGTGTTATTATACGTATTGCTAACGTATTGAGAATAAATTACCTTACAATTTAAAAACAAATTAGTAGGGGAGACCGGGGATGGTTGGTACACTTTTTAGAAAAAAAGTATTTTTTTGACATTTTTTAGTTGTTTTTTTTTAACATTTTTTTCAAGAATTTATTGAAGTCTTACCTCTATTGTAGAAAAATATGAAAAATAACTGACCAAAATTAGACACTTTCTAAGTGTTATTTGAATCCATTGTTCAGTGAACCAACCTACCCCTCTTTTGGGGTTGGTTGGCTCAGACTAAGATGTAGGTTGGCACAGGATTAGACAATAATAAAAACTATAAACAGAAACTATTTTATTAACCCATATTTAACAAAGAAAAGTTTACTTCTATTTTGAACATTGACTGAAGTCTTTTAGTTCCCCCTGAAAAGGAAGGTGGTGATAGGATCATTTTAATGTCATTGCACTGTACGATAGATATGTCCTCTATGAGAGGAAATATGAAGGATCCACTAGTTTTTTCACTTTTACGCAAAAATAAGACCTTCCATTCTTTGTCAACGTCCCCTGCTTGACCTATAATTTTTCCAATCAAATATTTTCTCTTTGAGGGGGTATTTTCACTGTCTAGCAATTTTACTAACACAAAATCATCTTTTTTAGGATCTTTCTCTAGCTCTCCAAAATCATCAGGGTTAATATTTGCCCAGTCTACGTCTTCGTCGCCGTTGCTAGTTCCAGAATCCCAGTCGTCGTCAGTTGTTTCTTCAGATTCTACGTTTTCTTTATTTTTTTGTTTTATTTTATTTGCCTTTTTTTATTTTCTCGCACTGACCGGTTTCTTTTTGCTTCAGCCTTTTCTTGTTCCAGAGCGTCCTTTATAGGGGTGTCAATCAGTATAGCAGTTGATCTTCTCTTTCTACCTTTTTTTGTATTTTTCCTTGGTGCAGCTTTAGGAAAAGGTCTGAGGTTCTCTAAAGGCGACAAAACAGGGCTGTTAGGCTTTGAATCTATTTTTTTCCCTAACTGATTAATTGGGAACGGTCGATCAGGAGTCCGTTCTTTTTAATTTGGCTGATCAGAATTGTTTTTTTTAGGATCTGACTGGTTAGAGGTGCCTTCTTTTGGATCTATCCTATCAGAAGTGACTTTATTTGTATTTATCCGGTCAGAGGTGCTTTCTTTTGAATCTAGCCGATCAGAAGTGCCTTCTTTTGGATCTTTTCGATCCGTTACAATGCTGTGTAAGAATTCACAATTATCAAAAATTAACCTGTTGAAGGGAAAAATGCCTGATACTTTGAAACCATTTATAACATTCATCTGCGTAGCTGCCACAGGAAGTGACGTATTTACGATACTAGGAATATCATAAATTGTCATTGTAGAACCTGCATGATTCCTCATCCAGGCATCACATGCTGTATTAACATATTTTTTTAAGGGCCGTATACGCTTCTATCAAGTGGTTGTAATTTAAGGCTGCAATGCGGCGGAAATGACAAAACGCAGACTCCGTTTTCTTTTAAAAAATTTAAAGCCTCTATAGATAAGTGTGAGTCATGGTTATCAAACAACAACAAAACTGGATGTTCTTTTGAGCATCTGACATTTCTAACAAAATGCTGAACAAACTTACTAAATTGATCTTCTTGCATCCATCCAGAAGGATTGGCAAAATCGGCACTTCCAGTAGGCGCTCCATTTAAAAAATGGTCTTTGAAATGGACTCGTTGAAAAACAACAAACGGAGGAGTCGATGTAAATCAAAAATTAAGAAGTTGGTAAAATAAATATTTTAAATTTTACAATTTCACACAGCATTTTAATGATTTAAAGTTTTTTAGCTAATCCAAAAAAAAGTGCTACTGGGTAGATTATTTAATTTAATAAATAGGACACATTTTTTCTTCAAAATATAATTTAAATGGCTAAAAACTTTAAATCTTTAAAATTCTTGGTAAAATATGATTATGTGATAATGGTTAATGGAATTACGGTTAGCCACTGTCCGTGGTCAAATGGTCACATATCCTCATCTTTTATAAATAAGCAGTAAAACAAATAATTGACAAACTTTAAAGGTTATAAATTTTTTTTGAAATATGAATTAGAAATTACACAAATTACTATTTATAACAATGTTAAAAAATATCCAATTAAATCTGCACGTACTACGTAATTTCCACCACCATTAACGTGAGCAACACATAGAAGGAACCGTACCTTAAAGCGTAACTTCCAAACAAAAAATTACCGGATACTATAAATTACAGAACGTAGAAAAATAGTCAATCGGATTAACCACCTATCAATGGAAATTTTATGGAATATTATTTTAACTAGCCCGTTGCTTTTACTATATGGTATCCAGACTTACGCCTATCTTTAAAAAGGAGACAAGACCAATATCGAAAATTATAGACCAATAGCTATTAATTGTATAGCAAAACTGTTTGAATTCATTATTTTTGAGAAATTGTACAACTTTTTTCAAATCGTTGCTAGTAAACAGCATGGTTTTTGTCGTAAAAGGTCAATGGAAACGAATCTCTTAACTTTCTCGAACAATATTTCAGATAGTTTAACATCCCGAATGCAAGTCGATTGCATTTACACTGATTTCTCAAAAAACCTTCGATAAGGTAATCGTCGACCTACTGCTATCTAAACTGAAAAACTATGAAATAGGTAATCACATGTTAAACTTCTTTATTTTGTATCTACAATTACGAGCGCAATTTGTCATCTTTGGGAGAGAGCCAGTTCAGAGGTACCTCAAGGTTCAAATCTGGGACCATTATTGTTTGTAATTTTTATTATAGATCTACCTTCAATTGTTTCATTAGATAAACTAATATATGCTGATAATTTTAAATTTTTTAAATTAATATCAAATATTAATGACTATTTACACCTACAAAATGATATTGATAAAATCTTCCAGTGGTCAATAAACAATAAATTATACTATAATATCTCCAAAATATCTCCAATGAAAGAATTTTCTAACATAAATTCTATAAAAAATCTTTTTAATGCAATGGTGCGCAGTAAACAGATTTTGAGTAAGCATTTGGAAACTTTACAAAATACATTTATAAAATATTTATATTACAAAAAATATAACACTAATCCAGCATTTACTCCAAACACATCATTTAGACAAGAATTTTGTATTGTAAAATTTCAAAATAGACACATTCTAAGATTCTTGATGTTTTTATATACATTATTAAATGGTTTAATTGATTGCCCTTATTTACTGAGTCAAATTAACATATATGTTCCATTAGCAGGGTTTCACCTTCGCCAGGCCCTATTTCAAATTTATAACAATATTAAACCTACAGAAAAAAATGTGCTACTATTACAATAAATATGCAGAAAACTTCAAAAATGGTATATTTGACTTGTCCTTAATGCATTTTAAATCAATTTGTGAGAAGGTGGTTAAAAATATTTAGGTATAGAGTGGATCTATCGCTAAAATTAGTTAAAATATAAGAGCATTCTATCTTCTATCTTGATCTATATATTGTGTATCCCCATATTATATCAATAAAAAAAAATCATGTCTCGTAAGAATCAGGAGTACCTGCTTTATGTCACAATGTGTGTAATAAAAAATCAGTCCCTATCAGTTCTGCAAGGTAGAGTATAGTATCATCTTCTTTCTTTTTTGTGTAATTTTATTCAAGTTGTAAAATATCTTTTTTTTTTCTTTAAACAGGAACATGTAAAAGGCTATAAGCCCGTTTAATATTAAAATAACACTTAATAGATGGTCAATGCTGAAAAAATTCGACTATAAAAGCGTTTAAACAATAAGAATTTTATATAAATAAGTTGAGTAGGTTAGACAATGTTGTATTTAAATCTTGTATCTGATATCATCTAGTGCGTCACTTAAGCAACGTTAAGTAATTCTGTTACATTTCTGGCTGCAAAGAGCCGTATATTTTGTGGAAATTACAATTGAAATTAATGTTAGTGTCAGATAAACAAATAAAATGTGAAAGAAGACCATTTGCGGTAATCACACCCTCTATACTCCGCCATAAGTTCTTTTATTCTTCTCAAATTTGCCGCGAACTCGATTCATCTTCTTCCTGAGACGTGTCGCACCAAATTACAATGAAAAAGCGAGAACGCTAAGAAATATTAATTGCATCAACGTGTTATCGCAGCCAGGCCGACCCTGTGCGTGAATCCTCATTTCCTCTCGGCGCAAAACTGATTCGGGTGACAAGACAGATGGCTTACATTCATTTCGCATTTTATGTGTTTTGAACAGTTTTAATTTGTTGGAAACTTCTACGTCTACATTTACATTTTTTCTTCCTTTCTGATTTGTTTTTCTTTGCGATCAGTCTAGAGCATGATATATATTTTTCATAAAATAACACGCTAACGTTCGTTAAATGAAGTCATTGGATTAGTTCAGTTTTATAATTTGTATAATTTTCAGCAGCTAACCTATTATTTATAGAGCTAGAATTTATTTATTTCTAGACAAATACGTCAATCGATAAAGTGGTAGTGATTAGAGCAAATATTATATGGTAGAACTGTTAAGGTCATTGTTTATTTAACCAAGAGTAAGTCATTGGAATTGTGGTGAAATAGGTTTATCGATTTCCTTGTCAATGCTCATCAACGCTTGTAATGCAGATGAGATCTGTTTAGGTAAAAGATTAAACGTTTAATCACCAATGAAAGCTCAATTTGATACAAAACGGACACTGGGAATAGCAAACAGATTTTTAAGCAAACACAAGCACCTCACTACAATAGGTCTATTTTGTCTTTGGCGTATACCTAACGAGTAAATTATTATTTACAATTATTTGCACGCTAGCGGTAAATTATGATCTGGTGAGCAAAGGAGAAATAGGATGAAAGGAAATTTACGTTGTACTATTAAAATTTAATATTTTGTTTAAAAATAAAAAATTGAATTACTTAAAAGCAGTAATAAAATTAAAATATATTATAGTGTTCTTCACACAGTATATTTTTTTTTATTTATTCACTGCAATTTACAATCTACTCATAGTATATACAGGGTGTCCCAGAATAAAGCGGACAAACTTCGGCGGTGGAATATTAATTTAATTTTAAGACTATAAGTTTTTATAACCCACTCTCTAAATTGAGTATTAACAAAGATACAGGGTGTTAAATTTTTTTGTATAAGTCCAAAACGGATTTATATTTTTTTATGAAATTTTTTGTGTAAGTCTATAATTGGTTAGTTTACTATCACAGCAATATTTACCTGTCTGTAGCTTGAACCAGGGACGTGCGCTAGATAGTATGTATACCCCCTAATTTTTACGGCACTGGATAAATTTTGGTTTTGACATATTTTTCTAAAATCTTTAACTTTTTAGTACACAAAGTGCATAAAGTTTGTTATGTAAATTCTCAACAGTTTTTGAGATATCCAACATTAAATAGGTGAAAGTTCAATAATTATAAAAGGTATTGTTTGGTGGGCATGTAATGCCTACGTTCTGAAGTTATTATTGTGTTAAATTTCAGAAAACAGTTAACGTTAGCTTAATTAGTCATGATAGTACAATATTTCCAAAACTGCAAAACATGATTTTTATTATGATTTAAAACCAAAATTTACATTCAGAAAGAAGCAGCGTTAGAGATCATCATACCATTTTAAATAACTTAACATTTCATGAACATAAATATTATAAATTTATATAAACATAACTAATATTTTAAAAATTGTTCGAAAGAAACGCCTTGCTGGCAAATACAAACATTGCAACAATTCAAAAATTCGAGGCATTGATTGAATATCAATACATGCTGCTAATATTCCACCATCCAAATCTTCTTCACTGTTAACAGGAGTTTTGTGTACAAGCGATTTAAGGTATCCCCAAAGAAAATAGTCTAATGGAGTAATATCCAGAGACCGTGCTGGCCATAGAATTGGACCACCTCTTCCAAACCACCTGTCAGGAAAAGTACGAATGCTTCTTTGATAACGAGCAGGTGCGCCATCGTATTGGTACCACATTCTTTGGCGAACCCAAATAGGTACATTTTCTAATAACTCCGGTAATATGTCTTGTAAAAATGTTGTGTAAATATCGCCATTTAAAATATCGCCATTTAATCTGGGAGGAAGTAAATACGGTCCAACTAATTGGTTTTCTACAATTCCAGGCTAAATTTATGTTGGTAGCCTCTAGAGTGAGTTCCATGCGGATTTTTTTCCTCCCAAATGTGGTTGTTATGACTATTAAAGCAGCCTTCTCTTGTGAAGTGAGCCTCATCAGTAAACAGTGCGTATCTAGGAAAATCATTCCTTTCTTCGTATCTATTTACATACCATTCTAAAATCTGCTAAGCTTAAAGCCATTACCTTTTGCAGTCGAAAAGGATATACCTGCTGTTCATGCGCTACTCTCCATACTGTTGATTTTGAGGCATTTAATGATGTAGCAATTTCCCGAATGCTTGTAAATGCGTTGTTTTGAAATCGATTTAAAACGTTAACTTCAAAATTATCGTTTCTCGCTGTTCTTCTCGCTCCACATACTCTTTTATATGGTTGACAACTTCCTCTCTCCCTGGATCGTTGAGTTGCTGCTGCAAAGGTTTTATGAGTAAGGAAATTTTTGTAAATACAATCTAGCCGCTGCTCTTAAATTTCCTTCTTCCTCTCCGTAGGTTAATATTATATCCGTATACTCTGTATCAGTATATGGGACCATGGCTTACATACAATAATAAATGCAGTAAATTGGACTAATAACAAGGGGTAGATCTGATCACTTAAATGTGTAGAATAGAAATAATGGAAACTGACATATTATTCTTTGAGAACTGTCATGTCCAAATCACGCTATACTTAGTTGTTACGTTTTTATTATTTGTTGTAAATAAAGGACTATTCATTTTTTACGATAAGTTGACCATGACGTCATTTTTAGTTACTTTTATTGTCAACCGAATAACAAAATAATAACCAACATTAAATTAAATGCATTTAACAGTCATGGGAAGACTACAAAAACAGGTAGATACTTTGTCATTGTTTTTATCGATATTCGTGTACTTAAACCATTCGATTTTTATTTTTTGCTTTTTTATTCAGTATTTCTTAAAATTTATATAAAAGAGTAATTTTTATTACTAAACTTAAGAAAACAATAGAAACATTAACTTTTATAATTACTAAACTTTCACCTATTTAATGTTGGATATCTCAAAAACTGTCTAGAATTTACATAACAAACCTTAAGCTGCCCACAGACTAGCATACATGTGCGTCATACATGGTTGTCAAACATGCTTGCGCATTAATGTTTACCAGTGTGTGGATAAAAAAGTGTAAATATGTACGTCACACAAGTTTTCGGACCTGACCGGAATTCATGCATGCACAAGCATGAACATCATACAAGTGTGTCGGTGTGTGGCCACGATCATGCTTTATTCGCACACATTTTTAGTACAGTGTCTCGTAATGCCCCTCAGCCTATATATTTTTACTTTTGTAATTATTATATTAATATTTAATTTATTTTCAATTGCTGGACAATGTTAGATTTAAGAATCATTTCCATAACGTTTTTGACAGAGTTTCTAAAAGCCAATCTTTGACCCATTTTGTTCGATTCTTTTTGTTTTGAACTAATTTTTTTTTCTTTTTAATCAAAACAGCGTACGCCGCTGCCAGTAGAATATATTCGTCGTCACTGTTCATCGCGTACCAAACAAACTACTTGTGTGATGAGCAAGTGTGTAAATATGTGGATAAAACCCCTTGTCATACATGTACGATACACATGTATAACAAACTGGTATGACCCACATGTATGCTAGTCTGTGGGCAGCATAATGCACTTTGTGTACTAGAAACTTAAAGATTTTAGAAAAATATATCAAAACCAAAATTTATCCAGTGGCTTAAGAATTAGGTGGTACACATGATGGACCCCTCGCACGTTCCTGGTTCAAGTTACAGACAGCTAATTATTGCTGTGATATTAGACTAACTAATTATAGATTGACACAAAAAAATTCATAAAAAAATATAAAGCCGTTTTGGAGTTTACAAAAAAATGTTATTTTTTTCTAAAAATTTAACACTCTATAACTTTGTTAATACTCAATTTAGAGAATGCGTTTATACAAACTTTTAGGCTTAAAATGAAATATTCCACAGCCAAAGTTTGTCCCCTTTATTCTGGGACACCCTGTATAATTAGAAAATATGATATAAGGAAGGGTGACTTGAGCAGGTTCCATCCAGCGATATGATATGATTATTGGTACGGTTTCTTTACTTATTGTCATTGGCTCTTATCACTTCTGTTATGAATGGAATGTCTAGGACATTGTGCAGCGTTTGTTTTGAAACATACCAAAGGGGCGGCGGTAATCAATCTGAGCACTTTTGATTAATGTGTTTGTATAAGAATATTTTGTTTAGATCTTCTAGTTATTAGCCAGCTCAAGTTTTTTTGTAGTAGATTGAGGTGATATTGTAATTTCTGTGTAGCTATTGGATCAAAATCCGATAATAATATTGCTGTGTCGTCAGCAAATGTTGCAATTACCATATCGTCTGTTGACGGGATATGAGCTGTATATATAAGATTAAGAATTGGACCTAGACACTACCTTGCGGTACTCCAAAATGTATAAAATGAATCAAGAATAATATGAAATAAATATATAATAAAGAGGAGGTAATCCCACTCAACTTTTCGAATACTATCTTCTGAAGAATAAACAAAAATATATGAAATACACATTATTAGTATATTTTCGATTTACAAATTATAATTTTTTTGCACCAGGTTTATTTATAACAAAAAAAACTTCTGGCACTTTAATATATTTTCTGCATAGTAATGGTCTTAAGGTAAGTATCAAAACATTTCAGTATACCATTACATAACACTATATACAGGATGGTGTAAATTTAATTGAACACAATGGAGATTACGTAAACCATTATAGCGATTCTTTTTTTTTGGGTTTTCTGATGTATAGTACGCCACTGATCGCTACCCCTTTAATTATAATTGCGGTATTTTATATAAAACAAAATTTTTTAAGGGGTCTAATTAAATTATCGAATAAATTTATTAGAAGTGACATGATATTCATTTCTATTTTTATATCACACTATAAAAAATAAACAGTCGTACGTGCAGATTTTATTCCGGAAAAGAACACTGTTTTCCACGTAATATTTTTTTTAGTAGCAGATTTACTTTTACCCTTGAAAGAATATTAATAATATGCGTCACGTAACTCGCCGAAATTTCCATAGATATTACTTTCATTCTTCATATAGGAAGATCAGTTCCTGATATTCCTTGAAGAAGTATCTTTCAACTACCCTTTTTTTCCTTTCGTATGCGATGTTTTCCGAGATTGGTGTGATATCACTGCCATAACGAGTCTGGATCGCTTTTCCATCACTTTTTTATATAGATTTTCCTAAGATATATAGCTTCTCAACAGTTAATAAAAGGCTGTCAATTTCGAAAGGCCCTATTTACTGTGAGATCTGATTTATACTTTCGTATCAATAAGTTTCCAATACTACATAGCGAAAATTTAACAGACGACAACAATATTTTGTGAAAAACAAGGGAACAAATTTATTTTTTTACTGCTTGGGACTTAATAATATATTGTCATGACAATAAATTTTGAAAACAAATTACAAAATATATAGTATAATTTATACTAAACTTTTATAAATTTCAGCTGTTTCCAATATTGGAAATATTTGCATAAATGTGTATTTTTAAATGTTATTTATTATATTACTAAAATTTATTACGATTATGTTAAGTTACAACTTGTTTTTATTTTGGACAGTTTATGCTAAATGAAGAATAAATAAGGAAGAAATATCTCTCCCTGCATAATTGGCAATATTGCTTTATAACGGAGAAAACTTTATATTATTGTGTTTGTCCCAATGATGGATCGTAGTGAGTTAGGGCCAGTTCAATACCAGCTAGACAATCTTTATATTTCATATTGGTTCATCATTTTAAAAATATAATCGGCATGGCGTTTTTAAAATGTCTTAGAATTGAAAAAACAAGAGAGTCACTCATCGTCATCCAATGAACGTTTAATCGGTTGTTTTTCCTGTTAAAGAATTCAGACTTGTCCGAAATAGGTGCCAGAGGGCCTAAAATTCATATATACAGGTTGTTGATTCCCTATTAAAATGATAACAAGTTCCTATTGAACGAAATTAAAACAGAGATGATGCTATTACACTTAGAATATATAGTTAGAGTTTGTCCATCTTGATCTCTCAACCATGAAATAGATGAGATGGATTTATGGCGTCATTAACGTATTTCTTAACTAATGTCGACGTAAATATTATTTATTACTTTTCACAGTTCAATTAATTTTTCATTGTCAAAATACCTTTGATGTTGATTAATTACTTTTCAAGGGAAGAAGATGCTGGAATACCGCTTTTGCAGTTAAATGTAGTCTACATCGTTTGGGTTCGCCCCAAAAATATAATCGTATAATACATTTTTTTCGCCATTTAATCACGATTTGATCATCCGTAATTTTTTTAATTTAGTAAAAATCATGCTGTTAAACATCCCCAAGATATAAATTTGAAGCAAATCAGTTAAAAAAGCGTTTCAAGATAAAAAAAAATATTAAATTATTTAAAAAGGTACGCAAAGCATGAATCAAAATACAATTTTTGGCATTACCAATTTATTCATACAAACACACCTTAACATGCGTCATTGAAAACAATCCTTAACATATATTTATCAGTTAAATTTTTATTTTGAGGTTAAGTGTAAAATAACATTCAAATAATGTATGACAAATGTAAAACAGCAGAATACGTCACCGATTATGACGTAACGGCAGAGGATGGTTAAACAAACTTTAGTAGGACAGAGCATTTACTTTCAAATATATGTGAGTAAGGTGCGAACAGTCGGCCATTACCACGTTTGACTCATAGTTAAAACGTTAAATATATCTATATAGGTTTGTTTCCCCATTTACAAGGTCCATCGCGTTCACCAAGCGAAAGCGAAATGCACCTTCCTACTAACTATATATTCTAAGGTATTACCTAAGAAAAGTACCAAAATATGTAAAGCTACTATTACGCAAAAGATCAAAATTAATGGGCATACCATCATACCTAAAGCCACCGTGAAATATCTTGGTTATGATTTTGATAGGAATCTTAATCACTCACTGCACCTTCTACATATTGGACGAATTAATACAAATGTATTGCTCAATGGTATAGATCTCAACAGAGAAGGAATCAGAAGAATTGTTTTAAAACACTTGGCCCTTTCACTAATGAAACCACATATGCAATCCAGAGAAGCGATCAAAAATTTACCATTGGATGTGAAACAATTTTTGTCTAAGTATAAACGTCCATTGAAGGAAGTTGAGGAAGAACCAAGATAACGTCTACACGGACATTGCGTTTTGTGTGGACGAAGAAGAACAGAAGCACTATGCAATAATTGCTCCCAATTGAACTGCAAGGAACATGTCAAAACTCAACATACCTGTCTAGCCTGTTCTGAGCTACAAATGGTGGAAGAATAGTTTAACTATTATAGATCTGTGATTTGCAAAGAACATTTTGAAATAAGTTTTTGATATAAAAAATGTTGCTTGCTTGCTATTAATTTTAACGGTTTTAGGAAAATTCACCGCCATCAATTCATCGCCGTCAGTTCATCGCTATCAATTCACCGCCTCATCAATTCACCGCCTAATCAATTCACCGCCGAACATTTTTTTAAATTTTTTTTTAAATCCTTAAAGATGAAAGATACATCAGATTCAAACAAAATTTTTAAACATTTTTTTTTATTTTTATACATTTTTTTTGATAGACTTAGATACATATAATCCGGATTAGAAAAAAGGTCATATACCTAAATAAAAAGAAGTAGAAGACCGAAAAAATGTCAAGAGACGATAAATTGTAATTAAAAATGCTTAATCCGAAAAAAATTGAATAAAACAATGGCCTACCAGGAGGCAGTTCCTGAAATACTGCTGACAATAAAAATATAAGACACGGTCTCTTTTTTTTGATGAAGCAGCTAAAAATACAACTTTGTCGTCTATTTTTGGATTTCACTTCGTTTTAATAAAAAAAGAATTTTTTCCTCCCGAAACACCTTGTATTTTATTTTTAAAAAAATTTGCCAAATTTTGTTTGTAGTATCAGTGTATCAAGTATTAAATTTTTGAAGCGACGAACTGACGGCGATGAACTGATAGCGGTGAATTGATGGCGGTGAATTACCGAACACCAATTTTAACGTCTCTTTTCTGCTACCAGGGCTAATCTAGACGAGACCTACAGCTTATCGTAGGCTCCGAACCACGGTCCTCAATCACCCTAAACCCAGGACTATGCCTTTGTCATTCAGGTGATCTACAGACTAGCAAGTGCGTAATTGTGCCACCAACCCCTATCAGTTCCACGAGATATCCGATCTCATCCGGCCTGGTTACCGGCGTGAATCAAACTGCGCATGGCACAAATACCTTTGTGCACTTGTATAGAATCTTATCTGACTTAAATTCCACTTGAGATTCATGGGAATCGAACCCACGACCCGAACAATGACCAAGTATAAAGGCCGATGCCCTAACCAACCTGACCACCGTGTCCGGTATAAGACATGTTAATTTCTACAATAATAAACTATATTTTGAACCAGATTAGTTTTTTAAATAAAAAAATCAAAAGTTACTATTGTACTATCAAAAGATATGATAAATCTGGAAGCTGTTCACTTTGTCAGAAATATAAAGACAGAAGATTACAAATTGTAGAAAATAGGATTTTTTTATTATTATTGCATATAAATTTAAAATTGATTAAATGATACATTTTTTTTTAAATATCAGAATCATATTTTAATCTTTCCCTTATTGTTTGGATTCTCTACTCTGAAATACTTGAGTTAAATTACCAAATAAATTGTAACTAAAAGTATAGAAATTGTTATTTAGTTTTAATAAAATTTGTTAACTCCACAAATATTTTTCATTATCGTTAGAAATTTATGAATAGTATTAGTATTAATTATACTAAAATTTGTGTAGAGCCTCATCTTGTTTTTATATACAAACAATTACTTTTAGGCCGAATTGAAACATAAAGAAACAAAAGTTTCTTGTTCAATTGGTAGTAAGTCAACCAAAAAGGGAGATCAACAACCAGTCAAGCAAATGATTCCCAACGGTGCCAGTGTCATTTATTTTGTAGCTACGCTTAATGGGGCAAAACTGATGGACTGCTGCTTATCCCATGTTTATCCTCTCTTTAGATTATCTACTTGCATTCGTTACGCGTACAATACAAAGTGACAAAGACACGAAATATGTTGTTTTATATAAAACCTTTTAACTTTTGTAGCAATATTTTTTTTAATTTATATATTCATGAATAAATATAATATTTAAATAAAGCTATTCCATTTGAAAACAAAAGGCTGTGAAGCATAATAAATGTATAATCAAAAAATAAAAATCTAAATTAATGAACTGGATGTCTGTTCTATGGTGGTTGTATACTGGAATTAATTATATAAATGTGAGACTACAAACATAAAATACATTATTTTGTTTCATTTAAATTTTTAAAAGTAAGTATTAATGGCTGAAACTCTTTTAAATTTCATGAAAAAGTATTAAAAAAATTTGTTTCTAAACTTTCACAAATGTAAATAAACCAATTTCAATCATATACAAAATTAAATGTAGAACGCTGCTATGTCAAATATATGTGAACTAACCATACGATTTTAATTATTTTATTCCCACTTAAAGCTTTCATTTATGTTTTTGTAAATCCCATTTACCATCCCGTCAAAGATCAATATGTTTTACTCCGTATAAAGAGGAAACGTGTGCCATTTCCACAATTCTGGATATGACGTGACGTGCATGTTAAGATTAAAAGAAAGTACCAATAACCCGACTCAAAAGTTGACATCAACCCTAGTCAATGATGAAGCCAGCCTTCAGTTCAGGTGCTGTATGTTCTTATTATCTTGTTGGATTTTCGGGATAAGGGCTTTCCAGACAGGTTACCGAAATAATCCCGTCAATCGGGCGCTTACTTTGTGGCACGCTGCCGCAGCACAAATTGTGGTTTCTTAAATTTTTTACAATTAAGTTAGAAATGGTATATTGTGGAAAATTTCGATGAAGATTTGCTGATTAGGTGTGTTTTAAAAGGGGAATATAAAAGCACACTGAGAAAAATTTTACAGTATTACTACAAAATTATGCTATATTTGCTAATGAGACTTATACATGCTGATTGACCCGGAATTATTGTAGTTTATTCACATCTAGAAAGATCAACTCTTTAATAAACTTTTCCAATAATTGTATTGTATAAATATTTAACATTTTTTTTTAGAGTTTTCGATAGATTCTATAGAAAAAGGTGTTGATTAACTTTTGTTCTTGAGTGTATAAGGTTTGTATGTTCTCAATTAAGTAATTTATAAGTGTTACACATACTTTCACAAATTTTGTACGTTCTATTGATGTCTCATAAACTATAAAGGTTACAGATGACCCCACAGAAATAAATCAAAAGGATTAAGAACAAATACCTGAGAAGGTCAAGCTGTTAGATTTTCTCGACCAATCGTCATCAAACTCTTGATTTATATGATCTTTCACTGGACAAATTTCATGTATATTGTCGCTGATTGTATATTTTTTACCTTTTTACATGTCTGAAAATTTTCTTTCCAAAGTGTTCAATCGAAGACCATCTCATAAAAACAATTATCTTTATCCAATTTCACTGCTTACGTTTTCTCTATCGTTCACGTTGGGAGTAGGAAAATTTTTAGTTAAATGGTATATGCCAGTAATAAGTAGGTGACTGCTGTCTGTTTTTCTAACGAATCGTATTTTTTATCTCACTCCTGACTAATAAACTATCAGGTCACAACAATCATCAAACAGAGTTAGTGTAGTTTCTCGAACAAACATAGTTTGAAACAAATAAAGTAATGAAAATGCAAATCGTAATCAGTTTTTTACGGTTGATCTAATAAATAGTGTTTAAACTGAGTTTAAGCATAAAGTGCTAAATTAAAGTAAAAATATTTCCTTTGTAAAGCCAAGTTTAACGTTTTATAAACGGGTAATATCCGGATCTTAACAAATATTTCATGTGTCTATTATTTATTGTATCTATGGTATTGGCTTATAAAGATTTGATCCTTCGAGTTTAGCTATTTGTACGTTTCGTTTAGCATTGCCATCTTAAACGATTAAAGTGTCTTATCGCTCTAAAACCATTCGTCACTATTTAGGCGACAATGACAGTACATCTAAGATTATATACGCTACGCTAGATGCAACATGTATGCTTTTTGTTTGGGGGGGGGGGGGGCGGGGGGGAGGGTTTTGCATACCAAGTCAGTGACTGAGCGTTTTCAAATTTCGACGTAATTTGACCAATAACAAATTAGTATCTGCTTCATAGTACCCTGTCATCATTACCTCTCCAATACAAAACATATACTACATGATGCCATATCTAGTCCAGCATATATGATCTAAGCAGTACATTACTTAAAATTTTTTTTATAGATTATCTTGCAAAAAGTAATTTAAGTACCCTTTAAACGTTATTTTAATAAAACGATTCTACATTCCTACCAAAACGCTAACCTGAAACCTTGTTTAAAGAAATGTCGATCCCGATGGTAAAATAGTAAGGAGCCCAAGCGAGGATTTCGGGATTTACAAATGCTCGTCACATTAATATACATCCCTCCGTATATACCTTGCACCCTATTGTTCTGTTCGGTTTTTCTATTTTATGTTAAATGAGAGTAATATTTTTATTTTAATTTTAATCTATTAGTACATGTTATGTTTACCCTGTATAAAGAGTTCTAAAATCTATATTACCTTAAGGTAAATTATAATGTGCAATCTTGAAAACTACATAATTCAAAGTTACGTCCTAAGTGGATGTAGTAAGCGATAATCAAAGTTCTGAATCATAGATTCCCATTCCCACTTACATTTAGTTAGGCTAATGTATTTGAAAGTTTTGATATCTGCCTAATATATGTATATCTGGAGTATATCATACGTAAACGATATGTAAGTAAATGTAGGTGTATTTGTGTCTTTTCATGTTATGTTTTATATTTTTGAATGAAGAGGGGGTAAACCATTTATAAATGAGGTAAGGGAGAAAAGAAATTCTGAGCGAGATGATAAATAAATATCTATTAAATAACCCACGTAAATCCATTTTTTTTGTTTTCCAGCTAAGTGAATCCCAAATCATGAAGTAAGGTAAATTTTCATTTGCCCTTCATAACACATTTGGAATAATCTCCTAATATCCGCAATTTAAAATTGTTTTCAAACATTTTCCATTAGTTTCGTTCAACGAATTCAAAACGTAAACAATATATTCATAAGGGTCGAGAACGTAAATGAAAAGTTTATGTTCGATGAGGAAACAGCCGGCGGGTAACACCTGTCGATGGCCACTTGCCCGTTTTGCACCTGCGTCTCTTTTTATCTCGTCAATCCGGCTTGACACTAACACTGCGGTCCTACGATAAAACCGTTTTTCTTTCTAAATCCTCTTTACAAATCCCAGTTGCAACAGATAGGATATTCTTTGCGAGTACATATGGGGGAATGAAGTGATAATGCCTGTTCGAGCAATACGTGTTACGTTTTTTATTATTTTGTAAATTCATAGATGATGGATACTTCATCAATATTTAGATTTTAGGTAATGCTTTAATGGACGTAACAGATTTTTTTGTTAAATTTTTTGCTTTTGAAATATGATAGAAGGATAATAGGATCAATATTAATTACTGTTCTTGTTTCTAGTAAAAACGTAGTCTGTTTTTTCAATAAAATAAATATCTCACCAGTAAAGCTAGTGGCTGATCGTAGGGTAAAATTTATTAAAAAATATAACCCTGAGGCTAAGAAGTAACAGATCTAACCTCTAATCAAATCAAAATTTTCACTGTACACATTTTGGATAGTGTTAAAGACAATGACTACGGACGTGTCTCGATTTACTACATTAGTAATAATTAATTTCAGAAGAAATAAAACTCCCAAGACATGTACCACAATATAATTAAAACAAAAGAGGTTTAGTGGTCAACTAGTTTCGGCTTATGAGAAATCCTCAGACCATATTTTGTAAAAACAATTTTATAATAAAACATTTTGTAAACAATTTACATGTTATTGAGGGTGAGGGGAGGGTGGTCAGTAGAGTAGGTACATGAAAATAAATTTGGAACGAAAATTTTTTTTTAAATTAATTATAAATTAAATTGAAAATGTTGTCCTGCGGACCGGTATTAATGATTCAAGAAAATATTGGAACATAGTAAAGGAAAACTTTTAATTTTGGACATTTTATACGCACTTTACCTTTTTCCAAAATTAAAAGTTTTCCTTTACTATGGTCCAATATTTTCTTGAATCATTAATACCGGTCCGCAGGACAACATTTTCAATTTAATTTATAATTAATTTAAAAAAAAATTTTCGTTCCAAAGGAGGGTATCGTTTTTTGGGTTTTTTGCGACCCCGTACGAAATTTTTCTCACTAAAAGATATTAAAAATAAAATGGATTTCCCAAAATTTTTTTCTTTAAAACGCCCCGGAACTTACTTTTTTTTAATTTCGAAATTTTGAAATCACAAGGACTGACAAGGAGGATTTGGCAACATGGCGGCCAGCTGTCATTTAATAGAACACGCGCGATTTTTCTCGAAATAGGTCAAGTGTTTTAAAGACCAGTTATCTACGAATACTTTCTATTTTTTTTATTGGTACACTTTAAAATCATAAATACTGGTATTATTACTACAAAAAATGGAAATAAAGAATCAATAATGTAAAATGGTTGAATTAGTGATGTCATCAGCTGTCATCGAAATGACAGACAAATACAAAAATTAATTTGCAATCTATCACATAAGATTTATTGTTGTCACCACAGTTGTTACAGGTTGTATATTACTTAAAAATAAGTTCTAACATTGATACCTAAAATAATAAAGCAGAATCGCGGTTAATACAGCAAAAATCAGAAGACACTAAAGATTATGACAAGTTCATCAAATGGATGGAAGAGCAAAAGGTATTAATTTAAATAGCATTTCCTCTGATTTAAAATATCGAAGTTTCAATATTTCAAACAATACTAACTATACTTTTCACGTTAATTTAATAAATTAAGATTGATAAATATTTGAATAAAGCTTTTAAAAAATGTGTTAGTAATATTTTATTTAACGTTATAGGGTTATCCTATTAGATCAATAAAAAGAAAACTTCTTACACGAATGGGGTGTTTGCTTGATTTTAGGTTAATGGGCCATTAAAAACCTGAGTAATAAAAATTTAACCCTTATTTTTTTTTATTTTTTAAACCTATAATTAAAAAAAAATCTGTGACTTAAGGTAGATCAGTTAAACAAATATGAGAAAGATGGTGCCACTCGGATTTATTTAAATTCGGTTTACAGTCTACAGTTTTCTCTGTAGTACCGGCAATACTACACCTCAATACTATAAATAACCAAGGGGGAGTTAGCGTCGAAATTACGTTTTTATTCTAGTTTTTGAATCACTAGTAAAAATACTATTCTTGAACATTGCGACACAATAATTATAGGGCATTTTGTAGCAAAAGGTAAGCATATAATTAAATAAATAACTTCGATTGTAACGCCATCTTTGCTTAAATAGATAATTCAAACTTAAATTGACGACTGGCGCCATCTTTCGCTTATTTATTAAACTGATCTACCTTAAGACGTCTCATAGATATTAAATATTTGAAATTAAACGTTTGATCGTAAAAAAATCTGCTAAATCCTGGTCTTTGCTTATCAATACGGGTAATAAACATATTAAAGTTAAAAAAAACCATAAAAGTCCTAGTTCTGTCACAGCTTATAGTTGGAGGAGCCATTTCTGTCACAGTATAAGGCTCATATTAGGGGGAGCTATTGGGAGACAAATATTCCATAAAAATTTTTTTTGTGAAATGCAAAATAAATGCAATTTTGTATTACTAATTAACCCCCGTTAAATCCAAATAATAGTTTTTTTTATTTGAACTCTAAATAATCAGAAAAAACCTTAATCTAACATTAACAACGCATGCGCACAGTCATGAGTATTCACCTCATATAGTAGCTACTGTGGTTCTGTGTTAAGACATGCGATGTTGCCATATTTAAAAATTGGATTAACAACTTGGATATTAATAATAAATGTCAAACTTTTCCAGTTCTTAGATTTTTCAGTTAACAATTGTTAAATATTTGGGCTTTTTTAGACAAATGTAATAGTTTTAAAAATATTAGTGATTCATTCTACGTATTTCTTTTATTTCAAAGAGATTTCTTCCATTAAATATGTTTTATTTATTAATAATTTTAGCCGTCTGTATACACCCTAAAAATCAGGTAATTTAGAATTTCTCGCAATGGAAATTCATTTTAAGCTTATAGTTTTAATACAAAACAAATTTTTTCGTCTTCCTCTCTTGGATTTTCAAGTTTTTGAAACATAAAAATTTTTTTCATGAGAAACCCAAAACACCCATCTACTGCCCACACTGCCCTCACCTTCAATAACGTGTACATTGTTTACAAAATGTTTTATCATAAAATTATTTTTACAAAATATGGCCTGAGGATGGCTCATAAGCCGAAACTAGTTGCCCACTCAACCTTTATTGTTTTAATTATATTGTGGTACATGTCTTGGAGTTTTATTTCTTCTGAATAATTTGACCACATTTGAGATATGGATAACCTCTTGGAATTAATAATTAATTTAACTTTTATTATTTTTCATCAAAATTAATAAAAAAACGAATTTCAAAAGTACTAATTTAAAATTTTAATAATGTACGAACATGATGTAATAAATATATATTAACGTGCCACGTTAGAGTTCCTGTAGTCACAGTCACATTTAAAAAAGGTAAATGTATAAAAAACAAATTGTAATTTAGATTTCGAGTTAATACAAAAATAATGCATAGAACCAAAATTAATTACTACAAAACCCAATTAAATGTAACTATTAGTTAACCAATTACCTTTATATATTATAAAAGAAACCATTTACCAGCCTCACTTAGTCTTGCGCAAACATATTAATAAGGTTTCTAAATTAAACGCAGAATTATATTCATATTTTATTAATTCTTCTTTTGCGGTGTTAATATTTTAGGCATTACATAATTTAAGATATTGAGTAAGCATAGCAAATGAGCCATAAAATTAAATTAAATATTAATAATTACTTGAACGTACTTACGAGTTAAGGGGTTGATATTATAAATATTAATGTAATTCGAAACTGAATAAAATGAAAGCTAGGGATAATTTTTCGTGCCCCAAGCGGCGCGCACACTTCGTAACGTGCTTGGTTGTAATTTAGAAAATTGTTTAATAAAAATGTTCTTGAATTCCCTATAAATAGACTGAAAAAATGGTTTTTTTGTATTTCCGGTTAATGTTAAATAATCCTACTCTCTAGTCCAACAAAACATGATTATTAACTTACTTCAATCCCTAAACACGAAATTAGAACTATAAATAAAAATCCTATATACTAAATTACCAAACAGAAAAATAAATTATTAGACAATAAAATGATTCAACCATCTATCTGCCAGTATACTCCAGTTTAGATAGTACCAAAAAAACAAGATGCTTCCGGTAAAAGGAAATTTCGTATGGTCATTGATTATATAAAATGAAATTACAGTCAAAGACAAATATCCTCTTCCTAAAATTGATGAGATTTTAGACATTCTCGGAAAAGCCCATATTTCAATACCATCGATCTAGCCCACGGTCTTCATCAAATAAAAGTAAATCCCAAGTCAATTGAAAAAACCGCCTTTAGTGTCCCTCATAGTCATTTTGAAGTCGGCAGAATACTGTCAGGTTTAAAAAATGCCCCTGTTACTTACTCTTATTTAGATCATACTGTTAGTATGTCTGTGTGGTAGTGTGTCTGTCTGAAAAAGCTCTCACGGTCACATGCATTTCAAATGGCAAAATTTTTTGATGGTTGATATTTATTTATCTTCAATATCAAATCATGTCATGACAACATACAACACTCATCATTATTACTGCAGAGTACTCTAAAATAAATTTTCCTTCAAAGGTTTATACCTCTCTCGTTTTATTTTGGGCTAGATTTTGCCTTACAAAGCAGCTAAAAATATGCGGTTTTTTTTCATGATATTTAAAATATTTATTGAAAGAGCGCGTCTGTGCTACTTGTTAAAATGTATTTAGAGACAATTTATATAAGTAGAGTACATCAAAAAAGTTTTGCAATCCAATGCGAACAGTAATATTTCAGCTTGTTTTGTTACATTGAAATGCAAATGAGAAAGAGAATACACACTATTTAGGCATCTTCTGACTATACTAATTGCATTTCTCCCGTTAGATGTCGCATATTTCGCACTCGTGATCGAAATATAAATCTCTACGGACGATGTCGAACGATTGCAATATGTAAAACTTTGTAACTGTTCCGGGATTCATTTGCATAAGTGATAACTTGGAATTGGTATTTCATGGGATTTGATTTGTCGCAATGAATAACTTTCAATTTTGGTATGACGAGTTTGGGTTGTACAATTTATAGTTGTTCATAGTAGAATAGAAACTTTTAAGTTGAGAGATATGTAAATGAAGTGTTGTCGGCTTAGAAAAATTTAAATATTGCGGTTTTGCTATGAAAAGTAATTAGACGTGCACTAGAATAAGAAGATATATATTTCAATGTATTTTAAATTTGACTTGATGAAAAATTTTCATATTTTAATTATGTCTTCTTAAAATTTTTGTCATAATTTCGATTGTAAACATTCGTTTACTTCATGATTATTCATTTTCACAGCATTTCCATAATTTCAACCCTTTAACGAATCTAATGCTAAATAAAGATTTTCCCTTCGGATAAGGAAGTTTCATGGAAGTTCCAAACTGTAAAGTTGTTCGTATCACTCAAAAAGTTTAAACTTTCCTGCAAATGGACCGATTCTAGCTGGGGACCAAACCAAAGTGATGAATTAAGGGAGTTTTTTTTTATCTTTTATCTAACTTCCACTGCACTATTTGTAGAAAAACAAATGAAGCTTGAGAAAAATCACACGGTAACAAATTTCTTAAACTTTAAAAATACTTTGAGAGTTAAAATAATGGTTTAACTTATGGTAAACTATTGATATAATCGCAAACTAGTTACAAATTGGAACGGAAATGGTGAAATTTCAAACAAATTTAGCAGAACTATATCAACATTTTTTATTACGAAATACATTTATAAAATATTTAATTCCAAATATCTTAAAACATAACTATTTTTTAACATACTAACATCGTAACAAATGCCGTTCAAATTCATAAAATAGCATCGATTGTATGATGTAGACGATCGGGGAGAAACAGAGAGAGAAGGAGCGATCATTGATACGGGTATAAGTAAATAAAAATGAATAAGGAACCAAAAAAGAAACAATATTATAATTAGAAATAGTAAAAAGTTCTACAATATATTTAATCGTAGATGAGACATGTAAACTAAGATCAAAGTAAACAAATTCCTCTGAAACCTAAAACACAAATAATTAAAATTTAACGATTAACTACACGAGCCACGTCTTAATCATTTCAATATGTCGAGGATATTAATTCGAAATGTGAGAGGATATGTATTGATGAAAAGAGTCTGGAATTGAATAATATGTTATGCTCTTGTTTGGAGTGATTAATAGTCCCAGTGATAAATTGAGATTTATATTATCATTTCATGTTTACGCTCATAAAATTAAAAAAGGAAACGGCTTTATCCATATTTGTAATCACAGCTGGCAGAAGAAATTTATGTAGATACTTGATATTTTGTAAAATGCTTCTAATTGTGATAATAAAACGTTTCTTAATTTATTACAATTGAACATTTAGACAAACTTAATTTATAAAATTGTTTTATTTGATACGAGAAATTTTGCCACAACTAAAATTTTAATTAATCTATAGGCAAAGTAAGACAGCTCTTGTCATCGATGTTATAGACCCTTTTGGTTATATAAATTTTGCTTTCACCAGACATGGCTTAAGTATGTTTTACTATGCCATACTAGGTCTTAATTGGGTCGGTTTGTCCTTTGCAATAATAACCAGATCTAAAGTTCGAGTTTTTTGCCCTTGAACAAAAGTAAACTGGTATTTGAAGAATTATTAACAAAAAATAACTGTACCAAGATACATTTTTTACCATGCATTTATTGTTAATATTATTGGAAGGTAAATGTAATAACGTGTATGTTTAATTACAAATTGTGCAAGTATATGCTGAATAATAGAGGTTAGAACTCTAACCTTAAATCCACATATTTTGTCAATAAAAGTGTTTCGTTTGACTTGAATTTTTCACGAGTTATATTTTTGAAACTGAGATGATTCTTAACCAATATCAGATTTGTTGAAAGTATTACAGCCATCGACACCGCTTTGCTTAAAATTGTAATAAAGCTAAAGTACACCTTAGTTTAAAAATGAACCTTAACTTTGATATGTGTTGCATAATTAATTTCATAGCTAAATTTAAGACATTTTGCAACATCACAAAAATATCTGCAACGAATCAGGAAAAATAGAAAAAAGAGGGAAAATCACTCTCTAATCTAGATTTTTATTTGTTTTATTTTAAATTTAATTTACGTTTACTGTGAATGTACTAAATAAAAGATATCTTTGAAAAAATACCAGTTATGAAAGATATCAAAATAGTTGAGTCGATTATATATTCTTCAATTAGAATATGATATTCAAGTTGTCTAAGTTATCGTCATCACCCAAAACTAGCCTTATTCTGTTAATTGCCAAATTAAATCAACTCAATAATAAAATCCACCAACACTTGAAAACAATGAAAATCAAAACACATAAAAATTTACCACAAGTTAGGTTATGATATATGCTAAGTGAAACATAAGCTCCCTGACTTAACTTCTAATTAGATTCCACTTAGAATTCGGTGCAATACAAAAGGGTACCTGAAGTTCTATATCTATTTCAAGTTCACCTTAAATGTAACCGGTGCATTAAGCTGTTATTATTACTATTTGAGTGAAATGAGAATCAAGAATAATTTAATTTATTATATTTTGTATTTTTTTAGTAGTTTCTTAATATACATTTGAGCTTTAAATATTTTGGAGTAAAGCACATGTCATCACATTTTCTTCAACAGTTTTTTAAAATAAAATATAATTTTAATTTAATAACGTATAAAACTAAAGAAATAAATAGCTCTTTTGAAGTGGTGTTTAGTTAAATATCAATGACCATTGATAAGTAAATATAAAACTAGCCCAAGTCATAAATGTACTCCACAGAGCCAAAGCTATCTTCCGAAGGCAATGTGTGAATAGATTTAGTAGCCTTGGATATGAAGAAGGCATTCAACATAGTATGGATAGACGGAATACGAAATAAAAATTTTATGAATGCCCATACACTTTGTAAAAAAAATTTTCTCATACCTAATAGACAGTCAAAATAAACGAGACAGTGACAGGGCCTTAAAACATCAGAACCACTATCCCCCAGGGATCCGGCCACTGTTTCGATTTGTATAAAATTACGATGCATGACACGCCTCTAAGTAATGTTATTATAAATATTATAGTAGACAGTTTAAGTTCAGTCCGTATAGAAAATCCCTAGGCGAGTCTCAATCGGCTTAAGATCTGGTCCCGATCCGCATTAGACGAGTCTCGATCAGCTTTTAAAATGTCTCGAATAGCTTTTAACACGTCTCGAACAGCTTTTAACAGGTCTCGAACAGTTTTCAACAGATCTCGAACATGTCTTGAACAGCTTTTAAAAGGTCTTGAACAGCTTTTTATCAGTTCCTGATCAGGTTTCATTCGCTTTTCATTAGGTTTAATCCACGTACGTATGATTAAAAGCTAGTCGAGACCTGATAAACGCTGATCAAAGCCTATTAAAGCTGTTTGAGTACAGTTGGAAACCTGCTAAAAGTTGATCGGATTGTAACCGTATCGACAGCGGATTGAGACTCGTCTAGCCTTGACGTGTACCAAAAATTACCAAAATGGACCTTAGGCATTTTCGATAATATTTTCTATAAGGAGTGCGCGTTCGAACTGACATAGCTCCTCTACTTATTATACTCCGGTGATATTTCTCTTCTTAAAAATTTAAATCAGAATAAAATAGGCATCTGAGGGTTTGAAATCCACATAAACAGTGTAGTAGTCCCTTATCTAAGCGACAAAAAGATCACTATAAAAGAAGCTTAAACGGAGATGATGATGCTAAATAAATCAGCCAGAAAAGCAGTAATTCGGCGTAATATCAAGATAAATGGTCACAACATTATTCCGAAAATCACTTTCAAGTATCTTGGTTATCGTTTAGATAAAAATTTAACTCATTCGACTGTTGATAAGCTCATTCATAAAACCAGGGGGGTATTAAAATCTCTCTATCCTATGCTGGGTATGTGTAGCAAAGTAAAGAAAATAGAATCTTGCTATACAAACAAGTTGTTAGACCTATCCTAATGTACGAGCATTGTTCATCAGCAAATTATAATTTTAATAAACTTTACAAACTGTAGAACAGATGTCTTCAGCCGTAAGAAAATATAAAGTCGCAAGAACAGTGGATCTTAGCTACACCTACTATTCGTGATTATATAATCAAAAACCCAAACAATTTTTATCCGAGGATGGAAAGCATGGCCTTTTTCATATGTAGAGTGCGAGAGAAGATAAAACGTAATCAAAAAGACAAAAACTGACATCCTGACGATACTGCAATGGGTTACTGAATAACAGCGAGCAACGAATGTGTCCAAAACCGATCGGACGTTAGTCTGATCGCCAGACTGCAGCGGGTGCCCGTTATTCAGTGGATTTTTGTTCAAGTTTTTGAGGGAAATCGAACCACAATACAATAGCCTCACAACCCCGACTAGATCAGTTGCTGAAACAATTCAAAAGCATCAAATAAAGCCAATAGGGCTAGAAGTGAGTATGTTTAGCTCAGGTTTTAAATAGGATAATAAAAAAAATGACGAAGAAATATTTCATAGGAGCGCTTTTAACTTTCTTTGTTTGAAATGTAAACTAACGAACAATTCTTAAAAATTGGATAAATATTTTAAATGAAATGTAATACTTTCTGCGGTTGTGATATAAAACTATTGATTTCATTTTAATTCTCTTGTTGCCTTTTTTGTTATTGATATTATATTATTAATTTATATTTCATACCTCGTATAACTCTAAATAACCTTGCGATTAAATAAATTTAATATAATTTTTTGTAAAGCACTTATACCGCCAGGAAAAAATCATTATGTTTATGAGTGCTTTTCGCCCATGTTTAGTGTTACAATTCAACATTTATATAAATATTATGTATACTTATACCAATTCCAATAAATTTGATTTCTTGCTTTTAAAGAATTTATCTTAGCTCCAATTTTATTTTCATTGTACATAAATTGAGGATTACATTTAATTATTTTCTGAACGGTTAAAAATTTAAATTGAGACAAATATCTGTTTTGGCCGAAGCAGAAATAATTTCGTTATTTTGTATGAAGTTCTTCGCGTGTTGTTTTACATTTTAAAAGCTATTCAGCATTTAGGAAACTTTATTATTAGATTACTCAGTTTGCAACTTTGTAGTTTTATTTTTTGTTTACGATCTTGGTTACAACATGAAAACCATATACAGAGTTAGTAAAAAGTCGAAAAATCATAAAATGAAAACTTTCGTCATTAAAAATTTGCATTAATTAATGAAGCAATTAATAAATTATTAGTTGAAGGAATAATTTCTTTAAATGTTTCCGTCGGCCTGGTATAATTAACTTATAAGTCTGCTACTTTTGTATTTATCAACTATTTGAAAACCGACAAGATCTTTATTTCCATTAAAAGTACGGCTGACTTTCTAAAAATGACAATATTTATTGATTTCATAATCACTGTCAGTTATGTCCTAGTTTCGAAATACTTAAATTTAAAGTATTTTTAAACCAGTTTCAGAAGTTTTAATTATAATGGACATTTTTTCTTATCATTTCTTGTTGAAATTTTTTGTAGCGTAAAATCTATTAGTTAACCTAATTTTAAAACAATGTAGTATATTTTAAAATACTTATTTCTTTATTTTAAATAAAAAGTTTGTTTATTGCATGTAATTTAACGATTTAAATACTATCATTTTTTTAAAACACAAATTAAAGTACTTAGCTCGAAAAATATAAATAATGGTAGCCATTTCTTTTCTGTTAACGTTTTGTCATGCTTTTACTTAAATACAATTACACAGCTCTAATTTGGAAGCTTCTTAGAAGAAAACTGGCGTCAGACTAATTTTAAACTCTCATTAAAACTCTCCAAAATTGTCACAAACAAATTACCAAAGCCAACGCAAACGGCACTCCCATCTCCCATTCCCCCAGAGTATGAATATGTAAGTACCCCTAAAATTCGTGGTGCGTGTACTTCACCTTGTTGCCGCTGATTAATGCTGATTACATCTCGCCAGTTCATTAAGCCCCTCTAGATGCTTCCACCGAATCATTAATGGCATTTGCTAAACATAAGTTAAAGGATAGGCAGAGGAATGCGGGAGATACACTACCATATCTTAATCACCAGTAACATTTTACGAGCTACTATTTTAATTTTGTTAAAATACTGGCATAATTCTAATAAATATACTACTACTATTAATAAAATTCTGTAACACAAACTATTTTCAAATAGACTCAGAGCAAACAATAAACATTTATTTCAAATTATTAAATATTGTACAAAATGTTGATTTCGGAATTTAGATTCAGATAACGAATAAAGATCTGATGGATCTATAAATATTTTACAGAAATTTAGAAAAATTTTATTAAAGGATGTAATCAATTTATAAATGCCACTTCATAAAAAATAATTAATCAAAAACTATTTTATGAAAGAATTAGTATATTATAAAAATTCCAATTATAAGAACTTTTTAAGGTACATTATCTTAAATTAATTTAGACTTTAAAAACACGTTTATTTTTTAGACACTGCAATATTTTCAAAATTAAACTAATCATAACATATTCCAATAGTATTGCACTGCTGTTATAAGTAAAATAGTAGTTATTTATGTACCAAGTCAGTAAAGTGATACTTTATCGACCGAGTCTGAGATTATGAGCCGAGTGAGTGAAGCGAGCGAGTCGATTAACAGGCGAGTTCGATAAAGACACTTTACTGATGTGGTGCATACCACATTTTATCGCCAACCATAAAAATTTATAATTGAAAAAGATATTACTTATTACATTTTATTGCGACAAAATGAACAGAAAGAAAAATGCTTTTAAGTGACAGCTACAAACTATTTCTGTTTAATGTCAATGTCATAGTCATGGCTATGTTGATAGCCAGATTTCTGTTTAATGTCATATTGATTTTTACTGTAAAATAAAGTGTTTCTTTAATTCCGAAAATCGTTATGGTAATGTATGACTTTATTGACGGTTGGCGATAAAATATTTTTTTATTTATACACAGATAATTACATTCCAATGTTTAAGATTTTGCCATATTATCAACTTACCATTACCGTACATGTTGGTGTGTATAATTTCAGAAACTTTCTGTTTTTGATTTAATTGCGTGGTGCCCGTTCCCCTAAAAGGCATTATGATGGTGGAGGGGTTCCATCATCTACCCACACCAAGTTGTACTCGATTAGTCGCTTTTACTGAGGAT
Source organism: Neocrepidodera transversa (assembly GCA_963243735.1). Lineage (NCBI taxonomy): Eukaryota > Metazoa > Arthropoda > Insecta > Coleoptera > Chrysomelidae > Neocrepidodera > Neocrepidodera transversa. The sequence continues at coordinate 27,361,928 of OY725340.1, read as the reverse complement.
TTTATGATATTAAGTGACTATGTCCGGTTGGAACCCATCACCCTACGGTAGATGTCGCGAATATCTATCATTTTTATATTACATAGAAATACTTGGGTATCCAGAGTAGGTTTTTGAAATTATGCATTGCTACAAGTACCACTGATGATTCCTATAAAGAAAATCAATCAAATTTTCATTCCTGTATATGGTCTAGTTATCATTAATTCTTGTGTAAAACAGTCTAAATTATGCCTGTTTGAAAAGCATTGCTTTAAATCATCTTTTAATGAATTCCAATTATTATGTTGAACTCTATTTCTAACCATACCTATTAGCATTACCTGAATTCACTACGTATTAAATTCGTTATCATTATATTCCCTATAAAAGATTTTCACATCGGGAAATAAACTTATTCAAAGTATTGCTATCATCTTAATAAGGTTTTATATTTTCTATTTTAAGACTTGAATAGGTCCCAATTAATTGCGCGAGGCATTTCATTGGAGGTACCATAACGTCAGAGTTTATTACTGAATGATCACTTAAAAATCTTAAAATGATACTATTTTCTTCACAATTTTCTACACTGAGTTTACTTAATTGATTTAAAATTTCACCAATTTCACTCATAAATGAATTTATTAATTTTTTTTCGTTATCTAAATATTCTAATATTCTTAACTACTTTATTTCCTAAAATCTTTTGGCATTGTTTTAGGAAGAATAATTGGAACTTGGCACTTACGACACTATTGTGCTGGCACTCCGATGAACACAATACTGATCCTTTATCCAAAAATTATGGGCCAGTTCGATTTTTTTCCACTAACGGACAGAAATATCCACTATCCACTATCCACTGAAGGGTAGGTTCTTTCCGGATCAGCACTTAAGATGGGAAACGCAATGAATAATTTTCAACCGTAATCAGCGATTCGCCTTGTAATAAATTAAAATTTGGTACAGAGATGGATGAATGATCAATTAATGTAATTTGATACATGGCATCTCCCAAAACTGGATAAGTATTCTGAAAAAAAATCTCAAAACTGATCAAGTTTGAGGTTACCAAATTTTATATTTTGGAATTTATTCCAGGATTATGAATTACCTAATGACATCCCTATCAATATATAAAAACCAAAAAAGTTGGAAAGAAATAATCTAATTTTCAAGATAACCATGACAAAGTGAAACTGTGTATGGGTTTGCGATTTTTAGCTTACTTAGTTCAGCTACCTACTGCAAGAGGGCAATTTTAATAAAATATGAATGAACATTGAAGGAAAAGTAGTATTAAATAAATATCGTCACATAATTTTGATTCCAGGCGTTGCCAAATCTCCATTAATTTTAATATAACTTCTTTACTTTTAGGCATTATTTTTGCAACTCAATTTTGATACAATCTGGTGTATGATAAATATTTTAACCATAAGTTCGGGACTTTAAAATTTTAATATTTTGCTTTTGCCTTCTACTGATATATAGTGTGTTAAAGTAACAATTTATTATTCATTTTTTTTGCATTACTATTTAACATAGTGAGTTGAAATTTGCACAACTTTTAGTTATTCAATTCTATTGAAAATTGGTATGTGGGTGTTTTTGAAGTCCGAGATTATTAATCATTTGTCAGAATTCGTAAATTCAAGATGGTGGCTCCAAGCTGGCGATGAGTTTTGTGATTATTGTTCGACTCGATTAAAAATTGGTGTGTGGGGGTTTTCAGAATTGTAGCTTTTTAACATGGATTTAATTATGTCTGCATTTTTTTTTTCAAAACTACTGAACGTATTCGAATGTAACTTAATTGAATGCTTTTATTAACATAAAGAACATCTTGCTTAAGTGTAGGTATGTGTGTGTCCCCAATTTTCCCGAAAACTGTTGGACGGATTAGAATAAAACTTCTCGACATTTTACAAATCAATCTTTATTAATTTATAGACCCTTCTGGGTACAGAATATTTCGAAATACAAAAATGGTTATAAGCAAGCCAGCCACAGCCGTCATAATTACTGAAGTGAAATCTATCATACAGACGCCTTCCACCCCCAGGGCGAATACATCGGCTTTGCTCAAGTTGTTCTAAACCGATGTATTACAATTTTACCTGATCCTCATACCTCGTCTATTTTTTGTAAAATTTCCTATCCAAAAGATATTGATTTCTTGAAAATTTATGACAGAATTGAGGAAAATGTAATGTGTCATCAATGTACTTCATTTTTTTTCTTCTTGTTGTCTTCTTTGTTGTTTGCTTATGGAGGATCATAGTATTTAAGTCATCTGGGAATTCTCCTTTCTCACCAATTTCTGAAGAATTCTTTCCCAGTAAAAGCAACTTAGTCTGGGAAGCATCAACTTTTCACCATTTTCAATCATCTCAATGACTCTTCGTGTCAACAAATACAATAATTTTCACAGAAATAGGAAACTACGACACACTTTACATAATAATATAGCTATTATAATATTACCTCATTATTGCCGTGGTCATTCAGTTTTGACAGAAAATCGTAATTTCCTTCACCTAAAACTTCTGCAGACTTGATAAATATCAATTATTTTGCAACAACAATCGACAACGTCGCATTTTCAACTGACAGACAGAATCTGAAATTAGGAACGAACGATGATGTGATGTTGGTTGCATACAATTCAATTTTCATGGCGCAATAGAATGGCGACATCTTGCCTTATAGTTTGTCAAACATATTGGGACTTTAATCTTAAGTCATTAAAACGCCAAAGTCTTGAAAAGTTCTATTTTCGTCGTTACAGTTCTTTCGCGACTCGCACAAATCCTACTGACTGTGCCATATAAATATTTCAAAATCGAAAACACCTTTTAAACATTATTTTAATTTAAAGATACAAAAATTATTATTTATTAGATTTTTACAATAACATAATTAGAAAAAGAATAATTGAGTCTAGAGCAAGCGATAATGTAGGAAGAATTCGTTATCTTAGCCAAATGGCCTCATATAACTGCGTAATCATTTTTTTATTTTGCTAAATGGTTAATCATTCTATCGATACACATTGGTTTTATATTTACAACTGTTATAAACTACAATAGGCTGCCATTTAGCTTGCTTTTATTGTATTTTCACACTATGTTTACTCTATAAGTTAGTTACTTTATTTTCTTTGTATTATGGCCACTTTGACACAAATAAATCTCGAAAATAAATTAAATATTTCCATTAATTGAATTAAACGAGTAAGTAGTATATAACTAGCACGTAAGGACAAGTTTAAATAAATAATAACTATATGTGACACTGAAGTGGCACGTGCGAAGTATTTTCGATAATCCCGATGTTAGCCAAAGAGGGGTTTAATCGTAATTCAAGAGTTGACTCTTCATCAACAGGGAGTCGGTTCTTGATTATGGAGGAGAGTATGTCGTAGATGTATATTTATCATTATATTTATTATACCAGTTAATTAAAAGTATAGAGTATCGATACTGTGAATGTCCATACTCGCTATGATTTTATGCAACACTTTTTTCGTGATAAATATAATGAGTTAATAATAACTTTCTTGCATACTTTTAAACTTAATTTTGTGCCTCTAATTGTGTAAATATATTGGTAAAATTCAATTATCTAAATATACTACTTATTGGCAAAAAAAGTTCTGTCTTAAAATAATCAACTTTTTTTCCATAAGTGGTTTCAAATTTTATATCGAAATTATCGAATGGAACGGTCCAAAAAAAAATGAAAACCTAACTTTTTCGATCATTCGATATTTTATATCGATACTTTGGATACCGATATTGTATCGTATCTAAGTGAAACAAATATTTTTGTAAAAAAATAGACCAGTTCCTACAAAAAAATATAATTTTTGATTGGTTTCTGAAATTATATTTTTTTAACATTTTTTAAAACCTACATATCTTATTACTGAAATTAAAATGGTATTGTTATTTTTCTTTCTATTACTTTTTATGAGAAATCTAATAATACATATAAACAAAGCATTGTATTATAACAGTAATGTGAAAAATATTTTTTTAATCTTTGATCTTTGCCGCATAAAAACCGTGTCAAAGTTACCCTTATGATTATAGAATATAATTGAAAATTTCACATTGAAAGGTGCAAAAGCCATAATAAAAATTTCCATTCATAACGTTACATTATTGGATATATGTCGTCATAATGCAAGCAAATTAGAGTCAAATAGGGTGGTAGATTGTGTAATACCGTGATCAAAGCTCCGTTAATGGATTTAAACAAACTGGAACATGGAGAAAACCTGTACATGAAATATTAGCTGATTTTGATTAAACGTGACAAAATTAGTCATTCCAATATGGATATATTAGGCGATTGAGTAAAACACAAAAATGGTAGTACGGATGTAAAAATAATGATAATTTTCAAGGTGCACTTTAATTTTTTTCAAAACTTTTGGAAATTGAATTAATTACCAATACAAATAAGTGTAGATTAATTATTTCAAGTATAAATAATATTTTCACATATAAATGCTTCAAAATAGGTAAAATCTTAAACACGAAATAACCAGTAAATATCAAGCTAATCCAATGAACGATTTTAGTAAGTAATATTTTTGGGATTCTTAATATATTGACACTTAATCTTAATCATATCGATTCGGTTACAAAAGAAAACCAACCACATGTCTCTTTTCACCTTTTCCTTCCCTTAAAATTCAAAAACATTCACCTTGACTTCTTGAATTTAGACAATTTATCTTTCAGTTTTTGAATTCCAGTACCGTTTCCAGACTTTTGAAACACGCTGTATATACAAGATATTGTGATCGTGTAAAAATAAACTTTTACTTTTCTTTAGGTTTTCAGTCCAAAAAAAATGTATGTAAGTATTTTACACTTACACAAATTTATACAAACCTATAATAAAAGAATATAGCGATTTAAAAAAAATAAATAGAAGAATACAGGGTGATTAAAAATCTAGATTTTGTTTACCAAATAGGTTAAAAAAAATCTAGAGTTTGTTAGAATTGTTTAAAAATGCTGATTTTTAAAAATACGTGACCTATTTACTGATCTAGGGAGTTTATTCTCCGATTTAACTTATGTTGGTACATATGATATTTCGGTCACTAGAAAAATCGTTCAAAATTATTGAAAATAACCTATTCATAATTTAACAAGTCGATTATCAATGACAAATCGAATAATTTCAACTAGTGGACAATTATTATCCATACGGTCTGTGACGTAGGCAAAGCTTCTGGTATGACGTAATTTAAATAAGAGGATGTTTTTTGGCTTTAACGGTTATTTAAAAAAAATAACATAGTGGTATAAACAGTACATTTGGATCTTTTAAATTCAAATATAAATTTAAAAAATCGAAAAATTGTCCCAATAAATGGACAATATCAGACTTAAATATCCGAACAGCCGTAACAAATTTATATCAATCATAATTAATATATCAAACACAGATTCACCAATTTAATATATTTTAACATCACTTGATACAGGGTGTTATCTTATAGCATGGAGTGAAACGATATATTTATTTATTTGACAAAAGTAATTTAATGATAAATGTGAATTAAGCTCAATTCTTTTTATTGTGATTTCATTCCAGGACTAGAATTTGAAATATATCAAAACAGTAAAATTTTAAAAAAAAATGTGGACGCCAGTCTAATTGATTTTTTGATGTATTTGTTAAAAAATACCAATAAACTATGATATATTTCAAAATCCGTCCTTTCTTTTTTTATGGGTTTAAGAAAATTAAAATCAAATTAAAAGTTATTTGTTTTATTAAAGAAAAAGAATAAAATATTTTATAATATTTAATTTTTTTGAGAGATTTTTCTTGGTTTCTTTCGACAAAAAAACTTATCTTGCTTTGTCAGGCAGTTTCTTCCAGTTGTGTTTTTTTAAGCAGAAGAAAATTCTCCAAATCAACATCTTGGATTCTGGAGAAATATTCCTAATCCTCAAAGAAGTTTCTGCATCCAGGAGGAAAAAACGTTTCTAATCCAAAATTAGGTTTTGCATCCGGGAGAAAAGAAAAATCAAAAACCCTAAAAGTTCACATAGAGTAATATAAGACATTAAAATTTTATAAATTACCGTATTTTGTGGTCTCTGTTAAAAAAAAAATAAAACAATGACGATATTAAAATAAATATATATGATAGTAATGAAACTCAAAGTCGAGTAACACAAAATTTTTATTGTAAAACAGAAGATAGGTGACTTGTTTCGGCTACAATATAAGTACAAAGGTAGGAAAAAGAACTTTTAAGAATTTTAAACAATTAGACTTACCCAAGAAAAAATATATAATAAATGATATTTGTTGAAAAATGACAACACAATTGTCAATTAAAAGAAAACTTAAATGAGGTTGCATGTGTGCACTAGGGGATGGAGGTAAAGGGGAGATTGTGGTACAGGAGATCAAAATTAAAATTAAATTTAAAAAGTAAGTAAAGGAGGCGCATATTAGCGGTGAATTAACAACGTATCCATAAGTTGGAGGCAGAAGGGAAATAGGCAGTGATTTAAAAGGCTAAATGTAGGTGGTGAGGGGACATTACCCAATAAACAGATGAACGTTTTTTTAAAGTGATAGAATAACCCATGATGAAACGTTAATTTGTCGGGCAAATGTCGATCACTTCAACGTTAATTTTAACCAAATTCTCAACGTTTACTTGACTATATTCAACAACTAGATTTTAACGTTTACTATATCACTTGTTAAGACTTTGTTTAGTAACGTAATATAAACGTATAATATAGGTATATTTTACGTATTGTATTTAGCTGTTTTTACGATGCATACACCATTTTTAAATGGTTGAATAAAACGTTTTTTTTTGGTTATTGGTAACGCTATAAAAACGTTCATTGACGGTTACATTTTACCTCTTTTGTTTAGGTTTTATTTACGTTATATAACAAATTTTTGATAACGTAAATTAAACGTTTAGAGAGGTAATATTTTTAGGTGTCAAGACAGAGAAAGTAAGTTTTTGAAAACTATACACTATACACCTATACCATTAGCATATATTTCATCCGTATAGGAATCATCACATTAGTTTCACTTTGTCAGAATTCATAGTTTCAAAAACCAACTCTGTATACCCAAACTATTTTTATGTAAATCAAAAATTACAGATAGTAACACCATCTATCGTAGGTTTATGGGTACTACGCGGATAAAGTCACTTATTGCCATATAATCCATCAAAGCGAACCAGCTGGGTAGAAAAACGTGAGGAGCAAAACATTATTTAAACAACGTCTTATAGTATATTATTATCAAATTACTAAAATAATGTTTGTTATTCAACCGAAAGAACACTATCTCTAGTTTATTGACTGAGTTATTTATGAAGTTGAAAAAACGTCAGGTGAGCTACGAATATTTACCCAACGTGAAATATACCTTAGAATTAGAAAATTAAGATGACGATACCATTTCAACCAAAAACCCCCCATTTTGCATTGCTTAAAAACGTCATTTAAAAGGTTGAAAAACGTAAGCTGCAAAACGTAATTTATACAACGTATAACAGTACGTTAATATGAGATATTTGAAATAACGTCCTTTATTCGACTAAAATAAAACTGTTACGGGTTGCGACGACACTTCGGTCGTTGTGGGTCACTTTGGCGCCTTAGTCCAGGTTTCGGATTGCCTCGGGCGCCACCTTCCGTTTAGAGTGTGAAGGCCACTGTACGGGCAGCGTCAGTGGAGAAAGAAATACTCCAGGGGTCGTTATGGTATCGACCAAAATCACTGGCGGCCAGAAGGGCAGTCTTTACTTGCCCTACTTGGTTGAGTAACCTGGGTATTAGCTGCTAGGATGTTAAAACACAAACAAATAATAATAAATAAAACTTTTATTTATTACCCATAAAATCCGGCGGAGAAAAGGTGTGTAACGGACGATTGGCTTTGCGGCGTGGTGTAGTCGGACTGACGGTTCTAGACTCCGGTACAACTTGAACTTGGCTTCAGCTTGACCTATCACTAAAGGTCGACGAACTGCACTGCTGTTCCAATTGGGACGGCCACAGCAAGTCTGGCTTCTCGCTGCCTCTGCAGCTGCCGACAACGGTTTGAATTTGCCCTACTCGATACGAACTTCGACATCTAAGAAGCAGAGACGAGAGTGTCTCCATCTGCCTGGCGACGGTTCAACTGGTACGACTGGCCTTTTATTCACAATTTTAATTTAATTTTACTCCAGTGCCGTGCGCGATTTAATTTATATATTTTAAATAATATGGAAAAAAGTAACTTTGTTACAGGGTTTTTACAATACGTCCAATACCAAATTACAACTACGTGCACATATCTACGTCTTAAAACAAACTACAAAATTACGTCGAATTTTCAACGTATAACGTTAAAATAACTTTTAAACATTTTAGAAACGAGAATTTCACGTACGTGTGTTTATTGGATAGGGATAGTAGCACGAGAAAACAATTTAGAATTGTACCAGAGAAAGGCTGGAACGTATAAAACAGTTATAGGTGGACGTCCGAGAACTCCAACAATGTAGTTATGGTGGAATATCGTGGTAGATTTAAGGTAATCATGGCCAAGCAAATCCAGAAAGAGCAACGGCCCTTCGCGATCAACTCCACGTGAATGGGTGAAGGCAATCCAAAAAATGGCAGTGACTAAAAGGCTTAAATTATATTTGAATTTTTAGATCAAAATATGAAATAAAGAAATAATTAAAGTTAAGTTAATCTATAAAAACACTTTAAAAATAGATTCTTTTTTTGTAATTGAAGACTGAAAGGCGTTTTATAGTCAGTATCAAAAGGAGAGGGAAATCAGGAGAAGTTGAGAAGGGACACGATACGAAAAAATTAAGAAGGAATAGCAAGCGAGTCTGAAATTATAATACACTGCGCAGAAAAAGAATAGAAATATAGGGTGGAATAGGAAAACAAACGTAACATCACTTTAAAATTGGTAATTCACTTTCGGACTTTATTTCACAGTCAAACAATAAATATGTAATTGTAGTTCATTGATTGGGATAGTTTGTATATTACCATATCTTTCAATAAGGACTGATGTTTGGATATTGGCAGTTTGAAATTATTTATCACTAAATTGGGACCATCTAGGGGATTCATCAATTGGGCATAGTATCGTTATGACTTGTGTGGCAATTGAAATATAAAATAAAATAAATAGGTCAGTTCAAGGATAGGAAGAAATTAGCTGTCTTAGTTTGTCAATATACAAGAAATTCACTTTTGGTTTTGGAAACATTGTCTAGGTAGATCTCCATTTTTTTCTTATCCTGATTTCATACGTATGCTATGACTGAGTAGAGTTTGTTTAATCATACTTTGCCGTATACATTGTTCAACTTGATTTCTCAATCATGAAATGGATGAGACGGAATTATGACGTAATTAACGTATTTCTTAACTAATGTCGAAGTAAATGTTATCTTTAAAAGTTCAATTAATTTTTTTCTGGCTAATTGGTATCTGCCCAAGCCAATAAACTAGGAAAAAAAAAATTAATTTTTCATTTTTAAAATGCCTTCCCGGTGTAATGAGAAAGAGCAAAGTTTAATTCTGAAGTTGATTAATTACTTTTATAGAGAAAGAGATGCTGGAATATCGCATTTACCGGTAAATGCAGTCTACAACGTTTGTGTTCAACCCAAAAACATAATCATATAATAGATTTTTAATATATTTTATACAATTCGCCACTTAATTACGCTCCAGGACGTTAAACATCCCCCAGCTAGAAATTTTAAACAAATCAGTTAAAAAACACGGAGGTTTCGAATTAAAAAAATTATTAAATTATGTAAACATTTAAGCAACGCATAAAGCAAAATACAATTTCTGGCATTACTAATTTATTCGAACAAATACACCTTAACATGCGTCATTGAAAACAATCCTTGACATATGTCATTAATTTTGAGGTTAAGTATAAAATAACATTTAAATAAAATATGACAAACGTAAAACAGCAGAATACGTCACTGATTATAACATAACGGCAGAGGATGGTTAAACAAACTCTAGTAAAAAAAGCTTTCAAAATTGTGTATTGTACATTTCAGCTATGTTTTATGGCATATTTTGTTGTGTGAAATTTTTTCAATAATTTAAACGTTGGTGCAACTTTCAAATGATGGAATTTTACGCTTCTATGAAATATTACGTCTCGTGTGTTATTTTTTAGAGATTAGTTGCAAATTAAATGCGGCGAAATGTTTGAACTAGGTCATTACCAAAGCTAGCAAAACAAACGCAACTTCAATGGTATTTTCAGAGTATAATGTTCGGAGTTTTTGCAGCAAAGCAGCCGTTTATTTTTGACTGTTGATGAGCTAAATATACAACAGTCGGGACGTTATCTTCCGTTAGAAAACATGAGTCAATATCGTTTCTCTTTATTTTTAGAAAAGTATACATTCCATTATTCAAGGCGGGTAGCAGTGAAAATGCAGTTTATTACTCGTAGAAACTAAATTGTATTTTGGACAAAAAAAAGGAGAAAGTAAATAGCAAATATTATTACAAAGTCCATAAACATAATGAAATTATACGCGTTAAATAGCACCTTTCAAATTTTTAAAACAACTTTAAAATATCAAAAAAATTTAAAGTATCAAAGCACCGTAGATCTATAAGCAAAAGCCTACTTATTCTTTTCAATAACCATAAACGAGCTCCCATCACACGAAACATACAGCATGGCTAAAATATAAGAAAGTGGTACTACAAAAAGATGTTATAGAGTAAATTTACTTTGGTGAATTAGGTGAATTAGGTAAGAAGATGATTCAACAAATTTTATTCCTAGTTTTTTCGTCTGACAATAAGAAGAGTAATAGCAAAACCAATACTCAACTATAGCAAATCTAACCGATATCACCTACAAAATAAAAAAAATAAAGAAATTAAAACTACAATCATCTGATATCATAAGTGCAACTGGAAGATCAATTTTAATTCTGGATTTTCTGTTGTAGTCTTAAAAATATTCTTCTGTTATATAATATTTAACAAGTAACCTTAAGAGACGCCAATACCATATAAAAATCGTTTATGGACGGGCGCTCTGATAATACTAAAGATAGGAAGCTGCGGTTTTCATAAATTGATTCTGTAGTTAATTCTTTAGAGCGCGTCTGTGACACTTTTTTAAAATTATTTTTAGTAAAATTGATACAACTATCAACTTTTTTCTTTAGGTTAATTTGAAAAAAGTAGTACAGACGCGCTTTTCTGATAAATATCATGAACAAACCGCATATTTTTAGTTGCGAGTTCTCATCCAAAAACCAATAATTATGTTTTATATCGCTCTAACCCGTTCTGCGCAGAAAAAATTGGAGTAGAGGGTCGGATTACTTAACACTAACCGGAAAATACTCAAAAAAAAAATAATTTTTACACTCAATTGAGTGATTCTCTAACCGGCAACCACAAATGTCATGTGGTGTGCGGGCCTCTTAAGAATTAGTATTAAGAATGTACCAAACTTATAAAATTGTTAAATCCAATACCGTATTTTATCGATTATCGGCATAGCGCAACGATAAATTTTGTATAAACCTTGTTTGCAAAGAGAATAAGAAATGGTCTGAATCTAATAGCGTGTTCTACTATTCAATAAAATAATTTTAACCGATCATATGTTCTCGGTGCTAAAAGTCACACATGGTAAATAGGGCCATTGTTCTTGATGACGACATATTCTTGAAATATTTGTTTGCCGAATATTAAATTTGAATTTTCACTTGCACGTGATTTAGAATGTTCTGTGGGATGGTAAAAAAAAGGAAATGGGAAAATTAAAATAAAAAATATTTATGTAATCGCTCAGTTATCGGTCCGACCAAAAATCAAGGTTCAGTATTTTATATATAAATATAATATAATAGTTTATTATTGATTGAAAATTTAAAAGTGTCTTACAAGCTGAACTGAGTAACAAATCTTATTTAGTCCAACATGATACATAACTGTCAATAAATAAAAACAACTTGTTCCGATTTGCAGTGAGTAGTAAATCTTGTTTTTTTATTATATTTTCATGAAGTTAGATTTAAGCAGCTGTCTATCAATAATTTTAGTTTTACATATTGTTTTCCATTGTTTAAATTGATTAAATCATTTTATTAAAATTTCACTAGGATTCCACTCCTTTTCACTACTTTAATACGATTACGAAAAACAGCTTTCATATTACCATTTTATGCTTTTTGGGATCTTAAAAATTTTAGTGTATTAAGAAAAACAAAGAAACAAGATGGCTTCGAGCCAATCACAGCTGAATTACCCGAACAAATACTGTTAACGTTTTAGTCTGCTTTGGCAAATTAACATAACTTGTAAAGCAAAGTTTTAAAGCTTCGAAATTGAATTTAGGAAGAGATTTGGCTGTTCGAGAATTGCATGTTTATGTTTATTTATGTGTGTGTATTTGAGCTATTAGACTATGCAAATGGGCAATTGGAGTTGGAAAACAGCACACGAGCATAATTAAATATTTTATTTTGTGAAAATATGTTCGTTGCTATTTTGTACTTTAATATTTATATTTAACCAATTAATTCTTTTATTACATATTGAATAAAGCAATTAAATTTTAATTCTAAATACAATTTATAAACTTTTTCGTCGTACTATGGGTAAAAAAAATCAGTTGTGTCTTCCCAAAATTTTCCCGACGAATATCCACGAATACTTTTTCAGATATTTTTTTATTTTTGACAAGTGACAGTTGGAGAAGTAATTTTGACTGCACTGAATAGAGTTTTTCAAGAGCTTTCAAATGATATATTGCAAGTCAAATTCTGTGACATATTGCGTCTGTCATTTTTTGATAGTGACACTTTCGTTTGACAGATATCGTACAAAAACTAATAGATTCTTCCGACGGGTAACCCAAACCCATATACCGAATTTCAGCTCAATGAGATTAAATATGTGGCCTCTATCGTGGAAGAATACACACAGACAGACAGATAGACAGACTTCCATCTGGAAATGGTCTTAATCATCTCAGGTGAGCTCAAAATGGAAACTTCCATATTTATCCTAAAAATGGTCTTAAGCATTTCAGGTGAGCTCAAAATGGATATTATCTCGAAAATTTCTTTTAGCTCGTTCACAATACTTTCCCTTCTCGGAGGTGGGTTGGGAAAGTAAAATTATTTATAATAAAAGTTTTTACATTCAATAAAATTTAATAAACCAACTTAGTACTGTCACCAATTATGAACTTGGAAAATGAAAACATTATATAGTGTTAAATTTAATAAAATTAATAAAGAATGATAATTCAGACATTATCTGGAAAAGTAAAGCCGACGACAGATGAGCTGCTGGTACTTGTCTCTTTTTTTTGTAGTACAGCTCTTTTATTTTGCTAACCTTCCGGAAGTGACTGTCCAGGGGCGGCTCATCTAATGCTCAGAGGGCACCCTTGATGTGATCCAGGAGCTCACCTGAAAGATCTTTTATCTTCTCGTAGAATATTGATGTTGGGCTTCGGAAGCATTTGGTTTTCTTGTAAGTACTCTTCTCTTCCCATGAACTGTACATTTGATCCTGAGTGTTTGTTGGGTATTGGAGTTGTCCGTTCTTTTCCCGATGTAACATTCGTGCATTTATTTGAATCCGGAAATAATTGGAGTGATATTAGTGGTTTCATAGATATGTCGGGAGGAGAAGCACCAGTAAAGATATTTAGTTTTCCTGAAGATTCTCATTTTGCATGTCCTGGATAGGCAAGGGAGGAAGCGGAATATCGTGCATGTATATGAGGCCTACACGGACCGTTGAGGGATTTTGACTTGCCATTATGAGGTAGTTAGGAATATATAAGTTTGATTATAGGGGATTAAAAGTTCGAGGTCCAAAAGCTATCAATTGAGGTCGGCGTGATAGGCGCCCTTTGGACTTGAAAAGAACAGTTGATAAACAGTGACCAAGGTTGAAGGCTTTAGAAGTAAGGATCTGGAATCTCAGTATTGCATTTTTTGGTGGAATTTTCAAACCTACATTTATGTTGACATTGAGGGAACGTTCCTCTTTCGTCCTGAAATTTCCAGATACAGTCCTTGAGAAAAGTTTCAAAGATCGTTCGTTATGGATATAGGTATTATATGTAGGAATTTGTGGTTGTAGGAATGAGGATGGTATAAAATGTTTTCCAGTTAATTGGAAAATAGGTGTGCTGAAGGCATGCGTTTATACTTTTTAGTTGTCCTGACATCACCTATTTACAATTGCTAATAACATTTAATTCTTATCAAAAAAAAGTATTTTCATATTTAATATGTCAACATCATTCGATATTTACGTATTTCATATATGAGGTGTGTTATATATAGTTATATATTTATATATCTTCATTGGCCTGGAGCCGACCCTGCCTACTAATATCAAAGAATGGCTTTTTATACGGACTTTAACAAAAACTGTATCTAACGACATATATTTATACTTCTAAGAGTCAGTTCTCATTTAGCATTCATTTAATAAACAACAATTTGAGTAAAGTGTGTTTTATTCAGATTAATAATTCACCTTAATACAGAACAAGGTGGAAATAAAATAAAGTACAGGAAATTGCTAAAACTTAACATTTAGTAAAAATACCTATATTTTTTGTAGTTTTTATATGTTTAACCAGATTTTAAAACTTTTGAGATTGATTTAATTTGTATAAGAAATTTTTCTTGAACCCAGACCTACATTAATATGCCAATTGGTTTGCTAATTGAAGCTTAAAAAATATGGGTCGAATATTAAAAAATATGAAACGAAGTGATACGCCCTCTATCTCTATTATAAAATATGTAAGAACCATTAAATATGGATTATTTACGGCTACCTCTATCTATCTTTAACATATATCCGTTTACCAATGAATTATCCTGTATAAACATGAAATCCTTTCAAATTATCCTTGATGATTCCTGTTTTCATTTAAATATACTTTTTCTCCGATTGATATTAAACGTCAGTTTTAGTGACATTTATCGATCATAGAAGAAACACTTTTACTGTCTAAATAATTTAATTACTCCAAACAGAGATTAATCTCTTCTCCAAACAACTTAATCTTAATATAAACGGATAAAAAATGGGGATTTTCAACTAAACAATTCAGAAAAGGTACATAACAAGCCAGACTTTGATAAAGAAAATTAAATCAAATTGAACGTAACAGTGGTGTCTTATTCTTCGGTAGATATTATTATGTATACAATTTAAGGTCTAATCGACAAAAATAATTAGACAATACGATTTAATTATTACCTATAACATACGATTAGAAAAAATATTAAAAATTGTGAGTTGTATCAGTTATAAAAAAGTTTTCATTTTAATTTGATTTTTTTAATCACACTGTACAAACCATCGGAGAAAATAGTATATTGTTTAACGAGCAAGGAATGATAGTTATTTCCCACGACTATGAAGTTTGCAGCATGAGCCGCAGGCGAATGCTGCAAATCATACGAGTGGGAAATTAGCATTCCATGCGAGTTAAACACTATACTTTTTATACGGCTGTAATAGATAATAGCGAAATAATTTAACAAATAACATGAATTTAAAATTTACCGTCATTCAAAATTTCTATTTAGGTACAATTAAAATATCAATAACACTTAGTATAAATGAGAAGTTTTGAAAAATGATTTGTAGGACTTTTCATATTTTTCCTTAGATAATTCTGGAATTAAACTTAAACATGCCTGATTTGCGGCACAGCTATATAAATATACGAAAATAGAACTGTCATTACTTGAAATTGACATTCCATGAAACACCTGATTTATTGAAATAATTACACAATAAATTATTGTGTTATCAGATACGGAAATGAAATTGGAGACATACAATGTACCTCATTGATCTATCAAAGAACAGTTAAGAAAGAGCAGTTTTGGATTATAGCCGTAGAAAAAACTATTTGTTTCACACGGCAGAGAATCAGATTTACTGTCTTGGCTAGTTTCATTGCCTCGGCTTTGCCTCGGCAATGAAATGCTTTCTCTGCCTAGTTAAACAAATAACTATTTTATGGGCCTCTATTCGGTGCAGGACTAAAAAAGTATTAAAGTGTTATGACCTATAGGTTTTGTTAAATGTTAATAACAAATAGGTGTGTCCAAACTTAATGATTGTGAAGGAAAAGACAATTTGTATTTTCAAGTGTGTATGGTTTAATAGGTTAAAATTAGTCGAGCGCTTTCGGCTGTATATCCGTCTTCAGGACTCTAAAATATATAAAAAATACAACTACACATTGTTACTAACTTCGAAAACGAAACGAACTTACTCGTCAAAAATTATTTAAAAAACTTGAAGAGAAAAGGTAGGTTAATCACTTTTCTTCTTTCATTTAATAACTGTCATTCTCTTCACTAATCAATTGTCTCTTTTCAATGTTCAATGCCTTGGTCATATCAACCTCAAAAATTTGTGAAAACAGCATGTAGCTAAAAAATCTTAAAAATTTTAACATAATTTTCTTTCACTAATGCGAAAGTTCACCATATTCACATTAATATATGAAAGGTGGCCCCGTTTTCTCATCAAGTTTTTTAAATATTATTTTCTGATGAGTATGTTCGTTTCATTTTCGATGTTAGTAACAATGTGTAGTTGTATTTTTTATGTATTTTAGAGTCCTGAAGCCGAAAGCGCTCGACTAATTTTAAAATATTTAACCATATATAGTCTTGAAAATACAAATTTTCTTTTCCTTCACAATTTATTAAATGTGTTTAAATATCCTTTTTTTATACACCTGGTACAAGTGCCATATACGAGGTAACTAAAAACTGTAATGTAATAAAAAAACAATATATTAAGTGAAAATTTTATATTCTGATACGATCCCAAAATTCTCGTTAATTTCAATATTTATATACTATATTTTATTCCACTAGTTATACATTTAATATGTTATTACGGCCCGCCCACACTTCACCTTTGGTGAAATATTGCAAAAAATTGAAATCTTGTAAAAATGTTAAAAAAAATTTTGCTCCAAATAGTGGAGAGTCATTCTACGGAAAAATAAGGCGAGGTTCGTAAAAATTTGATATAGCTAAGCCACAACGACAAAAAGTTTCATAATTATACCAAAAATAAGAAGTCGTGATTTTTACCAGGATTGGTTTGGGGGAACCAACCCTAAAAACCGAAAAACAGGTTTTTGAGGTATTTTTTGGGTTGATTTACTAAGCCATGTTATACGGACCTAAACCGTATGAAACTATAAAATAACCTTTAATTTAAGCCTAAGCAGAGTACTCTACGACTCGTTGGTTATAATGGGGTTCCACTTCAAAATTTGGGGGTAAATCGGCCAAATTTAGATTTTAACCAAAAATGTTGCATATTTTGAATTCATCTTTGAACCGCCTATTGTGGTAATCATGACTCACTTTTTCACCAAATTTCATCCGATTCGGCAGAGATTTGACTAAAATAGCAATATTTCAATTTTTAGCCCAAAAAACGTATATTTATATATATTCCAGGGGGTGAAATGATCGGAGCCACTCCAAATTTGGACTGAAGGTTCCTCAATCATTGAAAATATAAGGGTTAAATCCCAAATCTTTTCTAGAAGTCTAAAGGGTTCATATAAAAATAAAACTAGTAAAGCGACTAAAAACTACCTCAAAAACTTATTATTCGGTTTTTAGGGGTGGTTCCCCCAAACCAATCCTGGCAAAAATCACGACATCTTATGTTTGGTATAATTACGGAACTTTTTGTCGTTCTGGCTTAGCTATATCAAATTTTTCGGAACCTCGCCTTATTTTTCCGTAGAATGACTCTACTAAAATGCCCTTAAATGGTATGAAACGTGGAGAAAATTGATTTTTCGCGATAAAAAAAAGTCTGTCTGTGTGGATGTGTGAATACATGTGTGCACGATAACTCAAGAACGGTACGGTCGATCCGGAAAATCCTTTATGCTATCTGTTTTTATTCAAAAAAGGAAGGCTGTATCAGAAGATGAGCTATTTCGGATCCGAGGGTGCTGCCATATAAAGTGAAACGTGAATTCGAGATATATCGATAAGGAAAGCACATTTATCGATACTGATTTCTATTAAGGTATTGTGCAAGTCAATACGCGTTGATTGATATCCATATCTCATTGGGCTCGTTGGAAACAATTGAAAAATTTTGAAAAAATTATTGGAAAAATTCATATTTTTCGGAATACGACTTTCTTCAGTTGACGGAAACGGGCCGTAGTCTTGAAAAATCACGCAGAAATTATTCCTTTTACTAGTTTATATATTCCATTAATTGAGCTTTAAATATCAAGTTATAGGGATTTTACAATAGCATACATTGTTACTCTGGCAAAAATATTTAATAATTTTAAATTAAAAATCTGATGTGGCCAACACATGACCTCTCGCCATTTTTGAATCAAAAATTTACAGGTTAGCACAAAAAAGTATGAAAAAAAATTACTTTTTTGTAAATCTGGCAACAATGGCAAAACTTTTGAAAAATTTAATGATACGAAAATAAACTATAGAGTATACAAAATAAATGTGTAAAACTTTATTGCCGTTTTGTATAGTAATAGCGTCATCACCCATAGCAACTGCCACTTCGGGTTGTCCGATTGGCACCAAAATCTAATCAGATCTAATCTAGGGTATCAGAATCCTGTATGCAAAATTTCAAATTTTTTAATTCAGTGGTTTTTGAGTTATCGTTACTACAACATCCATCCAAACACACACACACACACACACACACACACACACACACACTAACACACTAACACACACACACACACACTAACACACACACACAGACATCATCGCGAAAATATTAAAATCGTATTCTAGGGACCCTAAAACGTGTTTATCCATTGAAAACTCACTACCCAATTTTTAGCATGATTCCTATACCTCTCTTATCTGAAGGGCGAGAGGTAAAAATGGACTGAATTATATAAACCAAATTATTGTCTTGATTTTTACCTCTCGCCCTTCAGATAAGAGAGGTATAGGAATCATGCTAAAAATTGGGTAGTGAGTTTTCAATGGATAAACACGTTTTGGGGTCCCTAGAATACGATTTTAATATTTTCGCGATGATGTCTGTGTGTGTGTGTGTTAGTGTGTGTGTGTGTGTGTTAGTGTGTGTGTGTGTGTTAGTGTGTGTGTGTGTGTGTTAGTGTGTGTGTTTGGATGGATGTTGTAGTAACGATAACTCAAAAACTACTGAATAAAAAAATTTGAAATTTTGCATACAGAATTCTGATACCCTAGATTAGATCTGATTAGATTTTGGTGCCAATCGCACAACCGGAAGTGGCAGTTGCTATGGGTGATGACGCCATTATTATACAAAACGGCAATAAAGTTTTACACATATATTTTGTATACCCTATAGTTTATTTTCATCTCATTAAAATTTTCGAAACTTTTGCCATTGTTGCCAGATTTACAAAAATATAATTTTTTTTCATACTTTTTTGTATCAACCTGTAAATTTTTGATTCAAAAATGGCGAGAGGTCATGTGCTGGCCACATCAGATTTTTAGTTTTTATTGTACTACAATTCTATATTATCAGAGACTTAGTTGAAGGTAAAGTAAATGAAAATTTTGATAATTAAATGATTACTTTTTGGGCGTTTAGTGGTTGAATTCGCTTAATTTACATTCATGACAGCGTATGACCCAAATTCGTTCTTATTAATAATACCCAAGTCGTAATAATTAAAATGGGTGACAGAAAGCGGGAGAATAAGAGAACATAAAAAATTCTCAGATATTTTCTGATTACAGTGTGGACATTTATCCCTCAGCCAAAAGTATTTGCATTCCAAAAGTTATTATCCTCATAACGCCTTTGGAATATAAATAACCAATATTAATTCATACCGCTACCACTACGCTAGAAATTTAAGTTTAGTTACTTCGGAATATATACTGTAGAGTTATTTACGATTCAGCTAAGAAATGTATACAATACCTAGGCAATGTACAGCATTTCAATTTGCAATGGATTCAATAATCAAACCGGGCCATAATACCCGCTAGCCGGCTAGCAGGAAGACTTCTAAATCATTGAAAAGGTTCCGGTATAACGGATGGTCTGCAACGTCTGACCTACTCTGATGGAAGATCCTTGTTTTAGCCGAACTGACACAGTGACGAATGGCCCGGGTCTTCAGGTTATTATACTTTACTCGTGCTGGCATGGACCGCGACTTAAGTGAACCAGGGAAGGCGTCGTTAAAGGGGTCACTTTAAGAGACGGTGATGAATAGGAGAAGTGTTCGGTTAAGGGCATTTTTTTTCGGACTTAGAAGCACAACAAGAGTTACTAATTAGGGATTTCCTTGATTTTGAAGGGTGTTGGGTTAAATGAGAGAAAATAATTCAATTTGACATTTGTGGTTTTTTACCTCTCGCCCTTCAGATAAGAGAGGTATAGGAATCATGCTAAAAATTGGGTAGTGAGTTTTCAATGAATAAACACGTTTTAGGGTCCCTAGAATACGATTTTAATATTTTCGCGATGATGTCTGTGTGTGTGTGTGTTAGTGTGTGTGTGTGTGTGTGTGTGTTAGTGTGTTAGTGTGTGTGTGTGTGTGTGTGTTTGGATGGATGTTGTAGTAACGATAACTCAAAATCTGCTCAATAAAAAATTTTGAAATTTTGCATACAGGATTCTGATACCCTAGATTAGATCTGATTAGATTTTGGTGCCAATCGCACAACCGGAAGTAGCAGTTGCTATGGATGATGACGCCATTATTATACAAAATGGCAATAAAGTTTTACACATATATTTTGTATACCCTATAGTTTATTTTCATGTCATTAAAATTTTCGAAACTTTTGCCATTGTTGCCAGATTTACAAAAAAATAATTTTTTTTCATACTTTTTTGTGTCAACCTGTAAATTTTTGATTCAAAAATGGCGGGAGGTCATGTGCTGGCCACATCAGATTTTTTTAGTTGTATAAGAACTTATTTTCAAGTAACCGTTATACGGGGTATGTCAAAATGAAATGTTAACTATAAACACTTTGCTGATTCAAAATTAATCATTATTAAAGGATTGATTATATTTCATTAGCAAAGTTTTTTTTTTAATTAAAATAAAAGGTTGAAGCTTCAAAAAATTGAAAAACTCTAATCTAACTTAAGCTAAGCAATCATAAGTTTTAATTATTTGATCTTCGGAGTTTCTGGTATTATATACAGGGTGTTTTAAAAGTCTGGAAACGGATTTTTCATCATGCATATTTGCTTTTATACGGCCGCCTATAGCAAAAATAAATTAATGTTTTTGAATTTTAAGCGAATGAAAATGTGAAAAACTCGCTTGTGTGGCCCCAAAACTTTCCCGACGGGTATCCACGAATACTTTTTCAGATATTTAATGTATTAAATTTTAACATTTTTGTATTTTGACAGGTGACAGTTGGAGAAATAATTTTGACTGTTCTAAATAGAGATTTTCAAGGGCTGTCGAATGTCATTTTGCAAGTCGAATTCCGTGATAGATTGTATCTGTCATTTTTTGATAGTAACACTTGCGTTTGACAGATGTCATACAAATACTAATGACTTCTTTCGACGGATAACCCAAACCCATATATAAAATTTGGGCTCAATCGGATTAATTCTTTTTCAGATATTTAATGTTAAAGTTTCAAATTTTGACATTTTTTATATTTGACAGGTGACAGTTGGAGAAATAATCTGACTGTTCTGAATACAGTTTTTCAAGGGTTTCCAAATGATATATTGCATGTCAAATTCCGTGAGATATTCTATCTGTCATATTTTGATAGTGACACTTCAGTTTAACATATGTCGTACGAAAATTAATGGGTTCTTTCGACGGGTAACCCAAACCCATATATCAAATTTTAGCTCAATCGGATTCATATACTTTTTCAGATATTTAATGTTAATGTTTCAAATTTTGACATTTTTTTAATTTTTGACAGGTGACAGTTGGAGAAATAGTTTTAACTGTTATGAATAGAGTTTTTCAACGGCTTTCAAATGATATATTGCATGTCAAATTCCGTGAGATATTGCATCTGTTATATTTTGATATTGACACTTCCGTTTGACACATGTCTTACAAAAAATAATGAGTTCTTCCGAAGGGTAACCCAGACTCATATAACAATTTTCTGTACAATCGGATTAACACTTTTTCAGATATTTAATGTTAAAATTTCAAATTTTGACATTTTTTTATTTTTGACAGATGAATTTTTCAAGGGCTTTCAAATAATATATTGCATATCAAATTCCATGAGATATTGCGTCTGTCATTTTTTGATAGTGACACTTCCGTTTGACAGATATCGTACAATAACTAATGGGTTCTTCCGACGAGTAACCCAAACCTATATACCAAATTTCAGCTCAATCGGATCAAACTTGTGACCTCTATCGTGGAAGAATACACACAGACAGACAGGCGGACTTCCATTTGGAAATGGTCTTAATCATCTCAGGTGACCTCAAAATGGATATTTCAATCTTTATCTCGAAAAATTTTTGAGCTCCACAATACTTTCCCGTCTCAGAGGTGGTCGGGAAACTAAAAATACAAGACATTACTATATCCCGAATTTGGACAATTTATCTTTAGTAGTTTTTGAATTTCAGGACCGTTTCCAGATTTTTAAAACATGCAGGACCGTTTCCAGACTCTTGAAACACGATGTATATTATGTTTCATTAAGTTGTTAAGGCGGACTCCCACTACTCGTGTATTTGACAAGTAAAAGAATATTTGCGTACTTGCCAAATACACCAAGTTTCGAAGTCAATTTAAAAGTACGGCGCTCCCACTACTCCTGTATTTGGTAAGTACGCCACTATTTGTGTACTTGGCAAGTACAGCAAGTTTCGTCGCCCCTCGGCCTTCAGTGTTTATTTTGTTTCTATCATGGATAGTCGCGTTGTCGCTGCAGCAGCGTTTGTGGTATTGAGTGGCTGCATGAGAAGAATTAATGCTCAGAAAGCAAAAAGAAAAAGAAGATGGTGGATGACTTCTTTGAACAGAAGTCGAGAGAGGTAAGTTAATACCTCTATCTGTCATGATCGACCAAATGCAGATACCATGCCTTTATATTCTCAAGATTGATACACTAGTCAACATTTGTTTTTTTTTGCAGGTACAATGCCTCCATTATGATAGAGGACCTGATTCGAGAACCGTCAGGAAGGCTGGAGAATTTCCTGCCAATGTCCTACACTGACTTCGAATTTCTACTGAATAAAGTGGGACATATGATAGGGAAAAAAGATACTCAGCTGAGAAAGGCAATTCCAGTTAAGGAAAGGTTTTGCGTTGCTCTCAGATTCTTCGCTAGTGGTGACAGTTTCGTCAGTTTGTCATACCTTTTCAAATTTTCACCACAAGTTGTATCCCGGTGCGTTTTAGATGTTTGCGATGCATTGATTAGCCTTCTCAACGATCAAATAAAAGTAAGTATACAACGAACACTTCTACATTGTTTATTCAGTTAAAGTATTACAACTTATTGTTAAAAAATAAGGTTAAAGAATGATCAAAGTCAAATTAAAGTATGGTCAAAGGTTAGTATAGTTTTCTGTTAGTAAGGATATATCATTGCATGTAGGTGTTGGAATCGCAGGAGCAAGAGGCGGTTGGTGGACGGAAGAATTTGCAGAATTTTGTGGCAAAGAGGTGATCGTCGGAGTTGTATGAAAAGTTTCATCAGACGATGACGAATACAAAGATGCTGGGGAGGTTGGTCCTGGAAATGCTGATTGATATTGAGGTCCCATCGATGACGAATAGAAAGAAGCTGGGGAGGCTGGTCCTGGAGATGCTGATTGATATTGATGTCCCATGGACCCCATTGTTGCCCTGAAGAATAGGTTATCAATCTCGTTCATCACAATAATCCTGTTCACTTCGCTTAACGTCTCAAGTCTCTTAGCCACTAATTGCCCATAGGCAGTACAAAGAGTGGTTTTGGGTGGTTCGGAATTTTGACTTTGTTTCATGATTTCATAGGCTTCTTCCATACGACGGTTAGTCTCCTCCATGTCCACGGCTTTTATTTTATTTTTCTTTGCTCCCCTAACTGGTGCTTTAAAATGCTTTTGGTTGCTGTCAGTGCTTTTTTCGATTTCACCCTCCTTGTTCGCAGATGCAGATTCCGTGTTTGCCTCGATATCATTACTCTTTTTCTCTCGTCTGTATGTCTCTGTATGTCCCACCGTCCCCACTTACAGACGCAGATTCCGTGAGTGAATCTTCTTCGGTTTAATCTTGATCCATGCTAGCCTCCCAATTCTGAAATGGAACAAATGATTTTTTAGCTTCTAAGCATGATTTTACCTTCAAAATAAAGAAATTTACTGTACAGGGTGGCCCAAATTCGAGCAGCACATTAGTGAGCACCAAAATACGCAACGTTGCCACAATTTAACCGAAGCTGTAGTATACTAGGAGATTCCAATGATGTGCCTCGAATTTGTGCCACCCTGTATACTATATTACACTCTGATTATATTTATTAATAATGCTGTCTTCATGATCCTATTTATTATTTATTTATTTTAGATGCCGAGAACTTCAAATGAATGGAAAAAAATTGCAATTGAATTCGAAAATAGGTGGAATTTTCCTCATTGCTTGGGTGCTATAGACGGGAAGCATATACCGATTCAGAGCCCAATGAATAGTGGATCAGATTTTTTTAATTACAAACACACCTTCAGCGTTGTTATGATGGCACTTGTCGACGCCAATTACATGTTCACATATGTGGATGTTGGATGCCAAGGCCGTATAAGTGACGGAGGTGTATTCCGCAATACCGTTTTGGGCAGAAAACTCGAAGAAAATAGTCTGATGTTACCGAAAGATGAAACTCTACCCAATCATACTCAAACTTATTTTCCTTACGTTTTTGTCGCAGATGATGCTTTCGCTTTGGGACCCCATTTATTAAAACCATTCCAAGGAGTTTACGAAGCAGGCAGCAATGAAAGAGTCTTCAATTACCGGTTGTCTCGTGCTCGTGAAAGGTTCACTGGCAGGACCGTTACTGTTAAATATTCATTGTACCGTTCCTATAATTTCTTGAAATAAAGCAATCTTTCACTCACCTCTGAATTATATGTATTCCTTGCTTGCCACAGAAACCCCATGCAGAAACCTCTCCATTTTCTCGAATGCAAACCAAGTTGGTTTATAAACGTCCTCGCTGCCGGTCCCTGTTTTTGATGATGTCTTAACTTTTCTCCACAATGGTCGGAATGACGCCATCAATGACTCTTTTTTCTTTTTCAAATCCGCAACTGTACATTCGATAGATATTTTATTTTTTATGCGAAGCCAGGCATCGTTAATCAAGTTTCTGTTTTTATGTTGTGGATGCCTAGGTTGCCATATAACTGGCTCATTTTCATACAGATCGAGAAATTCAAAAACGACTTCTTGAGACCACTCCATTTCGAAAAAACTCTAGAGGAATACGCACCACGCATACGCAACGGAAGATAAACACAGACTAATTGCAGAAACTAATTGAGGCCAAGCCGGCAAGTAGTGGGAGCGCATCGACAAGTATGAACTTGTCAAATACGCAAATAATTGAAATCCCTTTGACTCGCGGCATTTTTACCGATAACCAGCGGGACTTCGCCAACAGCAAATAATTGTGCAAGTAATGGCCGAGTGAACCACTCCCACTACATGGCAAATATAGGCAAGTGGCAAATATTTGCCAAATACACGAGTAGTGGGAGTCCGCCTTTATAAAAATATAAAAATTATACTATGTACTCATATTGTAATTAATTAATGTCTAATTATCCTAATAATTAGATCAAGACGCCTGTTTAGTAAACAAATAAAATATTAATTAATAAGCAATATATGCTATATGTAGCAGAAAAGAAAAATTTTAATCTAAAAAATCACATTTTAAATAGATATAAATATAACAAAATTTATTTTGGTACATAACCACTAATATTGGATTTGGAGTCAAAATTTAAATCTATTCAAATTATTCAGTACAATGAAAATTTTTATTAAAAATGAAATGAAAATTTTTAATTTCAGCGATTTTGGGGACTCAAGTGAGCGGAAAATATAACGAACAGTCAATATTTCTTTTATACAATAAATTAACGGTATAAATTATATTCTTGGTATTTCTTAGGTTTGATAGAATTCAATGAAGCCTTCTTGTTTTTTACTTCTACTGAATTGAAGCTTACATTAATTTTGTACTTTGTAACATAATTAAGTGGCTGAAATTTAATATCGAGCAAGTAAAATTGCTTTTGGCGAAAATAAAATTGGTATTCTATATTTATAATTAGCTAACGGATATTTTATAAGAAAGTTTGTTGACTAATGAGAAAAAATAATTAAAGTACCTTGTACCTTATTTGTGAAGTAAAAATTTTTTATCCAATTTATTTCATAAAATTTTGTCAACAAAAATTCAGTCAAAACATAAAATATTAATAATAAATATTTCTACAATAGTATTTACAATAACTAACTAAAACTACACTTTTTAAACACTGTATATACATTTCGCTAACCATGTTAGCATTATCAGGAGTTTATGGAAAAATTTTTAGAAAAACGGTAATTTCAGAAAAAAGGATTAAATTCAGGAAAAAAGTGATAGAAATTGAGTGATATGAGGGGAAATTTTAGACGAAAGAGTAAAAAAAATTGAACGGAAAGAGGGACATTCCAAGTTCACAAAGTGAAAAATTTTGAGAGAAAAGTGGGGAAATTTGAGATAAAAAATGACAAAATTTAAGAGAAAAGGGGGGAAATTTGATACAAAAAGATACAAAATTTGAGAGAAAATTTGGTATAGAAAAAAGAAGTAATTTAAGGAAAAAAGTGTCAAATTTTGAAAAAATAAATAAATTTGATATAAAAAATGACAAAGAAAGAAGTGGAGAAATTTTCGACGAAGAGGGGAAGTTTAAAATAATAAAGTAAAAAATTTTGAAAGAAAAGACAAGAAATTTAACAAAAATTGACAAAAATAATTCTAGGAACAAAAAAATATAATTTCATTAAAAAAGTGACCAATTTTAAGAGAAAATAGGAAAATTTAGCCAACAACATGAAAAAATGGAGAGAAAACAGGAAAAATGAAGAAAATGAGAAAAAGGGAAATTTGAGATACAAAATTGACAAAATTTGAGAGAAAAGAGGGGAAATCATACAAAAATGTAACAAATGAGAGAAGATGGGAAATTTTATAGGAAGAGGGGAAATTTGTGAAAAAAAACTAACACAATTTTAGAAAAAGTACGAGAAGAAAGTGCAAAAGAAGTTCGTTTTCTGAACGAAAAGAGGTAACAATAGTTCCTTTTTAAAAGAAAAAAGAAGGGTGGGAGAGAAAAAAAAGTAGTAAAAAAGTTTGTTTGGAAAAGACAAAGTAGGGGTAATTTTTGAGAGAAAAAAGTACTAAAAAAGAGACAAGACGGGAGAAACATGTAAAAAAAATGGCTAGTTCAGAAAAAAAGAGTGGAAAAAAATTCTAAAAAGTAGAGAAATGTGAAAGAAAAAAGAGGGAAAGTAGTGCTATAAAAGAGGAGAAAAATGCAAAAAATTGCCTCTATTGATAAAAAAAGTGGATATTTTAAAAAAAAAACTCGGACATAAAAACACTTGGATATTTTAGAAAAAAAAACTGTGACTTAAAGCACTTAAAATATGATTTTAATTGAAATGAAAAAAGGAGTAATTTATTCATAAATTTCTAAAAAAAGTAATTTATAATAAAAATTGAGAAAAGGAGACAGGAAAGGACCCCGCATTTTTCTTATGCAAACGGGAGCACCTTCAAATTGTCCGATTTTTTTTTACGTTGTGTAGAACTTGATGCTATGAGTCAAAATATCGATGGGCTCAATTATATCCTATAGATAGATTTCGACATATAGTGCGTTAAAATTACTGATTACAAAAAGTGACAAAATTTGTGAGAAAAGGGAAAATTTAATTCAGAAAAGTTACAAAAAAAAAATCGGTTGTGTCGCCCCAAAACTTTCCCGACGAGTATCTATGAATACTTTTTCAGATATTTAATGTTAAAGTTCCAACTTTTGACATTATTTTATTTTTGACAGGTGACAGTTGGAGAAATAATTTTGACTGTTCTGTTTCGAGTTTTTCAAGGGCTTTCAAATGACATATTGCATTTTTTGATAGTGACACTTCAAAAACTAATGAGTAACAAAAACCCCTGTACCAAATTTCAGCCTAATCGGATTAATACTATTTCAGATATTTAATGAAAAAATTTCAAATTTTGATATTTTTTTGTTTTTGACAGGTGACAGGTGGAGAAATTGACTGTTCTGAATAGAGTTTTTCAAGGGCTTTCAAATGATATATTGCATGTCCAATTTCGTGACATGTTGCATCTGTTATTTTTTGATAGTGTTACTTCCATTTGACAGATGCCGTACAAAAACTAATGGGTTCTTCCAACGGGTAACCCAACCCCTATACCAAATTTCAGCTCAATCGTATTAAACGTGTGGCCTCTATCGTGAAAGAATACACACAGAAAGACAGACAGAGAGACAGACTTCCATCTGGAAATGGTCTTAATCGTCTTAGGTGATTCGAAAAGGGATATTTTCGTTT
This sequence comes from Neocrepidodera transversa, assembly GCA_963243735.1. Lineage (NCBI taxonomy): Eukaryota > Metazoa > Arthropoda > Insecta > Coleoptera > Chrysomelidae > Neocrepidodera > Neocrepidodera transversa. Next base: position 27,333,218 of record OY725340.1, on the reverse strand, counting down.
TTGTCTCGAAATTTTTCTTAGCTCGTGCACAATACTTTCCCTTCTAGGATTCTAGGAGGTGGGTCGGGAAAGTAAAAAAGAGGAGAACTGTTAGAGGAAGAGGGGAAATTTAAAAAGAAAAAGTGAAAATATTTTGATAGAATAGAGGGGAAATTAAGAAAAAATGATAAAAATGAGGAAAAAAAGAAGAATTTTAGTAAAAAAGGGTAATTTTAGGATAAAAGTGATAAATTTTGAGGTAAAAATTGATAGAAAAGATTAAGCAAGTTACGAAAAAAGAACAGAAGAAAAGTGAAAAACAAGTAAAAAGGAATTCATTTAGCTAGTTACTGAAAAAGAACAAAAATAAATAATAAAAAATGCATAAAGAAGGGGATTAGTTAATATAGTTACTGATCAAAAAGATCAATAAGAATAAAAAAGACGTATTAGTTGTCTGCACACCCCCAACGACTCATAATTTACTATTTGTTTACACGCCAACATTAAACATGGCCAGGTGAGGTGAGACGAAAGGAGAAAGTAGGAGTGGGGATGTTTGGGAGTGAGTATGACGTCACTTTTAAAAGTATATACATAGGCGTAACGGTAAAGGGTAAATTTCTTCGATATGGCGAAAATTAATACTTAAAATTGCAGACAATGAAAAATTAATCTCTTGGTAGGTAAAATGAAAAGGAAATTACTTAAAAAGTAATAATAAAATAGAAAAAATACAAATTTCTTAAAAATTCATCAAAATACTAGTTATAGCTAACAGATAAAAGAAACTTTTACATTATACAGTAAAATTTAAAATATTTGCTTTAATTAATAACAGAATTACCTATACCTAGAGGACATATAATATCTTAAAAAAAAACAGTTTAAGTTAGTCTTTATTTACCACAACAAACGAAACTGGAGAATACAAATACCAATAATCTAAGCAAATAAACATGTAATAAATTACTAAATAGTTGAGAAGCTTGGTAGAACTGTTCTTCATTCTTTTTATGCTGTTTAACTGTGTAGGCATTTAATTAATGAAAATTCATTAAATATCTTAATATCTTTAACACTACAGACTATCGAGGAGGAATCATAAAATAAGGGAAACATTTCTTAAAAAAATTGATTTAATTCATGAAATATTATAAAATTATGTACATGTGTATATACTTATTTTGATAAATTTTACCTTCAAATGGATTCTTAAAAAAATTGTGGTTGTAGTGGTTTTTTTCCTAAAAAACATATACGAAGGCCCATGGTTCAGAAATATAACCTTAAATAAACTTACTAGTAAAACGATAAAACTTGATTTAAATAGTCCAATTTTTTGCTCACTTGGCCTGTTTAACCATATTTATCTAACGTAAGTCTCTAAATCACTAATGAACTCCAAAAACACTAAATATTCGATTATTCCAAATGACATATAATGACATATAGTGTAAGATGGCCTTAATATTTTACTATTAAACTTACAAATCTGTCATTTTGACTGAAACCCTAGTGCGCGCAGTTGCCAAATGGTAAATTAAATTATATATGAATTGTGAAACCAAACTATATATAGTAATATATTACTGTTATGGATTAATAAATTTGTCACTGTTATAGCATCGATTTAAAAATTAAACTTTTATAAATTTAAAACAATCATTTAAGCGACTTAAAGAGTCTTTCTGATCCTTTATTGAAATATATTTTAGTAAATACTGAAAATTAAAAATAAGTTTGGCAACAACGAACGATCATTGTGACTTTATACCTCTTGGTGGTTTAGACTGTGAGGTGTTGTTGGCGTCCAGAATTTTGTAAACAATGATAGTTTGTTTAACAATCCTTTGCCGTTGCGTCATTCATTATCCATCTCGTTCTTTCCATCATGAAATGGATGAGACGGAATTATGACGTCATTGACGTATTTCTTAACTAATTCAGATTATTTATTACTTTTGACAGTGAAGTTGTCATATTTTGATTTGTTGAGTATTTTTGATTATTTTCGCCTTTTTCAATTAATTGTTCATTGTCAAAATGCCTTCCCGGTATAATGAGAAAGAGCAAACTTTAATTTTGAAGTTGATTAATTACTTTTCAAGAGAAAGATATGCTAGAAAACCGCTTTTACCGTTAAATACAACGTAAGTATATAGCTTTATTATGCAAAATGTAAGCATTTATTGATCTGATTTTATTAAATTTTATAGCACGTTGCTGATGCTCTAGACATATCTATTAGAACCGTTCAAAAAACAGTTACTAGTGGAATAGAAATAGATAGAGACTACAAAATCAAAGTTTATGCTGGACATATTTCATGGAAGCACTATTTCAGGCACACAAATCAATTAATCAATAATGACTGGGAAAAAGAAAAAATACATTGATGCATCTCATTTTCTTCCTGTTATCATAGATCTGAATGAATCGGACTCCCAGAGTGATGATGAAGATGATTTTGTCAGTGATGAAGCTAAGATTTTGCATTTTATTTCATTACATGCTATTTTAGTTTACGTTTCTTATCCGTTTTTTCGTTCCTTTTTCCTATTTTTATTGGGAGTTTTTTCAGAAATAAATTTATTTATTGCCTGTTTTCTCCAATATATGTGTTTCTATTTTCATTTTTTAGGAATACTTACGAAAGTATTTCTCACAATGGCACAGACAATAATTACTATACAATTTCTTAAAATATGAATATAGTTAGAAACTAGAAATTGAAACAAATCAGTTAAAAAAGGAGGTTCAAGTTAAAAAAAATTACTAAATTATGTAAAAATGTACGCAAACCATAAAGCAAAATACAATTTTCGGCATTACCAATTTATTAATACAAACACACCTTAACATGGGTCATTGAAAACAATCCTTAAGATATGTCATTAGTTATATTTTAATTTTGAGGTTATGTGTAAAATGACATTCAAATAATATACGACAAACGTAAAACAGCAGAATACGTCACCGATTATGACGTAACGATAAAGGATGGTTAAACAAACTTCTATCTCTATTTTTATTTATCTATGGTTGTCTGTCACTTACAGTTGTCTTTAGACGCCATTATTAAATATTGCTGCGTTGAGTGAAAAAGTGCAATAAACTCAATAAAATCGTCGTAGTTTCCTTATTTGTGCAGTTAAATTAAAGAATCTCGCTCCGCTCGGCCATTTTAAGCTGTCTTTGATGTCTCTCTGTGGCTTCTCTCATGTAAGTAATAATCTCACAGTTCGGTTCACAGCCCAACTCGCACAACTATCTAGGCTCTCTCCCGTTCTTAGGCCCCATATCTTACAAAATCTCCAAAATATTCAAGAAATATGACATCCAAGTAGCATTCAAGTCAGACCACACTATTCAGAGCTTCTTAGTCAACTCAAAAGACTCTGTCCCTCCTCTGCACAAATCAGGAGTATACAAACTTGGGTGCCCCGATTGCAATGCCATTTATATCGGCCAGTCAGGACGTCGTATAGACACACGATTGAAAGAACATTTAAGAGAAATAAACAAATTTTGGGACACAGACATCATTAATTCCTCCTCTTCCTATGCAAACCACATCCTGGAATCCAGACATTCACATGACAATATTAACATCTCCCTTTTACACAACTGTTCTAAAGGGACCAAACTTGATCATCTAGAATTGTTCGAAATTAATAAAGCTGTTGTAGACAGAAACGTAATTTGTGTCAACGACCAACTCAGGCCCTCAGAAAATTATATTTTCCTAAATTTAAATTTCAATTAATTTTCATTCTATTCCGTCTCTAACCCATAGGGATGACATCCTAAAAAAATATTATCTTCTTAATATACTTAAAACCTCTAACAGCTATCACTCACAATTCCTAATTTACTTTTCTTTCCGATTGTTTTTGGTTTTGTTCCAGTCAGCTTCCTAGGTTATGTTTACCTTTACCTCTCCTTCTTGACACTTCCCACCTCTTGACACCTTTCAACTCTTCTTCTTTTCGCCGGACCCATTGTGGCCTCTACTCGTTTCGCGTGTTTCTCTGACCAAGATTAACTTTTAGCCATTAACATTTACTTCACTTTTCCTTCAAATTCAATTACGAAATGCATCGTAAGATGCACTTTGATTTCAATTTTTTGATTTGATTTGTTTGCATTCGGAAACTGAGTTAGCTCCCTTAGGTTCTATTATTACCTACAGAGGGTAATCGTTGTCCAATTAATTTTGTGATGAAATCTTGGACTACGGTCTTTACAGTGTTTCTTATATATTACAATTTACCACTTTATGTATCATTATCTAATCTTCAAGTTGCTTTGTCAAACCTGTTAACTTTTACTTTAATTTAAATTTTACCGCTTTTTGAAATGTCACTTGTCAAATCTACACGGAGAAAAAAATTCACTAACTGTAAGAGAAAATTCGCTTACTCCAAGTAAAAATCTGTATTAAATACGAGACAAATGAACAGTATACCTAAATCAAGAAAAAAAAAGTTTCTGAAACTGGTAACTTGCTATAAGTGAATTTATAGATCACTTAAAGTAAGTAAATGTTTTTGCTAAAACTGGTTACCATTTAACTTATAGCAGGAAATATCGCAACTAATCGCAGCAACAAAATTAACTTAGAACAGCTTAATTTTTATTGATTTTCGCTTAAAGTAAGCGAAAATTTTGACGAGACAAGTCAACAATTCAGTTGTTTTCAGAAAAACCGGAACTTAAGAGAGCAAAAAAATTAATTTACTATAGCTAAAAAATATTCTTGTTCTAGGTAACACTTTAGCTACCCCAAAAAACACTTTTTCTACTTTAGCACTTTGGTTTAACCTGAATCAGGTGATTATTTTAGGTGCTCTTTTGAAAAAAAAGAAACAAAAATTATTTTGAATTAAAGGAGGGACAGGGCATTAAATATACAAAAAGTATTCAATACAAAAATTTATTCACTGAAATATTAATTGCATTTTTACAGGTCTTCAACATACAATAGTTAAAAGAGAAAAACCCTTTGAAAATTACCTGATAATTACTATTTCCACAGCTATCACTTCTGTATTCCCAATACTTATTTTTAAATATAAGTTTCGGTCCAGTTTTTATAATCAGGCTGTTAATGGTCTCATTATCAAGGAGTTTAAAACTATCTTCAGTGATTCCCTGGTCTAAAAAAAATTACTGTGGTTAATACTGCAATTGTAACTATTACTGAGTATTTTTTATAACAAAAACGTCTTTAAAAACCCGCCATTTTATTTTTCAGTAAGCAGGGAGCGATAAAAGTTTTGATTGAGTGAAATAAAACTTGAAATAATTTATGTTTTCATGTAGGTACTTCCGCTTGTACAATAGTGGAAAATATAAATAATGGACAGAAATCCTGAAAATAACCTATAAGAACCTAGCTGATAGATTTTAATATTTTTAGTTTTAGTTCTTCTGAAATCCCGATTAAAAACAGCTGATGTAATACTTTTGTTTATTTACCACTGATAATATTAAATTTTCTTATTTTATTAACTTACCTCCAAACTGAACTATTAAATCCTGTAAATCATAACGAGTAAAATTTTATAATCTTCCATCTCACAGCACCTGTTTGCCCAATATACACTTTCACTCACAAAACGAACACAAACACCGTTTTTTCCTATTTAAATATTCGAAGAAAGTGGACGAACAAACGAGCCTGAAATATCTGTTTGCCTATTTCGGTTATCGTTCGATAATTTTCGTTAGAACGAGAGTAACGACTGTTAATGACAATTGGCAATGTTTTTTATATACAAATCAGTCATTATCTTTATCATACGTCTGACGACCGTTAAATTTAAACGTCTGTGAAAATATTAACTTAAAACAAGTGAACTGTTTAGTTAGAATAAGTAAAAATATTACAAGAGAACCAAAAAAAAGTGTAGGAAGTTTGTTCACTTGTTTTAGCTATCTGAGGTATATTTTTTTTATTGAAATTAACTTTTAGGATAACAGTTAGCTTACAATAGTTTAATGGAGTACCTATTCTAGAATGTTATGATTAGGAAAATTATTGTTTTTACTACAGCATGAAAATTATGCCGATGTAAGATAAAAAGTAGTTGGTATAATTAAATAAATGTCAGAAAAAAAATGTTCTTGGCCCCGTTTTCTCTGTGTAGGTACTGCTTCCGTTCTCTACTTCTACCTACCATTTTGTGGTATATGGTGCGTAGATAACACATAAAATTTACTCCAATCTAATTTTTCTAATTTAATTGTAAGTGCATCGTAGGATGCACTTCGATTTCATTATTTGAGACTCAGCAAGCTCTCTTGGGTTTTATTATTACCTATAGAGGGTAATCGTCGTCTAACCAATTCTGTGATGGAATGGTTGGACCATGGTTTTTATTGTTCAATTTTAATTTTATTTCGCTGTGTTTATTATATGCTTAATTTTTCTACCACATATCGATAACTTAATTCTTCAAGATGCTTTGTTAACCTGTATAGTCCTACACTAAATTTTACGACAAACTATTGTAAGTTTAATATTTTTTCATGTAAATCACACATCACATGTCTACTTTGTAATTTTTAGCGCCTGATGATGGCCGGATAGGCCGAAACATGTTGCTTAAACCTTCGATCAATATATTAAATTTCATGTGGTAAGACATAGATTTTGATTTCTCCTATAAGTAATAATAATTGTTATTGCGATTATTTCTTTACCTCAAAATTTCAATTAATTTTCAACTACTTAATCTCTTCATACTCTTATTACAAATCCAAAAATCCCAAAAGCAATAATTTATTGTAACTAATTACTACAAAAATTATAATTTCAAGGACAACACAAGATTTTATCTCTTGTATAGGTAAACTTGTTATATACATTAACTTCTTAGGTACGTTTGAATCTGGAAATGATCTAAATATCTAATTTATTTTAAATAAATATTTATAAAAGCAAATTTAAACATTTTAATAATTATTTTTCCTCTTTAGACTTAACATTAAATTACGCCTAATAAAGATTTCGACGTTATCTACCGGAACTGAAATTGACTGGATCAGGTAAACCGCATTGTCCTGGAAATGACCGGAAGAGGTGACCGTCATCCGGTCCTATTAAGCTTATTATGGAAATTTGAACAATGCCCTATGCAAGGATTACGTTTGTGCCGTACTATATCCGTGTTTTCTTTTGTTTTTATGACTTCCTTATATAGTTATCGATAGGTTAAATGAAGAAGAAAATAATTAAAATATGATTAAAAAACGTTTATATATTGAAATGTAAAATCCACGGGATACAGGGTGGATCACATTTCTCACATGGGAACTCTTCCTCACCGGGCTGGGTTCAACAGCGCCTAAATAAACGAAAATAAAAAAAATATTAAACAAAAATAATAAATTTAACAATCTTCTTTTCTTCTCTTCCTTTTGTCTACCATATCTTGATAATTATTTTCTGTCTCACTTATTTTCTGTCTCCGCCTTTCCACTGCTACTCTCCCTTCACTTTTGTTATTATTTGTAGTTCTGCCTCCTCAAATGGTCACTGCTTTCTTCTTATATCTTTGTTTCTTTGTATTTTTTTAAATAAATAATATTGCTGACTTTTTATCAAAATTTTTTATTTCTTCCTTTCAATAACCTATACATCTCTTATAAATTCCATTGCTGTTCCCAATACTTGTTATTTACAGTTTATTTTTAAATACCTTTTTTAAATTTTTAAATTTTTTTTTGACAATCTATTTTTTTATTTAATCCGTCATCAACAACCACGTTCAATTCTTTTTTTAACCCAAAATGTTTACCTACTATTTTTTAATTTTACAATATAATTTTGGTTGACACCAACCCAATGACAAATCATCCAACCTGCCACATGAATTCCATACTTCAAATGGTTTAACCCCTATTCATATTACAAAAATTAGTTTATACTTTTAATACCAGTTACCAAAAATTTCTTTTTAATTTACATTTTTCTCTTTAATGTTAAAAATAAAGAAGCACTATTAATTTTAATACCAATTACTATCCATTTTTTTTAACTCAACCAACCCTTACTTACTATAATATTTTATAACAAATCATACAAATTTTATAACAAATCATACAAATTTCCTAACAATTACCCAAAGTTACAGGGTATAACAAATTTCATAACAATATATATTTACAAAATACCTTTCGAATATTTTAATATAAACGTTAAATTCATCTATATCCTTAAGTGGTCGTCATGAAACTCATACACTAATAGATACTTGTGTATAGCACATTAAAGTAATTTTATTATCTGTAGTGCAATAATTAATTAAAGAATCTTTGATTATTGCTTTTATCTCATTCTAGCCACAAAACTGAACCATTTGTCGTCCAGTTGAGGTATTCGCTGGGTGCAGAGTGTATGGTGGGGACAACTGAAACAATCCCAGCGCTCTAAGTGGTCAAAATTTCGTGAAGTCATGCTCTTGTCATAAGTAAACAAGTCAAAATTCAAAATAAAAATGGTTCATAATAGTTGTTGTGTTGTTAATTGCAAAAATACAGGGAGAAATAGCAAGTACAAATTTTACACATACATTTTCAAGAGCTAGTTGGAAATTAGAGAAAAATGAGAACGGGATAAATGCAGTTAGGAGAAAAAAGTAATTAATGTATAACCCACTTCTGCAGTATGCTTACTTAGATGAATGTGTGTTTTATTCTACAATTATTCGATGTGATTAAATACTTTTTGCCACTACGTCTCGATTCTTTCACATCTCTAACGTGACCAGCCGCAACAAGTTGCTTCCATTTGTCCATCGTCTGAGGTTGAAATGATATTTGATGAGTAATTGACTCAAATCCGGTTGTATTGAATAATTACGTTCATCATCGCATAAAAATTATTTACAAACAAGTATGATAGATTATTGTGACTCAGAATCTAGCATATATTCATAATTTTTTATTATTCTAGCTCTCATGTAGTATTTGTTTGGATGTCATTGATTAACCTAACCTAAGAATCATAGTTTTTGATATTTATTTACACGTTTTATACTTACTTTGTTCATCACAACACATTTTACTGAATTTTTTCATTCAAAAATATAATCACATTTTTTATGTATGTGCTTGTAAATTCTAATGAGATTTTTTTTATAAAGAATTTTTATTTTTTATTCACAACTTACATACTTCTCACAATTGTCGAGCATGATTTTATGCAACCATCAGATGGCGTTCTCGTCGCGCTCCCTGCCAATAGCGTTTCCAGTTTTATGCAATAATTAATTTAGACCATCTATGATGTAATAATCTACAAATATATTGAGATTATTTTTTGTCGCGAAATTTTAATAATTTTTCCTATAACAAAATGTAGGAGAGAATAAAACCGGCCTGCAGCGTTAAGAAACGTACAAAGTGCACCGCTTCTCGCGTCCCGCTTTATTGCGGCAGACTAACGGGGAAATAAAGTATGGAGAAATGAACGAGCGTGGGCATAGTATACCTAGCCTCCTGCTTCAACCGGCTCAGTCCGCTTTTACCAGCTTGTACCGAAATCAATTGTTTCTTTTTGCGCTTCCCGCTTCACCTGCTCGGTCAGTTTGGTGCAGCAACTCAATGGTTGATCTGATTTGTTTTCATATAATATTAATAATATTAATTTAAAAGGCGGGAAAGGAGTTGATAAAGACATTTTAATTTCTAAAGTGTTTGTAAAAAGTGTTATATGGGATGTATGATATTCACCAACTTCACGGCGAGACCTATTAATTTCATGGGCGTGAGTTCTTCTTTCTTGTTTCAGTTTATACAGAACATTATAACTATCTAATAAAATATACAATAGATCCTCACTAGATAGATAGCTCCAACTGAGACGTCTCCGCAAGCGGTGCGGATGTAAGGCTGCGAGCGGGAAGACTTAGGCAGTGCACTATGGACGTACCTTTAGCCGAGGCTCTGAAAAGATGGACGAGCTCCCCTGCCGAAAGGGTAGTTCGTACTCTCGCGGTGTTGGAGAGTCTTTAATTTACAAACAGGATTTGGGGTTCAGGAGAGTGTCACTTTCTTTTACTAAATATTTGACATTTTGATCTCTTTAAATCGTTAACTCTTTCTTTATACTTTCCCCTTACAACCCCCCTTGGACGGGAAAATTTTAATGCGCCAATAATATCTTATGCATGGTTTATTAAAAAAAATAGAACGTGTAAGAAATAATAAAAAGAATATTAACAAAATGCACTTTCCAAAAATTGACAAATATTTTTTTTTGATAAAGAAAAATTAAATTGGTTTAAAAAATTTATATTATATAAAATATATATCTTTAAAAAATCTTTAACACAAAAAAAAATTAACACACAAAAAAAAATTAACCCCAAAAGGCAAAACTTCACAAAATGATATCAGTCTCTTACGTCTCCTACACTTCCTCAGAAATTAAATGGTAAAATTTAACAACAAAATAGTGGGTTATAAAATGGCACCAAAATTACTTTTAAAAAATACTGACTCGCAGGAGTCTGACTTAAAAATCAGCCCTATATATTTTTCCCAAAAAACAAAAAACAAAATGTGAACAACCTTAATTAGTCCCTCTTTTTTATGGTTAGGGGAGGTAATTACAGCTATTTTTTCCTTTCAATAAGGAAGCAAGAAACCAGAGATCTATCCCCCCATTAAAGTGGTAAACTTAAAAATAAAAAAAAAAACAAAATATGCCAATGTCTAATTAAGGGCTAGTAAAAGTAAAAAAAAGATTTACCCGGCTACCACAGTTTCTTTATTATTTTTTTTGAAAAGTTCTGTTTCGGCAGAAATCGACCGATAGAATTATTTTTACTTTTGTTTTCTCACTCAAAATTTTAACTGAACTCTCGCTATTTATGAGTGACTAATAAAAAAAATCGGTTGTGTCGCCCCAAAACTTTCCCGACGAGTATGAACGAATACTTTTTCAGATATTTAATCTTTAAGTTTCAACTTTTGACAATTTTTTATTTTTTACCAGTGACAGTTGGAGAAATAATTTTGACTGTTCTGTATAGAGGTTTTCAAGGGCTTTCAAATGACATATTGCAAGTCAAATTCCGTGATATATTGCATCTGTCATTTTTTGATAGTGACACTTTCGTTTGACACATGTCATACAAAAACTAATGAGTTGTTCCGATGAGTACCCAATTTCAGCTCAATCGGATTAATTAATGTCTAATGCGGAGCCTAGATTTTCAATCCTCCTGTGTCACTGTGCCGATGATGGTGGTGAGGTTTTCCGGGTTTTCCTGCACCTATAGCCAAATGGCGCCATCAATCCTCAGTAAGTCGCCCCGGAGCGCCACGGCAAATAATAATAATAGCCGTCCCTTCCTTGCACAAGCCATTGGCTTCTGGGGTTCACTCGTAAGGGGGTGAAATGTAGGGCGGGTATTATTATTATTATTATTATTATTAATACTTTTTCAGATATTTAATGCTGAAGTTTCAAATTTCGACATTTTTTATTTTTGACAGGTGACAGCTGGAGAAATACTTTTGACTGTTCTGAATAGAGAATTTCAAGGGCTTTCAAATGACATATTGCACATCCAATTCCGTGACATATTGTAGCTGTCATATTTTGATAGTGATACTTCCGTTTGACAGATGTTTTACAAAAACTAATGCGTTCTTTCGACGGGTATTCCAAACCTGTATACCAAATTTCAGCTCAATCGGATTAAACGTGTGGCCTCTATCGTATAAGAATACATACACACGCACATACACACAGACAGGCAGACAGACTTCCATTTGGAAACGGTCTTAATCGTCTCAGGAGACCCGAAAATGGATATTTCCGTTTTTATCTCGAAATTTTTTTTTAGCTCGTTCACAATACTTTCCCTTCTAGGAGGTGGGCTGGGAAAGTAAAAATCAAAAATTCGCCACCTTCGAATTGGGCATATATCGACGGCCCACGACTTGTTATAGCGCTGACTTGATCACCACTACCTTTTTTTGTCACCGAGTGACGTCCAGCGATATCGTACCAGAAGTACGATGGTGGCTTCTTGGTACCATTTTTCTGCAGATCGTTTTTCTTTTTTTCATTGGCCATGTTCTACCAGAAAAATGTGACCTTTGCACGCTCGGCCAAATTTTTGCTTAGTTGCTAAACGTGTATAAGCAACAAAATTCAATTTGTATGTTTTTCAAATTGCGATATATTACGATTTTTTTGTAACATACATCCGTTGCATAAAGTTACTTAATGATAATTGTTACTACGGTCCGCCTATACTTCACCATTGGTGAAGTAGGGCAAAAGCGTAGTATTGAAATCATTTTTTTGCTCCAAATGCCTTAAAATGATATGAAACGTGGAGAAAATTGTTTTTCCGCTAAAAAAAATCTGTCTGTGTAAATGTGTGGATGTTTGTGCACACGATAACTCGAGAACGGTACGGCCGATTAGGAAAATTCTGTCGGCCATCAGTTTTTATTCAAAAAAGAAAGGCTCCGTCAGAAGATGAGCTATTTCGGATCAGAGAATCCTGGGCCCGCCTACTAAATGAAACTTCTATTCAAGACATCATAAGTAAAGCACATTTGACGATGCTGATTTCTTTTAAGGTGTGTGCAAGTCAAGACGCGTCGATTGATATTCATATAGCTTGGGGCTCGTTAAAAAAAAATTGAAAAATTTGAATAAAAAATTATAGGAAAAATTCCGATTTTTTCGAATCAGACTTTCTTTCGCTTACGGAAACGGGCCGTAGTCTTAAAAAATCGCCCAGAGATAATTCCTTTTACTAGTTTTATATTTTTTTTGTCATAAGCAAAATAAGCAAATTTTGTTTCAATAATCTTTAGCCTCAATTCTTTTAACTATTATACTGGGTGGTTCAAAGATTGTTTAATTTGATAAAAGGAAAAAAATTCTTTCATTTAGTGTACCGATACATAATTGTCCCTCTAATATATTTTTCTTTTATTTAATATTTTATTTCTCTTTGTCTCTTTAGTCTTTATTACAATGATACGAGCAATGTAAGAGGTGTTACAATAATAATATCACCCACTGATCAGAGTAAGGAAATACCTCAGGAAACTTATCCTCGTTTGTGAAATCTCATATCTCTTAATTTATATTATTTCAACTAAGAATTTTATTATAAATATGACTGAAAACTCAGTATGTTTTTCTATCGCTCGTTTTGTTAGGGATTTTAAATTAAAATAAACCCTAACAGTATTTCAAGTAGCTCAACTTCGGACAGACAGACGCTTTTAGTTGACTTAGGTGACTAAAAATAATAAAATTCGAAACCGTTCTATCGAAAACAGAAATCCAAAATTCGAAACCATTCTCGAGTTATCGCTGAGACAGACGGAAAGACGGACAAATGGACAGACATACGTTTGAAGTTGACCAAGGTCACTGAAAATAGTTGGTGGGTGGGCCGAGTTTCAAAATTCAGATAGACAGAGAGACGTACTGACGAACATTGTAAAGTTAAATACCTTCGCTTTGCTTCGCTTCTTAATAATAATAATTGTAATTTTTATTCTGAATCAGCATAGTCTGTATCCTAAGTGATTATCCTGAATTCATAAACCTTCAATTGGGCTTAATAATAATTAATTGCGGAAAAATAATTATCACCTCCTTTAAAACAATTTTATATTGTCTAACAAACGTTTTGTTACTCCATAAAATTTTAAATGCTTAAATTTACCTTCATTCTTATATAAGTATTCCTTATCTCAATTATAACACGAAACACGCCCTGCTTCAAGTATTCAACCCTGCGTACAGTTGTTTCCTACATAAATTGCTACAACTCTTAACAGCTCTTATGTCAAATTCCGTTTTCACGCTGCTTTGGCATTCAAATTATAATCTTCTCTTTAATTTGTCTGCCTACATTTTACACCTTTGATGGGAGACAAGAGAAATGTTAATATTTTTAATGCTTTGTATATTCATAAATAATGGAGTAAGTAAAGAACCAACGAAACATAATTTGTACAGTCATAATAAAACGAAGATGATATTATTTATTTGATTAAATTACAATTTATCTATTTTACTTTCCCGGACCCATCAAAGGGAAAGTAAGGTGAACGAGCAAAAAAAAATCGAGATATCGATGGAAATATCCATTTTGAGGTCCCCCAAGAAGATTGAAACCATTTCCAGCATATGGTCTGTCTGTGTGTCTATGTGCCTGTGTGTAATCTTCCACGATAACTGCCGAACCATTTGACCAATTAAGCTGAAATTTGGTATAAAGGGTCGGTGTGTGCATCGAATGCGACCATTAGTTTTTGGTTTAAATTGATACTGTAGAAGGTCCTCAAGACCGACATTGATTAAGTACATATGTAATAATTTTTTACTTTTTTTAAATTTTTTGGGTAAACAATACACTTTAGTGCAAAATGTTGTAGTACAAAGTTTTAGAGCATAAAATTACGTACAACTTTTGTCTAAAACTTTTTCTAGAATTTTCAATAGTTACGCCACTAGAGAGCTCGTAAAAAATATGCATGTAGGTTTTCTCCAGTTTTTCTTGAGGTTGAGGACAAGCAATGCATTTAAGTGCAAAATTTTCTGGTGCAAAGGTATAAAGCATCAAATTTTCTTTAACTTTTGTATTTAACTTTTATCGAATTCCTCATAGTTTCGTAGCTAGATGGCGAGAAAAATACACATTTAGGATATTCCATTTTTTTAAAATTGGAGGTAAATTACCTATGCTCTTTAGTGCAAAATATGTCAGTTCAAAGTTGTAAAGCATAAAATTCCCTACAACTATTGTATGAAAATTTTTCCCGATTTACCAATAGTTTTTACATATGATTCTAGGAGATAATAATTGTAGCAGTATGATATACAACGTTCGCATGCGCAGCTTATGTCATTATCAACATTGAAATATCAATTCAGTAGACGTATAAGATGGGAGTCGCAATAAACAATTTTCAAGCGTAATCAGCGACTCGCCTTGTCATAAGTAGTGAAGAAACGGCTGGAGTAAATAAATTGAAATCTGGTACAGAGATTCACGAATGATCAATTAATGTCATTTGACTCATGGCATCTCCCAAAACTGAATGAGCATTCTGAAAAAAATTCTCAAAACTGATCAAGTTTGAGGTTATCAAATTTTATATTCTGGAATTTATTCCAGGATTATGAATTACCTAATGACTTGACTGACATTATATAAAAGGCATAAAACCAAAAAAGTTGAAAAGAAATTATCTAATTTTCAAGATAATCATGACAAAGTAAAACTGTTTAGGTGCGTTCAGTCAGGACTGTTCTATTAACACTTTTAACTCTTTATGACAAAAACCGTTCGGGTTTGAGCATTGAGAGTCGATAGTACCGACTCTGAAGCGTTCGGGTATGAAGGAGTCGCGTCATTCGAGCTGACTCTTAATGCCCCGACTTCTCTTGCGGTACAGACAGAGTTAAGCCTTTGTTTTGTCCATTTGAGGTTAGATTGGATAGAATTAATTGAATATGGAGGAAACTCTCATATCTTGTGATAGTCATAGGCTGGTTTTAGACTCTAATAGTAAACTAATTACGCAAGATAGTAATGTATTAATACAAAATATTAAAAGTAAGTATTATGTTTATATTGAGAAAAATGTTTATGCTTTTATTTACTTAAATTTTTGTGGCTCAAGATCTTTTATTCATTCCACTAACTGAAGAGGTGAAAACTATTTTTGAGTATCGTCAAGAAATTGTAGTAACAGATGAAAGTGACGCTGATACCGAACTCGCAGATAATGAGGAGAAACGAATGTGGAACACAAGCAAAACTTTGTTTTTGTTAACACAAATAGATGAAGCTCAAACTAAATTTGATAATAACTTAAAGAAAAAAGTTTGGACTGAAATTGCAAAGAAATGTTCCAAGCAATTTGGTAAAACAGTATTATACCAAAAATGTGAATCAAAATGGAAAAGCCTGAAAAGAACTTATAAAAATATTCTTTTACACAATGAAAGCTCTGGAAAACACAGAAAAAAGTGGGAATTTTTTGAAGCAATTGATAAATTCATGGCAAAAAAACCGGAAATACATCCAATAGCTACTTGTAGTTCCAGTGCTGGTTTGAGTGTAAATACTAATTACAAAAGGTATGTATATAGATTTTTTAATTGAAAATTAAACCACTTATTTTATACAAATTGCTTTATTTCTTTGATGATTTGGTGTCTTACCCTTACCATACTGAAATACAATTTGTATAAAATAAGGGTTTAATTCCCAATTATACTTTTTTATTTTAGTAATGTCACATATAAATTCTTAAAAAAAAATGCTAACAAGTCTATTATTTTGGTATTCATTTTATTTACAGTTGTAATAAAGAAGCAGCTGCTGAACCCAGTTCATCAAAGACTGCCATAGGTAATGAAGATACAGAGCAAAATGTTAAATTTCAATCTTCTTTTATGAAAAAAAGGAAGTGCAAAGAGACATCTGCTGAAACTAGGCATAAAGAAAAACTGCTGCGACAAGTTCGGTTTAATGATTTATTTGAAAAACTTGTCGAAAAGCTTTAGTTTTGATAAAAGTATACATAGGTCCATAAGGATAAATTCATTTGATTAACAATTTAGAGGGGTATCTGTCACTTTTTTAATTAAATGTTATTTGTATTTATCGTCTTTACGGTTCTGTTTTAATACATGGTTATTTTATTAGTTCTATTTTAGAGTTTTGTTAATTATTTTGTTTTTAATGAAGTTTTGTTAGATTAATATTAATGAGAATAAACACTTGTTTTTTTATAATAAAAATTTTATTTGTTCAATCGAAAATATTGTTTATATGTCCTATATATATAATGTTTCAGTGTCCAATAATAATCATCGGTAAGTTATCAACAATGTTGTCTCTTTTGATTATGGCAATATTGTTTTCTTGTCCCAAATCAACATCTAAGTAATTTTGGGGATTCTTTTGAATTTCTTGAAGTTCTACATTAATATCTATTATATTTTCTAATAAATCTCCTTTTAAAATACAAACATTATGCAAAATACATGCCGATACAATTAGTAACGATGCCAAGTCAATTCGTGTTGTTTCCAACATCTTAAGTCTTCTAAATCTTCCTTTCAATAAAGCAAATGTGTGTTCTATTATAACCCTTGATTTACTTAAAATATAATTATAATTTTTTTGACGCCTTGTCAAATATCCATTATTTTTAAATCCAACTAAAAGGTTTGAATTAAGTTTATATGCAAGATCTCCAATAAGATGACCATTATCTAAAAAAATATTTCTTCCAGTTTGAATTCCTTGGTATAATGTTGATCTCTTATATAAAGTATAATCATGAATAGAGCCTACTTCGCCTGCATAAACGTCAGTAAACAATCTTTTATGGTCACAAACACCTTGTAACAGTAAAGAGTGGTACTTCTTTCTATTAATGTAGGATACATGATTCTCGTTTGGTGCTTTTATTTCAATATGACTGCCATCTATATAGCCAATTATTCCTATACATTAAGCAGGTTTAAATTGATGTTTATCAAATCTGTAATATTTAATGTAACTTACCAGGGAATCCGTTCACTTGAAAGTGTTGACTTATACACTGTTGCCTTTCTCGTGAAGGCCAGTGAATTATTTTAAATATTGTATTCAGTTTTAACAGCAATTTACATGTTCTATATAATATATCCCAACATTTTGATTTGCTAACTCCAAATCTCTCTGCAACTGATCTGAAATGTGAATTAAACCAGGATAAATCCATAGTTAAAGGTCATTACATATAACTATCTACCTAAAGCTCTCTAAGTTACTGAGACCCCAAATTGTTATTAGGAGTTCCTTTTCAAGTGATGTCTTCGGAAACCGGTTAACACAGAAATTGCCAACATTAGGCATTGTTTGTACAGAGTGCATTTTTATAAGCAAATCCTCAAATGTTTGTGATGTGATACGAAAATGCATTTGAAATTGAATGTCTGTCATATGAGGTATAGTTAGTTCCACATAATTGTCTACTTTTTCTAAAACTGTCTCATCTTCATCCGAAGAATCAATAAGTACATTTCGCGCATTCTCTATAATAGATAGCGCTCTTTTGTTTAGTCTATTCATCACCAAATATATAAATTAAGGTTATTATATTGTACACAAGTACATTACACATACATAACCCAACTGAATGTTGTCACTTGTCAGTCGTTCGGAAGTTATTTGCTCCGAGCGCGCTGTCATCACGTGACTAGACTCTAACCCAGCATTAACTCCACTCCACTCTTTAAAGCCGAACGCAATTTTTATGGGTTTGCGATTTTAGCCTACTTAGTTCAGCTACCTACTGTAAGAGGGCGATTTTAATATCTCCTAAAATATAAATGAAGATTGAAGGCAAAGTAGTAATAAGTGATTCCAATTTTAATTCCAGGCGTTGCCAAATCTCCATTAATTTTTATAAAACTTGTTTACTTTTATTCATTATGTTTGAAACTCAATTTTGATACAATCTAACAATTATATGTGGTGTTTCACAAGGAATGATAATTTTTTTAACCATAAGTTCGGGACCTCAAAATTTTAATATTTTGCTTGTATCTTCTTCGTTTTTTTGCGTTATTATTTAACATATTGAGTTGAAATTTGAACAACTTTTATTTGTCCGATTCGATTGAAAATTGGTATGTGTGTGTTTTTGAAGTCCGAGATTATGAATCATTTGTTAGAATTAGTAAATTTAAGGCGGTTGTTCCAAGCTGGCGATGAGTTTTGTGATTATTGTTCGACTCGATTCAAAATTAGTGTGTGGTTTCGGCATTGGAACTTTTTTTACATGGATTTAATTGTCTGCGTTTTTTTTTAACTACTGAACGTATTCGAATATAACTTTATTGAATGCTTTTATTGACATAAAGAACATTTTGCTTATATGTAGGTATTGATATTGTACAAATCAATCTTTATTAATTCAACACAGAATATGTCGAAATACAAAAATGAGTATAAGCAAGCCAGCCACAGAATATGAGCCACCATATGAGAAATACCTCGTCATAATTACTGACGTGAAATTTATCATACAGCCGCCATCCACCCCCAGGGCGAATACATCGGATTTGCTCAAGTTGTTCTAAACCGATATACTACAATTTAACCTGCTCCTCATTCCTCGTCTATTTTTTGTGCAATTTACTATCCAAAAGATATTGATTTCTTGAGAATTTGTGACAGAATTGAGGAACATGTAATGTTTCATCAATTAACTTCTCTTTTTATTCTTCTTGTTCTTTTCTTTATTGTTGGCTAATGGAGGATCATATTATTTAAGTCATCTGGGAAGTCTCCTTCTCACCAATTCCTCAAGAAATATTTCCCGGTAAAAGCAACTTAGTCTGGGAAGCATCATCTCATTCCACAACTTTTCATCTTTTTCAATCATCTCAATCACTCTTCGTGTCAACAAATACAACATGATTTTCACAGGAATAGGAAACTACGACACACTTTACACAATAATATAGCTATTATAAAAGTATCTGATTATTGCTGTGGTCATTCAGTTTTGACAGAAAATCGTAATTTCCTTCCCCAAAAACTTCTGCCGTCTCGATAAATACCAATTATTTCGCAACAACTATCGGCAACGTCGCATTTTCAACTGATTTGACAGACAGAAACTGAAATTTCAGAATGAACGATGGTGTGATGTTGGTTGCATACAATTTAATTTTCATGGCGCAATGGAATGGCTACATCTTCCGTTATTGTTTGACAAGAATATTGGGACTTCAATCTTAAATTAATATCGAGTAAAAGCATATTTAAATAATTATTTTATTTTTACTATTGTGCTTACAATTTTAATTGTAAAAGTCTTATAAAGTCATAATTTTACTACCAAAGACTATAAATAAAAGATTAATGGAAATGTTGCGGAAAACCATTTATCCAAATTGTTCGAAAAAATCATTCACTTTCGTTTAACATCTTACTTATCAAAATATGATATTTTATCCAACAAATAATTTGGTTTTTGCGATAAAGTTGCACTCATCATATATTCTTCACTGAATACTTCACAGTCCTCTTTGTGAATATTTTTGGATCTATCAAAAGCATTCGCCACCCACTAATGCTAAATAAATATTGAGATAAGAGGCACTCTAAAATTTTTGAAAAGCTACCTATCAAACAGACAATAGATAGTAAGAATAAATGGAATATTAAGTAATCCCAATTTAATTGAGTTTGGTATCCCACAAAGTACCGTACTGGGGCCCATACTATTTAATATTCATCTACATTCTTTATTCTTCTTAACTACTACGGGGTAGATCATTGGTTTTGCAGACGATATAATTTTTTACGAGGCAAAAGACTGGTATGAACTAAAATTAAAGCAGAAAACGACTTCGTAAATATAAAAAATTGGATGGACCACAAGCTTCTAACGATTACTTTGGATAAAACACATTACTTACCCATAAACCCTTATAATAGAGACTGGCCATCCATCAACCTTGAAATTTCTTGTAATGATACTTACATTACTAAAGCCACAAAAACAATAAAATATTTAGGAGTTACGATTGACTCAAATCTTAAATGGACTGCATATATAAAACAATTAATAAAAAAAATTACACATTCTATTGTACAAATTTGGATTTCTGAAAAAAATATTACCCATACCACAACTACTTCTACTTTACTATGATCACATAGAAAGCCATTTGCGCTACGGAGTCACATGCTGGTGTGCTGCTATGTAATTTCACATACGACCACTAGAAATTCTGCAAAAAAGGATTTTAAAATTAATATTGGGAAAAATTCTAGATACCCAACCAGCAGATTATTTAATGAAACAAAAATATTAGATATAAGACAATATTATAACGTATTGATATTTTCTTTTTTTTTTTCTTTTTGAGCATGAGATATTTTATCTCAGGGAGAGTTCATAGAAAAGAATTTGTATGTTTATAAAGTTATTTCAGTTCTTTTCTTTAATTTTTTTTATATATATCTTAATTTTAATTTTTTGTATATTAATTTTATCAGATAAATTAAACAAATATTCACCTTTCACATAAATATGTTTTATTTACATAAAGCTTTGTATTGTTTACCAAATTCTTTTCTTTTTTTATTAACAAAACACATATGATTTCAATATTTCAAATCAAAAGAACACAATTCTGCATTAACAGTGTAGCTGGCTAGGTGAATATTTGTTTTACAATGTATTGATCATATTTATGCATTACCAATTTGATAATTTTTAACTTTGATATATTTATCTTTAACTTTTTTTTATTTTCCCAAAATTTTAACCACCATCATTCTAAAAAAAATCCCCGTCAACATCTCCCTAGTTTCATCTTAACAATCAACGAATATCTTAATTGATATTTATTATCAAATAACTTATCACTAATTACTTTATGATTTTAGTGATGACATAAATTAAACTTGTATTTCAAGAGAATGAATTTATTTGGATTACTTTATTACTGAAATTATAAGAATTTTGATTTGGATATTTATTAAAGTTTTTGTATGCCTTTTAATTAAACAAACTTTCATTATTGGGCAAGTTTTCTAAATTTTAGTTTTTCACCCATCGCGACATTTTACTAATATATTTAATTTAATTTTTCAATTTTCTACTGTCACATTGAGTTAATGCTTAATTTACATTTATACAGAGTAATACCTTTTATTTTTGAACAGTAATGTTTAATCTTTAGTTATTAATGTTTAAAATACTGAGGGTTATTATTGTATTTAAATTAACAAACCTAAAGTATTTTAAATTGATTTGATAATAATAATAAAAAAAAAACTATATCAGTATGTAATAGATATCATAGGACTTCTGATCCTGTACTGTTGGATACATGATTACGATACTTGAAGAAAAACTACAATAGGGCAAATCAAATGCAAATGACTATTACAGAAAAGTCATACAATTAATAAAATAAATACATCCCAAGTTAAAAAACACTTTAAAAAATTCATCACTAAATTACTAAGAAAAAAATTTCATGACCTTATCGATCTCAAAAAATTTGCACTAATGCAATTAATAATGTATTGAAATGAATTTTTTTATAATCTGTAAAGTATAGAATTAATTTTTTATAAAATATAATAGTAACTAGAGGATTTGAAAGCAAAATTAACAGTTTTCCTTGTTTGTAAGATAAAATTGAAAAATATATATTAAAAGATAAGCTATACGTGACGACATTCTTCTATCGTTTTTGAATCGAAAATCTTAATGCGAAAATGTTGTATCACTCATCGTTTACCTTCAGGAACCATTTAAAAGAAACATACATTTGCAAAACTGTAATTTCATAGTACTGTAATAGTAAGGACTTGGTAGATGCCATTATAATTCATGAATTTTACCCTTTAAAACCATTTTCCGCATCTTTAATACATTGATTTGCTCTTTAAAATATTTTTTCAATAAATGAATCACGTTAAAAATACTAAATCAAGGAACCGTATACCATGTACATATCGGCATACTCATTCAATGTAAAATGATTCATTGTAAAAAAACGATTTAATAACGAGAACAATAAAACACAGCAACAAAAAATAATCAAATCAATACAAAACTCAAGAATCAAAGGGTACACCAGACGAATTAAATAGACACATAAATGTCAACGACGGTAATGACAGGTAATGGTTCGAATAGAAACCACATTCGAATACAAACTTATTTTCCTACCACGTTGCCAAATGTGTTTTTCGTGGGAGGTTTTTATGAAAATATTTTAAAAACTAGATTTTAAAATGAAAAAAAAAATAAAAAACGTAACATGTTTGAAAATATTGATTGAAATTCGTCACTATTCGAAATGGCACATATCTCTGTTGAGAGATGTCGAACAGAGACGCTTATTTTTATACTAAAAATCTGAACTTTAAGTATCTCGTGAAGACGCATGAAGCATACTACAACATTTTCGCATTAAGATTTTCGATTCAGAAAAGATTGAAGAATGTCGCCACGTGTAGCTTATCCGCTAATTTGTACACACCCTGTTTATAGAAATTACAGTATATTGTTCTTTACTATCCACTTTTGTAAAAACAGTTATTAATAATATTATTATTACTAGGAAAAATTGGAAATAAATGAGTAGTAATAGTAAAGTAAATGAAAGAAAGTTATTTGGATTAGTTACTTTATCCACATAGTATAAACTTGGTGTTAGTTATACTGGTATTCTCACTTTTATGCAACCTGTGGTTTTTGATTACTACATGTTTAATTTGTGTCTGATCAACCATAAAATTATTCACGTGATTTGTTAGAATATATTTTAACAAAAGGTCATGGGCCCATGTATCGTAAGTTGCTAACAGAACTTAGAGTTTTTAGGCATGGCGTAGACGACACCGCGTGTAGGTGGATACAAAACATGCTAAACAATCGGACAGCTGAAGCATCATTGTTGGGTGAGACCATGGCGGTGTCAATCTCCAAGGGATGCCCACAGGGAGGGGTTTTATCCGCTCTAATGTGGGATTTGGTAATTGACGAGCTCCTGGTGCAGCTCAACAATGGTGATTCCTATACCCAGGAGTATGCAGATGACGTGCTCATACTTGTAGTGTAGACAACAGTCACTAAACATTGTAGAGAGGTGGTGTCTCAAGGAAGACCTTAAAGTCAATCCTGCCCAAACAGCACTAATCTTCTTCGCGAAAAAGAAGAAACTAAACAACCTCAGGTTACCAAAACTCTTTAACATGCAACTACAAATACACCAGGAGGTGAAATATTTAGGCATAACCCCAGATGCAAAACTAACCTGGAATAAGCACTTGCAAAAAACCATTTACAAGGGAAAAATGACATTAATGGTTACCAAAAGAGCTGTGAGAATCAAATGGGGACTAAATCCACGCATGGTACATTGGCTGCACACTGCTGTGGTAAGACCCATAATATCCTACGGCTCTCTAGCGTGGTGGCCTAAAGTAAATCAAAAAAGGACTATACTGGAGCTTTCTAAACTCCAAAGACTAGCCTACATTTTTATTACAGGTGCTATGAGGAGCACTCCAACCGCGGCTATGGAAACCATACTAAACCTCCCGCCACTTGATATTCATATCAAAGCTTAGGCAAGAATGGGAGCATCCAGATTGGAGTATAACGGAAACTGGTATCCAACTGAACAAGGACATACCAGTGTAACAAAAGTCATCATAAGCTCGTTATTGAAAATGAGAATTGTTGAAATGATACCAAAAAATAACTTCACGAAGCGATTCAACATTCAGTTAACTTGGAAAGGTAAAGACAAATCAAATTGTCGAGAGGGAACACTGGTATGGTATAATGATGGATTCAAAACCGACAGTGGAACAGGAGCTGGAATATATGGCGACAAACTCAGATGCAAAAAATATGCGTCACTGGGGAATTACGTATCATTATTCTAAGCGGAAGTATATGCCATAGACCTATGTCTAAGGGAGAACATTGAAAGGGCTTACAGAAGGAAAATAATCCTCATTCACTCCGATAGTCAGGCAGCCCTACAAGCTTTAGCATGCAAAAAAATAAGATCGAAACTTATCTGGAACTGCCTACAAACCCTACTGGTTCTGGTAAACCAAAACAATCTAACACATAAATGGGTTCCCGGGCACAAGAGGATAACAGGCAACAGCCCGTGTTTGTCATTCCGAAATCCTAAGTACGACTCTGGCTGACTTGATGGGCTGCTAAAGAACATTAGACAACCTGGAATCTCGTGCCTGTCAGAAAAACAGTAATCTGATGGTCAAAAAGCAATCAAAAGCACTGACCAACGATATTCTGCAGCTAAGCAGAAATAAAATAAGGCATGTCACGGGACTAATAACTGGACACTGCCACCTTAGGGAACACCTTCACAAAATTGGGAGCTACCAAGACGAACCCATCTGTAGACTGTGTAATGAGGAGAAGGAAACAGCCTCTCACAATATACTAGAGCGTCAAGCACTTATACGGTGGAGGTTCAACCTCCCGGGGAAAGAAAATACACAGGAGGCACTTCTCAGAGAAAATCTTGTGCTGCTAAGCCTGATAAAGGTAACGAACCTTTTCACTTGATAACAACGATACAATTGACATAGCACAATAAGTCTTAAGGCTGCAGTGTTAAGGCTTAAATCCTTAGCCAAAACATCCATGATTAAATCAATCAATATAGTTTTTACTTTTTATTTTGTCAGGGTATAATATAGGTGGAGACAGAGTGAAAATCGAAAGCGAAACTTGGATGCAATGGAAATTCTAAGTTCAAGTGTTTTTAGATGTTCGTGATGGTTGCGGTAGATTCATCAAAACTAAAGAAAATGATTCTGCAACCGAAATGAATCGCTGGAAAAGGCAAATGAGGTAGCAAAAGAGATTTTTGCTAAAACATTGGATATAATTCTATGAAAATGCACAAGAATTGTAGTTAAAAGTTGATAAATGTCTACGAACAAAAAATTCATCGACATATTTGCTAGAGACACAATTTACGATAAAATGCTGATTACTTAACAATTTGGTCACTTTAATAGTGTTTGGGATTTGATGCCTGCTGCAGAACTACTTAAGATAAGTTAATATTATATTTATGGTGAAAGGAATGCGATACACTTATACTGCATTCGTAGTAAATCAATTTAAAAATCATTAATTATAACATAAAAACCCCTTCTAAATCTTGCATGCATAATGAGCCAGTTGTTAATGCACTCTGTGGCCGAACTGAAAGGATTACTTAAATGAATTTTAAAATAATGGAACTTTCATTACTTCATTAATCATTAATCATATTTTTTAAAAAATCGAAAAATTTGTCTGCCAGTTTGAAGGTGTTCCCGACGAGATTTCATGAAACTCGTTTACTCTACTTTTCGATACTTTACACTTATAATTAAATGAGTAATATAACGCACTAAGTAGAGTACTGTAAAGAATTTTTAATATTGGTTAATAACGCCTGGAATGTACTCAAATCAGATTCCTGGAGGATTCTGAGATCGCTGATCCCGAATATGACCTCCAAATTTGTCCATCGCCGACTTGAAGCTTAGAATTGCTGATGAACGTCATCTTTCAGGCTTCTCTTGAAATTCACTGTCAATTGAAACGAGATTTCTCACTTAGTGATTTCCTAGGTCGCTGATTTTAAATCTGATATCGGCGACCACCCACCGGGTACCTGATGTACCGGAACCTGGACATCTACATCACGCCCGGGAGTTTTCCAGTGACATTCGCGCAAATGAACCGAAAATTGTATTAGGTTGATTTATGGGATTCTCTTGTCGAATCTGGCATCGGCCACCACCCATCGGGTACCTGCTGCTTCGGAACCTGGATATCGACGTAATCCTCAAAAAAAAAATGATTTAGTGTACATTTTTTTCAGATGATTTTAGGAAGCGAACGCATAAACCCTATCTTAATACTTCTTCATTTGTTTTATACTTATTGATAAAATGAAATTACCAAAAATTAAAAAAATATTCCCTATTTTGGTTAATGGCTAATGGTAAAAATCCCATTTTTATGTCTTGAATATTTTAGAAGTCATTTAATTAAGTTTAAAATCGGAATAAAATTTCAAATTTTTTGATCCATTTTTTTAAAAATTCAACTTCCATTTTTTTAATAAAATTGTGAAAAATATTGCAATTACAAAGTTTTGTATTACAAATTTAACAGTTTTTTTGTTATATTTTTGATATTAAAGTTTATTTAAAAAAAATAATTTAAAAAGATAAACATTATTTGAAAATTAAAATAGAAACTAGCGAAACTATGCGGGATTCGAAATCAAGATAACGATAAAATACGTAGGATTTACGGAACCACAAAATTTGGTCAAAATTTTCAATTATTTTGGTTTCTGATATAATTCGATTAATTTAAATCATGCTTATAAAATCATATTTTCAAAAGAACCTTTATATAATTTATAAAACCTGTATGTAAATGGATCCAAAAAGTGGTTGTTAAAAAATTCTAAAGCAAAATTGTGTTGTCTGCGTATTCTAATCTGATTCATTCATATTTCAGAGAAATCCCTTTATGGTAATTCGAGGCAGTATATATATTTTTTTCTTGATTTGAATGACAACTGTTCTCGAGATAATTCGGCATTTATGAGCGCTTTTTTTCGTCTCCATTTCACACTCGGATTTGCTCCTTACCCTAGCAGAGCTTTCTTTATATCGCTGCAATTTGTTACCAAAGAAAAAAAGATTTTTTGTTGTAGTGATATGAGAGCAAAATAACCTATACAGACTGATTAAAACAATAAATTTTTAACGTACTCGTGACGATATATGTAAATAAATAAAATTAAAAAAATTACTCCTAATGAAAACCGAAAATATACCTAGTTAAATAAATATAATTAATTGATTTATGAGTGAACATAAAAAGAGTAGTGAAATTTGTTTTTTTCCTTTTAAAAAAATTTTTTTCCACCTTCAAATACCTATTCAATACGTGACAAAATTTTATGAACAATTTAGCTGGATCCTTATTTGTAATTTTTATTATTTTTGATTGATTCAACACTGTAGTGATGTGTGTTTATTTTACTATTAATTAAAAAAAAATTATAGCCCTTTTGGAAACAGATATTTTTAAAAATAATATCTTTTTGCATTCTAGGACATGCATTTATAATTAATATGTTTTTATAATTTAAATTATGATAATTACAAGTAAAAGTGTGAATGTCTGCATTTCAATTTCTATAAAATTGACAAGTATACATAGATCTCTATTAAACCGTTAAATAGGTCAGGAGCGACTGTATAGGGTTCAATCGACGTATATTTTTCCCAATTTTCCAATGATTTATTACTTTCATGACATAGTGACGTTCATCAATCACACTTGCTCTATTTGCTCAACAGTCAAGATTAATAAAATTTCAATTCTTTGATAGGCTGCATCAAAACAACCGTACCCTTGTTTTCAATAAACCTCCATCCAGCAAATTGGAACTAAACTTCACTTGTATCGATTTAACTCAGTCGGTTTGGTCGATGTTTCCATAATCGAGAATAGACCGAGATGTGACTAAAATATTATTGGTTCATTTTGGGCGAATTTATCTTCCCGAAATTGGTATCGGCGAATGTTGGATGTCACGGGAATATTGAATAAATTATTCATGATGTATACGGGCAGTGGATTGATGATTTGTCAATATATCTTTACGAAAGCGACAGAGACCGATTCCAATTTTATGGTAAAGATTAATTTGTTTGTCTGGAATTTTCAGACAAAGAATTCTATCAAGGAAAAACTAATATTGTTGTATACTGAAATAAATTAGCATTTAAATGTTATTATTTTTATATAATGTCATTCCGGTTATAAAATATATAAAAGTCAGTAAAAATTGTAAGTCGTAAAGCAGCATCAAATTTTTAATGTCTTATACAGGGTAGCGCTATTGGGATTTCGTAAACTGGTATAGATACAAAGTTGGTTAATTGGAAAGAAAGGTGCATATTTTCAAGACGAATTGAATTTTACACCTTAGTTTTTAAAGACATAAAAAACTTTAATAGATTTTTATTGACAACTTTTCGTCATCGATTATTTTTTTACAAAAGACCTGTAATTCTTATTTCATTTTTTAAATTCCCATTTTACTTTCCCGGACCCATCAAAGGGAAAGTAAGGTGAACGAGCAAAAAAATCGAGATACCGATGGAAATATCCATTTTGAGGTCCCACAAGAAGATTGAAACCATTTCCAGCATATGGCCTGTCTGTGTGTCTGTGTTTCTGTGTGTCTGTGTGTCTGTGTGTCTGTGTGTTTGTGTGTTTGTGTGTCTGTGTGTAATCTTTCACGATAACTTTTTTTTAAAACAATACACTTTAGTTCAAAATGTTGTAGTAAAAATTTTTGGAGCATAAAATTCCCTATAACTTTTGTTTTAAACTTTTTCCAGAATTTCCAATAGTTGTGCCACTAGAGAGCGCGTAAAAAATGTGCATGTAGGTTTTCTCTAGCTGTTCTTTATTTTGAGGACAAACAATACACTTTAGTGCAAAATATTGTAGTACAAAGTTTTAGAGCATAACGTTTTCTACAACTTTTATCCCAAGATTTTTTTAGAATTTCCAATAGTTACGCCACTAGAGGACGCGTAAAAATGTGCATGTATGTTTTCTCAAGTTTTCTTGATTTTGAGGACAAACAATACACTTTATTGCAAAATGTTGTAATACAAAGTTTTAGAGCATAGAATTCCCTACAATGTTTGTCTCAAACTTTTTTCAGAATTTCCAATAGTTGCGCCAGAAGAGGGCACGTAAAAAATGTGCATGTAGGTTTTCTCTAGTTTTTCTTGATTTTGAGGACAAACAATGCATTTTAGTGCAAAATTTTCTGGTGCAATGTTGAAAAGCATCAAATTTTCTTAAACTTTTGGGTTTAACTTTTTATCGAATTCCTCATAATATCGCCGCTTTTTGTAAAATTGGAGGTAAATTATGCTCTTTAGTGCAAAATGTTTCAGTGCAAAGTTGTAAAGCATAAAATTTCCTACAACTATTGTATGAACATTTTTCAAGAATTCGCAATAGTTTTCACAAATGATTTTAGGAGATCATAATTGTAGCAGTGTGATATACAACGTGCGCATGCGCAGCTTATGTCATTATCAACATTAAAATATCAATTCGGTAATCGTATTCACCATCGGCTCGATATTTTTAATGTGTTCCATAAATTAATGTAATGCTAACTATTTTGTAATTAAAATAATAATAATACTTCTTTACTATTTACTATTACCACAAGTTTTACGGTAAACCATCAACATATTAGGCATGGTATTTGCCCATTAAAAATTGTATACGTAAGGCTAACTAAAAATAAAGAATTTCTTGGAAAATAATAAAGCGATGTTGCCGTTTTTTGACCATTACATTTTTTTTAAATTATTTTTTTTTATTATAACGACGCCTACTTTTAGAAAAAAATTGCATAAGGATTTTTTGTTTAAACTGCTTATTCTATTAGACCACTATTTTCGAGTTTACAAAATATCGAAAGAGACAATAATCACCCGTTAAATTTTGTACACATTAGGGGTAAAAACTGAAAAGAAATTAGTGAATTTATGAACAATAATCAAGTGACCAGGTGAAGATCCAATATACGGAAATATAATGGGTGAATAAAAAAAAAGTTTGTTCATATTTATCAATTATTTGTGATCAAATAAAGTATTAAACTAAATCAAATAGATAATAACCTTAAAAGTTGAGAAAATATTAACTATCCCATAGAAAGAATTATTTGTACCTTTTTGAATTGAGTTTTTACATTCCTATAATATTAGTTTATGCAACAAGTGTGGATATGATGGCCATATCGCACGCGGATGAAGTAGCTTTGTCAAAAAGGCACTAGTATCCAACTTCGATATTATTGTTTCTATTTTATTAAAAGAAACATCATTAGATTTGTATATTAAACGAGTAAAGAAAAATCATGCACAGAAGCTTTGTCAAAAGAGCACGAGCATCTACATTCATTACTCAAAGTGTATCGCGGTAATACGGTTTTTATTATAACCGTATGATAAAAATTAATAATTTTAAAGACAGACAACTGAAATTAAATTTTATTTTTGCTTTCCGGCTTCATATGCAATTGAGCATAAAAGATAATTTAGTTTGGTAAAAGAAATAATATTTATTAATAAAGAACTTTTACTTTAGATAATTATATTCTCAGGAAAGTGTGTCAGTCAATATGGTAATTAATACTCTTGTGTCGTCTTGTTCCTTTATTTCAACTTTAGGTTGTGGGCGAAAAAGGTAGGAACTTTGGATTATAATTTTTTCTTTAAACAATTTGTATGTTATTTTATTTTTAACTACATTATATTTAACTCATTTTTGCCACATTTACCGTTTTCCTCAATATTAACAATATTTCATAATTTTATAGTTACATTTGAAATTTTCATTTTGCCAAATTTGGTCATTAAATATGCAATCTAGGTTATGTTTTAAAATTTATTACAAAATAAATCTACTTTCATTATATTATATAATATATAGGTCGTATCACTTAAATTTACGACTTAAATTTTCAGATAATCCGGAAATAATAATAGGACTTTTAATTACCCGTAACAGGACCACCGTTTTAAATGATCCATGTAAAACGTTGCTAATAATCCAAATGTAAATATGCAAATATTATTAAAACTAAATCGGATACAGAATTTTTGTGTTAAAATATCTTAAGTTTTATATTTTCACAATGTTATGTCGATGGAAAACAATTTCAAGCAGCATCGCATTGACGAGAAGATAATTAATAATATATTATACACCAACGTCGAGAAGTAATTTTTCTCAGCCCAGCATTTCTCCAACTGTCACCTGTCAAAAATGTCAAAATTTGAAACTTTAACATTAAATATCTGAAAGAGTATTCGTGGATACTCGTCGGGAAGTTTTGGGGCGACATAACCCAAATTTACACCAAGCAAATTTATTAATGAAGAAAATACAATAGAGCTTCCTGGCTTAATTATGCCATGTTTCACAATCTTTAAAAAAACGATTGCCTGGATTTTCTAAGAGTTAAACTCTACTTGGGTACTGTCATCCCAAGCTAAAACTTCTTCCAGGTCTTTATTAAGATATAAAACTTCTTATTATCTGCAAAAATGTGTAATGACAGCTGACATTCAAGGAAAAGGAGGACACTATGACATATTTTCCCCAAATTGACACCAAGCAAATTTATTGATGAAGAAAATACAATCGAGCTTCCTAGCTTAATTATGCCATGTTTCACAATCTTTAAAAAAAACGGTTGCCTGGATTTTCTAAGAGTTAAACTCTACTTGGGTACTGTCATCCCAAGCTAAAACTTCTTCCAGGTCTTTATTAAGATATAAAACTTCTTATTATCTGCAAAAATGTGTAATGACAGCTGACACGAGTATACTGTCATAGACAAAGCTATAGGTGGCATTTTTTGTTTTCATCAGCAAGTCATTAATATAAAAGAGGAAAAGTGTAGGCCTCAAAAGGGACACCTGTGGAACGCCGGCGTTGATAGTAAAACTGTCGATTGCAGATTGCAAAGAACAAGGTTGGTGGATAAATTTCACTGGAATATTATGCAGAAAATAAAACTAATTCATATTTCTTTTAAAATTAGTATTAATCTTTCAGTTCATACTAATGTCGATTATTGTATATTTTAATATTTTATAATCTAAAAATAGATTTAAAATCAACATAATATTATTCCGTCTTCCTCTCAGACTTCATTCTGTCTACTTGGAATACTTGCATAAGCGACTGTTGCTATGCAAGCTTATCTTTCTTTCATATTATCCCATCATTATAAGAGACACAAAATATAGATATGTTTCTTCCCGCTACGATACTTAATTCAAGGCTATTTACATACTACGTCACATGTCTCCTACCAATAAAAAACCACCAACCATACTCTCCGTTAAAATTCAGAGCACACACAATCTCTCGCATCCAGATAGTGAACCAATTCAGTCATGCATTTAATAGAGCAAAAAAGTTTCTTCTAATAAGTAAAATGGTGCGTAATTAACCGCACCCAAAAAGGTTTCTGATTTTTCATAATAAAAAATGTAAATAGTTTTTACAGTGAGTGAAGTGATTTAAATATTCATGTTTCGTTTTCATAATTTAACTTAATGATTTTTGCTCTTCATGTTTCGTACTTGAAAAAATGGAATAAAAATTACAATCCTATTTTAAATACTACTTTTATTTTAACATTAATATTGTTTTAACTTCTACCTAAGAAGTTTGGTCCTTCGAAATATGGAATTTATTTCATCACGTTCGCAGTCTAGTATTCTTTTAACAGTTATGAATACTAATATTCATAATTCTTTCAGTTGACTTTTTCTGTCGATGTGGTTGCAATAGTACCAGCACTTCTTGCAAGCAGTAAAAATGCTAAATTCTGACTGACTGCCTCAGTTACTGACCAAACGTATTTTAAACATATGGAAGTGGCAATGTTCTATTTTTGATAACACCTTGTATACACCAATGTTTTCCTGTAGTAAAATAAGTGTGAAAAGAAATTATTTTGAAAATTTGAACGATTTTGTAAAAAAAATTTTACCCAATGCCAAATTGCACGTTTTCATCAAGATATAGATTACTAAAATTGTCCAAAACTGATTAAATAATTTGTGTTTATCACTATGTTAATCTTTTGATATTTTCTAATATATTTTTTTCTTTTGTTTTAGGTAAGTGAAATGAAGCTTTATTGGTTGATAAGAAACTGCATCAAATAGTACTAAGGTAAATAAGTACATTATTCTGTATATGATTAAAGATATTCTTCAGATCTGCCTACATTTAGTTTATCACCTCAGATTGGTCAACACAATTTTAGTATAGGTTTATCGAAGAACTCAAGATGGGAAGGGGTTACTAAATAGTCGTGTATATAACTACATCCTAAAAGATCTATCGTAATGCAATATTAAACGTTACCTATTAAATTGTTACATATTTACAGCCTTATTCATAAAAACTTACTAACCTCTTACAACAACCAACCAAAAATTATTATTCATAAACATATATATTAGCGTTACAAACCTCTTATAAAGGCTTTGTAACTTTGTAAAATTTACAACAGGCTGTTCCCTACTTTAACCGTATTTTAACCTAACTTTTTCAAATAACTTGTCGTTTTATTCATTTTTATTTTGAAATCGTTTAATTTAGTTATCAATATAGATGCAACTAATTTGATAAATGTAATTAATTTAATTCCTGTTCGTCGGAGTAAAAACTATAAAACAAATTGACCTATGTGAGACATTGAATTTAAAAGGAAGTATAGATTCAATAAAGACCCGATAAGGCATATATCGTGGAATTGGTGAGTGAAGATCTAGTTGTTCATAGTAGGGGTCGTGGAACTTCACCAGAATTGCAAGGGCTCACTGCATTATGCTGTTGGAACAGAAAGGTGGTAATAAAAAATTTAAATAGCTTTCAGTATGTAATAATTTACAAAATTTAAGGTACAAGACAATGCTGGGGATCTACATGGTCTTAGCTAACCCTAGGTCAGCAGAATATGTACAAAAGTGGCTAGAGCACAAATTCATTCGGCAACCACAACGCGATGTCTTCTGCTTGGCAGTTCGGTAGAGCTGGTGGAGCGCCTCCTCCAGTCCGAAAAATGTTACGCTATTGAACCGCTTTCTCCTTTTTCACCTGCATTTTTTGCATACCCCATTATGTTTTTAGTTGGACAATTGTGCGTTTTATTCCCGTACACCAATTAAAATTGAAAATAAGGCACAAATTGTGTAATTCAAAAACCTAATACAATAACTACAAACAAAATTTAGAAAATTATTTGTATAAATTCACCTGTTGTGAATGTCTTCCCATGCACTCACTTTCTTTTTATTGGTGTTTGTTTATGTATTTTTATTTTCAATTATTGTTACTCTTTCCCTCAATAAATCTTATAAAAGATGCTAGAAGATTCAAAATATAAAAGTATAAACAAACACAAGTGAAAAATGACATTGTTGCCGTAATTTCGATATTTTCGAAAATTTAAATCAACCAAAATAAATTTCTATATAGCGATAATTATATATTACAGTATATATCGTATACGTAGCGGGAAAGTAAAAATACTTGAAAGATTAATATTATTTTTGGAGTTTTTAATGATTTTGAATCAATTGCCATTGTCCGTTTGTCTCTATCTCTCACCGTTCTCGAGTTGAATCAGGCTAACAGACGGACGGACGGATAAGATTTTTTTTTCTTCGAAAACTCTAAATATGTTACACATTGTAGTGAATTTACATAAGGTGAACTTAATATGAAATCACATTTATACATACCTTATCTTCATCAAATCAATTTCGCCCCCTTTTCTTCGAAATACTTTGCAAATTGTCCACTTGCGTTACCAAAAATCTTGGAAAAACGTTTGAATTGTGACGTTTGATGAGGTCATAGACAAATAATTAAAAAAAAAAACATGAAAAATACACTTTTTCATATTTATCTCTGGATTTAGTCGGCAGAAGATTCAGAGAAATATTTTTAGCAAAATCTGCTACATCTGGAGGTGTGCTTGAAAATTCACATTCACTCTCACTCTCCATTTTTCGAATAGCTTTTTCATAAACTAAAAATGAAATAATGACGTTTCAATAATTTCATAGTCTACTTTGCACAAAATAGTAAGTAGGCACTTAAATTTGCAATCACTATTGCATATAGGTGTACCTAGGTGTATCTAGGTGTACCTTCTGACTGTTTAATTTTTACTAGATAAATTTTATAAAATGAAGTTTAATTTCGTTCGAAATATCTTCAAATATTAATATTTCAACTAAAATATTCAGACTGCCCTACATTTTGTTTTAATATAACTATTATTTACTACCTTTCTTTAGTTTATTGTAAATGAAAACAGGCGAGCGGAAAAGTACGCGCTAGAGCGACAATAATGTCAAATTATTACAGATCACGGAAAACATCAACTTTGCGGTTAGATTTGAGTGTGCAAAAGCCTACTTTGGGTAGTGATCGTAGGAAAAATATTTTTATGAATAAGACTGTAAAAGTATATCTAGAAGAAATTAGGAGTAAAGGTAGGAAGTAATAATCAAAAACAACTTTTGAGACTGGAAAAACATCTAAAAAATCCTATGATTTTGCGATCAAGTCTAGATTGGTAAAACCGGACGTTTAGTACAAGTTGCATGAGATCAGGTTTGTAGTCTTATCGCTTTACTTATATTTATCAAATTTCTGGATACATAATTTTTCAATAAGGGCGAGTCAATGTTGAAATGGAAAATAAACTACGAAATTCTATTTTCATTTATATATGCCATTATGTATGTAATATAATAACGTTTTAATGTAAGTCGCGTGCAGGTTCGATGGCACAGATCCAAGTGATCCAATTTTGAATGACTCTAGCTTAATTGCAATGGTATTGGTTATGTTATCTTTAAAGGCTTGGATCAATTGTGGGTTATTTTCATATACCTGCGACTTCATAAAACCCCACATGAAAAAGTCTAGCGGGGTGAAATCTTGGTGGCCAATTCACATCCCCTCTGCAAAAGATATCTGTATCCTCAAATCATTTAGCAGTATATCTATCATGGTGTCCGCTTTGTGGAACGTAGCACCGTTCTGTTGGAACCACATATCGTCCATATCGTTCAATCGGTTATCATCGTTCTGTGATGCTCTCTAGTTCAATTACCCAAAATTAACATAACCACCCATCCAAAAATGCGCCTAGTCTCTATAAACGATTTTTTCAGTCAACTTAGGGTTCTTAGGATCCTCTTCCGAACGCTCCGTACAAATAACATTGATTATGGTCGTTAACTTCGATCTCCTCTTCCAAACGGTCCGTACAAATAACATTGATTATGGTCGTTAACTTCGATCTCCTGTGAAACATAAGTGTGTATTTTTAGGCACACCATGGTTTCGCCTTCCTACCTTACGGCATTAGGCATGATTGCTATCCGCTATCTAGGAGAGCCGATGTCAAGGGAACCCCTAACCAACTCCTCACACCAAAAATCAGCGAGGAGAGATTACTCCGTGGGATATGGCTGCATTCATTCACCCGGTACTCTGTAATAGTGCCGTTCGTGATATATCTGTATTAATCGATGCTAAGTTCTTATTTAGTGTTAATCTGACTCTTTGCCTATATCTGGTAGGTTTCATCTTTATATGACATGTTCTTGATTTTCTTGTTTCATATTACATTTGCACAAAGTTTCTGATTCTCTAAGATTAAATCTTTCATAATAAGTTTTGAGGTAACCGTGTCCTGTTAGTAATTGGATTGCCTTGTAATTCAGGACTTTAGTTTTTGTATTAACTCTTGATATATGATTGTAAGTCTTTCTGCCGGTTTTACCCCTATCCCAGATACTTTGCTAGAGTTTAGACATCTCTTCGTTTTTAAATTTTTTGAGGGTTTTTTGTCGTTGTAACTGAAATCAAATGTTACCTTTCTGTGGGCTGCGTCAGCGTTTCCGTGGGCTCTTTTCATGTCCTGATGTTCGCGTGGCAGATACTGTATCACTAGTTCAATATTCGCCCTTCTTGTCTTGTCTGTAATGCTTTGGATGTCAACTGTGATGTTGTTTCTTGTGTATTTCTTCGTTAATATTTGGACTGCGTTTTTGGAGTCTGTATATAGGGTGTCCCAGAATAAAGGGGACAAACTTCGGCGGTAGAATATTTACTTAATTTTAAGACCCAAAGTATTTTTGAACTCATTCTCTAAATTAAGTATTAACGAAGTTACAGGGCGTTAAATTTTCAGAAAGAAATAACATTTTTTTGTATAACTCCGAAACGGCTCATTATTTTTTTATAAATTTTTTTGTGTGGGTCTATATTAATTATTCTAATTTTACAGTAATAATTACCTGTTTGTGTCTTGAACCATAGACGTACGATAGATAGGGGTCCAACATGTGTGGCCCCCAATTTTTACGCCACTGGAAATATTTTGGTTTTGACATATTTTTCTAAATTCTATATCTTTCTAGTATACGAAGTGCATAAGGTTTGTTATGTAAATTTTTAAGAATTTTTGAGATATCTAACATTAAATAGGTCAAAGTTCAGTAATTGTAATAAAAGTTATTGTTTTTTAACGAACATTAACATTTTTCTTGGGCATGTACTGCCTACGTGCTCCAGTTATTATTGTGTTTAATTTTTATATTTGTTTCTTGGCTTTGTATTCAGTATTTCTTAAAATTTATAAAAAGCAGTAATTTTCATTACTAAACAATAATAACAATATCTTATAATTACTGAACTTTTACCTATTTAATGTGAGATTTCTCAAAAACTGTAGAAAATTTACGTACCAAACATTATGTACTTTGTGAACTAGAAAGGTATAGAATTTAGAAAAATATATCAAAACCAAAATTTCTTCAGTGGCGTAAAAATTAGGGGATACACATGTTGGATCCCTATCTACCGTACGTCTATGGTTCAAGATGCATACAGGTAATTATTACTCAATACTAGACTAATTAATATAGTCCTACACAAAAAATTTCTTTAAAAAATATAAAGCCATTTTGAAGTTATACAAAAAAATGTTATTTTTTTCTGAAAATTTAACATCCTGTAACTTCGTTAATAACCATTTACAGAATGGGTTCATACAGACTTTTCTTCTTAAAATTAAGTAAATATTCTATCACTGAAGTTTGTCCCCTTTATTCTGGGACACACTGTATATTGGTTCTTTTGCCCGTCAGTTAGTTTTCTTTGTCTATTACGCTTTCCGCTGTCGTTCTTATGGCTAGTAGTTCGGCATTGTTTATGTTCGTTTTCGTATCTATTTTTAGTTGTTAATCTATGTGGTTGTTACGTGTTAGATCTTTATAGCAAATGTCTATTGTTGTGTTTTCTTCTTTAATTCTAGCGTCTGAGTAAATTTCCCATTTTTGTTCTAGTTCCGATAGGGATTTTCCTGCGATGACAAGCATTTGGTCATCGACGAAGGCTTGCACGAGATCTGTGTTATATTTGTGTTATTTTCTGGTGCTATTATTGAACCAGTCCTCCATGATCAGTAGCCGTAAGGCTGGGCCTAGGCTTGAGCCTTGCGGGAAACCTCTTTTATTCTGTTTTCTGATATCTACCGTGGTTATGCTTCTGTCTACTAAAAAGTCTTTGCAGATTTTATATATATTCTTTGGTACTCCTTTTTCTCTCAGCATTTGTAGTATGGTAGGTGTCCAGGCCGTATTGGATAAACTAGACATGTCCAGAGTGATGGCCAATGTGTGAAGTTTATTTTCCTTATTATTCTTAATAGTATTAATGGCTTTTTGTATGGCATTTAGGGTAGAATACCCTTCCTAAAGCCACCCAGGTTGGTGTTAATTTTTGCTTTGGATTCTAGGTGGCTATGATTTTATCCATAATTTTCCATAGAGTGAGTAATAGGCAGATAGGCCTTTTGCTGCCGTTCTTTTTTGGTTTGCATTTTTCCAGATTTTTGGAAAGACTCCTTCATCGAGGCATTTATTGAAGAGTTCTACTAATATTTCCGGGTTGGCATTATTTCTATCAACTCTTTTGGTAGTTTATCATTAGCTGTTGCTTTGCCCCTTTTCATTTTTCCTAGAGTATTTTCTATTTCCTCCCTTGTTATGCATGTGTCTACTTCGGTGGTGTTATAAGTTGTGAGATCTATTTGTCTGGTAATTGTATGTATTTGTTCTTCCTCTTCGATATTGTCCGCCGGAAAGTAGAAATCATTGGAGGTATTTTATTGTTTCCTTTTTATCCTTCGTATATGAGCCATCCAGTTTTTTATTGAATTCATTATCCTGGAATCTTGTGTTTTGAACTTTATGATTCTGTTTTAGCTTTTTTTATGTCATTTGTATATTCCCTCCGTTGCTCGCGATATTCGTTCAGTTTGGTAATTCTGTCTATGTTTTTTATTGCCGTTTGATATCCCCTTCTCAGTTTGTTGCATTTGGCTCGTTATTGGTTGAGATGCTCTGTCCACCATATTTGACGGTTTCTTTATTGTCTTTCTTTATTGTTTTTAAACATGATTTCACGATGTGTATGTTGTATCGTACCTTATATTTTTCTTTATTTGTGCTTTATGTGAGATATTGATGTTAAATATTATATACTGATGATCGCTTAGTGTCTCTTCGTTGTCTGAGACGCGCCAGTTTTGGATGTTAATGTCTTTCGTTAGGGTAATGTCGACCCAGCTTTTACCTCTTGTGTTTATAAAGATCGGGGGGCTGTTATGACTATTTGCGAAGGTTAAGTTGTTTGTTGTAGCCCAATTATACAGGTCTATGCCCCGGTCATCGGTTATTTTGCCTCTCCAGCATGTGTTTTTTGCATTTAGGTCTCCTGATATTATCTTGCCGTGTTTTATGTATATTAATTATTGATGTTTGTTTTTAGTTTAATTCCATTTTTATCGTAGCTATATTTTGGTCTGTGATTTCCTTGACTATGGTGCATATGTTTGCCAGATGGTTTTTGACTAATGTAATAAATTTGTCTTTACTACTATAGTTTCATGCAGAAACTCAGAGGTAGTTTCATGCCGTGGTAGGGTTCTTGAATTGTAATTATGTCATAGTTTTCTACTGTTATTTTCTTTATCAGTTGTTCTGTGGTCTGTCTGCCTCTACCTGCATTAAATTGGAAGATTTTTATGATCATGAGTAGTTAATAGTCTGTTTGGATTCGAGGGCTTTCCTCGTGTAGATAGGGCAACTGTTATCTCTTGCTTGATCTTGTCTGGGTTGTAATTTTGCACGTTTGCAGTTTGCTCATTCGATTTCGTTGCTTGTGCAAGTTCTAGCGTCGTGCTCTTTGCCGCATTTATAACACGTCTTGGCAGTATTTGACCGAATAGCCAAACCTGAAACAGTTTAAACACAGTTGTAAGGGTTTTTGTTCTTCTACAGTCAGTCTGGTGAGGTCAAAGTACAGGCAGCCTTTTTTTAAATATTTTTTAATATTTCCGCTGGTCCTTGTATGATTACGTTCTCTTTGAACGCATTCCTACAAGTTCTTAACCCTATTCTGTTATGGTCTGTTAACAGTCCTTCGCCGTATAGATCGTCGTTTTCGTCGTTGATGTTTTTTAGAATTTGTTCTTCTGTAGTGCCTTTTTGTATGCCTGTTATAACGAAAGCAGGTATAGTGTTTATTTTAGTGCCGTCTTTTGCTTTTAGTTCATTTGTGCTATTTTACTAAGCAAATTTCTTTGCTCGTCCCTTGTTTTAGTATTGACTATGATAGAAGTCTTTGTTCTTTTCACTCTATTGCCCTCAATCTCCTTTCCTTTGTCTACTTTTTTCAGGTGCATCATTCTTTTAATTTTATTACTGTGTCAAAGGTTTTTATTGTTTTCTTAGGTGTTTTCCATGGTTCTGGGATTGGTTTGGACGTAGTTGGTGCTGCGGCTAATTATTGGGCATATGTTTTAATTGGTGGAATCATGGGCTTTATTAATACTGGAGATGCCAACATTACATTTGCGTTGCTTGGGCTTGTTGCGTTTGGACTTATTGCATTTGATGATGACGCCTGTGTCGGTATTGTTAGTGGTGCTAATAGCTGTTGTGGTTTGTTTATTTTTTTCGTGTTATCTTTTGGTTTATTCTCTATGTTTGCCAGTTTTTTATCTAAGAGTCTAGTGAGCCTATTCTCCATCTCTTCCATTTGATTTTTTGCTGGTGTTTGCTTTGTTTTCATATTGTATGTACACTTCTTCCATTAATTTTGTTTTATCTACTTCTTGGACAAATAATATGCTTGAGTATTGGATTTGAGTAGCTAGTATTTTCTAGGACTCTCTTCTGGTCCTGTTTTCCAAAATGTATCTTGCCTCTTGATTCCGGGGATGTTCTAATAACCGATGTCTATTTCTTTTAGCAGCCATTTGGTGCTACTTGATATTGCTTGAATCATATTCTTGAGGTCATTGGTGCTGCTTGGACCTGCTTCAGTGTTGGTTCATTTTGTTTGGTGAATACCGAAAAGACTGCGGACCTCAGTTTCATCGAATTTCATTTGTCTTTTAAGAGCATTGATGTCCCCTGAGGATAAGGCTCTTTGCCTTTCTGGTATTCCGATTGTGCTTTTATTTGTTATTTCGTTTGCTTCTGCCATGTTATTATTTTATTTAATTGTGATGGTTCAAAGAAATTTAAATTTACAAAAGAAGCGCCTTAAGGCGCCTAAATTTTAAGCGTGCTATGAGAGAGTCTGTATTTGCACTGGTAGTTTATAGTGTTTGCGCTTTAGTGTTCTATTATAAGGAAGGTAGTTCTTAAATGAAATAAGCGATAGTGTTTCTTTATAGTCTTTCGTGGGGGTTAAAAGAATTAAAATCTATGCTAGACAAATCGGCCTAGCGCTTCTAGAGCCGATAGAGTATTCTCCTGGATTAGTGGGATCTTGTACGGGTAAAGGCCCAAGTCCCGAAGCAAATTTCGCTCTCTGTCTGTCTATCAAAGGTGGAGTTCTTGCGCACGGAGAGGAATTGATTGCACACTTTCACGAGTCGCAGCAATGTTCTCTAACAATCTGGCGTTCTTCTGACTTACAGGTGTTAACTGATTGTTTAGCGAACCGGTCGTCTCTAAATTGGTTACCAAATAATGGAGAGTCGACTTTGAGTAGATACCGCGTTTGTCGTAAGATGGGCGGAACGTGCTCAATGTTTGCAATCATTTTGATAATAAAGTTTTATCGTCATGTAATTTGCCATGGTGATTTGGCATCAGTGACTGAAAATAAAGTACAGATTATATGGACGCTAATAAAGCAAAATGGTCGCCGCAGGATGCCAACATCGATCCGCCCCAATTGAAAAAACCTCTGTTATGTTCTGTAGAAATATAAATAAATTCAAAGGTTCATTTAAATTTTCTGTAATTGATTAATAGTTTTACGTAAAACTGTCGCTTTATATGTCCTATACGGTATTTGCGTAACATCAGTTAATATTTTTCAGCTAATTAATTAATTTATGATTTATTATATTCTTTAAACGAACAAACCCATATTCATGCTGAACAATCAAACAAACATTTTAATTTTTAACTACATGAAGCTAAATTCTACGAACAATTATCATAAATCAAGAATTAGACAAAAGACGCCTCCTACTCCATGTTCAGACAATATGGATTCAACGAAGGACTTATTATTAATTTTCTTGGATATAAGCGACTTAGGTACTTACGTTTAATTGACTCTTGTAATTGAGAGAATTATATACTCCATTCAGCTTACTAAGAACCGGGAATAATTTTTGTAGACTTGACAGATACTTCATGTCAGCTTAAAAATTTTACGAATAATTCATAAAAATAATATTCGCAGGTTATATCCCGAGAACTGCAAATTTAACCGGATAAACTGCGGCTAGCTTTTTTTGAAAAATTTTTCTTCCAAAAAGGTTTGAGACTGAATAACCCACCATTAAAAGCCCGAGACCGAAGGTCGAGGGCTTTTTAGGTGGATTATTCAGTCGAAAACAGTTGCTTCAAAGCACAATTTTGAAAAAAATTGACAAGCCGCAGTTTATGGGGTTAAATGTACAGATCGAGGGGTATATGTTAAGATTATTTCCCAAATTGGGAATGTAGTATTTACATTTTATCTTTATTGTTTATTAATATGCATATTTGTCAAAGCTAGACGTCGTTTAATCGCGATTAAACGACGTCTAGGGAAATAATCTATGGAAATGTCGAAATATATTCGTTAGTATTAAAGATATAAAAAAAGTTAAAAACTAAATACAACAATATTTATGTATCATATTGATCACAGGCAAAAAAGGGATCACTCTTTTAATGCTTAAAGCTACTAGCATAACCACGACACGTGACCATAAAATTGGAGATTATTGGCTTATTATTAAAATTAAGATTAATTAATGAATTTGGTCTTGAATAATAATTTAAATTTTGACATTGGAAATAAGTTATTAAAAATAATTACTAATTATTACAACATGTTAAAATATTACCCCAGAAAGTAATTCACTTTTTCATACAAGTTAACTACCCTGTATGTATTTATGAGAAACAGTGAAGTCGGTATTAAGATAATTTAATAAATGTAATAACAAAATTATATTTGAAATATAATATAGAGAAATACACCATGATAGATAATTAAACGTACACGTATTTATAATTTGATTGCCACCACATGGAGTGGAATAATTGTGATTAACGGTGATTGGGTTACAAGAGGATTAACTATGGGTTATAAAAGATTAATTATTCCTGATATATCCATAATGTGTAGGCAATAAAATGCTAATCAATATTTTATGTATTTGTAAATTTTTATTTCCATGAATCGCGGAAATTAAAATAAAGATACAAAAGTGCATATTTTGATTTGCCAAGAAACGTTTTAATAGAAAACTAGAACGCTGACGACTCAATTCGATATTAAAAAGAAATTTAAGAAACTGCTGGGGCTTCTTTATTAAATGTGATCGAAAAATATTATTTCTTAAATAAAATCAAATACTGTTGCTGGTTTTGTATTGGATCTTTCAATAGCAATATTTGTCACGAAATGCTTTCAGTTATGTAATCAAATAATATATTAAATTGTGGAGAAGGAAAAAAAATAGTATACGAATATCAGTTGTCTTGGAAAATAATGTTCTAAGGCGAAAAACTTATAACCCAATTAGTAAAAATAAAAATAATTACTATTTTTTATTATTTAATTGATTAGTATATTAGTTAAAAAAATATAATAAAACGTACAGAAATATAATTTAGTTAACCTTGCAGATCTCGCATCTGATTTTAGAACACCAGAACACGCGTGATTATTAATTAAAAATGCAACATAAAAATATATAACTTAAAGGCAAAATATTATCAATAAAAGTCAACTTTATTAATATAATAATTTCGAAGCAGTTGGCCACACATACTTCGCTTTCGCTTGCTCTAAACGCACAAGCTTGACATTTAAAGCAATAATATCATAATGGTCGATATTTTTTTACTATCACAAAACCTACATCTTCCACATGTATCATTTGTTATTTCCCTTTCGTGGGAATCAGCCTCAAATCATCAAGTAACTAAAAACTATTTCTCTATCGTAACGGCCGGTACAGACACGACTTGTAGGCTGGCATGGTGTGATCAGATTGACGGTTCCGGTTCGGTATAACTTGGCTTCGCTCTCTTCAACTTTCAGCTTGACCTATCTCTAA
Source organism: Neocrepidodera transversa (assembly GCA_963243735.1). Lineage (NCBI taxonomy): Eukaryota > Metazoa > Arthropoda > Insecta > Coleoptera > Chrysomelidae > Neocrepidodera > Neocrepidodera transversa. Next base: position 27,288,331 of record OY725340.1, on the reverse strand, counting down.
AGGTTGCTGAAGTGAACGGACGGGGACTGCCACTAGAACGCGGACTGCCACTGCAACTGCTGACAACGGATTGAATCATCCTACTCCATATGTCGGGCGGAGGTTTAGCTAGTACGACTGACCGATTCAAAGCTTATGTTATTTCCCGTTATACTGCGGCTTGAGAGTCCGCGCACGAGTTCTGTAGGTTCAATAATCAAAATAATTAGGAATTAAATGAAAATTCAAATAAAATGAATTATATAATACTGAAAATAATTATTTAATAACGCTTGATATATTTTTAATAACGAATAAAAACATTACATGATACTGTTTTCGTTTCTCGAACGCAAAAGATCGTTTCTTTATTTTCTGCATCGAATATCGTATTCATTTTTCAATTCTTTTTACGAACTAAGAATTGTGTTTTTATTTCTTAGCCCATTTTCATCAAATTTTCATTTGCTTTTAATTATTCACCTTTTTCACATTTTTCTTGTTCTTCCTTGTATTGTAAAATTATATTATTATTCTTTACGATTGCGATTTTTTTTGTTTCTTCAATTCTTTAGTATTGTTTTATTTATTTAATTGTAGTTAGTAATGTTAAAAAATAACATTTAAAAGAATTCTACAAGAGGTAAATACGAATAGTAGATCTATTCCAACGTTTTCAACAAGAAAATTTCCCACTTTTATGCAAATTAATCTTGCTTGTGCGAGCTCTCATCCAGAGTATATTCTAGCGTGACCAGTCGTCATCTCCACTGACCGAACGGAACGTGTTCCGAGGACTTGGTTCCTAATTCGAGATATATTCACGAACTCTTATTTTCGATCCTTGCATAATGGAAAAGGAGCAGCCGAGCACGAAGAACTCTACACTGGCATAAAGGACGAAACATGTAATAATTATTATGAAACACGACCCATGCCATGCCAACTTCAATTTTCAATTAATTTTTCGCTGCATGCGATTTTAATATTATTAAACCGATGCTTGTTAGGTTTATATTAAAGGATAGTTTTAATAATACCTACGTTTTATATATAAAAAATAAACACTATATTTCCTCCACGTAGCAATACACTAGAAAGTCCACGTTAGTTCTACCGCCACTATAGGGAATTCAACGTGTTAGAGAGAGAGAGAGAGAGAGGTATAGGAAATTCAGCGTGTCAGAAAGACACTATGACGTCACTAGAGAGTTATAAATATCACCTGATGTATCTGACAGACCTCAAGTCCAGACCAGACGTATCTCACAGACATGAACACCAGACCAGACGTATCTGAGACACCCGATGTCCAGATCCATCATAGTTCAAAGTTCGCGTTTTTTCTTCACGCAGGCATCGTCGCCATCTTCTCTGTACTGATAATGTACTCTCCAATGGTGTGACCAACCATAGTCACATGATTTTGGTTGACACTTGACAGTCACCTGTTGTATATTTGTGTTATTTTCATATATATTATACGATATAAGTTATAGTTTATATAGTTATTTTATTTTCGCCATGGCTATACCCAATAATTATTTATTTATAATTTGTTAGTATTATTTGTTTATCTTAAGTTATTCATAGAGTAAAAGAGACGTGGTTTATGACGTCAAAAAATAACAGGTTCTATTTGACTGTAGTAACTTGCATTTTATGTTCGACTTTAATCGTGCTTAATTTTACAAATTTGCAAGTTTTTGTTATTATTTTCTGGACATACTCAGATCAAGAAATATGTTTAATAACAAAACCAAACGTTATAGAACTAAATAGTGATCATTTTATCTATTTCTCAATAGTGCGTGCGCTGGTGCCACTTTTAGCACAATTGTGCTATATTTGACAACCCTGAAAAACAGTACGGGCAAAATGACGTCAAGGTTAAATTTCTGTGCCTAAAAAGATCAAACAGACCGCCTGAGAGTCGCCATACTGAGAGAATATATGTACTGTATTTAGACCCTTCTGCCCTATCAGCATCCTATATGCTGAATTTCAAATACTTCTCTCTCTAACATGTTGAATTCCCTATAGTAGCGGTAGAACTAACGTAGACTATCTACTCAATACCAATGCTAATATTCAAAAATAACTGAAAATACACTCTTAGTGAGACAACACGCTGGGTACTTCTATATGAAAATACTAAATTATAAATTCAATAAAATATCACTGTTTATTGAAAACGTATCCAATTCTTTCAATTTGTCTTTACTGCCTCACTTCACTCACACCCATATCCCTATTCTAGTTAAGTTTCCAATTCCATCAGAGCGTAGCTCTAAAATTCCTTGATTAAAAATTCCTCGGTCGACAGTAAACACATACACTCTGCACACTTCATCGATTAAATTCGTTCATTCGAACGGAAAATTTGCATCTGCCCACGACCAGAGGTCATTCCAGAATTCTTGTGCTTCTCAAACACCGTTAAATCGCTCGAACGCGTTTAATAACACGATTGAGCTCCTTCAAATTTCTACAAAAATATATTTCAAGACGTCTGAGGTAATTTATGTAGAAGTTTATTGTTTACTACTATCTATGAAAGGATTTAAATTTACGTAAATTAAATAAAAATGTATCGAAGCTTAAGCCTGAGACTATATACAAAAGAATTATTTTTAATGGCCTATTTAAAACTGTATACTTGGGCGTATATATAAGTACTTGACGAGTTCCAAGTTTATGAATAACAAGAAAACAGGATGTGGAGCATGACACATTATTGTTCACGTATATCACGGATTTGTTGAAAATGTTTTACTGATTTTTGAAGCTAAAAGAAAACCGAGACTATGCGTAATTTTTTGATTTATTGGTGCATGTAGTTTAGTAATAGATTCCTAAAATAGACGTACTGACATATATTAAATATGTACCATCGCATTCGACATTTGAAAGTAATTTTGAGTACAATTTTAAGTTTTGGGGTCCGTTTGTACCCCTGCCTGGCGCCGTTGTTTGTAAAAATGTAACAAAGTTACTTTATTTCCGTAATAATTAAAATATAGAAATAAAATCGAGCACGGCACTGGAGTAGAATTAACTTAAAATTATGGAAATCTGAGATGCTTCGAGTATAAGGCCATTCGTACCAGTTGTAAACCCCGCCGAAAGATTGAGTCACTCGTGTATTTGTTTTTCATACCTAGCCGACTTTATGGTATACGGCAGACGGAGTTGATCAAATTAGCTGCAGTGGCAGCCACAGTCCGTTCACTTCAGCGGCCTTTAGAGATAGGTAAAGCGAAAAACAAGTCCAATTTGACCGCAACCTGGAGCCGTCAGTCCGATCACACCATGCTAGCCAAGCCAGCACTGAAAAAAATGTGGTTCATAATATCAATGAACTCCATACATTGACACACAATTCATTGGGACCATGTATTTTTTAATGAATATTATGAAAATTTTGAAAGCATTTTTTTAATAACCGATTAACAGATTCATCGATATTATGAACTTGTATTTCTTACTTTCAATAAACCTTATTAATTGTATCAATTAATTTTTTCATTGCGCCAATGAACTTATACGTTGTGATAATCAAATCAGTTATTGTCAAAATGAAACTATTAAATTTGAAATATACATAATATTAATGAATAGTTTTATTAGTCAATAACAGAATATATTATTTCATAGAATAATTTTAATTGAAACATTGTACCTTACATCAGTCACTACATGGTGTACATTGTACCAATGAATAAGTTTAATTGATCAATTACCCCGTTCGTTGAGCCAATGCACTTTCTATATTGATGATATGAACAAATGGAGTATTTAAAAAGGGATGCCCGTGGCTCATCGCTCCCCGACTAGAGATTTAATCTTTTATAGATGTACGTGCAGGTAATTGCTGACGTAATTTTTTTCTATTTAGCATTTAGCAGAAACGGTAATGTGATTTGTTTAGTGTAAAGCTGGCGCCAGACGATGCAACCAACGTTTGACTTAAATATTGGTCTAAAATAAATACGTCCAAAAAAATATTACATATTATTTTATTGAATTACATCCTGCTAATGATTTCTTGTTAATATTTGAGTACATGTTAATTAATTTAATTCAATTTTAACAATTTAAAATATAATATTTTATTTCTACATAAATATTTGACCATCACAATTACTAACAATGGTTAAATTATAACTTTACATGATTAGCGGACTTGCGCACTTAATTGAATCCTATTCGGAATGAAACAACATTTATAATGTAGTGAGTATAGGTTTTTGTAAAAAAATCGATAACAAAGACATGTACTCTTATAGAACATGCCATTGTTTACTTCCCGCTCAGCTGACAGTTTTACGTCACCGACACTTGGCTTAAGATACCATCAATCTACGGAATCGTGTAGCAGTCTATCAAGTGTCTTCTAACTGTACGGTCCAGTGAAAAAAAAACCCTTTGAAACGGGTCAAAAGACCGACAACAGCCCGAACATGCTCCAACACGAACGTTGGACGCTTGACATTGGACACTCGTAGTTCGAGCAATGGCCAAACGATACGTCCAACATTGGAAGATGTTGGTAGAGCTATATTAATTTGAGATGAGTACATTTAGTTTTGGCCACGCCCCAGTTGGCGCAGCACGTCATAAACTTTGTGGACCTTATTTTATGGCGCTAAGTTCAAATCTGCTGAGGTAGGGGTATCTGATATTTTAGCAGTGGCGTGTGTACATTAATAAAATATTTTAAATTGAAAATACTTTAAAATAACAAGTAGCATTTAAAATTTTAACTATTTGTTAGTTAAATTGCTGTTAAACTTTAAAGTAATAAAACCACTAAAAGTTTAAATAAATAATTTATATTTCATTAAAATGTTTATAATTTTAACTGTTTTCATCACTATCTTCGAAGTCCGAAAGGTCGGAATCCCACTCATCGGATTTTGAATATATGCATCATCATATTTTGCGGAATGGTCCACCACGTTTGCCCATTCTTCCGACGTTAGGCTTTCAAATTTTTTTCTTACTAACTTTTCAACATCATCCAACTTAAATGTTGTATTATGTTGACCCACCCAATTTTTTACCGTGGCCCATATTTTTTCGATGGTATTTAGTTCAGGGTGATACGGAGGCAACCGTAATACTTTGTGACCATTTTCTTCAAGAAGATCATCTAAAAGAAAATTCGGCGGGGGTCTGTGAGCTTTAATTAATGTGTACAGTTCTGGTTTGGTCATTTTTGCATCATACGGAATATGGTTTTTAATGAATCTTCTTTAGCCTCGTTTTTCATAAAGTTTAACAGGCGTGAAATTATTTCCTTCGCTTGGCTTTGAAGAACTTGGCCCTTTCTGCCTAATAATTTTTTTGTTCCATTTCGAACAACAAGCTAAAAATTTAGGTTTCATTAGCATTTTTGAAAATATCGTAAAAATAGGATACAAATTATATAAAGGCTCAGAAGGGATTTAAAATATTCTAGAATGTACGGTTTCGTCTGAGATTCTTATTTAGTTGTATTTAAATGTACTTACCAAAATACACACAAAATGAATTAAATTAAAGTTTATATTGATAGACACATAAATCGAAGCACAAAAACACAAGAAAACTCAAAATAGCTATATAAATGCAACAAGTACAAATAAGTAACACAAATTGGTTTCTGCACATTATGACGAAATGTACTCATCTCAAAATAATCGAGCTCTAGCATCGTCTGGCGCCGGCTTTAAAACTGTTTAAGTTGACGGAGATGAGACCTTGTGGTACTAGGATGAATGTGCTACTTATACAGTTATACTTATACACTAATACAGTTTATTAATACAATACAATAAATAGGTAAGTACCATTTTAAATGTTAAAATAAATGAAAATCTATAGACAGTGACTTAATGGCACAATACTGGACTTTATCTTATGATGTGTTACGGTGCAGTATCGTATGGTACTGTCTTTGCGTTTAGTTAACTAAATTTGACCATTTTGCTGTAAAATCTAAGTTTATTTCTGAACAGAACTGCTTGCACAATTATTATTCCATCTTACGTTTTTCATAATGTATATTACCTGTAAAGAATTTTTAATTTTACTAATGAATAGATTTAAACAACAATTTTTAATTTTAATTTTTTTGCCATAATAAATTAAAGCTGGTCATACGATCACTCCAACTAAATAGAAATTATTTTTTTTATAGATAGTCGGAATGAATCTGTCCACCCACGGATACGTTATCGCAATAAATAAAATAATAAAAAAAGGATAGAGAAAAACGAATGACCGCCAAATTTACCATAAAAGATTCATAGGGGTCTTTCCTTTACATTTCAAAATCGGTTCAAGAATGTGAAAACCATATAGACTTTCAAAGGGCGTAAACTTTCATTTTAGTAGTAAAAAATGATATAAACAATTATGTGTATTTTTATGGCATTAAAATATTCAGCAATTTTTTATGGGCAGTGGATATTTGTTTCAAGAGTTTTATGTTTTTAAATTAGATTTTTCATAACAATGTATAATATATTCTATAAACTTCAAATCTCATTCTCGTCATGTACAGATCCTTCAGCCCAGAATAATAGTTATAGCACAGATTTATTTTATAATAAAAAACTGGTAAAAGGAATAATCTCTGCGCGATTTTTCAAGACTACGGCCCGTTTCCGTCAGAGGAAGAAAGTCCGATTCGAAAAAATCGGAATTTTTCCCATAATTTTTTTTTCAATCTTTTTTTCAACGAGCCGGTTGCGATATGGATATCAATCAACGCATCTTGACTTACACAACACCTTAATAGAAATCAGTATTGACAAATTTGCTTTCCTTATCGAGATATCTCGAATAGAAGTTTCACTTAGTAGGCGGGACCGGGATTCTCGGACCCGAAATTGCTCATCTTCTGATAGAGCCTTTCTTTTTTGAATAAACACCGATTTCCGAAAGTATTTTCCGGATCGGCCGTACCGTTCTCGAGTTATCGTGCGCACAGACATCAACACATCGACACAGACAGACTTTTTTTTTCGCGGAAAATCAATTTTTTCCACGTTTTAAGTCATTTGGAGCAAAAAAAAATTTTGAGATTTTTGCACGATTTCAATACTACGGTTTGCCATACTTCACCAAAGGAGAAGTATTGGCGGGCCGTAGTAATTCTAAATTAACGGTTGTTTTTGTGAATCTTCAGAGTTAAAGAATACATTGAGTGTCGGTAATTTATTGCTGAAGACCTTGTCAAAACTCCGATTAGCTTTACCAAAGATCAACTTTTGTTCAAAGCTTATAGTTATGAGTTATTTCTTTTGGAGTATTGATTTAACTAGATGTTTTATGTCAAAATTAAATTATTATTGAAAATAAGCACGTAGGCTAGCGAATAGTTTCAAAGACACTCTGTTTTAAAAATAACTAATAAATTATATTTCATAAGTCAATATACAAAGCACATTGTTTTCATGTATCCAATATATTAGATCAATGAACGAAGTACATTGATTTATATAAAACATGCAATGTAAGTCTTACATAAAAATAATTAAATCGGTACATCAGTTCAATGAACGGAGTACATTGGTTTAATATGAATATATTATATTGGTGCAATGACAGTTATTGTCTACATGATTTATTGGCTCAATGAAATTTTCATTGGTCAATCAATAAATTCATTATTCAATGATGTGTACTAATTGTCCCAATGAATTCTTACCTGTGCTATCCGTTACACACCTTTCATCCTGATTTAATAAAGGATTTATTTACTTCATTCCTTTTTTTTGTTTTAACATCCCAGCAGCAAATACCCAGGTAACTCAACCCAGTAGGACAAGTAATGATCGCCATTCTTGATACCATACGACCCTTGGAGTATTCTTTCTCCATTGAAGCTGCCCCTGCAGTGGCTTTCACACTATAAACGGAAGGTGGCGCCCGAGACAATCCAAAACTTCTTAGCAAATTTCGGGGATTCCCTGATACATAATACCATTTACGTACATCTGATAGAGTGCGTTTAGTTGTTGGATGTTTTTTGGTGTAGTACAGAACTGTTAATTGTAAAATATGGATGCGTAAAAAAGCCAATTACAAATGAAGAATTAGAGCACTGGCTTAAAAATGATGATCCAGAATTTGATGATATTATCAATATGGCCAAAAGAAATGACCTGGATGAAGATATTTTGTTAGATAAAGATGAGCAAAGAACTGTTCCCTAATCTTGGAAATGTAATAAAATATATTGTAATAGTATGTCATGTTTTGTATAAAAATTAAGTATTGTAGACATTGAAAATACATATCAAACGAATTCTTGAAAACAATACAACCGAAATCCAATTTATTTTAAATTAAGTTGATCTTATATCTAATAGTATTTGGAATGAAAAAGAAACGATGATTTTAAACTTATCAATTTATTTAACCTTTATGTGACTGGGAAAAAAAACACCTTCTTACGACGGCGTAGGTACCTGGGTACCTACTGTATAATAATTTGGAATATAAACGCAAAATACCTGTTTTTATCAAAAAACTCCATATATGTATTTATAGGTACACAATACGTGATTTATGAATTTCTAACTTATCTGTATTTGACAAAATAAGACTTTGTTTAAATGGCAACAGCGCAGCGACATCAACTGAATTTATTCCTAGTTACAGGTCAGTTGCATGTTTGAGTTTGTCGAATAAACAACTGCGGGTGATTAAGCGTATTTGTTAAATTTTGTTTTAGAATGTCTGATAGTAAGGCTGGTTCAAGCCAAGCCAATATTGCGAAACCAAGATGGCGAAATAAAAGGTAAGAAATAAGACGATTCTTTGATTTTAGTAGTGTATGAATAATGAAAACTGTCATGTTATTTTGCTTACCTGTGGTCTATGTGTGTAGGAGCCGCAGTGGAGTGGAAGTTTTTTTTTATCTTACAAAGAAACAAGAAGAATAATTATACTAATAAAGGTAATTCGAAATATGTTATTTCAGGCTGACCTCTGCAGAATTACGAGAAGCAGTAGAACATTCGTCTGATGAAGAGCCATTTGTTGCGTCCGATGAAGACGAATATATTCCACAATTGTTATCAGGTGGAGAATCCGAGGAATCTGATATAGAAAAGGAGCCTGTAGTGGAGCAAGAATATACTGATTCCGATGAAAACGTTGACGAAGAAGAAGCGCCTACAAAAACAACTTGGGCTGGCAAGGATGGCACTCAGTGGAGTGACACATCATCAATACAAAGGCAAACAATAGGTCGTAATATTCTGCACGAAAAAAGTGGCGCATCATCCTTTAGTCGTTCATACACGGCTCGAGAAATTTTCAAGTCTATTATATCTCCAGAAATGTGTACCTTAATTCTAAGGCATTCTAACAAAAAAGGTAGAAAAGTAACGGACGAATGGAACCGAAAATTGGCAGATAAATATCCACCTCCCAACACACCAAGCCCGAAAGTATTCATTCCATTTACTGAAGTAGAATTAGATGTATTTTTAGGAGTTCTTATTGCTGCTGGCGTACACAGGTCTAATAGGGAACACGTATCTGAAATGTGGAAACTAGAGTCCTTACCTCTATTTCGAGCGGCCATGTCTCGAGATCGGTTCAAAATGTTTCTCAGATTTATTCGCTTTGATGATCAGAACACACGTGCCGAACGTGCCAAAAATGATAAAGCTGCCCCAATTCGAGATATTTGGACTATGCTAAATTCAAATTTGGCAAAGAACTACAAGCCAAAAGAATGTATAACAGTAGACGAACAATTGTTTCCTTACAGGGGACATACTAAATTTACCCAATACATTCCATCGAAACCCGCAAAATATGGAATAAAAATTTTTTGGGCTTGCGATACGGCAAATGCTTATCCTTTACAAGGTCAACTATACACTGGAAAACCATTAGATGGTGAACGACAGGTAAATGTCGGTGAGCGTACAGTTTTGGATCTAGTGGCAAAGTATAAGGGTTCGGGAAGAAATGTAACAACGGATAATTTTTTTACAAGTCTGCAATTGGCCCGTACTTTGAATTCATGGAAGATGACTTTGGTAGGGACTCTCAGGAAAAATAAGGCATTTTTACCACCAAATATGCAGGCATCTAAAGACAGGCCTATATACTCAACCATTTTCGCATTCAACAAAGATGCAACAATATGTTTCTATGTTCCAAAGAAAAACAAATCTGTTATTCTTTTATCAACGATGCACACTACAGGCCAAGTAGATGATACTACCGTGGCGAAGCCTGAAATAATAAAATATTATAATCAAACAAAAGGAGGCGTTGACACCATGGATAAGATGCTAGGCGAGTATACAGTAAAACGTAGAACAAATCGTTGGCCATTGGCATTTTTTTTCAACACAATAGATGTTGGTGGCTTGGCTTCTTATTGTATTTACAAGAAACACAATCCAAATTTTAGAGCAACTGATCAACGTCGAAAATTTCTAAAAGATCTTGCTCATGACATGTGCTTGCCCGCTATACAAATGCGATCCCTTATTCCAAAAGTTGTTGGTAATTATTTCACACGTCAGTCGCTAGAAATGGTTCTTGGTCGACAAATAATCGAGCCCATTGTTACTCCAGCCGGAGAACAACCAAGACGGGATGCTTCTGGGCGTGTTATGGTTGTTGGTAGCTGCCAAATTTGTCGAGAATTAAAGCTCAAACAAAGGAAGACTCGTAAAGCGTGTAAATCCTGCTGTAAGCCAGTTTGTAATGAACACTCTGTAGATCAAACTATATGTAAAAAATGTTGCCAAAAAACCAACTGACCTTATATGTAAGATTTTTTTGTTTTTTTGTTACCATTTATATAAATAAATATATGCAGATAAACTTCGCGTTTTCATTCTGGCTATAAAAAATATCTATTTGCATTTAAAACTGATAGAGGTACCCAGGTACCTACACCGTCATTTCTGGGTGAAAAAACTTTGGACCTTATTTATTTCTAAAATAGCGTAAAAATATTATTTCTATTGTAACATTGTGTAGAAAAAACCTAGATTAGAAATGTCACGAAATCACACACTTCAACGAATTTAAACAAAAAAAGTATTTATATCTAAAATCTGAATAGGTACCCGGGTACCTATTCAGTCACATAAAGGTTAAACATAAGATGAACAACAAACTAAAGAAAACGAAAATAAATATAATGTTAATAACAATGGTTAATAACAACTTTAATAACAACTTTAATCAAAAAGAAGTTTTGATTGTCAAAAATTTTTGAACTGACATTTATTAAAAATGAGAGATATTAAAGACCAATTAATTTAGAAAGAAGAGAACAAATTATTAAGGAGATAGTAGGCAGGTTTTTTGGGAAGTTTTTTGTTTGACGGTTCTGGAGAAGAGATTGTTGATCTGTCAATGAAAGAGAAAAAATTATTTAATTCTTTTGTGGAAAGAAAACTAGTTAAAACGATTTACCTGTATTTATTATTTACTCACACACATATCCTTTTGGCAGTCCACGAGAATTTGTAAGTCAAATTTTTGATTTATATTTATTTATACGGATGACCAGTTAGAGTAATGGCGGTCATCATCTGCCGTTCAATTCCATCAAATTGAGTTCTAACTAATCGCACCGGACACGACGAATTTGAGGTGATGATCTGAAAATAAAAACAATAAGATCTTATATACCAACTATTTTTATTATTTAGTTATAAAAATGAAATAGTACTTACATGTTTTAGACATAGTTTGTTCATATTTACTTTAATTCATGCTGCTTTGGCGTCAATATTAGGTCAGGTATTCTGTAATTTGGTTTTATATTGTTTTTTTCCATGTTTAATCGTTTATTTTCATATGGAGAAGTTTTATTTAAAATTTTATAACAAAATTATATTTAGTGATTCGTTCTATTGTAACAAATAATGTGTTTTAAAATCGTTTCGATTGATTTTCTTCCAGTAAAATTGTTAAAAAGATATCTACTATTTAATTAGTGAGATAGCTATCAAAGAGTTGAGACTTCAAAAGAGGTTCGAACATCATTATACCCTGAGATATATTCGTTTGTTCGAATAGAGGCGACCACACTTAAAATACATCTAGCACATTGATATAGAAGTTAAAATAAAAGAGTTTTATTTGGAACATATTTTTTTAAAGAAATCAACTTGTAAATTGATTAAAAAAAAAGGATAAAATAATAAAACAATATAAATAAATTTAATACAATTTGACAAGCAATATATAAAATTAAAAATATTTGGATGAAATTGATAAAATGAAATATTAAATCAGGTATGAAACGATTTTTTGGAAGTGGCGGATTCTGCTTTCTTCTCGCAGCAAATGGTTTTCTAATTCTATCGATGTATACTATATTAAGTTCAACTGCAAAGGTTTTTCTTTAATTTGATATAATCCTTTTTGAACTACCTGCAATTTGTGACAGAATTCACCCACAAATAATCCTCTACTTAATCGGTAGGTAGCACAGTTCCATGTTTCCCAAAAATAGCTCTAAAGAAATCTATAAGGGTTTTAAATAATTGATTTAAAAAAAAATATAAAACTTGAGGTAGATATTTAAAATAAAATAAGTGATAATAAAATAAAAACTTACAATGTGGGGTAAATTAATGATAAACAGAGTTAGATATTTAAATATGTAGATGATCAGATAAAAATAGGTAATGGCAGAGATCAGATGTGCACGATGTTTCATAGGTAAACTAGACATGATTTTTAATGGGAGTTTAACTTAGCGGAACAGAAAAAAAGCGTATCATAAAATAATAGTTACTAAATTTAATTAAAAAATTAAACACTAAATAATTTTGATGAATATATTTCGTTTAAGTGGCAAAGTGATAAATAAATAAATTTGCGTTTCGCTCATTTCTTATTTTATGTTTTATTCCAAAAATAAATTTTTTTCGATAATTTCTGAGTGTCATGATAAATGAACAGCTCTAAATATGTAGATATAGTCATATCAGTCGAAGGTAATTCAATTAAACAAAAATTAATAATAAGAAATAAAGCTTTCTACGATAATAATATTATTAATAATATTCTTTTTTAATGACACACTTGAAAAAAAAAACAAAATGAACATACATATTACAAAAAATACATGTCGAACACAAATAACATCAGTGACAAAAAATATACTGATCGTTTCAAAATATTGGAAAGAAATAATCTAAGAACCATATTCTATCTAGTGAAAATAGCAGATAATAAGTACAAGTTTAAGTCTAGAAAATTAAACAGCAAAGGTCAAAATGGTTCGTTCATGTATAAAGTGCAAAAAAATTTAAAACAAACAAAAAGTAAAAGTAGATTGGATCTAAAATCGAGAGTGGAACAGGGGCTGGAATATATTCACAGCAGAGGTAGATGCCATAGGTTTATCTCTAAGGGAGAGCATTGATAAGGGCTATATAGGGAAAACAATTCTGATTTATTCCGATAATCAGGCATCCCTATAAGCCCTAGCATGCGAAAAAATCAAAACTTATCTGGCAAACCAAAATAAGATAACACTTAAATGGGTTCCTGATCACAAGTGGATAACAGGCAACAAGGAAGCAGACGCTCTGGCAAGAAAAGCTTCAGCGATCAAATTTACAGGCCCCGAGCTGGTGTTTGACATTCCAAAATCCTCAGTACGACTCTGTCTCACTGGGTGGGCCGCTAAAGAACGTCAGTCAAGTTGCAATTTCGTGCCGGGTAAAAAAACAGTAAACTCATTGTCAAAACAAAAACATCAAAAGCACTGTCTAACGGTATTCTGCAGCTAAGCAGAAACCAAATAAGGCATGCCTCAGGACTAATAACTGGACATTGCCATCTTAGGAAACTGCTTCATAAAATGAGCATTTACAAAGACGAACTCATCTGTATATTATGTAATGAAGAGGAGAAAACTGCCTCTCATATTATACTAGAGTGTCAAGCACTTATACGCTGGTGGTACAACCTCCTGTGGACACAAAACTTACAGGAGGCCTTCCCCAGAGAAAATCTGGTGAAGAGGCTGCTAAACCTGACAAAGGTAAAAAACCTTTTCATCTGATAAGAACGATATAATTTGCATAACAGAATAGGTCTTAAGTCTGCAGTAGTGATGCCTAAACCTCAGCCAGTAACATTGGTCAAATCAATCAATTAAGACCAACATTAACCACCTAACAGAGGATCTTAAAAATCAGAATTCATAACTATAAGAATAAAACAAAAAACGGAACATAGTGGAGGGAAATAAAAAAATCGCTTGTGTCGCCCCAAAAGTTTCCCGACGAGTATCCACGAATACTTTTTCAAATATTTAATGTTAAAGTTTCAAATTTTGACATTTTTTGTTTTTGACAGGTGACAGTTTGAGAAATAATTTTAATGACTGTTTTGAGTAGAGTTTTTCAAGTGCTTTCAAATGACATATTGCATGTCCAATTCCATGACATATTGCATATGTCATTTTTTCATAGTGACACTTTAGTTTGACAGATATTGTACAAAAACTAATGGGTTCTTCCGACGGGTAACCCAAACCCCTGTACCAAATTTCAGCTCAATCGGATTAAACGTGTGGCCTCTATCGTGGAAGAATACACACAGATAGGCAGACAGACAGAGAGAATTCCATCTGGAAATTTTCTTAATCGTCTCAGGTGACCCGAAAATGGATATTTCCGTTTTTATCTCCATTTTTTTTACCTCATTCACAATACATTCCCTTCTAGGTGATAGGTCGGGAAAGTAAAAGTATAAGGAAACATACATGGACTATTATATATTAAAAATATATAGCCCACAATAACGTCAAAATGTATGTATACATCTAAACAGACGAACAGATTTAACGTTAAAAGCATATTCCATCTTGCTAATTGAATAAGTAACACTGAAATCCTTATTCCGGCAAACTTGTGCTAACTGTCAGTAGATAGAACGTCCTTTAACTTTAAAGACTCAATAAGTAAAGGCAATGACGTTTAGAATAAAACTTTACAAGTTGATTTCTTATGCAATTGTCACAATCTAAACGTCATTGTCATTAGTTATAGAACCGTTAAAGTTAAAGAACGTTCTATCTACTGACAATAAGTGTAACGCTTAAAGTGGATACATTAGTTCTTGAAAGTCGTTCACCTGAATTGACTGTAATTGTTTTAATTAAAGGCTATTAATCCTTCATTTTCGATCGTAACTAAATGTGCTTTCGCATACGAGAATTTGGATTACACTTAAGATGATGTGAGAGAGATATTTATTTGAAATTTAATATTATTAGTTTTCTATTAATATTGTTTGATCAATAAATCTTTCATTAAAGATAATAGCCTAAATATAATTTGTGTCTTGTTCAACTCCTTTTTTTTATTAATTGACAGGAGTTTTTGAGGACTTTTTTTTATATAAAATTATTAGCATGACGTGGATTCACAAATACAGTCTTTTTCCATAGTTATAGAACTTTTTGACCCTAAACCCAAAACCAATATTCTAAACTAAACTTGCGAAACTCGAAGGGAAACGTACCAAGTCTTGCGAATCTAATTTCAATAAAACGTACAAATTCCCGTCTACCACATAAAACATGATTCCATCAAAGCATTCGTGTCGTTATTTACGTTTTCCATTTGGTAAGCGAACGATATATTTAAGGATATTCAGATTTTCAAATGAAATGAACCCCCCCGGAATAAAATACCCAAAAGCACGCAAAGTGTCTGTCGAAACACGAATTAAATGAAATAATTTTGGTTTGTAAATACAATCTTAATGTAGGATTTAATTAAATTACCTTTTGTCTACAATATAAATTCAACCGTTTTATCAAAAGATTACCTACATAAAGAGAACAATATCAAACAGTGAGAAACAGAAGAATATTTATGTTTTAAATATAAGTTAGTAGTAGAAATAAAAATATAGAACTCTAGATTTGCTATCGAATAAATCGATCAGACTTTTAAAAATGTTCTATTAAAATCTTGTAAGAAAGTAATTCTAATTTGTCTAAAAAAATAGTAGATTATGTTTATTTCAGTTTATTTATTTATAAAGTTTAGTATAATTTTAGATATGTACAGCGACTTGTTATGGTTAAAAAGCCATTTTCATGCTCATAATATAATACCAGGTGTCCCAGAAGTCTCTGAGACATTTTAGCTTTAGCTTTTAGTTTTCTCTGAACAATTTTTTGTTACAAAACCTTTTATTTTTTGGTATAAATTTTAATTACCAAATTTTTCTATTTATTTCAAATATCGTCGTTTTTTTTAATGAACCATCCTGTATATTTTAATTCTACGTTAAAAAAAACTCTTCTCTTTTCCAAAAATTTTCAATTTGTTGTAGTTTAATTGAAAAATGAACGAGTTATTTGGTTTTGGTTTTGATTTTTGAGGATAGGCATCTACATAGCTTTTTACAGGTGTTAACTTAAATATTCCGACAAAAGATTTTGTGCGGGGTATTTATGAAATCTTTACCTTCAAAATACAAAAAAAGGGGTATGATACTTATAAAAAATCGATATATTTGCAAATAAAAAAGACTGTTTTTTTTAATACCCAGCATGAAAACTTATTAATGAATTCGTCAATAACCTAAATTTCATATTTTTTAAAAATACTCGATTCAAGCTTCGCTGACCATTTTGATAACTGATAATCATTTTATCAATCCCTAATCACCTCCTGATAATGCTAACGTAGTTAGCAAAACGTACGTCTGGTGAGTAGATAAGCTATGACAGTTTGAGCACACTTCTTATCTACTTTACGTTTTGAGGTCAACTTAATCCATTTATACCATTTTTAGCATGATGTCTGTCTGTGTGTGTCTATGTGTGTGTGTGTGTGTCTGTGGGTGTGTGTGTCTATGGGTGTGTGTCTGTGTGTGTGTGTCTGCGTGAGTGTGAAAACGATAGCATCTAAACAGCTGAACCGATTTAGATAAAATTTTATATACATATTTTGGGTAGCAGGAAACGACCTGTATAGTTTTTGGTGTTAATCGGACAGCCGGAAGTGACAGTTGCTATAAGTGATGACGTCATTACTAAACAAGATGGCAATAAAGTTTTACACATAGATTTTTTATACGTTATAGTTTAATTTCGAATGATTAAAATTTTCAAAAACTTTTGCCATTGTTGCCAGATTTATTAAAAATTAATTTTTTTTCATATTTTTCTTAAATAACCAAAATAATGGATTCTTATGAAAAATTACAGGATATGAAAGTTGTAGAGCATTTCTACACATTTTGTCATTACCCTTTTATTGAATTACTCATAGTTTAGATGCCAGAGGGCGTGAAAAAAATATAGACATTTGCGACTTTTTTAGATTTTGAGACCAAATTATGGATTTTTATTAAAAATTACGTACAATCAAAATTTTAGCACATAAAATTTTGTACAAATTTTGTCTTAATTTTTTTTTCGAGTTCCGCATAGTTTCGCTGCTAGTTTTTATTTTAATTTTTAAACAATTTTTAGCTTTATTAAATTATTATATTGAAGTTAAATTTTAATATCAAAAATTTTAAACAAATATCTTTAAATTTATAATAATTAATTTTATAATTATAATTTTTTTAAAAATTTTATTGCAAAAATTGTGAAATTTTTTAAAAATTGGCA
Organism: Neocrepidodera transversa; assembly: GCA_963243735.1. Classification (NCBI taxonomy): domain Eukaryota; kingdom Metazoa; phylum Arthropoda; class Insecta; order Coleoptera; family Chrysomelidae; genus Neocrepidodera; species Neocrepidodera transversa. The sequence continues at coordinate 27,270,714 of OY725340.1, read as the reverse complement.
AGAAACATTTAAAATTATATTACGATTTTAAACTAAATTGAATAACTTCTAAAATATTAAAGTTATTAAAATCGCATTTTCACCATTCGAAAGATAACATAAAACTCTAAATTCAGAATATATTTTCGAATTTAACATTGTAATTCTTAGAAACAAAATAAAGAAAAAATTTATTTTTTTTCCTTTTGTTTTATCGAAAATGGTAAATTAAATGAAAAAAGTAAATAATACATCCAAAAGGTATCAAAAAATACATTACGTGTGAAATATTTTTTAATTTTAAAATAATACTTGTAGAAATTATACAAATTTATAAAAAGTAAAAAAAAAAATTTTAGAATAAATTAAATTTTTTTTAATTATTGTAAACTAATTTTATCAATGTTCATTGATGCAAAAAAATTAAAATAATCGATTAAACAATTAGTTTACTAGGAGTGTTCGGAAAGTTGGGTGGAATAACCCCCCATTTTTTAATTGTAGTTTTCTTGAGCGTAAAGATATTCTTTAATATTGTTGAAACTTGCTGAATACAAAAAAGAAATCTAAAAATAAATTGGTTAATAAAAACCACATCTTTCTCTCTATCGCTTTTAAGTTCGGATATATTTCTAGTTGAAATGGGTCATATACTTCTGGGACACCCGGTATACGTTTAAAAATTAATAATAAAGGGCCATCAAAAGAAGCTAAACCAAATATAGTAGAAAATATAAGTTTATCCTACATTTCTGCTGAAAAAAAATGCAAATTATTAATTTAATTATTAAACAAGTCAAAATATATCTCGTATTATAAAACAAAATATGCTTTATCTTGCAAATCACGTTTCATAAAATAAAACCAAAAATCAAAAACGAAAAAAAAAATGTCCAAAATAGACAGTCAGCAATTCTTTTATAGTAGCTCAAGAAGTAAAGATAAATAAAAAGGCAGTCTACTTGGGACGTCGGTCGAAAACGGTCCCGGTGGTCCTCAGACCCTTCGGAAAATGAGTGATTTTTTAACTTTAGAACTATAGTCAGGAAAATTAAATTAAATATTTGCATTGCTACTAACAAGAGATAGCGAGCATAAAGCCTAGTGCCTTGCAGACTCGGCTCAGAAAAAAATTCAAAATAAATAGAACATTAATAAAAATAGCTGCTACGAAGAGAGCTATTTCTGGTTTTAGAACCTTTGGAATATATCCATTAAATGCAGATAAATTCACTTAAGATGATATTGCACATGCAAATCAAATAACACCGTTAGTAGTTGAGGCCGTTTCTGAATTACCATCCCAAAATTCGCCTTCTACACCAAATTTTGACAGACCTTCAACACCCAATACTTTGCCTTTTACTTCACACACGTCGCCAGTAAATCAGGATGAAGTTGATCTATTGCAACAAGATCTTTTTACATCGGGAAACTAGTTTTTAAGCTTCGCTCCTATTCCACAAAGGAAATCAAATCCGGTCAAATCTATGATAAACAGTACTTTGAAATACTAACATCGACACATATGAAAGAACAATTAAGAAAGTTGATACTATAAAAAAAAATTAACAGGCCAAGAAAGGGCAGACAACAGTATCAAAAATAAGAGGTTTGTAAGAAGAAAGAGAAAGTTGTCGAAAACTTGTGGCGACTCTGACAGAGAAACAGTTTTATTTGCAACGATGATGAGCTAGACGATTCTGAAAATTTTGATAATGTGGTACGAAGGGAAACGCCTAATGAAGTATGTAGTATGAGTTCAGTCGTTATAAAGAACTGTGGTAACGATGCGTCGGCTGTTCGAGTTGAAATCATGCGGATGTACTAGTACTGACCGAGCCTTAGACCATTTCCTAGTAGACATGCCTTATATACATATTTGTACACAATGTTTTGAAGTCGATAAATCTTATGTCTTTCTCATGACATATCTCATGGTGTGGTAGTATCCGGTGTGTGCGTCGAAGTGTTTACAAACATCAATGGAAGTGGTGAACGCCTATGGAACTTACTACAAGTATCATTTACAATTTAAATAACTCAATAACACTTTATAAAATGACTCGGCCATTTATTAAACCCTCGATGAGTTACTTGCGACACTGTTTGTTTACGTGTTTGTATACAAACAAACTCACATATCACAACATGCTGTGCTTAGATATTGACTTCAAGAGAAGGATGGAAAATTGATGTCTCATAGTAAATGGTCTAAGGACCAAGCAGATGGATATCTTTGTGATTAGTGCACCATTTAGATTTAGTCTATTTAGTATTAACTCTACTTGGACACTTATTTCAGTAAAAATGTTAATAAACACGTTATAAATAATTCTTAACAACTATTTTTCTTCCCATCCATTTTTTCTAAATACATTACGAGTAATGCGCTTAATTTCTCACCCTCTACATTCAATTACCCCGTTGAGTGAGGAATTGTGCGCTTTGTATTCGTTCTGGTTGTTGTAGTTGTATTTGGTTCTATAAATAATTAACAAAATATGCTTCTATTTGATGATTGTATATAGTATCTTCTTTATATTTACAAAAAGCAATATCGTACGAGCACAGTAGCACATCTCGATTAAGTACGCACAAGTCCCTCACTTACCCTTATATTAACATAAACAGTAGGTACCCTTGAAGTTTTTTATTATGTACAATTATACTTTTTTGGATGTGTATTTTGTAACTTGTATGGAATTGAAAAAATGGCGTAAAAATATGTTTTGCACAAGAATTAACATTTTGTAATAATGGAATGTTTAACAGACACAACAGTCATTATTAGTTAATCAGAAAACTCTCATATGACTACACTTTGTGGATTTTAAAAAAGATCGACTTTTAAAGTGTTTTATGCATGATTTCAGCAATATTAATTTATGGCATACTAGATTACTATTGTGCTTTTATTGCTAAGTTACCAACTACAACTTTATGCACGCACGGGCATAAAGTGAACTTTATGGCCCGCGCGGGTATAAAATGCACGTTATGTCCCCCAAAGTGTACGTTAAGATCCATGCGGGCATAAACACAAAAGACAGTTTTTGTTTAACGTATTAATAATATTTATTAATAAAATTACACATTATGAAATAAAATTAATATGTAAAAAATAATTGTTGTATTATTCAAATTAAATAAAACGTTTAGATTTTTTAAAATATTTATATTGAAGATGCAATAACGAACTAGTATGACATAAATGTTTGTATGTTCCGCGTGTATAAATAAAAGTGTATCCCTCGGGCGAATTACAAACCCACGAGCCAGAGGCCCTCGAGTTTGTAAGATCGTCGCCCTCAGGGCATACAGATCTATTTGGTACATAAATAACTATTGTTTGAATTATATTCCTAAGGTTTACATATGGAAATTAAACAGAGACATATATTTAGGAAAGTTGAGTACTTATGTTCATTTTAAATATTTTAAAAAGTTATATATTTTTATTTTTCGATTTATTCAATTAAAATTAATAATTCTCGTGTAATTGCAAATTATACCCTCCTTATCAATGAAAATAATATGTATTATATTTCTTATAACTAGTTTGTCTTATCCCTATCTAATAGAAAAAATAAGCACCATGTAATTAATATTTTACTATTTAAATACATGGCAGTTGTACAATCACCATTTTAAAATTTCTGAATAACATGAAGCTTATTATATTGTTGCTGTCTAGTTGCTCGTTGGTGGTAAGTAAAAAACTGTTTTTTCTACAACCCTTTTCAAAAAGACGTCATTTTGTAATAGAATACCTTCAGCGAAAACTTGATTTCCGTCACAAGTGAGAGAAATTCTCATAACGTTAACTTTCGTCTCTAGTGACGAAAGTTAAATTTATATTTTCAATAATTTTCGGCCCTCGTATCTACTGTTTTGATGAATTTAAATTATTAATAAACAAAGACTGGAATCATTTCTATAATTAGAATGCATCTTTTTTACTTTTGTTTAAAAAGTGAAATAGAACCGTAAGAATACCGTGAAATTTAAAAACAGTTTATATCTAGTTGCCTGATTCCATTATAGTTTGACGTTCCTCGTAATAAAAAATCTGATGTGGCCAGCACATGACTTCTCGCAATTTCTGAATCAAAAATTCACACGTTCACACAAAAAAGTATGAAAAAAATTGACTTTTTTGTAAATCTGGCAACAATGGCAAAAGTTTTGAAAATTTTAATGATACGAAAATAAACTATAATGTATGCAAAATATATGTATAAAACTTTGCCATTTTGTATAGTAATGACGTCATCACTCATAGCAACTGCCACTTTCGGTTGTTCGATTGATATCAAAATCTAATCAGATCTAATCTAGGGTATAGGTTCATATTAGAAAAATAACCTGACGATAGCCGTAATATCAAAGACTTATTAGTACAATTTTGTAGCCTATTTAAGATACAATAAAACTTTCCTTTCTATTTTTATATAAAAATTCTATGGGCAAAAAACTAAAAATAACATTTATTTTTGCATTCATTTCGTAAAACAAAATTATTTTGATAAAATATTTGTCGCTCAATATATCTTCAAATATCCGCTCCTGCATCTTTCTCCTTGCCTATCAAGGACTTATGTTCTCCGAAAACGCCCATCAATTTTTTTATATTTTACAATGAATGAATTAAATCACATTAAAATTATAACCTTACATCGACATTTTTATTTTATTTACATTTTCAAATGTGTAAGAGCTGATGACGTGCAGGGCTGATACCTGGCTATGCTAAGACTCATCACTAAAAGAATTTCTTGCCTTAGAGGAAGACCGTTACTCGAAGGGTTCACGAGCCCTTGGACTATAACTATTTTTACCAAAATAATTTTAGGACAATATTAAAATACAAATGACTTGAATTTTTATTAATATTTTCACATTTCTAGATTTGTTGGAATGAACAATACCACAAAAAGTTAGAAAAAGTCACAAAAGAATGCCAAAAAGACTATGTCACTCAAGCATCTGAAACATGGTTAAAACACGAACTTCTTGATGACTTAGAAGGTGAAGGTTCACACATATTTTGCAGACTTAAAAAAAAGGGAAGCATTAAAGAAAACGGAGATATCGATAAAGAAGGAATGGAGAAAGATCTGACCAGTAGTATCGATGATCCTGCTAAAGTAAAAATTATTGTAGAAAAATGTTCAACAAGAAAGCCAGGAACGTCTCCTGAAAAAAGTGCTATCGATAATTTTAGATGTGTGCTAGAGACATACGATACTTTGTAAAATGTTTTGATAAAAATAACAACTTTCAAAATTATTTTTGTATATATTTATAATCTTTGCACAAATGACATTAGTTTTTAGAGAACACATATAAATGATTTAATACTTTATTACTAATTCTGATATTAACAATAGCACGAAACTTGTCAAATAAGTTTACAAAAGTTTTAAAAAGTAAAAGATACACCAACAAGTTACCATGAGTTTGGCCTGGTTGGACAATGTTGGGCTCCGATTTTGTCCCAGTGAAGAAGGGAGTAGGTCGAACTTGATTTAATTGGGGGTAATATAGTAACCACAAGGGTGTAATAAATGCGATGACTTTTCACCTAGTATAGGTCTTCTTGCCATTGTCTTTTCAGTCTTCTGTTGATCAAGGGTTGGGTTACAAGGTCATGTATTAGCTGGTTATCGTGTCCCGATATGCACTCTCTGTATTTGATGGCTTGTTTGTTGATCACTTCGTTGATGAAGGGTACGTCAAGGTCATCGTTGAGAGTTTGGTTAGATACGAACCATGGGGCGTTGGTTATTGTAAGTAGCATCTTGGACTGGAACTTTTTTGTAAGATTTTTGTATTAGAGGGTTTGATATAACCCCACAATTCTACTCCGTATGTCCAAATAGGTTTTCGTATAGTTTTGTATATTATTAATTTGTTTTCCATCGATAATTGTGATTTTTTACTAATTAACCAGTTCATGTTTAATGAGTATCTTCCAAATTAGTTTCTGATCTAGGTGTAGTCCAAGATATTTAATTTCAGTGTTTACGGGTACTGGTGCATTATTTATTGTAACAGGCGGGAATACACTCCGTTTTGTGGTAAATGTTATTTGTCGTTATTTACTTTGATTTTCCAGATCTGTAGCCATTCGTAGATAACATTGAGGTAATTCTGTAAATTTTCAGAGGCTCTGTTAGGGTTTATGTCTGAGGACAGAAGTACAGTGTCGTCTGCAAATGTTACAAGGGTTATGTTTTAGGATTGAGAGACATCGAAGGTGAAAAGCAGGTATAAGAGAGGACCAAGGACGCTTCCCTGGAGTACTCCAGAGTTTATGGGAAGATGATCAGATAATGTATTTTCTATTTTAACTTGAAAGTACCGGTCAGTTAAGTATGTTTTTAGCAGCAAGTGGATTTGACAGGGAAAAATATTCTTTAGATTCTTTTGCCATGCATTGTCAAAGGCTTGTTGGATATCTAAGAAGACAGACGCACACATCTCTTTATTTTACAGGCTCTCCTTTATTTTGCTCGTTATGCTGTGACACTGTTGGATTGTAGAATGGTTGTGTCTAAATCCAAAATCCAAACTGGTGGTCTGGGATGATTTCATCTATTAGTATTCTTTCTTCTATTCTACTTAGCAGGAGTCTTTCAAAGGTTTTGGACATCATTGGTAAAAGACTGATCGGTTTTAGAAGGAAGTATCGGTTGGTGGTTTACTAGGCTTTACAATCATTATCACTTGTGCGTATTTCCACTGTATTGGATAGTGGCAGAGTCTTAACATGCTGTTGTATATTATTGTGAGAAGTAAGATTGCTTTCTTAGGAAGATGTTTTGAGTATATCAACTATTAAATCGTGTCCTGGTGCCTTGTGGGAGTTTGTTTTGAGGAGTTCTTTATGGACCTCGTTTGGTGAGAAGGATCTTATAGGTGGAGATAGCTGGCAAGGGACATCGAGGATGATATGTGTACGATCTAGGTTACCGTCTTCTAGAGGAAAAAAACTTTGCTTGATATTTGACAAAGGTGTTCACTTTTTACCTCTCGTCCTTCAGATAAGAGAGGTATAGGAATCATGCTAAAAATTGGGTAGTGAGTTTTCAATGGTTAAACACGTTTTGGGGTCCCTAGAATACGATTTTAATATTTTCGCGATGATGTCTGTGTGTGTTTGTGTTAGTGTGTGTGTGTGTGTGTTAGTGTGTGTGTGTGTTAGTGTGTGTGTGTGTGTGTTTGGATGGATGTTGTAGTAACTATAACTGAAAAACTACTGAATAAAAAAATTTGAAATTTTGCATACAGGATTCTGATACCCTAGATTAGATCTGATTAGATTTTGGTGCCAATCGCACAACCGGAAGTGGCAGTTGCTATGGGTGATGACGCCATTATTATAGAAAACGGCAATAAAGTTTTACACATATATTTTGTATACCCTACAGTTTATTTTTATCTCATTAAAATTTTCGAAACTTTTGCCATTGTTACCAGATTTACAAAAATATAATTTTTTTTCATACTTTTTTGTGTCAACCTGTAAATTTTTGATTCAAAAATGGCGAGAGGTCATGTGCTGGCCACATCAGATTTTTCTTTATCTGTTCTTGTCCAATTTCTGTCCGGAGTTCTAATTGGTGGGATGGCTATGATGGACCTTTTAAATCTTCTCGTCGCTTTCCACAGGGAATGATCTTCAGGTGATAAGTTAGTTATAAAGTCTCTAAAGGTTTCTTTACGAGCTGTTTGTATGGAGGTGTGTAGTTGATGAGTTAGTCTATTTAACAATGTCTTATCCAGCGGATTTCTTGTTTGTGGCCATCTTCTGCGTGCTCTTCTTTTTTTAGACACCAGTTCTCGAATGTGTAAGGGTATGTTTTGACTTTTTGGTACAAACTTCTTTTGGGGTGGTGTCGTTTGCCATGAGGCTTCTTGGATTAGTCTAGTTAGGTATTGAGTCGCTTCTTCAAGTTCTTGGTTTTCTTTTATTCTATGATCTAATCTGACGTTGTTGTTGATAATAGTTTTGAAGATTTGCCAATCAGTGTGAGTAGTGCAAAGTTTAGGTTGTTGTTCTTTCCAAATGACATTCATACTTAATGTTATCGATATTGAGCTATTGTCCGAACTTAAGTCAAAATTGGACTCTATATGGCTGTGTACTTCTGAGATTCCTTTTCTGGGATTTTGTTTCTGTCTGAGGTCCAGTATGTAGGTTCTCCAGTAGATAGGAACTTTAAGTTTTCTGTTGTATAACCTGATAAAGATTCCTTCCTTTGGGTGTTATTAATCTGGATCCCCAGACAGAATGTTTAGCATTCCGGTCACCAGCAATAAGGAAGTGTGTTCCCAATATTTGGATGAAATCTCTATATTCTTGAGGTAAGATAGTGTGACGTGGAGGGCTGAAGACAGCTGCTATACTTATAGGCTGTTGCGGTTATTATAGTACTTTGAATTTTGTTGGTAATTTAAGGTTGCGGTGCATAGTGTTTTAAGTTTGATTTAGTAGCTGAGCCAGCATGGGCCGTTTCATCTGGGTGGTTGTGAAACGATACTTTAAAAAAATTAATGTGCTTAAGCTCAAATTATATTATGGGTTGGTGCCATGAATGTAATTTAAAATATATCAGCAGTAAAATATTAAATAAAAAAAAATTTCGACGCCAGTCAGTTGATTTTTTGATGTGATTAGGAACTATTGACAAAAAAACTATGATATATTTCAAAATCCGTCCTTTCTTTTTTTTTCGGGATTAAGGAAATTAAACTCAAATGAAACGTTATATTTGTTTATTTAACGATAAATCAGATATTTTTCTTTTTTTCTTCAATAAAATAAAACTTAGCTTCTTTAAGGTAGGTTGAGGGTCTTGTTGTTATAGATGTAAACTGTCCCGTTCCAAGCTGCCCCGTTCTCAGTTGTCCGGAAAAAAAAAACTTCTTGGGCCGGCAAACTTGACCGTCAGAGAACCAACGGAAAAAACCAAAAACCCTAAAAGTTCACATAGAGTGAATATAAGATTAAAATCTTATAAATTACCAGATTTCGTGGTCTCTGTTATAGAAAAAAGAGTGTAAAACAATGATAATATTAAAACGAAAAACATGAATTTGATATCAAAATATGAAATACAAAAATATTTAAAATGAATTAAATTTTAAAACAATCTGTAAAAATAAATTAAAAATTAGATTCTCTTTTTTGTATTTAGACACACAGAAATCAAATAATTTATAGTATGAACTTTTAAGTAAATAATGAAAAAAATATACCGGCATTAACAGAATTTAAAATAACAGTATGAAAGTTAAAAGCGTCGAAATAATTAATAATGATTTTAAAGAATTTTAGTGAAAATATAATATAATATAATAAAAACTTACCCCATAGAATAAAGGGGGAGAGAAAAAATCTTCAGTAGATAACACAGGCGATATAAAGATACGATGTTAATTGATTGTACTCAATAGATAAATAAAGAAATAGAAGGTGTAAGGCATTTTATAGGAATATCAAGAGAAGAGAGGGACATGACGCGAGGAAATAAGAAGGGGAACATCAAGCGAATATGAAACTATAAAATATACTGACTAGAGGAATAATGAAAATACAGGGTGGTACAAAAAACGTAACAGTTGGTGTAATATATGCTGTAGTTTGTTATTTTGATGACAGTTCGATCTGTGTATTATATATCTTATATTTATAAACAACGTAATTACTTGCACATGATTAGCTAGCCCATTGGCATTCCAGGCTGATATTCGAACGGACGTGGCCATTAGGATAATTTACTTAGCATGGTGGTGAGTATGTTTAATATCATGCTGTTTTTGTTGATCATTTGGTTGAACATGTTTTTAAATTCATAAAGGAAGTTTCCCATTATGTCACTCAGATCTATATCGTTACTTGTGCTGGTGTTTGTAGCAACTATAGCTTATTGGATTTTATTGGTGGTTTATCATTGGTGCGTGGTTTTGTATGTTATTGTTGGCATCATTTGTGTTGTTTTTGTAATTGGCTTTGCGTAATACACAGGGTGCGACAGTGTTTTTTTGTTTGCTGCAATCTTTGATGTCATGTGGTCCAGCACATTTAACGCAGTTAAATGTTTTCGTACAGTATGCCCTTGAGTGTCCGTAAGATTGGCATCTCATGCATTGAACTATGTCTTTTTTATATTTTGGCGGTTCAACCTTAATTTTTGTATTTTCGATGTATTCTATATTATAAGCTTCTGTATTATTGTTTTGCGGTTCTAGGTTTACAAATAATAGTGGTAACGGCTCTTTGGTAGCCCTGTGTCGTACTTTCATGATGTTTCTTACTTTGCGACCTTTTTTTTCTAACTAACTGGTGATCTCTTATGTTGGTGTAGAGTGATGTAGCTTTCTGATCACAATTCTATATGCTCGTTCTTGTTTGAGTTGGTATGGGTCGTGTACTATTTTTTCTTCTTTTAAATGACGGATTAGTTTCCTGTTTGTGTCTGGTGTGTGAGTATTGACTTTAACTGTATTGTCCGGAAATGATTTTGTGTAATATGTTACTTTTTCAAGTGTTAAGTTGTCTATCATCTGTTTGTAGTTTGTTACTCCATAAATATATGTTGTAGGTGGGTTGGGTTCTTTTGGTTTACCGTTATTTGTGCGATTTGTTGGGTTTGTTGGGGAATTTTTATTGTTTGTATTTTCAAGTACTTGAAATGTATTTGCTGTGTCTACCTGAGTAGTAGCGATCTTGGTTTGCTTTTCGATTTTTGGTCGTTTTCGTTTGTTACTGACTGATTGCCAAGGGTGTTGATTTTCATTTTGATCTTCATCTTCTTCATCGTCCATTGAGCCGTCGTCGATTGTTATGTCTTGAGGGTAGTACGTATTCCGTGTTTGGTTTGGGTTTTGTGAAGTTTCTGGTATACCATTATGTTGTTGAAAGGAATTATTGCTGGGAGGAGGAAATTGCTCTATAGGGATTTAATTTTGAACTAACTGTGGCGCCCCCATATTGAATTGTGGGGAGATTGGAAATTGTGACATCGTAAGATGTTGAATCTGAGTGGTATATTAAGGAAAATTGAATGGTTGCATAGTAGAAAGGTATATAATGTATTGTTTGGTTCTCTCCGGGGCCATTTCCAGTTGGGAACATTATAAGCTATTTAACAGAATTTACCTTGTTCTCGCTACATCTGTTGAGTTGTTGATTTCAGACTACACTTAGTAAGATTTTGTTTGTAGCACCCGCATTATTTATCGAAAGTAATTGTTGTTTTCTTTTTTTATTTGGTAATAATATTCTCGCACTTATTTATTCCGAGCTGCAAAGCTAGTCTTTGACACGTCTGTACGCTGAGAAATTCAGATTTGTACTACGACTACGTATCAAAAAATTCCGTGTTGACACATTAAAGCATTCGAAAGTTATGAGGTTTTTAAGCTTTGCGGATGACAGCCAGACATACAGACAGATCACAAAAGAAATTAAGTTAATCAGAATTACATGGGGATCATTTCTCTAGAAGATGCTATAGCTCGTTTTCGTTTAGTTCCGGAAATACCGATTTCATATAGGTACACAGAGAGAAATGGGTTATTTGAATAAACAATATAATATTGGTTGACCGTAATTATTTTGTTGTATTTACCAAATATTACTTCTATGAAATAAATTGTGTTGTTTGTATGAACCAATAGGATTATTTGGAGCGAAGATGTTTAAACTGAATATATTGTTAATTGAATGAACAAAATTTAAATGGTACGTGTCACATGACTGTAATCCTTGTTCACAATTGGTCATGTGGGGGTACCTTAACAATAAATTTGAGACGATCGTAATCTATCGGATCTTCCGAGCTTTGATCATGATGTACATGATCAGATCAGAAATCAGACCACGCCATGTTTGCGTAAGTTTTATATTTGTTCTATAACGTGATTCTTAATTGAGTTTTATGTTTGAAAATTAAAATGTCTGAATATTTGCAGACAATAAAATTAGAAAAATATCTTTTATGTTTCAAGGTGAGTGCTTCTTTATGATGTTATTTTAGGTTAAGTAAGTTTAATGAGTATTGCCTTAATGCACTTTTTACGCTTTTTTAGTTTTGAGACGTTTTTACAAACTGTTATTTAACAAACTAAAGGTAGGTATATATAGTTATTATCAAAACCATAATAAATCTTAAGCGAAGCAATATTATTCGTTTAAATTGTTATTTCGTAGTGAGATTAGCCCACTATCCTAACAATAAATTAAATGGTATTAATAAAAAGTAAATTAGTATTATTAGTATTCAGTTTAATGTGTCGAACAAATGATGTGAAAAGAATAAGCAGTGTTAATATTTTAGAGGTAAACTGAAAGGAGTGGGAATCTCTTTTATTCAAGGAAACATTTTTTTCATTTAACAAAACATTTTTTTCAATCAAGAAAACATTTCTTTCAATGAATAAAGCATTTTTCTCATCCAACTAAACATTTTTTTCATTCAATAAAATATTTTTCTTTTATTCAAGAACACATTTCTTTCATTTGACAAAATCATTTATTTGAATATTTAAATAAACAGTTTTGTTAAAACAAATAACACGCTTTGTTCGACCTATCCAAATAACATATTTATTTGGGTCAAATAAAAATTGGTTAATTCAAATAATCTTTTTTCTCTGTGTAGTAGTGTGCAACTCTCTATTGGGTCTTCGCTAACAAGATCTCGTTTATAAACGAATAAATTTCTCGATTTTCCCAAAAACAGTTTTTTTTTTTGAAAAATTAACGAGTTTAAATGGGACATTGATGTTCTGAATAAAATCCGAAAGATTTTGCTTGATAGTTTTAATCTTTGAACATAAATCTTCGAATTTAACGAGTTTAATTTTCTAAAATTCAACTATTTAACGAAAAATGGAAAATTTATTAGTTGATAAATGATTTATCAACAAAAAAATGGATCTACTAAAAACTATACTGGAATTTAAAAATCACCAAATAATGTACAAAGTTATTGGACCAAAAATCTACTCGCATGCAAGCAAAATAAGTTCAAATATTTAAGCCAAATCGAACAGGTTGATATTATACCACAATATCAGTTTGTTATTCAAGTATACACTTGTCTCAACCTGCCCTCAGCTAATATCATCTTGCCTCATATGGGGACACAAAAGTATGAATTCAGTCAAAAATGCGAAACATAATATTTCTGATAGAAAAATGATTGAATTAAAAATTGTAAAAATTGAAATCTGAAATTGATCTTGACTTATCCCGCTGTCCTCTAAAAAAATTAAGGCACACATTTATTTTACTTATAGAGTTTTCTTAATATAAACCCAATTTATTTGAACAGAATAACTTTTAGATAAATAATTGAAGTAGACAGTAACGACTTAGTTCTCTTCAGAACACTATTCGTAAACCCTGAGATTATTTTCTTAACAAAAACAATATTCAAGTTCCATTCCAGAAGATTCCTCGTTAACACGCACGCGATACATTCACCCCCTCGAGCCCTTTAATTCTCGTAACGAATCGCTTGGAAGTATTTTATTGAGAGTTCGAAATACCAAGTAGCAAATTGTTTTGACAGGGATAAATGCAGTGATCATTTAGTACAAGAATGAAGCCGTAACTCCAATCCAAGTTTTACCATCTAAGTTTCGCTATTTTCATTAGAAATTCGATCTCTTAGATACGATGGAATGTCTTAAGCACGGTCTGGGTTGATATTGATTAGCGAGGAAGACGAGTAATCTGCTTTTAGTCCGATATAAAGAGGCTTTTGTCCTTTAAAGGGATAATTTCTATAGTCTAAAACTTGGGTTTATTGTGTGCATTATGTATAAAAGTGTTTATTTTTAGGTTTTTGTGCCGTTAGATATTTTTGAAAAATGTTCCAAAATGATTTAATTAAAAGTTATACTAACTGAAATTGATTACATTAAACATAATAAATATAAAATGATTTGGTAATTTTAACCAAATATTTCATAATTTTTCTACATTAATCCATAAAATAGTTTAGAGAATATTTAAAAACCCTTTAATCCGATTTAAAAGTCAAGAATTATAGCTTGTTATTTTGAAAGTGGACATGGAAGGTAATTTTTGTCGAAGAGCCACTCAGTTGTTTGCAGAACTGAGACAGCACGAATAAATTAATAAACTTTATTTTGATTCTGAAGAGCGTTTTATATGTTCATTTTTTCATATTACAAATTTTAATCAAATTTATTTGACCCAAGAACTATACAGATTATACTTTGGTTTAATTACACTAGACGTGGCACTAGATAGGATTAATCACTGAACATTTTAATCATACCTACCAACATCGTTAAAGGAATACTTACAGACCTTTGAAAATTTGCGTTATTACTTGGTGCATTCAGTATGCTTGTATTAGATTTGAGAACTACCGGCATATTTTTCTCTTTACATGGAGAACATCTTTTATGGAGAAATTATGAACTATTAGATGCAGCCGGTCGTCTTTATGAAATAACACTACTTCAGAAACCGTTTATTCGTCACGATATACGTAACTTGATTTGATTGGTTAAATAAGAGTGACTGTTTTATTTTTGAGAGGCCGCATTTGGGTAAAATTCGTTAGATGAATAATTTTGGATATAATATTTCGAAGAAGCTATGAGAGTGAAAGAGATAATACTTTTAACAAGAAACAAAATATATCTGCTAATGTAATCTTGGATTATTCTACTACGTATGTGTGTACAAGTATAAGTTAATTGAAGATATCCTATATATAACTATGTAAGTTTAAAAAAAAAAACAATGGACATTTAGTTACTGACCTATTTTTACGAATCTCAAACGTATTAAACTGAACGTAAAATTTTTATTAATACAACTACAATTAAAGCTTGGTATTATCTGTAAACATGTTTACTAAACTGATACTATAACTGATTTAACCAGTTATTGAATGAGTTTCTTTTACAATTATTTTTAACATGTATATTTTACTGAACCGTATGATTAAACCTTGTAATAACTGAGTCGGTAACTTTAAAACAGATGACATTTTTAATCGCTCTTATGGTTTTAGGAAGGGCCTAGCCAGGCAGACGATAAATCAGGGTACGCCGTCGGCGTGCCATGTCAATTTGATTAGATTAGCGTTGATTATGCTCACGGATGTATGTACAAAGAGCGTGAGAAGCAATGTCATAAAATATGAATTAACGGAATTTACAGTTCATGAATTTCGGCGTAATCATTAGATGAATTGAGCATCTGAGTTGAACCGCGAACGCGAACGACGAACTAGAATTACGAAGCGCTACGAAGCCGTTTTGTGTACGGGTTCTATACGTGACTAAAATAATCATTTCAATTACTATACAGGGTGTCTATTTTAAGGTTAATTATGTTTCATATTTGTGACATTTTATTACGAATTAGTTTAATCAAACCTTCAAATAACATATTTTTTTAACAATCAGAATAGTTCAATTATTAAGCTAGTTTCACAGACGCGAAGAGGTAAGAAACGAGGTAGGTTTAAAGTGCCTGATGGGCGGGTACAATTATCTGAGATTGCAAGTGGTCAGGGCCGAACTCGCATTTTTAATATTCGTGAATACTTAATCGCATAGTAAAAATGGTTAGCTCAAAGGTAGGTTAGGTTATTTATTATGCAATTTGGAAGGGATTAGAATTCATATTTTTCGATGTAACAGAAGGTTGTTTTTATACATATTTCTATCGAAAAAAGAATTATCATCAGCAAAAAAAAATATTTTAAAAATGTAAAAACAATAGTCTTTGGTTAGAATTTTTATAAAATATTGGATATATGTTTACTAAAATTTCAGTTGTAATAACCCAATTTAACAGTGAACATTTTTTTGTTTATTCTGATAATAATAAATTAGAACGAAAATAAAAAATGTGATTGTAAATTAAAAAATATTAAAAGAATATATTGGTAATTGTAAATTTTCGAATTGGACATTTTCCTTTTGGTTTTATATACATTTATTCCAGTCAAAAGTGCCATTTTGTCCAGTTCGGGTTGTAAAATTATGAGCAATGTGTCGTTGGATGGATAATTTTATGTAGATATGATATACGCTGTGTCCCATATCTCGCAAACAAATAGTTTAAAAGTTATAGGCAATTTAATAAATCAGATGGGTTGGTCTTGAAAATTATTGCAGATATCGAAAATTGGAAAAAGATCCTAACACTGCAAACTTTTTTTAATTTTTTTTTTGAAACAAGTTTTTACTTCTCTTTACTACAATTTTATGTAAAAATAAGGAAAAATATGAAAAATAGGAAAAATAGGAAAAATAGGAAAAATAGGAAAAATAGGAAAAAATAGAAAAAAATCAGAAAAAAGTAGAAACAGGAAAAAATGAGAAAAACAGGAGAAAATAGGAAAAAAGAGAAGAAGAACAAAATATTAAATAATGCGAAAAAGTGAGAAAAATAGGAAAATGGTTAAATACTTATAGGCAAAAATTGAAAAAATGGGAAAAATAGAACACAAGAAAAAACAGTAAAGAATAAAAAAAAGTGGAAAAAATAGGAAAAAAGTGAAATATTTGGAAAAATGAGGAAAAAAATAGGAAATATTCTCAAAAAAAGGAAATAAACATAAAAGTATAAAAAATAATGTTTTTTAAGAAAACAATCGTTTCTTAAAAAATTTTTTATTGTTTAAAATCGTACTTGTTATCTTTAAGTACAAGTTGAAGGTCAGGCATACAGAAAAAGGGCGAGACCTTTCAACACCCTGGACAAGTGTTTCTAGAATATCACAATAATTATTATGATAAGTAATTAGAGTCTTGAGAATTTTTTAGAATGAAATAAATTGAAAAAAAATTGTATGTTTAAAAGAGCAAAAACAACACATGGTCATTTTTCTTTTTTTGTAGTATTTTAAAAAATATATCGGAAAAATGATTTTTTTTTATAACAAATTGTTTATTTAATAAACACATAATAAAAAAAAAACAATATTGTTTCGAAATATTAATATTTACTTGCAAAAAGCAGGCTCATGCCACAAACCGTCACATGCGTGTGAAAAGTGCTATTTTATACTACCGTGTGTAAATTACACACACTTTGGCGTGCGTAACTTTTTGCACTAGAGCGTAAAATGAAATTCTTTATGCATAAATATAGTGCAAGCATATAAAAAGAAGCTCCGTGAAGTTAGCCCCCAAAGTGTCCATTTTTTTTTCCGGAAATTTTCTGTTTGTTAGTGCTTTGTTAGTGCTTCTTAGTGCTGTAACTATTTTCGTTGGTGCTTTTTCCGTTTTCTGCATATTGAGAATTTTTTAATTTCAATTTCAGCCCTGAAAATCTACCAAATGTACGAAATTCGGTACTTTGATGTAGAGTTTCGTTAGTGCTTCAAATAGTTTCGAAAGTGCTTGTCTATTTTTTAGATATTTTAGATTTTAATTTCAACGTCAACCCGTAAACATTTTCCTATTGACTCAATTTTGGTATCAGTTTTTAGTGCTTCATTAATGCTTCTTAGTGCTTCAAAAACTTGCAATCACGATTCGTTCCCTTTCGAGAAATTTAACTTTTAATTTTCAGTCCTCAAATCATACGGGATTGACTTAAATCTAGAGTCATTTCTTGACGCATCGTTAGTGCTTTTAATGGACTTTATGAGAATTTTTAAATGATTTTTCAAGAATTTTAAAAACGTTTAAAGGACTTTACTAGAATTTCTCAATGATTTCTCAAGGATTTCAAAGACTTTTAAAGGAGTTTAGGGATTTCAAAGACCTTTAGTCGACTTTAAATATTTTTTTAAGGATTTTTTAGAGATTTTAAAGACGTCTAAAAGACTTTACAAGAAATCTTTGAAGATTGTTCAAGAATTTCAAAGATTATAATGGACTTTACGAAAATTTTTAAATGATTTTTCAAGGATTTATCAGGGATTTCAAGGACTTTTAAAAGACTTTACCAAAATTATTCAAAGATTGTTTAAGGATTTTAAAAACTTTTAAAGGATTTTACTAGAAAATTTCACACCGCCATTGTTAAGCCAATCAGAGTCTATTTTGTTGTTTGGTTACCATGGTAACCCAAAAAATTTCCGGAAATTTTCATCCTCCAGGATACCCTAGATGAAATTAATAAGTGGAAATTTTTATGTCAAAATAATGACACTTGTAATGGGCTTGATTCATATAAGACTTTGTTTACTTTTTGTGCAAATCAAAATTAAACAATTACTACTTAACTTTTAACATACCAACAAACACTCATGACTAACTAGACCAAAACTAGTCTTTCCTTCTAATCATAATGTCAAATAAATAATTAATTACTTTTAAATTTTTAAGGTGTGAAATTTTCTTACCGAATCCCCCACGATCTTGAATTAATAACCGGAAACTTTTCCTCGTACACGATTTTTTAAGAAAATCGTGTACTCGAAAAAAATTTCCGGTAATAATTCAAGCTCTAGGGAGATTACTAGTGAATATTTCAATGATTTTCCGAAATTTCAAAGACTGTTGCAGGACTTTACAAGAATTTTTCAAGTGTTTTTCAAGGATTTCAGAAACTTTGAATGGACATTATAAGAATTTTTAAATGAATTTTCAAACATTGTTCAAGAAATTTGAAGATATTTAAGGATTATTCAAGAATTTTAAAGAATTTTTTAATGATTTTTGAGGACTTTCAAAGACATTTATAAGAATTTACAAGAAATTTTTAAAGGCTGTTCAACGATTTTAAAAACCTAATGGACTTTATGAGAAATTTTAAGTGATTATTTATGAATTGTTCAAGACCTTTAAAGGACTTTACTACAATTTCTCAATGATTTCAAATACCTTTAAAGGAATTTACAAGAAATTTTCAAAGGTTTTTTAGGGATTTCAAAGACTTTTACTAGACTTCGTGATATTTTTTTAATGATTTTTCAGAGATTTTAAAGACTTTTAAAGGACTTTACAAGAAATGTTTGAAGATTGTTCAAGAATTTCAAAGGATTTAATGGACTTCACGAGAATTTTTAAATGATTTTTCAAGGATTTATTAGGGATTTCAAAGACTTTTAAAGGACTTTATCAGAATTATTCAAAGGTTATTCAAGAATTTTAAAGACTTTTAAAATATTTTACTATAATTTTTCAGAGGTTGTTCAAGAATTTCAAATACTCTAGCGGTCGATTTATAAATTTAAAAATAATTTCTAGCAACTTGTTTCCCAGGTATCAATGAATCTTGGTCAGGCATTTTCAAAATATTGGCTCAAAATTTTAATATAGGGCAAATATTTTCCATCTGAAACCAATATAAGTCAAATGTTGTTTGAACATATTTATAGTATATTAAAAAAAATATATAAATTTGATATTGGGAAAATATTTTCAATATACTAAAGATATTTTACAAAAATATAATACCCGCAAATAATTAAAGAATATTGATATTCAACATTTATAACATATTGAATTTCCGTATAACATCGATATTGGATAAATATTTTCAATATTTTAATGATCTTGGAAAATAATACGATTAATAAAATAATATTGGTTGTACATTTCTATTTAATATTTATAATATATTGAATTTCCACATAAAATCAACATTGGAAAAATATTTTCAATATACTGATGATATTGGACCAAAATGTAATGTTTAGATAATAAAACAATATTGGTAGGAAATTTATGTTAAATATTTATAATATATTGAAAAATATTACCCATAGATGGCGTTAGCACTGTACGTTAATTGTATAAATAACTGTTGGTACTAAGTATCAGATAACTTTTTTTATATTTGTCCATTAGAGATTGGACCTCTCTTCGTATTTGTTATTAAAGTGAAGTGATTTCAGCTCACATATGTTTTTTTTATAAAGAATGTGAAGAAATAAATCACTGGCAAGATACTTAATACGAAATTCAATATTGGACCAACGGTACTATTAAATATGGTAATGATATGTTTTTTTAATATAAATGTAGTAGTAATTTTCAATATCAAGATGTGCATAATCAATATTCTACTTGTATGTAAGATATATTTTGCCAATATGTAGAACAATTTACTGTAAAAAATCAATATCATTTTCTGATACCCATAATATTGTTGTGGTAAATAAATAGTTCCCCAATATGGAAATATAATATTGAAATTCAATATCTCCCCCACATTGAATTTCAATATTTGGAGTTATTTTAAATCAATATTTGGCCAATTTTACAAAATGTTAACACTTCGACTTCAAGCCAATATTAAAATTCAATATTCAGATAATATTTTCAACCCAAAAAAATATTGTAAAACAATGTTTTGCCAATATTTTTTGATACCTGGGTTATGTCATATTTAAGATTTTTTTAAAATCTGTTTCCAATACATAACTAGGGGAATTTCTTAATTGTACATAAGCAATACTGATAAAACGAATATGTATACGCCGTGTTTTGAACGTTCCTTAAGATACCCCTAAACCGAATGAAAATCCTATGACAACGGAAAACCACAGAACACCACTACTTGCTCTCCTAGACTAAAGAAAAAATGTTGTAATTTGTGATTTTTATGTCGGAATCACACTTATAATCAGTGTGTAAAAATGTAAGTAGAATTACGAATATTTAACTATTGAATTTTTATTGATTATGTCATTATTTCATTTCAGGTCAGGTTCCACGGCAACATGACTCACCTTGTACACTTAAAAATAATGTCTACAGTGGG
Organism: Neocrepidodera transversa; assembly: GCA_963243735.1. Lineage (NCBI taxonomy): Eukaryota > Metazoa > Arthropoda > Insecta > Coleoptera > Chrysomelidae > Neocrepidodera > Neocrepidodera transversa. The sequence goes on along the minus strand of OY725340.1, from coordinate 27,250,004 downwards.
TCAATAACTTTTTGCCCTTCATTTTTAGTTTATGATATAAAGTAGTGTGGTGTCCCTTTTAAACGGGCCACCCTACTCAGAGTGTCCAAAATAAGATGCCACTTCCCCTTATAATATATAACAACAACATCAACAATAACAACAACAATTACAACAACAAAAAAAGAATTTGGGTGCAAATTTGGAAATAAAAAATATTGAAAAATCAGGAAACGGAAAGCATTAAGAAAAATATCTAAAGCATTAAAAAGCAATAGCGATGCGTCAACTCTAGATTTAAATCAATCCCATATGATTTGAGGGCTGACCTTAAAAATTAATAGTTAAATATCTCGAAAAGGAAAGAATCGTGATTGCAACTTTTTGAAGCGCTAAGAAGCACTAACGAAATACTAAAAATTATACTAAAACTGAGTCAATAGGAAAATGTTTTGGGGTTGACGTTGGAAGATTGTCAGGGCTGACCTTGAAGTGAAAAAATCCTTAATATGCAGAAAACGGAAAAAACACTAACGAAAATAGCACTAAGAAATATTAACGAAGCATAAGATGTGGGAAATTTCCGAAAAAAAATTGGCACTTTGGGTGCTAACTTAACGGAGCTTTTAAAAAGCCTCTATATATTACTTTATTTATATAGTGCAGTAGAAGTATAGTTAGTTGGAAAGCTGATAATGAAGTATTTGAATTAATTTAAAATTCTGCACGCTGGTACCTTTACGAGATATAAATAGGGAAGAGAAGACTTGTTTTGAGACATATATGGAGATACTGAGCATAGAAGACCTTTTCAAACAAATATGTGCCAAATAACTTATTTTATTCCTCCTAATTAAAACTACATCAAATTTAAGTTAATTTTTAATAAAAAAATAAATACCACAGGCGTTTTCGGGTGCTAATATATAACCAAAAAATCGGTTGTGTCGCCCCAAAGCTTTCCCGACGAGTATCCACGAATACTTTTTCAGATATTTAATGTTAAAGTTTCAACTTTGACATTTTTTTATTTTTGACAGGTGACAGTTGGAGAAATAATTTTGACTGTTCTGAATAGAGTTTTTCGAGGGCTTTGAAACGACATATTGCATGTTCAATTCCGTGACATATTGCATCTGTCATTTTTGATAGGGATAGTTCCGTTAGACAGATCTCGTACAAAAACTAATGGATTCTTCTGACAGATAACCCAAACCCATATACCAAATTTCAGCTCAATCGGATTAAAACTTCTTCAGATATTTAATGCTGAAGTTTCAAATTTTGACATTTTTTTTATTTTTGACAGGTGACAGTTGGAGAAATAATTTTAACTGTTTTGAATAGAGTTTTTCTAGGGCTTTCAAATGACATATTGCATGTCCAATTCCGTGACATATTACATCTGTCATTATTTGATAGTGGTACTTTTGTTTGACAGATGTCGTACAAAAACTAATGGGTTCTTGCGACGGGTAAGCCAAACCTCTATACCAAATTTCAGCTCAATCGGATTAAACGTGTGGCCTCTATCGTGGAAGAATACACACACACAGATACACACACACACACACACACACACACACACACACACACACACACACAGACCGACAGACAGACTTCCATCTGAAAATAGTCTTAATCGTCTCAGGGGACCCGAAAATGGATATTTCCGTTTATCTTGTAACCTCCCACCCCCTGGCCATTTATCTCATGAAAAAGGCGAGTACAAAGTAACAAACCGATGGCCATTTCGGTAAGAAACTTTTATACTCAAATTTATCATAAAATATACCTGATCGTCTAGTATTGTTAAAGGACCCAGTTGTGCTGTATTTTATTCGTTATAGTAAAGTTTGCTACAAGTAAAAAGAATAAAACACTGAAAAACCTTCAAATCGTATATTCCGTAATTTCAACCTTTTATGATAATTACAAAAATTCAAAACCTTGAAACATTATTTACTCTTTACTCTATTTGTATGTGAGGACCCCTCACACAGACCCGCCACTGGGTGGACGAAAGAGAAGATGTTTGTCACATTTTACCAATTTGTATTTTGTGTTTGTGTAATTATTTTTATATTTCTGTTTGTTTCTATTTTATAACCTTTTTAATTGAGTGATTTGAAATCACGTGTAATTACTATGGTCAATAATGTCCTAATCATTCAGGTAGGAAGATGGAATGCCCGCGGGTCTATTGCCGTCTGCGACATCCCTCATTGAGAAAATTTCACGGGGAGGGGAGATCACATTGCCTCCTACCGTCCCAAAATAATTAATTCTTTTTTTGTTTAAAAGGGACCGTACCTTAATAGACATAGTAACAATCTTGACCAACTCATAAAAACACAAGATTTTCTGTGTAATGTATTGTGTATTGTTGTAATTGGTAAATGAGACTCCTGACTTAACCCTTCCGAACACACAACGGCGCGCCGCTGTGAACGGTCAATTAAACAAATGGTTTACTTGTCCGGATGCAAATTAAATATGAATTTTCTTCCCCGGATTTTGAATTGGGGGTGTTTTTGAGACATTTTATTTAGATAGATATTTTCATTTTGTAAAGAATTTTGGATTATTTTTCTTTACTTATTTTCTCTTTGGTTTTATGGGCAGTTGTTTTCTATATATAGGCAAAGGCCTACAAATAATTATTACGGGGTCGAAGTTGGCGGTAGACACAGGTCTACAAAATAATTGTTGTTTTCGTCGATGGGTATTTTTAAAGGAACTGTTTTTTTCTCTCTGGCTGGTTTTTTATTTATTCTTTCCCGAAGCGAAGCGTAGGTTTAGATAGTTTAGACGATGGTAAAAATTTTCAGACTGATTTTATTTCTCATTTTATGCCCTTTTTATACCAAGAAATTATCTCATTTCGTGACGTAGGCATTGTAACTGCGTAGTGAGAATCTACCCTCTTGCGACTCGTAATCGCCAATTTGTTTATGTTATCGTAGATAACTGCATTCCTGAGGACAACTTTTTAGCTATTTTGAGTCTTTTACGAATTTTAAGAGAAATATTTGAAGCGCAAATTTTATACAGGGAAAAATAAAATTAGAATTTATAAGTAAAATAATTCTACGGAAATAGAAAAATATAGGAAAAACAGTAATTAAAAATGGAAATTAATAAGAGATTCAGTGACCTAGGGTAGGGACGTTTCAATCTCGATTTTTTTTTTTTAGCTCGTTCACAATACTTTCCCTTCTAGGAGGTGGGTCGGGAAAGTAATTACCCTAAAATTGTATTTTAAAAAGCAAAAAATAAGTCTTTGATTCGCACTGAAATTGTAATAGCATTTTTATTAAATATGTTTAAAAATACCTGCAAAAACCAGATGATTTGTCAGTGTTTAAGACCGGATGCAAATAGAGATAGGGCAGCGAAACACAGTTTGGTTTGAGCATACTAGCGTATATTGGGAGGCAGCTTTACCAAAATGCGCTGGTAATCTAAGTAATAGATTACAGAAAACTGTGCTTCGCTGCCCTGCGCCATACTGTGTCGTCTGCTTCTCAATTTTCGCCCGGACTAATACTTGTCACACCTGAAAAAAAAATGTTTTATCGGCTATTTGAAGATGAAATGATGATTCCCGAACCCGAAAAATTACATCACGCTTTCTGCCTTTGCTCAAATCATGCTTCGCTTGATCTGCGTTAGACAAAGATTTAAGCGATGTGACAAATGAGGTCTGAAGAATACTAGTTACACTAGTCTTTATGTTGGAGAATTTTGGAGTTTGGTTAAGGACTAATACTTGTCAGACGTGAAAAAAAATATTGTATTGGCTATTTGAAGATCAAATAATGATTCCCGAACCCGAAAAATCACATCATGCTTTCTGCCTTTGTTCAAATCATGCTTGCTTCGCTTGATCTGCGTCAGACAAAGAGTTAAGCGATGTGGAAAATGAGGTTTGAAGAGTACTAGTTTGGTTAAGGACTAATACTTGTCAGATATGAAAAAAATGTTGTATTATGGCTATTTAAAGATCGAATGATGATTCCCGAACCCGAAAGATCACATCACGCTTTCTACCTTTGTTCAAATCATGCTTCGCTTTATCTGCGTCAGAAAAATAGTTAAGTGATGTGGAAAATGAGGTCTGAAGAATACTAGTTACACTGGTCTTTATGTTGGAGAATTTCGGAGTTGGATTAAATACTAATACTTGTTAGACGTGAAAAAAAATGTTGTATTGGCTATTTGAAGATCAAATAATGATTCCCGAACCCAAAGATCACATCAGGCTTTCTGCCTTTGTTCAAATCATGCTTCGCTTGATCTGCGTCAGACAAAGAGTAAAGCGATGTGGAACATGAGGTCTGAAGAATACTAATTATATTGATCTTCACCTTGGAGAATTTTAGAGTTGGGTTAAGGTAGATATAGTCAAAAAGGGGGTGGAGAAAATTTTCAAAAAATGGCCCGTTTTTTAGAAAATAAACAATTTTAATTTTGGCAATTTTGTAACCACATCTTGTTAAATGGGTTATAAACTAACAAAAATGTCTCCTACTGTATGCAAGAGCGCTCCACTTATCAGTCACCACTTTTGCCCCGCCCCAAAAGTGTCGTCTCTTTCGTCACGATCATGCAGAATTCGATTTAAAGGACCAAGCACCGCATCAATGGGAAATTGACTTTCAATGAATTTACTCGATTTTTTATATATTGTACAACTCATGATGCTGATTAAATGTCTTAATTGTGCTCACGCTCTAAATTCAACAGTTTAGATTATACAGGGTGCTGAATTTAACTTTTCCCAAATTTCAAATGGTCATTGTAAAGATAATTTTTCTAATCCTATAGCGTGCTTCATGAGAAATAGAACATCTTGTATATAATACGTCAGTCGGATTCAAGAGATGTCAATCGGAATTGATACTGATAACCTGCAAAATATCTAATGAAATTCCACCGCTTAATTTCTGGAAATCACTGAAAAACTTGCTATCTTTGGACTCACCCTGTATACAGTTGCTGTGTCCTGCAAGAATTATCATATTCTATAGTGTATTTGTATCAGCTATATAAATAATCGATGAACAGTTGATTCAGTTTGTATATTCGAAAAAGTATCTTCACAACTGCTATTTGAAATTTTGGAATCTAAACCGTTAAATTTCGAGCATAGCACAATTAACATATTTCATGAGTTTTACAATATCTAAAAAATTTGAGGAAATTCACCGAAAGCTAATTTCCCATAAAAAAGTTTTGAATTTTAGACTTTCGTCTAAAAATAATTTTTTTTTTGTGATAGCAAAAATTAAAGGCCTACTTTGACCATTTTTTTGTAACCCCAAATTAACAAATTAAACAGGCTTTTCACCTTTTTCGGCGTTATCCTTGCTCAAGTTTTGCTGAGCTTGTTTCATTCATTAAAGCAAACCTTCCCCTTTAGTTTGCTCTTAATCTAATTCGCATTTCGAATCGAAAAAGAAGGGGTAAAAAATGGATCAAATACTGCATGCGCTCTTTCATGCGGCGCAAGAGATTTTTATTAGTTTAGAACTAAGTTAACAAGATGTGGGTAAAAAATGTCCAAATGTTAAATATTTCATTTTCTAGCGATGGGCCAAGTTTTTTGTGCCCCACCCCTTAGCCCCATGCATATGTTACCCTCGATCGATCACACTAAACAAGTCTGTACCCCTCGCGGATCAGGCGTCATATTGTGGCTCAAGTTTTCAATTTTTCTTTCAAGTGCGTCACGTGCTATGCAGAAAGTGACATTTATTTCTAGTACTTGCTGGGCCTTTTTCCCCAACTGGTGAGGTCACTTTCAGTTACCTGTCAACTACGTTATAGCAACTACGTATACATGTTCTTTATGACATCCTTGCCCCTTTCCCTGTGCTGCAATGCTTTTTGCCATGGAAGTTCTGAAAAAAATTCAAATCAGGTTTTCCTCCACTTCCGTGCTACTTGGGTATGGCAAGTTTTATTATATGCTCCCATTTACCCTTCTATCTGGTTTCCTGTATCTTCTTTTGCTCTGCGTTTATTTCAAAGTTTTTTATTGCTCCTATGAGGCCTCTTTCCATTTCTACTTTATTTCCTGCATGATCAGTATATAGATCCCTTGCATTAAATCGCAGTCCACAGCTATTAATCTGTATTTAATTTATATTTTTGCTCTATGTAATATAGGAAATAATTTGTAGGAGTCATGGACATTGTTTACATAATTCGACAAACAGGTATGCTCCAGGTATGAGACAAATAACTCTCGATAAAACTATATAAGTACACGATAAAAAAAGTATGTTATGGATAAAGTTTGTTTACCTTTGTAACGTATTCAAAAGAATATATACGTATAAAAATTATTATCATGCATAGCATCGTACATTTTGTTTTATATTTACAGTAAAATCTCCTTAATTTTACAGCAACCGTTCACCCTAGGTATCTAGATATTTCAAAGTTTATGTGTAGTATGTATGGTGTACCGTAAAGATAATCGGGAATAAAAGCAGCTTTCACAGATTTTCTACTTTTGCGATTTTATTGTTGTACTTCAAGCTTTGTCGGTTATAAAATACAAAGAAAAAGAAATTATATTATTGAAGCAAAGTAATGTAACTGATATGCTACATAATTTAGTACATTTCCAAAAAAAACAGTATATTGCTAAGATTTGAAATAATTTTAGAATTACTATTCGGTTAAAAGCTTCATTTTTATTACTTTGATAAGTTTGATTTGAAATTAAATAAATAGCTTTTGGATGCTGTAATTAATTACAATACGCATAAATAAATAAACTAACTACAATATCAATATAAAATTACAAATGGCGCCCAATGTGGGGCTATTAAAATGTTATTGCCTACAATTTATTGAAAGATACAAGAATAAAAATTTGATTTCGTGAAAGTTCATTAGCAAAATTATGATTTATTTATTTTAGTTTTAGTTTTATTTATCAATTTTGGTGTCGAAGTACAACTTAGAAAATAAGAGAAACATTTTATCAATTTTGGTGTCGAAGTGCAACTTAGAAAATAAGAGAAACATTTTTTTTTTGTAGCTCAATGGAGGGAAATGTGGAAGTTACACAAAGACGACCTTTATGTTATTGAGGTAATGAGTGTTTTAAATTTTATTTTGTTTTCTTGTGATATAAATTTTTGCAGGTTGCTCACAAAAATATGTTTACCATTTGACAATTTATATTTACAGCATGTTATATAAGATAAATTTAATTTTGACTAGATCTACATGGAATTGGGTTGTCCTTTCCCTGTTGAACTTATTGAGAGTTGTTTCCGGCATGTTATATAAGAAAAATTTAATTTTGACTAGATCTACATGGAATTGGGTTGTACTTTCCCTGTTGAACTTATTGGGAGTTGTTTCCGGCATCTTATGAAGTTTAGAACACTGATCAGTATATCTTAATTTCAGAGTCGTTTGATATCCCTTTCTAATTTTCTCGCGTCTTATCTCCCTCTCCGCTTGGTATTACTGTAAAATGTGTTTCCCATGTTAACAATTCTCTCTCTTTGCCTCTTCAGTCAGAATAATTGACTTTTATATTGCTTGTGTTTTTTGTTATATTTACTTAAAAGATCATATTTTATATTTTATAACAATATAAATTATTTGATGTTTGTGGTGTTCTTTCAGTCTCAATTACAAAAGAATATCTATTTTTAATTTGTTTTTACAGATTGTCTGAAAATTCAATTCACTGTGATTATTGTATATTTTATATTCTGATCTAAAAATTAATATTACCATTGTTTTATATTTTTTTTTTTTATAAAAACAGGGACCACGTAATCTGGTAATTTTTGTTTTTTGGTACGAGTTTTCTGTTCTGACGGGATCAGAACCTGCTTGACATCTTTTACTGCCGGATCCATGCAATTTTTGAAAAAAAAGCTCGAAGACAAGAACAAAACCAAGTTAAGTTTAGTTAAGTTTGTTAAATTTTTGAAATATATCATAGTTTTTTTGTCAATTGTTTCTTAGTACGTCTAAAGATCATTTAAACTGGCTTCCAAATTTTTTTTTTATTTAATATTTTACTTCTTGATATATTTCAAATTCTATTCGTAGAATGAACCCATAGTAAAAAGAATTGAGCTTAAATCACATTTATTACTAAACGACTTTTATCAACAATTTTAAATAACGTTTCAGTATTTAAAAGTTATATATTACTGAAACATTAAAGTTTAAAAATAAATTAATAGGTAATTAAGTATAGACAAAGGTAAAATTATTAAAACAATTTTTTATTAAACCCAAATGTTAAAATTGATCCAAATATAAAAGAAAGCAACAGAACATAACACCAAGTAAAGGAAGAAACTAAAAGAATTTAATAAGGTGAATAGACATTTCGTAATGAAGGAATTATTTAACAAAATAGAATAAAAAAAGGTTTTAAAATATAATTAGTTTTTAATTAAAAGCAACAATATTTTATTAGGAGCTTAATTATAATTGCATTCTAATTTCTTCCTTCTTACGAGCCTAATTTTCCTTGTTTTATTTACAATCTACAAACCAGAAATAATCGTGCGGTTTCTATAAACATTTATTATCAATAATAATCCCATTCCAAACACGGCCACCAGTTGTGGCCGACACATTTGTTTCGGCTTTATAGGCGACATAAAACAATGTCATAATGGCACATTTAGTATAAGATCTATGCGGATCATAAACTTCAATCACAGAAGTTAAACTGTGAGGTAATGTTATTGTTTCTGTGTTGATAAAGGGACGTTTATGATTATAGGCATTTCCAATTTTATGAGTCAATGGAAAATAATAATTTAATAGTGTTAGAGAACATAAATATGGTATAAATGAATAAAAAATGTAATGAAAAGTTTAATGGGTTTTACAAATTTAGGTCAGTACAATGAACAAATAATAAATACTTGTTTATCATATTTACAGACCACAAGGATTGTAATTCTGAGTGCATCAGCAGCTAAAAATTATAGTTAGTTAATCTCAAAGTGAACATAAAGAAATTTGCGAAGGACCACACAGTTACTATAGAACTGCGATACTTGTTTTTCAATCAAGATACAACTGTTTTAATTTTAAAGATCTTTACTCATTTATTAAGCATAAAACATTCTGCTATAAATATTACTGTTATTAATAACATTCAAATGACCAAAAAAAGAGATTGGGATATGTTAACGAAATTACTTTTAGCCGCATTTTTTTTACCGGCACTGGACGTGTTCAATTTTGCAATCATTAAAAATTACAATTTAATTAAATTTTATTCTTAGAACATTTACATATTACCAGAGCTTTATTAGCGCGCATTTTTCTCAGTTAAGCACATCTCTCTTAGATAGTTAATCTAAAAAAACCGTGGAGCCTCTAGAGATATGTAAGAAAATTTGATTAAGTAACAAAAAGTGATGTGACATATTTAGAGGATTTATGTAGGTTACGCATCGTAATATGCAGAATTTTAGATATAATATTTATTGGAGCGTGCAGGAAAAGTTCTTAACATTGATATTGAAAATATTGCGTAATCGTTGGTTTGATATTTCTACAAATTTTACAGTGGTGTAGTAATATACAAGTTAAGACATATTGGCATGATTTAATTTACATTCTTCTTTATAGTAATTATTGAAAATATGATTTGAACTTAATTTTATAAAATTAGTAGGATTTTAATAAGAAATCTGAGGATTTTTAACAAAAATTCGTGTCGGAAATGTGTTTTAAAATAAATGATATTATAAAAAAAAATGTTGTGCGCCTCGTTATAGTTGTTGAAGTAATTGGAAATTTCCCAACTGTAGTTACATAAAAGCGGAAATGTAGGCAGCCATGTCATAGCGGTGTTATTTTTATTTTTCATGTACGTCAACATTATAATTAAACTAATCCATCAAGGGGCATGTGAGTATTAAATAAAAGTACCGACACGTAATAGATATGAATAGAAATACATTAATCATGGCGTAAAGACTCCAGAATTAATTATAAAAATTTGCTCGAAAAAAAAAAGAAAATGTGATGTGGCCAATTACAGGGACCATTCATCATGCGTTATCGCCGCAGATTGCCCTTTCACGTGTTCGCGAAATTTATATCGGCTTTGAGAAAACATATGGGCGCCGTTATCTTTTTCTAGTTTTTTAATGAGGTACACAAATAATGATATCATGAAACGTGTTGGATTATCATAAAATCGCTGTAAATTTTTGGGATTATTATTTTTTAATTTAATTAAAATTAAACATTTTTTTATTATTAATAAAGATAGAAAAAAGTTGTAATGTAAAGCATATCTATACTATATGGCGAATATGTTTTTATGAAAAGCAATCACATGTGACGAACCAACCCCCGGTACATTATTTTTATTTTTTTTATTGTATTTTATCTCGTCTTATTAAGTTTGTTTATAGGAATTTTAGAGAGATTATATATTATATTATTATATTTATTGTGTTCTGTTTATCTAGTTATCGAAGTCAAGTGGTTTTCCCAAAAGACAGTACATGTTTCTACAAAACGATAATACACACTTGAACCATTTAAAAAATATTAAATTACAAAAGTTAGAATGTTGAAATAATAGAAAATAATCATTTTCACGCCTAAATATTGACGGTTAGATAACGTTCATGTGAAAGAAAACAAAAGATGGACCGCACAAGATAATGACATAAAATGTTTATGTCATAACTTGGCATAAAAAGCGGATTCGCAGCTCAGAGAAGGATCAATCGAAATCAAATTTCAACTACCAACACGTCACCGAAGTTCCTGTATTCAGCGCCGAGACAACGACGCCGATAATATCGACAAACAGTTTTGTTTACTTCTTTAAAACTCAGTCTATTCTCACAAATTAAACTACGTACGCCATGAACAGAAGCTACAATATTCGACGCCATTCTACAACGCTACGCTCTTCTTCTCGACGCTAAATATTTCGGCGTCTACCTATTTTTACATCTATCATCGTAAACGACAATTTCATCACTACGTTTGGATTTATTTTCTCTTTTCAACAATAAATCAGAACAAGTATTTTTACATTTTAACTCACCAACTTCTTATAGTCCGTGAGCCAAAGGTTAAATTCGTATCTCCTGAAACAGTTGATAAAATTTCCATCTTTCGTTGTTCACGAGGGGGTGACGTTTTGTACCATCCTAAATAACAACTTTTATGATATATTTTTCTAAAATATATTGTCAATGTTACGCAGAGGCGTACTGTGTCAATGGCATTATATATTTCTACATTATGATTCACCGAGTATTCAGCCTGAAATACGGGTTAGATCGCTGATACTGATCTGGCAGTAACTCAATAGGGTTGTCCATACAAACAACATAGTAATAAAAATAGGTATATCTGATACCAAAAAAAAGGGCAATAATTGAAAATAATGCTGTGAGAGACAGTATGACATTTACGGTGTTTGAAGTTTTTATTAGAGAGTGTCTAGAGGTCCGTCCAGTCGGACCCGGTGAAAACCCAATAGGTCCGTCTTGACATGAGGCGGTCAATCTAGGACGTCACCCGACACACGACTTCACGACCAGCGTTCCTAGTGAATGTGTATACTTTAGTTCTGTAATATTAATAATTAAAATACGAGGCGAAACACTAATTTATATTTATTTTATTATGAAACGTGATTGGCTTAAATAATTTGAAGTTTGAACATATTTAACCCAAGCTGAAATAGCTGCGTGGCATAGTGCCCGCTAGTGGTGCAATGGTTTTTTTTTTTTTTTTTTTTTTTTTTTTTAAACTCAAGTTGTATTTGTAAGACTTCTTTTAATAAAATAAATATTTTTTTAATTCTACAGGTTAGCTTTGGTCAGTCAAAACTTCTAATAAAATAAATATCAAAATTACGAAACAATGTTTTAATCCTAATCTTAACAGCTTGAATGACGGACCTTTTATTTAGACACGATACCCTTCAAGACGGACCTATTGGGTTTTCACCGGGTCCGACTAGATGGACCTCTAGACACTCTCTTATTATTAAGAACTTTTGCGAATAAATATCCCAGTAGTGGGTATCAGTTGGATGGAGCTTTTATAAGCTTCAAAATGGCTATTTACAATTGATTTATAATTTATTTATTGTCAACATAATTGGGTAATTCATAACTAATACATTCATTATGATGATGGTTAGGTTTTTCTGTTGTTCGGTTTTAACTATACCTTTTATGTCAAATGACGCCATCATTCTTCAGTAATTTTTCTTAATGAATAAGTATTTGCTTGAGATTTTGTGTTTTGATTTATGTTCACACACATATAGAATTTAAATACATTGAGATATAATAATTATTATAATATAGGCAAAGGAAATTCGTATTTCGTGTAGAATTGTTTTATATTTGGCAAAACGCTTTCGGCTATAAAGCAATCATCAGTGATTTTTGTCTTAAAAGGTTATCCAAAAAGTAATTGCTCATCATTTTTCTTAAAGTACCAATGTACATATTATATAATGGAAACCATCACACTTCATTAAATTACTGGTATATTTTAGAAATTGTGTTATTTGTTAAAAAATTTTATTTTTCTTCAGAAAGTTTTTGAGTGTCGGTCCCATGTGGACTTTTGGCTTTGAACTGTCAGTTCGGTCATTATTATTATAATGATTTTTTAACAAAATTTTACATAATATTTAATAATGTAAACAAATGACATAACTTCAAAAATAAGAAAAGGCTGTGCATCTGTCAATGTGCTTGTACGCACGCGCGGAGTGATTAAAAATCTTTTAATTACAAAAAAATGTTTTTCTAATTTTGGCATATAAAGTGACACTTTTTAAAACTGACAGACGTTATCAAACGTTTTACTTTGTGTAACTAATTACATAAAGTAAAATATTATGTAACTGGTGACGAAAAATTGATTTCAAAATTAGTGACAAAAAGAATTTTATTTATTTAACTGTTATAACACAAGATAAGGACAAAACTTATAAATTAATTAATTATTATAAATATTGATAACAGAATTATTGCAATTATTTAAATTAATTTCCGACGACATACTTGTTTTATTGCTGGTACTTGCTGGAACTTGCTGTTATTTGGGAGACGGCGCACATTGCATTAGATGTTTCACCAAATATTTCAGGCTCATTTACAAAATATCAAACTGACAACTGAAATGAAGTGACGGCAGGAAATAGACTAGATTTATGTTTTCACAATTTTTATCAATCATATTTTATTATTTTTTTAATTCCTTCGAAATGCAATACGTTACGAAATGCAATGTTGTGTAACTTGTGTCACTCATGCGTTACACAAAATTAGACTTTTCGTAACTGGTTGCATAAATAGCTATTTAATCACTACTGATTAAAAATATATTTTGGCCACTAATTTCAGTAGACTTCTGTCAACGAAATTTAAAAATAGTTATTTTCCGAACAAGTGCGGAAAGTTATACTTTTCCGCACGCAATTGCAGTTGCCCGAACGACGCGAAGCGGAGTTCGGGCACGTAATTAAGTGGGGAAAAGATACTTTACGCAAGTTTTAGGAACAATATTTTTTCTACAAGCGCCTAGAATTAAAAAAAAATTTAGCAAAAATTTTTTTTGTCAAACAAAAATTTTCTTAGTGCTTCTTAATAAATAAAACATTAGGCTGAAAGTAATCATAGTAACCAAGCAAGAATTAATTTTTAATCATTGTAGCATTTATAAAATCAGTGCGGAAAAGTGTAACTTCCCGCACGCTTGTAGAAAAAAGTAATTTTAAGCAAAACAAACTTTTCAAATTTCTTTTATGATTTTAGTGCTTCCAGCCGCAAGGTGCGCTGGTGCTGTCCAAAGTAATTTAATTTGGCTATAAAGGGATTAAAAAGCTGAAAATAATTCCTCATGTTGTCTAGATATACATTTTTTTCCATTTTTAAAAAAACGTCAATAATGGCTGGATCTTTCATTGTTAATTTTAATGTCTGTATATTTTAACAAACTTATTTTTTTTTTTAATTTCCTCCAAGGATTTAGTTATTTTGAGACTTCTCACTAGATTGGCGTTGTCGATATTCCAGTTAACCTCGATATTCAAGTGATTCTCCATCGTGAGCCATTTATAAGGGCAAATCGATATAGTTTTCTCGTTATAGAGTAGAAGGTTATTATATGTAAACAACTTGGAGTTTTTTCAAGTATCCAATACATTTTTATTAATGTTTTCTTGTATCATACACTAAACACATTACGTTTTTTTTACGTAGCCAATAGGTAGATTATGATTATTGACACTAATGTATTTTTTTTCATATAATTGAAGTGGTAATTTATATAACATATCTTTGAATTCTTCTAGCAACCCCTAAAACTCCCCAAACTTATCTATGCGTTACAACTAAATTAGTTTTGTGACACAATTGGTTTCATATATCAATTTTCTACAAGCGTGCGGAAAAGTATACTTTTCCGCACGCATTTGAGTGCGGAAAGTTGTACTTTTCCGCACTAGTGCATAAAAGTTACTTTTCGCACTGATTTTATAAATTCTAAAATGATTAAAAAATTAATTCTTGCTTGGTTACTATGATTACTTTCAGCCTAATGTTTTATTTATTAAGAAGCACTACGAAAATTTTTGTTTAATGACAAAAAAATATTTTTGCTAAAATTGTAGAAAAAATATTGTTCCTAACACTTGCGTAAAGTAGGTATCTTTTCCCCACTTAATTGCATGCCCGAACTCCGTTTCGCGTCGTTCGGGCAACAAATAACTATTTTTTATGTGGCCCCTTTTTCATTTTCCATCAAAAATTCTTTAGTTGGCTGTTCGACGCTTGCAGTTTCTACGAATAAATATGTATATTCTAAGAATTTTTTATTCGCTGTATTTATTTTTTATCACACCGGTGTTAATTTGTCCTGATTTGATATTCACAGTTACCACCACGAACATAAAACGCAATTTTACCTGAAATAATTGTTCGACCGTGCATAAAACATATTGTAAGCAAATATTGTATCACGTGTAGATTTTAATATAAATGGTTTGTTTGCGTTATATGAAAAACACATTGTACAATACGCGCAGTCACGCCATCTGTATAAGCTGGAATAAAAATAATTACACATATTTTAATGAAAAAAATGTTTGTCGTTTTATGATGATTTTTTTTACATCTACGATTTTTGTATAAAAATTTTTGACAATATTATTATTATAGTAAATGTTATAGTTTTTTGGCCATAGATACGTGCCCCTGAAATGATGTGAAAGGGTCTTTCCAGAATCACAAACTGGGATAGGAAGGTAGGAAACTCAGGAATCTGGATAATGCTTATAAGATACTTTTGATCAATAAAATGATTTATACCTTTCTTACTGAATTTTCGTTTAGCACCACTAATGGCAAGAAATATTCTGGTCAGGGTGCTTCTTTCTTGTTTTCTTTTTTGAACGTTGAAAAACGCACCTTAAATAGGGGCGAAGCATAAAGGACCTCCAGGTCATAGTGAAGCACAGATCCAAACAACTTTTTTTAAAAAATACCCGAAAGATTAAAGTTGGGGAGAAAGTTGCAACTTGTTATATGCATATGTCTAACCGGCAATTTGTAAAATTGACATAAGTGGCATGAGAAAGTACCTCGAAAATTAATAAGAATAAATATAATGTAGGTTTCAAAACATTACAACACAACTTTAACATTACTAAATTTTATAATAAAAAACATTACTTAATTTTATAAAAAAAATTATTTAAGAAAGTGGAACAATATTGCAAAAGGTTACATAAATGAAAACCCTTGATGGAAATTAGGTGCAGGCAAGGTAAAAAGAAAAGAAGAAGTTGACAAATGACAGGTGGCAAATAAGAAGAAAAAGTTAGGTTAAGAATCAAATACGAAAATATAAACAAACAAAGGGCCCCAGGTGATAGATGAACTTAAAATTAAGAGGAAAGAAAGGAGAGGGGAAGAAAAACAAAAAGGGTAGAAATAATTATAATAAGAATTTTAGGTTTCAGGGTTGCAAAGGTAAGAAAGTAGGTCACAAAGGAAAGTATCTGTATTAAAATAATAATAATAATAATAATAATAATAATAATAATAATAATAATAATAATAATAATAATAATAATAATAATAATAATAATAATAATAATATTCTCTCTATATTTCTTCCTCTAGCTAGTGAATCTTAGGAGCCATATTGACATGTATCTATTCCAAAATCAATACGAAGAATACTGGTTTCAGTTAGATTTTTGGCATTGCTTTTGTACGTGGTACCCTTTCAATATATTGATAAGTGAATTTAAATATAGAATAGTCACAGATATCAGATTGAATATGATCAACCCTGGCTGAATTATTACTTAGCAATTTGAAAAAATTAAATTAAACTACTGAGATCAAGATAAAATTTTTTTTTGTCAATTATGAAAATTTTGATGATATATTTTTTTGATTTTTCACTGGTAGAATTTTTGTAAGAGATGTTGGAATATCGATTGATAAAAAAAATTATTTATGAATTGTTGATAAAAAAAAGAAAAAACGAAATAATTTACATAACAAAGGTGAGCCCATATTATTTAAAGGTAGAGAAATATAAAGAAGATACCAGAAGGTGAAAGAGATAGAGAACAAATACCAATACAGAGTCAGATACGGAGAAGATAGAATAAACATAGGGTAAATTAGGAATTAATGACAAAAGTAGAATATTTAGAGGAAGATGAGGCAGAACCAGAAAACACATGTAAAAAAATTACAACCGAAGAAAGCGAATAGGAAATAGGAAACGTTAAAAACCAAATTGTATTTTTTTTTCTTTATAGTGAACCCATCCCAGATTGAGAATCTTTGATAAGGCATCTGGATTACCGGGAGGTCCATATCAATATATTTATTGGACTCAAGATTTTAGGTAAACTTAACTTCAGCCTAAATCTTGGAGATACAGTTTAATTTAAAAAAATTAAACATTTACAACTTCTAATTTTTTTTCAATTATTGGTATTGTATTGCCAATTAGACTATTATTGCTATGTAATTAATTATATTTCCAATAGAAGAACCAATAGAATTAATTATTTGGGAATAATTGAAGAATAGTTTTAACAATGGTAAATCTATATAAATAAAGATAAATCAAAGCAAACTACTTTGATAACAAGATGCACCCTACAATTCTGATCACTACAGAAGTGGAAAATTTAGGAGGGCACAATTTAGCAGAATTTAACAGATCGAGCAGGTACTTTTTAAAAAGGTTATTATATCAAATTAATAAAAACTGAAATATTTATAATAGCAAAATGGTATTTTATCAAAACCATAAAAAATCGAATCGTATTAAAACAAATATTAAAAAATCAGATAGATATTTTATCAAATTACTAAAATATCAAAAGACTAAAGGACCAGAAAGTTAAAACTTCAAACAGTTAATACATCAAAAACGTAAAATACAATAACACTAATTTATCAAAATACCAATAGATCGAACTCTTATAAATTCAGAACAGTATTAAAACAGAACGCTATATTATAGTAGGTAATCCCAATTTATCGAAGCGCCAATCGATTAAACCCGTACAACGTCATAAAATAATGAAACAGAATTTAAAGAGTCAGAACCAGAAAGAGACAGAATAGTAAAGCATGAAAACCGTCAAATATCAAAGGAATTTTAGAGGATGTTGCCAAATCTGAATCATCGCCTTATATGTGGGGATAACATTTAACAAGATCTATTTATCGTTATGCAACAATCGAAACTAACAGATGCCAAAAAGTTTCGATCACTATCGAATATTTCAAAATAATACTCGTGGTATAGGACCTTAAAAGACATATATTGGAATAAAAGTAAATTTGTACTTTGGTATTTATTATGCTATTTTAATAACAAATAAAATAACTTCCTATTGATGAAAATTTCACATCTCTCTATCAATAAATTTCCTACAATCATTAATTTAATTGGTAATATTTAATAAACGAGATAAAACAATATTAATACAGCGACAAATAACTAAAATAATAACAATGTATTCATTCCATTAGCAGAATAAACATTTTAAAATGGTATTTCAAACGAAATAGTGTAAATTTTGAACTTCAAAAACCAATGATGTAGGTATGTTTATTTAATTGAAACGAAGGAAGGTTTAATTAAAATAAATATATAATTAATATTAATTACATATGACTATTTTAATATTAGAATTGTTTAATTGAATGTTAGCTAATAATAATGTAACGGCCCTTCGGTCGTTACGGGTCACTTTGGCGCCTTAGTCCAGGTTTCGGGTTTCCTCGGGCGCCACCTTCCGTTTTAAGTGTGAAAGCCACTTGCACCGGGCAGCGTCAGTGAAGAATTAATACTCCAGGGGTCGCTATGGCCTCGACCAACCTCTTGACAGCCGGAAGGGCAGACTTTACTTGCCCACCTGGGATGAGTGCCGGAGTATCTGCCGCTAGGATGTTAGTTTATGTGAACAGAAAAATAAATAAAATCACCAAATGAAAATAAACCATTTATTGTTCACCACAATCAATAAATAATTTTTACCACAGCCGGTAAGAAGAAAGGGTGTGCAACGGGTTCAAAAAGCTGAAGCGGGTCTTGCGGAATACGAAACGATTTAGCAGCGGTGAACGATGAAAAGCAAAATGGATATGACGGGGTATTAACAATAAGGAATAAGCTAAGAATCGGGAAGCTGCGGGCTTCCAAGCGTGAATGCGGTATGATGACAGCGAGAAATGAAAGAATGCGGCGAGACGTCGGTGCTACGCGGTGAATGAGATAAATCGAAATTTAAGCTGGACAAAGTTCAATTTTCCTTATAGGTTAAGTCGCTACCCTTGTCGGATCCCACCCTGATTCTCTGAATTATGTCGCCGGATTAAGTACGGTGTGATTTCTCGACTATCAGTACTTTCCGGGGTCCCCTTTACCTATATATAACAGTTACACAATGACGACACGTACCCTGTGATTTCTCGACTATGGGCACTCCGTCTTAGTATAAACAGTTATATACCATCCAACGATACAGTGTGATTTCTCGACTAACAGTATCGTTGTCTGCGAGGGCCTAAGGCGAACCTAACTGTACCCGATATGTTTGTGTCAGGCGGTCGAGTCTCCCTAAATTAATAATCAATCCCTATTACGGTGAAATTACGTCGCCGGAGTAAGTACAGTGTGATTTCTCGACTATCAGTACTTTCTGGGGTCCCCTTTACCTATATATAACAGTTACACAATGACGACACGTACCCTGTGATTTCTCGACTATGGGCACTCCGTCTTAGTATAAACAGTTATATACCATCCAACGATACAGTGTGATTTCTCGACTAACAGTATCGTTGTCTGCGAGAGCCTAAGGCGAACCTAACTGGTCTTCTCGAGTAGTTGTCGAAATTGAACTCTGAAAAATAAATATACAAGAAGATTCTATTAATAGACTCGATATGTCTCACCGGTATTCCCTCGGAGCACTTCGGATATCGTCGGAGATCTCGAGCAGGCTATCGGTGTCGGTTCTCTGGCGTGGTGATCTTCTCGGCGATGCTGGCACAACTGAATTTATTTTAAGCTTAGAGTGAGTACCAAACCTGCCGTTTCCCACTCTTTGCTTTTGATCGGATTCGGAGGGGGCTTAAGCGTGCGCGGAAGCGATATATCGGACTTAGTACGGCTCGTCAAAATTTATATCTAATATTATTTATTTTATCCGGACTTAGAAAAATTCTTGAAATTTACATTTAATTATAATTAACAATGTCTCACCCGGTATACGGCAGCTGCTAATCTCATTCGACTGGCTCTCACGGTGTCTGTCACAGAACTCCCTGAACGCCGATTCAATAGGTTTGTTTTGGTTCTAATTTAAGAACAGTTCGACCATGCGCATTAAGTTCGGAGTGTTTTGGTTTTATGAAAATCGATTCGGAACCAGTCATTACAAATAATTTTGTGTTTTGGTTCGTGTGTAAATTTATTCCAGAACGGTTATCGAACCATACAACCAGTACTTGGTCGACGATGAGAATATTTTTAGGATTTTCAGTGCACACATGCGTATTGTGATTGTGATTGTGAAATATACTACCGCGCAAAAACTGATATTTAAAAACTATTTAAATATATAATTATAAATTATTAAAATATATATTTATAAATTATCAAATAAAAATAAAAAGCAAATACTTGGGAATTAAACCATTGCTTTTTAAACCAATTGTATTTTTCCAAAATATTAACATTCTGAATAACTTACCGGTTTCCATATTAAATTAGTATTTTTTTATATGCTAAAATAATAGAGAATTTTGCTATTAATGCTGGATAACCTATAAATATAATATATTCTTCTATTTTTGTAATATAAAATAAACTAGCTTAACAGAGGCCAGATAATAAAAAAGAAGATTTTAATTAGTGTTTTAGTTTTCGGTTCCTAGAATCAGTTCGGAATCGGTTTAATAAATATATACCACTACGCAACTTGTTCTGCGCAGTTCTCAAATAATTTGCGAACAGTTGTAAATACGAAACCAAAACAAACCTAATATCGCGTTCACTAGCGGTATTGATTTTTAATCGACCGTTGCTACATACGGTGTAGAGGGGAGGACTCGATGGTTCCGATAGCGGTATAGTTTTAAGGGTGAAAGGGGTGTCGAGGCGTCAAAAAAGGTTAAACAAATGTATAGATGATATTAAAAGCAGATTTTTGAAAAAAGAATGGAGGTCGTACGATTATTAATAACGGAGATAGAGTAATTAATGCCTTTCTGATTTTAAAAATTATCCGGATTTAGTAACTTTGTTACAATAATTGTTGAGTAATAACCAAAACCATTTTCATAAATAAAATAATACAACAAAAACTATTTTAAAAGTTTTAAAACAAATCTCGAAGACGTTAACAATTGACTTCACTAATTAGTTAAGCATAAATAATTTTAATTTTTACTGTTTTTTATACGATGCTAAAATATATTTAAGGCTAGCTTTTAGTTTATGCGCTGCATCGTAATAGATCGATTTAAGATTTTATACTTTATATTCAAAAATCACTGACCAAGTATCGAGCAACAATTATAATTTTTTGTATTTTACAAAATATCTCTTCTTCTTATTCCTAACACTAAATATTATCCATTATATTAACTCTACTCTAGGCCGAGCGAAACCGGTTTGTGAGTTCTGGTAAAATAACGATTATTACCAACAGTGAAGTGCCATATTTTTAATAAGATATCTACAAAATGTTTTCCTATTTTCTTGAAGATAATTATGGACAGTCCCCGTTGAATGGGAAGTAAACATTTTGTCACTGATTAATAATTATTGAAGTTAATTATGCTTATTATTATTATCATTACCGTTAAAGAATGTTGTGACCACTAACCAAAACTACACTTTACATACGTTTCGCTAACTATGTTATCATCAGTAGATGATGATGAAATGTCAAAGAAAAATTTAATTTAGTGGCCATTGCAAAGAATGAATTAAAAAATGAATTTAAAAATAAATACAATTAAAACATAAACAATAAAGATTTTTTTAATTTTAGACGCTAATGGTAACGTTAACGCTATTCCATAGTTTAGCTTATGGAATAGGGTTAGCGTGACCGTTAGTGGATGAGATGCAAAAAATCGAATTATTAACCAAATGAACGACATTTATTATTAAATATTATTTAGTTAATAGGAATCTTGCCATATATCGGTATAAATTCAAAGCGACATAAAAAAAGCAACTATATTCTGGGCTCGCCTAATGGACAAAAAGTTTGATTATCTTAAAAAGGTTTTAAATTACAATTTATCCGAAAAGAATCATAACCTCAAGACAAGGCTGGCAGTTAACCATTTGGTTGTTAATGGGATCTCATTGTGTATATCACAAAACTGCTAAAAACTTATCAATCCTGCTGAAAAAATCCTAGTTTCACATAAAATATGTCTATAACATAAGTTACCCAAATTATTGTTTGGGCGAGTAGATCGAATTCCTACCCCTAAAAACGTTTTTGTAGTAACCGTTATAAGTGTTTTTCTTCTCTGATACACTTTAAAATTCACCCTAACTTAAACTTCTTCCGCAATCTAGGTACCCTCTTGAAATATTAAATAGATTATTTTAAAGGTTTTTTAGTTATCTTCTCACAGAAAGCAACTAAATATAACTGCAAATAAGTAAAATCATCAAAAAAATAATTATTGAACCATTTTTCTAATATTTATCATTATTAAATCAAATTATAAGAGATAATGGGGTCTATTCTGTAACTTCTCGGTTAAATTTTAAAGGCCTTTAAAATTTTAACAGCCGCTAATATTATTTCGGTATTCGCTAACTCTCTTTTCGTTTAAAACTAAAAGGAGTCCTTTAAAATAGTCCGTTAAAGTAGTAGCTTTTAAAGGGAAGTTAAAAGCAAGTATGAAAAAGTAAAGGTATTAAAAATGGAGTATTTTGATATTACTGGGGAGGCTTTAATTTGAAGAATTAATAGAGAATGAAGACAGGTAGTTATTATGATAAAAATTTTAAGTTTTAAGTTTCGTGTTAAGTAAATATTTATTTTATTTTAAAATTAAAATTCAAATTCAAATTCTTTATTGATCCATAAATACAAAACATTTAGAGCCAAAGGGCCATTGGACAAGTCACGTAAGCAAGAAGAAAGTAAACAGATATGTACATATATATAAACATTAATAATAAAAATAAAACAAAAAATACAATAAAATAAGACAAACAGTTTAGCGTTTAAAATGATCATAAAGCTCTTCTAGAGTATATGGAGTTATGTCCAACAGTATTTGATTTACTTTCCGCTTAAATAAATTTAAAGATTTAATGTTTCTCAAATCATTTGGTATAGTATTGTAAAAATGGGATCCTTGATAATTAAAAGACTGTCGAAAGTGTCAGCCTTACATTTCGGATATGAATTTCATTTTTATTTCTCGTGTTATGATTATGTATATTTGATTTTGTCATAAAGTTTTCTTTATTTCTGTGAATATATATAAGGAGTTGCTGTATATACAGTCCCATAACTGTAAGTATATTAAATTGTTTAAATAGAGATCTACACGAAAATGTTGGTGGTTTATTTGTAAGAGCCCTTAATATACGTTTTTGTGCTAAAAAAACGTCGCTAATATTAGGGGAGCATCCCCAAATTGTTATTCCATACAGTAGTTTTGATTGCACTAGTCCAAAGTAGAAGGATAGAAGTCCTTCTTCTCTAAGAACCTCTCTTAGTACTCTAATCTGGTAGCACATAGAATTGAGTGATTTTATAATTTTAATACATTGCGAGTTATATGTCATATTGCTCTCCATAGTAATACCTAAAAATGTAACTGAGTCTTTTTTCTCGTCATTTATTTTTACTTGATACAAGGGTAAGTTTGACTTCCATTGAGTGTGGAAGGTCATGTAATTCGTTTTACTGGGGTTTATATATAACGAGTTACTGCTAAGCCAGCTTATTAGCGTATTACATACTGAATTTAATTTAGATTGAGTATTTAATTGTGATTTGTCAGTTATAAGCAATGTTGCATCGTCTGCATATAAGCAAGTGAGACATTGTGATAGACTTCTAGGTAAGTCATTTAAATATAGAGTAAACAGTAATGGTCCCAGAATTGAACCCTGCGGAACTCCAGTATTATTCACGGCCCATGAAGAATAATTCGTCGTTGAATATTGACTATTTTTGAGCTTATTTTAACCGCTTGCGGACGATCACAAAGATATGACTGAAACCAGTTGTTTGGTATACCGCGAATACCGTAGTGAAATATTTTTTCTAAAAGTATTTCGTGATTGACGCAGTCGAAGGCGCGACTAAGATCACAGAAGATCCCGATCGCGCCCTCGCCGTCTTCAATCGCATCTAAAATGAATGAATGGCAGTTATTGTATTATGATTTTTTCGAAATCACCTATAACTATTTTCCTTTTTGGTTTTATTTTGATAACCTGTTTCCATTCACCTTCTTGATTATTGTTGCTAGAGTTATTGGAAGTTAAATTTATAATATCGTCACATTTTTGCCGTGTTTGTGCTTCTAATATTGCCTGAGACACTTTTTTCTGAGATAGCAATGATTGTTCATTATTTGCAGAATATTTGGAACACGTGGCAATACTGTTTATTGGATCTTCACTAGGCCGATATCTTCTATCAGACGGGTGATCGTGCCTTTCGTTTTTTTGATTCTGGCCATTTTTTGTTCCAATGGCTGAATCTTCGTCTTTGTTCATTAATTTAATTTGATCGTTTAATATTTTAATTTTATCTCGAAGTTCATTTATAATTATGTCTTTTTGTTTAACGATGTAATTAAATATATTAATATCTACCTTATTTTTCACAGATATTGTTTCTATAGCGTCGAAAAAGGCCTGATTGTCCATTTCGCCGGTTTTAACCTCACAACATTCAATTTGGTCGTCACTAATAAATTTAACGCAACTGCATTTTGCAGCACAGCTCGGATGAAAAATATTTTCACAATTTAAGCACTTTATTCCTTTAACTACGTTTTTTTTACATTGTTTGCACAATTTAACTTTAAGCACATTTTCAAGTACGTCTGTCCGTACCGATGCCATGTTGCCAAGAGCTGAATTAAGAGTTAAAGAGCCGCCAAGATCACTGGTAATGGTGTTTTCTAAATTTTGCATGACACTACCTTCTCTTAAAATGACTTCCTCAATACTTATTTTAAATGTCAAAGCTGATAATTTTTCCTCCAGGTCTGAGAATGGCTTTACTGGAGCTTTATATTTCCAGAAAACCTATTAAGTAATCATTTTATTTTTTTGTGGTTAATTTAACTGACACTTTACACTAACATTTTGAGGTTAAGTAGTCGAATATCAAATATTGTCTTCTTTTTTCTTTTTAACATGAATGTTGAACTACTATAAGTTCAAATGTCATCAAGATCAATGTTGCCAAGTCTTGTAGACTCTTTTTAACGGTATCCTTTAAAATTATATTATTTTTAACGGCCCTTTAAAAAACGCGCATATAGATAACACTTTCAATATTATTATTTAAAGGCCCTTTAAAATATACATTTTTAATGGCCTTTACATTTTAAAGGAATAAATACAGAATAGACCCCAATATCTAAAAAATCATCTTAAATTCATAAAAGAAATAAATACAATACCTTAATTTACTGACTAATCTTACGATATAACGAAGTTACTTTAATTACCGTGATAATTAAAATATATTAATCATATCGCCAAAGGCACTGGACTAGAATTAACTTGAAATTATGGGAAAGGCAACCTTCCTTCGATAAAGCCAGTCGTATTAGTTGAACCTCCACCCGGCCGATAGCGACAGTTGCATCCGTGCTTCATAGACGCCGAAATTCTTATCGATTCAATCCGTTGTCATTAATTGTAGTGGCAGTCCGTGTTGTAGTTCGAGTTGAGAGCAAGATCTTGTATCTCTCAGCGACCTTTAAGTTTCATTTGAATTTAGCAAGTTTACTGGAGGAAACTACTTGTCATATGTAAATTGCAAGAAAGTGCACGTAATATAATATAAAGGTAAAAGAACACATGAATAAAATAATTTTTCCTTTTTGTTTTAATAATTTGGAGTTAGCAGCGGAATACCCAGGTGCTCAAAAACCAGTGGTGCAAGTAAATCCCACCTTTCCGGCCGCCACCGCATTGCTGGATACCATAACGACCCCTGGAGTATTTTTTCTCCACTGAAGCTACCAGTGCAAATGGCCGTTACCAGCGGCCAAAAGACTTCTTGACAATGCGAAGAGCGTTACAACGAAGTAAAATCGCCAAAAAGCTAAAAGAACACTGTTCAGGAACTACATAATATACACAAAAATTATCTCATAAACGAACCCTAATTAAGGATTATATATTAAACGGAATAAATTTTAATTAATTTTATCGAATGACATAAAATACTCTGTTTTTACACCTTTGTACAATATTTGCTCAACTACGACATCCAGAGCTGTAGTGCCGAGTGTAGGAAGTACGTGCGTGTCCACGGTATCTAGATTGGGCTCTGATCACTAATTGGATGGGTAGCTAGGTAGAGACCTGATTATAGCAGCGTTTTACTATACAAGAAGTGAAATGAATAGGTATGATAGTAGGACTATCAAACCTTTAAGGTTGCAGTACAGGTAAGCTTGAATGCTGGGGGCCTTAGAGATGAACTACAGTATTAGCATGAGGGTTCGATCTACAAAATAGGCACTAGAACTTCTTAAAATCATCCCTGGCAGATCGAAGTCAAATTAAAAATTTGGCAACTATTATTTGCAACATGGCACACATTGATGTACACAATTTAATATTTAACACGTCGATTGTAATGTTGCTTTTTCTGGTTATTGTCAATATATTAGATTTGTTGGTATTCTTTAATTATTTCTATATTCCTGTATGTATTTACATAATTTAGAATCAAATAAAAATAACTCATCCTTCTAATCGTGTTAAACTAAACAATTTTTTCGGTTTACTTTAGTCCTACTGATATTGTCACATTAGCTTTTGCCCGCGACCTCGCCGCGTTGATGTCGGAATAAATAAATGTTTATTTCTGTGCCAGTTTCCTTCCCCGATTTTTAAAACTTATCCCCATTTTTACTCCTCTAAGTGGAGTTACCATATCAAGTGTTATATCACATGAAAGGTCATTGTTTGCAAATTTCAAAACAATTTTTTTTATAATTTTATTTTTTTTATAATTTTATATGACCTGCTTTTAGACTTAAGGCGAAGTTTCCAGGTCGAAGTAATTGATTCATGCCGATAGATATTTATTTATATTTTACAGAAAAAAATTAAATTAGGTATTCAAATTTAATAATATTTATGAAATGACCAAAAATCTGAAATAATTCATACTGATAGATAATCATCAATATCCTACAGAAATAATAAAATTAAGTATTCAAATTTAAATAAAAATAGCGATTGAAGTCTCAGTTTCAGCTGTTTGTTTATTTATGAAAGGAAATCTACATATCAATTTTTAAGCGAATATTTTTTGTGAGGTTTTCTTGAAGGGAGGGGCCCTTTCATTTGTAAAAATACATTTCTTTAGGTGAATCTACGTACCAATTTTCAAGCGCCTATTAATATTTATAGTATTCGAGATATTCAATAATCAATCCAATATTAATCCCAGAGTTTGAAAAGTAGGGGAAGGACACAGGTATAAGAACGAAACTTTTATTTATTCCAACATCAACGCGGACGAATTCGCAGGAAAAAGCTATTTGTTATTTATATCTTCAAATTCGTTTTCCCAAAAGTCTTACCCCATCAACTTTGAGGTAAGAGTTGTAAAGAACTGTAACAAAGTTACTTTTTTCCGTATTATTTAAAATATATAAATTAAATCGCGCACGGCACTGGAGTAAAATTAAATTAAAATTGTGAATAAAAGGCCAGTCGTACCAGTTGAATCGTCGCCAGGCAGATGGAGACACTCTCGTCTCTGCTTCTTAGATGCCGAAGTTCGTATCGAGTAGGGCAATTCAAACCGTTGTCAGCAGCTGCAGAGGCAGCGAGAAGCCAGACTTGCTGTGGCCGTCCCAATTGGAGCAGTTCAGCCCGTCGACCTTTAGAGATAGGTCAAGCTGAAGCCAAGTTCAAGTTGTACCGGAGTCTAGAACCGTCAGTCCGACTACACCACGCCGCCAAGCCAATCGTCCGTTACACACCTTTTCTCCGCCGGATTTTATTGGTAATAATAAAAGTTTTATTTATTAATATTTGTTTTAACATCCCAGCAGCTAAAACCCAGGTACTCAAACCCAGAAGGGCAAGTAAAGACCGCCCTTCTGGCCGCCAGTGATTTTGGTCGATACCATAACGACCCCTGGAGTATTTCTTTCTCCACTGACGCTGCCCGTGCAGTGGCCTTCACACTCTAAACGGAAGGTAGCGCCCGAGGCAATCCGAAACCTGGACTAAGGCGTGAAAGTGACCCGCAACGACCGAAGTGTCGTCGCAGAACTATTCAATCGGCTTAACATTTTTTTCTAATTTTCAGAAAACGTGTCGCTCTAGCTTGACTTTTTTTAAATATATGTTTGTTTCAATTTTGACAGTTTCGAAAAGTTACAAAAACAGGCAACAAAAAAACGTTTTTAAAATAATGCTAACGTGATAACATTTAAAAACTTTCTATGTTTTTTGTGTCATCAGTTATATAGTTAAAATTCCTTTTTAATACTTATGTATGTACTCTAGAGACTACTTTTAATATATGCTTTTTGGGACGCCGATATTGATAATCGGGGTCCTGCGGCTCTAAAATGGTTGCGTCACCCCCAAAATCACCAAATACCACCCATTTTAAGGGGTTTTTCCCAACAATTTTTATGAGACCCCAAAATAATGCTGTGTAACGTGCTAATTGTGATGAAAAATAGAAAATTTACAACGCACTAAAAATTAAGCACAAAGTGTATGATAAGGGGCGACACCCGAAAAATGCTGATTTTTTTTTAAGTTCAAATGAATGGAGTGTTAAAATTAAGAAAAATTGATTTCATCCCTTCGGGCTGAAAACTACCCCTAATCGCTTAAAAATCCAACTCGTAGACATTGAGTTGAGATAAATAATTTATACTTTCCTTCTTATTTTCAATTCAATTACTTGAAGAAAAATAATAAAAAATATTTGCACCCACTCAGGGGGAAGAACCACCCCTAGATGTACGCAAAAATTGAAAAATAGCTAAGAACAATCTGGATCAAGTCACCTTTCTAACAAAAACTTAATCAAAATTGGTTCATCCGTTTAGGAGCTACGATGGCACAGACAGATATACATGGTAAACTTTTAACCCTTCTGTTTAGGTAAAAAATACAAAAAAATCCCAAAAGACGTTTTAGCTTATTTCTTTAGGAGAATCTACGTACCAATTTTCAAGCGCCTATCATTTAAAATTTTAGAGATATTCAATATTTGTTGCTGACCTACCCAAATTTTAAAACACTTAAAGTGCGAATTTTCAAAATTACTTCCTTACTGCTCCCCTGCAGTAATAAAGGAAGCTACCCTCTATCACCTCTGGTTTAGGCTATGCGTTGTTTGTCAGTCAGTCAGTCAGTCAGCGACACGACAATTTTATCTATATACAAGACGGCTCTTACAATATGCTTTTGGACGCTGATAATGAAAATCGAGGTTCCGCGACTCTAAAACGGTTGCGTCACCACTAAAATCGCCAAAACCACCGTTTTGGGGTCTTTTCGCAACAATTTTTATGAGACCCCAAATTATGCTCTATAATGTGCTAATTGTGATGAAAATAAGCAAATTTAGTACGCCCATAAAAGCTAAGTATGAAGTATCTGTTAAGGGGTGACACTTAACTCTAAATTGACATACAATTGAAAAATGTTGGAAATATTTTTTTTACTTTTTTATGTAAGTTCAAATGAAGGGAGTCGTAAAATTAACAAAAATTGTTTTCATCCCTTCGAGGGTGAAAACTACCCCTTAATCGCTTTAAAATCCGACTAAACCACATTGATTTGAGATAAATAATTTATACTTTCTCTCCTATTTCTAATTAAATTACTTTTAGACAAATCATAAAAAATATTTGCACTCCCTCAGAGGGGAGAGCTACTACCCTCTAAAGCAATCACCCTGTATGTTTTTGGTTGACGTTCTTACTCAGGCGGATAATGGGTAGACGCACCTACTCGAGAGGGTTTTTGGTTGAAGCACTTACTCAAGCGGGTCAATATTTGTTTAAGCCCAATTTTGAACCCCTTAAAGTGCGAATTTTCAAAATTCCTTTTTAAGTGCTCCTCTACACTACCAAAGGAAACTACCCTGAAAATTTCACGTCTGTATCACCTCTGATTTAGGCTGTGCTTGATTGTCAGTTAGTCAGCGACATGACAATTTCATATATATAGATTATAAAGTTAATGATAAATTATTTGCAATTTGTGCTTATTTTTGCTTTAAAATGTATTTTTATGCCAAGCCTAATTAAAATATAATTTAAAAATTGTAGTTACTGTACCATACATATTTGGATAACGGTAGACCAGGAAAATAAATTCAGCATCATTTATTAGTATACAGTATAATTTGGAGATTTAAACTTGTTATTGATAACGTTTTATTAACAGTTTAGGAATTAATTCACAGATTACAAAATTACTTATTATGTTTTAAGAATTTTATATCACAAATTTTCATAGCCAACTTTTGTTACTCACACGGATTAATGATTAAGTTGCAACGTGTAATATTTAATCAGTTACAAAATGTGTACAAAATTCTTTGAAAAAAATTGTTTTCAATGGCCTTATTGACCCTGGTTTTGATACGATATTTATTTAAACTTTAATATTAGGTATCAGATAATGATTTATATTTATGTGGTATTAACTTCCAGAAAATAATTAATTGAACTGTAACATTTAAAACGAATTATTTTAATAAGTTATTAGAAATCAGAATTAACCAGTTGAGTACCTACACCATTAATAACATTAGCAGATTAACTCCTGTATTTTTTTCGATCTAGGCTATGAATTAGTTTTCAGCGAAAAATATAATGCTTGTTCCCGAAGCGAGTTCCTAACTTGTTATGAACACACTGAGTTGTGCAGAAAAAAATAATGAGCCAAGAGCATGCGCGGTACAAAATAATCGAAGAGTTATTTTATATTGCGCAACTTAGTATGTTCATAACATATTAGGAACTCGCTTCGGGAACAAACGTATATTGAAGTCGTCTCTTTTGGTCAGCTGTTTCAAATACTTTGCGGTGGGAGAGGTAAAGAGTAAAATACTCTAAAACATTGCCGAAAAAAAGCGGATATTCTGATAAACCAGACTAGTTAATTTTTATGGATTTTAAATCCGAATCCGATGTAGGAATTTTGTGATTTTTCGTGATATAAAACATAAAATTGTTTTGGTGAAGAAAAAAAGTATCGGTGGAGCAGATAAGTCATTTTCCATATACAGAGTGGCTACTTTTTAATAGGGACAGTATTGCTATCTCGTAAACAGTAGACGCAAGAAAGACGGTTAAATGGGGAAAAATGTGCGAAATATAAAAACAGACAAAACTGTTTTTGAAATCTAAAATATACCTATTGGTTCCGGAGTTAAACGACATAATCCGAATTTGTGGAAAATCGTTTTTTTGTCAAAGCTCTAGGTTGGGATAACTTTATTAAAAGTCTTTGTTGTATTCATCGTTATAAACTGCCATGGTTAAATTTTAAATTTGACGTTTTGTCTCTTCGGGGCCAATATCAACTTTATCTTTTTAAATACGGACCTGTCTATTTTATTCCATATTATTAAATCGCTTCCAATACTAAATTCAACGATATAACTTAATTATTTCGTGACGTTTTGTCTCTTTGGGGCCACTATCAACTTTATCTTTTTAAATACGGACCTGTCTATTTTTTTTATTAATATTAAATCGCTTCGAATACTGAATTCAACGATAAAACTTTATTATACATTTAGATATCAGGATATTGTATTTAATTATTTATTTATTAAATATTACAATAACAAATGCTATTGTATCTTACTAATGCTCTAGGTCCAGAACCACTAGCAGGTGTATTGTTGTCTCCCCCTCCATCCACGTATCATTGATCGGTCAAAATGTCACAGAATAATCAATTGTTATTATCGTTGAATGTAGTAGTCAAAGCGGTTTAGTACTATTAAATAAAATGACAGGTCCGTATTTAAAAAGATAAATTTGAGAGTGGCCCCGAAGAGACGAAACGTCACGGAATAATCAAGAGTGATATATCGTTAAATTCAGTATTCGAAGCGATTTAAAAATATAAAATAAAATAGACAGGTCCGTATTTAAAAAGATAAAGTTGATGGTGGCCCCGAAGAGACAAAACGTCAGATCTAAAATTTAACTATGGCAGTTTATAACGATGTTAGAATACAATGAAAACTTTTAATAAAGTTATCCCAAATTTTGTATAATAAGAGAGTTTTTGCAAAAAAAACATTTTCCACAAATTCGGATTTTGTCGTTTAACTCCGGAACCAATAGGAATATTTTAGGTTTTAAATAATCAAGAAGAAAGAAAATGCTGAGCGTACTTTCAAGTGTGTAATGAAGCGATTAAATTCTAAGGAAATACATATATATATTTCCGAGTCAAAGTTAAAGTTAATTGTCTAGCGCTTTCGGCATCGCAGTGCCATCATCAGGACAACTAAAAAATTAAGAGAGAGAGGGATAAATTTTTGTGAATACAATACAAAAGTTAAAGTCATACTTACAAAAATTATAAAACTATTAACTTAAGATAGATGAGAGAGGTTACAAGATTTATTGAATAAAAACTAATGTAGAGAAGGCGAAACATCTTCCAAGCTAAGGAAGGTTCGCGTACAAAATAGTGATTTAAAAACGGCGTAAAGGGCGCAATAGGAGGCCCAGGCCTGTAAGTAGACCCTAACAAGGGCAACATTAACTTGAACGGCATAAGTGGAGTAAAAAATTGTATAAACGAACGTTAACATGCGGCGTGGCTATTTTTAACAGTGAAGTGACAAGTGACAGAAATAAAATATTTTAAGGAAAAAAAGGAGAGGCGAGACAAATTTTGGTAGAAAAAAGAAGAAAACAAAGTGACTGGACTACCGGAAAAGGTGTAAGGAGGTTAGAGGAAGAGAAGAAGAGGAATGACAGGTGACAGGTGGCTAAGAGGACATGAAAAGGTGACATAAGGAGATTAGAGGGAGTGACTACCCATCATAAACTTAAAGGCTCTTGAAAATATGATGGATTTTATTAACATTTAGATTAATTTGAGTATTAACACAAGAAGAAGAGGGGTTGTTTAATTCACGAAGAATCTCAAGGTCCTCTAATAAATCAAGTTTAAAATTGCAATTGAAGATATTGTGAAGAATTTTGACATTTTCGGTAGGGGTGAAGTTATGATTATTAAATTTCAAGTGATGACCGAAGGTGGACTTATCAGGGTATCTGATGTGTTCTTTAATACGAGTGTCAAGTCTCCTAACGGTTTTGCCGACGTAGGTAGCGTTGCAATCACCACAAGATAGTAAATAGATACCACTTTTATCAAGAATAGGTAGGGGATCTTTAGTAAAACAAAGAAAAGATTTAATGGAGAAATTATTTTTGTAGGAAATCCGGATGTTGTCAAAGCTTCGAAAAACTTTGGTGATATCGAGAGAAATTTTGCCAAGGAAGGGTAACGAAAAATATTTAAATTCAGTAGAAGGAGAGGAAGAGGCATTAAAGGCTAATTGAGAGCGACGTTTGATCTGAAGTTTATGAAGGACTCTGTCTATGATATTGGGAAGAAAATTATTGTTAACAGCTAATTGTTTAAGAGTATTGACTTCTTTTGTGAAGTTTGAAGGAGACAGAGGGACATTCAGTAATCTATGAATATAACAGTAAATAGCAGACATTTTGTGTTGAAAGGAGTGATTAGAATGAAAATTAATTAAATAATCGTCTATTTTTAAATTTCGCACATTTTTTCCCCATTTAACCGTCTTTCTAGCGTCTACCGTATACGAGATAGCAATACTGTCCGTATTAAAAAGTAACCACCCTGTATATATTTGAAGCTTCAGCATTTATATCCAGGCACTGAATCACCAAATAACGACGCATTTGTAAAATACCGAAAAAGCTTATAACGTTACGTTAACTTCTGACACAAAATTGATTTACTTACCAAATTTTTTATTCAAATAATTTTTCGTTGCCTTTGCCAACAACTTTTCCGAAAATTAAAATATTTATTATCCAGTCTACGAGATGCTTATGCCCAATTGCTCCAAAGTATCCTAGGATACATTTTATTTAGGCTGTGATCTATTTATGATACAGATGTTTTGCACAAAAAAGCTATAGAAGGTTATTATAACAATGGCAACATTGCAATATTGTCAAATATGGCGCTGATTGACATTATCGGTTAAGTACAATTACCGGTTGGAATAAAAACAATTGAATGTTTGTCAGTGTTATACCTATTACCTTCCAAACGTTGATTTTTATTAGTTTGTTGATTTTTACGCGCACGGTTTAATTTTTTAGTGTCCATAGTGAACAATATGAGAGAAAAACAAAAACTGAAACGGGTGAACTATATAAGTTAAGAAAGAATGATTTTAATGTAATTGGTAAATGCAGTTAAAAATAACATCGATTCCAAAGATAAAAATGCTGTGAGCAATGCTCAAAAGAATGCAACTGGGAAAATCGCAATCTGTTAACAATTTCGTTGTAGGAAAAAGTTCCAATTCGTTCCAAGGCGAATTTGTTTTGTGATGGGTATTCCATTAATTTCTTCTTCTGTATCATCTCTCACATACACTTTATCCAAAATATTTATATCTGCGTCTATATCCATCACTTTATGTATTTAATTTTTTATTACAAATCACAACAGAATTTTGTAAACTAATACCACCCTATTAATACCTTGTATATATTCACTTTACCACATTTTTCTAATAAATGTCAAATAAGGTATTTTTTTAGAGATTAAAATTCTCTCCCTAAGGCCCGGTTTTTCAATGAAGGGTTAAATTGTCTAAAGTTAAAGGTTATAAGTCATAGGCATTTTTTTATGCAAAAGTAACCTTGGGGTACGGACCTCAAACTTGATCAGTGAGCATAAAAAGTTAGTTTGTCAATTGTCAATTTCAGAGACGGAAAGCGAAAGCTTTTTGGTTGTCTATTTCTTCCTATAAGTGGAAGAATATTAGTAAATAAGAGTGAGCGCCTAATTCTCCTTATTCGAGTGTAAAAAGACAGATGGCAAAATATGGAGAGATAAAATGGAAGAATGGGAAAAAGTATAGGAAAAATTTAATTCTGTGACAGAAGTGCTTGTAAGTATTATTTAATAATAGTGGTATTTTAGGAAGAATTTATGGAATATTAATATTAAAATGGTATTTTACCAACATCCCAACTTGTAATTTGATTTTTTTATTTTAGCCTCGGTCAACAAAATAACTGATGGAGAAATAAATACAAACACATAAAAAATGAACCACTCAGAAGATCTTCAAAAATTACAGTTCATTAACAATAAAATAATCTATTAATCTTATTTACATATTTTACCACGAGTGTCCTATCTCTTTTGTGAAAGGTTGAAAGAGCCAATAGGCCAATAAGGTATGATAATTAGTGGATAAAGATTTTTTTTTGGATCTGAAAACGTGAATATACAAAATCTCGTAATCGGTTCTTATCCAATTCACCAATTAAAGAAAGAGAAATTAAACAATTTTTCTAATCTTTATTACAAAATTTTAATAAAAAAAATTAAAGTCATCTTTTATCAGTATTATTACTTTTCAAATAATTAAAATTAAACATTTCAGGATGACTATTAGTTCTACGATTACGCACTCTAATTAGTGATAAATTGGTTATTTAATATTTGACCTTTTTTCTAAGTATATAAAACCAAAAAAATTTTTTTGTTTTATCAGTTGCTTGTTGCTATTTAAAATTTCAACATGAATACCTGCATCGTTTTTGTTGCACTCTTCGCTGTGGTAAGTAGATTTTTTTTTAATTTTCCTTTATATAAAAATGTGAAAATCGGATCTTGAGATTTTGTAAGATTAAATTTTTTTTTTTCAAAAATTTATTTCAGTTGTTTCAAACTAAATAACTTTCTATCACACAATGGCAAATTTTTCTTTTTCAAATTTTTCATCTTGCGTTGTTTGAAAACAAAAATTTTAAGAAACACAAATAATTATTTCCAGATTTACGTAAAAAAAAATTTAACGGTATACCTAGACAATTTTGAGTCATAAAACTAAAAGTGGAAAATTTGTTGAAATAATTTAGAGCCAGATCAATATTATCCTTATAGAATAAAAATGCATCAGAAACTAAAAAAACTTGTTTTGTGCATTCAAAAATTTTGATTTACTGAATTTAAATATCATCGAAAAATTTACAAATAAATGGATTTTCTTTAATTCGGTCGTTTCTAAAACAGATTTGTTGTCAAATTTATGGCAGATTCTATAAGGAGAAAAATTCACCATTCATTGATAAATAGCCATACAAAATGTTTCATATAACTTTTTGTTTATCTTATATACAAAATAAAAATTTGAAACTAAAAATGAAATTGGTGTAAAAGAATTTTGTTGTTTTGACTTTGTACATTTGTATATTTTTATATTTCAGCTCTAAATTTGAGAGACTAGCTAATTTTTAAATAGGGCGATAAAGACTAAATATATGCAGAAAATTTTTGTTTCTGCGATAAAATAAAACAGTATTTCTAAACAGTTTCCAAAAATGAAAAAAATTTATTTGAAAAATACAAAATAATATTTGCCTTGTTTTATTGATTATTTTGCCAACATAAATAATTTATAGTACAATAACCTGGTCATTTTAGATATTAATTAATTTATTAATCAAAGAATAATATAGCTCAAAGTCATACCACAAAATGTAATTAAAGATGTTACGTTTTCAACAATGAGTGACATGTTTCGGCCTTTAGATGTTCATCAGCAGGCCTATAATAGAAAATTAGAATGTAGAACACACACACACATAAATGGTTACTTACAGAATTGCATATACAATAAACAATGGTACGAAAATTAGTGTAAAAATTTTAACTACAAAATTTAAATGAAAAGGTGAAAATTATAAAACATTAATTTTTTTTTTGTTAAAAATGAATGAACAGCTGCACCCGACTCAAAATTATTTGTTTTTAAATTTACTGCTCTAATGTTTATAATTTGTTTCTTGGTCATTTTCCGTAGGTTATATATTTTTCTTCTTCTTTTAATTTATTTATCTGATGTCTGTCAATAGTTGCTTGTATCTGTTACCTTTTTACTTCTTTTCTACTTTTTCGGATTCTCGTGGGATCGTATTCAATGTAATTGAACAGTCATTTGTCACTAAGTCAGTTGACGCATGGTGGCGATGTAACCGCAACGCAATTTAAATAAATTTTTAACTGTTTTTGTAAAGTGCATCGTAGGATGCACTACGATTTATTCATAAAAAGTGTTACATACTCAGCCCTCATATATGGAGCGATGAAAAAACTTTTTCATTAATTTTTAAATATTAACAAAAGAAAAATTAATAAATAATTTATATTTTTTTATAATTTTCACCTTTTCATTTAAATTATGTAGTTAATGTTTTCATACTATTTTTCGTATCATTATTTATTGTAAAAACTTATACACTGTGCTTGTTTATATGCAATTCTGTAAGTAACCATTTATACTATGTCCTATTGTGTTCTACATTCTAATTTTGTATTATAGGCCTGATGATGGCCATCGAATAGCCGAAACATTATTGAAAACGTAAGATCTTTAATTACATTTTGTGGTATGACTTTGAGTTTCATTATTCTTTGAATAATTTTCACAACATTTGAGTATGGATAACCTCCAGTTATTTTAATTTATTAATGTTAAATGTATGATGTTTCACAAAAAATGGTCAATATTTAGCTTAGGTTCAATTTCTTAAAAAATTAATATTTTGTTAAATAACATGAAACTACACGTTATCTATAACTAAGGTACAGGGCGTTTAAGTTAACAAATAATATACCTATATCACGTGGGTTTTATACAGAGACAACAAGCTTCTCACATTTATTTCGACTGTGTATGCAAAGTGACGTCACGCAACGCTCCGTTTTCGCGCGGTCCAACTTTGGTAATTTATTTAAAGGTTTAAAATCTAATAATAAGGATTGCCTCAAAATTGTTCTACTTTCAATTTCTAAAATAAGAAAACAACAGATTTAGTGATTTAATATAAGTTTAGTAAAAATGTGTATACAGGGTGGGCCACGCTCAACGGGACGGAGCTTACTGGGAAAACGAAAAATGTTATGAAAAAGTTATTTGGCAGGGGTACGTAGGTTAGTGACGACCACATTTCTAAATTAGTTATACATATACAGGGTGTTCCAAAAAAACGTGTTATATCAAAGTTATGTTTTTTTTAATGGAACACCCTGTATTTTATTTTTGAAGTATATTGAACAAAATAATGTCACTTTATTAAGGGCTCCCTATACCCATTCTTGAAAGTTTTCGATTTAAATGACTTTTTTTGCGAAATTAATATGGTTTAAATACATTCATTACACTTCGTCGCATAAAAATTAACTAACGCATTTTTGTTTATTAATTGCCGATTAGGGAGGCCATCGATACGAATTATTGTAATGTAAATTTTATTTACAGGGTGTTGTTAATTGAGAGTTTCATGACAATACAATATTTTATACGATTACTGCGTTATTCTAAATGGGACACCCTGTATTTTGTTATCGTAATAAAAGGGTGAAACAATTCCCTTTCAAATTACTACAAGGTTCCCTATACCAATATCTAAACCAAATAACTTTTTCATAACATTTTTCGTTTTCCGAGTAAGCTCCGTCCCGTTGAGCGTGGCCCACCGTGTATACTAATTTCACAGATTTTTTTTAATTTTAAATATTAATGCCCTCTACCTTACTTGTAGATAATCTTAGACCCGCGTTTATCAAACTATTAATAATTTATAGGTCTAAAACTTGTGATTAAAATATTAACCATTTTTTTATAAAATATATGGTGGTATTTGTTAATATTAACAATATGGTATATTGGTAATAACGCATATTTGTTTAATTAATTTTAAAGTAATAATTAAAAAACAGGATAAAAAATCAGTCTTTATGCATAAATACTTTTTTGCTCTATAGGCTCTTTCAGCCCCAACTGACAACATCCCCATCGCCTTGAAAAAAATCCATGACGAATGCCAAGCTGAACCTCTTACCCACATTAAGGAATCAGTAATGGAAAAACTTTTAAAAGGCGAAGATGCTGAAGATAAAAACGTTGGTGCCCATGTTCTGTGCATGAACGTCAAACTTGGAATCCAAAAGAAAAACGGAAATATCGAATTCGAAACACTTAGAAATCACTTGTCGCACTTTATTCACAATGAAGAAAGATTAAACAAAGTAATGATTAAAATTGGAGAAAAAGCTTTGGAAAGTACTGCTGAAGAAACTGCTTTACATTTGTTGAAAGAATCAGCAAAAAGTGTTAATTCTGAACCTGTAAGTAGGCATTTAGATTTTATTTCGTATATAAAAAATAAAACCATAACCCGAACTATATCAGTTAATTTAGTGTCAGAAAATATTTTAACCGATAATAAAATCTCAGTATATTTTAAAAACAATAATACCCACTATTTTTTCGGCTATTGTCAATCATACATTTTAAAATAAGTTAACGTACATTTGTATATAAAATAAAATAAAATACATTTTTTACCGCTATCGTTATTTAAAATAATATATAAATATAAAAAACAATATAAAGATCAAAGATAACCTTGAACTCAACAAAGGTAGTAGCTAACGAAGGCCGGTTCTAACAGGAAGGTGAGGGTGACCTTAACATTGACTTTGGTGTTGTAATAAGTGTTGGCCAGGATTGTTGATTAAACAAAAGTAGTAGATTTTGGCAGGAAGGTGAGGAAGACCTTCAACTTGACTTTGTTGCTTTAACAAGTGTTGCCAGGATAAAAAAATCTGACCTTCTTCAAGGTCCAAAGATAAAATCATTAACAGTAGTTCGTTCAAAAATAGCACTCAACTCACCAGAGGCAAAAATCTTAAAGATTAATTCAAGAATTATTATTGCGGTTAATATTTGGGCCGAGCTGACAATTTAGGCTTCAAAATTCCGGCTGACCCTTTGTTTGTCCACACCGACGTGGCACCCCATATTATCTGGTTTTTTTTTTTTTTTTTTTTTTTTTTTTTTTTTTTTTTTTTTTTTTTTTTTTTTTTTTTTTTTTTTTTTTACGATTTTCTCTGCTGTTACTTAGTAGATTTGACTAGATATTATAGTCCAGATCTTTTCAGGCAATAAACATTCGGGATTTTTAAATACCATAATATCGGATTCATATGATTTAGATTTTACGATAAGATAAATTGCTTAAAATAATTTGGAATCATTAAAAATCATTGGTGTATTTAAAAGTCGAGAATATGACAAAATTCTATTTTTACCGAACTCTAGTCTTCTTGTTTTTTTATTCTAGCTTCCTGTTAACTACCAATTTTCTCCGGAAACTTTCGTTCTAATTTTCCAGTGTCGGTACTATTTTGGATAAACTGGTACTGCCGTGTTTTCGTTTTATTTGTGCTGTTGTTTTCTGCTTCTGCCGTTTTTAGCTGTTCACCTGTTTTATCGTTCGTTTTCTTGTTACAGCAAGATTTAAATATCTTGACGAAAGTAAGGAGGAACGGATTTTTTTTATTTTATACAAAGATGTTAAACAATATATCAAGAATAATACATTAATGCGAATAGATAATATGGTAGTTATAATTGTTTTGCTATGAAAATTGTTTGATTTTTCTTTAAATTGGATAATTGCTTTTTTTCGGCTGGGAGATTTTGAAATTTTGTTTGGTTGTATATGTAAATGGTTACTTGGATTATGTTCTGTCTATTTTATTTCTAAATAATGGCAAAATTATTATTTATGACAGATTAATGATTTAGTAGTTGTAATAAAGTATTTTGTGAATTAGAATATTAAAATTCTTTAATCATAATCTAGTGAAATTAGAAATAGAGATTGACTGACTGAGATAAGAAATCACCACTATTCTAGTGATCTAAAGCTAATATATTAACGTATGTCAAATATAAACTTAATTTTAAGCCATCTTCAGTCCTAAATGTAAAATCGAGGATCGAAAAAATTAACAATAAAATAATACAACAAAAACTTACCAAGTACAGTACACTTTTTGTTTAATATGTTTTTTATTATACTGTGTTATATGGTTTTAAATTTTATTTTTTTATTATCAAAGAATTAAATTTTAAATATAAGTTATATAAATTAGAACCTCATTACCTAATTAAAGATGACACATCTTGTAAATTCAGATATATTAACTATATATGGAAATCTACCTAAAAATCCAAAAATAGATGTATTATATTTGATTCGAAATAATTCTATTTACCCGTTTAATGGTTATCGGGACGGCCCATAACCCATTTACGTCCGTTATACTAATTTCAAAGTTATAGAAAATATAATTTTTTTCGTTTTTAATATTAATGCCTTCTACCTTACTAGCAGATAACTT
The DNA here is from genome assembly GCA_963243735.1 of Neocrepidodera transversa. Taxonomy (NCBI): domain Eukaryota; kingdom Metazoa; phylum Arthropoda; class Insecta; order Coleoptera; family Chrysomelidae; genus Neocrepidodera; species Neocrepidodera transversa. The sequence goes on along the minus strand of OY725340.1, from coordinate 27,208,730 downwards.
TTGACTTGTGTTTATCAAACTGGTAATAATTTGTGTTTATAAACTAATAATGAAAATATTATATTTTTTATGAAATACATGGTGGTAAAATTTATTAAGAGCGTGATTTACTTTACGAACAAAAATCTATAAGTAGTGTAAGAACAGCTTCGAAGTCCACTAATTTTTTTTTATTTTGATTTTTATTAAAGCAAAAAAATATATGTACCTAAGAAGATAAAGGTTAAATCTAGGTTCCTACTCTCGCTCATTTTGAAAACCAGTTTTTGTTTTATCTGAAAAAAAAAATTGTAAAAATCATGAACAAATCAAAAATATTCAAGTTTATGATTTTTTTTCAAAAAAAGCAAAATGTATTCAAATTTAATAGACTAGGAGCATATATTTTACATTTATCTATACATAGGTGCCATATGTCGTGTTGATTCCCTATATAGATTTTTTTTCTATTATATTTTATTATTATTAATTTAATTTAGGTTGATCAACACTCTATTTTATTTATACTTATCTCAGAAATTTTAGTGAGACATATGGGCACATTTCAATTAAATAATTAACGTTCTGGATATAACTGTAAAAAAGTTTGTTGAAGAAATACAAAATTATTATTTTAATTACAATTTATTTTAACTTTCTAAATATTTTTTTTTTTTAATTTTAATTTTTATTATTTTAATTATTTTTTTGTGACGTTACTTTTACTAATTCAAACTTAACTAATTATAATTAACCTTAACTAATCTTAACTAACCTTAACTAACCTGCTTCAGTCTTTTTTATATCAATTTTTCTTGAAAAATTCCTTTAATGATGATGCGCCTGATAACATGCCGCTTTGGAATATTTTTTTTTTAAATTTTATCTTTTCTTTAATATTTTTACTCTTTGAATTATCTCTACACTCTAACTATCGTTTTTCTATTTCCCACTTCTCTTCACGTTTCGATAAATTATTATTTTTTATTTTTAAATTTTCTTGACATCTCTTCATTATTATTTTTCTTCTGTCTAACTGACATCTCCACCTTATTTTTTCTCTGGCCGTGATCCACAACGTACCCAATGTTCCGAATTGTCCATACGCACTTTTCACTTGTCAAACCTTAATAATTAAAATTAAAATGTCACTATCCTATTTACTACTTATTTACAGATTTATCTTAATTATTTACAAATTTGTTTTATTTTCTTCAGCAAACCCTCAAACTAATTATATCCAGAAGTGTTATTTAATATTATCAAAACAATATATTTTTATAAGTTTATATCAAAAATAAAAAATTAGGTCCTACGAATCCCTTACATTCTCCAGAATGAGTTTCGTTCATGTTTAGGAAGTGGCTTCCTCACATAATTTTACCAAAATAGAGTTTTATGAGTCAAAATAAAGCACTAACTGTTTTACTTTTACTCTACGAGCGACATTAAAATTTCTTAAAAAAGAATCGCATCAGATATGATAATTGATTTTTCAGATATGATAATTGTGTTTTTACAATTAAGTTAAACACCTACATTTTTTATGTCAAACTTTTTTTTATCTGTATGCATATCAGAACTAATATGGTGGTAAAATTATAAACAACAACCATTTACGCCCCGTGGATCTATTATTAATATTGCAAGCTATATGTGATACGAAGTTGGATATTTATGATTTTTTTTATTTGTATCCATTATGTAATGTTGCATATTGGTATCCGATGCAAAAAACTACTTTAAATTATATTGCTTCTGCACGACCATACAGCATTAATAATTGAAGTTATGGCTCAAAATCTTCTAAAAATTAGCATTCATAATTAATTTAAAGTATAAATTTATACCGTGTGATTATCAGATTGAAAAATCGAAGATGGCCATTTTGATTTTATATGTCTATTTATCGAAAATATAGTATATTCTCAACAATGCACATTTGTTTATTTAATTTTAAAACTGTTTAATTAAAATACAGGATAAAAAACAGTCTTTATGCATAAATTATGAATACTTTCTTGCTCTATAGGCTCTTTCAGCCCCAACCGATCACGAGCTCAAAACAATAAAACAAATTTTTGAAGAATGCCAAGCCGAACCCGCTACCCATATTCATGAATCATCAATGGGACATGCTGAAGATAAAAACATTGGTGCCCATACCCTGTGCATGAATGTCGGACTTGGAATCCAAAAGAAAAATGGAGATATCGAAGTCGAAACACTTAAAAAGCACTTATCGCACTTAATTTTCGACAAAGAAAGAGTAAACAAAGTCATGGCTAAAGTTGGAGTAAGAGCCCATGATAGTACACCTGAAGAAGCCGCTGTACATTTGTTTAAAGAAATAACCAAAAGTCTTACTGCTGATCGTGTAAGTAAGCATGTACATATTATTTGGAAAATCGGCCATGTCACCCCAGAACTTTCCCGGCTCGGCTGTAGAGAATAGGATTATTTTAATTAAAAAATACTAAGCATTAATTTATGGAACAAATTTTAAATAACAAGCCAATCATGAATACGTCTACCGAATTGATATTTCAATATTCTTAATGATATAAGAAAGCTCATGCGCACATTATATAGTACACAGGTAAATTAGAATCTCCTAAAATCATGGGAATTCGGGAAAAAGTTTGATACAAATCAAAATACAAAAAAGGAGAAAAAGGTTAAAATAAATGTTAAAGCAAATTTTGTGCTCTACAACTTTGCATAAGAAAATATTGCACAAAAAAGCATTTTTGTCCTCAAAATTTGGAAACTCTGCGGAAAACCTACATGAACATTTTTTGCGCGCCCTCGCGTGGCGCAACTTTTGGAAATTCCGGAAATATAAAAATTGTTGAAAATTTTATGCTCTAAAACTGTGCACTACAACAATTTGCACTCAAGTGTCCCTAAAATTTAAAAAAAGGCAAAAAATCATACATCTGTATTCAATCATTGTCGGTCTTGAGGACCTTCTGCTCTACCATATTACACCAAAAACTAATGGTCGTATTAGAGACACACACCGACTCTTTATACCAAATTTCAGCTTGATTCGTCAAACTGTTCGTCAGTTATCGTGGAAGATTATACACAGACACACAGATATACAGACACATAGACACAAAGACAGACCATACTCTGGAAATGGTTTCAATCTTCTTGGAGGACCTCAAAATAGATATTTCCGTCGATATCTCGATTTTTTTTTTTGCACGTTCTCTATACTTTTCTTTTAATGGGACCGGGAAAGTAAAATAAAACATAAACCGAACTAAATCAGTTAATTTCGTGTCAGAAAATATTTTACATGCCTTTAATTTATATTAAAAAAAATGTGTTGTCACCAACACACTTTCCTACTATTTTTGAACTAAGAAGAAATTATAAAATATATAATTTAATAATAACTCTTTTATTCAGCAACAAGCGCCTCACATTTCGACAAGCATATGCAAAGTGACGTCACTTAGGAATTGTCTGAACGGGCCTATTATAGATATAAATATACTGTATTTTTACTGTAACGTTCCTACTTTTAGAAAATGATTTTTGCTCATTATGCAACAGCTATAGTGATTTAAAAGTTTAGTAAAAATGTGTATATAGTAATTTCAAAGATTTTTTTAATCTTTAATATTATTGTCATATATAATACTTGTAGATAACCTTAGACCCGCGTTTATTAACAATTTGGGTTTTTAAACGTATGATTAAAATATTAACCTTTTTTTAGGATATATGGTGGTAAAAATTGTTAATATTAAAATTTTAAATAAAATATATCTGATATACATATAGAATATTGGCAACGACGCACATTTTTTTTGTTTAATTTTAAAGTTGATTAATTAAAAAATAATAAAAAATCATTCTTTATCATAAAAACTTTCTTGCTCTATAGGTTCTTTCAGCCCCAACTGATAACATCCCCAGCGAAATAAAAAAAATCCATGATGAATGCCAAGCTGAACCTCTTACCCACATCAAGGAATCGGCAATGGAAAAACTTTCAAAAGGCGAACATGCTGAAGATAAAAACATTGGTGCCCATGTCCTGTGTATGAACGTCAAACTTGGAGTCCAAAAGAAAAACGGAGATATCGAAGTTGAAGCACTTAAAAAACTCTTATCTCACTTAATTAACGACGAAGAAAAATTGAACAAAGTAATGGCTAAAGTTGGAGTAAGAGCACATGATAGTACCCCTGAAGAAGCCGCTTTACATTTATTTAAAGAAACAGCCAAAAGTATTACTGCTCAACGTGTAAGTAAATATTTACATTTGTTTTCTTATAGTATAAAAAGACATACCATAAACCAAACTATATCAGTTAATTTAGTGTCCACAAATATTTTAACAAACAATCTCACATTAAAATATTTAAAACAATCTTGTGTGATATATTGCAATAAAAATGTATTAGTAGATCCGTATTTCGAGCAAAATGTTCAATTCATTTAATAATTTTCAAACGACCATGGCAGTTTAATTCTCATATATGTTTTTAATGTTTATACCGTTTATAACTGAGTAGATCACCTAAACCATTACTACTATAAGTATAGGGAATTTAATGTGTTAGAGAGAGAGGTATAGGAAATTCAGCGTGTCAGAAAGAGACGCAGATAAAAATGGCGGCACGTGGCATACTTTAAATATTGGGATAAAAAATGGCTGCCGACTGCAAATATAGTACTCTACATAACTCTAAGATGTAGTACTGCCGCTAACAAACAGATGGCGCTACTAGCCATCTTTTTGTAGCCATTTTTAATCCACAATATAATATATCTTCGTAATTAATGGACCGATTTGGGTGGGTCAAACGGCATTATATTTGAAATATAACGTAAAATAATTACATGTCAAAAAATACTGTGCAGAAGAAACGGCAAAAGGGCCTTAGCTTATATCTCTGTTACTATTGGTCCGATTTAAACGCGGGAAACGGCAGTGTATTTTAAATGTGTCGTATAATAAATTCGTAAAGAAAAAACATGCGCAGTACGAAAACCAAAAGGACCGTAGTGAATATCTCCGTTACTATTGGTAAGATTTAAACTCGGGAAACGGAAGTGTATTTTAAATGTACCGTATAATAAATTAATAAAGAAAAAACATGCGCAATACGAAAGCCAAAAGGACCTTAGTGAATATCTCCGTTACTATTTTGCCAATTTTTATGGGAAAAACGGTCCTGTATTCGCAATGTGTTGTAAAATTAATACGTAGCGAAAAACATGCGCAGTAGCAAAGTCATAAAGTCCTTGGCGTCTAACTTTGTTATAAATAACCCATTTTGAATGCGGAAAAACGCCCCGATATTATAAATGCGACGAATTACGAAATTACTTCGCGCGATCAATGACAAAAAATGCGTTAAATTTTAATTTTTCATTATTATTCATTTAATATTGAAATATTTATAATATTTAATATTTCCAATTTTTACCTAGTTTCGCGATAAGAATGTTCGCTGTTACAGGAAACGACATCCGTTGCAAACAGATAAAAATGAATGAAATTATAACATAGGCGGAGAGGTATATACAAAATAATATTTATTGCATTGGGGGCTTATAAGTAATATAGATTTGGTAGAATCTGTCAGTTGTATGATGGCATCGGCAGAACACGCACGTAAATTGGAGGAATTTGGTGAGAAAGTTCGAAAATTATATCAAGATATAATACTTTACGAAGATAAAAGTAAAACCATTAAGCAATTTGGCCGTCTGTCTATAAGTTCTGCGTGGGATAAAGTATTTGAAAATCGGCAATTACCGCAGACTCAATATCCACTAAGACGAATTCAGCCTACAAAATGGTTGCATTGAAAATGTCTTTCATAATTCTAACAGCAGTGTTGAACAATATGCTTTACACAAACGTCCCTATTGGAGTAAAACATATAGCCGTATGTTTTAACGAGGGATTTGAGTGCCAGCGTTCAGAATGGCAGATGATGTCTTTAAATAAAGTTAATGATGGAAAATTGCCAGTGTTTTCGATTAATGTACCAGCTAATCAGACGATATACAAGTTGAAGCTCGTATTTCAAGATGGGACCGAGGGTGACGTTGAGACGTGGCAACACATCTCAACAGCCGAAGTCGATTTAAGAAGTATTGGTATTGAAGCAGCCCCGTTATCATTATGGAATAATAATAAAGTCATTCAAAATGAACTGTACAAAATATTTTCAATGTTATGTGCGATATTATCGGCACTTTCTGTTCTATTGATAAAAATTGTCATAAAAAATGTAAGAAATCGATATTCTTTAACAAAATAAATAAATAAAAATATACAGGGTGTTTCAATAAAACTAATAAATAAATAGACATTTTTTATTTGAAAAAGAACATTATCTAGGTAATATAATATAATACAACCAATTATGTAACATATTAACGTTGCGTTCAGCACACAGAAATTTTCCAGATGCATGGTTTAGACACGGCGTATGACAAGATTCAAATCTCCTTGTTTGACAGAGCAATCCATCATATTTTGCGACATCATAAACGGCGGGATGCGGGGTACCCAATAACTGTTGGCATTTCTGCAGTAAAAAATCCTCCTTTTGATTTCCTCTAACGTAAATACAGTCTGCAGCATATAGCAAATATTTTTCCAATATATCGTTAATTTCCGTATACTCGATGTTACCAGAGCTGTAGTTTATTCCATGAATATATTTCTCTACATGTCTAACTGTTTTCTTATCACGTGCACTTAAATTAGCGTAGGGTATTGCAGGCTTGAATAGAAAATTAGAAACATGGGATCCGATTTGAATTGACATCTCCTTTGGATGGAAACTGCCCTCAATATCGAACCCTTGGATATCACAGAGTGCTATTCTCATCGTGGCAAACGTTCAACTACTGACATTTACTAAGTGATATCTAATTTAAACTTTTCAGTACTTCAGAGAGGGGGAAGTACTCCATTAAACAGTCGTGAATTATAATACAGTAAGCTTTAGTATTAGCGGGAAATCCAGAATCGGCTTCGATATCCAATCTCACATCAATAGTAGATGATTTCATGGTTTCTTCTTGCTTGGAACAATCAATGACGAACAAAGAACGGTTTTTAAATGCAACATAGTCCAAAAGGCAACTCTTCGAAGCAGAATTTGAATAACTAGTTTGAAAGTTGCTATAGTTGAAATGGGCTTCAGCAAAGTGATTATTTGCAAAGTCCAACTGCATACGTTCGTTGGGATAGTATTCACCATTCAATGATACTCGAATGCTAGCAGTACTCACGTGATCAAATAAAGTCGGATCTTCCCCAACAGCATCACGTTTATTAGTTTGAAAACATACGACAATGAAACGTGGCCGTTCGATTGCGGTGCTAGTTTTAACTGCCCAGATTTCTCTTCTCGCACCCGCTGTAATTGCAGGCAATTCATTCAGTTCCCATTTTCTAAACGGAATTAGTATCGGTTTGTCAGTTTGAATAGCTTTCAAAAGTTGTTCTTTCACATCATCATTCGGATAAATGTGTTTGATTTTCAGCTCGATACTTTGAATTACGATTTTTACGGTGGTAGTCGTTGCTGTAGCAGTACCAACATTTTTTTCCTTTACAATTATGCAATCGTTATCGTTTCTTGCTCTTACAAATCTAAGAGTTTGTCTGCCGCACGTAATCATAGGATAGTCGTTGAAAATGTTGAAAATATGTTTAAGCGGCATCAACAAGCTGAAAGACTTGTCGTGAGCGGCGAGGATAGGTGCTGAAGGATAATTCCAGCCAGCGATAGCCATATGATTTGAGTCTTCTTTGCTGTAACAAGTGTAAGCTCGAACAGCACTTATAATTCCAGGATCGCGTACTGCTTCAACTTCTCTAGCGGATTCGCTGTACGTGCAAGAGTCGAAAAGGAAAGCTCCAAAATTTAATGCTAAAGATACATCTCCTCCGCCGGTTATTTCCAATTTTCCTCTAATAGCCAGCAGCGATTGGTTCATAGCAAAGAACGAGTCGACTTGGTTGATGCTAAATTCCACAACATCGTTGCAATTGAATGACTTTACGAACGGTGTATAGGACCTATACTCTGCCTTACGAATAGACTCATCAAATGTTGGGGATCGATATAGATCAAACATCGGAGAAGTATGTGCTTCGTCAATTTTTCTTCGTTTGTACATAGTCATCGTTGACATGATATCCAAGTGAACGGAGAAACAATATATTTGCTGCAGTTAGATGTTGACGCTTAGACGCTTGCGGCGACAATAAAGATTTGGAAGCGCCTCTATATCTTATAACTAGTCCCATCGGCTCCTTGCTCTCAATTCCAATACAAGAGTACTAGTTTCACCTCGAAAGTTTACGGGATGCCCGTCTTGATCTAAAGCCAACACTGTAATGTTGGTTATTTCTCGTTGTGGTATAACTGGTAAATAGAGCAAATTTGAAGGTGTTTCGTCGATAGCGTAGCCAGGATCGACTTTTACAGCAAATTCGTAGATCGTGTGTGCAGGTCTGTCTCCATCAAAGGCTCCCGACGTAATGTTGGCATCAAAGTGTATGGTTGATACTTTTATAATGTTTACAGGCAAGTCCGATGAATGTATTAGACCAGGATTAAGATTTTTTTCCGAGAATCCCAATACATGCCCAATATTATTTGGCTTTTTAAACGTTATTTTATAATATTTGCTAAAGATTTCGCATTGCAGTGTATTATTGTTGGGTTTTAACGAGAAAAACAGTTCAGGATTAACTTCATTTTCAAGCCCAATCTTCGTTCGTATAAATGCTTCTATATCGGTAATTTCGTAGCATCCTGTAGGAAACTCGATGACTTTCAATTTGTTAGTTTTATCGAAATAGTAAAATTTATCACCTTTTTCAATGTTCGGTATGGAATTGTACGAATGAAAAGATCTAAGTGCCAATTCATAATCTTTTTTCGGGTCCAACACTATTGGCGTAGAAGGACGAAAAGTAAAGACGTGAGTATTACTGTTTACTCTCAACAAGTGCGACATGATGAATGAAACAAGTATAGCGGAGTACAATCATTTATTGAATTATTTTTTTTAAAGCTAATTTACAAAAACAGCAATCTACTTGAGCATCAGCAGGCCCATCCCAGTGTGTCATCCAATCAGGTCTATTGTAGTGAACATAACATGGAAGTCGTATTTGAAGATCAAAGTTTGACGTGTATTCTGCCGGTAGTTTGTGCCATATACTTAATAGTTCACCAGGTCTCACATTTTTTATTAAATATTCCAGCGGGATATGCTTCAACTCATCTGATGTAAATTCCGAAAATGTTTTATTATCATTCAGATGCGACATTATGACTTGAACGCCCATATTATCCGCCATTATTGTGTAGAAATTTCAAACACAATTTTCCACAATTAGCTTGATTGTACGTTTGATATGGATCGTTGTTGTAGAAAATTTTCACATTCCCCAAATAGCATACAAGTTCTCTCGGCGGTTTCAAGTTACCAAATGAATCAAAGTAGTCCACGTGATTGTTTTTCTTGTTGTAGGCCACCCAATGAGTACCATTATTGTCGGAGGTATCCAAATTTACAATACCACATTCACGTTTACGGGGACTCGAAGGTAAAGTGTCTCTCATAAAAACACCTCGAAAATGCGGTATTTTAAGTTTTTTAGCATAACGTGTTAGTTCGAAATCGTACAATGGCCTATTGGGCAGCGTTATCAGTTTTTTTGCTTTTTCAGAAATAGGCCGAAGCCTCCTTTAGCGTTTTTTCGCAAGTAAAGTCCTTTACCAACGGCTTCCATTGCTTTGTTATGACGTTGATCTTCTTCGAGTTTCTTTTGAGCGTTCTTAGCATCAATAGCTGTTTTCGCAATTGCACTTGCTCCGCCTGCAAGACTGCCGATTGCTCCAAGCGCAGCAAAAATCGGTATTAGAGGCAGAATTCCACCAGATTTGGTAATCGGAATAATTCTCGGAACTTTAACACGGCGACGGCCACCAACCTTTTTCACAGCAAGTCTTGCTACCTTCAATGCGTTCGAAGCAGACTTTGTTAAAGTTGATGATGGTTTATAGGACTTTGCAATTTTCTGAAGGATCCCACGTTGAAAAGAAATAGAAGGCTTTTTGACACCCATTCCAAGTTTGCGTTTACCCTTCATTCCAGTGGTAACGAACCAGGCAGCAGTTTTTTCACCAACAGAAGCGTCTTTGGACTTTACTCGTTCCCAAGCAGCGTTTTCAAGTATCTGATCGGCTTTATGACGTTCCACTAAAGATTTGGTATGGGAATAAGCAATGTCGTGTTGTTTACAAGCAGCGTCTAACGGATTAATGCCGGGATCTCCGCGTGCAAGTCGCTTATGTAGTTTTGTACCTGGTCCACAATATTGATAGCCAGGAATATGTAACTCGACTGGCAGTTTATTGATGATGGAATTCAAGACACCTTCACCCTGATATACCAACATGAAGACTGATGATGAGATGTAGCGTCATCTATATTTATTATCTGACATTTCTTCCTCGAACGACACAAGATGAAGGTCGTTCAACAAGAACAGACGCTACCCATCGTCAACTTGGACTTTACACCAAGTAAACATAGTAAACATGGTAAATTGCTACCGGATTCGTTTCGCGCCATTATATGTGGACCTTCTGGATGCGGAAAAACAAACGTTATGCTGTCGCTGCTCTTCGATCCCAACGGCGCTAAATTTAAAAATGTGTACGTTTATTCAAAGTCTCTGTACCAGCCAAAATATCAACTACTTCAAGAAGTGATTTCCAGTGCTAAAGGTGTTGGGTACTATCCCTTTAAAGACAACGAAGAAATTGTAAGTCCCAATAAAGCTAAAAATAACTCTATATTCATATTTGATGATGTTTCCTGCGATGGTCAGCAGAAAATTCGAGAATATTACTCAATGTGCCGGCATAAAGATATTGATGCAGCATATCTCTGTCAAACTTACTCAAAAGTACCAAAACAGCTAATACGAGACAACTGCAACATCATAGTCCTATTTAAACAGGATGAAATTAACCTAAAACATATATTTGATGAACATGTGTCTCCAGATGTTACCTTTGAAGAATTCAAGAAAATGTGTGCAGAGTGTTGGGCCGAACGCTATGGTACGTTAGTTATTGTTAAAGACTTTCCACTTGGTCATGGGCGATACAGAGTAGGCTTCGATAAATACATAAAATTGTAGAGCATATCGTCATTCGACATCATGCTGGCAAAGAATCAAGTAGCTGTAGCTACTCATAAGAGAAAAATCGCTGAACTTGCCCGGTCTATACGTAAAAAGTATCTGGCATTAAAATTGAACAAAACGGAACAAGATGAATCTATTAGGAAACTGTTCAAGCCAATATCTGAACCTCTTCAAGAAATAGTAAAAACTTCACCAAATTACTCCGTCAAAAAAGAACAAGTAAAAAATGAGCCCAAAGTTGAAGGCTACGAAATGTCATCCATTACGTCGAATTTTAAGCCTCAAAAAGCTTCATCACCCAAAAAAACCGATTTTATTTCATTGGAAGATGTAGCTGAAGGAAACAACGACAACACCGAACAGTTTAGTGAAATTGATGAAGCCTCTGTTTCTCAAAAACCGGTAGCTGTAGAAGCTATTAATGACTATCTAGATCAGTATCCTCCAATGAGTCGACAAGTAGTTCAAGACTACTGGCAGAATAACGAGAGAATCGATCGAGTGTATGGTCCAGTGTACGAATCAGAAAATGATTGGTGGTTTTTGGGTAACAAACGTATAGAGTTTGATGCTAAAACTGAAAGTATAAACGTACTTTATGACAATCAGTGGAACGGGGTGACTGGAACTCCAGGATTGTATCAATTAATTTTTTATGATGACCCTGCTTTTGTTGCAGATGACTTAAACGCTTATAAAGCCATTCTAGAAGCAACAGGAGTTCATCGAAATTCTAAAGGACATTTGAAAGGTACAAAAAAACCCAAATATATGGACATTATCCGTCCCCTGTTTCAGCCTCGAGAAGGAGCAGGATTATCGAAACCAGCAACACGATGCGATTTGATTTATAATGAAAAACCTATAGAATACGTGTATTGGGACGATCCCAATGAGTTGATCGATCGTTTAAAGTTGTTAGTTGCTTCGAAACATGCTGGAAATACTTCACAAGATAATGAAATTACAGCTATTATTAATAAGCTCCGGGAAGCCAATATAATAGAGTAACTTGGTTCCAGAAATGTCATTTGCAAGATGAGTCTCGATAAATTCGGACGTCGTTTCGGGAAACACAAAACAGTTCCGTATAATCGTGTACCTCCAAAATTAGCACTTCCTCATACTTCCGATGGAAATGTTGACTTTGAAAATGTAAAGTTGTGCAACATAAAGGAACCGACAATTGATTCAGATGCTGCAACGAAAAAATACGTTGACAAATTGAAAGTCTTGACCGAAACCGACATTAACAATAAAATGAAACGTCGCATTGAAGATGTATCGGGAAAAATGGAGCAAATATCGCAGAGACTGAAAGATCCTCCTACAACAAGTAAAGACCTAACAACAAAAATATACGTAGACGACTCCATAGTACGAGCTAAAGAGTTTTTAAGAAGGGAATTTAAACAAAGTTACGATCCGGTTACTACAGCATTATTAAATACTGAGCAGAGTTTACGTGAAAAAGCCCAAATTTCAGACGTTAATGCATTGAAAACAGAGTTATCAAATGCATCGCAGCAAACGACGACCAGATTACTTTCCGACATTGATGATTTAAGGAAACAGCTTGGAATTGAATCGAATCGTACGACATTAATTGAACCCAAATTAGTGGATTTTTCCAAACATTTGGAAGAGTTGAAAAATGTAACAGTTCAAATAATTACAAGTTTTGAAACGCTAAATATAACCGTTTCGAAGTCTTATCATGATTTGAGAACTTATATAAATGCATTAAATGATGATGTTAAAAATAGCATTGGCGATATTTATACCAAAATCGATCATTTTAAGGAGACAATTGAAAATAATGAAACAGGCATCACTACCATTAGCGGCAATGTTGAGGGTATTGTCAAAAATGTTGAAACAATGACTGCACGTCTTCATGGAGTAGAGGCAAAATTAAGTAAAATAACTGTATAGGCACCAGCAATCTCCTTTCAATCGTCAACATGTCGTCAAAGGAAAAGATTCAACTTGTTAATGAACTGCATAAACCTGCTCGAAAAAATTACCCTAGACGACGAACCATCATTAAAGGTTTGGATGATTTATGGCAAATGGACCTCATGGAAATGAGAAATTACTCGCATCAAAACAAAGGATATAAATTAATCATGGTTGTTATAGATTGCTTTTCGAAATTCATATGGACTCGACCGTTGAAAACGAAAACTGGTGAAGAAATTACCAAAACATTTAGTGATATTTTAGCACACACTAAACGATGTCCGAAAAATCTGCAGACTGATCAAGGTACGGAATTTTTCAACGCAAAATTTCAGAGTTTAATGAAAAAACATCATATTAATCACTATAATACATGGTCTGTTGTAAAGGCTTCAATGGCAGAGCGGGCAATCAGGACGTTGAAATCCAAACTATACAAATATTTCAGTTTAAACGGTAGCTACAAATGGCTGGATGAATTGCCGATAACTACAACACAATACAACGAGACTAAACATAGCAAAACGAGATTTAAACCGATCGACGTCAACAAATCCAACGAACAGAAAATTTTAAGTAAATGCTACAGCCATTTGAAAATTGCCGGGCCGAGGAAATTAAAAGTCAGTGATATTGTACGCATAAGTAAAGCCAAACATGTTTTCGAAAAAGGCTATACGCCAAATTGGACTACGGAATTATTTAAGATTAGCAAAGTTAACATCACTAACCCCATTACCTATCTCCTGGAAGATATACATGGATCACCAATCAAAGGGGCGTTCTACGAAGAGGAGTTACAAAAAACCACGAATCCCGACATATACCTGGTGGAAAAGGTCTTGCGCCGAAAAGGAAAGAAAATGTACGTGAAATGGCTTGGACTCGATAAAAAACATAACAGTTGGATCGAAAATGCTGATTTAGTATAGAAATCAATGTAAAACACGAACAAATTTCTGCAATTGAGGGGCCTTTTGTGACTCTAAACTGTTCGTTTCCGGCGGTACAACTAAAAAATGTATGGTGGAAGGGGACTACATCTATAAATAACACCTCTCAGACAATTTACGCCTCATTCCTGTTTAGTAATTTTGAAAGTATCGTTTAAAAAAGTATGGCTTTCGCTAGTGTTGACCAACGTAATATGAACCTGGATGCAATTATCGAGGCTGTAGCTACTGGTACTTCTGATGAACCTGGCAAACGTATTGCACCGGATGATGGTGATGATAGCGGTTATGAGAGTAATTATGATAGAGAAATCGACCGAGTTTTGGAGATGTATGAAAATGCCGCCAAATTTGAAAATTACTATTTGCTTAATACAGCGTTTCCACTTAAAAACTTTGACATTAGAGTGGGCCTCTCTCCAGTTAGGACATTCAGCCCAGCAGTAGTGTTATGTCAACCATTAAAGCAGAATAAAATGTCTTTTGGCGTTTATGAATGGTCTATATTTATAGAAATATTACAAAATAAAATTACCGGCTTTTTCTCGAATAAAGATGGCCCAGATGTCCTTCCATGTGGAAACTATGCGACAATCACTCAATTGGTCTACGATGAAGCAAAGTTTATTCTAATATCAAAACATGGAATTGAATTCTACATCACTGAAGAGGATGCAATTCAAATTGTGGAAGCTGATTTTGGACTTGTTAGAAATAAGGTGGATCTATTGCAAAATTTAAATTTTTGTGCATATTATCACGCAGTCATAAATAGAATCAAGTCTTGGTTCCAACAAGGACATTATTTTTCGTTAAGTAAGTTAGATTTATTGTATGGATTTTGTGATTGTTCAGATAACACTTTATTATGCTGTGCACTTAGGGAATTCATTTATTATTATAAACCAAAAGTAATTAATGATTTAGTTGAATAATTTGTATAAATAGTTAAATAAAATAAAAAAAATTTATAGGTTTTTCTTTTTTATTTATACCTTTTTTACTCAAAAAAAAATGCTGAAAACGTCACATTTTACAGCGTTTTCAACGTTTTTTTTTAACGTTTAGTATTTTGAAGCGTTAAAAAGCGTTTGAAATGTCACATTTTTCAACGCTTTCATCGATTTTTATCGTTATTTTATTTTTTTTTTAAGTGAAAAAACTTAACTTGTTTGCCTCAAATACACGTATTTCCCATAAGAAACCAGGTGAAAATAACACATTAAAATTAATGAAATATGACGTTGTTTTTTCGATTCAAAATTCTAAACGTTAAAAAACGTCGAAAACGCCACATTTTACGACGTTTTTAACGTTTTTTATCGTTTACTTTTTTGATTCGAAAAAAAGTGTTATAAGTAATAAAAGTTTTTGACGTGTTTCAGCTTGTTTAATTGAAAAAAAAACACAGAGATAAAGATAATTCATTTATTAAATATATTAAACAATAAAATGGTATTAAAAATTATTTACAATATAAAATAAGACAATTGTTAAATGAAGCCAAAAAATTACAAATAAAAGTCAGAACCATCATCTTATATTAAATTTAGTTTTACTTAATAATAATACTTAAAAATTATACATTTTTACAACACATAAAATGCCAAGAGATAGACAATTTTTGTTTTACTTTTTTTTTTTTACATAATAAGTGATACAGCGAAAAACTCATATGCTGTAATGCCCCCAGGGCAAAGTATCAAACGTGCCTGGCAATAAATGGCGTTTATCGTCATGAGGACTTAGACTGATTTTCGTCTGTTCCACACTAAAAACTTGATGTGCAAATGATCTTATGCAACGTTGGGTTGCCGTTTGTGTTTTGAATTCTTTTAAGCAATTTTCATAATCCTCGTATGTAATATTATTTTTAACGACTCCATATTTAACCCCTTTTGATTTTTTAGTTACTCCAAAATTGTTTAATTGATTATCTATCCTTTCCCTACTTAAATTTTTCCGTTCTAATCGTTTTCTTTCTTTTTCCCTCTCCTCCAGTGATATATCTAATTTATATGTGTACATTTTTGAACGTAACCCAACAAATTTTGAAACAATTTTCCCACAGGCTTCATCTTTCATTAAACCCAACACTTTTTTATTTACTTGAGGCAGGTTGTAGGGATTATCGGAAGCATAGTCAGATGTATCAAATTTCGCCAAGTCTGCTTTTATAACGTCATTATACGCGTCGTCGCATTGTATTTCGTAAATGAAACTGTCTGTGTCCATGTACATTAGTTTACATTTTGCGGGGCCCAATTTGGTCATCATATGGCTATAATGAAAATCGTACATGCAAATTTTCGACAAATCTAAAATGGCCATGCCAATATACAGCGGTTTATTGAAAATTAGTTCAGTTTTTCGTAATTCAATGGCTACGATGTCATCGTCAAAAATTGTCCGACTGTGAAACCGAAAACTTGAAATCAAATTTTTGGCTCCGTAGCGGCCATTCCATGATTTTACCAATTTTACCACACGATGTTTACGAATATTTTCCATCGTCTTACCGAACACGGCATTGTTCATTAGCTTGTATAAATTTTTTTCAAAAGTATTGCGGGCTGCAGTCCTCAATTGAGTATTTTTCTCAATGTAGGGCCGCAGCCACGTCGACTGATTGAATTGTAAAATTTTATGAATCCTTGTAATTACCAAACCATTAGCCAGCATTTGTTTTAAATTTCGATAATGTACAGTATATTTTTCTTTATTATGTAATGTCGTCATTAACTTTGGTAATTTTGCGCCAGGAGGTATACGTTGTTCGGCAGCAAATGGAAAATCTTTGTGCGCATCGTGAAGTGTTTGAGGATATTCCAAATCCACCTGCAAAATGTATCCTACCGGAGAATCGTCTGCTATTGTCGTTACGTCGAAATTTGTACAGTCTTCAACCCATTTGAATCCTCCGTATGGGAGAGGTTCACACATGGCCCAACCATACAGATTGTTTACGTCCAAGTACATTAAATATTTTGATGGTTTTGTCGGATCATAGTCAGTCATGTATTTGTTATTAGCCTCCGAAAATCTACTACTACATACCGATATCCCTCCGCGAATAGCCTTCTCGATAAACATTATCATGTCAACATCACGTAATAATTCTAGCTTACATTTAGTCATTTTAAGCATAGCATCCCAGGTGTAGCCAGGCATAGTATAGTACCATGCCGGATCCAAACCATAGGTTGCATGACATTTTTGCCGAAATTGTTCAAAGACATCAGCTAGAATTAATACGTCTGTTTTCAGATACAAATCGGAATATTCGCCTAGAGATTTTATGTTAAACGTGGACCAAACTGAGAGAGCGTGAGCATACTTTTCTTCATCAATGTTTTGATTGTTTAGTTTATTGTAGAAATTTTGAATAGGCGGCAATGAAGCGTCATTTAATTTTTCCCAACAATCTATATAGTCGTAACAAAAAACTCCCTTTTTAGTTAATAATTTAAATTTTTCTTCGTCTACTTGATTAAATTCCTGTTTGACGATTTTAAAATCATTTAGATCCATATAAGACGATAATTCGTCTAGGGATGTACCCATAAATCTAAATGAATCTATAAATCTAAATTTGATATCAGTTTCTTCGTCAAACAATGTAAAAGAAATATATTTTTCTTTATTAATTGGAAGTATGCTCAACCTTCCCTTTTTACACAAATTGGTTATCATGAAATGACTATCATAGCCGCTCAAATTGTGAAAAACGACGGGAACGACAAACAACTTTTTAAAATTCAAATTACAAGCTTGATGAGCAAATCCACGAAATTCTCCAGTAAAATGATTATGATCACGCACAATAATGTCCTTTGGTTGAAAGCTTTTTTCGCATATGTGACAACTAGTTGCCCCACATCGATCAGGTCTTTCAACCATAGGAACAATGTTTTTAATTTTCGATTGAATAGTTTTAGCCACGTTCGTCATTTCATTGGCGAACCAATCCATGCAGTCCTCGCCACGATAACTTTTGAAAAAAGATAGACTGTCATCGAAACCACATTTTACATAGTAACCAGCACTGTAAGCAATATGTTTTTGGTATTTTTTCGATTTGCAATTGTTTTCATTTCTGTCGTTAAAATTTTTCAATATGCACTCAAAATCTGCATAAATAACAAAGGGTGTTTCCTGTTTGTATGTAAAATTTCGAAAGCTAACACTCTCGTACTTTGGAAAAGTCATTTTATACTCGTTTATTTCAGAACATAAAGTTTCATGATCGTCTAATTTTTGTTGAGTAGAAAAATAATTTATACATCTTGCGCAAATAAATTTTTTATGCTTGTCTTTACTAATTTGACTGTTAAATAATCTAGACATATTTTTTATATGACAATAATGATACTTTATTTCCGTGTCGTCTTCGTCAACAGGTGGCGCCTCATAGTCGTTTAATTTTGGAAAATAAATGTTTTGAATCAAAAGTAAATTTACATGTTGTTCTAGTTTCTTTTTAGTTAGTCTGGCTGGAACTACCGTGTAAAATGTTTTTTCGTTGACCGAATTCAATTCTAATGCATAAACATTTATGGAAATATTATTTAATTTTTCAAATTTATTGATTTGATGTAACGGCATTGGTGCTTCTAAATCTTCCGTATTTAAGACAGTAGTATAAAATGGATATGAACACGTCAGTTCTGCATTTGCTCTGGCAGGATAAAGAGCACTAACTACTGACCAATAAAAACACGCGTTATCGGTATTTTTAATATTAATGCAAGCCTTTTTGCCCGAAATTTCTTTTGGGAGTTTAATAAAAGATGAGCCGTTTCCCATTTCAAATTTATTAATATTAACTTCCAAAGAAATAACCCTATTAAGTGCATAGCCTGATTCGCGTTCCTGGAATTCACCTAGTTTAGTTAAAATTTTGTCTTGAGCATTTTCGACAAACCAACGATGTATATCGGTCGTCACATCAATCATAGCATTTTTAGTATTAAAATATTTCAAATCTAAAATTTCTGTGTCACCAGATTTTTTTACAAATTCCCCACAAAACGTAACGTTTACTTTAATGACTGGAAATGATTTTAAAATTTTGCAAATTTTATTTTTAAATATAATAATACAATCACTCAGAAAATATATCAAGTCCTTATGACGTAAATTAACTATGACCCCCGTTTGAATTCGGCTAGAAAAAGATGATGCAACATTTTCCCATTTAACCCGCTGCCCCAATTTTGTATTATTAAGTCCCACCCCAACATGTCTATGTAAAATTAATTTTCTAAAATGTTTAAAATGTCCAACGTTAGTCTGAAGTTTTTTCAAAGTCCCAATAGATAATTTGTTCTGTTTTCCAGCACGAATTTCTTTACTGCAAATTCTAATTTGTCCATCTAAACGTCTTAACCAAATTTCAGCGTCTCTAGTCGAAAAATTGTCAAATAAAATTTTCTGAAGTTTTTTTATTGCCAGAAGCACGTTATCAGACTTGGTTATTACTTTTTTTACATCCATAATTGTAATTCACTGTATCACTTAGTTTAAAAAAGTAAAACTTACCACTTAATTTTCTACAATTTCAAATTTTGTGGCAGGGTGTGGTTTTCCCACGTCGACGATCCCTCTAAAAATTATCGAATATCCTCCTGAGGATAATTGTTGCAAATGTTTTCGGTATGTTTCCGTTACTCTCTGAGGTAGAAACAGCACTTTTTTCTCCAATTCCACCAATATGCTTTCTCCAAATTTGGTCTTTACAATTTTTGCCTCAATGATTTTGAACGGTTTATTCTCAGGCAGACTGCTTAGCTTAACTGCTGGCTTGTTTTCTTTTGCTAGAAGGGAACAGTTGTTTAGTTCACTGAGATCCATCTAAAATAAATTACATGCATTTAACAAACTACAGGGATATTTCTAATTTTGAATATTTTATCAATTGAAGCATGAATTTAATTTAAAAATAAAAAACTTACTTTTATATTTTGCACAAAAATTACTGAGCTGGACGTTAGCGACTAGACAGGGAGGTGCTGCGATGATTCTAGAATAAATACGAATTATAATTATTAAATTTAAAAGAATAAAAAATGTTTTTTAAGTATCACTCTTACTATTTAAAAACTCCCTATTATAGTTAAATTTGAAAAAAAAATCAAGTACCTCTCCTACTATTTAAAAATAAACCATTGTTTTTGAAGAATAAAAATTTTTAAACTATTTCGAGAAATAAAAAAAAAATTATATCATGTTTAAAATAAAAACTAGAACTATTTTGTAAATAAAAATTAAAAAACTTACTTTTATATTTTGCAAAAAAATTACTGAGCCGAGCTGAGCTGGATGTTAGCGACTGGACAGGCAGGTGCTGCGATGATTCTAGAATAAATACGAATTATAATTATTAAATTTAAAAGAATAAAAAATATTTTTTAAGTATCCCCCCTACTATTTAAAAAATAAAAATTAAAAACTTCCTTTTACAGTTAAATTTAAAAAATATTTAAGTACCTCTCCTACTATTTAAAAATAAAAAATAAAAACTTTCTTTTATAGTTAAATTTGGGAAAAAAATTTTAAGAACCTCTCCTACTATTTAAAAAAATTAAAAAACTATTTTTTGAAGAATAAAAAATTTTAAACTATTTCGAGAAATAAAAAAATTTAAATCATGTTTAAAAGAAAAACTAGAACTATTTTATAAATAAAAATTAAAAAAAAACTTACCTTTATATTTTACTAGAGAGCTGAACTGAACTGGCTGAAGTCAAATGATTAACTGATGAATTCTGTGCACTATAAGATTATATTCTGCTATGCGAAGTCCAGAAAACCGTTGGGTTTTTTGTTAACCGCAAAAGCTTGTATTAAAAAATATTATCATCCGTTTTGGTTATACATTTATTAATCAGTTTCCTACTTTACATCCGTTGAGGTTTTTTTTGCTTCGCCACAAAAGATTGTATTAAAAATATTATCACCAGTTTTGGTTAAAAATTTCCCTGATTAAACATTCTTATCACTTCCTGTTTCAATAGCAACGAACGTTATAAAATATAAAATGAAATATAAATATTTTAATAATTATTAACCTAATAATATTAATTTGATGCATTTGTTTTTACCATGTCTATATATAAAGGATTTGTTCAATGACAAAACATTCTTATCGAAAATCGAAAATTATAAAAATTAAATATTATAATAATGAAAAATAAAAATTTAACGCATTTTTTGTCATTGATCGCGCGAAGTAATTTCGTAATTCGTCGCATTTATAATATCGGGGCGTTTTTCCGCATTCAAAATGGGTTATTTATAACAAAGTTAGACGCCAAGGACTTTATGACTTTGCTACTGCGCATGTTTTTCGCTACGTATTAATTTTACAACACATTGCGAATACAGGACCGTTTTTCCCATAAAAATTGGCAAAATAGTAACGGAGATATTCACTAAGGTCCTTTTGGCTTTCGTATTGCGCATGTTTTTTCTTTATTAATTTATTATACGGTACATTTAAAATACACTTCCGTTTCCCGAGTTTAAATCTTACCAATAGTAACGGAGATATTCACTACGGTCCTTTTGGTTTTCGTACTGCGCATGTTTTTTCTTTACGAATTTATTATACGACACATTTAAAATACACTGCCGTTTCCCGCGTTTAAATCGGACCAATAGTAACGGAGATATAAGCTAAGGCCCTTTTGACGTTTCTTCTGCACAGTATTTTTTGACATGTAATTATTTTACGTTATATTTCAAATATAATGCCGTTTGACCCACCCAAATCGGTCCATTAATTACGAAGATATATTATATTGTGGATTAAAAATGGATACAAAAAGATGGCTAGTAGCGCCATCTGTTTGTTAGCGGCAGTACTACATCTTAGAGTTATGTAGAGTACTATATTTGCAGTCGGCAGCCATTTTTTATCCCAATATTTAAAGTATGCCACGTGCCGCCATTTTTATCTGCGTCTCTTTCTGACACGCTGAATTTCCTATACCTCTCTCTCTAACACATTGAATTCCCTATACTTATAGTAGTAATGGTTTAGGTGATCTACTTAACTGTTATCTAGTCAACCAAAATTAACCAAAAAACCTTATCTTAGAAAATGCTAAAGTTACAATAAACAATAAAAAATTCTTACTCGTACTACACATATAATATATTTAATTTTAAACTTGTCATAATATTTGTTTACATTTTTGTTCTTTAGAAGACATAGTAATATTCTTTCTTTATCCAAAATATTTTTGCTCCATAGGCTCACGGTCACACAGAGGTACAAGAAATCCATGATAAATGCCAAGCTGAAACTTCCAGCCACGTCGACGAATCTGCAATGGGAAAACTTGTAAGAGGGGAAATTGTTGAAGATATAAACATCGGTGCCCACGCCCTTTGCATGAATGTCGGACTTGGAATCCAAAAGAAAAATGGAGATATCGAAGTCGAACCACTTAAAAAACATATGTCCCACTTAATTCACGACGAAGAAAAATTAAACGAGGTAATGGCTACACTTGGAGTCAGAACTCATGGAAGTACTCCCGAAGAAGCCGCTATTACTTTGTTCAAAGGTGTAGCTAAGAATGTGCCACATGAATCACATAAACATCTTGAAGAACACAAACATTAATTTATTATAAATTTGTAAATAAAAACGTAATTTTATAAACAATTTTTTTTATTAACCAATGTATGTAAGTTGAAACCAATAATTAGTAATTATTACCGAGAAATACTATTCTTTAACTTGATCAATTCCAGTTTTAAGAGGTCCGCACACTACGAGACTTGCGTTATTGCTATTTAGACAATTACAAAAAGAAATTTTCTTTTATTCAAATAAATTGGGTGTAAAAAATATTTTTTGACGTATATTTTAGTTAATATTAATTAATCCTATTCCCTAGTTCAATTTCTTCTGCGCAGTATAAGGTAGAATGCCACAATATATAAATATTTGTTGATGGACGAGATCTGGCCTAATATAGCAATTAAAACTCCTGATATTTAAAATATTTATGCCACAAATGCGCTCTCAAGTATTAAATATAGAATCGATTGGTGACAGCTTCCTATTTTTAATATAAACGGAGCGCCCGTTCAAAAAACATTTTAAACAAGATATGGAATTGGCGCCACTTAAGTCAAGTAATTTTCTACCAACTCTTATGAACGATATTCTCTGGCCATGTCCTTTGTGAGTCAGATATTTACCAATAAAAAGACAATAGCAGTAAGGCAATTCTAATTTTAAGTAAATAATTTATTTTATGAAAAAATATATACAATATAATTTATATAAAGTCAAAGTGGATCCTAAAACAAAAATATTTCAGATTTTTAAGCTTCTATATTATTATCCTTATTATCAAATTTTACAACGATTGCAACTTATACGAACTATATTAATTTTCCGATTTGTCAATTTGGCTATACATCTTAATGAACGAATAATTACAACTCCAAGTCATACCACAAAATTTATTAAAAGGTTAAGATGTGATTAAATTGGCGACATGTTTGGGCCAAACGATGGCCATCATCAGGCAAACAAAATAAAGAAATTGTACATGGTGTTAAAGGCCCTCCAGTTTAGGGGAATAGGTATTGGTTAAAAAGTTTTCAACAATAATTAAAAAAAAATTTACTATGTTAGTGTTTAATTTTCATAGCAAATTTTAACACCATGTACAATTTCTTCATTATGTTTACCTGATGATGGCCATCGTTTGGCCGAAACATGTCGCAAATTTAATTACATCTTAATCTTTTAATAAATTTTGTGCTATGACTTAGAGTTTTAATTATTCGTTGAATAATTTTACCACATTTGATTTATGGATAATCTTCTGTTTTTGATACATCTTAATGTATCACCATGTATTTCTTTTGAATAGCTGGGGCTGAAAGAGCCTATAGAGCAATAAATTATTATTTTTTAATAACCGACTTCAAAATTAAATAAAGAAATAAACGTTGTTGCCAAGATTCCTCTACATGTAAGTGATATATGTTTGTTTGAAAGTTTTGATATTAACAAAATTTTTACATCATATATATAACAAATATTTCATTAATAAATTAGTACAAATTTTAATCATAGATTCTCGAATCCAAAATAATAACACATGTTTTCAAAAAAAAGTCCGGACTATTTGACCGGACCCTGGTATTCCTAGGTATTTTGGCGTCCTGAATCCAATCCTGGGATCAGTTTTGCACCATCATTTCAGAAAAACTAGATTTCAAGGTCAGATAGAGGTCAAAATGGTGATTTTTGGAACTTGCCTGGGACAATTTCTCAAGGACCAGCGCAGGGCCGGCCAAGTGGATAAAATGTTATTATGATTGTCGTATCTCCAGAATTTCAATCTCCTTACGAAGGCGTTTAATTTCGGCGATCCGTTTGCTCTGACTTAATGACAGGGGACTGAGCACACATACAAATGTCTCTATAACCATGCCAGAACATTGAAGTTATGCTCAAGTGGTTCGAGGTATTCAAGCTCGTGAATTTTGCTTCCCTTGCTGACACGTAGAATTTTGGCGATTGAGTTATCTCAAAGTGCTCCCGGAACGTCGTCCAAAAATTGGGTCAAGCTGAGTATACTGTCCGGGGCAAACTAAGGTTGCAGAAAATGGCCCGAGGATCCCTACTTGCAACTTCAGAGGTTGCCACCTTTGTTCTGCTGAGGCAGGCCATTGGAATTTAATCCATCTGATAAGACGTCATATTTCACCAAGTGAATTGCTGTAACTATTATACATTCTTTGCAACTATGACTTAGAGTCTGCTGATAAACTCAGTTCTGCTATTAGGATTACCCAGGAACAACGACGGGGACGTTGCAGATACTATTCCCTTCGAGGTGCTTTTTTATAGTGAGTCCCCTCGCCTCGCACCTTTTCTCTTACAGTTTCTCAATCTTTGCGTCCTTGTTTGTGGGGTCTGCAGGTTTGATCAAAACGCCTTCTAACGCCTTTCTCTTATAGTCCCCTTGTTGATATCCCTCTTCAAGTTCCAACAGTGATCTGTAAACATGTTAATGTCCCAGATACCTTGATAGCGTCTTTCCATCTCTTTTATATCTTCCAAATGCAAGTCCAAGAAGTGGACCTTCAAGCTCATCAAACATTCCATGGCTTTACAGTTATGGAGCAAGCCTTCCACCAATTCCATATAGTTTGGATCCTTATTCTCCCGGGGGCCGGTTCTAAAAAAGCACCATTTCACCTTTAAATGACCTTGAAATCTGGTTTTCCTGACGTGATGGGGTAAAACTGAGCCAAAATACCTAGGAATACCATGGTCCAGTCAAATAGTCCGGACTTTTTTTTCGTAAACCTGTGAATCAAAATAAACGTTAATTTGGAATCTGCTGTGCGACATTTTATCGAAGAAATGCTACATTTGTATTGAAAATTGCCAGTTTAAAATTTTTTCTAAGATTTTCTAAAAACTTTGGCAACAGTGTAATCGATTCTCACTAAATACTAATCGGTTTCAGGTAACGACTAAAATAATTTTTTCTGCTACCGTGCGTAAAGTACTTACTAAACGCACGCCAAGGAGTGCGTAAAGTTTAACTTTTTTCACTAGTGCGTAAAGTAAAATAAAATATTCAAAATAACTTTTTTACATGTGCAACACATTTTTTGAAATATCCCTATGCTTCTTATCTTGTCAAGATTCTATGTGCCAGAAATCAACTGGTTAACTTCAAGATTTTGGAAAATAGCTTGTTAACCTCTTGCATGCGAAATCTATTTTTGTACATAAAAATTATGATAGTGGAAAAAATATTGTATGCAACTAGTGTGTAAAGCGCCTTTTTTCACTCATGTGATTGTCGCACTCGTCTTTTGCTCGTGCGGCAACATTCACATTCGTGAAAAAAGTATCGCTTTACACACTTGTTGCATAAATAACTATTTTCTACTAACGTGTGTACGTTACTAATTTTGCACTTAATTTGTCGTGCGTAAAGTTCAACTGAACGCACTAGTGCGTAAAATGAAATAATAATGCGTAAAGTAAAGTATTTTTTCTACGGCTATAATACAAAACTGCTCTTTCTTAACTGTTCTTGATAGATCAATGAGGTACATTGTATGTCTCCAATTTCATTTCCGTATCTGATATCACAATAATTCATTGTGTAATTATTTCAATAAATCAGGTCTTTCATGGAATGTCAATTTCAAGTAATGACAGTTCTATTTTCGTATATTTATATAGCTGTGCCGCAAATCAGGCATGTTTAAGTTTAATTCCAGAATTATCTAAGGAAAAATATGAAAAGTCCTACAAATCATTTTTCAAAACTTCTCATTTATACTAAGTGTAATTGATATTTTAATTGTACCTAAAGAGAAATTTTAAATGACGTTTAATTTGAAATTCATGTTATTTCTTAAATCATTTCGCTATTATCTATTACAGCCGTAGAAAAAGTATAGTGTTTAACTCGCATGGAATGCTAATTTCCCACTCGTATGATTTGCAGCATTCGCCCGCGGCTCATGCTGCAAACTTCATACTCGTGGGAAATAACTATCATTCCTTGCTCGTTAAACAATATACTATTACTTAATACCTCCATATTTTTTGGTAGTAGAAAAATATTGCCTTTTTTCACTCATGTGATTGTCGCACTCGTCTTAGGCTCGTGCGATAAAATTCGCATTCATGAAAAAAGTATCACTTTGCGCACTTGTAGCGTACATAATTGGTGAAATTTTAATTAAGCTTTTTCCAATAATTGTTTTTTCTAGATCGGTTCTCTTATCCAGTTTACCATATTTATCTTATATAGTATACGTACGACAAGAAAGAAATTAAACAAATTTTTGTCATCTTTATTATAAAATTATTATTATTACTTTTTAATTAATTAAAATTAAACATTTCAAGATAACTATTATTTCTGCGATTACGCATTCTAATTAGTGATAAATTTGTTATTCAATATTTAAAATACCATATATTGAGTTTTTATGTAGTATAAAATCAAGAAAAAATTGTTTTATCAGCTGTTTATTGTCTATAATTTCAATATGAAGAGCTGCATCGTTTTTATTGCTCTCTTCGCTCTAGTAAGTAGATTTTTTTTTTAAATTATTTTTTATTTTCCCTTTATATGTGCCTTATATACTTTGGTAGATAAGGTATATATAAAATATGAGATCCCTTGATTCATCCTATTTTTTAGGAAACCGCTTATATTTAAATTTAGATAGTATTTTTTAATAGTTCAATATAAATAATGGTATTCGTATTTCACTTATTTAAATTAAATATTTTTTTATATTACTCGAAAATAAAGATGTGATTTTACAGTATTTTAACTGAAAGTTTCATGCTTTTTAAAAATGATCTTCGCTTACTTTACAACAGTTCTAATACCTTAATTTAAAAACATTATAAATATAATTAGGTTAGATATTTAAATCTTAAGATCCCCAAAAATCAGTTTTCAAATAAAAATTACTGTCTAATTACCTTGTAAGTTTATCATTAAATACGAATTTTTCATTAAATATCCACTTTTAAGAGATAAAATAAGAAAACCTCTAAAGTTTCAAATAAAATATTTCGAAAACAGAGTTATATAATTCTTTATGAAGAAATTACCTTCTTGTTCTATAGGCTCTTTCAGCATCAACCGATGACGACTACATAAGATTAAAAAAAACTTTTAAAAAAATCCATGACGAATGCCAGGCTGAGCCCGCTACCCGCATCGATGAAGCAGCAATGGAAAAAAATTCAAGTAGCGAAGATCCTGAAAATAAAAAAAACTTTGGTGCTCATATCTTGTGCATGAATGTCAAACTTGGAATCCAAAAGAAAAATGGAGATATCGAAGTTGAAACACTTAGAAAACACTTGTCCTACTTTATTGACGACGAAGAAATATTAAACAACATAATGACTAATGTTGGAGTGAAAGCCCATGATAGTACTCCTGAAGAAGCCGCTGTACGTTTATATAACGAAACAGACAAAGGTCATAAGGCTCAGAATGTAAGTAAACATTTACATTTTATTTTGGATTGCTTAAATTTCATGTACAGTATATACGCCACTGCCAAAGTGTTTCTATATGATTGGATTATATATTATTTATAAAGAGTATAATCAAAGATGAAGTGTGGGTAGGCCGTAGTAAATAGGGCATAAAGTGGTATAGTGGAGAAAAAAAACAGTAATATGGTGGTCCAAAATAGAATAATAAAGAAATTTGTACTGATAAGGTGTGGGCATTTTCTGGAAAAAAATCCCAAAATAAGGCATAAAATGTGGACTTGATGCGGTCTTTTTGACCTATATACGTCATGTATTAAAACAGTATGACACCTCCATGGTGGGTCTAAAAAGAAAAATGAGATGATAGAACTAGAAAGTTGATAATAACATAAAATAGTAGAAAAAGTAACTGCTTTTCAAAATAATTAAAATACGTGTGTTACTAGCTGTCAGTAGCTTAATATCTCTGCAAGTAAAATTTTACTCATAAATGTAAAGTCTCTACTTCGAAAAATGAGGATGCTTTATCAAAATATTTAGTTTTAAAAATTTATTTTTCTACGAAGATCACGTTTTTAGGGTCCGAACGGAACCCTATTGCTCCGTCCGTCCGTCCGTCTGTCACACCGGTCTAGCAGCTAAACCGTTAAAGCTAGAGTGTACAAATTTTCACCAGTATGTGCGTCTTGTTGTCCCAAAACCATATAAATTATAAAATATATTTTCAAATGTTTTCAAGGGGCGCTCCCATACAGCTAAAGGGGGGTCCTAAAAAAAAAATTGGCCTACCCCATCGAATGAGATATCGTTGAATAGAGCTCATTGAGTAGATAAAAGCCGTATTTTTGTTTTAAAAATATTGCAAAACGTAGACATAAGAAGCCTCCAAAGTCAGCATTTTTTACAAAATTTTGTTCCGGTATTTTTTAACTTTCCATTGACCTAAGAATTTGACATTTGGTGATAATGTTCATTGTTACGTATATTTTACCAACAGATACCAATATATTCATAAAAATGATTTTTTCATTAACATTCCCTTTTTCTATCTTTGTTGTTTACGCTGATATTAACAAATTTGTTCGCAGTATTTTAAAATTTGTGAATATATCTAAATATATATGCGGATTGTGATATTCGATATTTTACTATTTTATCTGTGATATTACTTGTTCTGTTAAAACTCTTTTTTCTTCTCATTACTTTTTTTTTCGTCGAACACACATGCGCCAGGTTATTTTTATTTTCAGTTCTTTAAATTTTTTTACCAAGTATTTTTGACTTATTAGTTCGATTAAAATTTTAAAGTCGTTTAAGAATCCTGCCTCTGCACAGCTGGCTTATATTTTACATTTGGTACGGAACCCTAAATGTGCGAAGTCCGACACGCACTTGAGCGATTATTTCATAATGGCGGCTAACAACATCTTAACTCGTAAATTCGTCCCACAAAATATTGTCTTAAAAGTATAATTTCTCAGTGTTTATTACCTCTTAATCAGATTTTCCTAAAATTCAGTTCCAAATTTTATAAATATAAATAAATAATATTTATTTAAAATAGGACGTCCTAATACATAGGATAGATTTGAAGCGATCCTTGAGAAGAAATATAGTTTTTTTGAAATTTTTTTTGCACACATATTCGCAGTGATATTTCAATATTAAGTTGTCATCTGAAATAAATTCATTTACCCATTCTACATTCTCGTTTTCAATTCTAATATTATGTCGGTCATATTTTATTTGCTTTAATTTATATTTACTTCCCAAAATCATTTCTTTTGTTTTTGAGTATTAAGTTTGAGTTTATTTCTATTTAAAAACTGTATTAAGACTCTCAGTATATTATTCAGTTTATATATGGTTTCCTCAAGGTTATACCCATAATATGCACACTCAATATAATTAATGTCATATAAATATATGATAAATAGAAGTGGACCTAATATACTTCCTTGAGGTACTCCTAATTTATTTCCTAGCATTTCTGATGTTGATTTACCTAGCGTCACATGTTGTGATCTGTCAGTCATAAACTGTTCAAACCAGGTTAGGACTCGTCCTCCTAAACCATAATATTGTAATTTATTAAATAAAATTTGACGATCTATTGTCTCAAAAGCTCGTTTAAAATCTAGAAAAACTGCTATAATGTATTTATTTTCATCAAGTACTTGCTTCAATTTAGATATAGTTAACTGCAAAGATGTTTCAGATGAAGATCCTTCTCTAAATCCTGACTGACAAATAAATCATTATCATTAAAGTATCCTAATATTTGGTCACGAACTACAGTTTCTAATAATTTTTCAATTGTTGGGAGTGTATTGATAGGTCGCAAATTGGATGCATCCATATTGTTTGTAGTTTTTTAGACTGGGACTATCTTGCTTGCTTTTAGTCGATTAGGAAATGTTCCTTTTTCTAGTGACGTGTTTATAAAATTTAATACTGTAAAACCGATTGTATAAAATGTCAATAGCTTCCCTTATTTTTTAACGAAAAAATAGTTCTTTTAGTTGATCTCATGTATAATTAATGTAAAATCTGTTAATGTTGATGGAACATCATTAAGAAAATTTGGTGACCATTCCTGAGTTGGAGGTATTGAATTTGTTATATCCCATATACTATTTATGAAAAAATTATTTAATTTGTTGACTGCTTCTTCTTCTGTTTTAGAAAAAGATACAGACCCATCAACAGAAAACACAATAGAATCACAATTAATTTCCCGATTATTACCTTTAATTAATTTTTTTAGTGTTTTCCACATTTCCTTAGAATTATTCTTGTTCATCTATTTTACTTTCCAAAAATTCTTTCTTTTTGTACTTTAATGAATTAGCAACTATATTTATTTTATTTTTATATTCATTCCACAATAAATCTTTATCCTAACCTACTGCTCTTTGAAAATTTTTGTACACTGTATCCCTCTCTGGCTTGTACTTTTACCTCTTTATCATACCATGGAACATGATTTTTTTTATCTGTATCTCTGTAACAGGTGCAATACTGTTTAAATCTCTACTACATTACTTTCCAGTTGACTTAAAATTTCATTTACATTATTCGAGTGAAATAACCAGTCACATGTTATTAATTCTAAATTAATCTCATGAAATTTATCTACATTTAATTTTCTAGAGAAAAAGTTCAATTCATTTACATACTTCAAATTTATCTCACAATTAATACTTATAATAGAATGATCTGTTATTTCAGGAAAATGATGAACACTTACAAAAAAATTTAGATTTGATAAAACATAATCTATTAACGTCGAACTATCCTTAGTTATTCTGGTATAATCCTTTACATGTTGTTCAATGCCGTAAGACCGAATTAAACTTTTTATCATTGGACTATAAAAACTATGTACAAAATAATCAATAGTAACATCACCTACAATTAAAGCTTTAATATTTCCTGATAATAAATCTTCACACCATTTTTCAATTTTATCTAGAAAGACCGCATCACTGGAACTGGGTGAATGGTAAAATCCACCAATTAACCATTTAGTTTTATTAAACTTAACGTTAAGAATTTTACACTCATAATTTGTCTCGAGAATATCTTCCTTTTTACACTAAAAGAAATGTTGTTTCGTAAATAAATAAGTACTCTTCCCGTGTGTCGATTTGACGAATTACATTGCGACGACACTTCGGTCGTTGCGGGTCACTTTGGCGCCTTAGTCCAGGTTTCGGATTGCCTCGGGCGCCACCTTCCGTTTAGAGTGTGAAGGCCACTGCACGGGCAGCGTCAGTGGAGAAAGAAATACTCCATGGGTCGTTATGGTATCGACCAAAATCACTGGCGGCCAGAAGGGCGGTCTTTAATTGCCCTGCTGGGTTTGAGTAGCCTGGGTATTAGCTGCTAGGATGTTAAAAGAGAAACAATTAATAATAAATAAAACTTTTATTATTACCAATAAAATCCGGCGGAGAAAAGGTGTGTAACGGACGATTGGCTTTGCGGCGTGGTGTAGTCGGACTGACGGTTCTAGACTCCGGTACAACTTGAACTTGGCTTCAGCTTGACCTATCTCTAAAGGTCGACGGACTGCACTGCTGTTCCAATTGGGACGGCCACAGCAAGTTTGGCTTCTCGCTGCCTCTGCAGCTGCCGACAACGGTTTGAATTGCCCTACTCGATACGAACTTAAGCGTCTAAGAAGCAGAGACGAGAGTGTCTCCATCTGCCTGGCGACGATTCAACTGGTACGACTGGTCTTTTATTCACAATTTTAATTTAATTTATATATTTTAAATAATACGGAAAAAAGTAACTTTGTTACAACATCTTACACATACATATCTATCTACTTCCATTTTAACATCTTTAATATCATCATCATCAAATTTAAACTAAAACTTCATCGCAGTGTGCCAAAAAACAATCATATGACACCTACATCAGAGAGTATTTTTTTCTTAATTAAGAAAATCTGACTGATAAGACAAAGTTGTCGTTTGTGGTCTTAAATCGATAAAATTCTATTAACAAACTGACCAAAATATGCCTAGTTCATCTTGTGACATTTGTCAGCGTTGATTAATTATCATTTTGTACCTAACCCCCATTTTTATTATAACTAATAAAATGACTGACTTCAGTTCCTTTAAAATTGTGGCAGTCATGAAGAATTTTCACTTCGGTGTATTATAAGTCGATCTGCAATCCATCTATTAAGAGTAAATTTAATTTCTCGATTAATTGGGAAAATTACAGTTTTAATACTGGCTTGCTATCGCCATAATAGACTGAATATGGGGCATTTCAGATATTCTATATAGTATGGGCCAAAATTGCAAGTGGGAGAAATGGAGAAATCCCATTCACATTAAAAATGGTTGCAGGTGGTTTCCTATTAGAAATAACTCTCGCTAGGTTAGATTTTATTCTAGGATACCAAAACTTTCCATTATCCATTGTACTAATCTCTAATTTAGAAGACTGTTCTTAATAATATTCTTGCATCTTTTGGTAGCCCCGAAATTCCAAAAATTTCTTAGTAATTTGAGGAAATCACTAAGTTCACTTATAACGTCAATTTGTGTTTTAGTACCCACTTATTTAACTCTCTTACTAGAGGCAGCTTATTATCTATTTATCATTTAAGGATAAATCTTGATCATCGTCATGAAGAGTTATATTAGGATAATCTTTAAAAAATACATTTTTATTTTCACTTATGCATTTGTGTGAAGTAAAACTTCAGATTGAAAATTAATTTGGTTTGTACTTTGAGTTGGGATGTATAGAAGCTCCTCTGACACAGTTTCCATTGTCCTTTTCACGTTTAATTTCATTTTTCTATGATAACTGCTACTGTCCTTTTAGTTTTCTCCATGTCATTTATTTATAAATACCTTGTCGGTCACATTTTCCTTAAAGTATAATTTTGAAGTTTTTTTGACCTAATTTAAATCATTATCACTAAAAGGGAAAAATAATGAGGCATTGTGACTTTTAAGTACAGTATCGTATTCAATTTATGGCCAAAAATTTCTCTCTTATTCAAAAAGCATAGAAAGGATAATAAATTTACTAAAATTGGTCTATTAGACTATGATGTCCAAAATAGGGTAATAATATTTGGTAATAAAGTTCATTCATAATTACTTGGGATAGCCTTTATTGCAAACAAGAAAATATTTTAGTCCAAATTTGCTTATTTGTAAGTTATGAACGTCCTTATAAGACATAGTACCAGACAGACAGTTTCTGAGGTTTTATTTTCGTATTTAGGCATAAATAAATAATGATCTAAGTTCACTGATATTTTAGAATGATGCTAAAGCAAAAAATTACTCTTTTTGACTAGTAATAATTCTTCGAAATAAAAATTGACTTAATGGTATTTTTTAAGGCAAAATCATGGTATTTGATCACTATTTAATACTATATGCCTTTGTCCCTAGTATATTTTCCCAATTATGTTACTCGGGAATGCTTATATTTTTTTGTTAACAATTCTACAAGTAAAATTTGGTATTTAAATCTAAATATTTCGTTAATTACAGAGAAAAAAAAAATTGCGGTCAACTTAAAAATAATTTAAATACGACGTTTAAAATCTTTAAACATCTTGTGTCATATATTTAAAAAAGAGGATCCGTATTTTAAGCAACATTTTTTTAATGTTTGTACTTTTTGTCCAATTAACCAAAATCAACCACAATACCTAACTTATTTAATAAAATGATTTACATTAGACCCAACGGATTAGCAGTGATATAGGTTCAGGAAATAATTAATAGGAATATACCTAATACATTTAATTTTAAACTTGTCATAATATTTTTTTCATTTTTGTTGTTTAGTATACATTATAATATTCTTTTGTTTTTCAATTCATTTGTTGTCTATAGGCTAAGGGCCTCTCACCGATGGTAAAAACCCATTACGAATGCCAAGCTGAATCTTCCAGCCACATCAAAGACTCCTCATTGGTAAAACTTTTAAGAGACGAAATCGTTGAAGATACAAATGTTGGTGCCTACTGCCTTTGCATGAACGTCAGACTTGGAATACAAAAGAAAAATGGAGATATTGACGTCGAATCACTTAGAAAATACTTTTCCCATGTTATCCACGATGAAGAAAAATTAAACCAAGTAATGGCTAAACTTGGGGTCAGAGCTCATGGAAGTACTACTGAAGAAGCCGCTATTACTTTGTTCAAAGGTGTAGGTGAAACACGCAAACATCTTAGAGAACAAAAACATTAACTTATTGTAAATTTGTAACTCAAAACTTATTATTATAATCAAATTTTATTATTAACAAATGTAAATTATTAAGTTACATTTAATAAAATGCAAGTTTCTAATTATTGATTATTTTCAACATGATCTAGTTTCTAGTTTTAAGTCAAGTAATTTCCTACTAAATTGGAAGAACGACATTCTAGAGGCACGTTCATTGTAACTGAGTTATTTGCCAGTAGAAAGGCAATATAAGTATAGAAATTGTACTTTTAAATCATAAATTTATAAGTATTATGCAAAACTAAGTACATAAAACTTAATATAATCCGTGTGAAGTAAAAGTGCGTTCTTAAATTAAAAATAATTCATATTTAAAGCAGTGCTGCTTGCTTGCTAGTAATTTTAACGTTTCTTTTCTGCTACTAAGGCTAATCTGGGCGGGACCTACAGCTTATCGTGGGCTCCGAACCACGGTCCTCAATCATCCTAAACCCAGGATTATGCCTTTGTCATTCAGGTGATCTACTGATTAGCAAGTGTGTAATTGTGCCACCAACCCCTATCAGTTCCACAAGATATCCGATATCATCCGGCCTGGTTGCAGGCGTGAATGAAACTACGCATGAGACAAATACCCTTTTGCACTTGCCCAAGTCTTATCTGACTTTAATTCTACTTGAGATTCATGTGACTCGAACCCATGACCTGAACAACGACCAAGTATAAAGGCCGATGCCCTAACCAACCTATCCACCGTGTCCCGTATTTAAAGCAGTTCTAAAATAGAATTTGTCATTTTAGACGTGACATTACATAATATACAGTTATTGATAAAAGTTGTTGAAATTATTGTTTAATTTTTTGAAAGTTTGACAATTCTTATAATTATTGATAAATAATATTGCCGAAAACAGCATATTTTTATATCTTAAAAAAAATACGTTTATCTTCTGTGATCTACGCTTTATTACCTCTCGCCCTTCAGATAAGAGAGGTATAGGAATCATGCTAAAAATTGGGTAGTGAGTTTTCAATGAATAAACACGTTTTAGGGTCCCTAGAATACGATTTTAATATTTTCGCGATGATGTCTGTGTGTGTGTGTGTGTTAGTGTGTGTGTTAGTGTGTGTGTGTGTGTGTTAGTGTGTGTGTGTGTGTGTTTGGATGGATGTTGTAGTAACGATAACTCAAAAACTACTGAATGAAAAAATTTGAAATTTTGCATACAGGATTCTGATACCCTAGATTAGATCTGATTAGATTTTGGTGCCAATCGCACAATCGGAAGTGTCAGTTGCTATGGGTTATGACGCCATTATTATACAAAACGGCAATAAAGTTTTACACATCTATTTTGTATACCCTATAGTTTATTTTCATCTCATTAAAATTTTCGAAACTTTTGCCATTGTTGCCAGATTTACAAAAATATAATTTTTTTTCATACTTTTTTTTGTCAACCTGTAAATTTTTGATTCAAAAATGGCGAGAGGTCATGTGCTGGCCACATCAGATTTTTTTTATTTTTGGTTAGTAATAAAAACCACACACACAGCTCTATACATGTGGTAGTACGTGGGTTTTTAGAGTTTTAGAAGAATAAAAACTCTTATAAGATGGTTTTGTCCGTCCGTTCACGGTGCAAGGACGGATTATAGAAGGACAAAATATTAATAATACTGATATATATGTCATTTTTAATAATAAGAGGTTTTTTTATAATTATAAGATTTTCAGCATATAATATTTTATATATTTTCGAGTCAAGTTGACTGATTTCTCCAGACAATAACATATCTAAAACATCATTATCAAATTTTTTCTTGACACTTGAAGTTTCTTTTAGATCACTAATACACAAGTCAGATGATATCAGCAGCTGATTTGAAATATCTTTATTCGTTTTCTTGCGCGACACTTTTCGAGAATTTTTTTTGAACTGGGGCACATGTGGGCAAAATTTTGTGTATGATTATAAAAATAAATACTATTTACTACAAAACTATGTATAATTAGTAGAGGATTGACTCAAAATAATGGTTTGTACTTTGAGTTGGGATGTATAGAAGCTCCTCTGACACAGTTTCCATTGTCCTTTTCACGTTTAATTTCATTTTTCTATGATAACTGCTACTGTCCTTTTAGTTTTCTCCATGTCATTTATTTATAAATACCTTGTCGGTCACATTTTCCTTAAAGTATAATTTTGAAGTTTTTTTGACCTAATTTAAATCATTATCACTAAAAGGGAAAAATAATGAGGCATTGTGACTTTTAAGTACAGTATCGTATTCAATTTATGGCCAAAAATTTCTCTCTTATTCAAAAAGCATAGAAAGGATAATAAATTTACTAAAATTGGTCTATTAGACTATGATGTCCAAAATAGGGTAATAATATTTGGTAATAAAGTTCATTCATAATTACTTGGGATAGCCTTTATTGCAAACAAGAAAATATTTTAGTCCAAATTTGCTTATTTGTAAGTTATGAACGTCCTTATAAGACATAGTACCAGACAGACAGTTTCTGAGGTTTTATTTTCGTATTTAGGCATAAATAAATAATGATCTAAGTTCACTGATATTTTAGAATGATGCTAAAGCAAAAAATTACTCTTTTTGACTAGTAATAATTCTTCGAAATAAAAATTGACTTAATGGTATTTTTTAAGGCAAAATCATGGTATTTGATCACTATTTAATACTATATGCCTTTGTCCCTAGTATATTTTCCCAATTATGTTACTCGGGAATGCTTATATTTTTTTGTTAACAATTCTACAAGTAAAATTTGGTATTTAAATCTAAATATTTCGTTAATTACAGAGAAAAAAAAAATTGCGGTCAACTTAAAAATAATTTAAATACGACGTTTAAAATCTTTAAACATCTTGTGTCATATATTTAAAAAAGAGGATCCGTATTTTAAGCAACATTTTTTTAATGTTTGTACTTTTTGTCCAATTAACCAAAATCAACCACAATACCTAACTTATTTAATAAAATGATTTACATTAGACCCAACGGATTAGCAGTGATATAGGTTCAGGAAATAATTAATAGGAATATACCTAATACATTTAATTTTAAACTTGTCATAATATTTTTTTCATTTTTGTTGTTTAGTATACATTATAATATTCTTTTGTTTTTCAATTCATTTGTTGTCTATAGGCTAAGGGCCTCTCACCGATGGTAAAAACCCATTACGAATGCCAAGCTGAATCTTCCAGCCACATCAAAGACTCCTCATTGGTAAAACTTTTAAGAGACGAAATCGTTGAAGATACAAATGTTGGTGCCTACTGCCTTTGCATGAACGTCAGACTTGGAATACAAAAGAAAAATGGAGATATTGACGTCGAATCACTTAGAAAATACTTTTCCCATGTTATCCACGATGAAGAAAAATTAAACCAAGTAATGGCTAAACTTGGGGTCAGAGCTCATGGAAGTACTACTGAAGAAGCCGCTATTACTTTGTTCAAAGGTGTAGGTGAAACACGCAAACATCTTAGAGAACAAAAACATTAACTTATTGTAAATTTGTAACTCAAAACTTATTATTATAATCAAATTTTATTATTAACAAATGTAAATTATTAAGTTACATTTAATAAAATGCAAGTTTCTAATTATTGATTATTTTCAACATGATCTAGTTTCTAGTTTTAAGTCAAGTAATTTCCTACTAAATTGGAAGAACGACATTCTAGAGGCACGTTCATTGTAACTGAGTTATTTGCCAGTAGAAAGGCAATATAAGTATAGAAATTGTACTTTTAAATCATAAATTTATAAGTATTATGCAAAACTAAGTACATAAAACTTAATATAATCCGTGTGAAGTAAAAGTGCGTTCTTAAATTAAAAATAATTCATATTTAAAGCAGTGCTGCTTGCTTGCTAGTAATTTTAACGTTTCTTTTCTGCTACTAAGGCTAATCTGGGCGGGACCTACAGCTTATCGTGGGCTCCGAACCACGGTCCTCAATCATCCTAAACCCAGGATTATGCCTTTGTCATTCAGGTGATCTACTGATTAGCAAGTGTGTAATTGTGCCACCAACCCCTATCAGTTCCACAAGATATCCGATATCATCCGGCCTGGTTGCAGGCGTGAATGAAACTACGCATGAGACAAATACCCTTTTGCACTTGCCCAAGTCTTATCTGACTTTAATTCTACTTGAGATTCATGTGACTCGAACCCATGACCTGAACAACGACCAAGTATAAAGGCCGATGCCCTAACCAACCTATCCACCGTGTCCCGTATTTAAAGCAGTTCTAAAATAGAATTTGTCATTTTAGACGTGACATTACATAATATACAGTTATTGATAAAAGTTGTTGAAATTATTGTTTAATTTTTTGAAAGTTTGACAATTCTTATAATTATTGATAAATAATATTGCCGAAAACAGCATATTTTTATATCTTAAAAAAAATACGTTTATCTTCTGTGATCTACGCTTTATTACCTCTCGCCCTTCAGATAAGAGAGGTATAGGAATCATGCTAAAAATTGGGTAGTGAGTTTTCAATGAATAAACACGTTTTAGGGTCCCTAGAATACGATTTTAATATTTTCGCGATGATGTCTGTGTGTGTGTGTGTGTTAGTGTGTGTGTTAGTGTGTGTGTGTGTGTGTTAGTGTGTGTGTGTGTGTGTTTGGATGGATGTTGTAGTAACGATAACTCAAAAACTACTGAATGAAAAAATTTGAAATTTTGCATACAGGATTCTGATACCCTAGATTAGATCTGATTAGATTTTGGTGCCAATCGCACAATCGGAAGTGTCAGTTGCTATGGGTTATGACGCCATTATTATACAAAACGGCAATAAAGTTTTACACATCTATTTTGTATACCCTATAGTTTATTTTCATCTCATTAAAATTTTCGAAACTTTTGCCATTGTTGCCAGATTTACAAAAATATAATTTTTTTTCATACTTTTTTTTGTCAACCTGTAAATTTTTGATTCAAAAATGGCGAGAGGTCATGTGCTGGCCACATCAGATTTTTTTTATTTTTGGTTAGTAATAAAAACCACACACACAGCTCTATACATGTGGTAGTACGTGGGTTTTTAGAGTTTTAGAAGAATAAAAACTCTTATAAGATGGTTTTGTCCGTCCGTTCACGGTGCAAGGACGGATTATAGAAGGACAAAATATTAATAATACTGATATATATGTCATTTTTAATAATAAGAGGTTTTTTTATAATTATAAGATTTTCAGCATATAATATTTTATATATTTTCGAGTCAAGTTGACTGATTTCTCCAGACAATAACATATCTAAAACATCATTATCAAATTTTTTCTTGACACTTGAAGTTTCTTTTAGATCACTAATACACAAGTCAGATGATATCAGCAGCTGATTTGAAATATCTTTATTCGTTTTCTTGCGCGACACTTTTCGAGAATTTTTTTTGAACTGGGGCACATGTGGGCAAAATTTTGTGTATGATTATAAAAATAAATACTATTTACTACAAAACTATGTATAATTAGTAGAGGATTGACTCAAAATAATACTTAATTTTCTCGCCTTAGTGCTTAAATAAAACAATTATTATAGACGACAAGTTAATACTAGTTAAAAGTAAAGCGATTCACTTCTCCTTAGTTTTGAGTGTAATAGATAGTGTTTATGGACTGCTATTTTATGTTTTAATAGTAATTACAACGTTGTCTTCTATTTTTATTTTCATACTTTTTGCTAACTTTCATTTGCTTTGGCCGCACTGTGCGGTGATAGATAGAGGCAAACGGACAACGGCAATCGATTTAGTATCGTTAAAAACCAAAAGAATGTATTAATCTTTGACCTATTTTTACTTTCCCGCTACTTATACCATATATACTGTAGTATATAAGGTATACAGAAATTTAACTTTAAATTTTCGAAAACTGGAAATTATGGCAAAAACATTGTCGTTTTTCACTTGTTTTTAGTATAAATATAACTCTAAGTACTGTACTTCAATAAATTAATGAAACGTCAGTTTTAAAGAACGACTACTTTCAGCTTAAGAGCCATCTTCAGGCCTAGAAAAAAAAAATTTATAATAGAAGTTTTTACAACTTATATAATTTTTAAGAATAAATTGTATCAATAATGCATAAAATTTTGAAAATACTTTTTTACACATTTTAGAAGGTGGGTGGTAGGAAAAAGGAGGTACATGAAATGTGTCGACTCAGGATCCGTCGCATATAATCTAAAAATTTTGGCAGAGTTCGTTGCAAACGTTTATGGTTCGATTTGTTTTGCAGTAAAAATCAAACCATCCTGTGTTTATGGTGCAAAACATCTCTTTCAAACTATTAAGTGTTCATGGTATTTGCCACCTGAACTGAACAAAGTAATCGATCCCGTTATTTAGAGAAATGGTTATTTTGGCCACCCAGATAATATACTGTTTACAATGTTGACAAATGAACGAAAAACTATTCCTGAACTGGCAGTTAGGACAATTACTAAAATTAGAAATCTTCACACAGAAGTGCGGGCATTCATTTTACCGAAAATTAACTGCGATGTCTAAGATTATTGTCACTTGCTTCAATCTTGACAGAAGTCTCCTCTCACTCAACCGCCTCTTTAAAAAAAATGTGTCTGAAGGCGATTTTTAAAAAATTGTCAACGACTACGCCAATACTTTGGTCATTACAGAAATAATACAGTTTCCTTTGTTTTACTCAAGCTGTAGAAAGGGCAGTTCAACTTGTGACCGAGTCTTCTTTATTAGTGACTGATCCAATAAGGTGCGACGAAGTCATTAGGAACACCATTTTTGAAGGGAAGTGATGCCAAAGTTTAATACAAAAAAATATTTATTTCCTACCTACTATAAAAATTTTAATATATTTATAATATTGTATTTTTTTTCTAAAAACAATTTTTCTACAATAAAAAATTTAATAAAACTATTTTTATTATTATGTTATATATATTTGGTTATTTTGGTCCCTATAAATTTTTTTTATATGACTTGTGGAGGTGGAAAAAAATTTTAATTAAAAAAAAATTTATCAGTGGTGAACTGAACAGAAACTGAAATCATTATACGATATTACATTTTTAAAATAAAAACAAAATATATTAAGGAGTTGCGGGGGTGGAAAATTTCGCAAATTTTTTTTTATTTTTATTTTTAGTTATCAGGTTTTAAAATCACTTGTTTTAAGACCTATTTAATTTCGTTA
This sequence comes from Neocrepidodera transversa, assembly GCA_963243735.1. NCBI lineage: Eukaryota > Metazoa > Arthropoda > Insecta > Coleoptera > Chrysomelidae > Neocrepidodera > Neocrepidodera transversa. The sequence goes on along the minus strand of OY725340.1, from coordinate 27,166,624 downwards.
GGTAAAATTTAATATTAACGATGCACTCTAATCTGAAATCTAATTTCTCTAAAAGGATCGACTTACCAATAGATTTTTTTATCTACGAATAGTAGAAATATGTGGTGTTTGTTATATTACACTTTTGTTTTAAATTTTTAGTGTCAAGAAATTTTAACACCATATAAGTTTTATATAAGACCAAAATAATTTGTGGTTCAAATTTAATTGAGGTTTTTCCAATAACAGTTTTTTTTTTGGATCTGAAAACGTGAATCAAAATCAAATTCTCGAAATTGATCTTATCCAGTTTACTCTATTTATTTTATAGAGTATTTTTGTTGATAAAAAAATGGAAGTAATCTTTTCTCAGTATTATTTCTTGTTAAGTAATTAAAAATAAACATTTCAAAATAACTATTACTTCTGCGATTACGCACTCTAATTAGTGATAAATTCGTTATTTATGATTTAAAAATAACATTCATTCAACTTTTATTTAAGTATAAATCAAAAAAATGTTTAAACTATCACATTTGACAAGTCACTCATGTAACTAATATAGGTACTAATATAGGTATATAAAGTGAAAATATTAAGTGTAAAAATCTGATCTCCAGATTTTATATGGATAATTTTTTTTACATTTCAAAAATTTCCAGATGTTTTATTTAGTTTTTCAAATTAAATAACTTTACATATATCAAACAATAGTGATTTTTATCCCTTTCGAATTTTTCATGTATTTTTCTTTACCTATCTTTCGTTGTTTAAAAGTAAATTTAAAAAAATATGTAACTTTGAATATTTCCAAATTTAGTTAATAAAGTTTCAAAATATTTATTGTTTGATATTAACATTTAAGATTAATTATCAATTTTTATTAAAAAGAATTAATTGACATAATTTTTTATTTAAAAAAATCCGACAAAAATTGTTTATTGATTACAAATAATTTACAATCAACGATATGCCAATCCCGTCTGGGATCAAAACGTTTTAAAAAAATCGGCTGTGTCACCCCAGAACTTTCCAAGCTCGGCTATAGAAAATAGGATTATTTTAATTACAAAAGACTAACTAACGTCCTTTAACTTTAAAGAATCAGTAAGTAAAGGCAATGACGTTTAGAATAAAACTTTACAAGTTGATTTCTTGTACAATTGTCACAATCTAAACGTCATTGTCATTAGTTACAGAACCGTTAAAGTTAAAGATTGTTCTATCTACTGACTGTAAGCATTCCATTAATTTATGGAACAAATTTTAAATAGCAAGGCGACGGTGAATACGTCTTCCGAATTGATATTTATATGTTGATAATGACATCAGCGGGCGCATGCGCACATTATATAGCACACTGCTACATTAAAGTTTTTCTAAAATCATGGGTGAAAACTATTGGGAATTCGGGAAAAAGTTCGATATAAAAGTTGTAGTGAATTGTATACTCTACAAGTTTGCACCAGAATATTTTGCACTAAAGGCCATTATTTGTCTTCAAAATAGAAAAAAAGTGGAAAAAGCCTGAATATGTATATTTTTCGCCCTCTAGCGGCTAAACAATTGGGATCAGAAAAAAAGTTAAGTATAAAAGTTAAAGAAAATTTGGTGCTCTACAACTTTGCATTAGAAAATTTTCCACTAAAGTGCATTGTTTGTCCTCAACATTTGGAAAAACTGGCGCAATTATTGGAAATTCTGAAAAAACTTTGAAACAAAAATTGTATTAAATTTTATACTCTAAAACATTTTGCACTAAATTGTATTGTTTGTCCTTAAAATTAAAAAAAAGACAAAAATCTTTCATGTGTCTTCAGCTTGATTGGTCAAACGGTTCGGCAGTTATCGTGGAAGATTACACACAGACACACAGACACACAGACAGACCATACGCTGGAAATGGTCTCAATCTTCTTGGGGGACCTAAAAATGGATATTTCCGTCGATATCTCAAATTTTTTTTTTGCTCGTTCACATTACTTTCCCTTTGATGGGTCCGGGAAAGTAAAAGATTACAAAAACAGAAAAAAAAACGAAACCCTACACTGCAATTTTCGGCAAAGTGTGACTTAAACTTAAAAAATGGTCTAGTATAAAGTTGTAGATAATGAATTCAAATAACATTGAATATTCCGATATAATGGCGAAAACCCGATTTTTTTTAAATTTTAAGTTTTTATGTTGACAAAAATTTCAATATCCTTGAAATTTTGAAGAAATGTATGTTTTGAAGTCCTTTAAATTTATCAATTCGACAAAAATTTTAAAATTGAATGACGTATTTAAAAAAAAAATAAAATTTTTTCATTCGATAAATTAATCTTAGAATTTTTTTTGATTTCTTAAATTAATCTTTAAGACAGAAAACAAAAATAAATACCTTTATATTTGAAAATCCTCTGAAAATTGAAAAAAACGAAAAACAGCGATTTGTGAAAAACTCAATGTGCTGAAATTCAAGATAAAAAGATAAAATGCAGTAAATAAGTAAAATTTTTCGATATTAAATACAAACAAAAAAAAATTTCATGATTTATTTAAATATCTATAAACAAATATATTTATCAGTATTATTGTTTTTTTTTTGTAATTAATTAAAAGTATACATTTTATTTTTAAGAATATTAGTTTTGCGGTCACGCAATAGCGATAAATGATTTATTTATTAAATTAAACAATATTTATAGACTTGTTTGTGTGCAAAAACCAAAGAAAAAAATTATTTTGGTCAGTTGAATGTTGACATTCAAAACTTCACTATGAATAGCTTAATTGTTTTTATTGCTCTCTTAGCCGTGGTAAGTAGACTTTTTTAAATATATTTATTCACGACCCATCTTTTATTTGTTCATTATACATGAGTTTACTATATAATAATAATATCCATTATTTACCAGTGAATAATGATTTCATTATTTAATGGTTGTTCTAATTTCTATTTATCGATTATTCACTAGTGAATACTAGTTCTCTGGTTTAATAAAAATATTTTCAGTAATTTTAACCATCATTATATGGTCGTTGAATAATATACTTTTATTTTCCTTTTAAGTAAATTCAATTTTTTTTATTTCATCCTGTCCAGTAAATCTACTTAACCTGTACTCATTTGCGGCCGGTAAATGGAACATTACAGTATCAGGTACAGTAATGTTGTTGCTTAGGAACATTGTTTTAATTTTAGAAATCTCCATAATTTCAAACGCAAACATTTTTTAATTGACAGTAACAAGCAAATAGCAACCATACGTAACAATGAATACCAATGGCTCAATTGAAATGTCAAATTGTGATGTCAAATTACAAACTATTTTTTGTATTTTAATTAACATATATAGATAGGATGAAATAAAATATCGTACGATACACGTCAAATAGGTATTATGTCCAACTCAGCTCCTACGTCGCCTCATCCGTAAATAAAATCGTACTGTAATAAGTCATCTACATAGCACTTGTAATGTAAAATATTATTAATTACATTGACCAGATAGGTTTATCATCTTGTTTTTATTTGGATAATTTATAGATAATTTTTACTTATTTTGTAATCTTAAAACTTAGTATGTTGGCGGTTTTGTCAATTTGTTTCAAAAAAACAAAAACAAACTGGTTATCTTATACCAATAAAAACAAGTAGTAAAATTCTTCGTAATCGTATATGTAATGATTGCAAATGAACGCATTCAGTATAAAAAAGTTTAGTTATTTTATGTGATAAATGAAAACAAAACTTTTTTGTTAGACATTTATATCGCAGAACATAGATATTCAACCGAAATAGAAAATTAGCGCTATTCTAGTGAGCTAAATCTATATATAAAGTAATGGGGCTAATTAAAAAAATATTTCTTGTGTTTATACAATTTCTTTTTAAGACAAAAATTAAGTAAATCAGTAAAATGGATTTATATAATTTAAACAAATTTTAACCTAACTACTGTTCATTTTTAAAAAGATCAGAGCATCTAAATTAGGCTTCTAGTAATAATTCAAAGTATTAAAGTTTTAATACGATACAAAAAAGTGAAACAATTATATAAATTAGTTGGAACCTCAATACCTAATTAATAGTTCAAGAGCCAGAGCAAAAAAGTAGATTCTACAGATCAAATTTTGTTGTTGAAACATGTTCAGGGTCATCCGCTGATAGCAAATTTAAGTTGGCAGAACCAGGGGACGCAAGCGTATCCCACCATCTTGAAAAAGACGTTTTGTGAAATATCTCGTGAACACTGCATCGTACCAGAAAAATAGTAAATATTATTACTTCGGTCTGGACTGGAAGTATTAAAATATTTTTTTTGCTTAAAATTACTTTTTTCGACGTTTTCAGCCACCCACAACACGATTAGGTGAAAAAAATTTCATATCTGTCCGTCTGGATGGATGAATGGATGTATGTAGAGACGGTAACTCAAGAATTGGTGGTCCGATTTCGAAATGCCTTCGCCAATCGTTTTCTCGTATCTACGAGAGAAACCCTATTATTTTTGGGCATTCTAACTGTAAGGGGGAAAAAACTGGAGGGGATTGAAATTTCAAAAAATTTATATCTCTGCAATTTTTAAAAATATCGAAAAAGGTCATTAGACTTTTTTATGTCCTAATTATTACAAATTAATTGCCTTCAAACTTTCTTTGATGTGACATTCATGGGTGGAACTGGAGGACGTTGGTTAGGTTATGTTCAAAAAATTCATATCCGCAATTTTTGAAAATATTGTACACTTTTTTCATATCCTATGATTATAATATTAATTTGTATAATTTTTTTTTTATCCGACCTACGGGGGTAAAAACTGCAAGGGGTTCAAATATCAAAAAAAAAACTATATCTCCACCAGTTTTAAAAATATCGATACAGGCCATTAGATTTTTTTCATGTTCTAATTTTCATAAAATTAATTTGCTAATTTTTTCGTTTTTTTACGATTTTTTACGATAAAACAAAAAATAGTAAAAAATCAGAATAATTGTAAAAAAATCGTAAAAAACAGGCTAAAAGTTGTATAATTTCGTAAATAATTAAAAAAGTTTTGAAAAATAGAAAAAAAAGGAAAAATCATAAAAAATGGTAAAAAATTTAAAAAAAGTAAAAAATCGTAAAAAGTGGTAAAGTTTAAAAAAATGTAAAAAACTGGTAAAAAAAGGTAAGATTTCGTAAATAATGCTAAATAATTGTAAACCATCAGAAAAAAATCATAAATAATCGTAAACAACCGTAAAAAACCGAAAAGAAACTGGAGAAATCTGGAACAAATGGGAACAAACGGTAATATGGTGAAAAAAAAGGTTAAAAAAATCGTAAAAAACAGGCAAAGAGTTGTAAAATTTCGTAAATAATTTAAAAAATTGATAAAGGAAAAAAAGAATCGAATAGCGCGAGTAAATTAAAAAAAATAGAAAATTAAATCGAAAAAAATCATAATAAATAAATAAAAAATTGTAAAAAAACGTAAAAAAATTGTAAAAAAAAGTGATTTAAAAAATTAAGAAATATAGAAAAAAAATTCCTGTCGGTAGGATCGACAGGGGAGGTAGATTTCTATTGTCTAAATTTGAGAAAAAAGTTTCAAACAAATAAATTTTATAATAATTGGGACATGAAAAAAGTCTAATGACCTGTTTCAAAATTTTTAAAAATTGCGGAGATATAATTTTTTTGAAATTTCAACCTCCTCCAGGTCCATGACCGTGGGTCTAATGAAAAAAAATTTCAGATAAATTAATTTTATAATAATCAGAGCATAAAAAAGTCACATGGTCTTTTTTAATAACGGTGATGGAACTGAAGGGGTTAAAATTTCAAACAATTTATATCTCCGCTATTTTCAAAAATATTAAACCAGTTCATAAAACTTTTTTTATGTTCTAATTATTATAAAACTAATTTGTCTGAAACTTTTTTTAATCGGACCTAAGGGGATGGAATTGGAGGGGGTTGAAATTTCAAAAAATTCATATCTCCGCTATTTTTAAAAATATTGAAACAGGTCATTAGACTTTTTGCATGTCCTAACTATTATAAAATTTATTTGTTTGAAACGTTTTTCGATCTGAACTTATGGTGGAGTGGGGAAGGATGCTCAAATTTAGACAATAGAAATCTACCTCCTCTGACGACCGTACCGACAGGAATTTTTTTTTTACTGATTATTATTCAGAAGGTCATAAACGGCGTAGCGCCCCTATTCCCGGTTCTGGGTTGAATCCATTACAATAGATAGATTCCATATATGGAAATCTAACTAAAATGGAAAATCCTAAAAAATGGTAAAAAATCTTTTATTTTTCCTGAATCGGGCGTGGGAGGTCCCACCTGCACTTAGGCTCTAGGCCTATTATGTCCCTCCAGTTTTCACATCAGTCCAGTACTCTTGACAAAGTCAAGAACATTCCTGATGTTAGCTTACGCTACCTCTTCGGGTTCAGGATACTGTGCCCCAAAGTACCATTCCCTTTACCTGTTCAGGTCCCGGCAATAGCATAATACATGAAGAGGAGTTTCGTCCTCTTTATCACATTTCCTACATAGGGAATCCTCTGATACACCTATGAGGTTCAGGTGTCTTCTGAGCCCGCAGTGTCCTGTCAGAACACCTTGTGCGGTTTTGAGTTCCCGTCTTTTTAGGTGTAGTAGCTCTTGGGTGGACCTTCGATAAGTGTTTTGGACTGTTTAAGTCCCGGAAGTTCCAACTAGTATTTCCTGTGTTTGTCCGTTAATTGTTTTCCCAGAATACCCTTTATATGTTGGTATCAAATACTACATGTGGGTTGCGGTCCAATTAAAGGTTTTTCGCCTCCTTTGCCAGCCTCTTTATTTAATTCTATGCCGTCATGCCCAGGCACCCATTGTTGTGTTTTGCCAGGGCATTTAGGTTTTTCTGGCAGTCCAATACTAGTTTGGACTGTATTTCCACCCTTTGTATTGCTTTAAGGAATGCTCGACTATCTGTGAGTATACGGATTCTCTTATTTCTAAGATCCTCTCGCAACATCACGTTAGGCAAGCATTTATCGCAGTCATTTCCGCTTGAAAGAGATCCCAGGTTTATAATGTAAGTTCTAACTGAGTTCATATGATAGAATCCAGCACCTGTGCTCTCTTCTGTTTTAGACCGGTCCGTATACCAGACCGATTGATTTTTTTTGAGTCCTGACCTCACTCTTTCTGTCCCTCTAATGTATGGATACTATGAAAGGTTTTACAAAGTTGTGACTGACAGGCATTCTGCCCGATGGCATAGTTTAGCACCGGATTTTATCTTAGTTTTTCTGCGATTATGGATAAAAAAATCGTAAAAACTGGAAAAAAATTGTAAAAAACAGGCAAAAAGTCGTAAGATTTAGTAAATAATTTAAAAAATTAAGATAAATAAAAAAATGGAAAAAATCGTAAATAATGATAAAAAATTGTAAAAAAATCGTAAAATAAATCGTAAAAATATCATAATAAATCGTAAAAAAAACGTAAAAAACAGAAAAAAAGTTGTAAAATTTCTTAAAAAATTTAAAAAATTAAGGGAGAAAAAAAAATGGAAAAAATCGTGAAGAATCGTAAAAATTCGGAAAAAATTTAAAAAAAAACGTAAAAATAGTAAAAAAAAACTGATTTAAAAAGAGAAAGATAAAAATGGAAAGAATCGTAAAAATGATAAATAATAAAAAAAACCTTAAAAAATCGTAAAAATTGGAAAAAAAAATTTTAAAAAAATCGTAAAAAAATCGTAGAAAAGTGGTAAAAAGTCGTAAAATTTCGTAAATAATCGTAAAACATCATAAAAAAAACCGTAAAAAATCGTGAAAAATCGTAAAAAACCGTAATAAACCTATAAAACCAAAAAGAAACTGGAACATCTGGAACAAATGGAAAAAAGGGATAATGTAGGGAAAGATAAAAAACGCTAGTAAATTAGAATAAATCGAAAAAAATAAAAATAGAAAATTAAATAAAATCTAAAAAAATCGTAAAAAATCAGAAAAAATTGGAAAAAAACAAAAAAATGAGGAGAGATGGCAAAATTTAAAAAAAAATATAAAGAAAGACCCTAAAAAATATAATTTAATAAAAATGTATAATAAAATCAATTTTTTTTTAAAATTTTAATCTCGACTGACAGAAGCGAAACTTTTTGTCATAAACAGATCCTCGCAGACATAGGACTGTTTAAATCGTTACGGTTACTTATGTTACTTGAAGGATTTATGCACCACAATTAGGTTAGATATGTTATATTTATTTTTTAATTTTTTTGCAGGTCACTTTTGTTATACTTCACAATACTTCTTCAGTAGCTAATGAAAAATGTCATTCTGATTACGTCTGTTTAAAAGACTAAAATGTCTTCATAGCGTTATGTCCATAAATTTCGTATTGAATTTAGTTCTTGTGTATACTGTTAAAATGAATTGTTCGGGCGATGTCAGGCGTCACTCCTTAACATGTTCTAACAACAACATTTGATCTGTAGAAGATTTAAGAAAAATAGATTCTGGTTCTTAGCCTATAGGATGATCGATTGATCGATATGTCAAGAACAAAAGTAATTTTTTTACACAGGGAATATTGGGACATGGACATAAGTTAGGAATTAATGTATATGTTACTGAGGTGATTAAACATATACCATATTTAGTATATTTTTAAATATTTATGATAGTACCGAATAACGAATAAATAATATTTGTTGTCCAAGTCCGGCTTAGTAAAAACACAATTAATTTTTATTACCTCAAAACAACGCCCTGTATGTTAAAACAATATTATATTGTAAAAGAGCAAACTAAATTTAGTTGAAACGAACGCTTTTATTTTTTTACCAACAATTCTACTAGTAAAAATTTTCACGTTATATCTACATATTTAGTTAAATACAGAAAATTCAATTTATTGACCATTAAACCAAATTTCCTAACTTATCTAATAAAATGATAGTGTTACAATAGACACAACAGGGTAGCAGTGGAAAGTGAAGGAAATTGTTACAATGTATTTAGTATTCTTTCTTTTTCCAATACGTTTTTACTCTATAGGCTTACAGTCACACATTGATACAAGAAATCCATAATGAAAGCAAAGCTGAAACTTCCAGCCACGTCGGCGAATCCTCAATTGGAAAACTTGTAAAAGGTGAACTTATTGAAGATCAAAATATTGGTGCCCATTTCCTTGCCATAAATGTCAGACGTGGAATCCAAAAAGAAAATGGAGATATCGAAGTCGAAACACTTAAAAAACTCTTATCCAAATTTATTCATGACGACGAAAAATTAAACCAGGTAATAGCTAAACTTGGAGTCAGAGCCCAAGGAAGTACTCCCGAAGAAGCCGCCATTACTTTGGTCAAAGGTGTATCTAAAAATATTCCAGTTGAAACACACACAACATCTTGAAGAACACAAAAATTAACTGTAAATTTGTAAATAAAAACGAATCTTGATGAACAATTTTTATTATTAATTAATGTAAATAATTGAATGACGTTTATTATGATGCAAATTAATAATTAGTAATTATTACCGAGAAGTGCGATTCTTCAACTTGATCAAGTAATATAAATTATTAAATTACTTAATTGTTAGTCTTTTCTCTAATCAATTTTTGTGTAACGCTAACGGAAATGGTCTCTTGTCACCTAACCTTTTTATTAATAATAATAGTAAGAATTGTCGTAGAAAAGGATTGTTGCTGGAAAGAATTATCGTGGGGAAGGATGGTCCAGGAAGGACTGTTTGGGACAGAATCTTCCAGAAATGATCATTGTGCCATATAATTGTCGACCAATTGAACATAATAGTTAGTTAGGACATACTCACATATAAAAGAAAGAAATAATCGAAAAAGAAATCTATAAGCGCAAAGAGACCCATCGACAGAAAAAATAACATATTAAACTGACGTAAGAAGATTATCACGAGAAAAATAAAAATGAAAGAAAAAACAATTTGATATTGAAATTTCAGTTCTAGCATTACAGGAACATTTAATTAAATAAATAAATACAAAGTAAACAATCATAACACACAGAAATATTGAGAGAGTTATTTGGTGGCCATAACCATTTTTTTTTATTTTTGTAACAAAATCTTAATAACAAATTAAAATTAATATTAGCAATAAATTTAAAAAAAAAAACATTTTGATCTACAGGCACTTGCAGCACCAGCTGTCGATGTCCACGAATCCAAAAACGTAGACCATGACGAATGCCAAGTTGAATCTCACAGTCACGGCAACGAGACATTCTTAGAAAAACTTCAGGCCGCTGCCACTGCGCTTAAATGTGTTCTCAAAGCCGTTTCTGATGCAAAAGTAAACAAATAATTACGTTTTTTTTATTTCAGTTATTATATATACGCCGCCACTGTTTATTATAAGAAACTACTCTTTTACCATCCAGTAAAATAATCTTTGAGTAAGAGTCTGTTGTCTACATTTTATAATTATTAGTTTTCGGTAAATAAAACAGTAAGCCATGTATCACAGAATATAATTAACAAAAGAGGTAAGGGGCTAGTTTCGGCTAAAACACCAACATCAGGACTGGAAACACAATATTTAGCTTATTATAGTCTGGTAAACAAGTGCTTTTTGGGTCAAACTTTTATCTCCGCTTCCGAAAAATATGAACGAGGTGTCAGACATTTACCAAAAAAACTTTTCCGTTCCGGAACTGTAGGACTAATATTTATAATTTTTCCAGAGTGTTGAAAAATCGGCCGAAAGCGGGGACTCCGGCTTGAAAAAGCGCTGCCCACTTTGGACCTTTAATGAATGAATATTATTTAAACTTATTAAATATGAAAATTAAAAATTGAAAAAATTCAGGCATCTACTGGATAGATTCATGAACAATAATCCGCAGTCAAAATATTTTAATAGCGATTTTTCTAGTACTTATGCATTAGTTAATTAACAATTTTTTCCTACTTAAACATGAACATTGTAAGTAAGATAATTATTAAATAACCAATCTGATTTTTTTTTCCTTTTTTGGACCTATTGTTGAAAGGTCTCAGAAAAATTAAATATTGTTATTTTTTACTTTGTTATAAACAATTTACTTCTGTTAAAAATTAAAAAGCTACATATTTGTTAATTACCAATTTTTTCTATCACCTGTAATTATTATTAAGGAACCATTTTTTTTAAATCATAATTTATCTTGCTTTTTGATAATTAAAAAAATATTTTTATTTAAATATTCATTGTTTATTTAATAAACAATTTGTTATAATTATTAATTAAATTTTTTCTATATATTTTTTTTCTTTTTCTACAGAACGAAACAAAAACAACCATGTATTATTTTTTGAGAAAAATTATTTATATGGTAGAAAAAAATTGTTAATTAACAAATACGTATTTAAGGAACTATTTTTTTAAATCATAATTTCCATCAAAGATTGTTTCCAAAAAAATTTAAATTATCTTATAAAGAACGCATTTATTTATAACAATTTTGTAAACAATAGAAAATAAAAATTTTCTAAAATCATTTTCACGTGACTTCTGACCATAAAAAACAGATCAATAGTAATAAAAAATTTTTTTTTTTCAATGATTAATCAAGCTTTTTAATTTTTAAGTAAATTGTTAATAACAAAGTAAAAAATAACAATTTTTTAATTTTTCCAACGGGAATCTCTTCTGAGAACTTTCAAAAATAGGTCCAAGAAAGAAAAAAAAAATCCGATTTGTTATTTAACAATTATCGAACCTACAATATTCATGTTCAAGTAGGAAAAAATTGTTAATTAACTAATGCATAATTAATGGAAAAATAGCGATAAAAATTTTTTGACCGCGGATTATTGTTCATAAATCTATCCGGTAGATGCCTGAATTTTTTTAATTTTCATATTTAATAAGTTTAAATAATATTTATTCATTAAAGGTCCAAAGTGGGCAGCGCTTATGCAAGTCGGAGTCCCCGTTTTCGGGCGTATTTTCAGCACTCTGGGAAAATTATAAATGTTGGTCCTACAGTTCCGGTAGGTATAGTTTTTTTTTGGTAAATTTCCTCCCCTTTTTGAATCTTTTTTCAAATTTGAAAAATGTCAAATATTTTTTGAGATATTTGCAAAAAAACCAATCCCCATTTTTTTCAGTTAATTGTTTATACCTGTTGCAATTTGTGCAAGCGGCTCTTAAATTTTTTCCAAAATCATCTACACACTATTCCGAATCAAATGTCACCTCGTTCACATTTTTCGGAGGCGGAGAAAAAATTTTGACCCAAAACTAGCTAAATAGCAAAAAGAAAAAATTGTCACAAGTATATGAATTCCATTATGGAAAATAACCGACTTGAATAAAAATAAAAATGACAATTAGCTGTACTGGAAAAAATACATAAACAACCCAGTATTAAAATGTAAAACAGTCTTAAATTATGAAATCTATAGCAAGTATCAAGTGGGGATGTGATTTGAATAATCCTATTATGTTATTACAAATCTTATAATCTATAATAGATTATGGAAGTGTAATATACTCCTTAGCCAGAAAATATACTTTAAAAATTAGACACAATCCAATGATCAGCCATTTAGATAGCATTTTGAGCATACAGAACCTTTTTATGTGTAGCGAAGTGTCCATACCTCCCCTTCAGTATAGAAGAGATATTCGATTAGTTAAATGCTGCAGTAAAATCATTGCTCAAAGTAAACACCCCACCCATAAGATAATTGCCTTCACCGAATATGACGAAATTTTTAATCGACGGTCCACAATAACCATAAGGTTTAGAAAAGTACTAAAAGAACTAAACGAAAACTACACAAGATTTTTTGATCTCCTAAAACACAAGGTAGCTCCGTGGACTCTAAACCAACTATTTACCTGGAACGTTTGAAACACAGAAATATCTAGCAATAATAAATAACTACAACGAACATAGGTACTCTAGTTTTACACTGATGGGTCTAAAAATTCAGACAGTACTACTAGTGCTATAGCCATTAAATAATATATTTTATTCATGGACTCTACCGGAAGCTGCAACAGTTTTCGCAACCGAGTTATACGCAATTTTTCAAGCTTTAAATTTAATACGTGGCTTATTATCCTCTGATTATCTCAGTTCACTATAAAGTGAGTCCAAACATATTTAACAATGATCCCCTGGTGGAACAAATAATCGCCTCAATTCACCATTTTGAAGCTATGGGGAGGAGGGTATTATTTATACGGGTTCCAAGCCATATAGGTAAGTTGGATACTGAAACAGCTGATAAAGCTGCAAAACAATCGTTAAACAAACCTAAAGATGACATAAATATTAAATAAAATAAAAACGTACATTGAAAAATGACTACAATTCTTGAGAATAGACAATTACATCAGTCGTATAGAAAAATGTTTAATTAGTTAAAAAACATGGAATTTAGAAGATAACCTTCCAAGATACAAAGTTTGGGGATAACCATATCCCATCAACAAAAGGCAGGACCCTTTAAAGGGACAACTGCGTACGTATTATACCATAAAGTACAAGACTTAGTGTTTTATTTCCTGAAAAATTTTATTTCAGATGTGGATAACTCATTGGATTTTTTTTATTTGTCCAAAAACATTATATTTAGTCAGTAGAAATAACTCCAAGACATGTACCACAATATAATTAAACAGTAGTTTAGGGGGCAACTAGTTTCGACTTATGAGCCATCATCAGGCCATATTATGTATTTCAAAAGAATTATAATTAATTATACAATGTTTAAACATTAACATATTATTTAAGGGGGACACTTTGTGTTTGGGCCAAGGGTTGTCTTTCGAACCCAAACATGTGTAGGATATCTTTTCTTCCTTCGATTAGCGGACGTATAGACATAGGAATGGTCGATAATTTACTTAGAACAAACTTTATTCTCAAAATACAACGCTCACAATCTAATCTTGGGTAAAAGTTGGCAACCGCTCTCCTTTTAAGTAAAAAGCACTAAATAACGTACTTACGGATCTCAATCCAAGTTACACTGCACACACTAAAAGACCACCTTTTAACTTATTGAAATGTAAATAAGGAAGATGTAGGAAAGATATAATGCAGGAAATTATATATAGGAAGTGGAGTTAACAAAATGTTGGAACAATGATGAACCGGTCGGTGCCTCGTTCAGGTCATTTCACACACACGCACAAAGAAAGGAATGTACCACCCCGAAGTACCCATGGCTCGAGCCGGGGTGCACGCGGGTGCAAGGGTAATCGGCCCGATAACAAACCAGAGAATATAGGGATGAAATTAGTCGTTTGAGACTGTGTTTCGAACACTTTGGATCTTGGGGCTTCTCATTATCTTTTTCTTCGCCGAACCAACTTATTTGGTATGGACACGTGCGTTGCAGAAACTATTTTACTTCAATTTAAGTGACTTCCTTCATTCCGGTCTTATTACGATGCGAGTGCTTTTCATGAATCAAGAAACAAAGTTTTCTCCACTATGGTTCCATACCTTAAAGAACCGTTAATTACCTGTCTCCTAGACAGCAACATTAATTAAATTAATAAATAAAAAAAATTATCGTTTATCAAAATTTCATGTATCCAACCCCTCCCCATTAAATAATATGTAAATGTTTAAATATCGGGTAATTAATTATAATTCTTTTGAAATACATAATATGGTTTGATGATCGTTCGTACACCTGACCTAGTTGCCCCTAAACTACTGTATAATTACATTGTGGTACATGTCTTGGAATTTTATTTCTACTGAATAATTTGACGAAATTTGAAATATGGATGACCTCTTACAATTATATCTAGTGCTTGCTAACATATTCATCGGCCCCTTATTGACAATTAAAAAAATCAGTGATAAGCATACAACTTATTTTTAAAATAATTTAATATGTATAAAAATAACAATAATTAATGGTGGGCAATTTATAATAATTAATCCTGTACATATTAAAATATATATTACTAATCTACAGGCTCGTGACCCACTGGGTATGCAATTAATCCATGAGGAATGCCTGTCAAAACATCACATCCACATCGAAGACTCCTCAATGCGTAAACTTATAAAAGGCGAAGACGTTGATGATAAAAACATTGGTACCCACGTACTTTGCATGAACGTCAAACTTGGATTCCAAAAAGTAAACGGAGACATTGAAATCGAACAAATTAGAAAACGGTTAACCCCCTTGATTCCAGAAGAAGAAAAGTTGAACCATGTAATTGCTGAAATTGGAGTTAGAGCTGATGGAACTACTCCTGAAGAAGCCGCTATTACTTTGTTCAAAGGTGTTTGTAAAGCTTCAGCTAAAACACAAAAATCATTATGAAGACATTTATAATTTAAACGTAGATTAATACCTGAAAACCATAAATGATAAGTAATAAGAATCAGGATTAAACGTTTATTAACGTATCCTTTACATGTAAAAATAAATATTAATTTTATCACTTAATAAAAATTGCCTTATTATCCCACTATCCCATTTTATAAGAATTTTCGGACATTATTTATAAATTTTTGGCAATTTTTTTTTATACAATATTTAATGCTGATAATGATATAAGCGCGCATTGCAAAGCACACTGCTACAACTAGGATCTCCTAAAGTCACGAGGCGGTCAATTCAGGACTTCACGCGAAGCACTATTTATATTTATTTTATTAAAAGTTGTCTTGACTATCTAAATCTAACCTGTGTATTAAAAAAAAAGAAAATACACTTTGATTATTTAGCACTTTAGAGTGTAGACGTTACAAATGAAAGTTACAGGCTCGAATTCTGATATATATTTTATACGAAATAAATGGAAATTGTATTTTCTTATTTTTTTTAATACACAGGCTAGATTTAGATAGTCAAGACTTCTTTTAATAAAATTAATATATATTGTTATGTTTTATTTTATTTGTTATATTTTACTTCCCTCATACAAATTTATTTCTTCCTAACTTTCATATTTTATCATTTGCTCGAATTTCTTTTGTTTGATAATAATTTGTTTTAATTTTAATTTTGGGTGCCAATCAACCAAATCCAAATCTAGCATGAAAGTTCTTACCTCAGGGTAGGGATCATTAGAGGTAATAATAAAATTTGTAAATTTTTGTTGTTTTATTTATATTAACTTCTGATTTATAATTTTAGCACATACAAATATCTACATGAACTTTATTTATATTTTCCTAAATAAGTTTTCCCCTTTTTATTTTAACCTTTTATTATCTTTATTGTTTTTCATGAATTGTATTAAATTTTTTCCTTTAAATTTTTTTATTTTATTATATTGTTAAATTTTTTTTTATTATTATTATTATTAATTGGAATTATACAAATAATATTAATCTGATCAGATTTAACCTTCTTATCCTAAACATAATAAATTATACTACCTAGTAATCTGGTTTTACTTGTCCACTCGGTACACGCACTAATTGTTAAATATTCCTTTCTTCTAAGTCCAATGCTGTCTATCTTGTTCGACAACGTTCGCCTTTGCTAGCTTAGTTGGATATGTCTGCATTTGCGCAGAAACCGTCCATATGATTCACCAATCACCATCCTTTCATTATAACGATAGATGTCTGGTGTTACCATCCATAAGTTTAGTTATGTTTTATTTATTCTATATAGCAAATTTTTTTTAAGAAAAAACCTGTTGGATATTTGCAGTGATCTTTTTGGATTATTTATATTAACTCCACAATTGTCTGGTAAGTGTATTTTTCTCTAGTAGAATATAATTAAATGACTGTGTAAAATGATTACAAAAATGGCGTCACCACGTCTTTTTCCATGCATTTAATATTTGCTTTATTTAATAGAATTGTAATTGTTTTCTTGATAATTTTATTATAAACTTCTTACCAGTCCTCTAAATCACTTTGATATAACTTTTTGTTGAATTTCTTTATAACTTTTACATGATTTTTGTTAATTTTAATTTTTTTCAAAATTTTTACCTTTTCCGTTCTAAATTTTCTTCTCGACTCCCCTATCAATAAACCCCTTAGTAACCAACCCTTTTCCTTACTTACCCTCAAAATCTTATTACCTTTGATTTATTACGTCATTTCAATTTCCGACTTTTGTCTGTCAATTGATTTGTACTTTATAAAATTTTTAAATATTTTATTATTATTCGTTTTTTTTCTATCCTTTCGTTATCTTTAATTTTTCTTTTATCCAACAAATTCTTTCTGATACATACCCTATAAATAATTACAATTTTTCTTAAATCTAGTTTTACAATGTTCCTTATTTTAGGTGTTTATTATTTGCATTATTCCATCTGATTTGATAAATTTTTCTTTAGGTATTCAAATTTATTTACTTTTACTTTTGTTTATATTTGTTTCTCTTATTTATTTTAGTTGTGATTTAATTCTCCTGAGTTTCTCCACCCTGATTTAAGTTTTCATGCTATTTCGTTGATGTAATGCTTTTATAGTCTGTGCGCTCTCTTATATTATTCAAAGGTAAGCAACTATTTTTATTCTATATTAATTATTTGTATTTTTTCTTTTATGTTCTTTTAAAAAACATTACAATATATAGTGTTTCTCGTTCCTTCCTGGATTGACCGCATCGTCTAAAATCATTGGTAAAAACTATTAGGAATTCAGGAAAAAGTTTGATACAAAAGTAGCGGGGAATTTTATTCTCTGAAACATTTTGTACTAAATTGTGCTAAATGTTTGTTTTCAAAATTTAAAAAATAGTAAGAAATCCCACATGTGTATATGGGGACTTAAAGGAAATTTAATGCTCTACAAACTTGCCCTAAAACATTTTTCACACAGACACACAGACGCACAGACAGACCTCACTCTCGAAATTTCTTACATGTGCTTGGATTTATAAAATGAAATGTCATTCCAGTTTGCCATAATTTCTATGACAATTTTTTCAGATCTTCTACTTCTGTCTTTAAAACAAACTGAAATATAAATTTGTCAGACATCTCTAAAATACAAAATTCAAATAAGTCCGAAGCAATAATTATTAGTTTGTGTAATGATCTCTGTAATTTCTGATGGGTTAGGCAGTCAGAAACTATAGATTTGATAGGAAACGATACTATTAGCTTTCGAAGGACCATACCGTTTTTATTAAAGAACGATTTAGACTTTGTTGTACATTAAATTATGCAAATTGCTATTTCTAGAAAGCTTTTTACTCGCTCATTTATTGTATTAAACAAGAACAGAACATTTAAATTATATTTAATACACATTCGTAAATTAAACACAAGTCAAGTTTACTTCGACTCAAAAAAAAAGCTAGAGTGTAATTCGGTAAGACATTTTAATGAATATGTAAATCAATAAATTAAAAATTAAGATATAAATTAGTTTATTTAATTTAACGGAAAAGTACAATTATAAAAAATAACTTGAGTCGGAAAATGAAAACTTTTCTGACAAGTTTGAGAAAAATTGACATAACGTTATCAAAAATTTGTTTACAATGCTGGTTGTCATGCTTTCAAAAGTTAGGTTCCGTTATTGTCGCTGGAAAAGTTAGGGCAAACTTTTTTCGCTGTCATAATGACAAAATCACGCGACTTATGGGATTTTTTATACATGAATTAAATTGTCACTTTAATAATGAATTGATAATTTTCACAGATTCTTACTTACATTAATACTTTTACCTTATTTAAAAATAGCATAGCGGCACTGCATAGTAAGATATATTGCTGATGCGACTGCTCACTCTGACAGTTAATAAAACAATGATAAATTGGCGGGGTAGCTTTTTCTCCCAAACCATAAAACTCAGGCGACCGATGTCTGAAGATAAGTTGACTTGATTTGATTGACTGACAAAATTGTCACGTGATATTTTTTAACGGTCGTTGTGAGTCAACTTGAAGCTGTGGTGCAAAATATTTAGACAATATTTTTCGTCTCGTATGAGAGCAACAGGAAAGGAGTATTTATAAATTCCTCGGGGGACCTCAAATGGATATTTCCATCGATAGCTCGAATTTTTTTTGGTTGTTCAGTATAATTTCAGTTCAATGGAACCAGGAAAGTACACAAATAGTGGTAGTAGTTTAAATTTTTTATGCTTTTCAGATATTAAATCCAAATATCTTGTTTTAATCAAAAGTAGTACATTTTGATTTGTTTTTTTTAATTATGTATGTTCGTGTCTAAATTTTAGTGAGCAATGAAAATGGACAGAAACCAGACTTTAATTTTTGTCTATGTTCATAAAAATATTCATACTACTTTTGTAAAAGTATAAAAAAATCTAATTTTCAAATTTAGTTTAATCCTTTCAGTCCCAATGGATCATATATGTCCCAGAAGATAGTTACAGAAGCACATAGGGAGTTTTGCCCTATTATTTCAGCCCACGTTGTGTCTCACTGGTAATATACCTTATTTATATTATCCCCACCCAAAAATAGCAGATAGTTCTTACACATCACAAGGCTATTCATTAGAGGCTTCTGAAGACAATGGAGATAATGCAGCAGTGATAAATATTCCGAGTGTAATTTTAGATCAATAGAAACTTGTAAACAATAATTTTGTTCTAAAATTACGTATTCCAAATAAAAACCCTAATACAGTTCTGGCAAATCTTGATAGGTCATCTTCAGGACTTGAGGGTTTTTTCAAACTGGTTCCTAAGAGAATTTTCCGATGGATCGCTGCAAAAACCAACGAAAGGTTAGAAATATTACAAGACAAAAAGAAAAAGCCAATACAGAAAAATGACCAGTATGAAATAATGATAATACTTGGCTGCCTCTTTATGTTATCATACAATAAAGTACCTGCATAACGTCACTATTGGTCTACTAATATTTCACTTCATTTCTAGAAAAAGTCAACTTATTTATTCGAAACTATATTTCAGTTCCCCAAAAAAGCCAGATGGTAGCTAGAAAATGTATTATATGGAAGAATTCTCTCGTGTTTGAATCAATCTTTTCTAGCATCAAGAAGTTAAAGTACTATGACGCTAAACTGATCTTAGATTTAGTCCACAGAAAAATAATGCGGTTTGATAAGTTTTGATTTTATTTATTGATGTGACCTTATTAGGGGCAATCCAAAAGATACCCTTTACAAACCAACATGCGCAGCAGCTCTTCGTCTGGTGAGCATTAGGTCGTTGGTAAGGAGTGAATTTACAAAGTTACTCTTTTTTTAAGGATTGCCAGGCGCCACTTAATTTTGAAGGAAAAATCACAAGAAGTGTATCTTATGATGTTGTTCTGAATTATTCTGAAAGTAAAAAAAAATAAACAAAGCAAATTTCAAACATCAATTTATTCCTGGTTGGTGTTTTTATTTTGAAATTTAAAAACAATTCACAGTTTGGTACAAAAAAAAATTATCAGTAATTTTGTACATCTAAATGTTACTTAAAAACTAAATTCCGTCTCACAATGAGAACTTACGCCAAAATTAATATTAAGAAAATAATGTTCAGTTACCTGACAAAATAGGTATACTTAAATAACATGATAAACGAACTAAACCAAGATCATCGTATGACCGCTAAATATGATATTTGTAAAGTTAATCCAAAAATAGTTGTCAAAAGTTGGTTAAAAATTATTCATAATTCAAAAAAGCATAGTATTGTCACCATTATAACCAAATATGTATAAAAAAAAATAAATTTAACGTTTAAATTTTGAAAGATAGTCCGAAAAAAATGTAAAAAGAAAAAATATGTATGATTTTGCCTCAACTTTGTACTAATTTTCTTACGCTGAATTAGATATCGGTGAATTGGGATCTGGTTCTCTTACACAAAATCGCCAGAAGTTCCAGTTGGATGGTGTAGTCCATTCTTCAGCGGAGGTCTTGGAAGCAAACGGGAGAAAATACCCACGGGCGGTGCAAAGTCACTTCCACCTCCCATTTACAAAAAGGGTTTTGCAACCACCTGCATCGCACAGCAAGCAAAAAGACGAAAATCTTGTGCATCAAAGTGCATCCTACGATGCACAGAAATTAGAGATTACTAAAAAATGTTTACAATAAATTTTGTAATTACTACCATGCAGCAGTTATTTGATAAATGGCGGCTTAAAATGACATTAGACATTGAATTTGACGCAATGGACAGAACGAAACGGGAGCAGAGTAAGAGGCCACTAGCTGAAAAGTTTAAACCAATACAGAACCAGAATAAAACTTGAAAGAAGAAACTAACCTATAAAAGAACGTAACCAAAACATAAATATTAGAAACGCAGATTTAAAAATAAATAATTTTGTGTGGGATGAAGTTGTTCATTAAGACAAATAATATCAGAACTAGAAAGGGCTTTTTTAATTTCAAACATCTCTAATAAACTCAGTCTGGTGCTTTTTATGCAATGATGTAAGTGTGAAATGTTAAAATCACAACGTGAGTGTCTAGATTCCAGAATATGATTAGCAAAAGTCGATGAGGAGTTAACAATGTTAGTATTCCAAAAATTATCAATTTGTTTTTTATGTTCTGCAATCCGAGTTTCTAATCGTCTTCCAGTCTCACCTAGATAAACCGCATTGCAATCTGAACAAGAGTTACGATAAACACCAGGTTTATGCAACATAGGCACTATATCTTTGGAATTTATTAGGATGCTAGCTGAAGAAAAGGATGGTTTAAAAGTGATGCGAATGTCAGATCTGCGGAAGATGTTCGCTATATGATACGAAACGGGGCCTAAAAAAGGAATGTAACCAAGATAATCTATTTGAGAGGTACTAGCCGATATATGGAATGTTAATTTATGTCTGATAAAGAATTTAAAATAAATTTTTTGTATTAAATCAACGGGGAAATTATTATTTATAGCTAGCTGTTTGATAACGTTAATTTCTTTAATAAAGGATGAATGAGAGAGAGGTAATGAGAAAGCTCTGTGAAAAAATGAGTTAAAAGCGGCGATTTTATGATTGTACGGGTGATTAGAATAAAAGTCTATTAGAGTGTCAGTAGTAGTAGGTTTTCTATAGACTTCGAAGCTTAAATAAGAAGTAGAAGGGATTTTAAATATTAAAATGTCTAAAAAGGGTAATTTAAAATCTGATTCAAATTTGATAGTGAATTTGACTCTATTGTGAAGAGTGTTCATAAACTTAAGAAAATTATCAATATTCTCTTTCGAATCTTGGAAGAGAACGATACAATCATCAACGTATCTGTAGTAGAAAATAATTTTGTCTTTGAACGACGGGTGAGAGAGAAAAGATTGTTCTAAATTGTTCATGAAGACTTCAGCTAAAAAAGGGGAGAGATTAGAGCCCATAGCTAATCCAGAAATTTGTTTATAGAAGTTATTGTTAAATTTGAAAAAAATTTGGTCTAAAGTCGCCCCCAGTTTTGAACTGGTAATAAATGTATGTGGTATGACTTTGAGAGTTTTTTTATTCGTTGAATAATTGACCACATTTGAGCTATGGATAATCTTTCGTTCTTAAAGACAAAAGACACTAATCTCGTCTTAAAACAAAATGGAACTTACATCCGTAAGGTGGCGTGTCGACAAATTAATAATATCTAAATATTTAGACAACCAACAAGACCCCTATGTGTAATATGGGTTGAATATAGTACTATAAATGACTGTTCAGAGCATGTCTAGCGTAAACGAAGCAATTTACTACTTAGTAGCTATTTATGCAACCAGTTACGAAAAGCCTAATTTTATGTAACGCGTGAGATTTTTGCAAAATGAACAGAGTCGGAAATTAATTTAAATAATTGCAATAATTCTGTATAATAATTAATTAAGTTATGTCCTTATCTTGTGTTATAACAGTTAAATAAATAAAATTATTTTTGTCACTAATTTTGAAATCCATTTTTCGTCATCAGTTACATAATATTTTACTTTATGTAATTAGTTACATAAAGTAAAGAAGTTTGATAAAGTCTGTCAGTTTTAAAAAGTGTCACTTTATATGTCAAAATTAGAAAAAAATTGTTTTGAGGTATGATATATCTTGAAATTAAAAGAATCTTTTTTATTAGTGTCATTAAGTAATTCGTTTATCATGTTGCGAAATGCTTACAAAAGAAAAATATTTACAAATGGCTTTTTTACTTAAATTATGAGAGATATGTAAAAAAAAAACCTTATGCTGCGGATGTCTTGTTTGATGTAAAAATCGTAGACAGAAATTATGTCGATGCATAGAGAGAAAAGAGGTCAATTTTCATGTGACAGTACTTCAAAAGTATCGACGAGGCTATGTCCAAGTTCAAAGGAAGAAGCAGCCTGAAGCAATAAGTTAACCTAAATCACATCAAAAGAGGAGTAAAATTATGGGTTAGGTATGATTCAATAGTGGCTACACATATGATTTGAACATATATTCGGGATGAGATAAAAATGGAAATCAAAATTCAACTCTAGGAGAAGATGTCCTGAAGTTAGCAAGTACCATTCAAGATACAGATGTCGGCCTATGTTTTGACAGATATTTTACAAGTGCTAAACATATCAATGCGCTGTCTTTTTCGGCAGCTGGTACGGCAATAATCACCAGAAAAAATATACCAAAATTCGTTGTAGACAAAAAAAGAGTACGAGGTAAATCTCAGTTCATGTGCAATGAGTACGGCATATGTGCAGTTTCATGTCATACGGATGAAATGACTGAGGTATAGAGAAAGACCTAAGATGGGACTCGAAGAGAAATTCCTTGTCCAAAGATGATTGTGTTTTATAATAAATATATGGGAGGAGTTAATCCTTCAGATCACCTTGTTGGCCTCTACAATATGGACAGAAATGGTGGACAGCATGCAAAGGTGGTACGCCAAAGACAATATGATAGGCCATCATCATGTTCCAGGCTTATGAATATAGGAGATTAGTGACTTATCGAAGGTCCTAATAAAAGACGATGTCACCGCTGTATTAAGAGGTTAAGAGAAAGCAGGAAAAAAGAACCAAAACAATTTATACGGCTTAAAATAAACCATTATGCAACATCTATTTTACTGCTCTTTTTGCGTTGTTTAAATAATAATCACCAGTGAGATATCTACGTCCCACCTCAAAAGTCTTCATTACTTAAATAATTATTTTTTTAGTTTTTTGTTATCTATTTTACTGGAACATCAAAAAATCAAGTTATTTCGACTAAAGAGACAAATTTGGACTGATAGCGTTAAAGTTTTGTAAATTTATTAATATATTTTAATAAAAAAACACTTGTTTCATTACAATATTGCTTGCTGTACATTAATTAAATTTTTGTATTTGAATTTGGTCATTGAATCAATGTTAAGCAGCCAGCTATGCCAGTCTCTATTCGAAAAAAACAAATTTAAAATTAACCATTAAATAAAATTATCTTTATTAATTATACAATTTTGAAAAGTACACATTTTTTTATTTTTAACATTTATTTTCCTTGACCTTTCAACTACTGTGATCTTTTTTTACATAAACGATAAGTTCGTTGTGGAATATCAAGAACACTGCTACACAATTTTCTTCCTACAAATTTCCTGGTTCTGATATATTTTACAGTACCATAATAAAATATAATATAATATTTTGCATTAACCAACATTAAATATTTTTTGTTAAAAATCTAACCAGTACTTTAGCTTGTTTTGTATATTTTTTTAATTAATTAAAATGAGCGTTTTAAGATTATTATTACTTTTGCGATTAGGCTCATTATTTTTTGTGATAAATTATTTATTATACATAATTTAAACAAAAGTTGATGAGATTTAAGGGGTTATATAATGAAGAAATAACAGATTTAATTAGTTCATTGTTGTTATTCAAAAATTCATCATGAAAATCTTCCTCGCTTTTATTGCATTTTTTGCCGTGGTAAGTAAATTTTTCTTTAGTTAATTATACACTGACCTTAAAAGGTATGAATTAAAATTGACATAATTGTATATGGAATTATATGTATTATAGTGCAGTACCTGTGGTGATCGATTTACAATTTGCTGCTCACAAAGAGTAACTGTAGTATTTTTAATTTTATGAAAGTTTTAGTAATTTTTAGTTACTATACATAGGCGTATTCTTAAGACAAAAAAGTTATCAAAATATTTTATTGCGAATTGTGAGATGCAAGATATCGGCAAAAAGCGCCAAAAGCGCTTCAAGATATGTTGGAGGGTATCTTTCAATAGTTACTTAGTAGAAAGTATTTAGTCTTTCTCAAGCAACCCTAATTTCAAGCCCTTATGAATCAAATTTTTTATAAATACGAGACTTATCTCATTTCATCGAGCATATTTTTAACTTTTAATAATAACCAAAACTAAAATCGATTTTTTGGATATTATGTCGATTTCTTCAGTACCAGCCACATTTATTATGCAACAATATTCAACAACCGTTTTTTAGTAATTTTATTGTTTCTTATAGTAAGTGATGAATAAAAATTATTTTGGGGTATCAAAAATGAAGACCTAAACTAAAACTTACTTTTGCTAATTCGGATTCTGTGTCAACCTTGGTTGTTATCTAATTTCTGGCCACGGTACACTATTTTCGGCATATATGATGCAGGAGTAGATGTTCCATGTCCTGTGACTCTCCACATTTGCAGAGTAGATCCTCAGCTTTCTTATTTAAGGCCCGTTATCGCAGGTTGATCTTTGTTGAACGATTTGGGTCGATTATTGTATCGAAAGCTAATTGAATATGTAGCCGTTCGGCGAAGTGAGTCGATTCGACTAAAGTAGAGACTCTGAAAAATGGTCATATGCGGAGATGGCGAGATTTTTAGATGCTTCTCAAGTAGAATTTGTGATGCATCATTGGTATTTCGTCTTAAAATCCATGCTCGAGTCCAACACCTTTGCTTATTTCACATTTTTTTTTATTTACCGATTATTTCATCAACAAATTAATTGCACACCTACATCAACAATTTTACGTAATGACATTTTGTACGACAATTATTTTTTAAAACATTTTTGCTTTCAACACAAATCGAACTACGGTCGAACGACCCAAATCGTTCAACCTAAATGGACTCGAGAAAACGCGCCTTTGCCTTCATCGGTCTACAAGAGTGCTAATTTTGTTTACATTCTATTTGGCATTCGATAGGTTTTCCAGACAAGACCGTTTCCGGAAAATTTTCTCAGATAGTTTTTCTTAGATTCATGTTTTCTTGCTATCGCTCATAGAGTATTTTTTTACAATTCTCTTTGTATTTTGTGACTATTCTGCGGTCTTTCAGTGATATAAAGCCTGTTTCAGGTTCAGTGGAATCGGATTCATCCACCCCTGTGACTGTCCTGTAAGTATCACTAAGGGCAACATCGACATTTTTTGGGTCGGGTTGCACTAAGCAGTCGTACGTTACAATACATTGATGTAAGTAAGAGGCGAAGTCTAGCTATAAATAGATCCTGTAGTACACCAGTTTTATCAGGAGATCATTTCTATTCCCCACATTTTATCTGGTATTGTGAGTAAATGAGCAGCATGAGTTCCTCCGCATTCCTCATGTTAAATCCCATAAGAAAACGCCAAGGTCATTTCTGGCAAAATTGCATTAAATTCTAAGAAGCGAATGGAGATAAATTCTAAGAAAGCGGATCTCATCAAAGCGGTTTGAGATCTGATAAACGCGAATCGACATTGATTGAAATCGGATCAAATCCTGATGAAAACTGGATCGTTAGCTGATCTAAAGTCGTCAAGTGGAGGATGATGACATCACGAGTGCAGGTCACAATCAGCTTCAAATCCGGCTTGATTCATTTTTGATCAGATCTCGATTCGCTTTTCATCAGGTCTTGATCCGCTATTAGAATTTATCTCGATCCGCTTCTTAGAATTTAACGCAATTTTTCCAGAACGGACCTGGGCATTTTCTAATAGAATTTAACATTGTGAATGTGGAAAAAGTCTTGATTCTCTTTTACTATTATAGAAGTGCTGTTTTTATGTTAGTGACCTATTTAATATGACGTCATTTGGGTGTGATAATATATTGCAGGGTGTTATTTTCGCAGTTGATTTGGAGAATTCTATTTCCGATTTTTGTTTTTAAGTCGAAAGTACCACATTTGTATGCTTGTAATATTCAGACATTTTCCCTTAATATCTTAAAATCTTCGTGGCACAGCGATGGCCAGGTCATCGGCACGTTCAGATATTGGTTTGTTGTCAGTATAAATGTTATAAAAAATGGGCAAAGAAGCTGTTCCTCTTCTCTCTCCATATACCACTTTTTACTTACAGTACAATAGAGAATCATCTGTTTTGGGAGTATACGTTCTATTATCCTGCCGAAGTTGTAATCATCCAACATATTGTAGTAAAGTAGTTTATTGTAGTTGGTCGTTTCATATGCGGTTTTATTTTTTCTTTTAAATTATTGCCCGATAATCTCGGTTACGTTGAGAACCTGGCTGATACCTAATTTTACTAGTTGGAAACTAGCCTATTCTAACATCAGTTTAAAGTTCTTATGTTTATCATAATTATATTGTGTATCTCGCTGTTCGACTGGTCTTAATCTTTAGTCAACGTTATACCACATTTAAGGGATCTTGTAAAAACAAATGTTGAGGGATCCAGTATTCACTGTGTTATATTTATTCCGTAGCAATTTTTCGTTTTCCACAGTACTTATGGTTATGTTCAATTCCTTCGTTGACAACTCCGATTTTATTTTATTTTAAAATGTCCTTATTAGTTTGGATTTTCTTTTGTAGCTTCTCAGTTCAGCACAAGTTAATGTTGGTCTGAATCGGCGATTACGTTGCCGTATTTTTATTTTTTATTTAATTACGACAAAGTTTTTATATAGTGATCTATCTTGCTGCTCTAAGCTGTGTCCGGTCTCTCCAGAGTCATCAGCCATTTCGCTTTTCTTGTCTGGCCTATAGATTTCAGCAGTATCGTTTAATATCCAATCATTATTTCCTTATACCTTTCCATCATGTCCCCATTTACTAATACTTGTAGATATTTTTATTCAACAACCCTTTCATAGTTTTTCAATATTACCTTAATCTTTATGTTTTCATTATTTAATTGATTCGGGAACTTCGCCCTTCTGACCTTTTAGAAGTTGAAAGGAGAATTCTTGGTGTTTAGAGCACACTGTATGCATCAACTAAAATAGATTGATAAAATAACGGGATTATGCTAGATACTGAGTATTGTAAAACAAATATTTGTAAAATGTTGCTGTTAGAAGAAAACGTTCAATGCTCTACTGCTTCCCAGTTCTGGTCTGTGTTATTGTATACGAATTTAAAATCGTTATTATGGGAATGCCCTTGTAATTAGTAGTTTCCACATAGTTTACATAATGTTTGGTTTAGCAAATACAGTATTAATACGTTTTGAGCATATGATCTATTAGAGAAACTTCATTTTAGGGGTTCGTGAGCAGTGATCAATATTATCTTTGTAAATCTCCTATATGCACGTTACGTCATCTTTTTAATATTTTGCAAAGTTGAGGCCACATATCTTTTTTATTTTTATAAATACCCTCCATGTTTATTATCTTGCTTAACTTGATTTGTCCAGTGGTGGAAAGATTAACCGTATTATTTTAGTGGGTGCCAGAAATTTTATTTTTCATATGACATCGAATTTATCATTTACGTGAAGCTTTTTGCAGTAAAATAATGAACAGCATCAATATAATACTTCTTAGTGACTTATTTGTCCTACAGTTTATGTTTGGCTTTTTTTCGGTTCTATCTTCTTGTACTTATGTTTTCGCAAAATCATAAATACAACTATTTTCTTTGTTATTTTTAATCCCAAAGTTGTTTTGACTTTTTTACAATCATCGATTATACCACACTATTGTTCTTGATTCCCAGTTTCGATTATAGTTATCGAAGTTTTTTGTTCAGATATAGCAAATTGTTGAATTTTCGCTTCGATTTTACTATTTATACATGTATAAGGGTATTGATTAACACTTCTAATTAAATCTCAATATTGAATTGATACAAGTATATAGCTTTTTATAAAATTAATCAATCAGTCATTGACGAGACAGAATCCCTGACTGTTAGTCGTAGGATACTTGTAAATGTGAATCGGTAAGAAATCTAATACACATTGATTTTAGTTTTTTTTTCTATTAAAAAATAAATCAATATATATTATCACAGATTGTCAAGAATTACAAAAAAAAAATATATGAGTAATTATTTTAAAAATGAAAATAATAAAAACACATGCTTTATGTATAAATTTAAACACATATTAAAAACAATCTTACTCAACAGACTCTTGCAGCCCAAGCCGCCTATGTCTACAAATCCAGAGCTATAGCCCATCGTGAATGTCAGGTTGACAACCACATCGAGGAGTCCCTACTGGTTAAATTAATAATAGGCCAGCCCGTTCATGATCAAAATATTGGTGCTCACGTTCTTTGCATGAATGTCAAAGTTGGGATACAAAAACAAAATGGAGACATCGAAGTCGAAACACTTAGACATTACTTAACCCACTTGATTCACGGCGATGAAATATTGACCGAAACAATGGCTAAATTTGGAGTTAGAGCCCATGGAAGTACTCCTGAAGAAGCTGCCATCACTTTACTCAAAGGGATTGTAAAAACTGTTTCTGATGAACATGTAAACAAATATTTTTACTTTATTTCTTAAACTTAAAATTTCGGATCCGAGATACCACTGCCAAAGATTGCTTATAAGATTTAGAGGTTATTAACGCTTTCTGCTCCACCACTGAATTAATATTTAAGTAAAAGTTTACTATATAAATCTTCTGACTCTTCTTAATTTATATACGACGTTTGTTTGTCAGATATCATTGTAATTTTCTAATATATGTCGGATTTATAGAATCTATCATTTAGAACCGTACTATTGAAATCGTGCAAAAATCTCAAAATTAAAATGTGGAAAAAATTGATTTTCTGCGAAAAAAAAAGTCTGTCTGTGTGGATGTGTGGATATCTGTGCGCACGATAACTCGAGAACGGTACGGCCGATCCGGAAAATTTTTTCGGCTATCGATTTGTATCCAAAAATGTAAGGCTATATCAGAAGATGAGCAATTTCGGGTGCGAGAATCCCGGTCCCGCCTACTAAGTGAAATTTCTATTCGAGATATCTCAATAAGGAAAGCAAATTTGTCGATACTGATTTCTATTAAGGTGTTGTGTAAGTCAAGACGAGTTGATTGGTATGAAAAAAAATTGAAAAAAATAAATAAGTTATTGAAAAAATTCCGATAATTTACAAGTATTTTTAAAACTTGTTAATGGTTTCATTACCATTTAGAGATATGGGCCCCTCTGTCGGTTTCAGTTTGTACTGGCGTTATTACATAGGTGGAATCTGTTCCCCAAGTAATAAGTGATACCGTGGCCCTTTGGTAGATGGCGTTAGCTGTCTACCTGAGAACAACATCCTTCTAACTCAGCCTAGTACAGGTGTATTTCGAGTTGAGAATTTGATTTCTATTCATCTGGGCATATTGCCGCTGATGAGTCCTTAAGGGACGAAACAGCTGTCCGGTATACGGCCTGGATGCATAGGAATCAAATTCTCATAATTTACAAGTATTTTTTATATATTTTTTTATTGTCACCATATATTAAAACATCAGCACTATATAAAACAAAGTGCTAATAACAATTTTGATTATAAATATAACATTCCCCCTTAATTTAAATTCACACATGGTAAGCAAGATCTGTACAAGATTACATAGACAAATTAGTAAAGGCAAATCAGAAACTAAGTTAAACCCAGGCCTAAAATACACCTATTGTGTTTTAAGCGCCCTAAGGGATTTGTTAGAATGTCATCGGACATGTTTTCAATTTGCACAAACTGTATGTCAATAACTTTTTCCGAAATTTTTTCTCTTATGAAGTGGTATTTTGTATCTATGTGTTTCGTTCTGTTGTAATGAATTGGATTAAAAGCAATTTTATCACTAAAAATTACGACATTGTCAACTTTACCTATTAATTCAGAAATAAGTCTTCTGAGGAATGTGGCTTATTTTACAGCACTTGTTAAAGCTATATATTCTGCTTCAGTAAATGAGAGAGCAACCGTTGCTTGTTTCTTACATTCCCATGAAATAGCCATGAAAAAATAAAATCCAGTATAAGAACGTCGATCAACAAGACAATTTGCCTAATCTGCATCTGCATACCCTTGTAAATAATCACCTGTCCTTTTGTAAGTTATGGAATAATCAATAGTAGCTTTTAAATACTGAAGAACCCTTTTACCCTTTTTGTCAAATTTAGTATTGAATTGACTTAAAAAGCTCATTGCTTAAGCTATATCAGGTGGTACATGACTTAAAGTTTTATTTCATTTGCATTATTTATTATTCTATAGCATTTTACTAGTTTAACCACCACTACTAATATGCTTGATGGCTGGTACATCACTAGCTCTTTAAGTTGTTCCTTCTGGAAGAGCTTAGAATGAAGGAATTTGATTACTCCTCCCGCTTTCCTTTCTTTGATGTAACTCAACCTAATTCCTTGAAAAGCAATCCGCCTAGCTGTGCTTTCTCCTAATTTTGTGTTCTATTGTATTTTAATATACAGTTTAAATGACTTTCTAATAATTTTTTGAAATATAATAGCAACAAAATCGATATTATCAGTTTCTTTAATTATCTAATGGTAAAGTTCGATTTGCTCTTAGACATTCCTTCTTTTAGCATTTCTTTATAAAGTTTTTTTGGATGCATCTATTCTCAATTGACATACTAAGTTTGAGTTAAAATACTGTAGTACTGAACCTTAGAAGAGTTTTCCAAAAGTTCCATAAATGTTGCTGCTGAGCGCCTCTCTTCCGGGATTTATTATTTTTTGAAGTTGCATAAAAAAAGTAATGTTAGGAATGAGTTTTTTCTTATATAAATAACCGAGTAGAAGGTTTTCGTAGAATTAAATATTTTCATATCGCTTTCACCGAAACCCTATAGAACAAACTGTCGCTGAACATATGTATCGTAGAGAAGTATTGTGTTTTTTCCATGCAATTCAAAAGATTCTCAATATTAGAAATGAAACTTAAAAAAATTGGAGGTAGATTTCAGTTTAAATTTGACACTCATCCTTCCCCACCCCACGATATGGTCAGATCGAAAAAAGTTTTAAAAGAATAAATTTTACAAAAATTAGGGCATAAAAAAAGTCTCATGAACTGTTTCAATATTTTCAAAAATAGCGGAGATACAATTTTTTGAAATTTCAACCACATAAAGTTCCATCCCCTTAGGCCTGATTAAAAAAAGTTTCATACAAATTAAGTTTATAATAATTAGAGCATAAAAAAAGTCTTATGGTCTTTTTCAATATTTTTGAAAATGGCGCTGATATAAATTTTTTGAAAGTTCAAACCCCTCCAGTTCCACCCCCGTGGGTCGGATAAAAAAAAGTTTCAGACAAATTAATTTTATAATAATTAGAACATAAGAAAGTCTTATGACCTGTTTCAATATTTTTGAAAATCGCGCTGATATAAATTTTTTGAAAGTTCAAACCCCTCCAGTTCCACCCCCGTGGGTCGAATGAAAAAGAGTAGTAGACAAATTAGTTTTATAATAACTTGATGATAAAAAAGTCTTATGTCCTGTTTCAATATGTTTGAAAATGGCGGAGATAATAATTTTTTGAAATTTCAACCCCCCCCCCCACAGTTCCATCCCCTTAGGTCCGATTAAAAAAAGTTTTGAACAAATTAATTTTATAATAATTGTAGCATTAAAAAAGTCGTATGGCCTGTTTTAATATTTTTTAAAATGGCGGAGATATAATTTTCTTGAAATTTCAACCCCCTCTTGTTCCACCCCCGTGGGTCTTATAAAAAAAGTTTTAGACAAATTAGTTTTATAGCAATTAGAACATAAGAAAGTGTTATGACCTGTTTCAATATTTTTGAAAATGGCGGAGATATAATTTTTTTTAAATTCTAACCCCCTCCAGTTCCACCTTTGTGGGTTGGATGAAAAAAAGTTTGAGACAAATTAGTTTTATAAGAATCAAAGCATAAAAAAGTCTTTTGGTTTTTTTTCATATTTTCAACAATGGCGGAGATCTGAATTTATTGATATTTCAACCCCTTCCAATTCTCACCCCCTTATAGGTAGAATGCCCATTTGCAATACTCAACGAATTGCTGCCCAAAGAATTTTCATACCAAATTTGGTATCGATTGGACAAAAATTGCGACCTCTATCGTGCCGGAACGGAATGTCCACACATACATACATACATAATATTCTTATTCTCAAGGTCATAAACGGCATAGCGCCCCTATTCCCTGTGCTGGATCCCGTCATTGAATCGATTACAATAGACAGATTCCATATATTTAAATCTACCTAATAATTTGTAAAACAAAATAGGTATGATTTAACGGCATATCTATAAAAAATAAAATTTGCTCTTAACTTTACGTTCTTTTTTTTAATAATGTTAATACCACCAGATTAAAAAAATATTTTTACTCTACAGGCTGCCGATGAAAAATCCTCAACCCAATTCTACACTGAATGCGAAACTAAAAATAAAAACCACATCGACCACTCCGCTATGAGAAAAGTTATAAAAGGAGAAAGCGTTTATGATGACACCATTGGTGCTCATGTCCATTGCCTGAATGTCAAACTTGGATTACAAAAAGAAAATGGGGATATCGAAATTGAGCCACTAAGAAAACGTTTGACCCCCTTAATTCACGACACAGAAACAGTGAACAATATAATTGCTAAAATTGGAGTAGAATCCAAAGGAAGTACCCCTAATAAAGCGGCAATTATTTTGCTTAGAGGTATAGAAGAAGGTGTCCAAAGAAACTAACATAATTTGAATGTTGTTGAGGAAAGCACGTCCTATTCACCAATAGTAGTTAAAAATTTAATTGAATAAAATTTATAAATATACCCTTTCTACTTGTAACACTTTATAAATTAAAATAGTAATGTAACTACTTAATGAAAATTGTGTTAAAAACCTATCATCCTATTTTACCTAACTTTTCTAGACATTATTTACCAATTTTTCGGCCAATGATTTTGTAACAAAATTAACTGTTTAATAAATCATTAAATGAAATTCTAAATCATGTACCCACCACAATATAATATAATTTTCGAACTAAAATTGGAGGCAAATGCTTTCAGCTTTCAGCTAAAATGCCATCTTCAGGCCTAGAATATAATATATAGTTCGATAAAAAAAATAAAATTACAAATTTGAACACAACTTAACAAATATTCTAATACAATGTTATAATTACATAAAAATAAGCATATTACTTGGGTTAAAATAGTCACCAAATTAATTTAACATTTACACTTAGACCAAAGTAAACTTTATTTAATTTTATTTTTACAATATTTTGTCTTTTTTTCATTCGTTTAATAAACCCCAGGAAAGCTTTTATTAGGAAGCTTCTAGATCGGTGAGTCTATACCCCTTCTTCTCTCATGCTTGCCCATCATCTTTTTCATTTTTGGTATCTTCCTAAAATTCAAATATAAATCAAATACAATTTAATTATTTTCTAGAATAATGTAAATATAACCTCTTGTATGCTAGTTCTTTTTCTTGATGAAAAGTGTCATCTTTCAAAAATGGATTATTCTTCCTTTGCTCTCAGTTACGGCACCAAGTTTAACCATCCAAAAACTGACCGGAGAAATCGGTTTTTTTTGGTCTCGTGAATTAGACACACATGGATTTGCTCGCTTTGTAGCGAATTCAAATCAGGATTTTAGTATCCAGGAAAATTTAAGAAGGTCTGAAACAGTACCCGACTACACTCCTCTATAGTTTTCCAAAAATTTCGGCTTCTCTTGAAGCCACGCTGAGGCCACCCAAAACTCTTAAAATCCAAAATAAATTTTTTCTTTATTAATAAAATTAAATTTACCTCTTCCCTAATCTTGTGACGCTAAACTGATCTTAGATTTAGTAGACAGAAAAATATGCGGTTCGATAAGTGTTGATTTTATTTTTTTATGTGATCTTATCAGGGGTAATGGTGAATTATAGCCCATAGGGGTGAGCCACAATAGGCCTCTGTTGGCCGCAGTGGAGGGGCGAGCAAACGCTCCACTCACATTGAACCTAACCTAACCTAACCTATGCGGTTCGATAAGTGTTGATTTTATTTTTTTATGTGATCTTATCAGGGGTAATCAAAAAAGATACCCTTTCCAAATCAGCATGCGCGGCAGCTCTTCGTCTGGTGAGCATTAGGTCGTTGGTAAGGAGTGGATTTACAAAGTTACTCTTTTTTTAAAGGGTTGTTGTTCAATTAATTAAAGAAAAATTACTATAGACAAAATTAGCTATTTGAATTTAGACTGATTTAAAAAGAATGCACAGTTTGGTATAAAAAAAAAACATTAGGAAAATAGATGATGCCACATAACGATTATTTTATGGTCAAAATATCACAATGTTTCAGGTCAAGTGATTTTTGAATCGCAGAAAAAAAAATTTACAAAGTAATATTGTACATCAAAATGTTACTTAAAAACCAAACCCCGTCTCACAATGAGAACTTACCCCAAAATTTATATTTATAAAATAATGGTAAGTTGCCTGACAAAATAGATGAACTTAAATAGCATGATAAACGAACTTAACCAAGATAACCGCTAAATATGATATTTGTAAAGCTTAAATAACTAACCCAAAAATAGGTGTCAAAAGTTGGTTAAAAATTATTCATAACTCAAAAAAGTAGTTCATGGACTACTGTCAACATTATAACCAAATATGTATAAAAAAAATAAATTTAACGTTTACATTTTGAAATATAGTCCCAATAAAGTAAAAAGAAAAAATATGTAGGATTTTACATCTACCTTGTACTAATTTTCTTGCGCTGAATTAGATATCGGTGAATTGGGCTCAAGTTATCTTACACAAAATCGCCAGTAGTTCCAATTCGATGGTGTAGTCCTTTCTTCAGCGGAGGTCAAGGAAGCAAACGGGCGGTGCAAATCCAAAATTCACCACAGCAGTACTTCTACCTCCCACTTACAAAAAGAGTTTTGTAACCACCTGCATCGCACAGCAAGCAAAAAGGAGGAAAATCTCGTAGTTTGAGTAGAAATATCATTCATCAACTGCAACCTCGAAAGTCGAGTATAAATATTCTTCATCAATTGAAGAATCTCGAAGATCAAGTAGAAATGTTCTTCACGAACGAAAAATACCATAGAAGGTATGCCTTTAAGGAATGGCATGAAAGATACCCAAAAAATAAGAGTGCCTAACAAGGGCATGTCAAATATATACAGAAAAGACAAAATGGAAGCCTGATTAACGACATCCGTAAGGTGGGTTGTAGACAAATTAATAATAAAAAATGAACTAGGTTATCCATTTCCCAAATGTGGTGAAGTAAGTATAGGAGAAAGAGAATCAAAATCAAAGTCTTACCACATGAATTTTTAACTTTGATTTTGATTCTCTTTCTCCTAAAATTAATAATATCTAAATATTTAGACAACCAACAAGGTCCATATGGGTAATATGGGTTACCTATAGTCAAGTACTATAAACGACGATTCAGAGGATGTCTAGGGTAAACGAAGCAATTTCCTACTTAGAAATTGTTTTAAGTTATGATTTATCTTGAAATTTTGTATTATGGTCATGAAGTAATTCGTTTATTATGTTATGTATTACTTACAAAAGAAAAATATTTACAAATGGCTTTTTTACTTAAATGATGAGAGAGATGTAAAAACATAAAACCTTATGCTACAGGATGTCAGGTTTGATGTAAAAATCGTAGACAAAAATTATGTCGATGCATAGAGAGAAAAATGATTAATTTTCATGTTACAGTACTTCCAAAGTATCGACGAGGCTATGTCCAGGTTCAAAAGAAGAAGCAGCCTGAAGCAATAACTTAACATAAATTCCATCAAAAGAGGCATGAAATTATGGGTTAGGTGTGATTCAATAGTGGATACACATATGATTTGAACATATATTCGCTGTCTTTTGCGGCAACTGGTTCAGCAATAATCACAAGAAAAATATGCCAAAATTCATTGTTAACAAAAAAGAGTATGAGGTGAATCTCAGTTCATGTACAATCAGTACGGCACATGTGCAGTTTCATGGAGGTCACAGTACTTTATAATTGTCATACGGATGAAATAACTGAGGTAAAGAGAAAGACCACAGATGGGACTCGAAGAGAAATTCCTTGTCCAAAGATGATTGTGTTTTATGATAAATATTTGGGAGGAGTTAATCTTTCAGATCAACTTGTTTTCCTCTACAATATTGACAGAAATGATGGAAAAATGGTGCACAGCATGCAAAGGTGGTACGCCGAAGACAATATGGTAGGCCATCATCAAGTTCCAGGCTTATGAATATAGGGATTACTGACTTATCGAAGGACCTACTAGAAGAAGGTGTCACCGCTGCACTAAGAGGAAGCAGGAAAAAATAACCACAACAATTGTGCGGTTTAAAATAAACCATTATACAACATATCTTTTACTCATCTTTTGACGTTGTTAGAATATAGTCACCAGTGGGATATCTATGTCCCACCTTTCAAACCCATTGGGACAAATATGTCCCGAGCCCTCAAAAGACTTCCGTATTTCAAAAATAAATATTCATTTGTTTAGTTTTTTGTTATCTATTTTACTGGCACATCAAAAAATTAAATTATTTCGACTAAAGAGACAAATTGGGACTGATAGGGTTAAAGTATTGTAAATAAATTAATAAATATTAATAAAATAACCCTCATTTAATTGCAATATTGCTGTACATTAATTAAATTTTTGTGTTTGAATTTGGTCATTGAATTAATGTTAATCAACTATACCAATCTCTATTAAAAAAAAAACAAATTTAAAATTAGCCATTAAATAAAATTATCTTTTAATTATACAATTTTGAAAAGTACACAATTTTTTTTATTTTTAACATTTATTTTCGTTGACCTTTCAACTACTGTGATCTTTTTTTACATAAACGATAAGTTAGTTGTTGAATATCAAGAACACTGCTACACAATTTTCTTCCTACAAATTTCCTGGTTCTGATATATTTCACACTATTATAATAAAATATAATATAATATTTTGCATTAACCAACATTAAATATTTTTTGATAAAAATCTAACCAGCAGTTTAGCTTGTTTTGTATATTTTTTTAATTAATTAAAATGAGCGTTTTAAGATTAATATTACTTTTGCGATTAGGCTCATTATTCTTTGTGATAAATTATTTATTTCCTAATTTAAACAAAATCTGATGACATTTAACGGGTTATATAATGAACGAAATAACAGGTTTAATTAGTTAATTGTTGTTATTCAAAAATTCATCATGAAAATCTTCATCGCTTTTATTGCATTTTTTGCCGTGGTAAGTAAATTTTTCCTTGGTTAATTATACACTGACCTTAAAAAGTATGAATTAAAATTGACATAATTTTATACGGAATTCTATGTTTTATAATGTGGTACATGTGGTGATCGATTTACAATTTGCTGCTCACAAAGAGTAACTGTAGTATTTTTAATTTTACGAAAGTTTTAAATGGTTTTAGTAATTTTTAATTACTATACATAAACGTATTCTTAAAAGAAAAAAGTTATAAAAAATTTTATTGTGAAAAGTGAGATGCAAAAAATCGGCCAAAAGCGCTTCAAGATATTTTAGAGGGTATCTTTTCACAGTTAATTCGTAGGTAGTATTTAGTCTTTCTCAAGCAACCCTAATATTAAGCACTTATAACCCAAACTTTTTATAGATACGATACTTAATCTCATTTCATCGGGCATATGTTCAACTTTTAATAATAATCAAAACTAAAATCGATTTTTTTGGATATTATTTCGATTTCTTCAGTACCAGCCACATTTATTATGCAATAAAATTCAACAACCATTTTTTTATAAATGTTTTTGTTTCTTACATTCAGTGATAAAT
Organism: Neocrepidodera transversa; assembly: GCA_963243735.1. Taxonomy (NCBI): domain Eukaryota; kingdom Metazoa; phylum Arthropoda; class Insecta; order Coleoptera; family Chrysomelidae; genus Neocrepidodera; species Neocrepidodera transversa. The sequence goes on along the minus strand of OY725340.1, from coordinate 27,127,727 downwards.
AAAAATTATTTTGGGGTATCAAAAACGAAGACCTAAACTAAAACTTACTTTTGCTAATTCAGATTCTGTGTCAACCTTGGTTGTTATCTAATATCAGGCCACGGTACACTATTTTCGGCATATAGGATGCAGAAGTAGATGTTCCATGTAATGTGGCTTTCCACATTTTCAAAGTAGATCCTCAGCATCTACCAGTCCCCATTTAAGGCTCGTTATCACGGGTCGATCTTTGTTGAACGTTTTGGGTCGATTATTGAATCGAAAGCTAATTGAATATGTAAACCACCTTACGGCTTAGCCGTTCGGCGAAGTTAGTCGATTCGACGGAAATAGAAAGATGGTGCAAAAATAGTCAGATGCGGACTTGGCGAGATTTTTAGATGCTTATCAAAACTATGATGTATTATCAAGTAGACTTTGTGATGCATCATGGGTATTTCGTCTTGAAATCCATGGTCGAGTCCAACACCTTTGCTTATTTCTCATTTTTTTATTTAGCGATTGTTTCAACCCTAATTGCGCAACAAATTAATTACACACCTACAACAACAATTTCATGTGACGCCATTTTGTTCCACAATTATTCAATATGCATTGCCTACCGTGTAAACATTTTTACTTTCAACTATGGTCGAACGACCCAAATCGTTCAACCTAAATCGACTCGAGAAATCGCGCCTTTACCTTCAGGTTTTCCAGACAAGACCGTTTATGGAAAATTTTATCAGATAGTTTTTCTTAGATTCATGTGTTCTTGCCGTCGCTCATCGAGTATTTTTTTACAATTTTTTTTGTATTTTGCGGCCATTCTGCGGTCTTTCAGTTATGTAAAGCCAGTTTCAGGTTTAGTGGAATCAGATTCATCCACCCCTGTGACTGTCCTGTAAGTATCATTAAGGACAACATCGACTTTTTTTGAGTGCACGGTTGGGTCCCACTAAGCTGTTGAAAAATAATAACAATAAATATCTATATAAGTAACGTATAATTTACAATACATTGATGTAAGTAAGACGCGAAGTCTAGCCATAAATAGAGTCTGTAGAACACCAGTTTTATCAGGAGATCATTTCTTTTCCCCACATTTTATCTGGTATAATGAGTAAAGGAGCAGCATTCCCCATGTTAAATCCCATAAGAAAACGCCAAGGTCAATTCTGGCAAAATTGCGTTAAATTTTAAGAAGCGAATCGAGATAAATTCGAAGAAAGCGGATCAAAACCTGATCAAAGCGGATCGACATCTGATTAAAAGCGGATCAAATCCTGATGAAAAACTGATCGATTGCTGATCGAGACTCGTCTAGCGGAGGGTGATGATATTACGAGTGCAGGTCACAATCCGCTTCAAATCCGGCTTGGTCCATTTTTGATCAGATCTCGATTCGCTTTTCATCAGGTCTTGATCCGCTTTTGATCAGGTCTTGATCCACTTTTGATCAGGTCTTGATCCCATTTTGATCAGAGATCAATCCGCTTCTCATCAGGTCTTGATCCGCTTTATTAGAATTTACCTCGATCCTCTTCTTACAATTTAACGCAATTTTGCCAGAACGGACCTTTCTGATGGAAATTAACATGGGAATGTGGAATGAATCTTGATGCTCCTTTACTATTTTGAAAGTGGCATATTTATGTTAGTGACCTATCTAATATGACGCCAAGGGTGTGATAATATATTGCAGACCGTTATTTTCGCAATTGATTTGGAGAATTCCATTTCCGATTTTTGTTTTTAAGTCCAAAGTACCACATTATGTCTTTGCGGCATTTGGCTTTAACGACTCATCTTTGTAAAATTCAGACATTTTCCACTTTTCCAATATCTTAAAATCTTCGTGGTAGAGTGATGGCCAGGTCATCGGCATGTTCAGTTAATGGTTTGTAGTCAAAATAAAAAATCGGCGCCAGTGCAAAGAAACCATTCCCCTTCTCTCTCCATCTACTCCTTTTTACTTACAGTACAATAGAGAATCTTTTGTTTTAGTATCTATTTGCAATCCTACCGGAGATTGAATCATCCAACGTATTATAGTATAGTAGATTCTGTAACAAGGTTAGAATGAAAAATTCGACACGAGTGAAAAATTCCGAACGCGAGCGAAAGCGAGTGTGAGGAACCACGAGTGTCGAATTTTTTCATTCTAACCGAGTAACAGACTATATTTTCTCCACGATCAAAAAGTATAAATCAAAATTAAATTAAATCTGAACACAAGTTATTTGTTGACATATTTGTATTACATTGTATTGATATTTATACTGTTATTGTACACTTACTGAAATTAAAATCTGGTGCATTGATGTTTTTTCATAATTTGCAATTTCAGATATTATTAAATTCTATATCTACTTCACTTGATTTTTCACTCATTATTTTGTTTAAATTAAAACTTGTTTCAAAATAATTATTACCGTCGCCATTTTATATCTGACACTGACACTTTTGAAGTCCGAGGCAATCCATATTGTTTAGTTCGATTACAGAAAATCCATTCTTTACCTTGATAAAGAATGAAAATACATGCAAAATGCATAAGAGGCAAGTATTATAGAATAAATATTCAGACTCTAGAGTGTGAATGTTTACATTCTATTATTAAAAATGATTTCAGAATTCACACATTCAGTAATGGTCGTGGAGAAAAGTAGTTTATTGTGGTTGATCGTTTCATATGCGGCGATTAGGTCCGTTTTGTTTTTTCTTTTAAATTATTACTCGGTTACGTTGAGAACCTGGCTGATACCTAATTTTGATAGTTGGAAACCAGCCTATTTTAACATCAGTTTAGTTCTTATGCTTTTCATAGTGGTACAGATCGTTGGCTATCGGTTATATTTATTTATGGCTATTTATATGCTAGAGCCAACGTGGGTTCGTGCCTCGTATCTGGCAGTGAAATTTGGATCGAATAGGTAAACCGCATTGAATATTAATTCAATTATAATGTCTAATGCAGAGCCTAGATTTTCAATCCCCCTGTGTCACTGTGATGATGATGGTGGTGAGGTTTTCCGGGTTTTCCTACACATATAGCCAAATGGCGCCATCAATCCTCAGTAAGTCGCCCCGGAGCGCCACGCAAATAATAATAATAATAGCCGTCCCTTCCCCGCATTAGCCATTAGCTTCTGGGGTTCACTTGCATGGGGGAGAAATGTAGGGCGAGTATTATTATTATTATCGCGCTGTTTGACTGGTCCTGATCCTTAATCAGCTTTATATAACATTTAAGGGATCTTGTAGAAACGAACGTGTTGAGGGGTCCAGTATTCACTGTGTTGTAGTTGGTCTAAAGTATTTTATTTACTTGGTGGCGATTTTCCGTTTTTTACAGTATTTATTTTATTTTATAATACCCTTATTAATTTGGATTTTCTTTTGTATGTTTTCACTTCAGTAGAAGTTGATGTTGGTCTGGATTGGCGATTACGTTACCCTATTTTTATTTTTTGTTTAATTACGACAAAGTTTTTGTATGGTGATCTAGGCCACCTTGGTACTATGAGCCATATCCGGTCTCTCCACGAGTCTTCAGCCATTTTGCTCCGTCTTGTGTGTATGTAGCCGTATTTTTTAGTGGGCGCCAGAAGTTTTATTTTTGATATAACTTATCGGTTTTATCAATTAAGTGAAGCCTTTTGCAGTAAAATAATGAACAGCATTAATATAATATTTTTTAGTGAATTATTTGTCCTACAGTTTATGTTTGGCTTTTTTTCGGTTCTAGCTTCTTGCAAAATCATAATCACAATTAATTTCTTTGATATTTTCATTCCCACAGTTGGTTTGATTTTTTTACAATTATCGATTTTACGATAGTCTTGTTTTCGATTCCCAGTTGCGATTATGGTCATCGAAATTTTTTTTCAAATATAGCAAATTGTTTAAATTTCGCTTCGATTTTACTATTTATACATGTATAAGGGTAATGATTAACACTTCTAATTAAATCTCAATATCGAATTAATACAAGTATATAGCTTTTTATAAAATTAATTAATCAATCATTGACGAAACAGAATCCCTGACTGTAAGTCGTAGGATACCTATAAATGTGAATCGGTAGGAAATCTAACACACATTGATTTTGGTTTTTTTTTTCTATTAAAAATTAAATCCATATTATATATTATCACAAATTCTCAAGAATTCAAAAAAAAAATATGAGGTAATTACTTTAAACATGAAAAGAATAAAAACACATGCTTTATGTATAAATTTAAACACATATTAAAAACAATCTTACTCAACAGACTCTTGCAGCCCAAGCCGCCTATGTCTACAAATCCAGAGCTATAGCCCATCGTGAATGTCAGGTTGGGAACTATATCGACGAGTTATTAATGGTTAAATTAGTAGTAGGCCAGACCGTTGATGATCAAAAGGTTGGTGCTCACGTTCTTTGCGTGAATGTTAAAATTGGTATACAAAAACAAAATGGAGACATCGAAGTCGAAGCACTTAGACATCACTTAACTCACTTGATTCACGGCGATGAAATATTGACCCAAACAATGGCTAAATTTGGAGTTAGAGCCCATGGAAATACACCAGAAGAAGCTGCCGTCACTTTATACCATGGGATAGCAAAGGCTGTTTCTGATGAACATGTAAACAAACATTTTTACTTTATTTCTTAAATTCAAAATTTTAGATACCAGATATACCACCGCTAAAGACTACTTATAAGATTTAGATGTTATTGACAATTTCTGCTCCGCCATAGAGTGGTCACTAAAGTAATATTTGACTATTGTTAGTTTATATGTGACGTTTATTTATCTATTATCTATCGTATTTATAAATCTTATTATCTTTGATAAAAATTAAAACCATTTTCAACATCTATATCTCTACTTTCACGTAAAAGTGGAATTCTTATGTGCATTCTTTTGTATTAATTTAACAAGTTGAGCTTCTAGAAGAAGCTCCACTTTGATGGAATAACGTAATACAGTTTTTACACCGCGGGGAGTGAAACTTTAGTCCCGCATTTGCGGGACTAAAGTGCCACTTTTACTCCCTTGAGACCAAAACTTTTTAGTCCCGCAAATAAAAAACAATTTAAACCAGCTATCTTGTTTATTCCAATTTAATTCAGAACTTTCAAATACTTCCACAAAGGAGTATAGGAAACAATTTTCGGTAGTACAGTCTTCAATTTTCTTTTCTCCAACACTATTTTACGAGACCGCCGTAAGCTTTATTATATATTTTTTATGATTTTATTCTAAAATATCTTAAATGTGACAAGTCGCAATCTTCTGACATTATTGATTTGAATCCTGATCGAAATTGGTCTGAGTTGGAGCCCGATCGGGAACCCCGATTTTTTTGTAACTTTTTTAAGAGCCGGTATTTTATAAAAAAATACATAATTTAATATCAAACATGATTACCTAATCAGAAGTAGGAAACTTAAAAATAATAGAATTAATTGTTACGTTTAAATATTTACAAATTAACAGCTAAATAATTATTTTTAAATTATCCTTTTTTTTCACATTTTTGTCAAATTTTTCAAAAATTACCCTTTTTTCTCATTTTTACTGCTTTTTCGATTTACATTTTCTCTCTTCCTCAAAAGTTTCTTTATTGAAATTACTCCATTCTCTCTCATTTTTATCACTTTTTTGATTTAAAATTTCCGTCCAAAATTTCTTCTCGTTTTTCCTGGGTTTTTTTCTATTTTTTTGGTCTCAAATTTTGTCACTTTTGTCCTGAAATTTTCTCTCTCGAACAATACCATTTTTTTTTTTATAATATTACCTCTTTATTCTTATTTTGTCAAATTTCCCTTCTTTTCTTTTAAAAATTCTTACTTTTTTGCAGAAATACACGTTTTTTAAAAAACTACCTATTTTTTCTAAAATTATCCCTTTTTTTCTCATTTTTGTCACTTTTTGGCCTTAAATTTTCGCTCTTCCTATAAAATTTACCTTTATTTCTCTCAACTTTTGTCACTTTATTGCCTCAAATTTCCTTTCTTTTTTTCCTAAAATTACTTTTTTTTCTCATTAAAAGTACCTCTTTATTTTCATTTTTGTCGAATTTCCCTTCTTTTCTCTCAAATTTTGTTACTTTTTTGAGTAAATTAAACGTTTTTTAAAAAATTACCTCTGTTTTCGAAAATTACCCTTTTTCTTATTTTGTTCACATTTGTGCCTTAAATTTTCCATCTTCCTTCAAAATTTACTCTTGTTTCTCTCAACTTTTTCAATATTTAATCTGAAATTTCCTCTTTTTCCCTAAAATTACCTCTTTTACCGCATTAAAAATACCCCTTTTTTAAATTAAACCTTTTTTTTCATTTTTGTCAAATTTCCCTTCATTTGGCTCAAATTTTATTACTTTTTTCTGAAATTACCCCTTTTTAGATTACCTCTTTTTACTTATTTTTGTCTAAAATTTCTTCTCTTTCTTCAAAATTTCCCCTCGTTTATCTCCTATTTTGTATTCCCTCAAGAGAGTATACTTTATATATCAAGTTATAAGTTTTTTAAATTGTGCGAATACATACTTTAACCGACTAAAATTCTTTAAAAGAAGTTTTACACCAAGTTATATTAAAAAAAAATTATGTTTAAAAAAAAAATGTATTTAAATAATTATTTATACCACAGGACTAAAGTGTCTTTTAATCCCGAGGGTGAAGATTGTTTCCCGAGCGTAGCGAGGGAAACAATCTTCACCCTCGGGATTAAAAGATGCACTTTAGTCCCTTGGTATATAATATATCATTTTGCACAGCAGGGACTAAAAAATTCTAGGGACTAAAGTGTCACTTTTACTCCACTAAAATATATAATAATCTTTATATATGGAACAAACTACCACATTTACTCACTTTGGACTAAAATATTTAATTTTTTGTATATGTCAGTGTGGCGGAACGCCCTCCTCATAAGCAGAAGGAGCCAGGTTCAAACCTCGACAAGTCAGTAATTTATGGTATGAATTTCTAAGTTTTAACCTGCGAAGCATATGTGTTACAACAATAGTCGCCTTGGGCAATAAAAGTGGCACTTTAGTTCCTTAATCTAACTTGTATATCGGATAATCAAATCATCCTGTATATTATCTTATTTTGTTCTTTGTCTTATCTCGTAGATAATATTGTACAAATTCTGACCGTACATTTGCTCTTTTAGCGTTTTTTAACATCACCTTGTTTTATGCTAGCCTCTAAATAAAGTGTGAGTGGGAATGTAGCTAGGATTTGATATAATCTTTCGCTGAACCCTTTTTTATAAAGGTCTATTCGTTATCTTGAACATAGTGGCTAGGCACCGTATTTTTGCCAGTTCCGTCACGGTTTTAAAGCATTATTAATCACTCAATAGGAATTTTGAAGCGTAATGCTCTGTTAATATTTTATTAGGCATAAACTGCCCCAGTAGCTTCTACTACTACTAAAAGCTTATTTTTAGTTCTAATTAGTCCCACACTCATCGGTAACTAAAATAAATATTTTTATTCATAATCGTATATGTAATAGTTCCAATTACACACTTTTTATAGGTCGGGAAATCAGCTATTACAAACTTTACTTTCTCCCCACGGGCGGGAAGTGATATCTGTCACTTCCCGCCCGTGAGCCTCTAATTTGGTCGATATTAGAGCAACCTAAATTCTCATTTTAATTTAAATACAAAACAGATGATTTATTATTAACAACAATAAAATAACATTTTAACTTAACTATTATAAACTATTAAAATATATTTTTTATTTATTGAAGGTAATCGTAAAAACACCAGTTTCTATAATGTTTATACACATTTTTATATCTCTTTTTACTTCTGGTAGGTTATAAATCTTCAATAGCCATTTGGGCCATTTTTTGTATATCCGGTGGCGTACATGGTTCAAATATTTCAAAATAATCGGACATGTTTTATATCTAATTAACTATTGTTGCTCTTAATTTTTTAAATGACAATATAAAAATAAAGTCATGTCATCTAAATGTCACAGTATTTTGATTCCAAAGAAAACTTGATGAGAGCATTTTAATACACATTTAATACCTATTTTTTTTTAAATTTCGGATTAAAATAAAATGATTGTGAATAAAATAGCATAAAAACCTTGGCGGAAATCATCATTACTGTCGAGGGCAAATATAGTTCACCGAGGCGCTCGCGCCGAGGTGATCTATTGTCCGAGGCAGGAATGATGAATTTCCTGCCACGTTATGTAATCTACTATTTTCTGAAATCAATCAAGAATACCTACTTTCTAGGAGCAAATTCAGACCCCAAAATGGGCTATTCTGGTATTTTCGTCCGTTGTTAAGCACTGAACTTTCCCGGACCGACAAGAGTCCGGAAAAGTTTTTGCCGGCGTATAAGCAGTGAATCTCTGACTTCTGTCATAACAATAATCGAACAGTGGTTGTTGGTTGTCAAGGAAATGATTTCATAGACAGTAAGATGGTAATCAAAAATTATTATGCATTTATAAAAAATAATATGTTTACCTCGTAGTAAAAGCACATTCCCAGACTCCAATGCTTGTTGGCCTCGGCTTGACGCCTCGGCCCACAATTTACATTGTCGTCCGGGAATGTATCGCTTTTACTACTAAATAAACAATGTACTATTGTTTAACTTAATTTTGGTCTTAATGGTGGAGATTTTGTTGTTTATTGTGGAAAGCTCCATTAATAGGTATTTAATACCCAAGGTTGAAGTATATGAGGTTAGACATTGCGCAGGATATGTGACGTCACCTGGTGCCCATCAATAATTTTTAATGTATCATTATATAAGGTTATTGTCTTTTTTGACATATTTTTATTTAATTTTACCTATAAACTGATTAAAAATATATTGCGCTGTGTTTTGTGTAAAAGTAACACTCGCTCTTAAAATGGTACAAAGTTTTTTCGATTTCCGAAGTCCCCTGTATTACAAAAACAGTAGGTTATTATATGAATACACATGTTTAACATTTTTAGACTTTATTTTAAATAATACAAAAAAAAGTTTTGTAAGATGTATTGTGTAATAGCTTTAAGTAGTTACGTATTCATTTATTAGTTAGCATTTTATTCAATAATAACAATAAAGCACTACACAACTTATGAAAAATTTTATAACATTTATTTTACATACCAACTTGTATGACTGTAAATAAGTTAAACTCGTATTTACGTTTGCCATATTCATTCTTTGAGTGTATATTAAGCACCAGGTATTTTTTTGATTAAACATTTATAAAATCACTCTAAAGTTAATGTATTTTTTACACCGCGGGGAGTGAAACTAGTATTTTAGTCCCGCATTTGCGGCACTTAAGTACCACTTTTACTCCAAGGGACTAAAATTTCTTAGTCCCAAGGGCCTAAAATATTTTAGTCCCAATTTTTTACATCTAGCAATTAAATAGTTTTTATAATATAAAGCGCATCGGAATCATAAAAAAGTTCATACCTTTATTAAAGCAGTTATCACTTTTTAGTGTACAGTACTTTACAATGCATTTTTAATAAATATATAGCCGTAAAAAAATAAGAACCACCCGAAAAAAACAATAACCCTATGCAATCCAATGTTAAATTATTTCGTTTGGACTCCAGCAGACGTCATGCGCGAACTTGGACGAATTTGGGACATCTGAGTGTCTAACTTGTATAATTTTTAAATCAAGCTTTATACCCACAGTAGGATATTATTTATCTCGAGATTTCCTACCAAATAAAAATTAGCAATTAAGTATGCTGTTAGCCTTGTACAGTATTTATTAAATCCATAAGGTTATCTATATCTCATTTTAGCGGCGATGTTTCAGCCTTGCCTAATATGGCTTAAGTCTAATTTGTATTTTTCACACCAAATCGTTTTAGATTATGTGTCTTGGCACAATTGTTGCCCTTTGTCTACGAGTCCCAAGGTGGACGTTTTCTAACTTTTGGTTCCTTTCGGATGTCTTTTGCCGAACCTAGACGCCATGCGGTCCCTTTAGATGTCATAAGGATCCTGTTCTTACTAAGATCCATTAAATTTCCATACAATTCCCTTGTTGGAAGTATCCAACCCCATTGTCTGAGTTCTCCATACTGAAGATTTCAATTTTTTCTTTTAAAGTTTCGTATTTCCTACTAATATTATTTTGTTCAGTTAAATTTCATGTTCCACAATTATCCACTCTGTCCACCCCTTCCCTAGTATATAAAAACCCCCCTTTAGCATTAAACGCACTCTATGGATCATAATGTAAAACTGTTTAAATTTCCGAATCTTTTCAACCATATTATGGTCTGAAGATGGCTGTTAGCCGAAACTAACTGCCGTTCCCTAATTTTTATTTAATTACATTTATGTGGTAGATGATTTATATTATTTATTATGCTATAGGATTTTGCTAGCTTAACTATTACTACTAATACGCTTGATGGCTGGTACATCACTAGCTCTAGTTCTTTAAGTTGTACCTGAGAAGAGTCTTCTGGAAGAGCTTAAAAAGAAGGGATTTGATTACTTCTCCCGCTTTCCTTTCTTTAATATAACTCAACCTAATTTCTTGAAAAGCAATTCGCCTAGCTGCGCGTTCTCCTAATTTCGTGTTCTATTGTACTATTATATAGTTTAAATGACTTCCTAATAATTTTTTGAAATATAATAGCGACTAAATCGATATTAACAGTCTCTTTAGTTATCTAATGGTAAAGTTTGATTTGCTCTTGGACATTCCTTCTTTTAGCATTTCTTTGTAAAGTTTTTTTAGATGCATCTTTCCTCAGTTGACATACTAAGTTTGAGTTAAAATACTGTAATACTGAACCTCAGAAGAGTTTTCCAAAATTTCCATAAATGGTGCTGTTGAGCGCCACTCTACAGGGAATTACTCTTTTTTGGAGCTGCATATAAAAAATAATGTTACGAATGATTTTTTTTTCTTATATAAATAACCTACTGGAAGGATTTCATATCGCTTTTACCAAAACCCTATAGAACAAACTATCGCTGAACATATGTATCGTAGAAAAGTATCGTGTTTTTTCCATGCAATTCAAAATATTCTCAATATTAGAAATGAAACTTAAAAAAATTAAAATTTATCAAATAGAAACTTTTTAACGAATTCAATAAAATAAAAGTCATTTTTGTTAGGAATAATTTGCAACAATAATAAAACAAATAATTTGTAAAACAAAATAGGTATGTCTTAACTACATATCTATAAAAAATAAAATTTGCTCTTAACTTTACGTTTCTTTTTAATAATATTAATACCACCAGATTAAAAAAAATATTTTTATTCTACAGGCTGCCGATGAAAATTCCTCAACCCAATTCTACACTGAATGCGAAACTAAAAATAAAAACCACATTGACCACTCCGCTATGAGAAAAGTTATAAAAGGAGAAAGCGTTTATGATGATACCATTGGTGCTCATGTTCATTGCGTGAATGTCAAACTTGGATTACAAAAAGAAAATGGGGATATCGAAATTGAGCCACTCAGAAAACGTTTGACCCCCTTATTTCACGACACAGAAACAGTGAACAATATAATTGCTAAAATTGGAGTAGAATCCAAAGGAAGTACCCCTAATAAAGCGGCAATTATTTTGCTTAGAGGTATAGAAGAAGGTGGAAGAAACTAACATAATTTGAATGTTGTTGAAGAAAGCACATCCGATTCACTAATAGTAGTTGAATTGAATAATATTTATAAATGTGCCCTATCTACTTATAACATTTTATAAATTAAAATAATTATTTAACAACGTATTGAAAATTGTGTTAATAATCTATTATCCCATTTTACCTAACTTTTCTAGACATAATTTACAAATTTTTGGGTTAATGATTTTGTAAATAAATTAACTGTTTAATAATTCATTAAATGAAACTCACAATCATGTACCACAATATAATATAATGTTCAAACTAAAATTGGAGGCAAATACTTTCGGCTAAAAAGCCATCTTCAGGCCTAGAATATAATACATAGTTCGATAAAAGAAATGAAATTACAAATTTGAACACAACTTACCAGATACTAATACAATGTTGTAATTAAATAAAAATAAGCATAGTACTTGATCATAGTCTCTGACGGGTTAAAATAGTTATCAAATAAATTTAACATTTAAACTTAGACCAAAGTAAACTTTATTCAATTTTACTTTTACAATATTTTGTCTTTTTATCATTCGCTTAATAAAACCCTAGAAAGCTTTTATTAAGAAGCTTCTAGATCGGTGAGTCTCTACCCCTTCTTCTCTCTTCCTTGCCCATATTCTTTTTCATTTTTCTTATATTCCTAAAATTGAAATATAAATCAAATAAAATTTAATTATTTTCTTTTATGCTAGCCTTTTTTCTTGATGAAAACTCATCTTTCAAAAGTCGACTATTCTTCCTTTGCTCTCAGTTACATCTATTTATCGATATTAAGAATCGTTAAAAATAGCGTCATCGGATTTCACATAATGCAAATCTGATAAATGATTTTAGCACTAATTTTTACCGCCCAAAAACTGGCCTGAGAAATGGTTTCTTTGTCTTAGCTTTGGGAATTAGACACATGTGGATGTGCTCGCTTTGTAGCGAATTCAATTAAGGATTTTACTACTCAGGAAAATTTAAGAAGGTCTGGAACAGTACCAAACTACACTCTGTGGATACATTGATACATTTCTCTTATTGTATAGTTCTCAAAAAATTTCTGCTTCTCTTGAAGCCACGCCTGAGGCCACCCAAAACCCTTAAAATCTAAAAAAAAATTCTTTAATAATGAAATTAAATTTACCTCTTCCCTAATCTTCATACTGACTTTTAGGCCTTTAGTCTTACCTTTTTATTTATCTCCTGATATTCGACTCAACGCTTCATTTGGAGCTACATCCATGGGTCACTATCGGGACAGGATTCGCCTGAAACTCCGACCGACCGTACCAACTGGAACTCCGGTTCTTTAGAGATCGGTAGCCACTAGCCGAAAGCCTAACGCACGCCACTGACTTCGATCGATCGACACACTAGATAAGCGTCTTTTACATTTGACTATAATAAGTAAAATAAACGTAAACAGTATGCGATAATCATCACTGATTTTTCTTACTTATTTTTATTGATCAGCTATCTAAAAATTACTGCTGTGAAGTTATTAGTCCGCGTTTTAGACTTTTAAACCCTAAAGGAAAAGTCTTATAATACAGCTCTGTCTGTCTGTTTATCTGTCCGTCTGTCTGTCCATCTGTCCGCATTTATAAATTAAAAACGAAAAGAGATAGAGACAAACGGTCAACCGTGATATACTAAGCATACCTTGAACAGCTCTCAAATAAATTTTCAGATTTTTATGACATCCGGTGTCAAAACTGGTTTTCCAAACCAGAACCGGAAGTGATACTACCGATTTCAAAAATAGCATGCCGACGTAAAATTTAACGCTGAATCGATATTTGAAAACAGATTTGAGATATATTGTATGGTTCATGAGATAATCGAATTTTAGTTTAGAAGTCGTCACGTGTCTGCTAACGCGCAGGCGCTTCTGACTTGTTTGTATAGCTAGCAAAACTATTACTTGAATAACTTTATTACTATTGAATTAACCTTTATAGAACAACATATAACTGCAGTGTTATAATAAACATAGGAGAGAATTGGCCATTTTCTCCTTACCATTTCCGCGAACCCAGTAAAACAAATAAATTCCCCCTTCTGGAGAAATTGGGCGGTAGCAAGTACAGCTACTAAGAAGGGTAGGTGGGTCTAAGGAAATGAAGGTACATGAAATGAATAAAATTATAGACAAAAGCAATGTAGACAAATTGTAACTAATGGAGAGGTTTCAAAAGGGTATAAACGTAAAGGGAACTCCAACGAGAGTCCCATAATAATTGGGAACCCAAACTTCGTCACCGAAGAAAGAATATTATAACTACACTTGATGTAAACCTCTTTATGTTTGCTTTTCGTAAAAATAAAATAATTTACTTTGTGTAAAAACCACTTGAACTCATTCTTGATATTAAAATTACATTTTATCTTACTTGTGGTTAAGAAGAAAAAATATGAATTATGAATTCGATTTGAGAATTTCTTTAAATAATTGAACGATATATGCTCAACTACATTTATTTACTGTAAATTTATAAATAAAAAAATATTTTTTCGTTCAGCTCACAGTATTTAAATAACCGTTGGTATAGCTTCGCTATATTATAAAACCAAAGTGCAATCTTCAGGATACATTACTACCCTAGTAGACTAAAAACACCACACGTAGTACCTGTCCTAAAACGTATATTTAATTGATGTTTACAATTTTAACGACATATTTATGAAAAATACAAATTATATATAAAGCACGAATAGATTACATTAAATATTTTTCCTCTACAGACTCAAGAAAAAAGTCTGTGGTTCGATTCTGAGATTTATCCTGGAAGCTACAGAATCTGTACGTTACAGAAACTGTAACTCTCTTCCTTATGAAATTACAAAAATCGCTATTCTTAGACTTTCACTATAAGATCCCGTCTTACAGATTCTTCTTTGTAAATTGCTAACTTAATGTTTGTATAAATGTGAGATTACTCATAACTATTTTGAGGTTGTTAATTGGTTTTATTTAGTGCTATTGATATTTTCTACTTACTACTTACTTATTTTCTAATATAAAACAGCCCTTAATAAATGTCTTTTTTATTTGTAAATAAAAATAATGTGCATCCAAATTTATAAAATATAATTTTAGTACCCCGGCGAAAAAAAGGAAAAGAAAAAAAAATTCGTCAAACGATCAGCTTAAAATTTATTTAAATTTTATGGAAGATGATTATATATTCAAGAGCAGTACTCTAAACCTCACTGTAAGTCCTGCATATATTAGTAATAAATGGGAAGAAATTTCCAATTAGTTAAATTCTGTCGGCGATGGGTCCCAACTTTCCTCAGAAGAATGGAAAAAGGTATACAAGAATTTAAAAAATTATTCCTTATCGGATTAATAATCATTTTTGTATATTTTTTAGCGATTTTTAGATTGGAAATATGCGACGAAAGCATAGTACAACCTAGTAAAGCGACTCTCGGTTGGCGCCAAAGTTCGCGTTTTTCTTCGCGCAGGCATCTTCGCCATATTTAACAATGAAAATTTACTGAACAAAAGATCAGATATCAGTCATCTCAGTGAGATTTTTTCTTATTTGTTGCTTGCTGATAGGCCGGCTATCATTCTACCCTCTAACGATTTATCGTTAGACTAGGGACGTGGTTGTTGGGTTCTTGTGCACAACGATAGGTATTATTATTTCTTTAATAATGTTGTTCATGTCATTTAATGTTTTTTCACTCACTATTGTAAACTTGACAATTTTCATTTAATTATTTTTTCCTATTGTAACTTTCTGTTTTGTCCAGAGGTAGAATGAGACATAATTGTTGCTTTGGTCACTTGTCACTTGCTAAGGGGGCCTTATTAGCCATTAGCCCTTAGTAAGTACCAACGATTTTCCTTTTACCTCATTAGTAAAAGGCCATTCGTTGTTCTTTCTTCTTTCCCCAAAGTGACAAGTATGACTTATGTCTGCTTCAAAAATAAGTCTGTTTTTGCTAGGACGCATTAACAAAATGTCTTTTTAGACATTTTACTTAAAAGTTTATTTAGATATTTTGCTTTTAAGTTTTTAATAATTTTAACGTTGTAACTTGAGTTGCAAAATAATGTTTTTTAACAATAATTTTTATCAAATTTTATGTGTGTCAGAGGAACCTATGTGTTTTTAAAATTTTATTATGAATATCATTTTACGAAACATCCTCAATAAGTTGTAAGTACTTCACTTTTAATGGTAGAAATTGTTTCCTAAATTCACTAATTCTTGTAGCTTCCCTGATGATGAGTGAAATCTCACTCGAAAGCTTGGATTAAATAACTTTAAAGAGTACACTTTTCGTTTCGCTGCTACCCCAATAACCATTTCTCGTTTTCTAACTAGTCAGCAAAGACTAAGGGTTTTCTATATATATATATATAGATTTTGAAAGTATTTGCTGTGTGATTCCGAAGTAGAGTAAAATATTGGGGAGCAGCAAGAATAAAAGAACAAAGTGTACTCTTTTAGGATTTATTCCAAGCTTTCGAGCGTGGTTACGCTCATCATCAGGGAAGCTGTAAGTGATGAGCAACAAAATTGGTACAATAAAATGGGGTATTACAGAAAAAAACATACCCCTAGTGAGATTGTTGTTCACAGGTTGTACAATTAAAAATTGTTAAAATACAGATTAAAAACACGTCCACATAATAAAACATTGTAACTTGTTAAAAAATAAAAATTGTTATTAAAAGATTTTTTGTTTAAAACCGTATTATTTAAAATTAATAAAATATTAAAATTGAATAGCCAAAAGCTGTATGCTATTAAATTTAAATCAAGTTTTTTTGTTCCTCGTTTTTTTTGAATTTATACATTTAGCGCCAAATTTGAAATTCATTTTGACGGACGGTCTCATCCTTGAAAGCCACACAGACCACAAAAATGGAAGGATAAAAAAAGGAGCAATAGGGCAACAGCTAATGAGACTGTAACCCTATTTGGGAGAGGAGACAAAGTGTACAGCTAATGAGGCTGTACGTCCTTGTTGGGAAGAGGCCATGCTGTGTGACAGACAAAGAAGAGCCATGTCGTCAAAAGTTAACCTATATGACAATGAGGATTCCAAACAAATATTTTAATATATTATTAAAACCAATACCTAAAAATGTCCAATTTAAATGAACGGAGGGCTATATGCACAAACTTACTGATTAGGAAAAAATATTTTTTGTTAAATAGACACATTGGACAAGTCGTGTACATCATAATATTTCAAGTATTTGTCCATATGTAATAGATACGCAAAAGACGTACTCAGATTGTTAAGGTCAGACCTCTTATTCATACAATGGTCCGATTGGTAGATGTATGCCATTTCGAGGAAAAGCCTTCGAGAGTGGTGTCTCTCTTCAGTTAAAATGGAAACATTCTCAAAATCAGTCACATGCCCTGTCGAGCGCACATGTTCGGCCAAAGCGCATCGTTCAGGGTGCAACCTTATATCGCTTTTGTGTGAAGTTAAGCGATCTTTAAGCCTACGGGAAGTTTGCCCGATATAAACACTGTCACAGCTAGAGCAGGGAATACAGTACACGACATCTGAGTGCAAAACCAGAGGGTCTTTATCCTTAACTTGTGAAAAAATATTGTTGATAGTTAACACCGTTTTGTAAGCGATTTTGATTTGAATGACCGAAGAGAAGAGCTTTGCTAATTTTGGTGTTAAGTCGTGTATGTATGGAAGAGTTAAGCATGAAGGAAGGGGGACTCTATCAGGACCTCCATCAGGTGCATCAGGAGGTGGTGTGTTCACAGATGGCTCAAGCAAACGGGTTACTTCAGCAGTGACAGTGTTATTCGTACTAACTAATGGTATGGATGATGCACTGTACAGCAGTCTTTTTAAAAGATCATTTGGATAAGAGTTATCCAGAAATAGATGGTAAAGTATGTCTGTGTTCTTGCGGTGAAAAGAAACGTCACTGATAAGTAATACTCGGTTTTTCATTTGTTTGACCAGGTTGTCTTTCATGGAGTATTTATGGTAGGACCAGAAATTGAGGTATCGACCCGATGAGATAGGCTTCCTGTACCAATCAATTTTAATCCTATTTCCTTCTGTTATAAAAAGGGTGTCAAGAAATGGAACCGACAAGTCCTCGTTACCAGTATCAAGTGTAAACTGAATGTGTTGATCAAAACAATTGAAATAACCCAAAATGTTATCAATGACGTTCTCTGGGATGGCCATGATGATGTCATCCACATACTTTTTCACGAAAAGGATTCTAAAGGGTAAAGTGGAGATTATACTGTCCAGCACATCATCCATAATGTAGTCTGCCAAAATTGGGGAAATTTTGCTACCCATCGGAGTGCCGAAAGTTTGTTTAAAGATTTTGTTGTTAAATAGAAAATAATTATTGTTAAAAACAAAAGTGATCAGTTGAGAAAAATTAGTTTTGGTAAGGGAGCAATATTTTTGGATGTTTTCCCAATTCTTGTTAATAGATTTTAAGCAAATATCTAAGTATATGTTACTAAATAGAGACACCACGTCTAAACTGATTATTTGGTAACCAACAACTACATTTTACCTGATGGTTACCAAATAATCAGTTTAGACGTGGTGTCTCTATTTAGTAACATATACTTAGATATTTGCTTAAAATCTATTAACAAGAATTGGGAAAACATCCAAAAATATTGCTCCCTTACCAAAACTAATTTTTCTCAACTGATCACTTTTGTTTTTAACAATAATTATTTTCTATTTAACAACAAAATCTTTAAACAAACTTTCGGCACTCCGATGGGTAGCAAAATTTCCCCAATTTTGGCAGACTACATTATGGATGATGTGCTGGACAGTATAATCTCCACTTTACCCTTTAGAATCCTTTTCGTGAAAAAGTATGTGGATGACATCATCATGGCCATCCCAGAGAACGTCATTGATAACATTTTGGGTTATTTCAATTGTTTTGATCAACACATTCAGTTTACACTTGATACTGGTAACGAGGACTTGTCGGTTCCATTTCTTGACACCCTTTTTATAACAGAAGGAAATAGGATTAAAATTGATTGGTACAGGAAGCCTATCTCATCGGGTCGATACCTCAATTTCTGGTCCTACCATAAATACTCCATGAAAGTCAACCTGGTCAAACAAATGAAAAACCGAGTATTACTTATCAGTGACGTTTCTTTTCACCGCAAGAACACAGACATACTTTACCATCTATTTCTGGATAACTCTTATCCAAATGATCTTTTAAAAAGACTGCTGTACAGTGCATCATCCATACCATTAGTTAGTACGAATAACACTGTCACTGCTGAAGTAACCCGTTTGCTTGAGCCATCTGTGAACACACCACCTCCTGAGGCACCTGATGGAGGTCCTGATAGAGTCCCCCTTCCTTCATACTTAACTCTTCCATACATACACGACTTAACACCAAAATTAGCAAAGCTCTTCTCTTCGGTCATTCAAATCAAAATCGCTTACAAAACGGTGTTAACTATCAACAATATTTTTTCACAAGTTAAGGATAAAGACCCTCTGGTTTTGCACTCAGATGTCGTGTACTGTATTCCCTGCTCTAGCTGTGACAGTGTTTATATCGGGCAAACTTCCCGTAGGCTTAAAGATCGCTTAACTTCACACAAAAGCGATATAAGGTTGCACCCTGAACGATGCGCTTTGGCCGAACATGTGCGCTCGACAGGGCATGTGACTGATTTTGAGAATGTTTCCATTTTAACTGAAGAGAGACACCACTCTCGAAGGCTTTTCCTCGAAATGGCATACATCTACCAATCGGACCATTGTATGAATAAGAGGTCTGACCTTAACAATCTGAGTACGTCTTTTGCGTATCTATTACATATGGACAAATAATTGAAATATTATGATGTACACGACTTGTCCAATGTGTCTATTTAACAAAAAATATTTTTTCCTAATCAGTAAGTTTGTGCATATAGCCCTCCGTTCATTTAAATTGGACATTTTTAGGTATTGGTTTTAATAATATATTAAAATATTTGTTTGGAATCCTCATTGTCATATAGGTTAACTTTTGACGACATGGCTCTTCTTTGTCTGTCACACAGCATGGCCTCTTCCCAACAAGGACGTACAGCCTCATTAGCTGTACACTTTGTCTCCTCTCCCAAATAGGGTTACAGTCTCATTAGCTGTTGCCCTATTGCTCCTTTTTTTATCCTTCCATTTTTGTGGTCTGTGTGGCTTTCAAGGATGAAACCGTCCGTCAAAATGAATTTCAAATTTGGCGCTAAATGTATAAATTCAAAAAAAAACGAGGAACAAAAAAACTTGATTTAAATTTAATAGCATACAGCTTTTGGCTATTCAATTTTAATATTTTATTAATTTTAAATAATACGGTTTTAAACAAAAAATCTTTTAATAACAATTTTTATTTTTTAACAAGTTACAATGTTTTATTATGTGGACGTGTTTTTAATCTGTATTTTAACAATTTTTAATTTTACAACCTGTGAACAACAATCTCACTAGGGGTATGTTTTTTTCTGTAATACCCCATTTTATTGTACCAATTGTGGCAGAGAAGTGTGAGGAGAAAGTCTAGGCCACCCACGCAGCCCGATTCGGATTGTCGGGTGACATACGAGGGGCGATCATAAAATCTATGGTCAAGCCACTTTCTCCTTCATTTGCAACAAAGCAAAGTCGAGTGTAAAATACACAAAAATAGAGATAAAATCTTTATTTAATTATTCTACGGTCTAGGACAGCTGTTTCGATTAATATCAAATCTCGTCAGCTAGACTAGTAGATAATTAAATAAAAATTTTTCTCTCAGGTTATTGCCATCCGGCGAGCATAAAGCAAATAGAAATGAACGATACTTCTACTGCCATCTATATATATATATATATAATGTTAGCAGCTCGATCTAAGGAATAAATTAGTGCTCTGTACCTCAAAGGGCATCTGAAACATCCCTTTAACACACCGTTCGTTCATTCGATGACATTCCGTGCAGTTGTCAATAAAGCATTAAATTGTTCTTCAGCCTGATTCGCCGTCTGCAGAAATGTAGTGAATGGCCAATATTCTAATTGGTACCCTCTATATCCAACGAGTCTTGAAGATCCATCTCCTTGAAAATAATTTCGTGAAAAATGGACTCTAATTAATGCCACTCATTTGACAAATAGCCGAATCGTGGGTAGATCCAGGAAACCCACTATATTCCTCTTAAATTATACTTCTCATAAAAACCGTCTTTTATACCATTTATTTCCTTAGGTGTTGTCGAAAATTTTACCCATTGTCGCAATAAATGAGTGAAAATCAGTTCGCATACATAATTAATGCTTCTACTTATAGAAGAGAGATCCATGAATTGCAGCCCACAGAATTTTGGTAAGATCCTGTCGAAATAAAATTTAGCGTTGCGAAAACTTTTGTCGGGAAGAGAATCCCAGACAAAATGTGTCTTTCAGCAGCGTGAGGTACTAAACTGTATATTAATTGATAAACCGAGTTTTTATCAAGAAGAAAGATTTGCCGAAAAGCATGGTTTTTTAAATCAAATGGATTTAGCTCGTTCCTTAATCTTCTCTGTTGGATTTTCTTAAAATTTCTAATAAATAAACAAATATATGTAGAAAAGAACAACAAAGTATTAATTTTTATAATTAACCTACCTGTTTTCATCTTCTTCTAAAAGAATTCCAACAAATATGTTCACTTGTGAAACATCCATTTTTATTTTTGTCAAAAGCAGTAAAAAAAAATTGTTTTCAATAACAAATACCGAATTTTTAGGTTAAATACTTTCTGTGATTGCATACGGTTAGGTTTAATACGCCCTTAAATATTTACAAATCTATAACGAAATCTGTAACTAATAGGTAGCGCAGAATTGCAGTCCCTGTAACTTTTATAGATTTTCGCTTATAGATCTTATTGATTGTCTCAGAATCGACTCATTAAAACAAACATATACTGAGTGTATAGCTTAAAATAGAAATCACATATACAGCTCTTTAATGGAAAAAATTATAAGAGGAGAAAATGTGGACGAAGAAAATGTTGGTGTTCAGGTTGATTGCATGAATGTCAAACTTGGATTACTAAACGAAAATGGGGATATCGAAATTGAGCCACTTACACCCCCTTAATTCACGACACAGAAAACTTGAACCTTGTAATTGATGACCTAGAATCAATGTAATCGACGAACACCATACAAGTTTGGAGAGATGAATTGATCAAAAGATTTGACATGTGTATTAAGGAAGTGACAATAATTTCGAACACCTTATTACATAAAATCATAAATTGTCGATGTATTTAAATAATTGTTTAATCTATTTTTTTATTATTTCCAAGTTCAGACAACTCCTCCGCTAATGAAAGAGTCATCAGAGCTTATTGTACCTGGTTATAATCAACTCTTGAGCTTTCACATATTTCGTTATCCAAGTTGCGACTGCTCTGGCTTCAGTCCGATATTGCGTTAAAAAAAGATGTAGATAATTTAGATGTACCAGCAAAAACTAAATAAGAGAAATCACTTCTCTATCTTCCAATTAATTCTTCCATCAAAATTACAATAGACTCGAAATAGGTGGCAAACTTTGCAACGTATTCCAGATCTGACTTATTTTATGACCTAAAAAATGTCTTAAAAAATTATAAAGTGCATTTTTTATTATCTAACTACACATAGTATATCCATAGATTCAATCTTGTCTAACTGAAAGTAAGAAAACATATAACAAAAACAACATATAAAAAAAGGGCACGATGGAATACAATGGGAATAATATTACATGTGTTCATTGTGTAAAAAAAAATGTACAAAAGAAATTTTGAGGGTTAGAGCTTATATAGAATATTAGCTTTTGCCCGCGACTCCGTCCGCGTTGATGTTGGAATAAATAAAATTTTATTTTTTGTACCCGTTTACTTCCCCCCGGGTTTTCAAACCATTATGCTCATTTTTACACCTTCAAGTGGAGTTACTATATCAAGTGTTATATCAAATGCATAGTCATTATTTGCAAATTTCAAAACCATTTTTTTTTATAATCTTATTGTTTTTTAATAATTTTATATGACCTACTTTTAGACTAATGGCGAAGTTTTCAGGTCGAAGTAATTAATTTATAGCGAAGATATTTATCTATATTTTACAGGAAAATAAAATTAGGTATCCAAATTTAATAACTTTTGTGGAAAAAAAAATCTGAAATAATTCACACTGATAGACATTCATGTACATTTTACACAAGTAATAAAATTAAGTTTCAGTTTTATCGAAAACTGAAGTACATGTTTGTTTATTTCTTATCAAAGGAAATATACTTACCAATTTTTAAGCGAATATTTTTTGTATGGTTTTCTTGAAAATCTCCCCTCCAATTTAAAAATAAATTTCTTTAGGAGAATCTACGTACCAATTTTCAAGCGTCTATCACCAATTATAGTTTTAAAGATATTCAATATTTAATACAATATTCATCACAGAGTTTAAAAAGTAGGGGAAGGAAACAGATATAAGAAGGAAACTTTTATTTATTCCAACATCAACGCGGACGAAGTCGCGGCAAAAGCTAGTTTAACAGAAAAAATTAGTGTCACAATAAAAAATTACAAACTAATAAGGATAAAAAATGAACTAACCTTCTAAAAATAAATCCAAACACCTAGTACAAATCTACAAAAGTACTGAAGAGAAAATGAACCTACTAAGTAAAAAAATAGTTTTTATGCAATTAATACTAATGAACTCACACTACCTACATATACCTACCTAATACCTAAATAACTAAATATCTATACCTAGAAAAAAATAAATAAACAAACTAAAACAATGAAACAGAACTACGTAAAATAATAAGTAATGAAACACACAAAGTCCAGTACCACAATATATATTTGTTGAACGGTTGGTTTAGTGAAATTGGTAACTAGTTTCGGCTTCCGCCATCGTCAGGCCTACATTAGCACTCGTTAATACAACAACAGATACAAATAATCATTAATAAAATAGAGGCTTACCATAAACGTCATGGGGTAAACGGTGGGTGTAATTTAAGTTAAACGATTAAAAAATTAAAAAGTTTAACAACATACATTTTTAAGCTATACATGGTACTGATAAACGAAAATGTTAAAATACGAAATTAAAATTGAAATGAAAACAGACATTCTGAGAGCACAAAGTGTTTCTCGTAAATGATGTTTGATCGAACAGAAATTTATAAAATGTAAAGGGAATCAGGAGAAACTTGACACAAAAAAAGTCAGAAGAGGCATTCGGTAATCAAAAAGAAGGCACGGTACCAGTAGAGAATCCCACGTAGGGGTAGGAAAGAACTCCTACGATGGGGGAGCGTACCCCAGAGAGCAGCTCGAGAGTGGTGTACGAGAATAGTTTATCAGCGATGGCCCATTTAAGGGCAATAGTTAGAAAAAACATTAGACTTAATGTCAAGACACTACACAAAATTGTGTATGACAACTGACATTATTACAGCTGTCAAGTAAACATTAAAATTAAAGAATTAAAAAATGTTTTTAAAGCCATGATGTGAATGAGGGTTGTCAACCTCAAAAACAAAACCTGAAGGGTAAACTATACAATAAAAATCAAAATTAAAGTAGTGAGAAAAATTACTAGTACAAAATAATTTAAGGGTTGTGAGATTAGGCACAGAAAATGGAGAACCAAATCTCAACCTTACTAACTAGGAGTGTAAACATAGAAAAAGAAGAAGAATAGAGGAAGAAGAATAACGTCTGTCACTGTCAAGTTAATGTCAATGTCTAATAAGCCCGGAGGGGCGAAGGTTATGGCAACAGAAGTAAACAAACAAAATTATAATACAAGGAAAAACTGTAGAAAATAAATAGTCATCGTAAGGATTAGCCAGTGAGAGAGAAAACGATAGAGTAATATTGGATAATGTAACAAGAAAGGAAGGGGAAACGGTGACATTAAACCAAGTCCAGAAAAGAATCTAATAAAAATAAGTGATTGTCTTTTTGTCGGATTTGTTCATTTAGACACAAAATAGTATCATTAAGTAAAGAGGAGTTAATTTCGAACATCTCAAGGAGGTTCAACCTATTACCTTTATGACAATCGTGGAGGAGAGTAGAAATCATTAATACAAAAAGAACGATTAGTGGAGAGTATATGATTAGCAAATGAAGAGGATGTGTCGGTAATGTCAGATTTTTTATATTTTGCGTTTATTCTAGTTTCGTGTCTCCTACCAGATTGACCGATGTATATTGCATTGCAATCAGGACAGCTAAGTTTATAAACGCCAGTTTTGTGAATTTTATCCTTAGTGTCAACAAGAAAAGAATGTGTGTTAAAGTTGTTTTTATTATGTTTACGAAAAACTTTATCTAATTTGTAAGAGATATTTCCTAAGTAATGTATGGAACCATAGAAAGTGGGCACATCTGGGGTTAGGGTAATATGTGGAGTATTAAGCTTGAATTTAATAAAGAATCTTGAATAAAGTTTATTGATCAAATCTAAAGGGTAGTTATTATTGACAGCCAATTGTTTAATAACATTAATTTCAGATATGAAAGCAGAAGGTGACAGCGGAATAGAAAAGGATCTATGTAAGAAACTGTTAAAGGAAGCTAATTTATGTGAAGTGGAGTGGTTGGCAAAATAATTAATTCAAGTATCTGTGGTGGTGGGTTTCCTATAGATTTCGAATTCGAAACGTAGTGAGGAAGGGTTCCTAAAGATAAGAAGGTCTAAGAATGGGAGTCTATAGTTATATTCGAATTCTATGGTGAATTTAATTCGAGGATGTAATGTATTAAAGTAATTAAGGAAATCGATGACTTCTTCTCGAAGTCCTTGGAAAAGTAAAAGGCAGTCATCAACATTACGGGATTAAAAGAGGATACGGTCCTTAAATGGAGGGTGATTTAAATAGGTTTGCTCTAAATGGTTCATAAAAATTTCTACTAAAAGTGGAGAAAGGTTAGAGCCCATAGCTAGGCGTAAGTTTGTCAATATAATTCGTTGTCAAATTAGAAAAAAATTTGATCGAGAGGTTAAGAGAGTAAAGAGCAAATGTCTTTAGAAATGATGGGGTTAATATTATTATTACGCATATGAAGGTTAACTAAGTGAATACATTCTGTGGGAGGGATACTTGGAAACAAATTAGAAACGTCGAGAATTAAGAAGACACGAATGGGCAGCAGTTTAGAAGAAAGATCAGAAGAGTTTTTAATTGCAAATTCATTGTCGAAAAGAGTGACATTCTTGATAGTGTGGTTGAGGAACACAGAAAGTTTGGAGGCTGGAGAATTGATGAAACTGAGTACCGGTCTGATAGGAATGTTAATTTTGTGGGTTTTAGGGAGTGCGTATAAGAGAGGGATTCTAGGGTCCATGGGACAGAGAGAAAAGTGACTGGTCTTAAAATGAGCCAGAGTATTGTTATAAGTTTTCAGTTTGGAATTTAAATTATTGAAGAAGGGAACAGTAGGGTTGGAAGTCAATCGAACAATGGAGGAATCATTAGAAATAAAACTATTAACTTTATGTAGGTAGTCAAGTTTATCTAGGACTACTAGACAATTGCCTTTACCGGCTTTAGTGACAATTAGATTATCATTTGTTATTTTATTCTGAAGTCTCTGTATGTCTTTCAAAGGGAACTGGTGAGCGTTAAGTAAGTTATGGGGAGAAGGGTGAGTTATGAAATGTGCGAAAAACGATTAGGAAGCATATCTTACTAAAATAACGTAGAGAAATTAACGAAATCTCGATAGAAATTCGCATTGTGTTTAGAGCTAAGGTAACCTTGGTTTTGGTACTATAGTTCATTTAAAACACGGGTATGACTCTCGAAACGCCCCACATAACGATACTGCTTGTAAAATATGCTTTTTTGGAAGCTGATAATGAAAATCGTGGTCCCGCGGCTCCAAAATGGTTGCCACAAAACCACCCTTTTGGGGTTTTTTCCCAACATTTTTTGTGAGACCCACAAATTATGCTCGCCGATAATGTGCTTATTGTGATAAAAATAAGCAAATTTAGTACGCCCATAAAAACTAAGCACAAAGTGTCTGTTAAAGGGTGACACCCACCTCTAAATTGACGTACAATTGAAAAGTGCTGGAATTTTTTTTTTACTTTTTTATGTAAGTTCTAATGAAGGGAGTCGTAAAATTAACAAATATTATTTTCATCCCTTTGCATCACTTTTTTTATGATGTTACTTAAAAAGAAAAAGTTGATAGTGCTGACATTATGCGAACGGGGGTGAAAACTACCCCTTAATCGATTTAAAATCCGACTAACCCGTATACATTGATTTGAGATAAATAATTTATACTTTCTCTCATATTTCTAATTAAATTACTTGGAGACAAATAAGAAAAAATATCTGCACTCCCTCAGGGGAGAGAGCCACTCGCCTCTAAAAAATCAGCCTGTACATTTTTGGTTGACGCACTTACTCTAGCGGGTCAATATTAACCCCAGTTTTGAACCCCTTAACGTGCGAATTTTCAAAATTTCTTATTGCTTCCCTACACTACCAAAGGAAACTACCCTGAAAATTTCACGTCTCTATCACCTCTGGTTTAGGCTGTGTATTGATTGTCAGTCACTCAGCGACACGAGAATATTATATATCTATAGATAGATGTCTTCCAACGCAAGTTTTGAGACATTTTTTACAATTGAAATAACGATCTTCTGACTCTAACACTATATTATCACAATAAAAGTTGAACTTGGAACTTTAATTAAAATCAAATTATTTTGTACGTAAATATATTTATTAAAGGTTATAGAGTCAGTTTGTCGAAAACATTATAAGATTGAGTAAACATCAACATATTAAGTTTTTAAATCATCACGTAAAAAAACAATTTCGTTATATATGACTTGCGGAAAATTAATAGATATTTATCAATTTAATTTAGTGATTTTTAATTTTGAACGTTACAGAAAATTTGTTATTTTATGCATGGTTATGCATTTTGTTTCTACAAACAAAATCAAAGTTCTTAATTCAGTAGTTTAAAAATGTTTTATGGTTATAAATTAAGAAAATTTTGTTTGAAATTCAACAGTTTGTTTTATCAATACGATGCAGTTAGCCCATTTATTGCTATTTTGTTCTGTACTGGCATTGGTAAGTAGAATTTAATAATTAACAAAATTTAAAAGCTAATTGAAACTTGATGATAATCAAATTATTTAAAAACGGTTGCTTATTATTACTGAATTATATTTCTTATTTACAATTTATAATAAAACAAAAGGTAACAGTATTAAAAATGTATATACATTGTAATATAATAATTTCTACAATTCACATGTGATAGTAAAACAATTGAATTGTAACTTTAATATCACATTTAGGTTTATTTAATGTAAATGAATAAAGATAAAAATAGTTTGCTTTTGTGAAAACAATAGCAAAATTTTGATTTTTAAGTGAGTCTGGCCCACGGAGGGGGCCACCGTTTCGCCACCTCCCTTTTGTCCCCAGGACGATTCGCCACCGGAACGCTACGCCTTTGGGACATTTTGCCCTCGGGACGTTTTCCCACCAAAATAAAAGAGCATTTTGAAAATAATATTTATTAAATATCATATAGTACATAAAAATTTTAAATTCAAAATTACCGCAAGTGCTTTAGAAACTGCGATGACAGCCTTCTACATTATTATTTGTCCTGTGGCGATCATTAGGATTCTGTCATATATATTTCACATTTCAATAGAAAAAATGAGGGGGTAATCCCACCCAACTTTCCGAACACTCCTAGTAAAGTAATTGTTTAATCGATTATTTTAGTTTTTCTGCATTAAAATACATTAATTATATTACCTATCGAATGGTATAAATCACATTTTAATATCTTTAATATTTTTAAAGTTATTCAATTTTTTTTAAACTCATATTAAATTTCAAAAAAAAAATGAGGAATTCTACAATTTTTTGAATAAAATTTTGAAAAAAATCACAATTATAGAGTTTTTTACTACAAATTTAAGGGTAACTTTTTTAAAATTTTTAATATTAATTTTAACCTTAAAACAAATCAAACCTATTTTTGAATAATTTTAAAATCAATAAATCATTAATATCTCATTCAATTTTATTCAAAATTGGAAACAGACCTTTTTTTAGATTTTCTGGATCAAAATGCATTAATAAAGTTAGTTTAAAAAACAAAAAAAAAATCAAATTTTTTTCCAAAAATTCATGGGTAAATCCATTGAATTGTTTAAATTTTTTTCATTTTTTGCTATAACTTTTACAAATACTATATTAAAATTATGAAATAATTTACACACATAGTACTTTTGGATCCTTTTCGGATATGCTATTTACTTTTTTCATTTATTTTATACTTATTGATAAAACAAAATTACAAAAAATTTAAAAAAAATTCTTAATTTTTTCTATTATAATTACAATTCTAAATTTTAAGAAACCAAAATACATTTAAAATTTAGAGTTTTATATTATCTTTCGATTGGTGAAAATCACATTTCAATAACTTTAATATTTTAAAAGTTATTCAATTTAGTTTAAAATCGTAATATAATCTTACATTTCTTAGCCAATTTTTTAAAAATTCCAAAATTTTTGTAAAAAAATTTTGAAAAAAATTATAATTATAAAATTAATTATTACAAATTTAAAGATATTTTTTTTAAATTTTTAATATAAAAATTTAACTAAAAAATTATAATTTAATAAAGATAAAAATTAAAATAAAAACTAGCGGCGAAACTATGTGCAACTTGAAAAAATAGTCATGACAAAATTTATAGAAAATTTTATGTTCTACAATTTTGATACCATGTAATTTTTCATAAAACTCCATAATTTTGTCTCAAAATCTAAAAAAGTCACAAAAATGTCAATATAAATTTTTTTCACGCCCTCTAGCGGCGAAACTATCAGGAATTCAAAAAACCGGTAATGACAAAATGTGTAGAAAATTTTATGTTCTACAACTTTCATATCCTGTAATTTTTCATAAAAATGCATTATTTTGGTTATTTAAGAAAAATATGAAAAAAAAATACTTTTTAATAAATCTGGCAACAATGGCAAAAGTTTTTGAAAATTTTAAACATTCGAAATTAAACTATAACGTATAAAAAATATATGTGTAAAACTTTATTGTCATCTTGTTAAGTAATGACGTCATCACTTATAGCAACTGTCACTTCCGGTTGTTCGATTAACTCCAAAATCTATACAGGTCGTCTCCTTGTTACCCTAAATATGTATATAAAATTTCATCTAAATCGGTTCAGCCGTTTAGACGCTATCGTGTTCACACACACACACACACACAGACACACAGACACACACACACACAGACACACAGACACACACACACACAGACACACACACACACAGACAGACATCATGCTAAAAATGGTATAAATGGATTCAGGTGACCTCAAAACGTAAAGATCTGTTAAAATCTGGGTATGGTCAAAATATCATGATCGCAATACTTTCCTTCTATACAACTCTGTTGTTCGGAAAGTAAAAAGAGGAGCTCGATTTTACCTTCTATTTCTACCTCATATAAAATGAGGGATAATCCCACCCAACTTTCCGAGAACTCCTAGTAATGTTATTGTTTAATCTATTATTTATTTTAGTTTTTCTGCATCAAAATACATTAATAAAGTTTGTTTAAAAAAATTATATTTTTTTAACTTTTTATAATTTTGGCTATAACTTCTACAAGTATTATATTTAAATTATTAAATATTTCACATATAATATACTTGTTGATCCCTTTCGGTTGTAATATTTACTTTTTCATTTGTTTTCTCATTTTCTAAAAAACGAAGGGACAAAGAATTCTTGATTTTGGTTATAACAATTAGAATTTTAAATTAGAATAAACTAAAATATATTCTAAATTTATAGTTTTATATAAATGTAAATCCCATTTTAATATCTTCAATATTTTAAAATTTATTCAATTTTTTTTTAAATTTATAAAAATTTCAAAAAATTTTCGCCATTTTTCTACGAATTCTACAATTTTTTGAATAAAATTTTGAAAATAATCGCTATTGCAGAATTTTTTACTAAAAATTTAATGGTATTTTTTTTAAATGTTCAATATTAATATTAACCTAAAAAAAAAAATTAAAACTTTTTTTAAATAATTTTAAAATCATTTTTCGATCTCTTGTGTTTTTTTGCGATTTCTTTTTCGTTTTTTTTTTGGGACTTTTAGTATTTTTTGCGTTTTTTTTTCTGTATTTTCGTTTTTTTCGTATTCTACAGTTTTGTTTTTCATTTTTTTTCAATATTTACTGATTTTTCTTTAAATTTTTTTCTAATAATCTATGCTTTTTTCTAGTTTTTTTTCCGATTTTTACAGGTTTTTTCTGCTTTTTTCGATTTTTCTCGTTTTTCCCTCATTTTTGTTTTTTCCTGTATTTTCTAATCTTTCTTCATCTTTTCTCATATTGTTCCGTTTTTTCCAAATCTTTCTTTAGTTTTCTAATTATTTCTGATTTTTTCTTATTCCTCTGATTTTTTTTGATTTTTTCGGTATTTACGTTGTCTGTTTGTTTTTTATTTTTTCTGCTAATTTCTGATTTTTACTTTCCCGACCCACTTCCTAGAAGGAAAAGTATTGTGAACGAGCAAAAAAAAAATTCGAGATACAAACGGAAATATAAATTTTCGGGTCCCCTGAGATGATTAAGACCATTTCCAGATGGAAGTCTTTCTGTCTGTCTGTGTGTATTCTTTCACAATAGAGGCCACATCTTTAATCCGATTGAGCTGAAATTTGGTATAGGAGTTTGGGTTACCCGTCAAAAGAACCCATTAGTTTGTGTACGACATCTGTCGAACGGAAGTGTCACTATAAAAAAATGACATATGCAATATGTCATGGAATTGGACATGCAATATGTCATTTGAAAGCACTTGAAAAACTCTATTCAGAACAGTCAAAGTTATTTCTCCAACTGTCACCTGTCAAAAACAAAAAATGTCAAAATTTGAAACTTTAACATTAAATATCTGAAAAAGTTGATTTCTTTCGATTTCCTTCGATTTCTTTCGATATGTTTCGATTTATTTTGATTACATTTGGTTTCTTTCGATTTCTTTTGTTCTATTTTTGATTTTTTCGGTTTTTCCAATTTTTTCCTTATTTTAAAATTCTTAAAAGTGAAGAAATAACGTCAGGAAGTTCGTTCCCGTAACTTCCAAAACTCTATAGGTACTTTGATAAGCAGCATTTAACCAGCTAACCGGTTCTACGTTATGCCATTTTCCAATCAAAACTAGTATCAATCTGGGCTGGTTTGCTTGAAAATTTTATGAAAATAAAATTAAAATAATAAAAAAAAATATCGTTCTTTTACGCTTTAACTCGATTACACTGTTTTCTTTTAAAATTATTCCGCGGCGATATTTCTATCTCTTATTTTCTGAAGTTTTTTGCGACTGTTTCCTTTTTAGTTTATTTTGCATCTACATCGCATTTTGTCCTTTTTTTCATAAATTTCCCATCTAGTTTTAACATTACTAGTTTGCGTTTGTATTCATTTTATCATAATTTTTTTGTTTTATACAGAGTTTTTCCCTTTGCCAAAAACATAAAGAAAAACTTCAAGAAATCCACAGGGAATGCCAAAGTGATCCAGCAACTTACATTGATGAATCTATCTCATTTACTGATCTTAAATTTGGACCACACGTACTTTGTATGAACTCGAAACGGGGACTACAAAAATTGAATGGAGATATAAATGTAGACCAGCTCAATATAGAAATTAGATATTCAGTTAAAGACGATTTAAAAGTAAAAGAAATCGTTGAAGAATGTAGTTACAGAGATGCCGGAAGTACGGCTGAAGAGGCTGCTCTTACTCTTGCTCGATGTCTGGTCAAACATGTTCCTGATCATGAAGGACATTAGTTTATGTTTTAATTATTAATAGTAGTAATTTTGTTTTTTATTTAAGGATAATTTTAGAACACCAAATGTGTTTTATGATTTCATACATTTTAATAATTATGTTTTTAAAATTTTTTACTTTAATTTATTAATCTAGGTAGATAAATAGTATATATTTTAGCATAAGTGCACTATGTTGTGTCTTTTACAAAATAAATAAATAAATATTTCCCGTTTGTTTATTTACTCTTAAGGTGGATTATTATGGGTCATCAGGAATATTATATTGCACTGTAATAGAGTCATATTTAGGGTAAATCATATTTGAGAGTTATAGAAGTAAAGGTAACAATCCATTTTCAATTACTTTAGAAATCAGACTAATTCGTTATAATTCAATGCATTGTAAATATCAGTCTTACTTATTTTCAAACTTTCACCAGGAAATATAAATTAAATGACAAATGACTGCCCTTCTGAGAATATAAAACAATGTACTTAGTTTAAAGCCGATAAAGGTAATTGTATAGTGATTTTGGACAGAGCTCATTATCTTCATAAAGTCAATATCTCCAATGACCCCTCTTTCACTCCACTTCCCTCTGATCGTGCTGTTCCTTTTTACAACTCCTTTAAATCCAAATTAAAATATTTTTCTGATACTTTGACTTTTCTCAACTCCAACCCCTTTTTTCTATGTCCTATGATTAACACTACTCCCATTCTCTATGGTTTACCTAAAATCCAAAAAGCTAACGTTCCCATCCGTCCCGTTGTTAGGTTCATCAACTCATCTGTTTCAAAACTAGCCGCTTTGTTGAATCGTACTCTCAAAGACATTACCAAATTTGAGAATGAACATGCCGTTAAAAATTTCATAGATCTCTCTTAACGACTATCGAACATTCATATCCAACATAAAATTCCTTGATGTCTCCAATTTATTTCCAAGCATCCCTCCCGTTGAATGTATTCAGTTAGTAAACATTCTCCTCCTTAATAACAATATCAACCCTACAATCTCCAAAGACCTTATCTCACTCCTAACTTTAACTTTAGACCAAAATGTCTTTCAATTTGACAATAAGTTTTTCAGACATTAAAATATGATTAAAAAAAATAAGATGTGATAGAATTGTAAATCATCATTTATAATATCCTACACTAACAGAAAAATGATTTACAACCCTCTCTCATTTTCAAATGAAGTATAAATACTTATTTTTGTTGGCTGTTTGTTATGTAAAGGTTTCGTTTTGTCTTTCATGTATTAAGCTGTTTTTTTTTTAATATTTTTATACTAATAAAATATTTGTATACATATAAACCAACTATAATGACTTAAGTATTCAAACTTTCAAACTAGTTTGATCAAACTATTTGATATTTCAAAATTTGAAATTTTGTAGTTTGATTTGATTTGATTCACAGCACTGCTTGTTTTGATTTGAGTTTGATTTGATTTTAAATCAAACTCAAATCAAATTCTTAAAATCAAAGCAAACTCGTGAATCCCTAACCGAAAAGCTTATGGTGGTTGAACCAATTAGGAAGCATTTTGCTGTTTGACAATAATATCGTCTGTACCTTTGAAAATTATTTTCTCAATTTAAGGCAGTTAATTTCCAACATCGCTCTTTTCAATAAGCAGTCGAATCAGATATTGGCATCAATATTCATAGTAAGTTTTCTGAATTTGAAATTCTGGTTCTACGGTTACGGGGTTGTTTAGTCAATTAATATTTTCTTACGCGCCTAATTAATAATGATAGTCCGCTTATCAATTAATTAACGTCATTTAATATAAATTGTAAACTACTGTTTTTAATTCTTCCTTTTAAATTGTTTCTTTAAAGTTTTGGACCAACTTAGGGTCATATATACAAATATATCTCGCCAATAAATTCATTAGTATATATCTCGTGTGTTAAATCAATGAAAATAATTATACTCCCATAAACTAAAATATATGAAAATAGTGGGTGGGCCTCCTTCAACATGACTACTAGTGAGGATAAATTTACAGAACTAAATAGTTGCAAAATCTCTTATACTAGATATAGATGCCCGATTTCACCAACCTGTTTTTAGGTACTCCCTACCTAAGTAATTCCTACGCTAGGAAATGCTTAAATCCGATACTTATCTAAATCGAATTTCACCAACCTTAGAAATCCTTAGAAAAGAAATACCTAGAAAAAAATTTGATTTTTATATTTTTATACGTATAGTTGGCATTGCTGTGTAATTTTAACGTGCAACTCCTTTGTTGATATTTACCACCTACATTTTTAACTGTTTTGAAGAAAAAATGAAATTTATTCATTTATTGCAAACACACAGAAGATATTTTAAGTAAAAAACCGATTTTTCGTACTACTATCGAACCTTTCAAGACGTTCTACAAAACGTACAGCTCGCATATTTTTTTAAATAATAAACAAAACTCTCAAAAAAAATTATGTAAACTATCAGCAAAGATAAAAACAAACTATTTTAAGGTTTAAGCACAGAAGATAAACTAATACAGAAGCGAAGGTTCCTGATGTAACGGTTGTCAAAATTTGAGTGCCAGTTGAAGTTTCTGCCGCTTAATACACTGATCAAAATTTGTAAATTCGTCTATCTAGACATACGAATTTTAAACATTTTTCCCAGTGTATTAAGCGGCATAAACTTCAACTGGCACTCAAATTTTAGTCATCGCTACATCAAAAGGGCCGACAGGAACCTTCGCTTCTGTATTAGTTTATCTTCTGTGGTTTAAGTATTTCCTAAATGCTTTAGGCAGGCGCAGCAAGCTGTCCTAATGTTATGTATTTTCTATTACCCTTAAGTATTACTTAGCGCGTGGTGAAATGCAAATTGCACTTGGGAATTCCTAAATCTGATTTAAGTATTGCCTAACTTTAGGAATCAGTTGGTGAAATCGGCTGAGAAACTCGTATAGGTACAAATCTACGACGTGGAATTTGAAATCTTTGTCTGACAATCTTACCTTATAGAATCACATTTGCTTAGCTCGGTCGACAGTCAGTTATTGGTGTTTTTTAACTAAGTCACTCTAGAGTAAATAAATTTGTACTTAACAATAAATAGAGATAAATAAATAAAAAATAAGCCTACTTGTTATAGCCCTTTGACCTTGTAAATGATGGGCTGTGATATTTGAAAGATTTTAACTCATATTTATTATATAAATTATACATCTTCAAACTGCAATAACAAAAATAATTACAAAAAATATTAATACATATATATTGATAATGCCAACATTATAAAAATAATGTTCTGTTGATAAAGTTAAACATTCTATTTATAAAAGCAGCAAATACAATGTATATTTAAGTTTATTAATCTTAATCAAACCATGCACTATTACGTCGTTATATTTTCTGTACTGGCAATCGTAAGTAAAATTATTTAATAATAATAGTTTTCCCTATTAAGAGTGAGTCACTAATTGCAAAGATTGTGTATAGAAGAAATATCTAACATTTCTTTTTACAAAAACATTCAACCACACATGAATCCTTTTTTTGTAATTAGTCTATTACTATAAATAAAAAATTAAATTTTAAATATCACCTCCAGAAGCAAAAGCTAGTATGGATTTAACAGCTATTATTTGTCGTGGCGCTTCGAGGCGATTAACTGATGATTGATGATATCATTTAAGGTGTAGAAAATCTCATAAATGACATATTATATTGTAGTGATTTTATTTGGTACATACATTTATCATTTAAACTGTAAATAATGTTTAATTTTGTTAGGATAGAGATTTTTTAAAAAAATTATAAGTACGTAGCAGTTTTGGGTACATATTGGTTATCCGAGAAATATACGATTATTATAATAGAAATGTATGATTCAGAAGAAATTCATTTATATGTAAGCGTTTAGGTATAGTCTTCTATTTTAATTATCTTTTAAAACTTCCTTTTCCAATCTTCTTTAGTGATATTAAGTAACTTTTTTTAATCGGCTCCATAAATTTTGCATAAATTTTTGAAAGACATTTCTACGTTATATCCGCTTTATCAAATTCTACCTCTTTAATAATATGATTGCAGCTTTAAAATGATATGGCACTATTTTTGAGAAATTTCATCTACAACATACATTTTTTAACTTGAAAAACAAACACTGGGTGTCATCTTTTTTTCTTCCCTGTACTCCTGTCATGAACTTTCCCCTCCACATCGATGTCGGCACAAAACTTGGTGAAAGCTTTTTTGTCATTGGTAAATAGGTTAATAGATTTTTATAAACATTTTAAATTAATGAATTCAATTTAATATGTAGATGATTTATCACGACTTATCGTGACAATGTGATCCCTGATCTTGTTTAGGTATAATCTCAAATAAAGTGCTACATCATACTTTTTACAAACATTTCTTCTTAGTATATGTATAAGATAAGAATAAAACATATTAAATATTTCATAGCTTTGTCGTTACCCATTTTTTATACTAGTGCCCACAGTTTGGTGAAATTCATCTTTTTGAAATCATAATTTAAAAAATAATTGGTTAAAATTTTATCAGTTTTTTTGGAACAAACTTCCTTAATGTGTCATGCGGTATGAGTTAACTGACAGAAAGCGTTACGTACCAAAAAAGCGTTATGCCCCTTCCAGGCGACCTTTTCTCTTTTCTCTTACTCTCTCTCTCTTTCTAAAATATACAGTTTTTTATTTAGATGTTTTTATATAATATATAGAGAGAATTTTTTTTTGATTTTTTCTGATTTGTATTCTTTTTTTTTCGTATCCCTCTGATTATTTGAGATTTTTTTGGGATTTTCTTGCAATTTTCTTCCGTTTTTTTTTGGATTTATTTCAACAAACTCGAAATTTTTCATTTTTTTAAAATCCTTTTTTATGGTTACAATTATTTTCGGTTTTTCTTTGTTCTTTGTTTTTCTTTTGCGATTGTGTGCAATTGCGATTTTTGAGATTTATTTCAATTGTACGGAATTTTTTCTTTTATTTTAAATTGTTTTTTATGGTTAGAATTGTTTTCGGTTTTTTAGTTGTGTCTGTGTGGTTTTTTGGGAATTCTTTTTCAGTTTTTTTTGCGATTTTTAGCGGTTTTTTTTTGTATTTTACAATTTCATTTTTCATTTTTTTTTCAATAGGTATCTTCCGATTTTTTTTCAATGTTTTGTCTTTTCTTGTTTTTTTTTATTTCTACTGTTTTGTTCTGCTTTTTTTATTCTTCCAATTTTTTCTCTGTTTCTTCTCATTTTTCTGATTTTTTGTTTTTTCTGTTTTTTCCTCATTTTTTCTCATTATTCTAATTCTTTCTTTGGTTTTCTAAATTTTCTCTGATTTTTTATTAAAAAATAAATATATTAAGAGGTGTTTTATTACTTTAAATATATACCGGGTGTAAATGGGTCATGGGCTATAGTAAAGAGGCTACATGAGTTCCTCCGCATTCCCCATATGTTAAATTCAATAAGAAAACGCCAAGGTCCGATGTGGCAAAATTGCGTTAAGTTCTAAGAAAAGTTGCATCATGTTCAGATCCCGAACTACTCTCGATCATGTCTTGATCAAATCTCGATCAGCTTCTGAAAACATTGATGAATTTAGATACACTGGTAAAAAAAGGAACACGTCAATCTGAGCGATCTACTTTCGTTATATCTTCTTCAACGAAGAGAAAAAAAAATATTCATAAAGGAGGAACAAGTGAAGAGGAATAGAAGAAAACTGACTACAACGGGAAGCAAATAAAAATAAAAAAGTAAATTTATTAGCAAAAAACGACTAAGAATACAAAAACCGTAAAAAAACAAAAAGGTCAAAAACGTTTTATCAAGTGATCATAAGACTAAACAAGTTGAAGCTGAAGAAAACGTTGTCAGCAGAAATTTAACATTAATGTTCTAGTGAATGTTAAACCACTTCTTCGTCTTAATCTAAAGGAGAAAATAGATGAAAACAACCAAAGTTACATAAGAAACTTGACAAGAATTATGGAAAGTGAAGGCGATGAGCCAGACCCCAACCCCGAAACAATAATATTGTTTAAAAGGGGATATTTTTATATGTGTTACTAATAAATTTTATTCGCGGGTACCATTCTGAACCTATTCCGAACTAATTCATAACTGAGGTAGAGCGCATGCCTAGTTATGAACCGATTCTTGTTTTTATTTTACCGCGAACGATTTCGGGTCCAACGAATTGTCAAATGTCAGACGTCAGACGTTTTATAATTTTTTTATAACCTTAAAACTAACCTACGTAAAAACAACGTAAAAAATCTATTAACAGAAGATCATCATCATCATCAACGTATAAAATGAGTGAAGATCAAGGAGCTAAATAAATAAATATATTAATTTACTTTTATACTAACAACAAGCAGTTCTAGAAGTATCCGAGTTTTTGGTCTTTTTAGGCAACTCAGAGAAGGAAGGTTATAAATGGACTCACTAGAATACTTTAATTTTTCTGGAGCTGTGTAAAAAATGGGAGCAGGTCGGTTCACTAAAAATAAAAAAATCGGTTGTGTCGCCCCAAAACTTTCCCAACGAGTATACAGATTCTAATACTTTTTCAGATATTTAATGTTAAGTTTCAAATTTTTACATTTGTGACAGGTGACAGTTGGAGAAATAATTTTGACTGTTTTGAATAGAGTTTTTCAAGAGCTTTCAAATGACATATTGCAAGTCAAATTCCGTGATATATTGCATCTGTCATTTTTTTATAGCGACACTTCCGTTTGACAAATATTGGACAAAAACTAATCTGTTCTTCCGACGGGTATCCCAAACCCATATACCAAATTTCAGCTCAGTCGATTTAAACGTGTGGCTTCTATTGTGGAAGAATACACACAGACAGACAGACAGACAGCTAGATATAGAGACAGACAGACATCCATCTGGAAATGGTCTTAATCATCTCAGGTGACCTGAAAATAGATGTTTTGCATCTTTATCTCCAAATTTTTTTTAGCTCGATCACAATACTTTCCCTTCTCGGAGGTAGGTCATGAAAGTAAAATTTTAAAAAAATGTTAGAAGAAATCGCTAAAGAAATTGAATATATAACCAAATCAAAAGTAACAGGAACTAATTTTAAAAATAGGTGGAAAGTTCTTGAAAGAAATTATAAAAAGAACATACATAATTCTAAACTAACTGGGAGAGGAAGAAAAATGTTTGAGTATGTTGATGTTATGTATAGTATACTAGGTAAAAAAAAGAATATTCATCCTGTCTTACTTTTATCATCAAACACAATAAATAACACTCCAGAGGCATCAACTTCATATAAAGAAAACATGAACGAAATTGAAATAGCCACTGAAGCCGAGACTGAATAAATAAAAGATACTGAAACTGTATTTTGTACTATAACAAAACGAAAGACTGTGATAAACACAACTAAAAACAATAGATTGAAATGTATTATTCTTCAAGAAATTAGAAATGATAGGAAGGAGTATTATAAAAATAATTGGAAATTGAAGAAAAAATGGTTGCAGAAAAAAAAGAACAAATGATTTGTTAGAAATTCACAACAATTTATTTAAAAACTATTTAGATAAAAATAACCATGTACCTACAAGTTCTGTAATTCTTTAACACCTATTAATTAATCTTGCTGTTTTTCTTATAATAACATTGTTTTAATTTAAAGAACATTAGTTTTATTATCTATAAATTTAACCTGCGTTTTATTTTTTATTTTTATGTTAAATGCAACATTTTTACTCAAGTGTCTTTTGTTGTTTAATTATGTTTTAGAGTATGCAATATCATTTCCAAATATATCACAAATATTGTTCTAAATGTATTTTTTTTATGTAAGTGTATATTTATACAGAATGAATTTTAAGTCAGGGCTTTCTTTTTAAAATGATAAAAACGTTATTTATGTACAAACAGGTAAGTAGGTATTATAAAAAAATTATTTAAAAATTTTTATTTCTTGATACACGAAAAGAAAAAAAATGCTTTTAAATTTTTTAATAAATTACAAACCGCAAATTATTCATAACTTCTTCTCAAACTGCTACACCCTCTCTGTCATCCCTATCTGGTTGACCGTCTTCATTTAAAGCCATGTTGTCGGGAACTATATTCAAAACAATGTTTAGGGATAAATTATGCAAAACAGCATGCGCTCTTATAAAGTGAACAATAAATTCCACTTTTTTCATTTTTACATGGTAAAGTTGTCTTAATTTTTGTTTCATAATTCCAAAACAGTATTCGATAATGTATCTGTTTGTAGAAAGCAAATTTATTATAATTTCTTTGACGCCTGGTCAAATGTCCGTTGTCCCTAAATGGAGTCAACACATTTTTTAAGCAAGGATAATCACTGTCATCCAGAATGTATGAATCTCCACATTTTTCAGGTAAGGTCTCATTCATCCGGCTATCATGTACTGACCCATGCTATCCCACAAAAATATCACTTATTCTTCGTTTGTGGCCACACACCACTTGAGCCTTAAACAGAAATTACAAAAACTTTATAATGCCCTTTTGGCATCTACAAATAATTGATTTATTTTAAATAACTAAACTAAATATATTAACCAGTAATTGTCAAAGTTAACTACAGATTTTATTTAATAACCCGGGAACTTTTGGTACCAATGGCTTTTCCGATATCCAGTCGTACAAATTTATATTACTTGTATAAAGCATTACCTGAATTGAATAAAAATGTTTCCGGTTTAAATAAGAGTCAGGATCTTCTGCAGGCTTGTCTATCCTGATATGTGTGCCATCAATAATCCCAATAACACCAGGGAAATTGTTATTTCTGAAATGTGTTTCTATTTGTACTTTCTTAAAATCATCCGGCCATTGCATTACTGCTGGAGATAAATTGCTAATGAAAAAGGTGACTCGTCTTACAATTTTGACTCTAAATGTAGTTGATTCGTTTGCAGTAAACTACAAGAAATAGTAATATATTTAAGTGGTGTAAGTTTCTCTGAATTGCCTTCCTGCCAGTTATAATATTCAGAATTAGCAAATCGGTTTGCTAACTCCGTCATTTCTCGAGTCAATCGAAAACGCTCTATATATTTTCATCACTAAACTGTGGTAAAATGTCTTCAAAAAAAGCAATACTTTTAGGAACTTCAATAAGTTCTAATAATTCTTCCATGTCCTCATCGCTAGAGGATAAATAGTGCGCCATAACAAAACGAAAGAAATTACTAAAAATAGTGGTATTATTAAAAAAATTATTAAACATGTATAATTTACTATAATTTATTAGAATATTTAAGAGAGTGCTGTTTAAACACCCTATACACTGCCCTACACCACACAAAACAAAAAAGTTTTAAATGTATATCGTATCGGTACGTATTTTTTTTATAATCATACCTCACAAATAAACAAAAACAGCTGACAAATTAGGTTAAGATTTAAGATCGATAATACGCATGAGCAGGCAAACCGACTTGCTAGGCTGCGCATGCGAATAGTCCCTAAACTGGTTCGTAATTGAACCCGCGAACAAAGCTAATATGAGGTTTGTTTCAACCGACGGAAAAACTGCAATATTACGATCAGACGCATGCGCTATATTTACACCCATTCCATCCAAATAATTGATAGTTCTTGAATAGTAAAGTGATTATATACAGTATTTGCACTAAGCGACTTTCCCCGGTTCTAATTTTTAATTGACTCGTCGACGTTTGGTGTGTGTGCGCAGAAACCGAAAAGCATTTAAAGCTTTGTTGTCGTGATATTTGCAGTGTTGCCAATGTCAACTAAATTTTAATACAGGTTCTTCGATTTGAGGAAAAAAAATACAATTTAATACTGATAGGTATGAGGAAAGCGTAAATATATTGTAATGAAATACTCTGTATGAGTCATTTTTTATAAGTTAATTTATTATTGTTATTAGTATAAAGAAGTTTGTATTATAAAATTATATTCCAAGTTTTTATAGTTGAATATAATGATATAATTTAAAATAATTGGGTATATAAATAAAAATTATGGTATAATCAACAAATTTTGATATTGAGGGAAGATTTTTAAAATGTTAATAGAAATAAAATTTATTTTATAATTAGAAAATTATTTAAAATTTAATTTTGAAAATTAAAAATCATTCGGTATAAAAAAATTTTGGGATAAGGTTTTTGAATCAAGTAAGGGTAAAAAAAAGAAGGGGAAAAATTCACTGAACCAAAAAGGTACGTAAATATAACGAAATAGTTCGTGTAAATAACAAAAAAGTTCATTAATTTTGGTCCAACGTCGAGAGTTGTTATTACAACGAAATGTTATTTGTTGAATAATGAAACGTTTGTTAATCAACAATCGTTTCGTTGTTATAACCTATTTCGTTCATTGATCAACGTATAATGGTTTTCGTTAATATTACTAAACTGTGGTC
This sequence comes from Neocrepidodera transversa, assembly GCA_963243735.1. Classification (NCBI taxonomy): domain Eukaryota; kingdom Metazoa; phylum Arthropoda; class Insecta; order Coleoptera; family Chrysomelidae; genus Neocrepidodera; species Neocrepidodera transversa. Next base: position 27,084,769 of record OY725340.1, on the reverse strand, counting down.
GTTAGTTAACGAATCGGATTTATTAATATTACGAATTAACATTATCAATTTACGATTTGGGTTCGTTAATATTTCAAATTTTTTCGTTAAATAACGATCTATAGTCGTTAATAACAAGAACGTCTGTTCGTTAAAGAAATAGTAAAATCGTTAATATTATGAACTTTAAATTGTCAATTCAACGATTTGTTTTTGTTAATATAATTAATATCTGTTCGTCAATTTACGAAATTATTTCGTTAAACAATAAATATACAGGTTGTCCATTTTTATTACGTTATTCAACAGGTGAAGGTATGCGTGTTAGATAGAAACAATACAAAAGTAAAAATAACAGATTTATTAAAAAAAAAATATAAACAAATAATAGCTATAAAAGTAGCAATTTACAAAATAATTGCCCAAATAGAAAAAACCTTTTGAAATCCACTGCTCTTAAAAAATTAAATAATTTGTATTTTATATCATCAAAATATAAATAAATTTCCTTAATATCTACAAGGTTTTCACCTATGCATATGATATAGGGTTGGATGCTTTCTTTTTTTTTCAGAAAAGATAAATAATTCTCCAGTTCCTCTGTATTTCTTCCAAAAATATAAAGGAGTCTTGGGAATCTTTTATTGCAAATTTTGCCAACCTTGTCGTTTTTATATATTTTATCGGTAGGTACAAAGACAAGGTATCCATGAAGACAAGACATTATTGTTGCATCTCGACCATCTAAAAATTAAAATGCAATGTACCTAAATATTAATTTGTTGTAGAAATTATTGCACATATACGATAATAATTGATAAAATATTTTCTTACAAAAACATACCGACTACCCACAAACCCAAAATATTAAATGTAATGCTTTAATAAAATAAGTTGGTTATTTTACTTACTGTCTGAATATGAGTCGTTCAAATTTACTAAGAGGCCTTTAATTAATTTATCTTTAATATTGTTGTTTGATTTTAGAAATTATATAATTTTTTGAATACATGCGACTCCCAATTGTCCAGTAAGCCATTCCTCATCTCAAAGGCAGTTTTAAAATCCATATCAATCTGTAAAATTCAAATTTGAAAGTAAATTAAATGTATCTACTTAAAGTGTTAAAGATTTACCAGTCCAAATCCTGTTGGAGTTGTATACATTGGCCATTTTTTAACCAAGTTTGCACTATTCTTTATCTCTAGTAATTACTACAGGCTTTCCAGCAACTATCAAATTATTCTGCAGTTAAATTGTCAAATTTTAAACTTTCTGCGTCTGTTTCTGCAACTGAACGTAATTTTTTAGCATGAAGGAAACGAATAATTCTTAAAAAAATCGAAGGTTAAATCTTAAGTTATAAAATATGTTTGTTCTTACCTAAGTCGTTCTTCAATCTCGAAAAAATGTTTTTGATGACAGTCTTTTGCGGATTTGCAGTCTTTTCAGTGGCAGCCTTGGAAGTCTTTTTTAAATTACAATATAATAAAGTTTCCTCGTTATTTAGTTCTGCAATATTCCTAAAATAGCAGACTATTAATTTTTCAATAGTTTATTTATTATTAACTTACCAGATTTTCACTAGGAAACCGTTCTAAAATTTCTTTTTCTAGCCGATAACTACATCCTAAGGTCATTGAATCGTCTTTTTCTTAAAAAAACTGAGCAATGCTGTTTACTAGGCTTGCTCTTTGTTCTTCGTTAAATTTTAAAAATTTGTTATGCTCTGCCAACATTTGCCCTTTTGGATTCAGGAACATTGATAATTATATTGCTGCTTTCATCTGGACTCGAGTATCTGGAATAGGGTTTTGATGTAGTTGTACACTAAATCAGAATTTGCAAACAAATTGTAATACTCACCAATGTATTTTTTTGCACAAAATTCGCGAATAATAGATATTTGTATATATATTACTTAGAACACACAAGAAAGCGAATATATTTGAAATTTCTGAAAGCTCGACTAATCTAGAAAATCTTAGGTTTGGACAAGTTAGGGTATTCTTCCCCCGCCCAATTAAAAAAATACGTACCTATACGTTATACCGATGATTTTGGTGGTTAAAACAACGAACACTCTTCGTAAAACTACGTACAAAACGTTATTACAACGAAAAAACACATTATATTTTTGTAACTAATTAGAGGAATTAGATATACGTTGAATTAACGAAGATAGTTGTTAACTTTCAAATATATTTGAATCTTATTTACGAACGTACTATTCGTTGCCTAAATGTATAGAGTTCGTTAGGTTGTAATTTAAGAATCGACGTACGCAGTTTGTCGTCCTTACCAAATATTTCGTTATTTGACGATAAAAAAAAGTTTTTACAATGAACGTGTACGTTAATTAACGAAAATAATACATTTAAAAATTATACATCTTATTAACGAACTGCTACGTAAGTTAACAAAAATGATTTAACGTTTTTTTTGTAATAACAACGAATTATTCATTGAGTCAACGCAAAAACAGTTGACCAACGGCGTTTGTCAATATTACGAACCAAATTTTTTTCATTGTTAATTAGAGACGAAAAAATAATAAGAAAAGTCATATTTTTAGATACGATTTGTCAAAAATTTAAAATATTGTATATTTGATAAAAAAATACTGAAATATGTAAAATATATATATTTCCAATTAATAAAAATAAAAAAAGGATATAATCTATAAAATAAAAAAAAAATTTTATTTTATTTAAAATAAAAAGAAAGTTACAATTTATAAAAAAAAAATTGGTAGAAGAAATATGGCAATTGGGGAAATATAAATGGTATATTCCATGGAATTATAATGATGAAGAAGAGCAGCATCAAGTAAGACTATTAAAACAATTTAAACAGTTAAAAGAAGTAGATCTAAAAATTATCATAGATGAAGGTGTAAAATAAGAAAAAAAAGGAGAAGAGGAACTTGGCAGGCAACTCAAATTTCAATTTTTTGTTAATTATCAGTTGATTTGTACAAATTTATGATTTTTTTTATTTAGATCTGAACCCACTCCCCATTGAGATATATTATCAAATGTTTTAATTATTGATTTATAATGCAGACCATTATAATATATTATTAAATTTTATGCAATTATTCCGAAATTATCCTAAATATATGCCTGCTAACAACATTACAAAAGAATCACAACTCTCCGGAAATTATCGGTAACTCAGATAATTATCCTACATTTGGCCACTATGCTTTTCTGGTATATTGTAAAAACGAACGAATTGAGCACCACGGAAATCAAAGTGCCGACACCGGAGTGCAAATACTGTATATAATCATTTTTCTCCACGACCATTATTGAATGTATGAATTCCGAGATCATTTTTAATAATAGAATGTAAATATTCACCCTCTAGAGTATGAATATTTATTCTAAAACACTTGCTTCTTATGTATTTTGCATGTATTTTCATTCTTTATCAAGGTAAAGAATGGATTTTCTGTAATCGAAATAAATGATATGGGATTGCCATGGATTTCAAAAGTGTCAGTGTCAGATAGAAAATGGCGACGATAATAATTATTTTTAAACAAGTTTTAATTTAAACAAAATAATGAGTGAAAAATCAAGTGAAGTAGATATAGAATTTAATAATAATAATAATAATAATAATAATAATAATAATAATAATAATAATAATACTCGCCCTACATTTCACCCCCTTACGAGTGAACCCCAGAAGCCAATGGCTTGTGCGGGGAAGGGACGGCTATTATTATTATCTTAAATTGCAAATTATGAAAAAACATCAATGCGCCATATTTTAATTTCGGAAGTGTACCACAACACTATAAATATTACTACAATGTAATACAAATATGTCAACAAATAACTTGTGTTCAGATTTAATTTAATTCTGATTCATACTTTTTGATTCATACTTTTTGATCGTGGAGAAAATATAGTCTGTAGAAAAAATATTGTATACAACTTGTACGCAAAGCACTTTCTCCACTCGCTAGATTTGCGGCACTCGCCTACGGCTCGTGCCACAAACTTCTGCACTCGTGGGAAAAGTGACGCTTTGCGCACTTGTTGTACAATAGTAGTTTTTACAAATACTGTGTTAAAATTATGAAATAATTTACACACATAGTACTTTTGGATCCTTTTCGGATAAGCTATTTACTTTTTTCATTTATTTTATGCTTATTGATAAAGCGAAATTACAAAAAAAGTAAAAAATAATCTTTATTTTGGCTATAAAAATTACAATTCTAAATTTTAAGAAACTAAAATGCATTTTTAATTTAGAATTTTATAGTATCTTTCGAATGGAGAAAAGCACATTTCAATAACTTTAATATTTTAGAAGTTATTTAATTTAGTTTAAAATCGTAATATAATTTTAAATGTTTCTTGCCAATTTTTAAAAAATTTCACAATTTTTATAATAAAATTTTGAAAAAAAATTATAATTATAAAATTAATTATTACAAATTTAAAGATATTTTTTTGAATTTTTAATATTAAAATTTAACTAAAAAATAATAATTTAATAAAGATAAAAACTAGGGGCGAAACTATGCGGAACTCGAAAAAAAAGTAAAGACAAAATTTGTAGAAAATTTTATGTTCTACAACTTTCATATCCTGTAATTTTTCATAAAAATGCATTATTTTGGTTATTTAAGAAAAATATGAAAAATAAATAATTTTTGATAAATCTGGCAACAATGGCAAAAGTTTTTAAAAATTTTAATCATTCGAAATTAAACTATAACGTATAAAAAATATATGTGTAAAACATTATTGCCATCTTGTTTAGTAATGACGTCATCACTTATATCAACTGTCACTTCTGGTTGTCCGATTAACTCCAAAATCTATACAGGTCGTCTCCTTGCCACCCTAAAATATGTATATAAAATTTCGTCTAAATCGGTTTAGCTGTTTAGACGCTATCGTGTTCACACACACAGACACACACACACAGACACACACACACCCACACACAGACAGACATCATGCTAAAGATAGTATAAATGGATTCAGGTGACCTCAAAACGTAAAGATTCTTTAAAATCTGGGTATGGCCAAAAAATCATGATCGCAATACTTTCCTTCTATACAACTCTGTTGTTCGGAAAGTAATGAGACAATTTTGATACGAACTTCAAATTGAAATATTTTATTAATATATTTTTTCTACAAGCGTGCGGAAAAGTACAACTTTCGCACTCAAATGCGTGCGGAAAAGTATACTGATGTTTCTTGATGTTAGCTTTTGTGTTTTTTCCGCACGCTAGTAGAAAAAATAGTGTACCTAACACGTGCGTAAAGTGACTTTTCGCACTTGTTAGGTAAACTACTATTACTGAAAAGGCGTTCCAAACTGCCAATAAGGGTACATAACCCTAGCATATGAATTTTGGATTTTAATATTTTAAATTATCATTCTCACTCTAAAGTGGTTATTAATGAATGACATTTTCAAATAAAATTTTTCCTGTAGGACAAGACGTGGCCTTGATCCATGGTCGGCTTATCAGTCTTAACAGCAACAAATAAGTGTGACCGATAGTCACCGTACCATTGTGTAAAAATTATTTTTTTACGATAATATTTTGACCTTTAAGACCTTTAAAACCTGATAACTACTATTACTGCTTTGAACAAGTCAATAAGATTATTTTATCAAAATATATACAATAGATTTAATCATAAAAGTTTTTACTTTAAGTGATATAGTTTAATAAGAATTGTTTATCCATTCGAAATGAATTCTCTCACTTTTCTGTTGTTCTGTGGAGTAATTTTTGCAACGGTAAGTAATGTTGTTAGAAATAATTATAAGGGCGTTACTATTTTACTAGCTGATTTTACAAAATGAAATAAACTTTATTTTAATATTTCAAAATTATTTCAAATACGTTTAGAAAATTCAATTATTTTTTTGTTAAAAATTATTGCAAAGTTTAATCTTCTACTTTTATACTATATAAAATTTCTATACCTGATATTTTGAAAACGAACTCTTAGACTAATTTTTATAACTATAAAGAACGATTTAATTCTGAACATAAATCGATTTTAAATATGTCAAAAAATTTTTTTTGCTGGATTTCATTGTTTTAATATTAACTTATACTAAAAATATGGGTTGTGACCAACTTAATACTTTTCCGCTACTTATTTGTAGGTAGTATTTTATTTCATACTAGTTGTACTCGGAGTTACGATACTATATCGGTTTTCCGATGCCTCAGCACATATTCCGGTTGTCAATATGAGAACAATTTATGATTTACGACACTCGCCTACGGCTCGTGCAGTATACTTAATCTGCATGAATAATACAATTTTTTTTTAAACTTTGAGAGAGAGAGAGAGAAAGTCATTTATTATTTATTAACACACGAGTAAAAATAAAACGTAAAGTTAAACTAAAAAATTTAACAATTGTTAAAAATTAGAAAATGAAAAATTACATAAACAAAGCTATAAGCATTAGAGTAGTGGTCGTAATCGATTAATTTCTATTTCAAAAATGTAAAAAATACGAAGTAAACAATATATGTATTAAAAATTAAAAATGAGGGGGTAATGCCACCCAACTTTCCGAACACTCCTAGTAAAGTAATTGTTTAACCGATTATTTTAGTTTTTCTGCATCAAAATACATTAATAAAATTAGTTTAAAAAAATTAAAAAAAAACTTAATTTTTTGTAAAAATTTTTTTTAACTTTTTATAATTTTGTATAATTTCTACAAGTATTATTTTAAAAATATGAAATATTTCACACATAAAGTACTTATTGATTCCTTTGGGATGTACTATTTATTTTTTTCATTTGTTTTACCATTGTCGATAAAACAAAAGGTCAGAAAAATTTAATTTTTGTTTTATTTTGCTTATAATAATTACAATGTTAAATTCTAAGAGACTAAATAATTTTGGAGTTTTATTTTACCTATCGAATGCTATAAATCCCATTTTAATATCTTTAATATTTTTAAAGTTATTCAATTTTTTTTTAAACTTATATTAAATTTCGAAAAAAAATATGAATTCTACAATTTTTTGAATAAAATTTTGAAAAAAATCACAATTATAGAGTTTTTTTACTACAAATTTAATGGTATTTTTTGTAAATTTGTAATATTATTATTAACCTTAAAAAAATAAAAACTATTAAAATAATAAAAACTATTTTTGAATAATTTTAAAATAAATAAATAATTAATATCTCATTCAATTTTATTCAAAATGGGAAAAAACCTTTTTTTTAGGGTGTCTGGATTAAAATTCATTAATAAAGTCAGTTTAAAAAACTAAAAAAAAACAAATTTTTTGTCAAAAATTCTGCTATAACTTTTACAAATACTATGTTAAAATTCTGAAATAATTTAAACACATAGTATTTTTGGATCCTTTTTGGATGTGCTATTTACTTTTTACATTTTTTTTATACTTATTGATAAAACGAAATTACAAAAAGTTTTAAATAAATTCTTTATTTTGGTTATAATAATTACAATTGTAAATTCTAAGAAACTAAAATACATTTTAAATTTAGAGTTTTAAATTATCTTTAGAATAGTGCAAATAACTTTAATATTTTAGAAGTTATTCAATTTAGTTTAAAATCATAATATAATTTTAAATGTTTTTAGCCAATTTTTAAAAAAAATTAGAATTTTTGTAATAAAAATTTGAAAAAAATTATAATTATAAAATTAAGGACATTTTTTTTAAATTTTTAATATTAAAATTTAACTAAAAAATAATAATTTAATGATGGTAAAAATTGCTTAAAAATTAAACTAAAAACCAGCGGCGAAACTATGCGGAACTCGAAAAAAAGTAAAGACAAAATTTGTAGAAAATTTTATGTTCTACAATTTTGATTTGTTTGTAAATTTTCATGAAAATCCATGATTTTGTCTCAAAATCTAAAATAAAAAAGGGGCAAATGTCTATATACATAATTTTCACGCCCTCTAACGACGAAACTATGAGGAAATAAAAAAAAACGGTAATGACAAAATATGTAGAAAATTTTATGTTCTATTTTAGTATTTTAGTAATTTAAAAAAAAACATGAAAAAAAATTCCATTTTGATAAATCTGGCAACAATACCAAAAGTTTTTGAAAATTTTAGTCATTTGAAATTAAACTATACCGTATAAAAAATACATGTGTAAAACTTTATTGCCATCTTGTTTATTAATGACGTCATCACTTATAGCAACTGTCACTTCCGGTTGTCCGATTAACTCAAAAATCTATACAGGTCGTCTCCTTGCTACCCTAAATATGTAAATAAAATTTCATCTATATCGGTTCACACACACAGACACACACACACAGACAAAGATCATGCTAAAAATGGTATAAATGGATTCAGGTGACCTCAAAACGTAAAGATTCGTTAAAGTCTGGGTATGGCCAAAAAATCATGATCGCAATACTTTTCTTCTATACAACTCTGTTGTTCGGAAAGTAAAAAGGCAAAAAGCCTAAATGTGTAAATTTTTCGCCCTCTAGCGGCGAAACTATGGGAAATTCGAAAAAATGTTAAATTTGGTTCTTTACAACTTTACATAAGAAAATTTTGCACTAAAGAGCATTGTCTGCCTCAAAATTTGAAAAACTACGGAAAACTTACATAAACATCTGCTACCCACTATTATCTTTTTTTTCCAATTTTTTTTGATTATTTTGTTTGCTATTGCCTCCCTCCTTTTTTTGTTAACTTCGTACTTTTTTTTAATAAATTAATATATATAATTTGAACTTTCTTTTTTTTTATTACTTTTTTTTGTCATTTTTCATAATATTTCCGTGTTTCTTTAAAAAACTATTCTTTATAATCTAACAAAATTCTGACAATTCGTTAACATACTTTTTTAAAAACCAAATCAATAATTTTTTTGTGAACAATTTTTTTTTTATATAAGCAGGTTAACTTTGATTGACATAACCCCATTGAAAATCCACCTGCGTTGAAGAATGTCACTTCCATAAACAAAATTTATACTTCAAACGGCTAAAGCCCCATTATCAAAATTAGTTTTATATAATTTTTAACTTCATTTCTTTTTAATGTTATGTTTCTTTTTTCTTGGGCCACACTATAATTCATTTTTCATCTCGCCTTGTATATTTTAATATATAAATGTAGTTGTATTTTAGCGATTAGCATTTCCACCTAATATATTCCAATCCTCTCGAAAATAAGGCCTCGTTCTCTTTCTATTTTATTTTCTCAATAATTATCTATACGTATCTGTTGTTAACACATTGTTATCCTGTTAATTTTCCCCTCAAAATTTTGGGGGTTTCACGGTTACACTACAATTTTGGCTTTTCAAAAACTCCAATTTTGGCTTATCACGGGAACATGTTGTGTTTCTTAACAATATTTCAAATTTTAAGAAGAAAATATCAACGAATACCCGTTGTTTTACGACTGTCGTGTTTTTGAATGAACCAGGCAGGGCGTTCGGAAGTGGTATCTCTCTCTATCTGTCTCTTGCGCGCTTGAGCTAAGTTTTATTTATATATTTGTTAATCTGCTTTCAGAAATAATCCGTTATACAATGTATCAATAAATTCAGTTTAATTTGCATTTAAGTTTATACTTCCTACAACCTAAAAAAAAAACAAAAAAGACAGATTTTACAACATACCAAAATTTCTAATTCCAGCAAAAAAATTAATTGACTAGCGCTTGTAAATTTTACCTAATTTAAATATTGTACTTTTTGTTATATTTTATAATATATTCGTAGTGACAAATCCATGGGCTAAATCACAGAAAAGTATAAACAAGAGAAACTATCGTTTCATTAATTCACATTTTTTATTTTTACTTTCCCGACCCACCTCCAAGAAAGGAAAGTATTGTGACCGAGCTAAAAAAAATTTCGAGTTAAAGATGGAAATATTCATTTTGAGGTTACCTGAGACCATTTCCAGGTGGAAGTCTGTCTGTCTCTCAGTATATATTCTTCCATGATAGAGGCCACACGTTTAATCCAATTGAGCTGAAATTTGGTATATGGGTTTAGGTCTTCCATCGGAAGTACCCATTAGTTTTTGTACGACATCTGTCAAACGAAAGTATCCCTGTCAAAAAATCTCAGAAGCAGTATGTCACGGAATTTGACTTTCAATACGTCTGTAAAAATATTCGTCTCTGGATACCCGTCGGGAATATTTTGGGGTTACACAACCGATTTTTTCATCTTACAAACAAGCAAAACTTAATTTTTCTTCCAAATCCTATTTATATACATTTTATTAAACCAACAATTACTTGCTATTATATTTTGTTAAAATATCATGTCATACTATATAGAGTATAACATATTTCATTACAATATATGGATTTTCCAAAAATAAATGTCAAAATCTCTAGTTTGGTTTTTTAGTTTTATATGGTATATGTGGCGGGAAAGTAAAAATCAAATATATTATTGACTATTTTATTTTAAATATATCACTGAGTGTTTCATGTTACAGCCAAATAAAATAGTAAAGTTTTAAAGTTTTAAAAATATGTATAATTTTAATGATAAAAGGGGCGTTTCACCTAATACTTTCTTATTAATAATCATTATTATTATCAGAGCTGGGAGGAACGAAACTAAAACGTTACTTTTTAGAAACGCGTTACTAAATGTAACGTGTTACTAGTAATTTCGTTACTTTTTAAAGTGGGCGAAAAATAATAGTAATTGCGTTACTTTGTAAAAGTAATGCGAAATCGTTACTTCGTTACAGTAACGCGTTAATGCAAAAGTAATGCGTTACTAAAAAGTAACACGCTACTTTAAAATTATAATTTGTCTCTTTTGTTCGTACAGTTTGATGTGAAATGTTTTTATTATTTTTTGTACCCCGTCGATTTCACGCGCCACTATGTTCTGAATAGTATTTTAAAAAATCAAAATTAATCATACAACTTTTATTTGAAAATTTTGTTTATATGTGCAATAATAACGGCGATAAATGGTAAGATGGACAATAAAAACGAGAAGACATGGAACAAGAAGAATGTATAGAAAAGTAACGCGTTATTACTTTAAAATAGTAACGGTAGCGTTTATCTGACCCATTACATTTTAGCAAAATTAACGGTAAAGTAACGCGTTATTTTTTTTAGTAACGCCCCAGCTCTAAGTGTTATTCATAAAATCTTGATTTAGTTTTTTAGTAGGTAAATAAGTAATAAATACCAAAATAATATCACGCACTTAATATATGCAGTTTTTTACTTTCCGGACACACCTCCTAGAAGGGAAAGTATTGTCAACGAGCTAAAAAAAAATTTGAGATAAAAACAGAAATATCCATTTTCGGGTCCCCTGAGACGATTAAGACCAAGTCTGTCTGTCTGTCTGTGTGTGTGTGTGTGTGTATTCTTCCACGATAGAGGCCACACGTTTAATCCGATTGAGCTGAAATTTGGTATAGGGGTTTGGGTTACCCGTCGGAAGAACCCATTAGTTTTTATACGACATCTGTCAAACGGAAGTACCACTATCAAAAAATGATAGATGCAATATGTCACGGAATTGGACACCATATACGTCATTTTAAAGCCCTAGAAAAACTCTATTCAGAACAGTTAAAATTATTTCTCCAACTGTCACCTGTCAAAAATAAAAAAATGTGAAAATTTGAAACTTCAGCATTATATATCTGAAGAAGTATTAATCCGATTGAGCTGAAATTTGGTATATGGGTTTGGGCTATATGTCGGAGAATCAATTAGTTTTTATACGAGATCTGTCAAACGGAAGTATCACTATCAAAAAATGACAGATGCAATATGTCACGGAATTGGACATGCAATATGTCGTTTTGAAAGCCCTTGGAAAAATCTATTCAGAACAGTCAAAATTATTTCTCGAACTGTCACCTGGTAAAAATTAAAAAATGTCAAAATTTGAAACTTTAACATTAAATATCTGATAAAGTATTCGTGGATACTCGTCGGGAAAGATTTGGGGCGACACAACTGATTTTTTTAATATCTCAGACTTTGCCATACAATTGAATGTCCTGTATGAACTTTACAATCTTACATATTTGTTTGCTCTATTTAAATCAGAAGGTATTATAAATATTAGCCCAACATAAACTAATTTGTTATTATTTTCATATTTTTTTTTAATAGGTTGTTGCAAAAGACGCCCTCTATAAAAAAATCCACGAAGAATGCCAAAACGATCCCGATACTCACATTGACGAATCAGCAATTTTACGATATGGCAACGACGAAAAAATCTTCCACGCTAGACTTGGTGTACATACTCTTTGCATGAACGTCAAATTAGGAATCCAAAAACCAAATGGTGATATAGATTTAGAAGGGCTAAAAAAAGACGTGAACCGAATTGTTACCGAGTGTGGGGTCAGAGCTGAAGGAAGTACTGCTGAAGATGCTGCTATTGCATTGGATACTTGTCTTTTAAAATATGATATCCATGGTCAACATCATAATTAATAACATATGTATGATATTATAAATTATCTTTAATCTATGTTTGAGTCTCACTTTACCCTTAAATATTTTCATAAATATAAACATAACCGCTGTGAATTTTAATTTTCATTATTTTTAAAAAAAATATCTTTTTCGATAATGGCTGGTTTTCTTCCGGTTACTTGATAAACAATATTTAAATGACGCAAAAAGAGAGATTTTGCTGCACTTTCTGTAATTAATTACTATAAAAATAGAAAAATAATGTACAATACATAAAAGGGCCAATTTTTTTTGAAAAAAGTGGAAAATTTAGAAAAAAATGTTGGGAGTGAATAAAGGTCCACAAGTCGCGGAACTTTAACATATTTTATATAGATCCGCGAGTTGCGGACCTACACTATGTCACGCGGCTAGAAGAGCTCATGCTTGAATATGTTTAAACATATTATTTAAGTGAATCACGTTTCTCACAACTCGCGGATCTTTATAAAATATGTTAAAGGTCCGCAACTCGCAGATCTTTATCCACTCCCTTGAGTTTTTGAAAAAAGTGCAAAATTTAGAGAAAAACTGGGTATTTTTGCAAAAGTGCAAAATTTAGAGGTACTTTTTTTTGAAAGAACTGTATAATTTAGGAAAAAATCGGTAACTTTTTGAAACAGTAGGTACCAAATTTAGAAAAAAGCGGGTAATTTTTTGAAAAAGAACAAAATGGAAATAAAGGGGGTAATTTTTTAGAAAAAAGCAAAATTGATACTGTTTTAGTTAAAAGAGGGAAAACGTGAAGAAAATTGGTGAGGCTAATTTTTCATTAGAAAAAAAGAATATATAATGAAAAAAATAGGGGTAATTTTCATTAAAGAACGTGAAAAAATGTTGAAATAAAGTTGGGGGTAATAATAGGTGTGAAAATTGAAAAAAATTAAGAATTCACTTTTTATTGGAAAGTTCTTAAAAAGTGAGAAAATTAGGGGAGAAAATGAGCGATATTGATCTGTAATCTGTGTCAGTTGGTCGGGAAGGAAAATTCATTTTTGAAGAGGTAATTTATAAAAAAAATTGAAAAAAAAGGAAATTTATAAAGAAAATTGAGAAAAAAGGGGTTAATTGAGCTAGTTACTAAGAGAAGAACAAAAATAAAACACAAAAACACGTAAAAAGGGTATTATGCTAGATTTTGAAAATTGAACAAAAAAAGGGAAAAATTGATAACAACGCGGAGAAAATTAATAAACGATCTCAAACAGCTTTTGACAGATCTTGGAAAAGCTTTTAACAGGTCTCGATCTGCTTTCTTGGTATTTACATCGATTCGCTTCTTAAAATTTAACGCAATTTTGCCAGAATAAACCTTAAATTTTCTTATGGAGATTTACATGTAGATTTTGCTTACGGCTTCACACGAGACGAGATAATGCGAGAATTTCAGAAGTCTCGTCTAGATCTCGTTAGTTGAGAATAAATAAGTCTCGTTTTAATCTCCGTCTCGTCTCGTAACCATTTTTGCTAAAACTGATTTCTAAGATAGTACTAAACGAGGTATTTATTAATTCTATTATTGTAATTTATAAATGCGTGATTATTTATTTATTTTTGCATCACTTCATCATTATCTATACAAATTATAATTCTAAACATATTGGTATATAATAAAATTCAACTTTTTTATACATTTTACATTTCATTAATGATAAATGTTAATTAGTTTAAAAACATTATTTTATTATAAATTATTTTTTATATGGGAGATAACTGAACGTCTAACCAGACACCGTTTAAAAAAAATATAATGGACTTATCCAGTAGGAACGAATTTATTGGTTTTATATTAATGAATGAATAGCTTAAAGAACATGATTTTCATTGTTCTTATAATATTCATTAATTAATAAAAATCAATAAAAAGTAATTAATATATTTTGAAAGTGGCGCTACTTTTTGACCAATAACTGACGTTTTACTTTCTACAGTATTGCCAAAATTCTAGCTTTGTTCGTTTGTAGAAAAATTTGACATACTTCTTTCCTTCTTTTAATCATAAGAAAAGAGAAAATGAGAGTTGTCAGTTTTATCGATATGACAACATAGCCAAATATAATCTGTTTTAATTGGGCCACGTCACAAGCCACTATAGCCCCGATATTCAAAGTTCAAGAATTAATTACAGCCGCAGGATCGGTCTCAGAAGGGCTGGACCCGGTGCAATGTGTTATGGTGGCCCCAAATTATAAAATAAAAATTTAAAAAAACACTGGATGAGACCATTGTCGAATTTGAACTGGAGAGCATGTTAATGTTGATTAGGTTACTCCAATTTTCAATAGAAGTGAAAATTTTATTTAAAATGTTTTTATTTTGCGCACATACTTTCAACCTTCAACAAAAAATGTAGTTTCTAGGTACCCTTTGGGTACCTAAGAAAAGGGTACCTAAGACCTAACTGGGTTATTAGTATATTATATTATATGATACACCAAGGTCGAGAAGTAATCTTCTCTACCGTGGTTTATATACTATTTCTATTTTATTAAATTGATTTTGAGGTTACTTTTAGAATAGGTATTATTGCATGAGCACTAATCAATATCAAAATATTTATTACATAATCTTAAACTATTTTAACCGAAAATATATCTGATAAAGAATTACTTACGTCTGTTTTATATGTCGTTTTATGTCGAAAAATCATTTGAAATGATAGGAATTTAAAAGAAAGTCGAATTTTTTGTAATAATTTTTAAAGAAAATCTTGACATACGAAATGATAGTTGTGTATAATTAATTTGAAAGATATCCTAATATCGCCTACCTCTGACATCACGTTTAGTCTTCAATTGTTTTTATTATGTACTAATAGTCAATAGTAAAAAATTATCTACTTGTGGTAATGACATCTTAT
The DNA here is from genome assembly GCA_963243735.1 of Neocrepidodera transversa. Lineage (NCBI taxonomy): Eukaryota > Metazoa > Arthropoda > Insecta > Coleoptera > Chrysomelidae > Neocrepidodera > Neocrepidodera transversa. The sequence goes on along the minus strand of OY725340.1, from coordinate 27,069,429 downwards.
AATACTAGTAGTAGAAAAAAAATTATTACCCTTAAACTGTTTGTCCTAAAAAATTCGAAACACATCGACAGTGTCATTTTATATAAAATAAACATATTTCCTGTATTTTAGATATCGGAAATTTATCGTAACCTATGGAGACATTCCTTTTACTATAAAAAAAATGTTTATAATCCTTACTAGTTTATTTTTCTCAGAAATTCAGAAAGAAATTTTAAAGAAATATGAATGATACTCTGGAGTCTTGCCGTATGTGTTCTCGGTATCGCCTAAATTATTTTCAAAAAGGTCTCGTCTGGCTCTTGTCTCGGTTTTACGAGACGATACGAGAAAAGTATCGTTCTCGTGTAAATCATAATCAGTCTAGCTCCCTTACTTCGCGGACATGTTATTACAAAGCCTACTTAGCATATTATCTGAAAAAATTTTTATACTATCTATTATCTATTCTTGTTAGCCATACAATATATAACATTTTTTATTTAATTTTTAATCCAAAATATATTCTAATGAAATACTCTGTATGAGTTATATTTTTTTATAAGTTAATTGTTATTTAATTGTTAAAGTGTTTGAATAACATAAATAATTTTATGATTTTTGAATTTTATAAACACAGTTAATTATTCAAAGCATTTATTGAGAATAATTGGTATATAAAATATTTAAAATCAACAATTGTGGTATAAAAAAAAATCTTATTTGTATTATTGAATCATTATTATAATATAAATGATTATTATTTGTATAAGAATCTAATAGAAAAGTTAAATTTTGGAATTAAAGTAAATTTTTGCTGTATAATTAAAAAATAAATGGCAAGATAATCAAAAGTGATTAAAAGAAAAAAAATTATTCGTTAATCAAGTAAAAATAAAAAAAATTAATTTTGGGACAGAGACAGTTAAAACAAAAAAAAGAATAATAAACAAGTCAAAATTTTTATTGATAATTTTTGAAAATTGTCAGAGAAATTTTGTGGTGAAATGTATATTGAATGGTAAATGTAAAGGAATGTAAGAAAATTATGAAATTATATACCAATTAACGAAGATTTTTTTTTAATTAAACATAAAAAAAATTGCAAAATAAAATTCAAGTTAGTGAAGACAAGTATAATTTAAAATGGTACTCAATCAAAAGTAAGAAGAAATGGAGGAAGAATAAATTATAACAATATTAAATTCTGGAAAAGCATCTATAAATTAAGAAACAAGAAAGTAAGAAGATATTTGGAAGAAGAGAAAGAAATCATAGTTTAGAATTAATTATACATAAGAAAAAGCAAGAAGAGGAATATAACAGGATAAACATAAATTTATATTTTTTTTTGATGATTATTTTTGTAATGTTTATTATTATTTTTGTCTAGGATCCACCCCAAATGAGATTTTGGAATATTTTATATTATTATAATATCTATAACCATATTCGTTATATAAAAATTAATTTTTTTAAATTTCGTTATCAAAAAATAAATAATAACTGTGAGTATACAATAAAACTATGATAGTTTATTACCACTACGCTCTTTTCGGAATCATGACTTTTCAAGTACTCGGACTCGAATCAGTATTCTATTCTTAAATGTATTTGAATAACAAGGATTCAATTCTTAAAAGTATTCGATTCTGCCCATCACTACATTTTTGTTGTTACTGAAATAAAAAATTATAAAATAAGATATTTCACAGATGGTTACAAGATTTTAGATTTCGTAAATGTTTCGTAACCTATGCAGACCTTTTTTTATTATAAAAAAATTTAATGTTTATACTGCTAGCTAGTTTATTTTTCTTGTAAATTTAGAAAAAAATTCTGAAGAAATAGGAAAGAGACCAGAAACGAGACTGTCGGGTCTCATCGTATGTGGTCTTGGATCAGCCTAAATAATTTTCAAAAAGGTCTCGTCTCGCTCTCGTCTCGGTTTTAAGAGACGAGACAAGAAATGTATCGTTCTCGTGTGAAGCCCTAGTCTGTTGTTTTATGGTCTTTATTTTTTTTTTAATATTGTTTTTTTAGACAAAGTAATAATTAATTACTTAAAGGATTTAATTATCAAACGAAGGATTCCTGTTATTTAAAAATATACATTAAAAACAAGTCAATAAAAATAAATGTCGAATGTAGGTCTCGATAAAAATAGTTAAGTAATTTTTAAGTACTTGGTAGATAAATTTTGGCCTTCTAGGAAAAAGCTTAATTAATTAACACATAAATATAAACTATAAAAATTAAATCATGATAACGTAAAAAATAAATAATGATATTGGTTTAGTATATAACAAAGTTGTTCTTAATTATAATTTTAAATTGTGTCAACATGAATTCCATAGTTTTGCTGATTTTCGTTGCAACTTGTGTCCTATTGGTAAGTTAATATTTTTAAATACAATATTTCTTGTATTAACTTATAAGATATCACGTAGTGAAATATAAAATATTAAATTTTCATTACTTTATATTTTGTTTTTTTTTATTATTATCAGAATGTAACCTAATTCTATAAGCTAAAATTCTGGGAAAACCAGTTGCAACTTTTAAGATTAGGTTAATATCCAATGATATTACCTATATTCATTTTAATTTGTGATTTAATTTAAGCTAGATCAAATAGCCACAGTTTTTTCAGTCTTTTGTTATTTAGAGGTTCCATTAGTAAGTTTGAGTATGTTGCAATAGCTTCGTGATGTTTGGCAGCATTCTCACGGATGGCTTCCACGACTATTGGTATATGGAGATCTACGTGTAGCGTATGGTTTGATAGGTATCAGGGGCCTCTACAATTTGTCATAATACCTTTGACTTCTTTGTATGATTGCTAAGTTTGACTTGGAGGCGCAGCCCCATAGTTCCATATGTCCAAATGGGCTTGATAATAACTTTATAGATTAATACTTTGTTTTCTATTGACACTCGTGATTTTCTTCCTATTAGCCATTGTAATTCTCTTACATTGATTTCTACTTGTTTCTTCTTTTTGGTGATTTGCTGTTTCTTTTTAGTTTGCTGTCGATGTGAAGGCCCAGGTATTTTACCGTTTGTATTTGCGGCATTTGTACGTTATTTCTTAAGACATAGTTCTTTCCGGAGGGTTAATGTAACGTGTGCAGATTTATTTTCGTTTACTTTTATTTTCCACTTCTTTAACCAATCTCCGAGTATATTTAGATGATATTGCCTATAGTCTGTTGCAATTTAAGGGTTTTCACGGCTAGACAAAATGGCTGTGTCATCGGCGAAAGTCCTAATGGTATGATGTTTTGCGTGGTTGGTAAATCTAATGTGTAGAAGACATATAGGAGTGGCCTCAGAACACTTCCTTTGGCACAATCTGTGTGGGTTTTATTTTATGATCTAGTCCAGGGTGCCACATCTTATTGAATGTTTGGCTGATGTCGAGGAAGGCTCCACTATAGTACTGTTTGTTTTTTAGTGCTTTATTAATGGTTTGCGTGATTCGGTGAACTTGCTGCACTGTGAAGTGGTTATGACTGAATCCAAACTGGTGATCTGCGATTCAATTTTCTGGTGGTATGTCTTCAATTATTCTATGTAATACTAGTCGTTCAAACAATTTTGAGAGAATGTTAAGTAGACTTATTTTCCGATAAGAAGAAACTTCTGTTGGTTCTTTACCCAGTTTATGAATCGTTATAATTTGTACAACTTTTAGACAGTTTGGCCAATATCCAGTTCTTAGAATATACAAAGTGTACCAAAATTATCGAGCAATACTTCTAGGGATGGTAGAACACCTTAAAATAAGTAATGTTTGTCTAATAAACCCATGTCGAAAACCGCTTATGAAGGGTGCGACAACCCCTAGAAAGGGCTTAACAATATTTGGTTTTTCATGAATATCTTTCGAGAGGTGTAACATACAATATTCAAATTTTAGATTATTTACGTATTTTGTCTTGATTCTTCGAATTCTCTAACGGTCGTTTTCAAGGGGTGACTTACCCTTTTGTAGACATTTTTTTTTGTTAATAACTATTTTGGAAAATGCATATTAAAATAATATTTTCGTAAGTTTTTTCTTGAAAAAAGATACTCTTCATATATCATTCAAAAATTAATCGTTTAAAAAATGTACCTAAAAAAGTGTAACTCACCCCTTGAAAACTACCCTTAGGGAATTTGGAGAATCAAGACAAAATACGTCAAAAGCTTATCTTAGTACCCTTAGGTACTACTTACAATTTGAATATTGTATGATACCTCTCTCGAAAGATATTCATGAAAAACCAATTATCGATAAGCCCTTTCTAGAGGTTGTCGCACCCATAATAAGCGGTTTTGGACATATGTTCATTAGACAAGATGGACCAAAATTATCAAATGAACCCATGTCCAAAACCGCTTATTAAGGGTATAACAACACCTAGAAAGGGCTTAACGATAATTATTTTTTCAGGAATACCATTCAAAAGGAATCCCATACAATATTCAAAATTTTAGGTGGTACGCTATTTAACCTATTTTATCTTGATCCTTTGAATTCACTAAGGGTATTTTTCAAAGGGTGAGTTACCCTTTTTTAGACATATTTTTTTGTTATCAACTGTTTTGGAAAATGCGTATTAAAATAATATTCTCGGAAGTTCTTTCTTGGGGTTGTCGCATCCTTAATAAGCGGTTTTGGACATAGGCTCATTAGATAAAGATTACTTATTTTTAGGTGTTCTATCACCCCTAGAAGTATTGCTAGACAATTTTGGTCCACCTTGTATAAGTAAGTAATACTCTTCAAGAAAGGTCTTGATAATTCTTTCATCATTTTTGTTATAAGTTCTATTCCAGGTAACTTCTTAGGGTTAAGAAATTTTATTTCTTTTGCCATCAATAGTTTAAAAGGTCTATCAATTTCTGGGTCGTTGAGAATGTCGTATTATATTTCTCGGTCAATTTCATTGTCTACTGATTGGAAAACACTAGACAGGTGTTCTGGAAATAATCTATCTGGCTTTCTCCAAGTCACTTTTCGTACATTTTGGTCTTTCCTTATTGGTGTTAACGGAAATTGTTTTTGCATTTCTGATTGGTGTCCAAATAGATTTGTCATTTCTAGTTAACTTTGACACATAATGCTCAAATTCTTCATTTCTTACTTTCTTTAGCTTCGTCTTCAATCTTCTATTTAATACGTTATTATTATGCCTGTCAGTGGTGTCTGACTTCGTTGCCATTTTGCTCTGGCATGCCTCTTTTCCGCTATTTCTAGTGAAATATCTTGTCCTGTCTTTTTCTGGTTATTTTATTGGGATGGCTTCTTTAGCTGAGTGTCGCATTTTGGTTATAAGTTCTTCTGAAACTTTTTCTATCTCTCTCGGCTCCTTGCGTCGGTTATTTAAATTTACAGTTTCATATAGTATTCGACGATAAGTAACCCAGTTAGTGTGGGTACTGTGCAGTGTTGGATTGGCTTTTATGTATATCACTGAAGTTACAATGGTTAGGATAATTGGAGAGTGGTCCGATGACAAATCATAGCTAGGTATGATGTCCGTATATCTTGCATTTATGCCATTTGTGACAAAGAAGTCTAGTAAGTCAGGGATTTTCTTGAAATAAATGAGTATTTGTTATCATGAATCGCTTTGAGTAGTTCTCTGCCTTATGCTGTAATTAGACGGAAGCCCTACCTGGCGTTCTTTCAATTGTAGTCACCGCCTGTTATGAATTTAGGGCCTAATGTTTGGAGATAATCATTAAAATTGCTATTTTTATGTTGTGGCGAGGTAGATAATACACTGCTTTTTGCTTTTATTGTAGTGGCCTACAGGAGGTCTTTCTTATACTCGTGTAGTATAGGACTGATGCACCTTTGTGCGCGGTGCCATCAGGGTGGTTAGTATAGTAGGTTCTCTCTGTGAAGTGTGTCTCACTGATCATTAGGACATCAATTTGATTATTTATTAGAACAACTTGTATCTCTTCTTTGTACTGGTCTAGACCACTGGCGTTCCATAGAGCAATTCTTAAAAACTTAGCCATTAATTAACCAATTGGCTTATTAGCATTGTCAATATGTTAAGTAGAATGCTATTTTGTTGGATGAGTTAGTTGAACATGGCTTTAAATTCATTAAGAAATTGTGACATGGAGTTATTTGATTCTTCGTTTGACTTGACGTTATTTGCCTGTTTGTTAATAGTTACATTAGCAAAAGATCTAGTGTTGTCTCTGTAATTAATAGTACGTTTGCTGTTAGATGTGGTATTCGCATGGTTTATATTTGTACGTGGTTGATTTGTTGAAAATACATTTTTTTTAAATAATATATTTCTTCTTGGATTTGAAATTGCCTTTAGGGTCACTTTTACAAACCCGGTATAAGTGTTATAATAGGAACAAAATGTATAGCCGTTTATATACCTTAACCATAGAATCAGCTTTATCCGAGGTTTGTGATTTAAGGGAGTCCTATAACTGTTTTTTGTTCTGAACCTGTATTAGTTGTTACATAAGTTTTTGTTTTATTTTTTTTAGGCTAATGCAAATCCTGCAATAACAAAATACCATCAATATCGCAATGTTTGTGAAGCCAAAACCAATACTGAACCTTCAGAAATTGATAAAATGTTACGTGGTGTGCCGTACGATATAAAAGTATTATCATCTTATTTGGAATGCGTTGCTAAAAAATATAATGTTTATTATGATAATGGAGCTGTTAACAAAGATAGTTTGAAAAAAAATTTTAATGATATATTCCAACAACCAGACAAAGCTGATGATATGTTTAAAAATTGTTTAGACGATCAATTGCCACCAAGAGAATCAGTTTTAAAAATGCTTGTGTGTGCCGGAAAATATTTTGATTATTCAGTTTTGTTGTAAAATGATGTAGGTTGTTAATGTATTAAATAACATATTTTTAATAATTGCTTGTCTTTTCCGTTCTAGTACCTTCACATAATCCTATTGATTTTGTATGTATCCAATAAAAAAAACATTAATTGAGACTAGATTCATTTTTCCGATATTTCTATGAAAATTATTAAAAAAAATCCAAAGAACCCCGCACAAACCTTATGGGAATTGGCTCCGGGTCAAATAGACTGAAATTTGGATATTTGTTCGTCTCGTCATCCTGAACAAAAGTCTCAATGGGCACAAAGCTCAATTTTGCTTATTTTGGCTCCTGCGGAGCTCCAAAGCTCCACGGATTCACCATTATTAGTACTTAAATGGGTAATCTCTTCGAAAGTTTAGTATTTTTTTGAGGTTGCTGAGTTCAAAACTGACGTTAAAAAGACAATATTGACAGTTTACAGCTGTCAACTAACTGTCAAACAACATGTGATCATCAAAATTGATAAAATCCACATGTAAATATATGTTTTTGAGGTTGCAGAGTTCAAAACTGATGTTAAAAAAATATATATTGACCATTGACAGCTGTTAAATAACTGTCAAACAGCATGTAATACTCGAAATTGATAAAATTGACATGTAAGCACGTGTCTTTAAGGTTGTCTAATTCTAATCTGATGCCAAAGAGACGATATTGACAGTTGAGTACTATCGTTAATTAAATATTTAACTGTGCATGATAATGTGTCAAGATAGATTATTGCTTATTATTCGACAATTAATTGACAGCTGTCAACTGTCAATATCGTCTTCTTGACATCAGTTTTGAACCCAGCAACCTTAAAAACATATATTTACATGTAGATTTTATCAATTTTGATTATTGCTTGTTGTTTGACAGCTAGTTGACACCTGTCAACTGTCAATATTATTATTATGGCATTGGATTTAAAATATAATATTTCAGGTAATTAAAATATAATAATCAAGTTATTTCATTAAATAAATTATCCAGAACCCAATTCAGCTCGAAACCGACCATTTTTAATTAGACATCTATTTTCATTATTTAAAATTTTGAATGTTATCTTTTTATCTATATTATTTTACATGAAAATAAATTTAATTGCACATATTGGACAAATCATCTTTTATAAAATGTATTATTAATTGCAAATTTGCATTATTAAAAAGAATTACCAAACTTTCATTTCCTTAAAGTTAAACACTAACCTTTAGCATTTAGTACTTACCAATTCTCATATGGTTGTAATGCCAACCCTGTCCTGTGGATTCGTCAATTCTCGTTTTGGTTAAAGAATTCAATATACAGGGTGTTGAAAATTTCAATGTACACTATTGGGATTTCGTTAACCGTTATAGATACAAAGTTGATTAAATGGGAAAAAAGTTACATATTATCAAGACAAATTTACTGGATTTTTGAAAAATTTTAATATCTCGATTTTTGAAAAATTTTAATATCTCGATTTTGTTCTCTATCTAACCATGTATCATAATTTTTTTTCCAGAATATTTTGAAACCTTCTTGAATAATTTAGCTTTTGAACATGTTTTCGAATTTTTTTAGCACATAGGAAAAACACAATTTATTCAAAAAAATGCATACGCAAATCTACAATTACAACAAATAAATACGAGGACGTTTAAATGAGACAAAAGTTTTTATTTTACATTTATTTCTTATTTTATTATGTTCCTGTTATAGTTCAATAGTTGAAGATTAAATTATAATTTTTATTCTCAGATTACTGTTATGTAAAAAAATGTAATTCAAATATTTAATAGTACCCAATCAATTAATGTTTAATTAATTTTATTCAAAAAGATTTATAAATATTCAAGATGAAAATGATCAGGACCGTACTTACAAAATTTCCTAAAGTACAGTTCATTGTCGAAATTTAATTAAAAAACATTAAGTGTGATACATGGTTCGATAGAGAACTATATAGAGATTTCAAAAATAGAATAAAAAGTACGGGTCCGTATTTAAAAACAAAAATTGAGGAATGCTCTTTAAAGACGAAACGTCGTATAGAAAAACTGACTACGCCATGTTAAACGGCATTTGGTCTTCAACAAATAAGATTCAAAAAGTTTTCTTCTATCTTTAAAAATAATGGTGATAATTAAATAAAACGAAAATCGTCAATTTTGGTTTTAAGCAAATATTTCTGAAACCGGACCTGATATTAATTTTTTTCAAAATCCAGTAAATTTGTCTTGATAATATGCAACTTTTTTTTCCATTTAACCAACTTTGTATGTACAATGGTTAACGAAATCCCAACAGTGTACATTGAAATTTTCAACACCCTGTATAATTTGTTCTATTTATTCTGGTATTTGCAAAATTACAAATTTGAAATTGTATAGAAAGAACCAATACATTTGACTACTTCGTAATAATAAAAATATTCAAAAATCTATTTATTCTTAATAGTAAAAGTTAATGTATTTTTATTAATTTTTTTAAATATTTTGACGCAACTTTCGGTATGACGTTTTGAGTGCATATGGTCAAATTTGAAATACCAGTGAAGAATCCTGTTTTGTAGTGACTTGAAAACTAAAATAATTTTTAAAAGTTTCTGACGCAATTTCCGGTATAAGGAAGCTATTTAAAAAAAAATTTTCTACTACACTGGATAAAGGGCCCCACACTTTTCTTATATAAAGCGGAGACCGGTCAAATTTCCTGAAACTTTTGTATGTTATTGTACTCGACCCAGTAACCAAAAGAGTCAATGGGCCCAACTCAATCATATACTTTTCTAGATACCGTGTGTTAAAATTTTTTGGAAATTGATTTATTAAAACTTTCGAGTTAGTTTGAATTTCTGTTACATGCACACTTTTACTAAAAATCGTAATAAATCGTTGAAAATTGTAAAAAATCGTAAAAAAAATCGGAAGAAATCGTAAAAACCATGAACCCAGTATTTAAAAATTTTCTACGTCAAATGTAACCATTTTCTCAGTATATAATATCTTTAATGATATCTTAAAATATATGAATTCTACATTCGATCCTATGACCAGTTTTAGAGATACAGTGCGTTAAAGTGGAGAATTGCTGATTCTATCAATTTTTTTTTTCAAATTGAAAAGCTGTATAGACTTTAATTGCTTAAATAAGTGTAATATAAGTTTTTGTTACATACACGTAAAAAGGTACAGCTGAAAATATTTACTGTTACATTAAATTAATTCCATTACAAAAGCAGATTTATTTATTTAATCAGCCTTCAGCACATCGCATTGTTCCCCTGAATTTCCTGTTCTCCAAACTATTATTCATACTGCAAAATTGGAAAATTTGTAAAACTAATTTTATGTTATGACTTACCTACAAATGAATTTCCAGTTTATTACACATTCTGTTGAATAATTTATTTTCGGTACACAAAGGGAAAATAATGTTTTTTTTATCATCCAAGTCTTATTGTTCCTTTTGGATATTCTTCATGTGTTTATTTTTCAGTGAAATACTATAAGACGTATATGGAAAATTGGGCGTATTAACTTTTGAGATTAAAAACGCATTGAAAAATTAATTCTAAAAAAGATTTTTTTTTAATTAACTTAATATTTTGGTGCATTAATAATTTATAGAAAATTGTAGATTTTTAGTTATATTTTTAACAATATAAATAAAAATATCATATTTTACAACTAAAATATATTAAAAGTCAATTTATAATGAAAATATATTTTTACGCATTTATTCTCAAAAGCATACCGACTACACAACTTAAAATAAATAAATTATGTCCATACCTATTCATACTTGCTTGAAAATTTTATAGTACAGAGTATTCTATTTTGTAATATCAAAATTTTAACTGTGAGTAAGGGACACCTCGTATGTCGAGTTTCTTTATAACAAACAGGGCGTTTTATTCATTTTGCCCCCTTCTTTCTCTTTTCATGACTTTTAAACCACCCTGTATATATTTTTTATATTTGGGACATGTACTCACTCTATCCTGTATAATAAAAATGAATTATTATAATGGAATAAAGCGATTTTATATATGAGGGGTGGTTCGAAACTATGGTCTCTATTTTGTATTTGCATTATTTTTAATGATTATATATATTGTGTATGCAAAAAATACGGTCCTTTAATAATACCAATTTAACTATGCATTAAACTTGCTCTTTTATGTTTATAATTACCAATTATTTGAGTTTACCTACAGTTCCGTAAAATTAATACAAAAATTATGATTAAATATTTGTGTCGTACTGTATATACAAAAATAGTGGTCATAGAATAATGGGGCCTAAAATATACAATATTGTATTTAAAAATCAAATGTTTGCAAAATTTTACAAAAATACTTTAAACATTTTTTCCAAAATCTTCGCCATTGGTGGAATCATCATTTTGTAATTGGTTTTCAATTTTCCAATATTTTCGTCATTTTTTCATAATCATAATTACAGGATATTTGCATTGGAAAATGCGGCTGAATATTTAGGGTACTCTTCTTTTATTTTATATGAAATAACGTTAATAATATATTATAAGTTTTCTGCAATTATTCTATGGCCCACTATTAATGAAACACTTTGTACATATTGTTGGACACTGGTAGATTTTATTATATTTACCATATACTTTCATTTTATAACATGGAAAAATTCCATTCTGTATTTCTTTTGACTTAAAACTTGTAAAAACTTGTTAAAAAATAAAAATTGTTATTAAAAGATTTTTGTTTAAAATTGTATTAGTTAAAATTAATTAAACAGCCAAAAGCTGTATGCTATTAAATTTAAGTCAAGTTTTTTGTTCATCGTTTTTTTAATTTTATAATTTTAGCGCCAAATTTGAAGTTAATTTTAACGGATGGTCTCCTCCTTGAGAGCCACGCAGACCACAATAAGGGAAGGGTTAAAAAAGGAGTAATAGGACAACAGCTAACCCTATTTGGGAGAGGGGACAAAGTGTACAGCTAATGAGGCTATACGTTCTTGTTGGGGAGAGGCCATGTTATGTGACAGACAAAGAAGAGACATGTCGTCAAAATTAACCTATGTCAATGAGGATTTTAAAAAAATATTTTAATATAGGAATTAAAACCAATACCTAATAGATGGTAAAAATGCAGTTTATTGTGAATCGTCATAAAAAAAAAATGTTTTTCGTAAGTAAACAAAGCTTCCGAACAAAAAAATGAGATGTCAATATTTCCAATAAAGGACTGCACAACAGTTTAAAAAAAATAATGAAAATGTATTTTTATTCGCACTTGAAAAAAAAGCAAAGCAGTTTTAGAAAAACTGTTTTTTTTTCTTAAATTTCAACATCCTGCACCTGAGAATAAAGAATGTTTCTTACCTTTTATCGTAGCAGTAGCCAAATGGAAGCATATGAACACATATGCAGAAATTAAACAAAACACTGGTGTTTAATGGAAAACATTAGGTTAATCCGCAAAAAAACTGTTTTGGTCCGTTTTACAAAAAAGAGAAAAATTAGAACTTTTAAGATACCCAAACTTATTGATGATGAAATCACAATAAGCTATGTGTTCAAGACTAGACTGTAAGCTAACGTGGAATGCTTATTTAATCAGGGCGATCGAAGAAGTGAAAACCATCCTTATGGTGGCCAGACAATCATTCGCCAAAACATGGGATTTAAAACCCAAAATGACCATCTGGTGATAGACAGGTAGTTCGACCCATAGTTACATATGGAGCTGTGGTGTTATCTTTAAAAGGTGAACAATCAACAGTGAAAGCCTATTTTGCAAGTCTACAAAGACTGGCATGTTTGGGAACACTAGGAGTAGTAAGAAAAACATATACATCGGCTGTATAAACAATCTTAAATCTTCCTCCCTTGGACATACTCACTAAGGGAGAAGCGAGATTGGCATCATACAATCTTACAATCTTAAATGTCCGGGAAACTGGGAAATCATCTAACGGACACGGGAGGATTGTCAATTTGGCTGATAATACATCCTTCGGAAGACCGCTGTTACATTGACCTCAAAGTACCGTTTCGAAAAACCATTTTCTGCCGACCTGAATGGGCGATAGGAGAGTCTTCACATATGCAAGGAAGCATTATGTGATACACTGATTATTCGAAAGAAAGACATCAGTCTAAACATTGGACAACATGCAACTATATTCCAAGCTGAAATTCAAGCCATACAAAGATAAATCCATCTGTATCACCTCGGACAGTCAAGCAGCGATAAATGCACAGAAATCACACCAATATAATTCCAAACGGGTATGAAACTGCCTACAATTACTTGGAAAAGAATAACAATGTGACAATTATTTGGAGACAAGGGTATATTGGACTCGAACCAGTATTTGTGGATGCTCTACCAGAATACTTATCACTGGAAATCATTACATGGTAATAGGCATACGAAAAGAGCTATAAAACAACCTTCTCGTGATCAATTACAGCTTAATCGTCGACAACTGAGAGAAGTTGTCGGCCTGCTGACAGGTCATTGAAAACTACGTACACACTTATAGAAAATGGGACTCCATCATGGAACCACCAACTGCATGTGCGATATGGCAGAAGAAAATGCACTAGTTTAAAGCAGAAGATGTATTTTAGTTATAACCAATGCACAAGATGACCTGATAGCACCAAACCTAGTTCAAGTTTAAACAAGCTTTAGGATTCAGTATAATGACCTAGGAATCCTTGCAATAATTAGCACAATAGCATTTTTATTTCCGGAGTTTTAATGGCGATCCAAACCTAAAAAAATTCTGCCGTTTTTTTAATGTAAAATAAAAAAAAATAAATTTTAAAGAATTGACCATGATAGTACAACTATTGATGAAGAAATAGATCTTTATACAAATGATCTACGATATCTGTCAGCTATACACGAATAATTTTACGACAACCCTTTTTTTACAAAGACCAAAATTTCAAGAAAAATGTTGGTGTCAACAAAAATTTTTCAGCCGAAACCAATATGTTTACCCAATATCAAGTTTCTAGGTTGGTTTAACGAAAAAAAGCACAGTATTTCTTAGAATTTATTTTTTAAGTATTCGCTCTGTGCGAGAAGGCGGAGCATTCTGACAGCCGATACTAGCGCTTGCCGTGATCAGCACCTGAACTTTTGTCCCGAACATTTTTTGACGGACCAAAATGTCAACAATACGGAAATATGTTGTATCGTGGGCTGTCAGAATAATAGTTTATACAGTCCCAGTACAAAATTTTATCGGTTTCTTTAAAGTCCATATAAATGTGAACAAAGAAAAAGCGAACCGTAGGTAGATATATGAGCTTTGTCGTTACTTGGATTGAAAACTTTGTCCGGGAAATTAAACTCCTTTCAGTTATTTTCTGACAATGAAAATTTTACTGCAGTTAGCTGACCACCTAAACCGGGTTGTGACTAAGCCAAAATTTTAAAACCGCAAAAATTTAAAATTATTATTAATATATAGGTGTAAGTTATATTAAATTAAAGACTACATTTTTTCGTTGGTTCGATGGTTATGCGGTTTAAGAGGGCCGTCGGTTCGAATCCCAATGCTTGTTAATTTTTGTTATTCAGCAATTAACTTTTTTTATTATAATTTTGGATATTTTTATTCACAAAATTTGCGGAATTAAACTAGAATCACTCGACGCAGTTTAATTTCACGGACAAAGTTTTTAATCCGAGTCACAAGAAACAAAGTTTTTTCCTACGTTCACTTTGATTAATATTTCATTCCAAATGAAAAATAGATTTTTTTAGGTTTTCTGAATAAATATTACCTATCCGAAATTACAATAAAAAAATAAAAAGATATTTGTTGAAAAAAACAAACAAACTAGGGGATTGGAACCGACGACCTTTCGTTTTCAAATCCATATCTTAAACCGCATAGCAATGGCAACGTATTCTTTAATTTAATATAACTGACCAACCTATATATAAATAATAATTTCAATTTTTAGCGGTTAAACTATAAGTGAAATTTTAAAATTTCGGTTTTGTCACAACCCGGTTTCTGTAGTCAGCTAACTGCAGTGAAATTTTCATTGTCATAGAACTAAATTTTCAATTCGAGTCAGTTATTTTGCAGTAATTATTTTTATTTTCTGTTGAATTTTTTCCTCCGCCAAGCATATGTGACGAAATGCCAGTTTTGCACCGTTCTTTAGGGAATTTTGTTTGAATTTTATATCAGGCGTTATTTCCTCAAAACCCGTTCTTAATATTATATTCATCTTTTAAATATCAAAATGCCGGCATTTGATTTTGATTATACGGGACAAAATTTTACATTTCAGCCTACAGGTGTCGCTAAACCACAAGTTGCACACAGCGAATAAGTTCGTCATTCTAAAAAAAAATGCCATCTTTCTTAAAATTTATTTTTCTACACGATCATATTTCTTCCAGTCCTTAAATGTCTGGAAATTAACATCGTGAATCCGTAGGTTGATTGGGTTAAAAATATGATTTTACAGATGCATATTAATAGCGAAAGACAAAAAGTGAAATACTGCGTGAATCAATTAATTCTGATTACGCCAACTTTTTTTATTTAACATTAAATTGATGGTATTTTTACATCACATGAATATAAATTTAGTGTCAATCTCATTGGTCACCGAGAGCAACAGAGGTGTTTGCTTTTGGTGACGCTTCATTACCAAATAAGGGCGCCAAATGTAACTGATTTTTAAGCTATAAAATAATAAATTTTTTCCACTACTAGTATTAGAAGCAAATAAGCTCTTTCTATTGAATTCATATATTTTTAAAGTAAATTTTCGACCTAATCCAATAAAAAGGGGTAAGTAATTCTTTATCAGTTATATTTTCGTTTGAAATAGTTTATGGTTATGTAATAAATCTCTTGATATTAATTAGTGCTATTTATGCAATAATACCTATTAGACCGGCAGTTGGTGACAGATTATCGGATGTGATTTCTTACAGTATGCCTCTTGTAGTATATTGAGGTATGGATATTCTAACGATACTAAGCCATACATTAATGAATAATTCCGTGTTCATAATATATAAAAGTTAGTTAACTTTTGTTTACAAATTAAGCTTATTTATACGATTTCTAGCAGACTGCCATGTGCTTTAAAATGAAATTCAACGAAAAAGCCACTGGCAATGTCATTGGCATACCATTTGCGCCAGTCCAAGTGCACCTCGCAAACATTTACTAAATTTTTCTTAACGAATTTCCGTTATTTTATTCAGTATGCCATTATGTTCCCATGCAGTTTGTGATAACACATGATGTATATGAAATTGGCATAGCGATTGGGACAGTAAAAAGTGCAGGCATACGCAACGTAAGTTGAAAAATTGTTAATCGAATGTTTGTGTATTGAATCAGTATGCCCATTTGTTTTTTACTCCATTTAGATATATTTAGGTGGTATACCAAATGGCATACCGTTTGGTAAGGCCCAAGGCTGTCAAAGCATAAAATAAATTCTAAAAGCGCGACAACGGCTATTGCGATATAAACAACTTATTTTTTATGATTTTTTCCAAAAAAATAGAATTTTTATTACAAAAAGAAAAAATCAAGGACAGGGGTTTGCCTTCTACTTTTCATCATTTATATGAATTTTTTCTCCGATTTTTGATTGTTCGATATCTGTTTTATGCTGAATTTTTTATATAAGTGGAATATAAGTAAGCTCGAAACTACAAAAATTTTGATTTTATCGGCTTTTTAGCTATATCTCGGAAACTAAGCGAGATATCGACGAATATTAAGAGATGTTTTGTATTGAATTGAATTTCGTATACATAAAGAGCCGTTTAGCTTTCTGGATCACGCAGAAATCCAATGATATATGTGGTAGAAACATTTTTTAGCGATGATATTGAAAAAAATTTCCCATTGTAGCTTGTCGGTCAATTGACATGAACCGGATTGATTTATCACCTTTGGACAACCAGTAATGACTCCTCAATAAAACAAAGATTCCGACTGTGCCTAGAAGTTTATGCTTTCTCTGCGGATCAGCAGAGCGACCAAGGGACAGACAGGAAATTTTTTAAAACCATCTATTTGGGAGTCAAGAGGTATAGAAACGTCGCGAAACGTTCTTTTGAACAATAGCCATTTATTATCTACATACAAAAACGACGAGTTAAATATTTATTACATTTCAACAAGAATTTTATTTTAATTATCTATCATAAATTTCGACAATATCAATATTCGAGAAAAATAAAGTGCAACGAATTCATAATTTATTTTAAAAGTAAAAACAAACGCAGGCATAAAAAAGGATATTTGAGCAGTATTTGTGTGTTTATTAATAGTAATTATTGCCATGTACACGTTGAGTTTTTCATGTCATTCATCAATAAATTCTCTTCATCGCTGTCGCCCTCTCCCTCTTCATTGTTGTCACTATCCATTCCCACATCGACGTCGAGGTTTCCCTCAACGGCGGGCTCATGATCGTCTTCGTATTCATCGTCCGAAATAATACTGTCTTGGTTACATGGTTCTAAGGCACGTGCTACCAAGGTGTTCTGAAGTGGGAGCCAAATGACCAAGAACAAGGATTAGACCCAAACAAGGGGGAAACATGACGGGATGCACCGTAAAATTTTTTTAACCATTATAAGATAGTTTTGTCCGTCCGTCCGTCCGTTTGTTAGCCTGATTCAATTCGAGAACGGTAAGAGATAGAGACAAGCGGGCAACGGCAATCGATTCAGCATCGTTAAAAACCCCAAAAATAATATTGTTTGACCTATTTTTATTTTCGCAGTACTTATACCATATATACTGTAGTATACAATAAGGTATATCGAAATTTATTTTCGTAACTTTAAATTTTCGAAAACTCGAAATTATGGCAAAAATATTGTCGTTTTTCACTTGTTTAATACGATAAACTCGCAAAACTGTTATGCCATTTTAATTTAGTGAACTTTGTGACTGACTCACTGAAGTATAAATTGAAAGGCATACTGAGAAAAATGGCGGCATGTTTTTCCTTAAGTTCGCCAAAATTTTTAATGAATTTGAGTAAGTAAAATGAGCACGAATTTTATGCCGTTTGACATTTTACTTCATTATATCATGATTACATCCACGATGAAATGGCATACTGGTAAAATTTACAGAAATTTTTTTTTCTATTTTACAATTTAACATTCATTTTTTAATATGATAAACCGATTCAAAACGTATGCCAATTTGCATATCAGCATTTTATGATACATATTTTTAATTGCAATAAACTTTTTATTGATTAAAATGACGGAAATTTCTTAAGAAAAATTTACTAGATGTTTTTAATGCGAGGTGCCCTTGGACATGTGCAAACGGTATGCCATATTTTTTTAGCTCATTTATAGCATAAATATGTATACTACTCAATGGCAGACTGTTCCGAAACGCGGAAAAATATTTTTTTTAAATACATGTATACCTGTCGGATGCGACCCTGTGGACTCACGCAAATGATATGCCAATGACATTGCCAGTGGCTTTTTCGTTGAATTTCATTTTAAAGCACATTGCAGCCTGCTAGATATCGTATAAAAAAGCTTAATTTGCAAACAAAAATTAACTAACTTTTTTATATAAAGAACACGGAATGGCAGACTATTCCGAAACGCGGAAAAATATTTTTTTTAAATACATGTATACCTGTGGGATGCGACCCTGTGGACTCACGCAAATGGTATGCCAATGACATTGCCAGTGGCTTTTTCGTTGAATTTCATTTTAAAGCACATTGCAGCCTGCTAGATATCGTATAAAAAAGCTTAATTTGCAAACAAAAATTAACTAACTTTTTTATATAAAGAACACGGAATTATTCATTAATATATGGCTTATTATCGTTAGAATGCCCATACCACAATATACTCCAAGAGGCATACTGTAAGAAATCACATCCGAAAATCTGTCACCAACTGCCGGTCTATATTCCAAAATTAAATTAAAAATGCATTTAATAGTTTTTCAAATCAAAGTGTCAAATGAGACGAATTCTTCATGTTTTCATCGATACTTGAAAGTTTTAAAATTCACAGTGCAATTAACATAATGAAATGTCAATTTAATTTATTGAATATTCTCATTCAGTTGTTTTCAGAAACTGCTTCTCTGTCATTAAATTATTTTCAAATATATACACAAAAAAACCCAAAAATATCATTGTCAAAATGATTAAATGTTCTAGTAGTGGAAAAAATAGTATATAAACCACTATAGAGAAGATTTTTCTCAGCCTCGCAACTTATTATCCTTCGATGCTTCGCATCTCGGGATTATAATAATGCTGGGCTGAGAAAAATTACTTCTCGAACTTGGAGTATAATATACTATTACTTGTATTTCAGTCTTGGCTTTTAACGTATGAATTAACTATAGATATTTAACATTTATCCTCTTGTATTCTGGGTGTATGAAAAGTCTTAATATTGACTTTTTGAAGTGGAAAAGGAGTACATCAAGGTGTATAAAATTGATCTTTCGATCAATGACCATCATCAAAGCCATCCTAAAATGTTATTTTGCAAATATAGTAGTTAATAATATAAAAAAAATCATTGTGAACTTAGTTCACAAGAGGATATCTCCCATAGGGGACAAATAATAATAAGGACAACATTACAACATTATGTTTACAAGTTAAAATAAAATACAGGATATTTTACAGTTTGAAAACGACTATAGTAGCTTGAATAAATGGTGAATAAAAATAATTAAAAAATACACACGACCATCGTGGTGAAATGCCTGTTTGACAAGTAACAGTCATAGAAAATGGTTGCTAAACCAACAACTGCAAAGTAACAAGTGGCAAAAGACAAGGAGACGTGAAAATGAAATGGCAGACAATTTATTAGGCCTAATTGGTTGGGTGGCTATTGAACAATTATATTTTGGTAGAGTTAGACTAAAGGCTTTATTCAATATTAAAGCTGGAAGGGTAATCAGATAATTAGGCTTTGGTAAAGCCAAGTATAGTCGAAAAGAAGGGTAAATAAACAGGAAAATAGAAGTAGTAAAGACAGGATATTTATAGAAAATGAAACTGCTAGAAAAGATACCTAATCCCACAATAAGCATAAACACAGCTAAGGAAAGACACATTTATTAACTGTTTTATTCATGGTTTTTTATGATTTTATCAAATACTAATCCTCTTAAGGTCGTACACTAACTGAAGAGTTTTTCTTTGTTTTTGGAACAATTCAATTCTGCATATCTCACAATGTCAATATTTAAAAGTCGTGGCTATGTAATTTGATTTCTTCGAACGTAATATAAAGAAATGGAAAAAAAATGTTTCTTTCTATTATTTGAAGTTGAGGTGAATAAATTTTATTTCGAATAATGTTTTACAAAACCTATTATCCAACTCTACCATTATTTAATTTAATTAAATAAATATAAACATTAGCTTTTCCGCTAATTAAGTTTCAGCATGTGGATAATTGTAAATTAAGTAAGTATAGGTTTATAAAACAGGAGTTTAAAACCGCAGTGGCAAATTATTTGCTTAGTCTGTATTTTACATTTATACAGTTTAAAATATAACATAGTGTGAATGGTTTCTTCTAATTTTACAAAATGGTACGATAAAAAAGTTATTCATTCGATTTAAAATTAACACGTTAGCTGTAATATGCTGTATATATGGCTCACCTATTGGGATCTTTTAAGCTATGGACCAAACATCATCAGTGTCGATGTATATTTATTTCACATCACTTTCCTACTTTTTAATTGTACTTTAACAATATTTTTTTGTAATCAAAACGTGTCGAGAAAATCAGAGAAATAAGAAAAAATACAAAACACAAGAAATAGAAAAAAAAACAGAACAATGAGAAAAAAATAAGAAAAAAGAAAGAAAAAAACAAAAATCTTAAAAATGAGAACAAATTAGGAGAATCGTAAAAACCAGAAAAAAAAATAAGAAAAAAAATGAGACAAAATTGACAAGAAAATCAGAAAAAAATGGAAAAAAAAATTAAAAATAAAATTGTAAAATACGGAAAATAGGAAAAAACGTAAATATTGCAAGAAGAAAAATAAGGAAGAATGCCGAAAAACCCCTAAAAAACGCCAAAATCGCAAAAAAAAAGTTGTAAAAAACGCAAGAAATCAAAAAATATCGTAAAAAGTCTTAAATCAATCACTAAAAATGGCAAAAAAATGAATTGAAAAAAATAAGAAAAAAGCAAAAATCGTAAAAATGAGAACAAATTAGAACATTCGCAAAAATCAGAAAAAAATAAGAAAAAAAATGAGACAAAATTGAAAAGAAAATCAGAAAATATTATGAAAAAAATAAAATTTTAAAGGAAAAAAAACGAAAAAATAAAAATAAATTGTAAAAAAAAAGTTTAAAAAACGCTCAAAATTGCAAAAAAAAATGAAGAACAAAGCCGAAAAACGCTAAAAAACGCTAAAATTGCAAAAAAAACCAAAAAAAAGTAGCGAAAAACGCAAGAAATTGAAAAATATTATAAAAAGAAAGCAAATAAACACAAAAAATCAGACGAATAAGAAAAAATAAAAAAAAAATAGCAACCGAGAGAAATAAAAAACAAAAACAGGACACTGAGAAAAAAATGAGTAAAGGTTAGGAAAAATTGAAAAAAATAAAAAGAAGAAAAAAATAAAAATCATAAAAATGAGAACAAATTAGACGATTTGTAAAAAATAAGAAAAAAAAGAGACAAAATTGAGAATAAAATCAGAAAATATTGGGAAAAAATGAAAAATAAAATTGTAAAATACGGAAAAAAATGAAAAATAAAATTTTGAAATAAGGAAAAAAATCGAAAAAATAAAAGAAAATTGTAAAAAAAAAGTTCAAAAAACGCTATAAATTTCAAAAAAATGAAGAATAAAGCCGGAAAAACTATAAAAAACGCTAAAATTGCAAAAAAAAACCAAAAAAAGTAGCGAAAAACGCAAGAAATTGAAAAATATTATAAAAAAACTCAAAACAATCATAAAAATGGCAAAAAAACGCAACAAAATCCAAAAAAAAATATGGCAGAAAGAAAGCAAATAAACACAAAAAATCAGACGAATAAGAAAAAATAAAAAAAATTAGCAACTGAGAGAAATAAAAAACGAAAACAGGACTCTGAGAAAAAAATGAGTAAAGGTTAGAAAAAATTGAAAAAAATAAAAATCATAAAAATGAGAAAGATTTGTAAAAATCAGAAAAAAATAAGAAAAAGAAGAGACAAAATTGAGAAGAAAATCAGAAAATATTGGGAAAAAATCAAAAATAAAATTGTATAATACGGAAAAAAACGAAAAAAAAAAATTGTAAAAAACCGCAAAGAATTGCAAAAAAATGAAAAATAAAGCCAAAAACACTAAAACCAAAAAAAAGTAACAAAAAACTCCAGAAAAATATCGCAAAACAATCACCAAAAATAGCAAAAAACCTCAAGAAAATACAACAAAAGTGGCAAAAAGAACGCAAAGAATCACAAAAAATCAGAGGAATAAGAAATAATGAGAAAAAAATTAGTAAACGAGAGAAATAGAAAACAAAAACATAACACTGAGAAAAAATGAGTAAAAGTTAGAAAAAATTGAAAAAAACAGAAAAAAAAGAAAAAACAAAAATCATAAAATTGAGAATAAATTAGAAGATTCGTAGAAATCAGAAACAAATAAGAACAAAAATGAGACCAAATTGAAAACAAATATATTGCAATGAATTACAGATACTTTATATACATTAATAAATCTTGTTTCGCTAATAATTTTGTGATTGATAGGAAAAATATAAAAAAGTTTTTCATATATAGTTTTAAGCTAAATCCGAACAATAAATAGAATCAAATTCAATTTAATTATGAATTCATTTTACACGTATACATATACAGGTAAACCATGAGTTAGTTTTCAATAAATCAATGAAAATGTACAATTTAATTTTATAAAATGAGAAAACTCGATATCCATTCGACAACCATATTATTCTATTTATTATTTTATAATACTTTATTTTGGGTTTAATGTTATTGATGCATGTTTTTAAACGATACCTTATGAAAAAACAATCACATACGGAAATCACCATTTTTATTAATCAAAAGAGAATTTTGTTTTATTTTTTTTTTTTTAATAAAAATACTTCATGCGTGGACAAAATATCTAGTTTTGAATGTAGGGACGTATTTGAGGCTAAATATCTTTCATTTTAGAATTTTCAACGAAAAAAAAGCATTCAGCTACGTTAAAAACCCCAAAAATGATATTAATCTTTGACCTATTTTTACTTTCCCGCTAATTATCTATATATATAAAATTGTCGTGCCGCTGACTGACTGACAATCAACACACAGCCTAAACCAGAGGTGATAGAGACGTGAAATTTTCAGGGTAGTTTCCTTTAGTAGTGTAGGACTAAGAAAGGAATTTTAAAAATTCGAATTTTAAGCGGTTCAAAATTGGGATTAAACAAATCTTGACCCGCTCGAGTAAGTGCGTCAACCAAAAAATCATCTGTGTCATCCCAGAACTTACCCGGCTCAGGTGTGAAGAATGAGATTATTTTAATTACAAAATACAAAATTTCTGAATGGAAAAGTAAAATGTTGTAAAAATGATATAAATTGCTGGAAAAAAATGGGTAAACATTGCAAAAAATACACAAAAATTAATTAAAATGAAAAACGATAAAAATTACTTAAAATGGCACCTTGTTATTATAAATACCAACAAGATAATAAATTATTTCAAAAAATGGCAAAAAAATTATTAAAAATAATAAAGAATTGCTAAATTTCAGCATAAATTAAAACTATAATAAAAAAAGCAAAAAATGAAAAAAAAAACTGGACAAAAAAAGGAAAAGGGGAAAAAATAAGAAAAAGTAAAAAAAAATGTCAAATAAGACAAAGTAAAGGGAAAAAATGCAAAATACGCCAAAAAACTTAAAAAAAAGTAAAAAAAGCAAGTTTTAAAAAAGCGAAAAAGTGGCAAAAAGGGATAAAAAAGGCAACAAAAAAGATAAAAAGGCTAAATAGAAGCAAATAAAAGCAAAAAAAGGTCAAAAAGCTCAAAAACTAAAAACAAAATACGACATAAAAGTTAAAAAAAAAATAAAAAAAGCAAAATAGAGGAATAATAAAGGCAAAAATGGCAAAAAAAGGGAAAAGGGAAAAAATCAACAAAAAGTAAAAAAAAACAGGCCAAATAAGACAAAGTAATGGGAAAAAGGAAAATAGCCAAAAAAGAAAAAAGACATACAAAAAAAAATCAGAATAGAAGAGAAATAAAGGCAAAAAAGTCCAAACAAATATACCAAATAAATGGAAATAACCAAAATACGCCAAAAAAGTAAAAAAAAAGAAGCAAAATAGTATGAAAATAAAGGCAAAAATACAAAAAAAAAGACAAAAAAAAGCAAGCAAAAAAAGTTCAAAAAATTAATCAAAAAAAGTTTTTAAAAAGGGCAAAAAGGCCAAAGAACGAACAACAGGGTAAAAACAAAATTAGAAGAGTCAAAAAAAGTCAAAATAGGGGTAAAAGGGCAAAAAACGTCAAAATAGGCAAAAAAAAGGGTCAAAAAAGCGACAAAAAAAAGGGACCAAAAAAAGGTATAAAATGCAACAAAAAAAGACAAAAAGGACAAAAAAAGTAAAAAAAAATTTTAAACCGGGCGAAAAGGAGCAAAAAGACAAAAAAAAGGCGAAAAATGCAAAAAAACCAAAAACCAAAATAAAGCTAAAATAAAGAGAGGCAAAAAAAGCAAAAATGGTAAAAAAGGCAAAAAGGCAAAAAAAGTAAATCAAAAAAAATTTTAAAAAGGGGACAAAAAAAGTTTAAAAAAAAGAAAAAAATGTGCATAAAAGTTTGAAAAACGGGTACAGAAATATTTTTTTATTTATTTCGCCATCAACACGAACAAAGTCGCGGGCAAAAGCTAGTACCATATATACTGTAGTATATAAGGTATATACTGTAATAAGGAACGAAGCCGACCCTGTGTCTGATGGAATGTAGGTGACTCACGACTACCGCACGAGATCCCTGGACTGTTCTAAAGGCGAAACGGATATCGCTCGAACATACGAGAAACCCATCGACGGCGACGTGAACATTCTAGAGCAAGTGAAATGACAAGAGTTAGTGGAATTTTGTATGTTGTGTTATATAAATTAATATATTTTGTTAGTCGTATTTGATATAAATTACTATAGAAGTAAATCTACTGTACGTAAGATGCTACCAAGCACAATTTTCACTTGTACCAATTTAGCTTTAAACGACATGATACATTACCTTTGCAGAAGTGCACTTAGACCAATTTTGATAAAAAGTAACTTATACCCCTTTTCCACTGAGCCCCTCATCTACTTCCTTCCAATTCCACTGCGACCTTCATTTTACCTTTCATTATAAACTTAAGGATTTTGTGTAAAAATATGCTCTAGGTACGAACGGCATTTGCACTATTAAACACTGCTTAGTTGGTATACATAGCTGTCCATTGTAATCGGAGCATTATTCTATAAAACCACATCTCAAACGATTGCTCCATAACAATTCAAACCAAATATAATATTTGATCATTCTTTAACGCAATCATAAATTTAATTTGTCGTTACAAGAGAATGATTTCATTCTCAGAAAATTTATGCGAGATCTTTCAATTCTGCACTCAATGTCTTTATTTGGGTCTAGCTGTTCTGTAATGTAGTATCCAAGATAATTAAATTGGGTTACGTTTTTTTCTGTGCCACCCTATATTTTCAGTATTTCTCTGCTTCGTATACTTTAATTTCAGACTTGCATGATATCCCCACTTAATTTCTCCCTCTTCTCTTGGTATGACTATAAAATGTCTTTCCCATGTTAACAAATCTCTCTCTTTGTCTCTACAGTCAAAACCATCGACTTCCATACCGTCTGTGTCGCTTATTGAAAATTTCTTTTCTTCTCCTCGAACTATAGGGTAAGTTTTTATTATATGATATTAAATTTTCACTTATTGTTAAAATCACTTTAATTTTTGAAACTCTGCTACGCCACTGTTTAGTTCTCTTTTTTCTCAAAAACGGCTCCCGCCAAGGTGAGCACCGTGACAACCCTCTCTTCCACTTCAACCATTGAGCAGTTAACATGTAAATTAATATAGTGCATCGTAATCTACCTGTGTATGGTTTTAAACCTAAAATATAATGTCTAATGTGTGGAATTTAACGTAACAGATCTTTTCCACTTTATTACAAATATGCTTAGACCGCGGGTCTATCTTATAATTAATCAATCATATGGATCATAGTGCATGAGAGCGGTGTTGCCAAAACTAATAGAACAATTTAGGATTCCTTAGGATACGGTCCAGGATATACCAAGGGAGAGCTCCTCTTATGGACACCCTTTTACTGTAATTATATCGTTTTTATATGCGCTGTAGTTAAATGTATTGTGCTATATTCGGAACTATTTATGTCTTGTACTTCCTTTAATTTAAATGTAGGTACTGTATCAAACATTACCTATTTAATTGTTGTCGTTTACTAGTAGAATTTAATTGTTGTTTACTAGTAGACCATTTTCTGTTTAATTGTTGTTGTTTACTATTAGCTGAACTTCTATTGTTATTGTTTACTATTAGATAAACATTGTTTAATTATTGTAAATTTATGTGTTAACCTTTAACGTTTAAAGCTTGCTGATTAAATCTTATCAGAAAGCAGGACGATATGTTTTATTGTTCCACGTCCCCTAAAGTGTAATAATTATAGGGCGGTCCTTCGAAATATTTATTCGACCACGCGATAGTTTATGTGTGATTTTTTGAACCAAACTTCTATTACAAGTCCACAAATCTACTAAATCCATTCACTCTGATTCACACACTTGGGTCCAATGTTATCATTATTAATTATTTCGACGCTTTGACATTTATTTACTGTTTTGTTAATATGTCTGTAGAGAACCTCGACGTATGGTTAGCTGCCTAAATATCTAGTCACCTTACTATTTAAACCCATTTTTCGTCCTGTCGTGTTTACACAATCTAAAAACTCTTGAAGGTCCTGGATACTATCGCAGAAAAATGACTGTATCGAATAGTATTAATCAGTTCATCATTGAATTTCACTCCAAGGTCTTTTAAAGCTGTTTGAATATTATATCCGAAAAGGTGTTAAATACTATCGGGGATAGAATGTATTCCTGTCTGATGCCTCGTTGACTGTTTTGTATAATACACAGATATCTACCATTGATTTCCGTGGTTCCTGATATCTTTAAAAACATTCCATGCTGAACCCTATAAAAATATTTTTCATAATCGATGAAGGTTACATTCATATCTTTATATTGGTCGCGTCACTTTTGGATAAGTATATTTAAAGCATAAAGTGCCACAAGGGTGCAAACTGCATTCCTGAATCCACACTAGGTTACTTTCTCAAAATTATTTCTCCAACTGTCACTTGTCAAAAATAAAAATTGTCAAAATTTTAAACTTTAACATTAAATATCTGAAAAAGCATTAATCCGATTGAGTTGAAATTTTATATATGGGCTTGGGTTGCCCGTCGGAAGAACTCATTAGTTTTTGTACGACATCTGTCAAACGGAGGTGTCACTATCAAAAAATGACAGATGAAATGCTGCATGCTATTAATTTTAACTTCTCTTTTCTGCTACCAGACAGGGCTAATCTGGACGGTACCTAGATGTTATCGTGGGCTCCGAACTACGGTCCTCAATCACCCTAAAGCCAGGACTATGCCTTTGTCATTCAGGTGATCTACCGACTAGCAAGTGTATAATTGTGCCATCAAACCCTATCAGTTCTGCGCATGACACAAATACCTTTTTGCACTTGCCCAAAGTCTTATCTGAATTTAATTCCACTTGAGATTCATGGGAATCGAACCCACGGCCCGAACAATGACCAAGTATAAAGACCGATGCCTTAACCAACCTAACCACCATGTCCGGACAGATGAAATGTATTACAGAATTCGACTTGCAATATGTCATTTGAAAGCCTTTAAAAATCTCTATTCGAAACAGTCAAAATTTTTTCTCCAACTGTCACCTGTCAAAAAGAACACAATAAAACTTTAACATTTGAAACGTTAACATTAAATATCTAAAAGAGTATTCGTGGATACTCATCGGAAAATTTTTTCCGTTATTCCATTGCATTTTTTCCATTCTTTTCCGCTATTTTCCATATTTTTTACAATTTTCCCATACAATTCCCTATTTTTCTCTAACTTCCCTATTTTTCCCTCTTTTTTTCCTGTTTGTCGCTTTTTGTTTCCTATTTGTACTTATTTTGCTGTATTTTTTCCCTGTTTTTTAATATTTTCCTCTACTTTTCCTTATTTTTTCCTACTTTCTTCATTGTTCTGTTTCCTTATTTTCCACAATTTTTCAAGTTTTTCCTATTTCTTTATATTTTTCCTATTTGTCATTATTTTCTTCTATTGATCCCTATTATTTTCTATTCTTACCTATTTCAATATTTTTCTCTATTTTCACTATTTTTACCTGTTTTTTCTATTTATTCCAATTTTTCCTAATTTTTTCATATTTTTCACTGTTTTTACCAAATTTTCCCATTTTTCCTTGTTTGGCACTATTTTTTCCTAATTTTTTAAATTTTTCCCAAATTTTCGATATTATCCCTATTTTTACCACAAAGTATCGTATTTTCTACTATTTTCACCCTTATTCTCTATTTACCCCTTTTTTTGAATACATTTCTGATATTTTCCTATTTTTCCCAATTTTCTGTATTTTCTGCTATTTTTCCCTATATTCCCCTATTGTTCAATATTTTTCCCAAAGTTTAATATTTGTCACTCTTTTCACGATTGTTCTCTATTTTTTTCCTATTCTCCCCTATTTTCCCCTATTATTCAATATTTCTCCCTAAATTGTCTTATTTTTCCAAATTACCCCTATTTTTAACTATTCTTACCAAATTTCCCTATTTTCTGTTTCGCCGTATTTTTTTCCTAATTTTTGTATTTTTCCAAAATTTTCTCCATTTATCCTTTTTTGCTCTATTTCTTCCCTATTTTCCTCTGTTTTTCAATATTTTCCCCAAATTTTCCTATTTTTCACTATTTCCTCGATTTTCTCTATTTTTCCCGATTTTTTTTGTTCAATATTTCTCACTATTGTTTCCAAGTTTTTCTGTTTTTCAGTATTTCGAGTCCGAAAATGCAAAAAAATCCCGTTCGGACGTCTGGATATCTGTCTTTGTGTCTGGATGTAAACACTGTAATTTTTGAGCAAAAGCTTCGATCGGGTTCTGGTTTTCACTTTATCTAGTTAGTTTTGTCCAAGGAATGAATTTGAGCAGGATCGGACCGGCCTTTCCGGTACCCACCATACAAATTTAAATTTTTAAAAATTATACCAATGCATTTATTTTTTTTGATAAAATTAACCATTTCTGTCGGAATGTCGAAAAAAGCCCTCTAGCGTGAAACAAATTTTTTAGATTCAAGATTGCAGTTACACCCCCTAGCGGCCATTTCAGAAACTTAAAAATATTTTCCAGGTTTTTTTCTTGGCCGTTTTAGTCATAACTTTTTTTGCCGCAACCCTCTACGATGGCTAGGTTCCCAGGTACAGTACCTCGCATTCTTAGTTGGCTACCCTGTACAAAGATGGAAGTGGAAGTATCCCAAACAGCACGAACACCTCCCCAGGACATCCTCGGGATGTCCGTTTTCGGATATTCGTACGTCTCGGGAACGTCAAATTCAGGACTTTGGACGTCCCCTGGACGTCCTCGGGACAGATTTTGTTAATAACCAAGGAGTCCCCAGGACGTTCGATATTGGTCCTAAATTAGAACAAATTTTCCATCCCAGGGCAGATATAGGACATTTCTAGAACCGATTTGGCTCATATGGCGGTTCGATCGTTTAAGTGTCTTGACGAAAGTAAAGATAAAACTCTATTTTTTTATTTTATACAAAGATTTAAAACAAATTATTAAGAACAGCATATTAATGCGAAGTAACGTTAAGATTTAAACTAAAATCGGTGATACTGAAATAACGAAAGTGATGAGAAAAAGTTCCGACCGTCCGTTTTCTCGATATCTCACGATATAAAATTCTTTACGAAAGTAAGGAACAATTTTCTTATTTTTGTACAAAAAAAAAACCATCAAGGAAACCACATTAATATGACATAGGAATCAAATCAATATTTAAACTAAAGTAAGTTTAATTTTGTGATCTTATTTTTTTGTCAAATTTTAAATGGATTCAGGGGAATATATGAGATTAATTTTTTTCTTTAATCAGCGATTTAAATTTATTTAAGAAACGGGTATAAAACAATTTGGTAAGGAAATTTCATAATTAAGACTAGAACTTATTTGTATATCTAAAAAATTAAATAAACTTTAAATGGAGTTGTAACTTGGTGTTATCAAAAATTAAAAAGGATGTTGTTTGAAAAATAATTTAACTATTCATTATGGGTAAACACTGCCCAACGTATTATTAATCACGTTAAATACTGAAGGATATACAGGTCTGGGCTGGTCACACCACAATCCTAAAATTTTTCCCCAGACAATCCTTCCCGGACAATCATTCCTCACGACAATTTACAATAAAAATCCTTCCCCGCGACATTTTTTTTTCGCGACATCCTTCCTAGCGATAATCCTTACCCATACAATCCTACCCCAAACAAGACAATTTATTCAAAATTATTCTTTACTAAAATGATTGCCATAATGTGATAGATACTTGGTTGTCGTATGGAAGGATTGTCGTCAGGAACAATTATGGCTTATATTAGACATTATACATTATAAATACAGAACACTTATATAATTAATTACTCCTTACCTTTTTGGTAGCAAATGGCATACCCACTTATTTTCTTAATTTCTTAAGCTCTTCCTGTGACGGCCTACAAATATTTTTTTCTAATATATCTACTAACTGCATTAGTTTATCCAGTTACTTGTATTTATTATTAATGATTAAAAATATAAAAATGCAAAATCGCTGGAATGCTCAATAATGGACCTAAATCTGACGTCCAGAGAGACATACAAGAATGATGTCAGAGGGAAGTCTAAAATTATAGTCCAGAGGACGTCCTGAAAATGGCTTAGGACCTTCATATTTGAATCGGATCTAAATCGGAGGTCCTCGGGACGGCGTGTGCTGTTTGGGATTCCATAATTTTTTGGAATCGCTCTTCACAAGGATACTAAAACAAAGCTTGCCCTTCAGGAGGACTCTAAAAAGCCAATAAAAAGATCGTAATAACCTAGATATGACTATCCCTTTAGAAGAAAATAAAATAAAAATTAATAAAAAAAACTATCAACACTAAATTTAGTAGAAGTTCAGAAGGAACTAGGATAAATGTCCACTCAATGGAATGACTGAACATAAAATAATGCCAGTGATTGTCTGAATATTGTCTACAGATGTTCTAAACATTATGAAAAATAAAAAGATCCGGCGAGAACACAGAAAGAGTACTAAAGCTTATTTTTTTCGACGAAAAAGGTATCAAAAAAAATAACTCCAAAAATCCTGAGGGCGACACTCATATTACCATACATCCAATAATAGACGGCGACGTAGACCAAGATGTTATAGCTAAGGTCAGCAATCCAGTTTATATATCCGACACATGTGTCGATGTGAGGTAATGGCTGCCAAACAAAACCAATCGCCCAAAAAAACCCTTTAGTGGCACCAATTCTCTACAACAATTGCGAATAATCGAGGAATAATCCTTCCAACACACGAAGATGACATTCAAGTTACACTCGCCTCGATTCACCAATGATGCTTCATAAAAATTTCAAAATCGCCAATCCTTAACCATCACACCCACAACAGGATCTCTTCTTCTCATCCTCGTCAAAAATTCCCGCGTCCTTCCTCAATAGACATCGAGCGAAATCCACGGCCGAAAGACATCCCGACAAATCAATAAAAGTCTATTCAGTCATGTGACTGCTACGGCCAATAAATAAAATCAACTATGCCCACGCCCCTTGACCATGTGTGCCAACTGGGAAAATTTTCTACACCCTGAACCTCTTACCCTGGTACGGTACAGCCACAAAATACTTCCAAATGCTGCTTAACTCACATATACCAATACCACTTGTAACCGACAGATGATAGGCGTCAAGTCAAAATAACCTTCAACACGGACCTTCAAAACAACACAGATTTGTAAACAGACACACATTTTATTATTGAGGAGGGCCTAAAATAAGACAATATACCCAAGGATGGAATTTCTGGTGGAAAATAACTGAGAAAAAGAACACACTTTGACGAAATCAGTTTAGCTGTTATAATATAGATGTGAATGGAATAAAACATAGACCTCACAAATAAAAAGATGGTGTATACAAGAATACCTATTAATAGTCTAAGCAAAGATAATAGTCAATTAACAGTAGCCCATCTTCGTTTTAGAATTACTAGAAGGAACAAATACCAGTTTATGCGAACATATATCTGAGGGTCAATAACATCGCGGACTTAAAATAAATAACAATTAATCGATAATCATCTTTATACACATACAAGGTAAGCGTATTAATCGAAATTCCATATACAAGGGCTATCAAAAAGAAGTTTGACTCAACACAATAACAGGACCGTTACATATGGCTTACAAGATTGGCGTTGTGAAATATTTGCTATACATCGTAACACTCGCTTTTGTGCAATAGAAACATTTGAATCATCTACAGAGTTACCTCACAGACCTACTCCGTATCTAAGTCGAGAGTCAACTTGAGCAAAATATACTCTAACAAGTTAATGAGACTGCAGCACCTCTCGAAAGTTAATAAAAAGATATTTCAGTGAATTAACTTTTTCAACAAGTTTTTGACAGTGATACTTCTCATTAAGGAATTCATCCATATGCATCGCAAGAAAGCGAACACTGGAATTACCCATATCAACACTAAAATCATCCAAAATATTCTGCCTATTATGGAATCTTATGAGGTCTGTTTTATTGGTGTTAAAAACACCTGTATACTATTACAATGTGTCACAATCTTTTCCATAATAGAAGAGCATTCATCTTTTATCGCAGAAGTGTTGTTTGATGAAATGGGGACGTGTGATGCGGTAGCTACAGCAAATTCATTTGTAGTAGATGAAAATCTACTTAAAATTATTCATAAAAATAGGTTTGGTTAACTTTGAAACACTACGATTACTAAGAAATAAATTTTCAAAATTTTCAAGTGACGTCAGCTACATTAATTTGTTTAAAGTAATGTAGATGGCATGACAAGGTATAATTTACAGTTATCTGTCGAGTACTACTAAACCAAATAGCCTTAGCGACTTAGACTATTTAAATAAAAGAAGAAAAAAACAAACGAGATAGGTGGCACATAAACATTAAAATAATAGGTTATGTTATACTGAAAATTGAAAAATAAAACGCTGTGACTAGCAGTACATCGGAAGTACCCGTTTATTATTTTGTTCGCTACATTTTGTTTACAACGTATGGAAATATGTTGCCGCATCTGCTTGATAAGTTTGATAATATTTCTGTCACTTTGTTTTTTTTCGTAATGCGTATAGTACCGGGTGATTCATTTAACCTGAGATATTGTAATATCTCGAAAAATACGCATCGTACAGAAAAATGTGCCAAATCGAGACTTTAATATCTCAGAGTGGGGCAGCCGGTAGTACTAAATTACACATCCTATATGGGCGGGGTGGGCGGCAAATTAGAAATCTTATCTATGAAACCCTATTTTTATCGCAGATTCGGATTCTCCGTCGAAAGCTACTTTTGATTTCACTGAATAAATTATTTCGATTCGCGTATAAAAAGTAGTTTATTATCCAACCACTCCACTCACAGGAGGTGGGGGGAATCGTGATATCATTGAATAGCCCAGCGAAAAATAGCGCCGTCTGTCGCGAAACGAAACAATTTTTCGAGAGACTCCGAATCTGGGATAAAAATACAGAGTTCCTTTTTAAGGTTTCTAATAATAATAATAATTTAGTACTACCGGATGCTCCCCTCTAAGATATTTTTCTGTACGATGTGTATTTTTCGAGATGTTACAAAATTCCAAGTGTAAAACGGCCAGAGTTTAATTCCCAATATGGCCAACTTTTTTTATGTTTTGAAAATTTTTTTAGTTTCTTGAAAACTACATAAAAATGGTGACTGGTAACCAGTATACTAAAGTGTCTTTTTTTTCATTTTTTTTTCAAAGTTCGAGATGTAAAAATTATTTTATTTTCGTTGTACGATATAAACGATTACATACGATGTACTGCTAGTCACGTCGAAAATAAAATCATTACAATTTTCTTCTTTTCTCATGTTTACATCTGGCCTTTATTAATAAGAAATGCAGTTCGTATATACTGCCATCTTTTAACAGCATTATCAATTAATGTAGATATTTTTAATTTATTTTTATTTTAAATATAATATATGTTTAAAAAAATTATAAAATTTTTTTGTAGGCATATTTGATGACGGACTTTCAAGTGCTAATTTACATAGTACGTCCCCATTATCATAGAAAAATCGTCAGCGGATGCAACATATTGACTTTTATCTCCTATTATAGAGTCTATACTGTTGACATATAAAATAAACAATATTGGCCTCAAGGTTGACCCTTGTGGGACTTCCATATATGTATTTAACAGAGTAGAGTTAATCTTTTCTGTTGAGTTGTTGGTTAATTTAATTCGATAAATTATAGTATTCGTGTTGGAAGTATTTATTTTCAATCAAATATATTTGAATTTGCACAATATAAAAATAAAGTGAATCGTACAAATCAAGTGTAGAACTAGAACGGTTGGTACCCATATCAGCTACGATAGATGTCGTGACTATCTATCATTTTTATAGTACATATAAATTCTTGTACAAAGTACCACTGATGATTCTAATAAGGATGAAACATGTATGGTAATGGTCGAAGTGTATAGTTTCAAAAAATTACTCTCTCTGTTTTTGATTATTTTTATTAATATTAATATTATTATTAACCAGAGAATATATTTTTAGATTTTTTTTTGTTATTTGACAAAGCGATTTCTTATAGTATTATCATTAGCTAAAAAGAGTTTTATCTGATAAGTGCATAATAAAAGGAAACAACATTTATATGTATTGTTAGAAATGGGATCGAAATAATCTTAATCCCATTCCTAGTAAATAATTAATAAATTTAATTTTGTTTAATTCTTTGGTGTAGATCCTATTATTTTTTCACAATGTTATCAAGAATAATCAAAAGATATTTTTAAATTGCATTAATATAACCGGCGTCTCCTGCAAAATCCTTAAATATACCGTTATATATTCTTTTATTTAATGTTTTATTTTCGACTTAACGAGTCTCTTAACAATAACACACTCAAATTTAAGATTATAGCAGCCATTCACAATCTAAAAGAGCCATTGTAAATTTCATGTTGTATCGTATAAATGCACGGTGCACAATGCGCACTGCATAATGTTCGGTCATTAAAGTTACATAATGGAGAATACATTTTTATATAGATTTTCTCGTTTATTATAATCCTTACTTTCATGACCTTTGCTATTTTATTATTAGAGTGTTTATTTTATTAGGTATAACGTGGGTAGAAATTCACAAAGATAAATAGGTACAGGGCAATTCATTGATCCCTAAGATCTGGTCATTGCAACATATTTTATTTGTCCCCACTACTCTTGATTTACACATTGTCACTCAATGTAGGTATTCGTTTATTAGCTTCTAAGGGTTTGATTTTTTAACGAGTATCAAAGAGTGCATTTTTGATTGGTTTTTAAATCTGGACCCTCCAGAAAAAGTAATAATAATAATAATAATCTTTATTAATCAATTCAGACATTCAAGAATGTATTGGACAGGTCAGTCATGGGAGAAGAATTAAAAAAAATTACAATAAATACCTACTTCTTAAAACAAGTACGAAACAAAATACAAACAATTAAAATTACAGATATAATAAAAATAGTAAAAATTTTTAAAAATAATAAAAATTTTTAAAAAATAGTAAAAACTGTTAAAAAATTGCAAACATTAGAAACAGTTTAAAATTACAATAATTATAATAAAAATAACATTATTATCATGAACAATTCTTCCGGAAATATTCATCAACAATGTAGTATGCTTTACCTGTTAGGACATGCTTAATAGCCTTTTTGAATTGGATTTTACCTAAGGACTTGAGATAATCAGGTAAATTGTTATATAGTTTTATACCCTGATAAGTGGAAGAAGATTCATATTTCGATGTTTTTTGAATTGGAATACTAAGAATGTTCGTTTCTCTTGTCATATATGTATGATAATCTGATAGCTTACTTAAATTTTGTTCAATATCTTTTAAGTTTGACCGTGAGTTGCATGCAAAAATACAAGGGACCGTCATGATTTTATTATCCAAAAAGACAGGTTTGCATGTATCATGTGGTTTCAAACTGTAGATTAAACGAATGATTCTTTTTTGGAGATAAAAACTCTTTCCAGTTAGATGCGTTACCCCCTAGAACTATGTTATAACTAAAATAGCTGTACACTAGTGAATAAATTTCACTGGAATATTATCCAGAAAATACAAACTAATTCATATTTCTTTTAAAATTAATAATATTAATCTTCCAGTTCATATGAATGTCTATTATTGTATATTTTAATATTTTATAATCTAAAAATAGATTTAAAATCAACACAATATTATTCCGTTTTTCTCTCAGACTTTTTTCTGTCTACTTGCAAATTACAGTTAACAAAAACAAAATTCATAGGCGACTGTTGCTATGCAAGCTTATCTGTCTCTCATATTATACCATTATTATAAGAGACAAAAAATATAGATAGGTTTTTTTCCCGCTAAGATTCTGAATTCAAGGTTATTTACATACCACGTCACATGTCTCTTACCAATAAAAAAGCACTAACCCTACTCTCCGTTAATATTCAGAGCACAATCACTCTCTCGCATCCCAACTGTGAACAGATTCAGTCATGCATTCAATAGAACAAAAAAGTTTCTTCACATAAGTAAAATGGTGCGTAATTAACCGCACCCAAAAACTTTTCTGAGTTTTCATAACAAGAAAAAATATAAATAATTTTTACAGTGAGTGAAGTGATTAAGGACAATTTAAATAGTCGTGTTTCGGTTTCATAATTTAATTTAATGTGCCGCTTTATAATTTTTGCTGTTCATGTTTCGTACTTGGAAAAAATGGAATAAAAATTACTTTCCAATTTCAAATACTGTTTTTATTTTAACATTCATATTGGTTTAACTTCTACCGAAGAAGTTTAGTCCTTCGAGAAATGGTGGAATTTATTTAATCACGTTCGCACTCTAGTATTCTTTTAACAGTTATGAATACTAATATTAATAATAAATCAACTAGAATGTAGTATACATTCATCACTGCTTATAAAGGCATCATATTTTTTATTTTGCTGATACCAAAATATGATTTATTCAGTTTCTTGCAAACTGAATCTATGTGGTTGTTCCACTTCAAATTATTGCCTAGACTACCACCTAGAAATTTTATGCAGCTTTTTGATTTCAGCTGTTTGACCTGATAATACAAAGTTAAATCGCGATTATTTGAGTTAATAAAATATATAAATTCTGTTTTATCAAAATTGATCATTAATTCATTATAGCATTACATCAATTTATGAATGCATCAATCACACTAATACACGTTTGAATTAATTGCTCTAAGCTATGTGCTGAGACCGCTAAGAATGTGTCATACGCAAATAATATTAACATATTTGCATCCATAAATTGGGGTAGGTCACTAATGAATAACAAAAATATTTGAGATATTTGCAAAAAACCAAACTATATTTTTTTTTTGATTTATTGTTTATAACTTTTTTTAAAAATCGTCTATACGCTGTTCCGAATCGAATAACACCTCGTTCATATTTTTCGGAAGCGGAGAAAAAGTTTGACCCAAAAAGCACTTGTTGACCAGACTATACTACATAAACTTGCTTATTAATATATTTTAATATATTAGACAACCTCATCCCTATTGTAATCTGACCTGACATAAAATATCAAAAATCTAGGTATTTTTATAACTATTAAATCTTAAAATGATGATAAACATCGACATACTACTAGAGAAAAAAACATCAATTAGCAGAAAATTTCTTTATCTATTAAAAAAATTCAATTTGTTCTACTGTTATATATGTATTTAGAGAAACAATTGGACAAAACGTTAATTAAGCATTTTATTTAATATCTCTTTAATTTTATACCCTATGTAATGTATAATTATCGCTTGTGTTATTTCCCATTATATTTACAATTCATTTACAATTCCAGAGGGAAAATTATACATATTTTGTTACAATTTTGGATTACGTTATTAAATTGAATAATGTACTAAAGGCTATTTTGTTTTCCATAACAAAACACCATTATGTATAAATGAATATTTAAATTTTTGATAAAGTGTCTAATAAAAGTAATTTTTCATTATCATTAATTTTTTTATGTTAAAATAAATAAAAAAAATTGCAAAAGTAATAACTGACAAGCTGAATCCGGTATTTTTTTATTATAATGACTTTTAAAACATTCTAATGAATTTCATCATTCATTATAATTCTGTTAACACATTTAACAGGATTTTTGCAATTGTTTTTTTTAATTAGAGGAAAACGTTGATAAATGAATTGGTACTGGTTTTTGTCATTATTAGAACGAGACGGCAATCAATTAAAGTTCACTTATTGTTGGAGCAAAACATATTGTCAGATGTAACTTTTGATCTCTTACAGTGGTTTGCACCAATCAGAAATTAACTTATAATTAACTAATCTCTAGTTAATTTTAACTGATAATTAAATCTGAAATGCTTTGCACCGAAGAGCATAATCTGTTGGTTACATAATTAAAGATTAGCATTTTAATATATATGTTGGTAGTCGTGAAATTTAGTGTCTTTGTGAAAATTTCGTTACATGCAGTGTTTTTGCTGCTTTTTTCTGCCTGTCAGATATTTTATGAATTTGTTTGGCTCATTTTCTGTTGATACTGTGGATAGCTTTTGATATGGTCTTTTATAATTTGCGTGCTGTTGCTAAGTTTTATTCCTTCAAAATGAGTATTCATAAACCATTCCCATCAGTAAAGCGTCAAAGATCCCTAAATTTTACTAACGAGGAAAAAAATACAAGCATGTTAATAAAAATAAGGAAAATGGTGGAGTAAACTGGAAAATAAAAGATGTAGAACGAGAATTTAATTCTTCATCGTCCACATTAAGATCAGTGGATGTTCTCAAAAGGTTCTACAATAATCAAAAAAAAGAAACAAGAAAAAAGGCCGCCTACACAGAGCAGACATAAATAAAACTGGTGGCGGAAAACCAATGGCTGTAATGTAATTATCCATTTGATTAAAATAATTGGCCCTTTCATAAATTTGCCTAGGAACGCCATGTTCTATCAATTCCAATATATCTAGTTCTAACTCATCGTCATCTATTTCCATATCGTTAATATAATTTATCATTTCTATTGCTGCGGCGCATTCATTTTATTAATTAACTTTTGAAGTTGACAACTTTAATAAATAGGTTAGGAAATCACTAATCCTCACTTCTTCAAAGGATTAACTTTAATTATTAGTTATCACTTTAATTAATACTTAATATTTCCATGCAAAGTTAATTTGTGAATGACTGGTAATTAACTTTAACTACCACTTTAATCACACCGGTGCAAACCACTGTTAGTAATTGTAAAACAAGCCAAATGTTTGGTCAAGAAACATTCGTTAATCTCAATGTACCAAATTAATGTTATCAACGGCCGGTATTACCAACCACATAAATCTAGTTTTAAAATATAAAGTCCGCTTATTCCTCTTTCAAAGTGGTTTAAATGGAGATTTAATATACGCGCATGCGCAACGATCAGACTTTATTGTTAGTTCATCAGTTGTCAAATATTTTGAAGTTAAAGTTTAAGGTTAAAAAAATTAATGGATTTTACTTCATCAGATAGTTCTTCTAATGAAGAACTAGTAGAATTATTAAGAATGATTCGAGCACCAAAAGTGTTTAAAGAACGAAAAAACATTTTTTTTAGTTGGAATTAGACTCAATTCCACAACAGGTTCCGATTAAACAAAACTATTGTTACAATATTGCTAACAAAAATAGGTACATAGTTTTACTATTTTTAGCAACGTATTCAAGTCTTGTTGACTAAAATTTTGACCAGGCAAGCGTTTTTGTCCATATTTGTAATTAAATAATATTATTTAATAATAACAATAACAACTTCACTGCAGGTTATGTTTTTTCTTGATATAACCAAGCATTCGTAGTACAAACACTACCAATCTAGGGGTTTTAGTAACTTAGTATTAATTTTGCTCAAAACTTTTTAAATATGTATTAAAGGTCGATTGTGATCTAATGCGCCCTGATAATACACTTTAATTTTTAAACACGGTTTAAATTTAAATATGGTTTAACTAAATTCGGTTTAAATCCGCGTTGATAATACCGGCCGCAAGACTTTTTATTTTATTTTACTAAATATTGGACCGACTCTTAGCGAATGGAACTTAATTTTAAAATTTAATTATTTTTAGGTTGATACTAAAGCGCCAAGAAGATCAAATAGTATATTATGCAACGATAATGTAATGATAGCCATTAATACACGAGCATGTTGTAGGATACGAAACGAGCTGCAAGCTAGTTTCGTATATAACATGAGAGTGTATTCATGGCCTATACATGAGAGTTGCATACGCTATTTTTTCTACTCCAATTAATAAACGAAATACTTATTTATTTTAAGACTTTCATATGTTAATTATCTTAAATAAAAAGGAACTTTTTTATAACAATGAAAAGAAATACTTTTTACTTACTTAATCCATACTGCCCATCTACCATTACAGGTGTATGGCTAAACACTTGTTTTCACAACATATATTAATTAGTAATCTTTTTAGAATATATTAATAAGTTAACCTTTTTTCTTATCGATTTTAAACAATTTAAAATATTTTGACAGCTGTCAAAATAATTGCCAACTTCGCTAAAAAATAACTCGATTCTATTCGCTGAAAAATTTGTATCATCAAAATAACCGCCTACTTTGCTAAAAGTAATTCAATTCTATTGGTTGAAAGAGCTGTATCTTAATGGAAACCAGTTTCATAATTAATCCCATTATGAAACTTCTATTAGTCTTTTAATTAGAGTATTATAAAATAAGAGTAGAAAAAAATATTTTAGTTTTGTCTTCTATATCAGTTGTCCATTGATTTGCCATAAATCTTCTAATCCCACAAATTATCCACAACTACAAATTACCCAATGATGTGCAAAATGGAAAATGGAAATGCCCCATAAATCGGTATCACTGTTGGTTACCTTTTTTACTACTTACCAAGACCCATATAAAGATTTATAATGAAATTCACACAATCACCATGTAAAGTATAGACTGTAATGTAAAAATTTCCTGTCGGTAGGGTCCACAGGGGGAGGTAGATTTCTGTTGTCTAAATTTGAGACTTTCATGATTCCCCACCCCCCGATATGGTTAGATCGAAACAGGTTTTAAA
Organism: Neocrepidodera transversa; assembly: GCA_963243735.1. Classification (NCBI taxonomy): domain Eukaryota; kingdom Metazoa; phylum Arthropoda; class Insecta; order Coleoptera; family Chrysomelidae; genus Neocrepidodera; species Neocrepidodera transversa. Next base: position 27,027,934 of record OY725340.1, on the reverse strand, counting down.
CGAATAAATTTTATAATAATAAGGACATGAAAAAAGTCTAATAGCATGTTTCAATATTTTCAAAAATAGCGGATATATAATTTTTTTTTGAAATTTCAACCCCTACCAGTTCCATCTTCTTAGGACGGATGGAAAAAAGTTTCAAACAAATTATTTTTATAATAATTAGAACATAAAAAAAGTCTTATCACCTGTTTCAATATTTTTGAAAATAGCGGAGATATAATTTTTTTTAAATTTCAACCCCCTCCAGTTCCATCTTTTTAGGTCGGATGGAAAAAAGTTTCAGACTAATTAATTTTATAATAATTAGAACATAAAAAAAGTCTCACGAAGTGTTTCAATATTTTTGAAAATGGCGGAGATATAAATTTTTTTGAAATATCAATCCCTCCAGTTCTACCTTCGTGGGTTGGATAAAAAAAGTTTTAGAAAAATTAATTTTATATTCATCAGAGCATACAAAAATTCCAATGACCTTTTTTAATATTTTCAAAAATGGCGTAGATTTGATTTTTTTGACATTTCAACTCCCTCCAATTCTCACCCCTTTAGAGGTAGAATGAAAATTTTTAACACGCAATGAATTAAAAAAATTTTGTACTACATTTGGTGTCAATTGGACAAAAATTGCGACCCGTATCGTGCCGGAATTGACGAGTCTGCACATACATACATACATATACAGGGTGATTCATTGGTAAAGTTAAATACGTTAACTGTGAATAGGGGTCACCTAGATGACTCTAAAAAACCTGCATATTATGGCTCTTACGCCCTTTGTATCCGAGATACAGGGCGTTTTATGAATTTTGACCATTTCTTTTCTTACTCATAACTTACGAACCACCCTGTAGATTTTTTTATATTAGGGCGTTTTATGAATTTTGACCATTTCTTTTCTTACTCATAACTTACGAACCACCCTGTAGATTTTTTTATATTTAGTATACATGTTACTCATATCCCGTGGGATATAACGATGTATCAAAAATATTGATAATCCAGGTCCGACTTTACGAAAAATTCACGATTCTTACATCCTCCAAACAACACCCTGTATAGTTGATTTTTTTAATTTAATCGCCATATTTGAAAATATCGCAAAAAACTGAATTTAAACGTGTGATTGTATTTTTTGGATAGACGACTTTACTATGAAAATTTTAATTTCATAATTAGTTTTTTTAGGATTTTGCAGTAAAGAAATGAAATTCATTGTGTTTTTTATTCTTAACAAGGGAATCACCCTGTATAATAATTTTTCATTTAATATATGGGTTCTTGCTTTTTAGTATGATATATCGATGCAGTAATAAATGATAATGCAGGTCCGGCTTTGCGAAAGATATACTTATTTGCCAATCCTTCGTACAACACCTTGTAGATAATTTTTTTTGTGTTAATTTACATAGGAACTTAAAAAAAATATCTACAGGGTGTTGTACGAAGAATTGGCAAATAAGTATATCTTTCGTGAAGCCGGACATTTATTATCATTTTTTACTCCATCGATATATCCCACTAAAAACCAAGAACCCGTATATGAAATAAAAATTATTATACAGGGTGGTTATGTAGTTATAAATAAAATACGCAATACATTTCATTTCTTCACTGCAAAATCCTAAAAAAACTTGAAATTAAAATTTTCATAGTAAAGTCGTCTGCCAAGAAATTCAAACACACGATTAAATTCAGTTTTTTGCGCTCTTTTCAAATATGGCGATTAAATTAAAAAAATCAACTATACAGGGCGTTATTTGGAGAATTGTGAATTTTTCGTAAAGTCGGACCTGGATTATCAATAATTTTGATACGTCGTTATATCACACGGGATGTGAGGAATATGTATAACAAATATAAATAATCTACAAGGTGGTTCGTAAGTTATGAGTAAGAAAAGAAATGGTCAAAATTCATAAAATTCTCGTATACAAAGGGCGTGAGACCCATAAAATGGGGGTTTTTTAGAGCCATCTAGGTGACCTCTCTCCACAGTTAACGTATTTATCTTTACCAATGAATCACCCTGTATATATATGTACATGCCGATACTTTTTTTTCTAATTCCTATTCTCCAGGTCATAAACGACATAGTGCCCCTATGCCCGGGTCTTGGTCCCGTCATTGAATCGATTACAATAGATAGATTCTATATATGGAAATCTACCTAAAAGGAAAATGACAGTATAGAAGTTCTAGGGGAAAAAACAAAATTGCGATTTCCTCAAAATTATTGTTGTTCGAATTTCAAATAAATATGTCAAATTTCTTACTATATTTCATAATAAATAACTCCCCAGTGAGAGGTTTTAGTGTTTCCCTAAGGATTAATCGATTAATTCTGTCAAGATATTCATATCTTATAAAACGATGTCGTGAAAAAACAACCGTTTTCAGCTTTATAAATCCGCGATAATCCAAAACTTGTAGATTAGTAACGTGTTAAGTAGTAAATAAGTAGGATTTAAGCGCAATCGTTTAGCATTTTAAATTTCTTATATTTATAGCACAACGTTTCTTGATAAATATATAAATGATATTTCACAAGAAAATCGTAAAAATAAGTTACACACCTGAAGAATAGACAGAGACTATTGGATAATAAACAAATAAGCCCAGCAAGTTAACAGTGTCGTTGCGATTTCAAACGGTTGTAGTTGACGATGGTCACTGAAAATAGTAGGTGAGCAAGCTAAAGTGGCCAGCTATCCATTGCTAAAAACAGAGTCCTAAATTTCATAACCGTTACGAGTTGAAGCCGAATAAACAGATAGACGGACAGACAAACATTGTATGTTCAATAGGTACCTTTATTTCACTTCCCTAATTAATAATTTAAAGAAGTCATAAAAAAAGATAAATAAATACGGAGCACTCTGAAATTCATCAAGATCAGATAGAAAATCATCTAAAAAAATCGGAAGGATAAAACTTTTCAACATTTTTTAATAAAGGATGTAGCTATCGAAAAATAGGGCAGTTCTTGTCTCTCTTACTATCTATGAAAAAAAATTATACAAATTTAAGTTATTTATAATCTTTTTTGACATGTTTTTGAATATTTTAGGATCAAAATAAAATATTTGGGAAAAATCAACCTCACAATATCCCTTTATGTAGAAAAGAATTCCTAGAATTTCATAGTACTAAAAGCTACATAAAAAGCGACAAAAACCCACCTAATAAAAAATTATAAACTGTCCGCATATCTTTAAAAAATATAAACAATAGGCGAGATCCCTAATTTATGGAAAAAATACCACAACCTTTAGAACGATGAGAAAAGTGTTCAAATTAAAAAAAATTGAACTACTCTTTCCAAAATAAATTCCCAAATTAACATCCCTATAAGAAGACTGAGTTATTCATAATATTTATTTACAATATGAGGAGGTCGAAAAAATAATGACATAGAAATCGGTATACATAAATATTACTTAAGAATAACTAAATCGAGAACAGCCATCAAATAGGAAGTCTTCATTACAATAAATTCATACTGACATAAGTTCTGTTTTATTCATAGAATGAAACTGAATTTAATTTCTTCAGAAGTTACGAAAAATAAAGAAATCAAATTACTTCTGAATGTCTCACTAAATTTACGCGTTAGGGATTTCGCCTATTGTCATCAAGTACAATAAATCAGATTATGTCCTCTAGAAAGCCACTACCAAACTCTAATAGATAACAGAGAGATGGTAGGTAGGTAGGTAGGTTCAATGTGAGTGGAGCGTTTGCTCGCCCCTCCACTGCGGCTAGCAGAGGCTTATTGTGGCTCACCCCTATGGGCTATAATTCACCATACAATCCACACCTTCTCACGAAGTCTATGGTTGATTTAGGTGAAACTTCCTTGATGTCTCTAATCTTCAGCCGTACAAAACCAAATGTACGAAGCCTATTCATTTTGAGGGCAGGGCAGGAGCATAAAATATGCTCCGCTGTTTCGTCTTCCATACTGCAGAAACGACAGTCCGATGTTTGACTCAGACCTAGCTTCTTCAGATGGTACCGCAGATGACAGTGCCCTGTAAGCAGTCCAATTAGGATGCGTATAGATCACTTCTACTCTATTCTAGGATCTGCGATAGGGTGCTACCTGAGGGTTTGACTATAAACGCCTTAGAGTGAGATAGCCCAGGAACATATTTCTATTGCTGGAGAGTTTTTCTCTTGGCCCATTTACAGATAGTGTCTTTGGCACTGCTTTTGGCTACGCCAAAGAATAATTCCGTTCCAATGAACTCGGATTCTGCACCTCTTCTCGGAAGAGTGTCGGCTTTCTCATTGCCCTCTAAACCTTCAAGCCCAGGTACCCAGCGTACGGTTACTCTGTTACTGGTAGCAATGCGATCCAAGGATTCCACGCCGCCAACTTTGAGTCCGGCCGGTTGGAGCTCAGTGCTTTTAAAGCTGCCTGGCTGTCCGATAAAATATGAATACTTTTGTGAACAAGATGATGGTTTTCCAACTTTCTTGCACACAATTCTATAGCAAAAACATCCGCCTGAAAGATGGTAGCATAATTGCCGAGGCTTACTGTGAGAGAGATGGTAATCCATGTTTTAATTTTTTCCTCACTCATTTTTCTTTATATTGTCTTGACTCAACCAAATCCCATCTTTAATTTGTAATATTTCTGGAGTATTTGTTTGTCAAGAACTGTACTTTCTTTTATTTTTTCTTTACCGTATTTCTTTATCTGGTTAGATGTAAGATATGGTTTTAAAACTTCTGAAACTAGAGAAAGGACCAAATTAACTTAACTGGGTTACTTGTATCTTCAGGTAGTTAAGATAAAGCAGTAATTAACTAAAAGTGTTTAAATATCGTGGGAAATCAGAAAAAGAGGGAGTGTAGAAGTTTTTGATACGTTCAATAGGTTTATTGGGTTTAGGAGTGGTTATTAAGGAGCATGTAGTTATGTTTTTTATACCTTGATTTATCTTGTATCATTAGGAGTCGTTGCAGGTAAAATCCTATTATTATTGTGTTTATCTCAGAGTATATATTACCAGCAGGATTATTGCAGTCTGTTACATAAATTCATTAGTGAAAATGTCCCAATCGAATAGTAAAATATCAGTAACACGATTTTTTCTCTCAATATTTTGATAATATTGCTCTAGAAAAAGCTTTACCATAAAAGATCGAAGATTCATCACATGCAGCATTTTAATAAGCTTCTAAGGACCTAAATAATGCCCTATTGTTGTCAAATATCATTAAGCAAGAAACATTGAGAGAACTTTTGGAAAAACTAAAGAAATTTAACAAAAATTGAAGCAATCATTCATCAACTGCATTGCATGTTCCTAATGGTCCATTGTTAATTTATCTTGGTTACCAATTTAAAGAAATATCATAAATGAAGGAATATGTTTCTCGATTGACTCTATCACAGTAAATAAGCAACTTTCCATATTCTCCAGAAAATCCTTTAAAAAATTTGTTTTTTACCTTTTCAATAAACACCATTTTTAAGATTATGCATAGTGGCAATTCGTGCACATTTGAAAGGACGAAGTAAATTGCTCAGTTTATCAAATTCTTGCCTTAGGAGTCCAAATTAAAGCGGTTCAGCAAGATGTTTATTACACTAAAAGTATTTTCTGGAACTAAGTTCTGAACTAAGAATCCTGTATTTATAGTTTTTTTTTAGAATGATTCTGATCTGTTTCAAGTAATTTTACTATTTTATACTAAAAGTTTGAACTGACAAAAACCGTTCTAATCACACATGCGCATTGCAAGCCATTTTATAAAAGAAGGATAATAAACATATATGTAATACTCCTATATCGCCAGCTTGAGAGAGAAGTATGTCGCCGATAGTAGAGTGTAGGTGATCGTTTCTCTCTCACGCAGCCTCGGATAGTCATAGGCCTCACAACTGTACGGAAATTTTTTTGTTATTTTTATATATTCACTAGTAATCTCCCTAGAACTTGAATTATTACCGGAAATTTTTTTCGAGTACACGATTTTCTTAAAAAATCGTGTACGACGAAAAGTTTCCGGTTATTAATTCATTAATTATTTATTTGACATTAAGATTAGAAGGAAAGACTAGTTTTGGTCTAGTTAGTCATGAGTGTTTGTTGGTATGTTAAAAGTTAAGTAGTAATTGTTTAATTTTGAATTGCACAAAAAGTAAACAAAAAGTCTTATATGAATCAAGCCCATTACATGTGTCATTATTTTGACATAAAAATTTCCACTTATTAATTTCGTCCAGGGTACCCTGGAGGATGAAATTTTCCGGAAATTTTTTGGGTTACCATGGTAACCAAACAAAAAAATAGACTCTGATTGGCTTAAAAATGGCGGTGTAAAATTTTCGGCAAAAGATATATTGTAATAAAAACGTATAAATAAACAATGTTGTGATATATGCATTTATCATTTGTAGAATAATTTTCAAAAATAAAAATCGCCTGCATTTGCTTAACTTTCCTTTTCTCTGCGTTCCTTTTTCCCCACGAGACACAACGTAAATGCAATTTATGTATATGCGCATGCGCGTTGACAATCGATTCCGATCTTGCATCTCTATCTGTCAGTACGCTTTGTTTCTACAGGCTGAGATATAGGACGTTGGCGATATAGGAGTATTACATATATCATAATAAACAAGGTTACGTTTATATTGTGTATTTATTTTGTTTATGTGAGATTATATACAATTATATACTATAGAATTTTTGGAATTTCGACTCTTCTTCAAATGAAGAAGAGGTGAGAGACCTTTAAAAAAACGAAACCAAAAAATACAAAGAATTTATGGAACATTTTAGGTAATAATTTTTATATACATAAGTATGTAACAGCATTTATTAAATAATTTATTTGTAGGATTTCAAGATTCCCTATGATTATTTTGGTAACTTAATCTCAGCAATCAGATTATTTTCTAAATTTGATAAAGGACATGAGAGAATATCACCAGAAAAAAACAATACTAATATTTCTATTTAGGACATCAGTCATAATCTTTTGAGATGTGGGTGATAGGTTTAACGTTACTATCAGCACATTGCATGAAATATGCATTCATACAATACTTAACTAGTTTGACTTACTACTTTCCAAACCGGAAAACTCTGCAGTATTAAAAGTACCACAAACAAATTTGACAAATTCTGAATGACAATTGACATTTACAGTTAATTATTGAGCTGTTCGTGTTAATTTCTTGATTAACTGTTCTGAAGAATTCTAAATTTGTGTCAGTGAGCAACTAATTCTGCGCAATTTTAGAACGGCTCTATTTTAAAGAACACGAACAAACCTATTATAAACTACAACTGTTGCCAAGTCAAAAATATATCCTATGACAACAAGATATTCAAATTTGGTGTACCATTTCTCCAAATGTATCAGTCTCGTCTGTTTTTAGAAAATTTGCAGATTACATCTTGCACAGATCGTTATTCACAACTTCATATCTAAAAACTGGACAAAGTGAATTATTTACGTCGACGCCAACGCCTTTATCCAGACGGTAATATTGTTAAGCGATCAAAAAGCTTGAATAAATTTTTAAAAACTTTACAGACAACGAATGCATTCGCTCGGGAGTGGCTTTCGTTACATTAAAAACAAATTTTCCACTATCTAATTTATAATGGCGTGATATATATGAAGTCGGCGGAAATTCAATTTCCGTTAACGGAAACAACTTAATTTGCATTAGGTTATATATCATTTTAATTCAACCGCATTAGCATAAAATTTTCAATTTTGATAGCGTAGTTAATGCAAGCAAGGTATAACCGTAGTTGCATTTTTTTATATTTATTTTTTGTTAAAATTTACATTTTAATATTAATTTTACAATTAAAAAAATACTAAATCACATCGTGATATTCAGTTTCTCATTTTTAATAATGTCTCACATAAACGTAATAATTTTTTTATTTTTTATTAAAATTCATAGAAATACTCTTTCATATAAATATATCAGTATACTGGTCCATTAGATCATAAGGGCCTAGATGTAGCATATAGATTAGTTTTTTTGGTAATGAAGAGGGAATAAGGTGCTATTTTTAATTGATTTATATAAATACGCGAATAACATTTGACAGAATTTACAGTATAAATGGGTAGCAGGATATACTAATTGTTTATTGCTAAAGAAATATTATATTGAATAAATAGGCAGATTAATAGAAACTGTATATTATCGTGGAAAGCGCTATTTTTTCAGAAAGTAAACTTCGAACAAAAAAAAATTATCAAAACTATACCTACTAAACAATTATAATTTAACAAAAAAAACTCGGCGTTAACGATTTTTGATTGGTTAAATAAAAGTGGTTTGTTGATTTTGAGAGGCTGCATTTGAGTAAAATTTGATAGACGAATAATTTTGGATATAATTTTTGTCGCGGCATACAATAGGGAAAGAGAAAATACTTGAAATTGTAGTATAAGATATTACGTAATTGGTGGAACGATTTTTCTGGAAATTATACAATGACGTAGTAATATACAACATATACGGATGCTTTAATTCTTATTCTTTTTTATTGCAATTATTGAAAATATGATTTGAATACAAATTCAATAACATTATTATGAATTGAATAAGAACTATGGATAAATATTGAGAGAAAATCCATTTTTATTAAAAGTAAGTACAGAAAATTATTACTAGAAAATATTTATATTTGTATGATTTTGAGACAATATAATATATAATAGGAATTATATTGAACCCCAATTCTATTTATTCCTGACACCAATTTCTCAATCGAGATTTTTAATAAAGTCTTTTTGAAAGAAGGTCAAGAAATTTAGAAAGAAACCCTTTTGTCATTTCAGTATATTGTTTTTCTTCACACTCGTTGACTTTGACGACAGCCCTTCTATCAGCAATCGCCACTGGATAAATCTTCTCCTTTCCACTGAATTGAGTATTTCTTTACGTGCGAGGAATCGTCGTCCGATAACATGTCTGCCAATAGTTTAGTTCACTACACCAAAAGACTTTTTTTGACACAAACGAATTTGGTTACTCAAGATTTATGCAATTCATATATGCGATATTCGAAAGGTTTAAAATTATACATTACTTAATTGTCAGAGAATTTTTAATATCATCATATTTAAGTTGCTAGTAACATTTTTTTTTAATATATTGAAAGTGAAAATATATTTAACATTACTTTCTTGATTACATAATTGAATTTAATTCATATTGAAACGATTTTTCTGATTCAATATTGAAATTCAAAAATTGGGAAAGTTATTTGTAATATTAATGTAATAAACCAACAATTTATATTGAAAAAGAGAATAAAAATAAATAATCAAGGCAAAATCAAACCAAAGCGTGGTTCAACGATAGTAATTAATTATCATAATTAATTTATTATCAATGTTGAACGCACCCTGTACAATATTTTAAATCTATAGCACAGAAGATAAACTAATACAGAAGCGAAGGTCCCTGATGTAACGGTTGTCAAAATTTGAGTGCCAGTTGAAGTATCTGCCGCTTAATACACTGGGAAAACTTATCAAAATTTGTAAATTCGTCTATCTAGACATACGAATTTTTTAATAACACTGAACAAACAAACGGAGAAAAAATTATATGTTTCACATGGCAGAAAAGTAACAGATTTACTGCCTTGGCTAGTTTCATTGCTTCGGCTTCGCCAAAAAAAAATGCACAGTCTCAGAATTAATAACATTTACATCTTACGTATTGTTTTATTAAAATTTTAATTATTAAATAAATTCTTAACATAATTTTTATTTTTTACCATTTTATATTGTCTCTTGATGATTTTTTTAGTATACTTACACAGGAATTTTATATTACTAAGAATAACTATTTTAGTGCAGTTTGCAGTCATGAATATTTATTTCGATATTCCAATATTTGGTATTAATTAAACGTGACAACGCTGTCGGTTATTATCACAAAATATATTATTTTTTCTGCTAAAATTAAACTGGTCAATGTGATGTAACTCGGATGGTCGAGGGATGCAACTCGGATGGTAAAAAATCTACCTGCTTCACTTGGGATGCAAGTCGGACGCTCCGGTAGTACTATTTATTTATTATATGAATTAAATAATAAATTTATTTAAAAAAATCTTGTATCTCTTTTTGTGTACCGTAGATAAAAAATTAAAAATTTCATTATAATATTTTTTGTTTAATATATTTAATTCCTACAAAATTAAATTGAGTTCTTGTGGTATTGTTAATTTATGGTATATGAAATGCAATTTTGATAAAAGAAAATCATTTCTCATTTTTTCTGAACCATAGATAAAAAAATAAAAAATAACTTTACATATAAAATACTGGCCAAACTTTTCAGATACATGTAGGGGAATATTATACATGATATGAAGCGGAAATAGATCTAAAAATTTGAATTGGAAAAAAGTTTTCCCATGTTTAATTTGTATGGCGGGTACCGGAAGAGCCGGTCCGATCCTGCTCAAATTCAATAGGGTTCTTCCTTGGACAAAACTAACTCGGTAAAGTGAAAACCGGAACTCCATCGATGTTTTCGCTCTAAACCTACAGTGTTTACATATAGACGGACAGACAACCAGACGTCCGGGGAATACCCGATAGGAAATAAATTTCTTACGTTATTTTTTCACTTTTTAAAATTTTAAAATAAGAAAACAAAAATCTGAAAACTTTAAAAAATATAAAAAAATGGAAAAAACAAATCGAATGAAATGGAAGTACTCAAAAAAATCGAAAAATATATAAATGAAATGGACAAAAAAAACAAAAGAAATCGAAAAAATCGAAAAAAATCAACAAAATTCGAAAGAAATAGAAAGAAATCAAAAAGAAATCGAAAAACAAATATAAAAAAATAAAAGAAATCGGAAAAAAAAACAAAAAAAATCGAAAAAACAACCGACAAAAATCGAAAAAGGTCAACAAAAGTCGAAAGAGATCGAAAAAATCAATAGAAATAAAAAATAATAAAAGAAATTCCAACGAAATCGGCAAAAATCAAAAGATATCTTCAAAAATGAAAGAGATCTAAAAAAATCGAACGAGATCGAAATAAATCGACAAAAATCGAAAAAATAAGAAAAAGTTGGAAAAAACTCAAGGTATTTAAAGAAATCAAGAAACAATAGAAAACATTCAAAAACAACAGAAATGAAAAAAAAAATGCGAAAAAACAGAAAAATCAAAAAATATCGGAGGATAGGAAACAATTAGAAAAGAAAAGAAAGAAACAGAAAAAAATAGAATAAGAAAAAAAAAATCAAAAAAATTAGAAAATATTGAAAAAATCAGAATAAGACAAGAAAAAAAATCAAAAAATTTAGTGAAAACCGAGAAAAAATTAGAAGTATCGAAAAAATAGGAAAATATCGGAAATAATCGAAAAAGAAATATAAAATATTGGAAACAAATGAATAATAAAATTGTAAAATATGGAAAAACTAACAAAAAATCACAAGAATCTCAAAAAACCGGAAAAAGTTGAAAAAAAGCGTTAAGAACAACCAAAAACGGGAACAATTGTGATAAAACAAAAAAATAAAAAATAAATGAAAAACATTAAAAGAATTGAAATAAATCGCAACAAAATGACAAAAAAATCATAAGAAAATAGGAAAACTTCAAAGAATAAGAAAAAATGAAAAAAAAAATTTAAATCAAAAAAAGAATAGAAACAAAGTATTTGTAAAAAAAGAAAGAGAAAAAAAGACAAAACCATGACAAAAAAAAGAAAAAAAAGAAAACGTCGAAAAAAACAGAGAAAAACAAAAAATCAGAAAAATGAGAAAAAAAAACAGAAAAAGTCAGTTTTTATAAAATAATTAAAAAATTATAAAACATTAAAAAACGAAAAAAAAAAGAAATAAAAAAACAGACCAACGATAAAAGATTTAAAAAAATCGAAAAAAAAACAGGAAAAACCAGAAAAAAAAACAAAACATCAAAATAATGAGAAAACAGTACAAATCAAATAATGTGTCAATAATTTCTGTAACATCCCCATCCATTTCGTAAACTCCGTTTGACATTTTGTTCTAAAAATTTGAATTGGAAAAATGTTTTCCCATGCAAACCACTTTAATTTGTATAATGGGTACCGGAAGAGGCTGTCCGATCCTGCTCAAATTTAATAGGGTTCCTCCTTGTACAAAACTGACAGGTAAAATAAAAAAAGGAACTCGATGGGAGCTTTCGTTCAAAATTTACAGTGTTTACATCCAGATAGACAGACAGACAGACATCCAGACGTCCGGACAGGATTTTTTTTGCATTTTCAGACAAGCGAACTCAGAATCGTCGAGAAAAGTGATAAAAAGTGGGGTAAGAAATTTTTTTGGTGATAGTCAGGTCATCATTATAACCGTCGAAGTGTTGCCAAACTGCGATACAAATACTAAAGAAGGTACGATATCACATCTTTACCCATAAATAAAACTTCTTATTTTCCGTGTTGAAATGCTTAATTTTAAGACCCTGAAACTGGGCTTTCAACCATTACAAACTCAGTCATTTTATTCTTAGTTACGACTAACCAAAGATCATTAAAAAACCTAACATCAGTCTTTGACTGGTTGACTGGCTGCAAACACGTGAAGCTATAAACAGTTCAGCTTGAACCAGGAGCATCGTGTTGATGTGGAGAAAACTAGATCGGGACTTCAGATTTTAACAGGGTCCTTAAATTTCAAGCATAAGTGACGTTAAATATGAAATAAAAATTTTGGTACATGTATATTCATCCAAAGTAATTAATAATTCTTAATGATCCAGGATTTTATAAAATTAATATAATTACCAGTATTTTAAAGATGTAAAACTGAATTTGGACAATGAATCTTAATAATTTATGTTTATATTTGGAGGACTTTTGTGACCCTTTAACTATCTATCTAATTATTCCGATTAGAATTTAAAAAAATAAAATTTCTCATAAATTTCTTGCTAACATATTTCCCTTTTTTTTCAGCAGGAACACGCGAGGGCAGCAGCTCCCCGAAATATCCCGTAATCGTCTTCGTCCATGGGGAAAGCTACGAGTGGAATTCGGGCAACCCGTACGACGGCAGCGTCCTGGCCAGCTACGGGGGCGTGGTCGTAGTCACCGTTAATTACCGCCTCGGGATTCTGGGTAAGTCATTTACAAGGGGGTATAAATTAACGGGGGGTGGTCGAATAATTGATGAGGGAGAGGAGAGATTGTCGTCTAGTAAGGATGGATCTAAGAGGACGAAGCTTGTTTAAATCCGAATTAATAATGGGATATTTAGGTGTGTTATAAGGGAAGTGTGCTTAGATTAATTTCTAGAAGGATTAAGGGGTAGATAAGTGAAAAGGTTTTTGTTTTCAGTGATTTAATTAGTTTCAGTTCTTATTACTATAAGTTAACATTATGCCAGCTTATTTAATGTTTTATAAAATTTAATATAAGATATAAAAAAAAAATTATATCGAAGATAAAATTTATGACCTACGTTTTAGTTCCCCTTATAATATACATTTTAATTAAGTATAAAATTAACAGTGCTTAAATTATAAATTAATTTGAGCGGAAATCCAATATCCAATTAATTAATCTCTCGTAAATTAAAATTCGCATACCAATAATTTTCTTCGTTTCAATTCGGACATTCCAAAAAAATCTGAATAGCAATTTAGCCGAAACGATGAAAATTGTTTTTAAAAATGCGTAATAAACACCAAACATTAAAACCCCATTAATCACATTTCCGTAAAGCATTTAACGACTTCCTAAAACTTTTACTATTAAAAATTGTAAAAGTAGCACTAATAAAATGAGCGAAATTTAAAAGTTTTCGAATTTTTTACATTGCGAAAATTATATTAGAAATTTAAACACCGTTTTACCTAATTGTTTTTATCCAAGAACAATTTAAAGTCTGAAAGCGTCCTAATTGAATTTCTGCGACTTCTTTTATTTCTTGTTTTTTAAGTAAATTCAGCTGTGTTTTACATTTATGCTTAAAAGTCGTTTATCCCAAACTTCCCGTTACGGATTTTGTAATAATTGAATAATCAGCTATGAATAAACTTTCCCTCGACTTTTTCTTCAATTAAACAATTCAAATCGGCAGACAAAGAAAACTTTAAATTACCCAGTTTAAATATTTAATGTCGTATTTTCATAACTTTATAAGTTTATTTTTTTTTCTTTTCTCTACTTGACATAATATGGATTCAAGAGATTAGAAAATTTTACAATCGGTTATTGCTAACGATGTGTAAACTGTATTTTAGTTTAGCGGTTTACCTAACTGTAAGATTAGATTTGGATAGATAGCTAATAAATAGATAGATAAATTCATCAGGTTATCCATGTCCCACATGTGGTCAACCAATGAGTAAAAAAACACACAAAGACAGTACCACAGAAATATATTTGTTGAATTAAATTCTTCGATGAAGTAAAAATAATGCTCTAGTAGAAATTGCCAAACTCTCCCTTTGAATCGATTAGAGTTCAAATTAGTTGTGTCTGCTGGTGTTTTATTATATAAGCGTAGTGTAAGGCACTTCGGTCGTTACGGGTCACTTTGGCGCCTTAGTCCAGGTTTCGGATTGCCTCGGCCGTCACCTTCCGTTTATAGTGTGAAGGCCACTGCACGGGCAGCTTCAGTGGAGAAAAAAATACTCCAGGGGTCGTTATGGTATCGACCAAAATCAATGGCAGCCAGAAGGGCGGTTTTTACTTACCCTACTGAGTTAAATACATGGGTATATTAGCTGCTGGAATTAAACAAAATAAGATTCAAGAAATAGAACTTTTATTTATACCGAAATTTCGACGAAGAAGAAAAAATGTGTAACGCTCTCTAACGGTGATGTCGGACGGTATTGGTACGTCTCCTAGGCTGGCGTGGTCGGATTGACAGTTCCTTACTCCGGTACAATAGGAATTGGCTTCGCTCTTCGCTCCCTTCGGCTTGACCTATCTCTAATGGTCGACGGACTGCATTGCTGCTCCAATTGGAACGGCCACAGCATGTCTGACTTCGGAGTGCCACTGCAGATGCCGAAAACGGTTTGAATTGCCCTACTCGATATGAACTTCGGCGTCTAATAAGCACAGACGAGAGTGTCTCCATCTGTCTGGCGAAGGTTCAACTGGTACGACTGGCCTTTTATTCGAAGCTACTCTCATAATTTTAAGTTGATTCTACTCCAGTGCCGTGCGCGATTTAATTTATGTATTTTAATTATTACGGAAACAAGTAACTTTGTTATAGTAGGTTACGAGAAATTCGAAACGCTAGGTTTACCCAGTCTATAGAGATGGCTATTTTTAGCTGAATCGGGCGTGGAAGGTCTCACCTGCTCTGATGCTGTAGGTCAATTGTGCCCCGCCAGTTTTCACATCAAACCAGTTACTCTTGACGAAGTCAAGAATAGTTCAGGTTCCGGCAATACCATAATACATGAAGAGGAGTTTCATCCTCTTCCTCACATTTCCTACATAGGAATGAGGTTCCGGTGTCTTTTGAACCCGCAATATCCTGTCAGGACACCTAGTGCAGTTTTGAGTTCTCGGCGTCTTTTTAGACATAACAGCAGATTGTCTCTGCTCTTGGGTGGACCGTCTATATAAGTGCTTTGGACTGTCTTAGTCCCGAAAGTTCCATCCAGTATTTCCTGTGTTTATCCCTTAATTATTTTTCCAGCATAACCTTTACTTGTTGGTAGGAAATACCACATCTGGGTTGCGGTCCAATTAAAGGTTTTTAGGCCTCTTCATTTCCTTCTATGCCCTCATACCCAGGCACCCATTCAAAACTGAAGTTTTAGTTGAGTACATCTTCGAGTGTCATAATTATGAAAATTTGCGATTTTTTTTCCTGAATCGGGCGTGTGAGGTCCCACCTGCACTGAGGCTCTAGGCCTATTGTGCCCTGCCAGTTTTCACATTAGTCCCGTACACTTAACAAAGTCAAGAATAGTCCTGATGTTAGCTTTCGCTATCTCTTCGGGTTCAGGATACTGTACCCCAAAGTTCCATTCCCTTTCCCTGATCAGGTCCCGGCAATAGCATAATACATGAAGAGGAGTTTCGTCCTCTTCCTCACATTTCCTACATAGGGAATCTTCTGATACACCTATGAGGTTCAGGTCTCTTCTAAGCCCGCAGTGTCCTGTCAGGACACCTAGTGCGGTTTTGAGTTCCCGTCTTTTTAGGCATAGTAGCAGATTGTCTCTACTCTTGGATGGACCTTCGATAAGTTCTTTGGACTGTCTAAGTCCCGGAAGTTCGAAGCAGTATTCCCTGTGTTTGTCCCTTAATTGTTTTTTCAGCATACCCTTTATATGTTGGTAGGAAATACCACATGTGGGTTGCGGTCCAATTAAAGGTTTTTCGGCTCCTTTACCAGCCAGGCGGTCTGCCTCTTCATTTTCTTCTATGCCCTCATGCCCAGGCACCCATTCAAGAGTTATCTTGTTGTGTTCTGCTAGGGCAGTTAGGTTTTTATGGCAGTCCAATACTAGTTTGGTCTGTATTTCCACCCTTTGTATTGTTTTAAGGGATGCTTGACTATCCGTGAGTAAACGGATTCTCTTATTTCTAAGATCCTCGCCTAACATCACGTTTAAACAAGCATTTACCGCAGTCATTTCCGCTTGAAAAACCGTTGCCATAGATCCCAGGTTTAGAATGCAAGTTCTCCCTTAGTTCATATGATAGAATCTAGCACCTGTGCTGTCTTCTGTTTTAGACCCGTCCGTATACCAGACAGATTGATTTTTCTGAGTCCTGACCTTACTCTTTCTATCCCCCTCGTGTATGGTTACTATGAAAGGTTTCACAAAGTTGTGACTGACAGGCATTCTGTCCGATGGCATAGTTAGCACCGGATTTTCTCTAAGTTTTTCAGCGATCATGGAATGGTAACCTTTCCTTGAAAGTTCCCATCCCATGCCGTTTATACCCAGCCTGTACGTTGCTGCCAGTGCCTCTTTTTCCACTACTAGATGTAGCGGAGGAAGTCCCAGCAGAACTTCCATAGCAGCTCTTGGCTTTGTTCTAAACGCTCCTGTAATCAGAAGGCATGCTACTCTCTGTAGCTTGCCTAGCTGCCTAGCTGCTTAGGCGCTGTTCGCTTTGTGCCACCATATTATGGAGGCGTAGGTCACGGCAGGTCTCACAACCCTGGTATAGAGCCAATGCGCTATTCCTGGGTTGAGTCCCCACTTAGACCCACCATCCTCTTGCAGGCCCAAAGGGCTCTTAGAGCTTTATACGTTACCCTATCTATATGGCTAGAGAACGTTAATTTGTTATCCAGGATAACTCCCAAATATTTAATTTCTTTAGACAGATTTATTTGTTTCCCACATGGATAGTCCCTTTATATTCAGGTTTCTTCTCCTTGTAAAGGCAACAACTATAGTTTTCGCCGGATTCGTTGATAATCCCTCTCTCCGGCACCATCTTTCTACCATATTGAGTGACCATTGCAACCTATCTGATACAACGGCATCAAATTTTCCATTTATAATGATACCTACGTCATCAGAAAATGCTTGTGCGTAGATATTTTCTCTCTCTAGCTCTCTTAGAAGGTCATCAACCACCAGACACCACATCAGTGGGGAGAGTACTCCCCCTTGAGGACACCCCTTGGTGGTAACGACTTCCTTTGTTACGCTGTGGAGAGTGCTGTAAACATTCCTGTGCTGAAGCATGAAGTCCACCCATCGCGTAATGCTCTGAGCGGTTCCTCTCCTCCGCATTGCTCCCATTAAGGATTTATATGAAGCCGAATTAAAGGCGATAGTATGGACTTAACTGAGCTTTCTGGTGGACCTTCTATAAGTGCTTTGGACTGTATTAGTCCCGGAAGTACCATCCATTATTCCCTGTATTTATCCCTTATTTGTTTTTCCAGCATAACCTTTACATGTTGGTAGGAAATACCACATGTGGGTGGCGGTCCAATTAAAGGGTTTTCGTCTCCTTTACCAGCCAGGCGGTCTCCCTCTTCATTTAGTTCTATCTCCTCATGCCCAGGCACACTTAAAATCTGAGGTTTTAGTTGGGTACATCTTCGAGTGTCATAATTATGAAAATTTGCGATAGTATGGTACTTAATTGAGTTCTTGTGTATTTTAAGTAGGTTGAGAAAAATGAAAATACATGGCAGTGGTAGAACTTAGTAAATTTGCATTATCATAGCACGACTAAGGAAAATTTTAAATTCAGACATAGCCAAAGCATAGAATTTTCGTTTAGTTTGACTGATCAAACTGGCCAATTATTAAAATATAATCCAAGTTCTGTAAAAATTAACTAATAAATCTAAATAAAACATGACTCCTTATATATCATAATTTCAGAAGACGGAAACTACTGATATAAATTTGAACAGACAGCGATTCCTGGAAAAGTATATTTTAATATGGTTTATTTTTATATGTGTAGATTTAGTTCTGTTTTTGTATGTATTGTGTTTGTACGTATTGTGGTTGACTGAGATTAAAAGGTGATTGTCAAATGTAAGTATGACAATGGAAATAAGGTTATGATAAGAAATGTGTTACTACGCCAATACTTCACCTTTGGTAAAATATGGCAAACCGTAGTATTGAAATCGTGCAAAAATCTCAAAATTTTTTTTAGATCCAAATGACTTAAAATGTCATGAAACGTGAAAAAAATTGATTTTCCGCGAAAAAAAGTCTGTCTGTGTGGATGTGTGGACGTGTAGATGTGTCAACTCGGGAACGGTACGGCCGACACGGAAAATTCTTTCGGCCATCGGTTTTTATTCAAAAAAGAAAAGCTCTATCAGAAGATGAGCAATTTCGGGCCCGATGATCCAGGTCCCGCCTAGGTGTTGTATAAGTCAAGACTGCTCGTTGACAAAAAAAAAAAAAAAAATTCCGGTTTTTTCGAATCGGACTTTCTTACGCTGACGGAAACGGGCCGTAATCTTGAAAAATCGCGCAGAGATAATTTCGTTTACTAGTTTAGGATTTGTTTAAGTGTGTGTTTTGTGTTTAGATGATTATTTTTTTGATTTTATAATGATTTAATTTGTTAATAATTACAGCAATTGTGGTACATATAAAAAAAAATTAGTATTAATAATTAAAAAAATTTAAATCTAGTTAGATAAAAAAAAGAAACAATAATAAAAAAAGAGATGTCATTGAAATTTTGAAGAAAATTGTATAAGTTGTAAAAATAGATATATAATAAATGTATATAAAAATAAATCAGATTTATGTTTTGAATTTATTGATGTAAAAACTAAAAATGAATTAGAGGATTTTGATATTGGAGAATATATTAAAACTAAAAAAGAAGACATTACTATAAAAATAGTATTTGACAGAGGATCTGCCTGAAATTAACACTAATTTACATAATAACTTCAAAGTGAAATTAGAACCAGTTTTTAGTCCGCTAGTATTTATTATGTTGGAGTAATTTAAGAAGAAAAAGTAGACAGGATATGGAAAAGTGAAACGGAAAAACCGAAGAAAGAATTTTAAGCAGCCAAAATTATAATTTTTAAAAAAATTTTTTTTTGTAACGTTTATTATTTTTTATTGAAGGAACTGAAACGATACTTTAATTTGTTCATAATCAGTACTAAATGTGGTTTAAGCTCAATTTTTTTATTATGGATTCGTTCCACGAATAGAATTTGAAACATATCAAAAAGTAAAATATTAAATAAAAAAGAATTTAGAAGCCAGTCTAATTGATTTTTTGACGTATTTAGAAACAATTGACAAAAAAACGATGATATCGAGTCGTTTCTTTCTTTTTGGGGGTCTAAGGAAATTAAACACAAATTAAACGTTATATTTGTTTTATTTAACACGAGGAATAAAAAAAACATTTCTTTTCATTTAAATCCAACTTAACTTGGTTGTTGAAGTTTCTTCTCAAGTTTCTAGGATCAGTAGAACGTTGGTCCCAAAGGAGGAAAAAAACTTGCTCGTTCAAAAACTTGATCAGTAAAAATGTTATTTCAAAGAAAACGTGCTCCGAAAATGTTTGTTCCAACAAAAATTGCAGTAAAAAGAAAAAAACTTGTAGTCCAACGAAAAAACCCTAAAAGTTCACATAAAGTAAATATAAGACAAACATCTAATAAATTACCAGGTTTCGTGGTGTCTGTTTTTGAAAAAAAATATAAAACAATGATATTAAAATGACATACATGAATTTTTAGATCAAAATGTGAACTATAAAAATAATCAAAGTGAATAAAATTTTAAGACAATCTGTAAAACAAAAATAAAAATAGATTCTCTTTTTTTAATTGAGACTGAAAGAGCACCACAAATATCAGATAATTTGTATTAATATAAAAGATAAGATATGAACTTTTAAGTAAATATAAAAAAAATATACCGGCATTAAAAAAAATTAAAATAACAGTAAATAAAAGTTAAAGCGTCGAAATAATTAATAATGATAACAGGGGACATAAGTAAAAATATAATATAATAAGAACTGACCCTATATAACGGGGGTAAGAAATAAAATTTTCAATTTGCAATACAGACGATATATAAGTCAATAGACTCATCCAGTAATTTTTTTTTATATTTTTATTTTATAATTTTAGCATACCATAACACATTGCACCGGGTCCAGCACTTCTGAGACCGATCCTGCGGCTGTAATTAATTCATAAATTTTTTTAAATTGGGGCTATAGTGCCTTGTGACGTGGCCCAATTGAAACAGATTATATTTGGCTATGTTGTCATATCGATAAATCTGGCAACTCTCATTCTCATTTGTTATGATTAAAAGAAGGAAAGAAGTATGTCAAATTTGTCTAAAAACGAACAAAGCTAGAATTTTAGCAATGCTGTAGAAAGTAAAACGTTAATTATTGGTCAAAAAGCAGCGCCAGTTTCAAAATATATTAATGACTTTTTATTAATTTTTATTAATTAATGAATATTATAAGAACAATGAAAATCAACATAAGCAACTAGGTTCTTTAAGGTATTCATTCATTAATATAAAACCAATAAATTCGTTCCTACTGGATAAGTCCATTGTCTTGACTGAAGAGGCAAAGAGAGAGAATTGTTAACATGGGAAAGATATTTTATAGTAATACTTAGAAGAGGGGGAGATCTTGAGAAGGGATATCAAGCGAATCTGAAACTAAAATATACCGAGCAGAAAAATAATAAAAATTCAGGGTGGCACAGAAAAAAAAAACGTAACAGAACCCAACCAAAGAGAGAGAGAGTTTCATAGATATCAAGTAATCTAATATAATATATATTTTATTTGAATATCTGAGTGCTCGTATATATAGGCATATTGTGTATATATATTACATTTTTATTACTCAATTTTTTATTGTTCTTCTAAAAATAATTTGGAGAGATATATTAAATGTATCAGATCCTTTAAGGCTGATAAAAATATTAAGATATTACAGGTTTTAAGTTGTAAAAAAAATACATACTTGAATACTATAGGTAACTATTATTTCACGAGTTTGAAGGTATTATCAATTTATTGATTTATTTTCAAAACCTAATTTTAAATTGATACCACATACGTAAATGCGGCTTAATTAATGTATTACATTTTATTGAATTGATTTCATAGTTTTCAGATTAGATCGGAGCTTTTATCTAACTAATTGCAGTATAAATTTTACCCGATTTTAACCATCATTTTCTTTCGGAACAAAATAATTACATTGTAACTATTTCTTTATCGCACCGAGATCTTGTTATCAAATCTCCCGTATAACAATGAACTTTCCAAAAACAAAACGAGCACACACCTAACAGTGCATCTAAGCCTCGAAGCATTCGCGGAACTTAACACTATTGGAGGAAAGATTTTGGCGAGAGATGGTTCGCGAAGCCGAGACGGTTCAACTAACTTGCAAATTACTCAAGAATTTCAACGTCGCATACCTTGCGGGAATATTCCGGACTTATAAGAAGTGAAAATCTTTTGTATTACATTCGAGCCATATATTAAATTCTTCTCACAATGGATGAGAGAGCGGAAAATTGGGTCTACCTAATTCTTATAAATTTTCGATCACCATTTTATTGTTGGTAACTCTAATAAATATATTGATAAGAAAATGTTATTTAAGAGCGATGGATGTCTTATTTTATATGAACAGTTCAGATTAGATTAATGTCTGGATTTTTTTAAGATAAGGAATTTGTTTGTGATATATCGTCGGTCTAAATCGTACTTATTGTATCTCCAAAAACCTATTTTTTTGTAATCGCAAATTTAAAGTTTAGAGAGGTATCCATATTTTATAAAGTAGAATTATGCTTCAGATTCATGTATGGATTGAATAACAAGTCTTACTTATGATGTTTATTGATTTTTAAGGTGTTTGTCAAGACTAAAAGAGCATTTTTTTAAACATTTAAAAAAAAGGAGAGGAGATACAATATGTGTACCCTAAATTTTAAAATACAATCGTCGTACCTCCTTATGTAAAGCAGATAAACTTAACTTTAGGGATACTGTCGATGTGTTTCTTCACTTTTAAAACTACATCAGCACTAATAGGATTAGCTGGCCGATCCTTGCTTTTGTCTACCACAGTGTATGTGTCACTTAGCCCTCTGTCAGCTAAAGCAGAATCAATAATTTAGAAAGAAATTGAAAATGACACACAAAAAAATTTTAATCAGACCCTTCATTTTTTTTAGAGAGCATCTACTAAAAAATATTTTATTGTCTTATTCCTGGCATTTTTAATACCAGTTTTTGGTCTATGACGTTCCACTTCCGGTTTCGGAAACAAATGACATAAACTCCAATATTCATGGAACAAGGCCTTTCGCTGGAACTTTGACACCTTTAAGGCGGGTTTGTTCAAAAGACAGTTAAGACTTAACCGGCCTTGGTTATTGAAATACGTGTTGTACAACAGTTCGTTAGTACTAACTGGTCCAGTTAAAACCCAGTTTGTTAACTATCCAAAATTGGGCGGTTAGCGATTTAACTGTAAAAATATAACCTAAAAAAAATCATTGTGTTGTGATTATTGGTTGTTTTTAAAAATAATAGATATTGGAAGTATATACAGACGATGAGCATTTTAACGAACTTGTAAATTTAAATGTGCATCCTAGGGCAAATAGACAGTTTCGTGTTAGAACAAATCATTTTGAAAAATGGAATGATCAAGAATATTTAGCTAGATTTCGATTGTCAAAAGAAGTGGTACGTTTAATAATTGAAGAGGTTGAAGATGATTTAGTTTCTTTAACAAATAGGTGAGTTTCAATCATAATATATCCATATAAATGGGTATTATTACCAAGGTTCAAAAGAGTCTAGAGGGCCAGCGTGCAATTCGTCTCCCGAGCTTCGGTATGTGCATGGTCAGATCGCCTATTAGTTGTAGGTTAACTTGAAAGTTTGATTATTCATCAGTGTGGTACCATGTGGTCTAATGTTAATGTGTGTGCGTTACAAATAGAAGATCCGGGTTCGATTCTTGAGGGTATCTTTTTTTAATTTTTTTTACGAAATAAATGGAAGTTATTTCTTTTTTTTTTAATACACAGGCTAGATTTAGATAGTCAAGACTTCTTTTAATAAAATAAATTAAAATACACAGGTTAATTCATTTATTTCAGTTTATAACTTCTTTTATTTATTAAATTCAGACAATTTTTGCACAGACAAAGTGAACGCTGGTTCTCTAGACTCTTGTCCAAGGTTCTTTACGCTCTACAATTTTATTGCAGAAGCCAAGCTTTAACACCTACAGAAATAGTCCATATTACGTTGAGATTTTTGGCCACTGGTTCAATATTACAAGTTGTGGGTGATTTTTCTGGAATTGACAAATCGACTGCCAGTAGGCATATCGATCAGTGCTTGACTGTTTTTGCAAGATTAGGACGACAATTTATAAAAATGCCAAACACTGTAGAAGAAATCAATATAGTTCGACAAGGATTTTATAACATTGCAAGATTTCCTAGATGTATAGATGCTTTAGACTGTACACATATACGAATTGTGGTAAGTGTCCATTATAGAGTACTTATTTTTTATTTGATGTCATTGTAATGTATTTTGTAACGTTTATTTATTTAAACACTTTTACTCTATAAACTAATTTATATATACAGGCCTAATTAAGGCAGAAAGGGACTTGGGACGTTGAGCAGGACCGGAATGGCTCGCTTTACAATATTTTAATTTTCTAACCACTGTTATTTTAAGTCTCCTGGAGGTGAAGAAGCTGAAATTTATAGAAATCGTAAAGGATTTTTTTCCTTCAATGTACAAGAAATTTGCAAATCTGATTTGGTATTTCAAAATATTATAGTACGTTGGCCAGGATCAGTGACGGATTCAATCATATTCCTCAATTCACGAGTAAGGAGGCAGATGGAACATCAAGAATATGGAGAAGGAAGCCTGCTGGTTGGAGACAGTGGTTATGGTTTATCAAAGTACTTATTAACACCATTAGCAAATCCACAAGCCCCTGCTGAAAATTTATATAATGAATCGCAGATACGGACCAGAAATCCTATAGAAAGAGCTTTTGGGGTTTTGAAAAGACGATTTCCTATATTGGCCCTAGGAATAAGACTCAACATTGATAAAGTTGAAAAAATTGTCGTGGCAACTGCTGTATTGCATAACATAGCTATACAAATGAAAGACAATAATACCACCAGTAAATAATGAAGTAGAAGCAGCGATAAATGTATTACAAAACATTAATCTGGAAGATTTTGGGGAACACAATGTTGTAGCAGAAGTAACTCGTTTAACTTTAATTAATGAATATTTCCGACAGTTACTATAACTAGATTAATTGTTAACTATATCATTGTAGGCATTATCAATTTATTATTAAAACTTATTTTTTTTGTAATATATTTAATCGTTTTATTTGTATATATTTAGATTTAGTATCAATACTACAGTACAAAATTCAGCATTCCAAGAAATATATATGATAATTGAATGTAAAGTAATTTAAAGTTACAACAATAAAAAAAAAATGTTAAAAAATACATATTTAATTTTAAAAATGGAACAAAAACATTTAGACATATAGGTACACTGAAAGTTAACACATGTAGGAGTCACGTTTTAATCATTTGGCCAATTTGAAAATCATGTCCATTCTTGCCTCGTGTTCTCTTTGCATGCTCTAAATTATTTTTTATTTCTAAATGTTTCAGTTTTATATTTTGTTCTTCTTCCAAATGCTTTTTTTGGAGTTCAACTAACTCTGCTTTACTGTTTGCCCATTCACCTAACTTGGTTTTAAGTGGATCTATGGGCCTAAATCTTTTTACTCCTTTACTCTGGGGTGTTTTATTTAATGTTTCTGTAGTTGTCTGTTTTAATATATTGGAAATAGGTGCTCGTAGCGATTTAACATTTATTTTTCTAAAAGGGCATGGTGATTGCTCAGTTTCCACTTTGGATGGCTCATCTTGACAAGATACTGCAATATTATCCTCTTTTGAGATATTTTGCAATCTTCTATAAATGGGACCTCTTTGAGAATTTATATTTGAAGATGTAGATGGTTGATATACATCTCTCAAATCCTCAGATATATTGTGCTGTTCTTTGTATGCACTGCACTTATTTAGGTGTACCATTATTTTTTTAGTAGAAATTGTAGGTGTATCTGTACTAATATCTAAAATTAAAGTAACATTAGTAAGGTTTAATTGAAGTACAAAAAATATTTCTTAAAATGGTAGTAACATTCTCCTGTTTGAATGTTGTCTAACAAATGGGACTGGGCATTTTCATCATATTCATGATCAGCTGAAAACAATTATTATATGGATAACCTTTTGAACACAATTATAGTTAAAATATATATTCTCACAAAATTATATGTTAAAAGTATAAGCAAGCAGGTACTTACATTCATGATCTTCTGTAATTTTACAAATTGATTGGATTCCTGCTTGGCTATTTTCTTCAGAGTCTAAAAAATTTAAATATTAACAAATTTTTCAAATACCTTCGATAGTATCAATCTTACCACTACAATCATCATCCCAATGTGAAAGTCTACCCTCCAAACGTTTTCCTAGTATCTCTTTTAATGCTATATCTACATCCGTTATCCCCAAATCTTTGTAGGGCCCACCACCCGTCCCTTTGTTGTGTGTCTTTTCTTCTGCAAAAACTTTTTTTGCCCTTTTTTTTAAATTTTCATATTTTTCTTTCAACGCCTTCATACTCCTGTGCCGTTCATTGTTTTGATTAAAATCATTATTAATCTTATCCCAACATTTAAACTTTTCAGCATTGTTTACAGCATCTGTTGTTTTATTCTCTATTATTTTAATATATTTTTTTACACATGTAATCAACATTCTTTCTTCTTTAGAAGTAAAATTGGGCTCGCGTTTTCTTTTTATACACTTTATATCCATTTTTCTTTAATAACTTTTATTTAATACAAAAATGCACGTTTACAGTGGAAATCACAGAATAACCATGTGGAATTCGTGGAAATAAACTCTGAAATGCTTCTTTCTTTCTTTCTATTTGAGATTATTTTTCTTCTATTTTCTATTATTAAAATGGCCCGCAACCAAGATTTTAAATATCTCGTAGTTCAAACGAACAGAATTTTATTACCAACCTTAAAATATTATTAGGTTAGCAAACTGAAGGAGCTATTTCGTTCATACAATAAATCTAACGATAACCGCTCGGTTAAATTTAACATTCGGTTAGTTAACCAATCAGTAATGTGATATTGATACAACCCGCCCTTACTAGTTACATACTCTTGGCCCAAAGCAATCTTTGTCTTACGTAGGTTTTTTCCTCTATATTACTAAACTCTGCTTACGTCATTGGTAAGGTTGTATCTATTATAGATAGTATCGTTTATTTGTATGGAAAAAATATGAGATACAATGATTGTGAATTTTTTTAGGTAATTTCTGAAGAGCAAAAATATTATATGGTGCTTACAACAAAT
This sequence comes from Neocrepidodera transversa, assembly GCA_963243735.1. NCBI lineage: Eukaryota > Metazoa > Arthropoda > Insecta > Coleoptera > Chrysomelidae > Neocrepidodera > Neocrepidodera transversa. The sequence goes on along the minus strand of OY725340.1, from coordinate 27,000,948 downwards.
GTGCACTAGGAAATGTAATTAAATGCATTAATTCTAAATTTTAAATTTTAATTAATTCTATTGTGGTGGGAGTGGGAGAGCTACAATGTTTGTGCCCAATAAAAAAGGCAAAAATGCAAATTGATTCGTACCAAAATCCTCAAAACGTTAATATATGCTCTAGACCGACGATATATTAATTGGAAACTCCTCTTCATAAATTATGCTAATATCGGAATTATTCTGGACATTATCAAAAGTACTGGCTTGATGTGAAAACTAACGGGGCACAATACGCCAAGAGTCTTAGTCCAGGGTAATTTTTGATTAAAAAGAAGAAAAAAATTTGTTAAAAAGTGAGAAAATAATGAGACAAAAGAGGAGTAGCAATTAGCGATATTGTAAGGCTCTTTGATCTGTAAGAGGAGGTAATTATTGAATAAGTAAAGGATATTAAAAAAGAAGAATATTTTTCTTATTGCACAGAACATAGAATCAACTGGCTGAATATTCAAGAAGATTTTGTAGTTTTCTGTGTAACTTATTAGGTCAGGATTTGCGTGTTTTTTTTACACTTTTGTGTTCACCGACTTCTACTTGGTCGACAAAAAAAATTGTCAAAATCTGAGATTTAGATTTTTTCCCTTTTTATAATAATCGGAGAAGAAAAAAGAAAAAAAAGGAAAATAAAAATATTACATAAAATAAAAAATCAAAATAATATAAAGGCAGAGCAGAAGAAGAAACAGACAAAGTACAAATTGCTATAGGAAGATGAGGACACATATACACTATACATAGGATGACATAAAAACTAGGCGTTGAGACAGAATGTAGAGAAAACAAGAAAGGAAACAGATGTGAGTTCAATAATAGAAAATCCAATCCAAAACATTAAAATAGGAAAGTTAAAGAATGGTAAAACGTTAATTCTAATTTTTTGATAATTAGTAATAAATGTGATTTCAGCTCAATTCTTTTTATTATGGGTTGAAATATATCAAAAAGTAAAATATTAAATTCAAAAAAAAATGGACGCCAGTCTAATTGATTTTTTGGTGTATTTGGAAACAATTGATCTAAAAACTATCATATATTTCAAAATCCGTCCTTTCTTTTCATTTTGTTTAAGGAAATTAAACTAAAATTAAACGTTATATTTGTTTTATTTTATAAGAAAAAATTAAATATTTCAGAGACTTTTTCTATTTTTTACTGGAAATATGACTTAGCTTGGTTTTTGACTTGTCTTTGAATTTCTTCTAAAAATTTCCTGGATCCCGCAGCAAAGACGTTGGGCCCAAAGGACGAAAAAAATCTTGATCAGTCCAAACACTTTTAGTCCTAAAAAGAAAAAACTTGTTCCAAAAAAAATTGTAACAAAACTTGTACCAAAATAAACTTGTACCCAAAACTCTAAAAGTTCACATAAAGTAAATATAAGACAAACATCTTATAAATTACCAGATTTCGTGGTCTCTCTCTGTTTAAAAAAAAGAATATAAAACAATAATACTATAAATATGAAATACATGAATTATAAATAAGAAAACATAAATAAGAAACATAAAATAATCAAAGTGAATTAAATTGTAAGACAATCTCTAAAAACAAATTAAAAATAGATTCTCTTTTTGTAAACGCGACTGAAAGAGTACCACAAACATCAGATAATTTATATTGTTATAAAAGATAAGATATAAACTTTTAAGTAAATATACCGGCATAAAAAAAATTAAAAACAACCGTAAACTAGTAAAAGGAATAATGACTGAGCGATTTTTCAAGACTACTGCCCGTTTCTGTCAGCGGAAAAAAGTCCGATTCGATAAAATTAGAATTTTTCCAATAATTTTTTTTTCAAATTTTTCAATTTTTTTATGAACGATCCCTATGCGATATGGATATCAATCGACGGGTCTTGATTTGCACAACATCCTAAAAAAAAATAAGTATTGACAAATTTGTTTTCCTTATCGAGATATCTCGAATAGAAGATTCACTTAGTAGGCGGGACCGGGATCCTATAACCCGAAATTGCTGATCTTCTGATACAGCCTTTCTTTTTTGAATAAAAAGCGATAGCCGTATGAATTTTCCGGATCGGCCTTACCGTTCTCGAGTTATGTGCGCACAGACATCCACACACCCACACATCCACACAGACTTTTTTTTTGCGGAAAATCAATTTTTTCCACGTTTCATGATATTTTAAGTCATTTGGAGAAAAATTTTTTTTTGAGATTATTGCACGATTTCAATACTACGGTTTGCCCTACTTCACCAAAGGTGAAGTATGGGCGGGCCGTAGTAATAAAAGTTAAAGCGTCGAAATAATTAATAATGATAACATTGAAAGTATAATATAATATAAATAAAAACTTACCCTATAGTTCGAGGGGTAGAAAAGAAATTTTCGATAAGCGACACAGACGGTATGGAAGTCAATTGTTTTGACTTAAGAGGCAAAGAGAGAGAGAATTGTTAACATGGGAAAGACATTTTATAGTAATACCTAGAAGAGGTGGAGATCTTAAGTAAGGAATCAAGCAAGTCCGAAATTAAAATATACTGAGTAGAGAAATAATAAAAATACATGGTGGCACAGAAAAAAAAACGTAACAATGCGAAGATTTGGAAATAGTATAAAGATAAACAGTAGAGGAATAAGAAAATAATTAAAATTAAATCAATTTTTATTTTATTTTTATAGAGTGAGAATATTAAATATAATATCTAGTGAACATGGTATCAATATATTAAATTTTGGTTTTAATTGGCTGATCTAAGAGATATTAACCGATATTATTGTATTTTTCTGAGGGTTTCACCAATTACATAATAATTTATTGGACAAATTTTTGTCGACGTCCCTGAACTAAAAGTAAATTGCAGATAAAAGATTATTATCTAATAATTTACAAATTGTAGTTTGAATGATTAAGCTAGATAATAGAAATCATAGAGTTTAAGGCAATATCTGTATTACAGTAAATAAAAGAACTAGATTTTTAAATTTTAAAACGTTTTTTACATATAATAAACATAAAGAATGCTTAAATTGTATTTTTTTGTTTTTGGTTAAAATTATTTGATACAAAATCCAATTCAATATGCACGTACCTTTAAGTAAATCCCTACAAGACCCATGCACAAAGTCGGAGCTAAATCTATGGGTCAGAAAAGTTCTGGAATTCAATTTGAGAAGTTCCTTAAAGTTTAGCGTTACGCCAAACTTATTCCTGGGCGAAATTCTACCAGCTAAACTATTCACAAATTGGTTTACAAAAATCCCGATATTCCAACAAAAGACTTTGTAAAGAAATGCACGAAGGTACAGCCAAAAATTTATTGTGTATGTTTGGAAACGTAAAAGTAAAAATCGGTTTATAGTTTTTATTTTTCTTTGTGATTTTCACGAGAAATCGTGTAGCGATTCGTTGGATCAAAATAAAAGTTCAAAAGGAAATATTTAGTTCATATGTATTCATGGGTTTTGAAAACAAAAATAATTTTAACATAAAATCTTTGTCTTGGAATAGTACAAAGCATTCCTAGTTTAGAGATTGATATTTTTCACACTATCTGAAATATAAATAAAATATATAAACATTGATATTCTCAAAGATTATATAAACGCACACTTCAATATTTAAATAGCCCAGGAAAATTTTAATTTATCTTTAACATATCATCTACATAAAAGTATTTCCTAATACATATTAATATTAAACTCGAAAATAATAAAAATATTTTTTTTTTGAAATCGAATAGTATATTAGCTATATGTAGCGAGAAAGTAAAAATCTGTGATTTTACTCTAGCTTAATAGAGAGAATAATATGCTTGTTAACTAAAAAAAATATATTGTATTGAATTTCTTTACAAAAAGTTTGATGGGATTGCCCTCTATTCATTTATTTAATATTGAATTATTACTTTTCTATTCCTCTTTCGCTCTGTTGTCCTTTCCTAATTTTCCTGATCGTTGTAACTCGGAAGTTATTTCATTTGAGGAAGAAAAATCTAAGAGGATAAAGGAGAACCGTTCCCTAGGCGGTTACTACGACATTAATTCTGTTTGTGTAGTCCCATTTTGGGAGGGAAACATATCATAGAATGGTCGTCCATTACCTATAAACGACTTCTAACATAAATTTTTACTTGCCGAAAAAAGGCAATCGGCATTTTTCTTACGATTAGTAAACATATCTGATCGTATTAAAACGATCTTATGGGATTTTTTTATTTAGACAGTGACATCAAGGATAGCAAATTAAAATACGGGGGATGATCCAAATTAATGAATTTTTATAGCTTTAATAATATTGAAAAATTTAAATCCTACAGAGGTACAGTTCTATCAACAAGATTTTATTGTTTTTTTTTTATAGTATTTGGGAACATTTTCATAACCCAACATAACAACATAACGTAAATGACCAAGAAGGAGAGGAAAAAACAAAGTAAATATTTGTCAAAAATAGATTACAGGAGGAAAACTCAGAACGGCTACCCTTAAATTTAAATAATATACTTCTCGTTTTTGCAGATTTTGAAAATAATATAGTCATTAAAGATCTACCATTATTTGTTGAAAATACTGAGCACTCAAGAAATATCTGAACTTGTAGAAGAGTTCAATATTAAGATGAAACCAGTAGAAAAAGTAGACATAAATATGGCAAAAGGAATAAGAGAAAACAATACGTCTACAAATAAAAAAGGAGAGACAAGAAACAAATCTCAAAAAGATTTAGAAAAAGAAGAGAGAAAAAAGAAAAGAATAAAGTGAACGAACTTTTTATTATTTCTGGTACAAAATGGAGGGAAAAAATTAAAATGGTGGAAGAAAAGAAACGAAAAGAACAAGAGAAAACAGTACTTCTACAAATAGTAAAGGAGGCACAAGAAAAAAATCTCAAGAAGATTAAGAAACGGAAGAGAGAAAAAAGAAAAGAATAGATACCAAAACAAAAGCAGCGATTGTCTCTGACACCAGAGAATATAAAAATGTATTAAAAAGATTGTTCTTTAGTTGAAACAGATGACCAAATATCACATTCCATACTGATTTTATCACAAGACGTGTCTACTGAAAACCTATTAGTAGAATTAGGACTTCTAATGATTTATATTTTAAAGCCAGTAAAAGTTTATGCTATTCCTGTGTACTTAGCTTGGATCCTGTTAATTTTGGCTTCAAATGCTTACCACATTAACTGTCAGTAGATAGAACGTTCATTAACTTTAAAAGTTCTGTAACTAACGACAATGACGTTTAGATTGTGACAATTGTACAAGAAATCAACTTGTACAGTTTTATTCTAAACGTCATCGCCTTTACTACATCCATAATATTTAGGGGAACCTGGGGTAGAATGGCATACCGGGGCTCAACTGCATACCCCCTCTTAAACCGTTCATATCCGTCATAACTAATCCAAATGGTCTGGTATCACCCATTCGAACGTCCTCTAACGTGTCGTCACAAAACCTGGCGAGTAAATAACTTCAGTAATACGAAAGCCACCGATGTGCGACGAGTTGAATTTGTGTTTGTCGTTATAATAGGGGAAGAAATGCCAGGGTATCATTCCGCCCGGTAATATTTTAGGTAATCATTACAATAAATATAGATATTTATCGATTTTTTGCGGGAAACAGGGAGAGGTATAAAAGTCTAATGGCAAATATTCTTTATTAAATAGTTCGGACATATGTAAGAAAAAATGAGCGGCATACATGGGATATTGAAACCATGGAAAATGCCGTTCATGCTGTTGTTAACTGTGAAATGGGTTTGAAACAGGCGTCTTTCCAGTATTTTGTTCTTCATTCAACTTTAAAAAAATATATTCAGAAAAAAGATGAAAAGAGAATCTTTTATAATTGACATAAGCAGAGGAAAATTCCAAAAAGCTCTTACTGCTGATCAAGAGCTGGAACTTGTAGATTACTTAAAAACTATGGATTCCAGATTATTTGGATTTACTTTGAATAATTTTCGACGACTGGCGTTTCAAATGGCCGAAGTAAATAAATGCTCTCATAAGTTCAATGTCATCAATCAAATGGCTGGACCAGACTGGATAGAGACGTTCTTATCTAGGCACCTAACATTAAGCTTACGAAAACCCGAAGCTACGTCCGGTGCTCAAGCGGGGGATCGTATCTGCAATTGGGATAAGACCGGCATCTAAGTTAATCCGAAATTTCAGTCCAAAATTTTTGCTCTAAAAGGAAAGTGCCAAGTCGGTGCTCCTACTTCGGCCAAGAGAAGAGAGACGGTAACAGCAGAAATTTCTTTCTCTGCAGCAGGATCCTTTATACCACCGACGTTGATATTTCCCCGGAAAAGAAGGCAGCCTTCGTTTGAAATTGAATTATCTCCTGGATCAATGGGGAAGCAAGTGACTCGAGTTGGATAGCTACAAAATTATTTTAAATTTGGTTCAAACAATTTATACAATTTTCAAATACAAACAAAGAAAATCACCAGGTTCTTCTCATATTAAATGGTAATTCTAAGCATACAATAAGTATTTTTCTAATTAATATGGCTCGCGAAAATGTTGTAGCTCTTTTATGCCTACCCAATCATTGTTCGCATAAAATTCAACTTCTAGACGTCAGCTTTATGAAACCACTAAGTACCTACTATGAACACGAAACACGTAAATGGTTAAGAAGTAATCCCTTAAAGGTTATCACGTTTCACCAAATTTCAACACTTTTTAGAGCTGCTTATCTAGAAGCAGCAAGCATGAAAACCGAAATAAATGGTTTTCATAAAACCGGAATATGGTCTCTTTGCTGATTCTGATTTTATGCTGTCCGCTACATCTGATAGAATTACAACTCACGTTACAGCTGACAGTGCGAGGGAAAATGTATTACCGGAAAATATTAATAATATTTTAGTCAATGATCAACCCCAATGTTCAACTACCAAACTACCGAAGTTCAATAGATTCGTCTACTCCTGAAAATGATCCAATAAATAGTGAAACAACACTGAATGATGCTGGAGACGCAAAGAATAGTAGTTTCAATTGTAAGTCGCCAACAGATATTATGCCTATCTTAAAGGGTTCTAAAACAATGAACAGAATTTCAAAGAAAAGAGGTAAGACGACGATTCTCTCTTCAACCCCATATGAGGAGAAGTTGTAAGCTACGTTTTCTGAACAAGAATGTAAAAAAAATCCAAAGAAAAATTGAAAGTAGTCCTACAGACCAAGGAGATACATCAGTCGAAAAGAAGTTAAAACTAGATAAAAAATCTGATGTGGCCAGCACATGACCTCTCGCCATTTTTGAATCAAAAATTTACAGGTTGACACAAAAAAGTATGAAAAAAAATTATTTTTTTGTAAATCTGGCAACAATGGCAAAAGTTTCGAAAATTTTAATGAGATGAAAATAAACTATATGGTATACAAAATATATGTGTAAAACTTTATTGCCGTTTTGTATAATAATGGCGTCATCACCCATAGCAACTTCCACTTCCGGTTGTGCGATTGGCACCAAAATCTAATCAGATCTAATCTAGGGTATCAGAATCCTGTATGCAAAATTTCAAATTTTTTTATTCAGTAGTTTTTGAGTTATCGTTACTACAACATCCATCCAAACACACACACACACACACTAACACACACACTAACACACACACACACACACACAGACATCATCGCGAAAATATTAAAATCGTATTCTAGGGACCCTAAAACGTGTTTATCCATTGAAAACTCACTACCCAATTTTTAGCATGATTCCTATACCTCTCTTATCTAAAGGGCGGGAGGTAAAAAGGAAAAAAGAAAGAAATTGTTCGCGCTACAATTGCTCAAAATAATAAAAAATATTTCGAAGTTCGTTCAAATATAGAAGAAGGTTCCTCGACTGACAGTGAAACTGATGACGTTGAATGTCTGTACTGCACAAAATTTTATTCTTAATCTGTAGAGGGTTTAATAGCATGTTACAATTGTAAAAATGGACAATTTTAGCATTTTTTTAATTGATATTTAAATATGGAAGGTCTCAATTTACCGTTTAAACCACTTTGTTATTTTTTTAAGACAACCTTTAAAACTAAAAACATCCTCTTATTTAAATTACGCGGAGTTGATGACGTCATATAAGAAGCTTTGCTTACGTCACATACTGCTTACTCAATCTCTCGTTAAAATCATTCGACGTGTCATTGATAATCAAATTGTTAAATTGTAAGTAGGTTATTTGCAATAGTTATTAATAATACCTAATAAAGTTTAGAAATCAGAAAATTGATAATAGTTTAAAGGTCCGAAATCAGAGATGGAGCGATATTCATCTGAAAAAAAATGTGAAATCGTAACTGATATGGATATTCTATTCGATTCTAATCGATTTTTCTAGTGACCGAAATGTCATGTACCAATATAAGTTAAATCACTGAATAAACTCGTAGACAATCATCATTTTTAAAAAATGAAGTGTATTTGGGGTACCTGTTAGGAATTGATATGATTAAGATTAAGTGTCGGTATATTTAGATTACTAAAATCGTCCATTTTGCCCATAATTCTTGCGCACGTGTGAATAGTGACGAGGACGAGACTTCTGTTTGAGACATATGCAAATAGACTGATTTATGCGAAAATATTTTGCTTTTATATTTTATTTTATGTATATAAAAACGAGTTACTGTTATTTTCCGCCCCAAGGTTGGGGCGGAACGGTCATTTTGACATATTTATTGCTATCATGATTAGTTTTTGGAATTTCCCTTAGATGTTAATTAAGTATCAAACAATGCTTTGAACCTAATTCGGTCTCGAAATTTAAGTATACCTGGAAAAAAAGGCTTTCCAAACGTTAGGTATGCCATTTTGCTTCAGGTTCCCCCACCTGTTTAACTAATTTAATTAAAACTAAGGTATATTATTTGTGAAAGGTAATTTTAAGATCTAAAAATTATAGTTCGGTAATCGGTATTAGATAAGCACCAAGGATTTGTTTATTTTAAATATTATTTTATGTTTTTTATGAATTTTTAACTTTAATTTTAAATTATATCTATGTGTAAAATCCATTAGGCCAAAGACTGTAATACTGTATGCCAATCACTGCCGCCTGACAGCCAATCACTGTTAAAAATAACAGTGTTCGTTATTGTTAACTATAATTTAATTTTATGTTTTAATAAAAATTATCTGTAGTACATTGATTATTTAACACTTTACAAATATTCAACACTTGATTAGTATTCATATATAAAATTGACGGAACTGATATTTTTAAAAACATGTTTAATGGGGCCAATCACTACTCATTTTACTCTAGTTGTTGTAGCATTTAAAAAAATGCAAACTATATAAACTGAAATATTTATACTCAGTAGTATAACATAGTACTAACCTTTTATACTATCTTCCCTTAATTTCAAGTCCGGTAAACATTTATTAGAATCGTTACTTATTTGTGTAATAAACACTTGTTGGTCTAGTATGAAAATGTTTCAATTGTACCATGCAGAGCTTAATATTCATCGATAAGTCTTTGTACTTGTAATATAATATAATTCTTATTATCCGAACAATCTCAGTATTTCCAGGTATAAAAATATTTGTTTTGATTTTTAATAAATTAGGTTATGATAAATGTTAAACTGTTCTCGAAAGTCGGAAAGTTTCTTCGTAACCTTGACCGTTTTTTCTTGTTGCAGCACTTTTAATTAGCTGCGTAGTGGTTCAAAGTAAAGCATTTTCGTGTCAAATTAATGACGTCACGCTCAAAAACGCTTACAGCGCTTAACATGTGGTTTGAAGCGGTCTCGGAGTACGGTTTGAAGCGTTTTTATACTGATAGAAATGAGAAAGAAGATTCTGATAACCTTATAACTTTAAATTATTTGTTTATAATATAAATCCAAATAATGTGTTAATCAATTAACATGCCCAGACATTCGCATAGGCTCCGCATTATTAAAAATTAACATCAAACTGGTAATAAAAGATTTGTTTTCTTCAGATTTTTTTCTGGCAAATCAGTATTTCAACATAAAAACGAATTCTTCCATTTCGCGATGCTGATTAGCACTATAAACTTCCATAATAACTACTTTCCCAGTACCACTATCATTTGCCCATAATATAAAACATATAACGTATGACATTTTGACAAGTGGTGCAAACATTACATTTTCGTGTTTATTCTAATGATGACGTCACATGTTAATGCGATTCAAACCAGAACTATCAGCGTATTAAACAAGAAAAAACGCTCCTTGCCTACATTCTTCTTTCCCATTAATAAAAGTTCGGTCTTTTTGTTAGTGGTAATGCAGTTAAATTACCTCACATATGATGTACAAGGCCATTTAGGTCAGTTTTCTGTCTTTGAACGACAAACATTCCTTTTGGCGTTGAATCGGCATAAGTGCAGGTCGAAGAAGTCTTCGCGACTTTATATTCACTGTGTCCATGTTTTTGATGATTAACTTTAAAAAAAAGGTATGTTAATTTACTTTCGTTAATTAGTAGCTATTGGTAGAAATATTTTCCTGATGTTTTACCAAGTTTATTTGTTCTTATTAGAGACGTTTCTGGATTTTTTTGTGGTCGCCAACCATCTTGTCGATGCCGACTTCTTTTTTTTTATGTTTCCATATGAAACCCCTTTGTGCACCAATAACACTGGTAACAGGATAGCAGTGCATTGCAGTATCGTTTCATGGATTTTGTTATATACGTTCTGGAATTTAATAATCTCCCACGTTCTGGATAACCTCTACGTTCTCGACATTTTGAAAATGTTCTGATAGCAATGTAATTATTATCAGTACGTATTATACAGGGTGGGCCAACGAAAACTTTTTACTCCGATTTTTCGAAGGTTCATTTATGTTTAGTATTTTATTTTCATAAATAGGATTAAAATATATTATGAAAATATCAATAATCTTCATCTGAAACATATAAATCATCTCTTGCTAAATCTGGCACTGAAGGGGCTCGTTACAGTTCCACAGCTTCCTTTGGAAGGAGAGCCAGCTTCTTTTTAGGAAGGTTTCTGTTGTTATAAGAAGGTCTGAGGATAAAAACAAAAAAATTGAAAACATCTTGATAGGATTTTGTCAGACTACATTTTTGAGAATGATGTTGTCTTAATTTATTAAGGTCTTTGTTTCGCGCTTAAAACGATTAATTATTTGATTAATGTGTCGACCGTCTACAGAACCTCTTCTGGTCTCGATTTCTTTTTGTCAAATCAAACTGACCATTGCACATCTACTGATGTTCATAGTATCAGAAGCCATGACAGATTCGTATTCTAGGATAACCTAGAACAAAGAGTAATGATCACTAGTAGTGAATTTTTTTGAGTAACCTTAATAATTTTCAGAAAACTTTCTAAATAAAAATATTTACAAAAATTTTCAATTTTTATACCAAATATTCTGAAGAAAGTATCAAAGGTTAATTTTTATTTAAAAACATTTTCAAAATAAATTTAATAGTAATTTATGACTCATTTTTCACCCGTTCATAGGTTAATTAAAGTTTAAATAATTTCCCATGGGGCATAAACGGGCAAAAATCTATATTATAATGTTAAATTGTTTGAATGGAGGAAAATTAATATCTGAGAAAATAACGCGGATGTGCCCAGATTCATAACTAAACTTTTTTGTGATTTTCACATTGTATAAGTGGATGCGAGTTTTTGAACTACGCCATTTTAACTTTTTTTTGCTTTCGAATATTCAGGTAATATATCTCAAAAAGCTTAGAAATAATAATTTACTTACCTTATGATAATGATGGCAATGTCAGTTTTAGAATTAATATGAACAACTTGTCACAAAATCAATTATAAAACAAAAGTAAATTGATAGACCGGCACAAGAAAATCAAAACAAATTCATTTGACTCTAAAAAAATCTGTTTCCAAGCAACGATTGTCAGTTCAGCGTCTTTCTATTTGCGTTGGTATTCAGCAGTATACAGGGTGGCGAAAATTTCATTGCAATGTATTGTAATCTCGGAAACCGTAAGAGATACGACGTTGGTTAAATGGAACAAAAGTTTCTCAATTTGAAAACTAATCGACTGGTACTTTGCATCCACAGATATCAGGGACGGTTTTCATATTAATTGATAAAAACCAAAATTGCACATTTTCTATTTAACGGTCCAGTGCTTTTATTTTGAACAATAGAAAAATAGTGTATAAAACTTTTTTGTTTGAAAACGAGTTACCCACCATCTGATAATATTAGATTTAGAATCTGACGTTTAGTTTCCGCCCAGCCACCCTCAATTTTTTTTTCAAATACGGATATGTACTTTTTATGTGATTTTTTAATAGCATTTTATCTCCTGAATTCATCCATATATTACAAATTTCAAAGAGTTCAAAAAGTACATCCGAAAAACAAACAGCAACTATCGAGATTTTGTTACTGTTACTAACAGTAGATAAATAAAATAATTTTTATGGACCACATTTACGAATTATTGACTATTTAGCAGTAAAAACAAATATTTCTATGCAAGAAAAAATCTCCATCTTGAACATTGGCCACCAAGAACTCGAGACTTTAGTCCGATGGATTTTTACTTGTGGGGCCAATTTAAGGTACAGGAGTTCCTCAAAATGTTGATGGGTTACGTCGGCAACAGCCCAAATGACCAATAGAAATGAGTTATGCATATCTCATTTTGAACAGTTAATATGAATTATGAAATAAAATAATTTGTTTCCTTTACATTCTTTTGCATTATTAACTGCAGATAATGTACAGGACCGTATTTAAAAGCTTTTATACTAAATAGTTAAAAATTCATTCAAATAATCAAAAATGAACTAGGTGTAATACATGGAGGAATTCAGGAAATTAAATGCTATACAAAAATCACATAAATAGTGCAGGTCCGTATTTGAGAAAAAAAAGTTGAGAGTGACTGGGCGGAAACTAAACGTCAGATTCAAAATTTAATATTATCAGACTGTGGGTAATACGTTTTCAAACAAATGATGTACTTTTTGAACTCTTTGAAATTTGTAATATATGGATGAATTCAGGAGATAAAATGCTATTAAAAAATCACATAAAAAGTACAGATCCGTATTTGAAAAAAAAAGTTGAGGGTGGCTGGGCGGAAACTAAACGTCAGATTCTAAATCTAATATTATCAGATGGTGGGTAATACGTTTTCAAACAAATAAGTTTTAAGAATATATTTTTGTAAATTTTACAATATGTATGTGTATCATATTCTTTAAATTACTTACTGTAAACTAAGCATAGCTATGGTTGGGTCACCACATTAGTGAAAATATAAATTTAATAATTTTAATACATTACTCAATTATATGATTCATTTATTTGTACATTCATATTACTATATTTTTATTTGATTAAACATTTACACTTTTTAGGCGTGTATTTGATTTCTTATGCATATATATACTCAAACATTCAAACTACTCATGTAAGACCTTTATGTAACACTCTACTTTTCGGGGCTATGTAAAGTTATATTTTTGTTGTTTGGAAGTTTAATTATTAAGCCCCATGGCGCCCACAATTTGACTAATTTTTCATAATATTAAAAATAATTCACGACTGCTCTACCGGTGAACACATAGTGTTAACACAACCAACTACTACTTCTTTTTAATTAATATCAAAAGTGTTGCATTGTATCATTTTTAAAATACATTGTATAATATTCCTACTTACAATTTTTTTTTTAATACCTGAGGAACCCCATATATAAAAAAATATTAATATTTTAACGTCGCTACCGGTATTCACGCTCTTTCACATCCTTGTCTACCTTTTGGCCGTTGTCGTTTGTCAATTTCTAATCGCGTAAAAACATCCCTCGCCTACAAGGATAATGAGATGCGTAAGAGCTAGAAAATCGTCCAATTTGTCAACGAAACCCTAAAGCTGCTTCTTAAGATGTCGTTATACACGTTCAGGTTCCAGGTTATATCCGTGGACGAAGAAGTTCAAGTATAAATTGCTAGATTAGCTTAATACGTTTTTTTTTAACCAAAAGATTAATGTTTAGCTCATATTTCATCGGTCCCAGTTGTCATATTAATAAATTTTGCATATATTTTTAGTCCTATACGAAGAAAACATTTTTCTTTACATTTCTTACATTTAGTGACAGTATAACATTTTCAGTCATTCTTTATTTATGTTATAATTTGAAAGGCTCGTATATCTATTACTCTTAATGTAAGTTAAAATATTCGTGACAAAACTCAAATGAGTTCCGTATTTCTGTTTTAATTAAGCGCGATATAAGATCTACCTCGTATTTTCGTGCTACGTTCGTTTTCCTTGTTTTGTGCTGTATAATTTCAGAACAAAGTTATACGTTAGAGATATCTTTTATTTAGAGCTCTGAGCTAAAAGCTGAAAGTACAGCGAAACGCCGGACAACTTATTATTACATAATGAGTTTTACTACACCAGCTGGGAGGTGTAACGTTACAGTTAATCGTAAATTATAATTTGTTTAAATATAAATTGCTTTTTTTAATTTTGTATTATGAAAAAAAGTAATTTTATATCTTCCCTGACCATTTTGGGATTTACTTTATAATAAATAATATATGTCTCTTAAACCTGTCACTAGTTATTTAAATCGTATAAAACTAGTGATTTTTTTGTGGAAGATTAATTACAGTAGTATTGTTAGGATTTAATTTTACGTAAAATTTTATTTTTTTAATTTTGCGCCTAAGGTACATGAAAAATCGATTCATTATACTTGCGAATTACATTAATGTTACCATTTTAGATTGATTAGAATTTTATCGAAACACACTTCGAACGACAATGAATTCTCAACCGAACCACTTCTATTGATCTGATAACTAAAACTGACTTTTATGATTTACTTGTAAAGTTATATAAACCTATGATATATGGGTTTTTGAATGTACCTGGAAGTTTTTTTGGAAAGTATTGAAAGTTCTTGAAAATTTTTTTTTGAGGTTTCCACAATTCGTAAAGGTCTTTGCAAGTTTTAGAATATTTTTTAATCCAGGAAGATTTAACCAGCAGCCGTAATTTTAATAGCCAGATGGTTCCCATTTAACAAGGAAAACAACCTATATACATTGGATAAGTTTCACTGAAAAATTATCCACAATTTACAATCCTATCTACCTACCTTCCTTATAAATGATAAATATTTTTATTCCAGTCACAGCTTGCAAAGCTACGTCACTCCAATCCCAAGAAAGAACCAATATGCTTTCGTAATAATCCTATCTTGATTATAACTCCTCTCTTTCTCTCTGCCGCTCTCATACGAGATGAGAAATATTGTCTTAATATATTTACAAAGGAGTTAAATCGACAGTTACATAAAATAACAACACTAAATATTAACCAATGAGATTCGTTCAAATTCTCACAAGAGTCGTCGTTAGCCTGGCTTTTATGGTTTGTGTAAATAAAATAACCTGCCACAAATGACACTATCTTATTAACTCTCGAAGTGAACATTCGCATTGAATTAGCCATTCAGTTGGGTTAGTTTACTATAATAAAAAGTTATTCGTTGAAAATGGAGTTATGAACACGCCTATTGTTTCACATAATTAATCAACATTGTCTGAGGTTTTACAAAATTATTGTATATAGTAATAAAAGTGTAAGTTGTTTTCACAGTGTTATAAAAGAATGTACCCTTTATAATTTTTTTCGTTCATAATAAATGGGTGAGAAAATGACCGTTACAATTCTAGTTTTAATATATGAAAGTCCAATAATTCATTATTTGGTCCTTTGATAATTGGTCGATGTTAACACGTCGACTTCCGTAGTAAATTTTTTTCTAAACATTTATCGATTCTTACTCATTTTTGTTAACAGATAAATAAATTAAAATTCAGCAATAAAATTCAACAAACTGTAATTTATGATAAATCATTAAAATTATTTTATAAACATTTTTTGTCTGCTCGTTATTTAACAATTTAGGGAGGGAAAGGTTTATTATTATGTTTTTGTCACTTTTTTTATGACAAAATATCTGTCCATTCAAATTAGTAATGGGGCAAACCGTAGAAAATCTTTAGATTCTACGGCCCTGAACCCGACTGGGTACGTTAGAAATGTAGAAGATGCGTGGAAGGCCATTTCTGATGTATTAATAAAAATAAACACAGTATTATTGTATTACGTCTGATATTTCAAATATGCATAGATTTTGTTATTTTATGACGAAATTGTCAGTTATCAGAAATTTTTACCCGTAGAATGTGGCTCGAGTGCTTTTTCAAAAATATCGATCTATATTAAATCTATCCGGTTTAATTTTTTTTAAAAACTTTTTCTATAACTGCCAGGATCATCCAAATACGGTTTTCATAAATTTTCAATTTCACCTGTACCTAAAAACGAAAAGAAGGTTTGAATGAGGCTGCCATTACTCACATTACTGCGTGCTATGCGGCTATGAAAGATGTCCTAGCTGAATTGTGTGTTTTGAAAGGAAAAAAGAAATACGAAAGAGAAAAATTCTATAAATGAGAATTTGCAAAAGTAAAATTCTGAAAAATTTGATGAATAGTAATGAATTCGGAAGAAATAAGTTTTTCGATCAAAATTTCATTTAGTTTTAATTTTATTTGAGTATAAAAATTAAAAACTAAATTTTCCAAAAGTATCGTTTTTTACATATTTTCAACGGGAAAGTGGCTTGGCAATTAAATGGTTAATATGCCTTATTACGATTTTTTAATGATTTTAGAGTATCCAAAAGTTATCTGATTAGGAAGGTGCTACACTAAATTTGTTTAATATCAATGTAGTCTACATAAGGATAATTTATCTTCAACTACATTTCGAAAATCAGACGGAATGCAATGATACAGATCGGCTAAATGTTTTAAGGCGAAAAATGTCTGATATTGGGTTTTTAGGGTTCGGAATGATAGAATCAATCGGTTTTATGAAGCAAAAATTTTGATCATGTGCTCGCACTATAAATAATAATACTATTTACAGCTTTGTGTGAAAGGGTGGAAAGTGACAAATATCACTTCCTACCCTGGACCTTAAAGAAAAGTTCGAAAAAGCCAACTATCCGACCTATAAAAAGCTTGTAATTGAGTTATTAGATATTGTAATAAAAAACACCCTGTGTAATGATTTCCAGGGAAATAAGATTACGAGGAAAAAAACAAAAAATTGGAGGAGGGGAGTTTTTGTTTGGTTTCGGTTGACAAGAAGGTTGTCAAAGAATATTGAAGATTGATAAATATTTGTTAAATAATCAAATAAATTAAATAATTGTAATTTAAAATACAACGCCAGTGTTATGATGGAAGTTTAGTTCCACTTGGGGTATTTCAATTGATTTTTTTGGGAAGATCACATAAAGAGACTTTGGTAGAGCAGTGATTAGAAATTGGAAGTGCAGTAAAATGGTTATACAACAGAAAAAAAACAAGAACTGAATAGACAGTGAGTTTTCTTTATTAGTTTTTTAGTCATTGTACAACATTAATGGATTATTTTCCGTATAAAACGTACCTGTCAATCAACGGACAGGAATGTCATTGTAGTTAGATTTTAAGTTATATTTAGTAAGGAATGCATCAGTGAATGAAAGGATAATTTAAGTTTTTATGTATGAAGTTAAAGTAATTTGTGTAAAAGTTTGTTATATTTGATTATTTAAATAATAAACAACTCAATTATAAAATAGTAAACCATAGAAATATCTTTATATACAGTTTATCCACAAATTTAAATTCGAATCAGGATATTATATTATCAGATGATACTTTGATAATATAAAAAAAAATTTGTTATAAAATTCAATAAATAAATTTTATCATTAAACCAAAATTATTAACAGTGGAAGTGATCCCAACTCAGAGAAAGAGTCAATGTTCAAATTTACTTATTAAAAAAAAAAAAAATAAATAGATAAATAAAAAACCCATATAAAAAAAAATATTTTGAGTACAGCTGAGGCGAGTCTTAAATTTAAATTAATAAACAGAAAGTTATTTTTGATGTCTAACAAGTTATAAATATTCCAAATGCAGAATATCATAACAATATATACGATTGTGAATAAATATTGTTAATTTTACGTCATTTTATCAATTTTAACGTTTGATAAAATTTATAAAAATTTATAGTTTTTCCTCTTTGTTAATTATCTTTATTTGTATTGCCCTCATTTATCGAGCTACAATTCTTTTCTATACAATCGTACTGACTCTAAATCTAATTTCTGACTGGACTTTGAATGAAATAAAAATGTAAAACCGTAAAATGCAACAAAAGATTTAATCTAAAAATCCTGATTATGCAAGTTTAGCGTTCTTTTATAGAAATTTAATTCATTATTAATATGCTCCATTAAGTAGTTAGTTGTATTTCTTATATCATAAATTTTTTTTCCTACAATTTTTGCATTTATTTCTTAAACCATAGAAAAAATCCGGTTCCAGAAATTCAACCCAAGCCATATGTGTGAAGTACCGTAAACAAACGCCACCCTATATTTAGTCAAAGATTATAGTTAGAAATATTTAAAAATAATTATAACGAAAGTTTAATAAAAATTAATAAACCAGTTATTCGTCCATCGATATTACTGTTAACGTCGTTGGCTACCATGGACTTGGATAAATAGTAAATTAATTATTGTTTTATAAACAATTCATTTTTCTATTATTTATTTACAAAATAATAACAAAAAATATGGCCACATTCGTCACATTCCTCGTTCAATTTTACTACTGTTGGCAGCCAAGGACTTGGAGGAATTGTTTCCAAACACATTAAACTATGGGTAATCATCGCTGTCGTTAGCTGGTCCGTCAAGTTCTTTGTAGGACCTATACAGTTGATCGGCGTCATCGTAGTTGTAATTGGTTGATTCATCACCTCTGTCAACTGGTCCGTCCTCAAGATCTTCATAGGGTCCTCCATACAGTTGATAGGCGTCATCGTAGTTGTAATTGTCTTCCATACAGTTAATCGGCGCCATCGTAGTTATAATTGATGGATTGATCATCATTACTGTCAACTGGGACGTCGTCGAGCTCTTCATAAGTTCCATACAGTAGATCTGCGTCGTCATCGTTGTAGTAGTCAACTGGTCCCTCAAGTTCTTCAAAGAACACATACAGTTCTTCAAAGTAGTCATCATCTTCTTCTTTTTCTCCTTCCTCTTTAGCGAGTCTGACCCGCTCCATTTCATCTTTGAAGAACTGTAATAATCCGTAGGGTTGGACAGCGAGCTATCGCTATAGTTCGACATACCACAACTTTTTTCTACTTTCTTTAAAACTTCTCAACTTATGTTTTGATTACAATATTCTGAACACCCATTTCACTCAATTTATTACACCCAAGTTTTACACCGCTTTTATAAAGAAATATAAATAGATAAGCGCCTACGATACTCGACTGCCCACGATACTGGTAACACATCTCATTATCACTAACCTTGACCTTAACCCATGAGAAAAACACCCTGACGTCACTGGTTATGGGCCCCTAACACGCCCACAATCCCTTATCTAAACCGGATGGAGCAGGATTGGTATAGAATAACTACATGATTTAAAAATTACACAGGTTAGACACTCAGACGTCCCAAATTCGTCCAAGTTTGCGCATGACGTCAGCTGGAGTCCAAACGAAATAATTTAACATTGGATTGCATAGGGTTATTGTGTCTTTCGGGTGGTTTTTATTTTTTTACGGCTATATATTTAATAAAAATGTACTGTAAAGTGTTGTACACTAAAAAGTGATAACTACTTTAATAAAGGTATAAACTTTTTTTACGATTCCGATGTGTTTTGTATTATAAAAACTATTTAATTGCTAGATGTAAAAACCAGAAAATGCCCAATTATGTTATGGCCAATTTTTTTTTTTTTTTTATTTGAAAATTAGCCGCATCCGCCAAAGGGCTATTAGCGGCGGTACAATAATAATACGTATACATGTATGTTTATACAATTTAAATACTGTTTAACATATCTATAGATTTCAGATAGTCTATGATATTATTTCCTGAGGTGTCACTTCCCAATACTTTATCCAAAGAGTCAGGAATATTGTGGATTGATCGCTGAACACTATAACTCGGGCAGTCAACTAGAAAGTGTTTCACGCTCTTGACCATGTTGCACTGATAACACATTGGTAGATTCTCATTCGAGAATAAATATGAGTGAGTGAACCTGGTATGACCTAAACGCAGCCGTGTGAGGACAATTTGTTCACGTCTATTTTTAACCATTGGTTTCCACTGACTAACGTCATTCTTAATAAACCGAAGCTTCGTTTGCGAACTTTCCCACTCACGTTTCCACTTACACAACAACTTCTTTTTGAAAAACGGTTTCAGATCAGTTGAGACACTCCGACACTTAGTTTCTAATACTACACTCGAAATAGCGTTGCGCGCGCACTGGTCAGCTTTCTCATTTCCTTCTATATTGATGTGAGAGGGGACCCATGTGAAGTTGATGCATCGAGAGTTATCTTGAGCCAATTTTAATTCTGTTTTTATCAATTTTTCAAAGGAATTTTTGGGGTATGTGTGTTTTATGACTAACAGTGCACTAAGTGAATCGCTAAGAATTAAGCTTTTACGAATATCGAGAGAATTTACATGTTTGATAGCTTTATAGATAGCATAAATCTCGGCGGAGAGAATACTAAAAGTAGAAGAGAGTCTAAATAAAAAGCTATCGTATGGGGTTACAAATGCAGCGCCTACTCCCTCATCTGACTTGGATGCATCAGTGAAAATTTTGAAATGGTCTTGGAAATGTTCTTCTAGGATTGAATTAAGATTTGATTTGATAATTGTTGGATTAGTTTCATGTTTATTAAACTTGGTTAGATAAGTGTTAACATCTGGAGTTTTTATTGTCCAGGGAGGAGGATGATCGAGATCCACTGGAATAACTTCTGGGAAGTCCATGTATAGTTGAGTTAGGTAACATCGAATTCTCTCGTAGTAAGGTTTAGCAGTGTATAGTTTATTGTCATAGAAATGCATGTACCTATTTGTGAAAGTGTTATTGAATAGTGGCTTATTTTTATGTGAAGCTATAGAAACTGCGTGTGATAAACTCAAAAACATTCTTCGGTAATGAAGGGATTGTTCGCCACATTCGCTGTATATACTTTGAATTGGGGATGTGCGAAATGATCCTAAAGCAATTCGAAGTGCAGAATTGTGCACTGAGTCGAGTAACTTTAATGTTGTTTTTGAGGAAGATGCATATGCGATCGAGCCATAATCAATCTTGGACCTGATTAAGGTTCTATAAACAGTAAGTAGGGTTGAATAGTCGGCACCCCAATTTCTATTTGCCAAAGTTTTCAATAAATTTAGTCTCTTGTTACAAGAACGAACTAACTGTCTAATGTGTTCTTTCCAGGAAAGCTTTTCATCAAGCCACATTCCGAGAAATTTTACCGATGATTTAAATATCAAATTTTTATTATAGAGCTGTGAGGTTGGGATGTGTTCTGATTTTTTTTTGGAAAATGTCATGCCAGTAGTTTTGGTAACTGAAAATTCAAAGCCTGTTTCATAGGACCATTGTTCTAATTGACGAAGGAAGTTCTGTAAGATATTTGACATTAAGGTGGTGTTTTTCCCCTTAATGTAAATTACAAGGTCGTCTGCATATATACGTGCCTTTAACGATTTCTGAATATGTCGTTTATTGCAATCAAGAACAAAGTAGGGCTAATTATTGATCCTTGCGGTGTTCCATTTTCTTCATTTTGTACTTCTGAAAATGAGTTCTGAACATTAACAGAAAACGATCGATTTTGTAAAAAATTGCTGATAAACTTAAGGCAGTTGCCGCGAATTTTCCAGGAATGAAGTGTTTTTAGGATATTAAATTTCCAGCAGGTGTTAAAGGCTTAAGATCGAAGAAAATTGCGATGCATTCTTGTTTTGTAGCTAGAGCTTCGTGAACATCACTCTTCAGGTCCAGTATGTTGTCAATGCCTGAGCGATTTTGGCGGAAACCGTTTTGTTCAGGGATTAGAAGGCTCGAGTTTTCTAGTGTCCACATGAGTCTGTAATTAACAATTTTTTCCATTAATTTACTCATTGCACATGTTAAGCTGATAGGTCTGTAAGCATCAGGATCAAGGTGAGGTTTTCGTTCTTTTAGTATAGGGATAACAATAGCTTTTGACCAAATTGTAGGGAAATTATGATTCTGCCAAATATAATTAAATAATTGAAGAAGAAAGCTTTTTGCTGATTCAGGAAGATATGTAAGAAATATGACTGGAATGTCATCGGGACCAGGACTAGTAGTTTTAAGATCATTAAGAGAGTCTTTTAGTGCAGACATGGTTAGAGGAAGACTTAAAGGGGTATCTTCATAATGTGTATCAGAAAATAGATTAATGCTTTCAGCCGCTAATTTATTTTCAAGAAATGCTGCGCTATAGTTGTTATTAGAAGACATTTGTTTATAGTTGTTGGCTAAAATATTTGCAATTTCAGGTGCAGAAGTTGTTATGATATTATTGGGTTTTAGACTGGAGATTGGCGGCGCATACTTCAGGCCCGAAATTTTCCTAATTCTTTTCCAGACTTCACTTATGGGCGTGGAACTATTAATTTCAGAAACGTATTTGGTCCAGGAGGATTTTTTAGCTTGGTTTATTATAAGATGAGCTCTTGCTTTAAGTTTTTTAAAGTCTACCTTGTTCTCTGGTGTTTTATGACGTTTGTATTTATTTAAAGCTTTTTTGCTTGCACGAATTGCCTCTTGACACTCTTGATTCCACCAAGGTACAGGAGTATGATGCTTTAGCTCTTTTGTTTTTCCGATAAAAAGCTTGGCGCTTTGTAGGATGATATTATTAAAATCCGATAAAGATTCATTGATGTCGTCAGTTAGGATGCAATTTGGCATTGCGTTATCAATGTAGTTTTCAAAACCAGTCCAATTTGCCGAATCAATCTTCCATTTTGGCAAAAATGTATTTGTAACCGAGACAGAAGTGTTTTTGATAATAATGGGGTGGTGGTCGCTACCATAAGTATATTGCAGAACTTTCCAAGAGAGCCTAGGTGTTAAGGTAGGATCACACAAACTTAGATCAATTGCTGATGATTCACCAGTATTTATATCAAATCTTGTGGGTGTTCCCTCATTTAAAAAATTAATTTGTAAGTCTGAAATTATTTTTTTCTATGGTTTTACCTCTAGTGTCTGTAGATGATGAACCCCAAATTATGTTATGACCATTGAAATCTCCTACAAGTATGCGGGGTGACGGAATTTGCTCGATAAGATCTTTTAAATCATTATAATTTACCAAAGGAACAGACGGTAAATAAACATTGCAAACGTAGTATGTGGTAGATAAATGAATTTCGACGACTGTAACTTCTAAGTCACTGTTGACGGGGAAAATCTTGGAGTCTATAGATTTTTTAACCAAGGTGGCAACACCTCCAGAAGAACGATTATTACTTATTCGGTCTTTTCGAGAACAATTATAGTGTTTTGAGTTATATAGCTTTTGGGGATTCAGATTCGTTTCCTGTAAGCATACTAAATCTGGGGAATGATCTCCGATTAGAATTTGTAACATACCAAGCCGATGGAAAAATCCATCGATGTTCCACTGAAGTATAGACGTGAATATTAATAATATATTTAAAATTGAATCGATAAATGTTACTGACTTAGCTGTGATGTGTCGCTATCAGATTCTGAGATATCATTACCGAGATGGGTAAAAATCTTCTTTTTTAGGACGGTCAATCGACGTTTTATTGATCTGTCTCTTAGGTGGGGGTAGATTTGGAAAACATGTCGGTTAAGGCTAACATATCAGTGGTATAATCTTGGATAGAATTGATGGGATCCGTTAATCCAGCTATGCTGTTCAGAAGTAAATTCAGTTGGTCATAGCTAAGCACAAATGGAGGAGAGTGTTTATCGATAAAGTCTTTAGCAGCTTCCAACTGAAGTGATATGGGATCAGAGATTTCGTTTATTGGAGTTACACTGGTTTTAGTTTTCTTATGAGTTTTTGGTTTGTTTTTAGGAGCAGGAAAAATGTGTTCGGTTTCAGTAAAATCAGTTTCAGGTGAAAGAATTTCTTTTAAGCCTGGTTTTGATTTGCCTGTATTCTTGTTTATATCGGGGTCATCATTTGATATAGTTGGATCATTATACTTGGTCGGTTCGTTTTCAAGAATAGTTTGTTCCTTTGGTAAGAGAGGGTTGATATTTTGTGGTGACGTGTTTTGTGAGATATTGGTAGACTGATTTATGTTGATTAAATGAGTTTGAGGTTTATTATGTTGAGGTGAGGGTTGAGGTTTGGTTTGCGGTAATGACTGAGGTGTAGATTGAGAAGAAGGTTGAGGTGAGGATTGTAACGTTGACGGGTTTGTTGGTGTGGACGATTGCTGATTAGTTGATTGAGACGATGGTTGAGGAGAAGATTGGGATAATAATGATGTATTTTGAGGTTCTGTACACTGTGAAGCTATATGGCCAGGTTTTTTGAAATTGTAGCAAACCATGCTATCTTGAGACAGAAATATTCTGTATGATGTGTCTTCAAAGTCCAATGTAAATGAATCTGGCAGTATTAAATTGTGTTGGCTGACATAAACTTGCCTCCTAAAGCTAAGTATGTGATTGTATTCAGGTAGAGTAGAGCTAATTTTTAAGAAGGTTACAGCTGATACAGGATTTAAGCCCAATTGTTGCAATTTATCCATTAAAAGATTATGAGGTATTGTCGGACTAACATTTGAGAGAACGAGTCTTTCAGCAGGTGCTACTAATCTTCTGGCTCTAACTATTTCATTCTGTATCTCTATGTATCCATACTTGTCCATAAAGTCATCGACTACTTGTTTGCTTGAAAGGTACATGCAAATACGGTTGTTAGACAAACGCGACGAAAAAATAATATTTTTCGGCTGAATTCGTGATCCTAAAGGGATGAGGTAATCTTGGAGACGAGTATTTTCTAAAGCACTGAAAACAATAGCTTGATCTTTCGAAGGAAATTGTGGTTTTGCAACTGCCGAAGAGTATGTTTTTAAAACAGTAGATTGAGGTTGAGATTGTGGCTGATTATTGACATTTAAATCCATGATGTTGAATTAAAATTAGCAAAGCGTACAAGAACTGAGTACGACCCTGGCCGTCTGTGCCTTCCGTTGATAACGGAGGCATGCGGGCCGCACTAAAAACACTTGTTTACACTGATAAATACTTTGTTATGCTTTAAAAATGATTGGATTTAAGCAAATTAATTAACAGTATATTACAGTTCAATCACTTACAGTTTTAGTATATTCATATGAAAGAATTTTAAAATAAACTTCTATAATTACCACTAAAATTTAAAATTATTTGGAGACCACGACAAACACCGTTTACTTTTGTTAGTCAGGACCGAACTCCCCCTATGGCTAATTTTATCGTTAAACTAATTGTCAAATATGTAACAAATAAAATACTTTAGATTAACTTTAGTGATTTTATAAATGTTTAATCAAAAAATTATTTAAAAATGGTGATTTCAAATAGCTTATATTATCAGTGAAACTTTTTGATGCACATTGTTATTGCAGGTTTATGTTACTTAGGTTTTCATATACCTATAGTGCTTAATTTACTCTCTAGAACGAATATGGCAAATATAAATACGAGTATAACTTAGATTTACAGTCATACAAGTTAGTATGTAAAATAAATGTTATAAACTTTTTCATAAGTTGTGCAGTGCTTTATTGCCATTATTGAATAAAATGCTAACTAATAAATGAATACGTAACTACTTAAAACTATTACACAATACATCTTACAGAACTTTTTTTGTATTATTTAAAATAAAGTCTAAAAATGTTAACATGTTTATTCATATAAAACTTACTGTTTTTGTAATAAAGTGCACTTCGAAAATCGAAAAAACTTTGTACTGTTTTTAGAGCGAGTATTACTTTTACACCAAAAATAGCGCAATACATTTTTAATCAGTTCATAGGTGAAATTAAATAAAAATATGTCAAAAAAGATAATAACCTCATATAATGACACATTAAAAATTTTTGATGGGCACCAGGTGACGTCACATATCCTGCGCAATGTCTAACCTGATATACTTCAACCATGGAATAACTACTGGTACACTTTTGGTGATTGTATTTTTTTTTAATATGTTGTGAAATTTTTATATATTTATAAGCTGAATAAATTTATTGTTATTAACGTTCTACCTACCGGTAGAAATGAACTTTATGTGGGAAATTGATATAAATATGTCTATATTTGGTATTTATAGATCTTCAGGTTTTATTTATCTTATTACTAATATTTGCTCTATAAATCAACGTTATTTCTATTTTAAATATATTATTATCCAGTTCTCCTCGATATTATTATAGCAATAAATTTTTCAATAAACCCATATTGCTTTTCCTGTTCGCCACAAGGACCTTAAGCAATATTATTTGTAGTCTAAAATAAACATTCAATATCGATTTTCTGTATCTTGATAAAGGGTCGTCACGGTTTAACCCCAAACAAGGCTATGTTTTCTCAACAGACAAAAACATTTGTTGTCGGATATGTGAAAACTAAGTTTGTCTAGGTTGTTGCCCGTCCGCTGGAGCTATCTAAATATATTTTCAACCTTCGGGCGTTTTAGATAATGGACGTCGAACGTGTTTGTCAGCACCGTCTTGTCTAGGTCAACTTAGAAATGTTTCCCTAACACACTTCTTGTAATAACAGACCCTGCTTATTTATGTACCTGTGCTAGTTATATTTCTGCATGTCTGAACATGTAATTAGTAATTAAAAGGTATTTTACGGTCATCATTGTCACATGTGACAATATTGACTGCTAGCTTGGAAAGTAAAATATAATCACGTATTATAATCCAAGCTAATTTGCTGACTATCTGCTATTCTTTTGTTAGTAGATTTTTGTTTTTATTTGGTGTCTAACTTTCGTCAAATGAACAGCTACCCAGGTATCAAAAAATACTGGCAAAATATTGTTTTACAATATTTTTTTTGGGTTGAAAATATTATCTGAATATTGAATTTTAATATTGGCTAGAAGTCGATGTGTTAACATTTTGTAAAATTCGCCAAATATTGATTGAAAATAACTCCAAATATTGAAATTCCATGTGGCGGAGATATCGAATTTTAATATTGATTTTTCATACTGGACAAATATTTATTTACCCCAACAATTTTATGGCCATCATAAAAAAAGATTGATGTTCTATGTATTTTTATAGTAAATTGTTGTCATGTTGGCAAAATATATCTTACATATACGTAGCATATTGATTATGCACATCATACTTTGGTCCAATATTAGTATATTAAAAATATTGTTAAAATGTTGAATTAAGAAAAGATTTTGCGACAAATAGAGAAAATAGGGCAAAATAGGGAAAAGTTGAAAAAAATATTGCAAAATAGGGAAAATATGGAAATTAGAGAAAAATATGAAAAAAGGGGAAACATGTGAAAAAATAGTGGAAACATGGAAAAACAGGGTAAAAAATGAAAAAATAGGAAATAGAATAATAGGGACAAATACGGACAAATAGGAAAAAATAATGAAAACCAGGAAAAATATGAATAATTGGGAAAAAATTGGGAAAAATAAAAAAATCAGAGAAAAACGAGGAAACTAGTTAAAAAGGGAAAAATGAGGAAAATAATTCAAAATAGGGAAAATGGGAAAAAATTGTCAAAATAGAGCAAATTAGAAAAAAACAAGTCGAAATAGGGATAAATATGGAAAAATAAAGAAAACAGGAAAAAACATTGGAAAACAGGAAAAATGGGAAGAAATAGAACAAATACAAAAAATGGAAAAAATAGAAAAGCTTCACATAAATAGTGGAAGTAATAATTTTTATAAGTAAAAAAATACATTTGAACTTTTTATATATTTTTACCTCTCGCCCTTCAGATAAGAGAGGTATAGGAATCATGCTAAAAATTGGGTAGTGAGTTTTCAATTGATAAACACGTTTTGGGGTCCCTAGAATACGATTTTAATATTTTCGCGATGATGTCTGTGTGTGTGTGTGTGTGTGTGTGTGTGTTAGTGTGTGTGTGTGTGTGTTAGTGTGTGTGTGTGTGTGTTTGGATGGATGTTGTAGTAACGATAACTCAAAAACTACTGAATAAAAAAATTTGAAATTTTGCATACAGGATTCTAATACCCTAGATTAGATCTGATTAGATTTTGGTGCCAATCGCACAACCGGAAGTGGCAGTTGCTATGGGTGATGACGCCATTATTATACAAAACGGCAATAAAGTTTTACACATATATTTTGTATACCCTATAGTTTATTTTCATCTCATTAAAATTTTACAAAAATATAATTTTTTTTCATACTTTTTTGTGTCAACCTGTAAATTTTTGATTCAAAAATGGCGAGAGGTCATGTGCTGGCCACATCAGATTTTTATTTAAAGAAATCCAAAAATTTACTAATTAAATGTTATAATGGTACTTATAAAGTAAAAATAACGGTTGTATTAAGTTTCCCTATTTTTTTAAACTTTATTTTTTCTAATTTACTTATAAATTATAAACAATCTGGATCTGTTCAAGGTCGCACTCACTTACTATGTAGCTTACAACACTTAGGAATTCAATATGGCGGTCCATTCATAATTTTTGGTTATCAAATATATATGTAATACTCTTATATCGTCAACGTCCTATCTTTGCCTGTAGTTCCGACAGAAGGAGATGCAAGATAGGAATTGGGTGCCAACGCGCATGCCCATATACATAAATTGCATTGGCGTCGTGTCCCGTGATGAAAAAGGAACGTAGAGAAAAGAAAAATTAAGCAAACGTAGGCGATTTTACAGCTGTGACGTCTATGCCAATTCGAGACTGCGTGAGAGAGAAACGATCGTCTACACTCTACTATCGGCGACACACTTCTCTCTCAAGCTGGCGATATAGGAGTATTACATATAATGTTATAAAAGGGATGACCACGACAACTCAAATATTTTTCCATTATGTTGGTAGAAATGGTAGAATTGTATTCGTCGCTTTATTTTATTGTTGACAGTTTGGTAATAAATTCAATATATTATAAATGCTGAATATCAATATCTGACCAATATTCTATAATTATTTATTTTTGTAGAATATCATATTAGTATATTGAATTTTTTCTTCTTTTCATTCTTGTCCCCTTAATCTCAAGTTTATATTTCTAACTTACTACTGTTTAACGAAGTTACTTAATTACTGGTGTTATTTTTATTACTTTTACTTAATATTTGATAATTAAAGCTATATTATGCACGGCATTACAATTATCTTAAAATTATGGTAAAGGCAAACTTCTTTGGAATATAAGGTCAAGCGCGATCAGTTAAATCTCCGCCAGATAGATGGAAACAGTCGCCTACCTACTAGGTATAGGTCGCAAATCTTACCGTATTCCACGTTTCAATTCATTCTCACCAATTCGAGGAGGAGTTTGAACCGAAAAGAAAATCAGCGTCCTTTAGATATTGAGTCTAATCGTTGCCCCCGGAAGACTCACGAACATCTCCGATGGTTTGTTTCGTTTATTAGCGCATGTGATAGTTATTGTACGTTAACTTGAAAGTTTAATTTTTTATCATTGTGCACGGTGTGTGGTACAATGGTAAAGTGTATGCTTTAAACGTAAAAATCTCTGGTTCGAATCCCGAGGAAATATTTTTTTTAAATACACAGGTTAGATTTAGATAGTCAAGACTTCTTTTACTAAAATAATTTTTTTTTTATTTTTTACGTTAACAAAACACTTAAAATTGGCAACAGCGGTGGGCACTCGAGTTGCAATTGTGATCGGTGATGTTCGTGAGTCTTCCTGGGGCAACGACTAGACTCTTGTGTCGAGTTGAGGAGAAGCCAAGCTCAGTTAACTGCAAGCCGCTTGATCAGAGGGATCGACAGCTATAAACCGTCAATTCGACCCCCACACCAGACTGGAGTATTTTATCTCAACTGACGCTGCCGGAACAAGTGCAATTTATACTATAAAAGGAGGGTAAAGCCCAAGGCAATCTGAAACCTGGAATAAAATGTTAAATATCAAGCCACCATTTTATTATCATTTTACTTAAACGACGCTGCTGATTGTAACTTATTTTCTTTATGATGGTAATATGTGTTTTAGTTGTTTGTACTGCTATTTTAACCATCTACAGGGTTGCTCACTCTGTTAAAATTGGTTTATATCTACTCGAGGGTTGTGCTCACTCAATTTTGGCACTTAACATTTCTTTTTTTCAATTCCATATGTTTCGCCCTTTTCGGCCTAACAAAACTTTTCATTCCTTGTTTACATCAACTTGTTGAATTTTACAATTTGAATCGTGCTTTTAAAAATGTTCCTAGTATTTAATTGTATTATCCGACCATGCTTCAAATTTTTGTCAATTAAACTTTAACTTAGGGTAAGTTTTTTGTAAAATCCTTTGTTATATCTAACTAAACAATATATTACAGATCTGATAATGGTAGTTTGTCCAAACTAGTGGACAGTTTCCTTACCAACCAAATTTATTTTTACTGTAATTTATTTCATTTTCATCTTGTTTATGCAAAAGGAGTACCTGTATATCCCTTTCTCACCTCTTAATAAAGTTCTCACTATAATGACCTTGCAAATAAAAATTTATGTTCTTAACTAATCCAAAAATAACACATCAGATATTACTTCTGTCTGCTAGTATGGATACAAATTCCAATATTATTTTGGCCGTTAAAAATATAATCAATTAGATTCTTGCATGCTGGTTTTTTCTACCTCCATCATAAAACCACCAACTGTAAAATGTGTGATATGGCAGAAGACATTTTAGGTATAGAGATGACTTGACAGGACCAAACCTAGTACGTAGAATCTTCAACTTAAAAAAATAATAAAAATACTTTATCTCTATATTTCCAAATATACAAAAATGGGAGGTCCAGTCGTGAATATTTATGATTGTTATTTATAACCCTGAGAAATAAACAGAATTCATTACAACACAGAGTTAAGTATCCGAAATTCCATATAAAAGGGGTTTCAAGTATCGCGAAGGGACCAGTAGAATTTTGTTAACGCGTAGATTCAGAATACCAGTCTGCTTTCAACAGTTGATTTACCATAAAAAAACTACACAATATAGTGCCATATTCGAAGCCCTAAAAATAAGACGCTGCAGGATTTGCGTTGCGATTCTACTTCGTTTTGCCTTCCACCTAACATCAAAGATTTTATAGCACTAACTTCTCTCCATTTTCACATTTGTGGACAAGTGGAATTATTTGACAATATGTGATCAACAATTAATTACGAGTACAACAATGGTCTCCATTAGATAATACAACGAATAAAACTATATCAAAATAATCATAATATTAACAAAAATTCAGTCAAATTATTTTCCATCCAAAAATACCTACAACTATTTAGAGACCACTATTTACATTTCTTCATGACTTTCTGATAAATACTATCAAATTTATGTTTTGTCATTATTTGAAGGTTTCTAAAGAAAAAAATGTAAATAGCTGATTATCGCCTATTAATCTACCGCATAGGAACGTGATTTCCGCATGTCCAACGAGTGGTATCGTGACTATCGATAATCACATAAGTTATTCTACGAAATGTATTATCAAATATTAATTTCACGAGCCCGCAGGACGAGTAAAATTATATTTTGACAACACGTTAAGTGCATTAACTTATGGGATTCTCGAGAGACCGGATACCAAGTGTTTTATTCATTAGATTATATCATCAATTAATGACATTTTAAAAATCTGGCAGCTCAATAATTTACATTTTCATTACAAAAGCAATGACAAAGATGACAGCATACCTACTAGATTTTTAGCATTAAATGTACCAAGTGTGATTATCAGTTATTACTCAAGTACATGGTGGATGATATCGATTATTAATTAAGTAACAGTATAGGACATTATTACATTATGAGCAGAGCCGGGGCGTTATTAAAAAAAAGTAACGCGTTACTTTACCGTTACCTTTGCTAAAAGGTAACGCGTTAGATAAACGTTATCGTTACTTTTTTTAAAGAGTAACCACTTATTCGTTACTTACCAAAAGTAACGCGTTACTTTTAAAGTAATAACGCATTACTTTTCTATATATTCTTCTTGTTCTATGTCTTCTCGTTTTTTTATTGTCCATCTCACCATTTATCGCCCTTATTATTGCACATATTCAAATATTCAAATGAAAGTTGTATGATTAATCTTAAGCTTGATTTTTGAAAATGCTATCCAGAACACAGTGGCGAGGGAAATCGACGGGGTACAAAAAAATAATAAAAACATTATTTCACATCAAACAGCAGAAACAAAAGAGAAGAACCTTAGTTTTAAAGAACCGCGTTACTTTTATAGTAACGCGTTACTGTAATGAAGTAACGCAATTACCGTTACTTTTTGCCAATTTTAAAAAGTAACGAAATTATTAGTAACGCGTTACATTTAGTAACGCGTTACTGAAAAGTAACGTTTTAGTTTCGTTATTTCCAGCTCTGATTATGAGTGATATAATCCGTACAATTACCGTATTTTTGCCCTTTTTCATATTAATATAAATCTTGATTATCGTAATTATCACATGAGTACTGTACAGGGTGTTTTTTTAAAAAGTTTCCACCCTCGATTTAGGCTTACCCAATAATTTTTGGCAAAAATGGCGAGACAAGTCGATTTTTGATTTGAGGGGGACAAAATTTTTGATAACAAACATCACTCTAACGTCAACCCCCTTCACCCCTCGCCCCTCAACTTTAAAATTGTGGCACATCAGGGAAAAGGTAATTCAATGCAGAATTCAAATCATGCCCTTTGTCCACTGCTAGGACAAAAATAAACAAGAATAAACATAATTGTCGTTACTGGAGTGACAGCAACCATCATGTTTTTGTTGAAGGGCATACTCAACATGTTCAAAAACTTAATGTTTGGGATGGCATACTGGGCAATAAAATTATTGGGCCATTTAACTGGTCAAAAATACCAAGAAATGCTAGAAATGACCATTGTCCCGCTAATTACTCAGGAGCTTGAAAATCAGGTAGATGAAGTAAGAAATCCTGCTCTAGATGAAAATCTATTACATTTTCAACAAGATGGGGCTGGTTCTCATTATCATTTACCAGTCAGACAATGGCTAGATGACCATTTCCCACAACGTTGGTTCGGTAGAAGAGGAGCAATAGAATGGCCTGCGAGATCTCCAGATTTGACTCCTTGCGATTTCTGGCTTTGGGGTCACCTAAAGTCAGTAATTTACAAAACTAAACCTACATCTATTGATGACCTTCGGGTACGAATTGTAAGAGAATGTCAATCCATTACTAGGGAAATTTTTCAAAATGTTAGACAAGAATTCCAAGACAGACTTGATTTTTGTTTTGCACACGATGGACAACATTTTGAGCAATTGCTGTAATTTTTTTTAATTTTTACCTTCTTTTAAATACCTAACAATAAACTGATAACATTATTGATACAAATTATGTAATGTTTTTTTGTCCTAGCAGTGGACAAATTTTCATGTTACGGGGTGGTGGTAGAGCGACAAATTTTGTCAAAAATTTCGTTTCCTTTAAATCAAAAGTCTCACTATTTTTCTCAAAAATTATTGTGCGAGAGTAAAGTGAGAGTAGGAAAAAATACCCTGTACTTCTGTTCAGGGGGGTAGTAAAAAAATTAAACTGAGTGATTTGAATTCTGCATTGAATTACCCTTTCCTTGATGTGCCACACATGGTATGTTCCCTATTTAAATTTTAAAGTTGAGGGGCGTAGGGTGAAGGGGGTTGACGTTAGAGTGATGTTTGTTATCAAAAATTCTGTCCCCCTCAAATCAAAAATCGACGTGTCTCGCCATTTTTGCCAAAAATTATTGATGGGTATGCCTAAATCGGGGGTGGAAACTTTTTAAAAAACACCCTGTATATTTCTCAGGTCTTCAAAATAAAAGTTTGGTTTTTGATGGGAGTCTCTTTGAAAATACATTTGTCATGATTTGATTAAAATATGTGGGTCGTTGAATTGTAAGATATTTGAATAATGTTTCTGGTTTTAGTAATTAATTCGGGGATATTTGATTTGGTTTGGACCGACCAAATACTTAACGATTAGTCAAATATTTTTGACTTGTTACCGTAGTTGGTTAAACTGTTATATATTGACTTGGAAATAGGGTGTTCTTTTAAATTGTTCTCAATATTGATTTGGATTATTAAATTGCGTTTTAAGTTATTTTGGAAATTTTGTTATTGAAATTTGAGTGTATATTATTTATTTATGGATTAATGTTTGTATTGTATTGTGTGATTATAATTAATCAAATTGTTGTATGAGGCTGTCTAAGTCTCATTTGTCCGAAAAATGTTGAATTAAAGCATTGTGGAAATATTTACAATTTAATATTTTAGATCTACTTCCTACCATTAATTCTGGTATGGTAATGAATTTTTTAAAACTTCTACAAA
This sequence comes from Neocrepidodera transversa, assembly GCA_963243735.1. Lineage (NCBI taxonomy): Eukaryota > Metazoa > Arthropoda > Insecta > Coleoptera > Chrysomelidae > Neocrepidodera > Neocrepidodera transversa. Next base: position 26,966,356 of record OY725340.1, on the reverse strand, counting down.
TATGTTTGTTTATCAGTATTGACCTGTATTTAATTTTAAATAAAATTCTCATAATCAAAAATAAATTTGTTAAGCATATTACTATCCCCATCATATTATTTGTTATCATTTTATTTTACTTAAACAAATTATAGTTCGAAGTTGCTAATTAAGCCATTTATATTTTATTTACTTTTGATGTAATAATATTAAATGAGATATTTTTCACAGATGACGCTGTAGATTTTTACTCACAATTTCTCAGAAGAAGTTGTAGATTACTTTTTCTGCCTCTTCAATACTACTTCGGTGACTTACACGAAGCTTTTCACTGTAGGGAACTGAGTTTTCCATAGAACGGAGTTGTTTTCCAACTACTTGTCGCAAAATGGAAAGAGTTTGAAAGTTTGTAATAAGCACTTAAGTCGTGAAAATGATAAAGTTGATTGAAAAATCAAAAATATCCGCCATGCAAACAATTAATTTCATTTTCCATTATATCGGCAAATCCTACTGACTGCGCCAATTAAATATTATAAACGAAAAGTTGACTTTAAATAAAATATATCTTTAATGTACTGTAGCTTAAAATGTAAACAAAAAATAAAAATTACAAGCAAATACTAATTATAGAGTAAACTAATTCAATAGGTAACATAAACTACTTTACTGGATATAACTACAAATAAACTTGCGGCATAAAACATAATAAATAAATTTGTTTTTGGGCTTTTATTTTTGAATCAAAATCTAAAAGTCTTCAGATTTTGAAACGATACTTTATTTTGTTGATAATAAATAATTAATGTGATTAAGCTCAAATCTTTATATTATGGGTTCGTTCCACGAATAGAATTTGAAATATATCAGAAGTAAAATATTCAATGAAAAAAAGTGACGCCAGTCAAGTTGATTTTTTTGATGTAATTAGAAACAATTGACAAAAGAACTACGACATATTTCAAAATCCATCCTTTTTTTGGGTTAAGGAAATTAAACTCAAATTCAACTTTATATTTGTTTGTTTTACGATAATAAATTCCAGAGATTTTTTTTTCTTTTTAAAAAAAAAACTTAGCTTTTCTTGCGGTTGAGGTTCTTGCGGTTGACGGAAAAAACTTCTTGGCCCAAGTAAAACAACTGTCCAGAGGAAAAACTTCTTGGCTCAGGTAAAACTAACTGTCCAGAGGAAAAACTTTCCAGAGGAAAAAACTGTCCAGAATAAAAGAACCAAAAACCCCTACAAGATGAGGGGGAGAAAAAAAAATAAATCTTCAATAAGCGTCACAAACGGTATGCAGTCAGTTATTTTGACTGAGTAGGTAAAGAGAAGGACATTATTAACATGGGAAAGGCATTTTATAGGAATACCAATAGAAGAATAATGAAATTACAGTGCGACGACACTTCGGTCGTTGCGGGTCACTTTGGCGCCTTAGTCCAGGTTTCGGATTGCCTCGGGCGCCACCTTCCGTTTAGAGTGTGAAGGCCACTGCACGGGCAGCGTCAGTGGAGAAAGAAAATACTCCAGGGGTCGTTATGGTATCGACCAAAATCACTGGCGGCCAGAAGGGCGGTCTTTACTTGCCCTGCTGGGTTTGAGTACCTGGGTATTAGCTGCTGGGATGTTAACTCAAAACAAATAAAATTCAATAAATAAAACTTTTATTTATTACAAAAAATCCGGCGGAGAAAAGGTGTGTAATGGACGATTGGCTTGGCGGCGTGGTGTAATCGGACTGACGGTTCTAGGCTCCGGTATAACTTAAAATTGGCTTCAGCTTGACCTATCTCTAAAGGTCGACGGACTGCACTGCTGTTCCAATTGGGACGGCCACAGCAAGTCTGGCTTCTCGCTGCCCCTGCAGCTGCCGACAACGGTTTAAATTGCCCTACTCGATACGAACTTAAGCGTCTAAGAAGCAGAGACGAGAGTGGCTCCATCTGCCTGGCGACGGTTCAACTGGTACGACTGGCCTTTTATTCACAATGTTAAGTTAATTTTACTCCAGTGCCGTGCGCGAATTAATTTCATATATTTTAAATAATACGTAAAAAGTAACTTTGTTACACACCCTTCCTACTTCGGGAAAAAAAATTATTGCATACATTTTTTTTACACCTTAACTAAATAAATCAATGAAAAATAAACAGATCCTATCAGGTGCCTACCCCTGTAGTGGTCGAATCCTATATTCGGGGTAGGTACGCCTGTTACAAAATAACTAAAAATAAAAACTTCTACACCGTCTTCGGCTGGTGTCTTCGGTCGAAGGGATGTGAGCAGGTCCTATACTGGCAGCGTCGGCAGGAGGTTTGTCTTCGGGAAAAGTCGAACCGGTTTCTGACGGTGCTGTTTTCTTCTATACTTCCACCCTCTGTATCTGGAGCTGGGAGGTTGGAGCGGTATCTCTGGCTGACGATTATCCTGGGTGCAGATTAAGGCTGATCCTATTTCAGCGGCACCGATGGGGAAGCATGGTACGGGCCAGGCATCCACCGCGACGGAGCGGTTGTCCACCAAAATATCTTCAGAAGTTGGTTCTACACGATAATCCTCTTGCTGAATCTCTGTGTTTACCAATCGGGCACTACTTGTGTCAGCGGGAACATTCGGCTCTTCTCGGCTGCACTTCCATTGTTCGGCTATCCGATCTTCTACATAGGAAGTCGTAGCATCACTTTCGATAACGGAATCACTGGTGCCACTTGGCACGTCGACGGGAAACTGGGGGTTACTGTCTTTATTCGGTATGATGGTTGCGGCATCATAAGGGCGTTGCTGCACTGGACTCGTTTCAGGGCACCGTTCTGGCGGTTTTTGCCTCCGCGGACAAGGGCAGTTGCGGGACATGATTCCTTCTCTTTTACATCTCGAGCAAAAGATCCGGAGCGCCTCTCTACATTGGCTTCTCACATGTCGCGTCTGGCCACAACGCCAACACTCTTCGTTCCTTTCGGTGGATCTTCTAGTGATTGGGGTTGCTGACATCTGCTGGTTTGTCTCAGTACGGTCTACGTTATTTCCTGGCGTGACGGAGGCGGCAGGAAATGTTTGTGGTAGGGGGGTAGGAGTATTTCTAAACGGGAGAGACTGAGGGGCAAAATTGGTAAAATACGGAATAGACGGAGTAGTTGGAACGGATATGGTCGGAGGTGGTGAAACGATGCGGTATGGGGTAGGTAAAACGGACGCCTGGGCTAGTTTGATCTCTGATCGGAGTAATTCATATTCTCGAACGGCTTTGGTAAATCCCTTCAAGTCACTGAAGTCGGTTCTGCGGATATGAAGTCGAAACTCTGGATGTAGGTTTCGGTACAGCCACTGTAGTTCTTGGTCTAACGTTATGCCTCCATGTCGGCGAATAAGCGTCTGCAGGTCGGTGATATAGGAGGTGGCGGTTTCCTCCAGCTGCTGTGTCCTCCTACTGATGGCGACCTCTGGGTCAACGCGGTAATTGACGGGAAAGAAGAAATTTTGGAAGGCGGTGCAAAACTCTTCCCAGGTGGACCAATATCGTCGGTTATTTCTAAACCACATAGCTGGCGTCCCTTGTAGTAGGTGGGGCATGACCTGCAGGAGTCTGTCGGCGGTAATTCCATAATATTCTCGAATTTCCTCTAGTCTTTCGAGAAAAGCGGCGGGATCGTCAGTACCATCGAAAGTGACTCGCCAGTCCTCTACCATCAATGGCAGCATTACGGAGCTTCGGACGTCTTACTCGGTCGAGTCTCTAATGCTAACCCTCTCTCAAGGCACAAACATGTGTCTAACAGCGGTTATCGGGTAAATATTCGTGCTTCTGCGCATTCTGTAGTCTATCTGGTTCGGTATTACTCGGAATTCCTCGCTTTTTCTCGTTTTAAATCAAAATTACGGCTTAGATCCTTGTATCTTGAGATCGGCTTCTCAGATTTGAAAACGGATATTGCCAATCGATTCTACGACCTCGTAAATCTATTAAACGATGGGTCACTCGGTATCCTTTTTCAGTTTGTCAAAATGACAGGTCGGATGTTTTCAACGGTTTTTGCTGTATTTTGGCCTCTGGAAGTGTTCGGAAGCGATGCGGGCTCTCTTTGAGCAAAACTGGACAATCTGTCAAAATGACAGGTCTGCGGATTTTGACGGATTCTGGTATATTTCGGTTCTCTGAAGCGTTCTGCACTGGTTTTGGCTCTCTCGGATGGTCGGTTCAAATTTTAGGCTCGGATACGGCTTATTCCACAAATTCGGTAATCAGCGGTCTTGGTACACCATAAAAACGGTCCCTGCTCGGGCGCCAAATTTGCGACGACACTTCGGTCGTTGCGGGTCACTTTGGCGCCTTAGTCCAGGTTTCGGATTGCCTCGGGCGCCACCTTCCGTTTAGAGTGTGAAGGCCACTGCACGGGCAGCGTCAGTGGAGAAAGAAAATACTCCAGGCGTCGTTATGGTATCGACCAAAATCACTGGCGGCCAGAAGGGCGGTCTTTACTTGCCCTGCTGGTTTTGAGTACCTGGGTATTAGCTGCTGGGATGTTAACTCAAAACAAATAAAATTCAATAAATAAAACTTTTATTTATTACCCAAAATCCGGCGGAGAAAAGGTGTGTAACGGACGATTGGCTTGGCGGCGTGGTGTAATCGGACTGACGGTTCTAGGCTCCGGTATAACTTAAAATTGGCTTCAGCTTGACCTATCTCTAAAGGTCGACGGACTGCACTGCTGTTCCAATTGGGACGGCCACAGCAAGTCTGGCTTCTCGCTGCCTCTGCAGCTGCCGACAACGGTTTGAATTGCCCTACTCGATACGAACTTAAGCGTCTAAGAAGCAGAGACGAGAGTGGCTCCATCTGCCTGGCGACGGTTCAACTGGTACGACTGGCCTTTTATTCACAATGTTAAGTTAATTTTACTCCAGTGCCGTGCGCGAATTAATTTCATATATTTTAAATAATACGGAAAAAGTAACTTTGTTACAACAGGGTGGCATAAAAAAACGTAACAATTTGACCTCGCTATTCATTTTACTTTTAACTTCGGTGGTAATTTCGTTGCAAGTGTGAGCAAGTTAAGATTTATCTAAAATTACTTCATCGTTAGTTGAGACATTGTTCACCTCGATATTTGACTCTGCTGCATCGAAATATTTCATTAAAGTTAGTTGCCTTCTGTATCTGTAGTTTTGTAATAAAAGCCCCATTTTCCACGTTCTGTTTGTTTTCTTTTACCTCTTACTCATGGTCGCTTCTGTTTCATTCAAATTTGCATATCTTGGTAGTTCTTGGTCTGTCAAAATTTATATTCATACCAATTAACCAAACGAAAGTAGTACAACAAAGATTCAAACTGAACTTTTTAGGATATTTTTAATGGGAAAAACTTTAACAAATATTGTATATTAACCCTTAGCCACAGACGGGAGTCACGTTGACACTCCTCGTGTAAATTATATAAGATGTTTGGGCACAGAGAACAATGCGCCAGCGCTGATGTACCTTAAAATCTTCAACACTATTTTCAGAACAGTGTTGCCGTTTTAGTACATTTGTACTATTTCTAGTACATTTTCGACAGCAAAGTACAAAAGTACATTTTATCATTAATAGACCTAATTCTAGTACATTTTTAAATAATACCAAGGTCACATATTTTATGCTTAATAATAAAATATTATAAAAATAATAGTTTTTTTGATGTTTTGACATATATTATAAAATATATTGTTATTATTATTATTATTATTATTATCATTATTATAGTACCTGGACGACCGATCATTCCTTGTTTTTTCCTATTTTCCCTATATTTACCTATTTTTTCCTAATTTCTTTATATTCTCCTATTTTTTCCTATTTTTCACCATTTCTCCTATTTTTCACCATTTCTCCTTTTTTTCAGTATTTTACCCAATGTATTCCTATTTTCCTCATTTTTATAATTTTTCGTTTTTCTTGATTATTTTCACTATTTTTTCCTATTTTCCTCAATTCTTCACTATTTTCTCGTATGTTTCCGTATTTTTCCAGATTTTTATTTATTTATCTCTAATTTCTCTACTTTCTTTCCTATTTTTCCCCTAAAGTATCTCGCGCATATCTGGAGTCTGATTGACTCCCATCTGTTGTTACGTAACAAATAAATAATATATAGAACCGGTAAGTTTACGAAGGAAATAATAATAGTATATTATACACCAAGGTCGAGAAGTAATTTTTCTCAGCCGAGCATTATTTTTGTTCCGAGATGCGAAGCATCGAGGGATAATAAGTTGCGAGGCTGAGAAAAATCTTCTCTACCGTGTTTATATACTATTTTTTCCACTACTAGAACATTTAATCATTTTTACAACGATATTTTTGGATTATTTGGGTATGTATTTGAAAATATTCTGATTATTAGTTGAAATTTTTGATTATTGGCATAAGAATTAGAATCATTTACTTGTATGGAGCTTGATAATTACTTCTGGTGGTGAAGGTGTTAAGCACATTTTATTTTCACTTTCTCAATCCATTATTTTATTACAATTTAGTAAAAATTTTAATCAAATATTCTGTAGTCAAAAGTTTGACATTTTAATTTAAATTATTAATTTGACTTTTAGATGACAGTCGCGGCTTACTAATAAAATGGATAAAATTTATAATCGTTATATCACAATGGTTAAATATAGGAAGAACGGTGATAAAAAGTAGTGAATAATGATTATTCACTGCTAATAGAGTATAATATATACCATTTTAAGTTAGAAAATTCTTCAAAAATGGCTTCATTATAAAACAGTCGTGGACAAATAATGTATTGCCTATACATTCTATATTTGACTACTTTTATTTATAGAAATATGGATTTTAGTCCAGGACCATCGAGAAAAAAGATTCGATTAACTGATTCAGATTTTAGAGAAACTCTAACAAGGTGGTATAGTGAAAATGAGACAACGATGCCAGTGATGTCAGTGATTCGGAATATATTCTAAGTGATCATAACAGTGATATTGATCAAGAAGAAAGTAAACAATCGGAGGAAGAGGAAGATTTAGAAACGGAAGACAAACAGAAATATTTTCATGGTAAAGGAAAAAAAGGAAAACGCAAATTTCGTTGGTCTAAAGCTGGCTCCACACATACGTACACGAACATTTGTTATACAGTGTGTCCGTAAAGTATGGAACAAATTCATTTTGAGCTAAACAGGCCATTTTAAGAAATAATCCTGAAACACGGCGATTTTTGATTTTAATTTACCGTATTTTAAAATAATAATCTAATATAGAGGGTGAATTACTTTCGAGTAATGAAGCCACCGTCATTTTTTTTTTAAATGGAACACCCCCATTTTGTTTCAATTTTCGGATTACTCTAGCTGAGATGATTCCAAAAATGTATCACATGTTGATTCCAATTGGTACAGGGTGGACAAAAATACAATAGTTTTGTGTGTGCTCATAAAGTAACGCGTAATATTCTTTATTAGTTAAATTAACAATATTATCAAAAATAGTTATTATCTAGCGGACAGAATATGATGAAATACATGACTTTATAAATGTTCGAACTGCAGCCCTTGCTGTATTTGACAGTAACCCAAACAGTGTACAAATTCTTGTTGAACCTTGTTTATTGTGTCTTGAGAAATATTGTTTATTGCTGTCCGAATTCTCTCTTTTAATTCGTGAATATTTGCTGGTTTCGTTTGATACACAACATTCTTCAGATGGCGCCACATAAAATAATCCAAAGGAATGAAATCTGGTGACCTCGCTGGCCAATCCACCTGTTCGGAAAAATTTCATCTAGGTACCTTCTAACATCTACAGCATAATGTGGAGATGCACCATCCTGTTGAAACCATAAGCTTTCATCAAAATCTCCAGGATTACGTCTGCTGCGAAACAAATCACGTAAAGTAGGTACACGCGTTACTTTATGAGCACACACAAAACTATTGTATTTTTGTCCACCCTGAACCAATTGGAATCAACATGTGATACATTTTTGGAATCAGCTCAGCTAGAGTAATCCGAAAATTGTAACAAAATGGGGGTGTTTCATTTAAAAAAAATGACGGTGACTTTATTACTCGAAAGTAATTCACCCTGTATTTTAGATTATTATTTTGAAATACGGTAAATTAAAATCAAAAATCGACGTGTTTCAGGATTATTTCTTAAAATGGCCTGTTTAGCTAAAAATGAATTTGTTCCATACTTAACGGACACACTGTATATACGAATATTTGTAGACGAATGACTTGTACGAATGTTTTATCAAAATACCCTTCCACACATTTCACCCTAGTATACCGAATTACTGATCGGCAAACATTCGCAACGATGGATAATAATATAGTGGCTGCTGCGGGATATTTTGCGTTATAATTATTTTCAATTGCAAAAAAGAAACCTCGCCGAAGGAGAATTTTAATTCACATCCCTTAACCGTAAACAATAAAAGCCCAAACCAATGCTATTTGTCTCATATGACAACACTAACTACCTTTTAACGAATATTTGGGTACTTTGATGTGTGTTTATTTACCGCCTCTCGATCGATAGCGTTCGGGTTCGCTTCCGAATACCAAACATTTATTACCGAATGCTAAACTTTGTATAAACATATTCAGTATATACTGCGAACGTCGAATATTCGTACACGAATAACGCATGTATGAAGCCGGCTTAAGACATCATTAGTGAGTGCATATGTGAGGACACCAAAACACAATATTATCAGACAACTTCCTGTGTTTAGCGACCCTGTTTTACAGGTGAAATCCGCTAACACGTTTGGTCTTTTTCTAACTCTTCGGTGCACTGATTTCAGTGGGAAGCTGATTCGTAGCTTTCTTGTAGGGATTTTGATAAGAAGACTAATATAAGCAAGAAAAAATGCCTCACTTGTTAATGGTATTTTTTTCTCAATGAATAACAAGCCGCGTTGAATATGCATATATCTACAATGGTGCCTTATGGCGGTACAAGTAAGTTTGTGGGTCAAGCTCGTTCTATTTACAATAACTGACTGTATTTACAGCTCTCTAGGAGGTTTACACTGATAACTAATAACTATTGACACTATTAAAACTTACAACTAATTAACGCTATTAATACTTATTTCTAATTTGCACTATTGCAACTTAACTTGGCAACGCAGGAACAGGAATCAGAAGGAACACAACTTGACCGTCAAGCGGAAAAATATGGAGTGTTTATAATTTAAGGGTGTTTAAAAGGGGCAACTCTGCGGTATTTTTCTTAGGTTAGGTTAGGTTAGATTAGGTTACCGGGCAGTGGAGACAACAAAACTACCAACGAGGCAGGGACGGACTTACTTGTTGAAGTACTTTCAACATCCTGGATTGCGCAATCTTCTGCGTCAGCGAGAAAAAATATCTGAAAAAGAATCGTGGACGTACAATCCAGACGTGCATATTTAGAAGAAATTGTTAAATATTCTAATCAAGAGCTAGAGAAAATAGCTAATTATATAGGAACCCTACAAAATCGGATTTACGTGACTTGGACATGATTGAACTAAATGAGTTTTTGGGTTTGCTTTTATATACTTCTGATTTCAGATCAAATCACGAGAATTTAACCTCGTTGTTTGCAAGGGATGGGACAGGCAGAGATATTTTTCGCTGTGTTATGAACAGAAATCGATTTGCAGAAACTAGAAAAGAAAGAAAGGAGAATGATCCGTTAGCACCTATTTTTGTAATATTTGAAAAATAATATGCTTATACTATTGGACACTTGGCTTGTGTGGATGAAATGTTTATGAGTTTTAGAGGTAGATCTAAATTTAAAATGTATATACCTCAAAAACCATGTAAATATGGTCTGAAACTAATAGCACTAACCGATGCAAGAAACAATTATTTTTATAATGTATATCTATATTGTGGGAAAAAAACTGATTGCAATACGTTTTCTGAAGCTAATAAAAAATTTCTGATTCCAACATAAGTAGTACTGCGTTTATCAATACCTATTCACGGCAGTTATAGAAACATTAAAACTAAAAAACTATGCAGTAGCAATGGAAATATACAATAAAAAAAAACTTCTTAAAGGAACAGTACTAATCATAAGAGAAGACCTGCCCAAGTAGCAAAGCGACGTCCGCCCGACGTTGTCCTACACAACTTTGACGTTGGGTGACAACGTTGTGGCGACCACGCGGCGACCCTGATCTGGCACAGTTTGGTGAATCATTTTTGAGTCGTGCCGACGTGTTGCGCGACCAAAAACCAACGTTGTGCCGGCGTTGTTTTGACGACCGTACCGACATCGGCTCGACTTCGTACACGACCAAAATCCAACGTTGTGCAGGTGTTGCTGTTTGTATGTTATTTTAATAGTGTTGGTGAATAAAACTTTACTAACTCGGAGATGCACGATGTATCGAACGATGTGAAAACAAACACGATGAAAGCAAAGTGATATGATTAATAACATTATGGCTTCCAAATAATTAAGGATTTATTCGTTTCAACCTTCATCTCTACAAAGAATTCTCAAACTCCGTGAATTTTATTGATAAATATGTTGATGCTACCTCCAAATATTCTCAAGCGCCCCTTTTATTTTGTGTTTTTAAAAAATATTTTTTAATTTATTTAATAAACAAAATTATTAAATTGAGCTTGGAAGCACTTATAAAAGTTTTCCGAGATTATGTATGGCTAAAAAATATAATTTTACATTTAATATTACACGTAAAATATTGTCAAATCTCTTTTTTTGACTTGAAACAGAAACTAACCTACAAAATTTTTATTCTTAACTTGGCGGAGATGAGGTGAACTTTTTGACCAATAAGAGAAGCGTCTAGGGAGAACTTGACAAGAGAATATGTTTCGGATTAAAAAGGCAGTGAATACGTAGCCGTAGCCGATCCTTTTGTCAAAATTTTAAGAATTTTTAATAACCATATTTTTACGTAAGCTTCCGCGCACGTCGATTTATAATTATAAAATGGATAACCCAAACATAGGAGCTAAATCGGTGCGATCAACTGAATCACAGCTAATAAATTATTATACCGACTAGTAGTAGTAGTAGTCGGCTGGTATCAGCAACGTATTCACTGCGAAATATACATAACCTATAATACTTCGACATCAAAGTTACAGCGATAGGATCTTTCACTGGTTCTCTTGATGAACAATCTTCTGAAGCTAATTACAAATAAAAAAAATTATAAAGCTATTTTTCCTATCATGATTGTCACCATTAAGTAATTAAATAAACTTTAACAATAGACCTTCCCAAATTAGGAGAATAGCTCGGCCCACTTTGCTTTCGGGAGTTTTAGTTTTCGGTAAAATATTGTTGAGTACTTAAATTTCTTCCGTTTGTCTGGCATAGTTATCAAAACAAATAAGTAAGGTTATACCAATAGAGTAAGGTTATATTTTTTAATTTCAAAACACGGATGTCGGATGCCTAATTCGCGACGTCGTAAAATACGACGTCCTGCCGACGTTGGGCATTGTGATAAATCCGACTTTCTAAGCGTTGGTGCAGCATCCAACGTCAGTTAAACGTCAGTTAAACGTCGCGATGTTCCTGTAACACAACGGTCGTAAATAGGTGAAGTAGCCGACGTTGGCACGACGTTCTCAAAGTGCAAATTATTAGACGTTGGAATCACAACGTCGGGAATACGACGATCCGACGTTGTACAGAAGTATAAATGATTTTAGTCGCCATACAACCAATTGCCGACATTGTGATTGGTGCAGAATAAGTCGGGTAGTCAGCAACTTGCTACTTGGGTGACACCCCTAAGAGTAAAGCTAATGTCTCAGGTGATAGAAAAAACATCCCTCAAAAATGTTTGGACACATAATGGAAAAATATATGTAACTCTGAATGGAAAAATCATTATAATTAAATCTGACAAGGACTTTGAACAATATTTTAGATAAGACTATCACAATTCTAAAATAATGTAAAAACATTAACAATCAACAGAAGTTTCATTTGAACTTGGGGGTCTCTAACTTTGTTGTAGATAGAATCTCGGTAATGATTTAATACTCGTTAGAATTTATCTTTATTAGTAATTTATTTTAAGTTAAAAATTATTTGTAGAACTCTTTTTAGTTAAAAATTTTTTTGTAGAATATATTTTTTAATGGTATATAGTTGGAATTTGAATTGTAATTTTTTTAATTTATATAAAAAATGGATACATATATGCGTGATATAGATTACGTCCCAGTAAATACACTGGAAATTAATAATGTAAAAGAGCACAATAGGTGTTGGATGGAAAGGAAAGAGGAGGTATTTTTTCGCTTATATCAACAAAAATATTAATTAGCCAAATGAACTGTGAGTATGATCGCATGATTTTTACTGTATCATTTAAAATTTTAGATACTAATCCATTTCAGTTGCCAGATTTTGAAATGATGTATAATAATGGGGATTTTAATAAAAATGATGGAGTAGTTGTCTATTTGAGAAAAGGTTTTGATTACGAATATAAAACTCTCTTTATTGGATACTGTAAAGTAATACAAATAAATATTTCTCACCATCGGCCAGTCACGAGATTTTTATAGATGAACTAAACCAATACCTAGATCAAACAAAAAATGTATGTGTTTTCTCGAATATTCTAATAGGGGATATAAATATCAAAATTAATCTGAACAATGATACCGTCAATACTTATCTGAATACCTTAAGTGAACATAATTTTATATCAATGATAAATAAAAATACAAGAGTACATGGAGCTACAAGTAACTGTTTAGACCTTATTTTTCTAAAAAGTAATATCCCTACTCTTGAACAAAAATATGTTAGCATGGTATTTGAAAACTATATCACTGACCATAGAGCAACAATAATAGGATTACCCAGTTGAATAACCAATTTTCCAGAAATATTCAATATATAAATTACTATACTTTAAGAAATGACTTAAACAGTTACAATTGGACTAGTTTTATAACGAAACAAATGTTAATACTTTGTCGAATACATTTATACGTATAATAAAATATCTAATCACAAAAAATTCAAGTAAAAAAAAACAAACAGTTGTAATAATAAACGAAAAAAGTGGATCACCACAGGTATTGTAAATTCAGTTAATGAAAAAATAGACTATATAATGACCTTAAATTAGAACCTGAAAATGAACTAAAAAAATCAATATGTCTCAACTATAAAAACATTTGAATAAATTAATTAAAAATGCTAAATACAACTACTAAAAAAAACAAATCAATATAAACGGAACACACCCAAAAATTTGTGGAAAGTAATTAAAAATATTTACTCTAATGGGCACAAGAATGAACCAAAAAAAAAATACTTACAACTAATAATATATCCTGTAAGACCGCTGAAAGTATTGCAGAAGCATTTAACAATTTCTTTAGCAGTGTTGGTGAAACTTATGCAAAAATCATAGTAAAACCTGATACACCGCCACCGCACAACGAAATAAACCAAAACTCTTTTTTTTTATTACCTGTAAACCAAAAAGAAATAACAATTATTAATACATTAGATGAAAAAAATCACCAGGATTTAATAACATTAATACCAAAGTCCTTAAAGAAACATCAGAGATAATATCTATGGCCATTTGCCAAATCATAAATAGATAAATAGAAAAAAGTAACTATAGGCCAATTTCAGTAATAACATCATTAGCAAAAATATTTGAAAAATCCATAAGTAATAGAATGGTCAATTTTTTTAATGAAAACAACATAATGTCGGAATAACAATTCGGATTCCGAGAAGGTCTATCCGCCAATGATGCAATTGGAAAACTTGTAGAAAATGTTACAAAAAATCTAGAAAAAAGCAAACCAGCATTGTGTGTATTCCTGGATCTTGCCAAGGCATTTGACACTGTGAGTCACACACAGATGCTAGGTGCTTTGGAGGATGCAGGAATAAGAGGCGCACCTAATGAACTACTAAAAGATTATTTATCAAAACGATTGCAATTAGTAAAAATAAATAATGTACTTGGCTCGGAAAAGACTGTTAACTCCGGCTTACCGCAAGGAACTGTCCTCGGACCAATTTTATTTTCAGTGTATATAAACAATATTCTTACTTCAGTGTCCTCTGGTTTACTATTTAGCTTTGCAGATGATACTGCTGTCTTATATAGTGATAACACATGGAATGATCTAAAAATTAAGGCTGAAAATGACTTGGCAAGAATTTTTGATTGGTAGTCATAAGTTACTAACAATAAATTATGAAAAAACTTTTTTTGTATCCTTCTCTAATAACTTAAGCTGTTTTCCAGAATATCCAACTATAACAATATATATATCCTCAAAAAATATTATTTTAAATGCAAAAACCAACTACAAATACTTAGGAGTTACCATTGATTCATATTTAAGGTGGGATATTCATGTAAATAAATGAACTAAAATACTAACACAACAAATATATCGTTTTAAGTTCCTAAAATATAGTTTAGATGTATCATACATAAAAATATTATATTATTCTTTGGTTGAATCCAGATTACGATACGCTGTGCTGAGCTGGGGAGGCACAGCATATTGCCATCTTAGACAACTTGACATACTTCAAAAACGAATTCTAAAAGTAATTTACAACAAAAAGCTCACTTATCCATCTAATACATTATTTCTTGAATCTGGTATACTTCATCTTAGGCAACTGTTTATGCACCAAAATATCCTTTTTATTTATAAAAATAAAAAAGTATATGAACAGGTTAATCAGGAATATAGCATAAGATATAAAGAAAACAATAATATAAAAATTGAATTATTACAAAAAATATTAGCCTCCGATGCCATACTTACCTCTCACGTAAAATTTACAATAATCTACCAGACGTTTATAAAATATATTTAGACAAATTAAACTGAGTTAATATGATAAAAAGCATATTCAAAAAATACATACTCACACTAGGTAGAATTCAAAATCATTATTTGATTGAAATTAATAACTAAAATACCTTTCCTTTGTTTTTTTTTCCATTAACCTATAATTTTCTTCTCTGTAAATATTATAATATTATTATCTATATAAGAAGTCGCATACCGTCATCAACGAAAAAAAAAAACTAATTTCTAGTCCATGCACAACCTTTTTGGTTTCAATGGAGTATTTATTTCCTTACATTGTTTATGTAGACGCCTTTACACGATGTTAAAATTTAAAATATGTATGCCTTTGTCAAAATAAACTATATTATTATTATTATTATAACAGCAGACAACTGGGTTTCATCTATCGAATTAGTTAATATTTTGAAGACTAAGAAGTTAAGTACTTAAAAAAAACAAATCGGAAATACCTCTCGAGTTTCATCCAAATAAGTCGAGGCAAGTTGAAAGTTTCGTTTATGCATTTTCGGAAAATATCACTTTAATGTCATATGCACCAAAAAAACAAAAGACCGTATTGCTCGTGTCATCAATGCATTCCCCTGCAGGTCAAGATCCAGAAATGATTCATTTCTATAATGCTACCAAGTCCGGCGTTGACAGTCTAGATCAAAAATTTGCTATACTGGCCGTAGAACGCAAAGATGGTCAATGGCAATTTTTTATCGAACATTACATATATGTGCAGCAAATTTATATATTTTTTTAGAAGTACCAAAATTAAGTCAAAAGACGCAAGATTGGAGTTCATGAAAAATCTTCGAAAGTAGCTATTAGAAACATTTTGGGAAAAAACGAAGCACTACAACCAGTGGGTAAATTGGCCATTCGAAAATACTGTTCAATTTTCCCAAGAAACTAAAATGGAAAACGTCTACATTATGCTCCAGTATGCCTACAATGTTCATCTGCTATATGTTCAACTTGCATTTGAAAATTATTTACTCGTTTGTTCAGAATATATTTTTTAGTTGTTTTTTAAAATTATGTGTTTTATTATAAACGTTTTTAAATCAGAAAATTTTTTTTTTGATCTACAGGTTTGTCATATTATTTAGAATAACACTTAAACAAATGCATTAACACAAAGAGTCAATTTGACTCCTGTCTGTAATAATGTTATTCAAAATCATGTCTGTGATTAAGGGTTAAATACTGAATATTCAGCATCTTTTTTTTTACAAATGTCTCTAATATTTTTTATTCACTTTAAATTCTATTTCCGACAACAGTTACGATGAGCTACATTAATCTTGTGTTTTATCTCATGTCTGGGTATTCGGAAATCTTGGCTAGTATTATTTTTCATCAATCTCATATCAAAAACATCCTATTTTTTTAGATCAAATACTTCATTTTAATATAAACGCCATTTATATGAAGGGGCAGTGAAAATATTTGTACCAAATGAACTAAAATGTTTAAAGTGGGACACCTCTGTAAATTAGTTTTGAAAATATCATAAACACTTTCAGACGAATAAACTTGGTCATCTATCACAATTGACAGCAAACTTACAAATGTTACAACCTTTACCTTGTCTGTCGACCCTTGACTCCTAACATTTCCTTCATGAAACTAACTTATGTTTTCCCAAACATCGATGATATAGCTTGTAAATTATTTATAGAATAACTTGTTGGTATTAAATTGATTGATTTCGGCTTGGAGAAGGAGATATGGTTATTTGCATTTAGTAGTTTAATTTATTTGCAGACCTGAATTTATTAAATATAAGAAATTCATTGACATTGTATGCTAGAAAAATCTCATTATATCGATAACTAATTTTCTAAAAACAAATATTTAATTATTGTGTGTTAAGTTAGGTACGTTCCATTTTTTTTTTCTGAAACAGATTCATCTTTATTATAAAATAATTAAACATTATCGTTTCCTTAAAATACACGTATGTAAATGATGAATCTAGGTAAATTTTTGAAATCTGTTCGAAAAGCAAATGTACGAATCAATTCTTCGAAACTGCATGATTGGAAAATCAATTATTCGAAAATGAATTTTTCGAAAGCAATTATTTGAAAGTACGGTATTTATATCTGTACACACATAAAAAAAATATTTTAATTTAAATAAACAGAATTACTTGAAAATAACTCTTTAGATTAAAATTACATGACTTTAATTTAAAGAAATTACATTAATCTAAAAACGTTCATTTATTTCTATTAAGAAAATCATTTTATTGGTTCGTTTTCTTACTTCAAGAATATTTTGTTGCTTCAATAAGCTGGTAGCTTTCTTATAAAATCTTCTTCATTGTTAAATCAAAGATATCAATTATTTTAATTTGATAATCCGATTTTTTTATAATTAACAGCAATTATTTTGAAATAATAATTTCAAATATCTTAATAGAATAACCCTGTGATTCTTTAATCAGCTTTTATTTATTTTGGTTTAAGTAAATAAGATTCTTAATTCATACTTACTCACTCTTACTTTTATTTGAAGAAAATTGCTTGTTTTTTTTTAATAAACATAAGTTCAACTTTAACAAAGCGGTTTTTAGAAATTTTGAACCAAAATAAAATAATTTGTTAATAAAAGACAATATTTAAGTACCTATATAAAGATACATAAATAATAATTGTTTTATTTGTATCTAAAAAATGTGAGATAGGATACCTATTTCTAAATTCATCTTAATATCTTAATCTTAATATTTAATAAGAAATATTAATTTACTTAAATACAAATGACAATGAACTTCTTCTTTTCTATTGTATTTATTTTACCCTTTTATCCTTATGTTTCTTCTGAATTACATATGATTCACTTGCATACATTACTGTTGGAACTATAATATTGAGTTTAAGTTTGCTTTCTTTATATACTTATTTCTTTCTTAGCCATGGTGTTATTATTTAAGGCGTAATAGTAATACAGATTATTTGCTTGTTTAGATAATTAACTAAATCCACATTAAATATATATTTTTTTGTTAATCTAAGCAAATAAAATTCCCAGATCAAGACAATCATATTGTTGAAACAAGTTAAATGGAATTCTTGATCCAAGAAATCCATTTTCTTCACTTAAATAATTATGGAATTGGCATTGACCAATCGGAAATCCTCGATTTCAAATTGTTCAACAATGTTGCCAGTCTTACAATACATTTTACTATACATGCATTATTATTAATTTACATTATCATTTAATTAAATAAACCAATTACAAACTATCTGATATTTATGGAAACCTGTAAATAGGTATATCAAATTTGGTTTATCGGAATTCTTTGAGCATTAACATAAGTAGGTATGTGTTATGTGTATCTAATAATCAATTACGGTGGTGTACATGAGTTAAATTAAACAAGTCGTTATCGTCATGTTTAGATTTAGAACGTTCTTACTTACTTCCGTAAGTACCCTAAATTCATTTTTTATTTATTTATTTACGAATTCATTATTACTTGGAAATTATATTTTTTAAATAAGCTTGACAACATGTATATTAACAACCGTTTGGATTTTCAGCGGGCATGCGTAGGTATTGTCTTCTATGTTTGTCCCAACTCCCAACCGGCTGTGTCGAGTCTCGTTAGGGGTCGTGGGTCGTATCGTCCATTTTTATTTTAAACCTAGAAGGGAAAAAAGTCAAAGTGAAGCCATCGATAATATTGATTTTTAGTATTCTTTGCCGTAAATTAAATATGGAGGGATCCACGTTAAATGAGAGGGTAGATAAAGAATATATACAGAAGTTTATTGGTAAGTTTGTATATATTTAGATTTTTAACAATTTTTACAGTTTAAAGAATTTTCAAGACTTTGAACTGTTTAATGGCGTTTTCCTCGAATATGGTTTAGGATATCAAGTTCAAACAAGTAGGTATATCAAATTTATATAATAATTATATTTGCATCATATTTACTAGTTAAAATTGTCAACAAATTTCGTCAAAATGTTATGGCCTAATTTAATCATCTGGTATCGCTCATGTAGCAACCCTGTATAATATAATCTAAAATAATAAATAAAATCATATTCCTTAACTAAAGGAGTATCCCTCGACCAAATTTGATAAGAAATAACGATGTAGTAAATTTATTGCTAAAATATTTACTTACTTTTTTAGGAAAGGATATTAACTTGGAAGAATTTATTATAATGGAAAATGATACTCTAATGGAAATCATTAAACCCTTAAAAATAAGAACAAAATTGTTAGAAATTATGAAAAAGCAAATGGGCTATCACTAAGAGGTATGTATATAGTCTAGGGTTTTAAATGAGGAAATACTTATACATATATGTTAAATGAAACACTATAAAATTACATATTCAATACTAACAGTACACTTCCTTATTTTGAATCAAGAGGAGAAGTGAACTTTTTTAAATACATTTTTCAGGCAGCGTCTGATAGCACAAGAACAACATCAACGTTGTCTGATGTGGAGCTTGTGCCAGATCTAGGAATTTCCGATTTGTTAAATGTTTCCCTTTCCAATCTTGATGAATACATTTTTAGACCTAGATTTGAAGATTTCGACATAAAAATTTTATTAACATCTCCTTTGGGAAATTCTATTCTGAAATATTATGACTCTAATTCCAAATTAAATGAAACATCAAGAAACCGATTAGTGGATATAACTATTTATTTTACACATTAAATGTTACTGCTTTTTTTCATTGCCAAACTTATATTAAGTTATATACATGTACCTGTGTCTTTGTGTTTGTTAGTTTTACTAATCTTATGTTAAATTAGAACTACATGTTTTTTGTGTTTAAGTAAATTTTTTATTCGTTTGTATTTTCATAAGTAAATTTTTTATATTATTAAGTGTTTCATTGCAAATATCACGGACCCTTAACGCAAATGGAATATTTTTGTATTAAATATATTAATTTTTTCCAACCGTATAGGAGTCAAAATATAAATTTTATTTATGCTACAAAAATATATTTTAAAGCAAAATAAAATTCAATTATGCAAGTAAATAATATTTTTTATTCAAAAAGTTGAATGTCATGATACAAAAAAATAATTTTTATAATTAAAAAAAGGATCTTCGTATTGCAAGAGACTTATATCTTCTCTAGTTTATTTCTAGGTTCTGCTTGTATTTTAAAATAATATTATGGATATTAAAGTCACATGTGGCTTTATTATATATGAATGATGAGCCACATGTGGCTGTATTATCCAAGAAAGTATTTAAAAAATACAAGAGAACTATTTTCTCGAAGTAACAAAACTGATTTTCTTGAGACAAGAAAATGGTTTTCTTAAAGCAACACAATTCAAGTTCATAAAACAAAAATGTGATTTTGTTAAAGTAAGTAAATCCAATACTTAAAATAAAAAAATATGTTTATAACACAAGAAAATTATTTTGTTAAAGTAAAATTATCTTTCTCTTAAAGTAAGGAAATAAAAATTCATAACGCAAGAAATAATTTTCTTATATTAAGAAAACAATTTTCTTAATTTGAGAAAATACTTTTCTAAATTTAAGAAAATCTTTTTCTTAAGTTAAAACAATTATTGTTTTTTAGGAAGACATTGAATCGCTTAAATTAAGTATTCCAATAATTTTAAATTAACAATGTCAGTGCTATTAATTTAATAAAATCTATTTTTTTCATTTAAATTCTGAATTATCTTTACACAAAAAAATCATCTTTTTAAATAAAGAGAATTTCTAAAAAAATGGTTTTCTTCAAGAAACAAAATATTTCTTAGGGCTATATATAACCGTTTAATTTACTTGGAATAAAACAGCCTGCTTTATTTTGAACAATTATTTTTATGTGTGTAATATAAGCGGCAAAGTCCTGACTGACATAGAACCAACACACAGCAAAATCTACAGGAAATATATAAATTGTTCATTTTAGTTTATTTTTTATCAAATATACAAATTTTAAAACCTCTGACAAATTCTATATAAAAATATGACTTTTCTTATTCTTCCTCGTATCTAATTACCCAAAAAAAAATCATTACTTGATATTTCAATCTTATCCAAATTCTTTTATACTAAATGATTTTTATTTTATTTTTATTACTTTTCCAAATATAATGAAATTTTTATATCTATTAAAATTTTCCCTAGAAATCCAGAATTATTGATTATATCAAAATTTTATTTATATGTCCAACTTATTATATTCAACTATAAAAACTTTTGAATATAATTTTGACAATACACCACTTATTTATAATAATAACAGTAATAAATTAACTTCTATAAATCATACAAAATGATTTCATTATAAATTCCCAAATTTACATTTAAAATCTTTCATTTATGTAAAATTTTAAATGTCAATTTCCTAACTTCCTATACTATAAATCCTGTGAATATTAATAAAATAAAATCGCTTGAAAAATTAGTCATATTCAGACTTATATTTTTTTATTTCTTCTTCGTCAAAATCCTGATTTAAATTTTCCTTCTTCAATTTTAAACTTCTTTATATTCTTTTATTTTATTTCCAACTTATGTACTTCCATCTTTCTTTATAAAATACTATCTTCTTTTCTCTAATATGATCTTGAATTATTTATTTTAACTACTTCTTTGCTTATAGCAATTACCCATCTTTATTTATAAACTTTTTTTATATTTCATCATATTCATTATAAAACTTCATATACCTCATATATTTTTCATATCAATATTTATTATTTATTTTTTATTATTTTACCGCACTTAATACTATTATTTATTTTATCAATTTATGTTCAAGATCCTATTTTCACTTCTTTAATACTATTCTTTTTACCACCATCTTCGTAATAATTTCTTACATTTTCTTACTATATCCTTTTTACTACTTTTATTGTCATATCTATGTCCTGATATTATTTATCTTTTTAAATCCTTCCCTCAAGAGACTTTATAATTTTAATTTTTGAATTAACTGATTTAAATTTAATTCATTTTTTTTATAAACTTCCCATACTAATTTAAATTTAAATTTATTTTTGACTTCCTATAGTCATATTCTAATAACCATTGTCCTTGCTATAGTTTTCATCAGTAAAGCCATCAATTTGTTTCTCTTTATATTTAAATTTTACTTTATGTCGTTTATATCTTTTCTGAATTCCCATTCTATTTCTTTTATTCAATGTTTGTATTCTTCCTTTCAATTTCGGTATAATTTCTTTTAAATCTTCCAAATTTCTGATATTTTTCAATTTGTTTTTTATAAATGTTATGAATACTTTAGGATGCATTTTTATTTCAAATATAGTTATTAATAATTCTTGTTTCTATTCCTTCAGAATTTTTCTTTTGTACATTTTTTAACTCTGTGATATATTCCTCTTGTAGAAAACTTAATTTATTTTCCAACAATCGTAATTTCTTGTTAAACTCTTCTTTTTCTACAATTTTAGTTTCTCTATTATACTGCCATTTAGTTTTGATTAAATATTGTTATTTCCTTTCTAACTTTTATGTTCTCCATTTCTCTGTTTTCCTAGTATTCCTCTAATTCTTTTATATTTTTTTCCACACTTTCACCTATGCCTGTAATAGTGTTTACCCAATTGTTTCTTAATCTTCTCATTCTTTCTCCTGTATCCTGTATTTCGTATTTTTTCTACTTCCTAAACAAGGAGCAGTTCCTCCTCTTTTGGTAAAATTCGAAGATCGTTTTGCTTGGTTTTTATTATTAGCTTCCATTATAAAAAATCACATACTCACTGACAACAAAAGAAAAACCACAAAAATAAGTCTGAGAATACTTTAACGTAATCCAGCATCTAACTGATTGATTCAGGACGGATTCAGGTATACCAACATTGCTAGTTTTCTTTAAATGTTTATTTAGTTCAAGTGATTATGAAATTATCAGTATTTAAAAATGCATTTAAATGGCACTTTAACTAAAAGTGTCATTTAATAGAAGAAGCTATTAGTGTCTCATTATAAAATCGGCCCTAAAACTTACTCTCTGTTTTTGATGTCTATTATCTTTTTCTTGTACCTTTAAGGATTATTTAAACCGTATACAATATTACTCGATAATCTTACTTACTAGATTTAAACTAAATAAAATTAAAATACTGGCTTATAAATATAATTATACTACTAACAGGAAACATGAGATTTGTACTAATTCTATTTATACAAAAATTTAGTTTTATGATACAAGATTAATGGTATAATAATTTTGTATAAAAAAATTGAATTGGAGTTTATATTCATTCCTACTAATCCATCATGTATGAATGTAAAAAACTCCCAATTATCCTCAGTACTCAACCATAAAGTCCTATATCATCATTACCGACTGAAAAAAATATAACACGCTAGAATGTATATACGATAACGGAATAAATTGATGGTCCTCGCAATTCCAATGAGTGAATACAATGAATGATGTACAGATCCGCTTTTGCCACTCAATTGTAGTTGTATCGATCACTCGAATCCACAGCTCGTGCATCATGCACAAAATATCTTGCCTTTACTACGTATATCCTGCGATAACAATTCATTGTTTTTTCTCTTTTCGTAGGCGAGCAACATATCTTTATTGGATAATTAAATCGATAATATACAGTATTTATGGGATGTTGGCAGTGGTCTGTGATAAATCTTCTTTTACTTTTTCTCTCTACTTTGTACAAAATTTATGAGCAAAAAAAATTATATACAAGGTGTACCGCAACGTTTTAACAATAAAATATATCAAAAACTTCAACTATATGATATGTGAAAATGTTTTTTTCGTAAAAATTATTGGCTAAAATGTCAATTATTAAATAGCAGTTTATATTGTCCTACTTATACATTATTGGAAATGAAAACGTTAACTAATTCATTTGTAAATATTATAGTTAATTGATATATCACTAATTATATCTGGCTGTTAGTATAAATAATTTTGTTTACTTCGATTCAGCAAATAGTATTTACACTTATAAATGAATATATAATGCAGGAAACTATGTAAAAGCGTATTTAATTAATTAACTACTGTTGTTATTAGATAATTTAGTCGATATTATAATATAGCTTGCATAATATTTGTAGTGCCTTTGACTATGTTTTCTTTTAAATGCATTTTTAGAACTATATCTGAAATATGGTCCAAGTTTACAAGAAATAAAGCACAAAGTCAAGTACCACAACAATTTAATTTGGAATAAGAAATGCAACTAGTTTCGGTTACAGACCGTCATCAGACCGATATTTATTACTATTCGAGGAAAAATATTGATCACTAAAGGTGAGACCCATTTAAAATTTGTTCTTGAAAAAATTCAAAAATACTACTTAAACCTATAAGATAAGCACACGCTTTTAGTTTTTTTATAATGTATTGTATTTAAACAATTTTCTATATGTAGTTTTAGTAATATTTTTTCAAGTATCAATTTTACATTTCATAATTATTTTCTTTCCCCATAATGGGTCTCACTTTTGATGATTAATATTTTCCATCGATTAGTAATAAATAATGGCCTGACGATGGTCTGTGGTACCAGACTTTGTGACTGGCGTGAGTGGGCGTCTAGAGAAACGAATTCTATTCTGAATCCTTGGTGCACGCTTGCGCATTATTTGTTTCGAACTAATCGACTTTTATTTTACATTAAATTGAAAGTTTGATTATTCATCACTGTGAACGGTGTGGTCCAGTGGTAGAGTGTAGACGTTACATATGAAAGTTCCAGGTTCGAATCCTGATATATATTTTTTTTACGAAATAAATGGAAGTTACGTTTTCTTTTTAGACTTCTAAACCCTAAAGGAGAAGTCTTATAATACGGCTTTGTCTGTCTGTCTGTCTGTCTGTCCGTCTGTTTGTCCGTCTGTCCGCATTTATAACTCAAAAACGAAAAGAGATAGAGACAAACGGTCAACGGTAATAAACTCAAGCATAGATTGAATGACTCCCAAAGAGATGTTCAGATTTTTCTGACTTTCAGTTTCAAAACTGGTTTTACAAACCGGAACAGAAAGTGATACTACGGGTTTTAAAACAGAGCATTCCGACGTGAAATTTAACGCTGAATCGATTTTTGTTTAGAAGTCGTCATGTGCCTGATAACGCGCAGGCGCTTCTGACTTTTTTTAAATACACAGGCTAGATTTAGATACTCAAGACTTCTTTTAATAAAATGAATTAAATACACGGGTTCGATTCAGATAGTTAAGACTTTTAATAAAATAAAATAAAAAAATAACAAAGTTGAATGGGTGCACCAATGATTCAGAATAGAATACGTTTCTCTAGACACCAGTGTAAATATAGGACTTATATGCAGGGTGATAAGTTAAATAAATACTCCGAAAAATTTTATATGCACAAAAGTAAAATTACACAAAAAATAGTTCAATTTTTGCAGAAAATTAAAAGAAAGAATTGCAACTACTACTAGAATAAATATTAGTATCAGCTACCATCTGTAGTGAATTTTCTGAACTCAACCCTGTGAGAAAGCCAATTTGTTCCAGTAAAAAAGAGAAAGAAGAGCGTGATACTCTTCGCGTCGTGAAGCGCTCTTTTGGCGCCTCAGTCAAGGTTTCGGATTGCCTCAAGCGTCACCTTCTGTTGATAGTGTGAAGGTCACTTGCACTATCAGCGTCAGTAGAGAAAAAATAATCCAGGGGTCATTATTTTATCGACCAACGCCTTGGCGGCCAAAGGGGCTACCTTTACTTGCCTACATGGATATTAGCTGCTAAATATTAAAAATTAAATTCAATAAATCCAAATAATTACTTTTATTGATACTAAATAAACTCCATTGAGGAAAAAGAGGTGTGGTGATACGTTGTAGCGCTCCAGGTGACAAAGATATTAAACAATAGTTTTGACAGATGTGACTTAAATTATTTTCTTAATGAGATTTAGTGAATGTGAATACTTTAGCTCTGTAATATTAATAATTAAAATACGACGCCGTTAATCCAGGACGGCACGCTAAACACTAATTTATATTTATTTAATTATGAAAACGTGCCTAGCTTAAATAATAAATTTGAACGTATTTAAGCATAAGCTCTAGTAGCAGCGTGACATAGTGCCTGCTAATGGTGGTTAAACACAGGCTAGATTTAGATAGCCAAGACTTCTTTTAATAAAATAAATATTTTTTTTAGATACACAGGCTAGATTTAGATAATCAAGACTTCTTTTAATAAAATAAATATAAGTAGTTAAATTTACATCTGTCAAAATTATTGTTTAATATCTTTGTTACTTGGAGCGCTACAGTCGCGTGCCGTCCTGGATTGACCGCCTAGTTTCCAGGCTAGCGTGGTATGGTCGGAATGACGATCCGGGTTCCGCTTTCCGGTTATATTTGAACTCAGCTTTAGCTTGACCTGTCTCTAAAAGTAGCTATGAACCGGTCTTGATAATGGATTGAATCGTCCTATACGGTAAGGATGTAGGCGTCTAAGAAGCACGGACGCGAGTGTCTCCATCCGTCAAGTGGAGGTTCAACTGGTATGACTGAGCTTACCGAAGGAAGGTTGCATTTGTGATAATTTAAGTTAAATCTAATCCAGTGCCGTGGGCGATATAATTTAAATATTTTATTGATTACGGAACATAGGCAACATCTAAATGGTAATATATACCCGTTTATCCAGTTTTTCGTGTTGAAATAGGCCATCATAGTAACGACTTCACATACTCCCTGGAGGGTAAACGTTACAGAGTGGCTGTATTTTATTCGGCAGCTTCTTTAGAACGGAATAAATCCTTCAAGGCCAAATTTCCTAATGTCTTATCTAGCGTTACATGATGTTGAAAATATTTTTTCATTTTTTTCATCAACTATTAATATAGTGAGTAATATAATACAAGATTACTACCACAATTTTTCATAAATTTTTTTCAAAGCAGTTGACAACTAGTTTCGACTTCCGCCATCATCAGGCCTACAAAATTACAAATGGGGTGGGAAGTTTAACCTATGCGTTTTGGGGGAGATCTGGCGATTAAATGTAATACAACATCATAAATTTCAAAAATTACTGTTAAGGTTAAAATATAAAATAAAATAAAGGTATGGTACTGAAAAAGATAATACGTCTAAAAAATTGTATACCACCAATGTTTTTTTATTATTTATTTACGTAGTCGCAAAATTTAAAAAAATAGCATTAATTGAATTAATTTTTTTAAGTCTAATGTAATTGATAAATTCAGGTCTCGTTGTGGTAAACTGTTCATTGAAATTATTATTTTACCAGTCACATACGCACATTTCGCTAAATTAGTTACGGGAAACGCGATATCGCGATCGTTCTCTAACCCACGAATGACTGAGTACAGAAAATGATATATCAGATGCGATTACCCAGTCAAATACAATAGGATCGTTGAATACACTTCGACCATGTAACAGAAGTGTGATGCCCTGAAAAATCGGAAATAATAAATATGGCTAAGTGATTTTAAAATTTGAAACCATTAAATTTTTCAGAATTAGGATGTTTTATTATTCGATCAATCATCTAATAGTTTTCTGATAAACAAGTAAATTTTCAAAAAAATGCCATTTTTTCTAAGTAATTTATATGTTTAAATCATTTACAATTCTCATTACTCAAGTTTAACATCAATAACTTTTATTGCTCTAATAAATTATTATTTGTGTCTTGAATACTAAAATTCACACATTCTGAACCCTTAATTTCATTAACCAGCCCTTAATCAAGCCGATGAATTCTACTAACCCAAAATTATAACCATTAAATAATTTGAAACACAATATAATTTAATATGCCCCACGTCCTATGCCATATGCTTTTAATTTTGCTCAACCAGTGACGTCGCAATATCCCTTATTTTGTTTATATAATAAGTTTGTTTCAATCAACAGAATATAGAAAAAAATAAAAAAGTATATGTATTACGTTTTTTTCTGTGCCTCCCTGTATTTTCATTATTCCTCTACTCAGTATATCTTAATTTCAGACTCTTAATTTCCTTGCGTCGTATCCCTTCTCAAGATCTGCCTCTCCGCTTAGTATTACTATAGAATATCTTTCCCATGTTAACAATTTTCTCTCTTTGCATCTTCAGTAAACATAATTGAACAACAGAAGATTATCCATACTCAAATGTTGTAAAATTATTTAGAGAATAATAAAAAAACTCGTAGTCATACCACAATAATATAATTTATCATATTTAACAGCAGGAGAAAACATGTTGCCTCTTGCTGTTAGACATCCTAAATTATTTTATTGTGGTATGACTACGAGTTTTTTTATTATTCTTTGAAGAATAATTGACTTTTATATCGCTTATGTCGCTTATTGAAGTTTTCTTTTCTTCTCCTCGTTATACAGGATAAGTTTTTATTATATTATATTATATTATATATTTACTGTCCCCTGTTATCATTTTTAATTGTTTCAACAATTTAACTTTTATTTACTGTTGTTTTTAATTCTTTTTTATGCCGGTATACTTTTTTATTATATTTACTTAAAAGTTCATATTTTATATTTTATAACAATATAAATTATGTGATGTTTGTGATGCTCTTTCAGTCTCAATTACAAAAAGAGAATCTATTTTTAATTTATTTCACAGATCGTCTTAAAATTTAATTCACTTTGATTATTTTATATTTCATATTTTGATCTAAAAATTCATGAATTTCATATTAATATTATCATTGTTTTATATTCTTTTACTTTCCCGGACCCATCAAAGAGAAAGTGAGGTGAATGAGCAAAAAAAAATCGAGATATCGATGGAAATATCCATTTTGAGGTCCCCCAAGAAGATTGAAACCATTTCCAGCGTATGGTCTGTCTGTGTGTCTGTGTGTAATCTTCCACGATAACTGCCGAGCCGTTTGACCAATCAAGCTGAAATTTTGTATGGAGGGTCGGTGTGTGCCTAGAATGCGACCATTAGATTTTGGTTTACATTGGTACAGTAGAAGGTCCTTAAGACCGACATTGATAAAATTCAAATGTAACAATTTTTTACTTTTTTTAAATTTTAAGGACAAACTATACCCTTTAGTGCAAAATGTTGTAGTACAAAGTTTTAGAGCATAAAATTCCCTACAACTATTTTTTGAAACTTTTTCTAGAATTTCCAATAGTAGCGCCACTAGAGAGCGCGTAAAAAATGTGCATGTATGTTTTCTCTAGTTTTTCTTGATTTTGAGGACAAATAATACAGTTAAGTGCAAAATGTTGTAGTACAAAGTTTTAGAGCATAAAATTTTCTACAACTCTTGTCTGAAACTTGTTCTAGAATTTCCAACAGTTGCGCCACTAGAGGGCGCGTAAAAAATGTGCATGTAGGTTTTCTCTAGTTTTTCTTGACTTTGAGGATAAACAAAGCCTTTTAGTGGAAAATTTTATTGTACAAAGTTGTAAAGCATAAAATTTTCTTTAACTTTTGTGTTTAACTTTTTATAGAATTCCTCATAGTTTCGCCGCTAGATGGCGAGAAAAATACACATTTAAAATTTTCCATTTTTTTTTAAAATTGGAGGTAAATTATGCTCTTTAGTGCAAAATGTTTCAGTGCAAAGTTGTAAAGTATAAAATTCCCTACTACTATTGTATAAAAATTTTTCCCGAATTCCCAATAGTTTTTACACTTGATTTTAGGAGATCATAATTGTAGCAGAGTGATATACAACGTGCGCATGCGCAGCTTATGTCATTATCAATTGAAATATCAATTCGGTAGACATATTCACCATTGGCTCGCTGTTTTTAATGTGTTCCATAAATTAATGTAATACTTAGTATTTTGTAATTAAAATAATAATAAATAACATATTCTCTACGGTCGAGCCGGGAATGTTCTAGAGTGACACAGCCGATTTTTTTTAACAGATACCACGAAATCTAGTAATTTATAAGATTTTTATCTTATATTTACTTTATGTGAACTTTTAGGGTTTTTTTTCTGGGTCTGAACCTCTTTTTGGAACGAACAAGTTTTTTTCTCCTTTAGCACCGAACGTTTTTATTTGGAACAAGTCCTTTTTTTAACACATTTTTCCTTAGAACGTGACATTTTTTACTGCCGAATCCAGAAAATTTTAGAAGAAACTCGAAGACAAGCCCAAAACCAAGCAAAGTCACATTTTCTAAAGAAATAAAAGAAAAAGTCTCTGAAGGATTATTGAATTTTCTTCTACAATACAGAAATATAACGTTTGATTTCCTTAAACACACAAAAAGAAAGAAAGGACGGATTTTGAAACATATTATAATTTTTTTGTCAATTGTTTCTAAATACATCAAAAAATCAATTAGACTGGCGTCCAATTTTTTTTTATTTATTATTTGATATATTACAAATTCTATCCGTAGAACAAACCTATAATAAAAAGAATTGAGCTTAAATCACAGTTATTACTAAATCGCTTTTATCAACAAATAAAAAATTAACGTTTCATATGATTTATTACAATTTATATAAATGGTATTGTCTTCACTTTTTTTTTTTAAATTTTACCTACTTAGATTCAATCTCTTAGCACTTTTTGGATTAGGTTATAATACTTCGACTACTAATTTAATGCCATCGATAAGTTTGGGAACGAAATTTTGAAAGTAATATTAATAAAACCTACACGTCATGATAAACAAATAACTAAACCTTATTTTTCATTGAAGTTATTCGAAGAAAGTTGCCGAGACAATATTTATATCCCTACTTTATGGATTTTTTTTCGTAACTAGCTTCCATTCTCACCTGATTGCCAGTCGTTATATTTTATGGCGTTCGTAGGGAAAACAAAGAAACTCTTAGAATGGTAATATTTGCATGTGTAATGTGTGGAAATCGACTTGTAGATTATCATAAAGATGGTGTTACCTTCGGAGCTCCGAGCACTTGGCAGACTTCGGAATATTTGTCATTGGAGAATAGTGCTTGTTTAAATCGCTGTATTGCGGTCGAATAGTTTGCCAAATAGGACTGATCTTTTTACTATTATCTTTTTTTAGATTAATAGCTTTGTTACATTTACGGTGTTTCGGTAAAATGTATTCATGGCGTTGATATATTACAGCAATTATTTTAGTTAGGATTTTTCTAAAGATAAAAGTTCTAGGTTACTTTTTATTTTCTAAACGGAGTAAAATAATCGTGTAATATTTTTTCTCATTCTCCTAGTTCAAATCCTCCGTTCTTTTATAATATAGGGTGAGTCATGAGGAACTCTACTTATTCCTACTTTGTATTGCCCATAGAGGCGAATATAAAATGACCATTAAAATATGTCTACTCCCATTGCTTAATAACATACAGGGGAGGGGGATTTTTAACGAAATTTCTTTTGGTAATACGTCATGAATGGCCAGTTCGATTTGACTCATTTTTAGGTAAAACGGTATACTACTATCACCTATTTAAGCTTTTCAGTCACCACTTTTTCCCAGCAATTGGAAAATTTTTATATTTGGTGTATAGAAACAACTTTTTTTTGGATAATTTTAACAACTTTTTCATTTTGACTTAATTTTTGTAAAGAATACTTAAGGACTATGAATTCTGGAAATATTCCTTAAGATAATCGTTATAAAATCCTTACAGAATCTTTAAAGAATCATTTAAATATATATATATATATATTAAAAAATTATTAAAACAAAATTCGAAAACTCTTAAATATTATTAAAAAATCGTTAAAACAGCTATTTTGAAAATCCCAAAAGAATTTTTAAGGACCTCAAAAATCTGAGAAAATACTTGGAAAATTTTAAATTATTCTGAAAATCCGAAAAAAATCACTGAAGAAATCTTAAAAGATCCTTAACAAATCCTTAAAAAAATTTGCAAACCTTTATAGGATTTGGAAAGTCCTTAAACAATCCTAGAAAACAGTTGAAAAAAATCATGAAAAATACTTAAAATGTTCTTAAAATCCTTACAGAATCCTAAGAAAACTATTAAAAAATAATTAAAAATTATTTTTCAAAATCTTTAAAAATACTTCGGGACATGAAAACTCCTTGAAAATTCCTAGAAAAGGAATTAAAATTACCTTGAAAAATCCTTAAAAAACGCATAAAATTACTTAAAAATATTCTTAATTTTTTTTTCTATAAAGAATACTCGAAAAATGTAAAAATATTTAAAATTTATCCGTGTTGATGTGACTTAAAGCAAAATAAATAGTGATGTTTATAAAAATGTACTTAACAAATCATTTTACGTTAAAATAACACAATAAACATTACATTTTACGAAAAATGTGTGATCTCAATTTTACAACGCGTACTATCATTTTTTGTCTATATTCTGAAAATGTCCATAGTTGTCATAACGTAATTCATTGTATTCCCTTTTCTCGGTTTTGATTTTCTTACTTTATTGTCTACCTTTGTTTTCTTGACCTGTGCGTCTGCCTCTCCTTGACTGTTCTGTAGTCACTTTATTAAAATGATCACGATTTTCTAAATCCTAGCTTTCTGTAGCTATCTGTTCTATGATCAATTCGACAATTCATCTATGTCGTCGACATCGTTGCCGAATTCTGAGCAAACGTCGCTTATATCCGCAATACTGTTGGGCGTCATTATCCCATTAATTCTGAGTCATTATCTTTCATGCATAGAAGTTGCTCCTCACTCCAAAGTCGTTTCTTTACTAGTCAAAGGTCAATCTTCCATTTTATTGATATCTGGAAAAAACATGCCCTTGTTAATTTTTATATGCACAAGTCATTTTGTCCAACTACATGGGCATACAAATATATACTTATAAGATCTTTGCAATCAACACTTTGATACGTAAAATAAGCACAATATAATAATGCTATTATCCACTTACCTAATTCAGCAATTATTCGCACGAAAAAACAAGTTTAATCAATATAAATCATTTCAACATTAAATACCTGCTTCCAACTTGGCATATGGTATGCCTGCAAAATACAATTTGGTTTGAGTTTTGTATGGGTTCGGGATACAACTGTTCAATGCTTTCTTTAAGGTAGCGCCAGACATTCTGCATTCGGCGAGTACAGAGTGGCAAGTAGGGATGGCTATCTGATACTGGAACTGATCCTTGGAACAGGTTCGGTTTGAAATAGATACGAGTCCTAGTTCAGAACCGAACCGAGAACTAAAAAAATATTTTGTCAGACTGCGGTGCGGTGTAGACGGGACTGAAGTGAATCCCAGTTCGCACTTCAGTCCGCCAGCACCAATGAATTAAGAAATCGAATATCGGGTTATATAAACGAGATCGAGTATCGCTCAACATTGACAACAGCTAAATGGACTAGGAACTGGAACTGATCCTTTGGACTAGGTATTACGCTGGACCGGACTAGTTTATAACTGATCCATGAAAAATATTTTATCAACCATCCCTAGTGACAAGTAGATACGAGTTACACGGCAGGTGTGCGCGGTGTACTCACCAGATAGCAAGCACCTAAATCAGATATTCATAGTTCGTCATGTAAACGGATTCTCTGTGGGAATAACGAATATTCAGTATTGGTATAGGTGTATTTACGGCTTGCAGTAAATAATGATAAAGAGCGTAAATTTAATCTGTACCTCCACTTTTCAAGCTTTGTTCTATTTTATTTATTTAAACAGAAACTAAAGGATGCCATCAATGAATGGGCTACATTCACAGGTCGGAATTTTAACATAATGGCATATAAAACTCATTAAAAGAAGAGCATATTTACTTATAATTATTTCCGTTACTGCTATTAACAAGCGTATTTCAAAATAATGCCTTTTTACTTTTAAAATATTTAAATTTCCGCCCTCCTCAATATCCAATCACGGAAAAGCGCGGCAGTGCCACGTTGCCAAGTCTAATCAATCAAGTTACGTTCATTTGACTTCTCTTTTCGTTTGGTAAACGTCTTTAGTCGTATTTGTGTGACGTTCTGTGTTAAAATTATTTTTTTCATTTGCTAAAGTGTCAAAGTTATTTAAAATGAATGTAGAATTTTATAAAGCAAATTCTACTAATCTTCCACGAATTATAGATATAATGCAATAAGTTATGTGCAGTTAAAGCGAGAACATGATGTCTGCATTGTCAGAGCAAAAATAACACCAGAACATAAAGTCCACAAAAAGGCATATACTGTGGAGGTAATTATTAATGAAAATGTATCTTCTTGTGTCTTCGAAAGTTCGTCATCTGATGTGCACTTTGTCATACTGATTACAACGGAGGAAGTACTAATTGGAGAACTAAAAGTTGAAGAAGATGAAGAAGCATAGTTTTACTGAAATAAAGTTTTGAAATGTTAACTGTCAGTAGATAGAACGTTCTTTAACTTTAACGGTTCTATAACTAATGACAATGACGTTTAGATTGTGACAATTGTATAAGAAATCAACTTGTTAAGTTTTATTCTAAACGTCATCACCTTTAGTTATTGAGTCTTTAAAGTTAAAGGACGTTCTATCTACTGACAGTAAGAGAAATACATTTTAGTAGTGAGATAAAAAATATGCAATATAGACGTACCTAATCAATAATTATAAGGCTCACAAATAAATTTTCAAAATATAAAAGTTCTTTCACAAAATTCGCTAATAAACCAGAACTCAGCTCTAACCAATTACCAGTTTGAATTGGATATAAATAAGTTAGGTTACGTTAACTGTCACGTCTGTCAATGTTATTGTTAGTTATGTTGTAAAAAGAGGATAAAAATGTTCAAATATTTTCTAGTGGGATAGAAAAAGATAACAATATAATCTCGTGTTATAAGAGTACCACCGGAATAGACTGATAATCCTACAACATAGCAGCAGATTAAGCAATCCTATTGGTGTTACGTCACTTACCATTTTGACCACACTTTTTCAAATTTCAATATTTTTTTTCTGCTTTATTTTGGACTTAAACAAAGTAATTTTTTCACTAAAGTGTTTATTTTCTCGTATATTATAGCCCCTGAATTTTATCTCAGTTCACGACTTTTTCAATTCACTGACTGTATATTTTTTGGGCCTTCTTGACTTCTATGCGTTTTCAAGCATCATAAACATCATTCCGATTTTTATGGATTGGTTAAGATGCATTCCCTATTATATGCTCATTTTTTTACCACTCCAAAATTTCAAAAACTGTTTCTTTAGACCAGTCCATTTCTACGACAATAAGTAAATAAGAAATAATCTGGTAATTGAACGATAGGTATATTTACTATAGTTATCCCCTAGCCATGGACTTTTATTTGCAAAAAAACAAATATGTGGATGCAGATTCAGAGCTTAATATGGCGAATACTCGATTCCTTTGATGTTGCTTAAAAAACCGACAAACAACGGGAATTACGCGAGTACTCTACAAAAACTGAAATTGGTCATCGGCAAATAGTGACGAACCCGTCTATACTACCTGCCTTGCCATTCGGCGAGCAGTCGCTAGGTACTTGCCGAATGCATTATTATATCTGGTGCCGCCTTTATGCATGAATCCACACGTGGACAAAATGACTTAGA
The DNA here is from genome assembly GCA_963243735.1 of Neocrepidodera transversa. Taxonomy (NCBI): domain Eukaryota; kingdom Metazoa; phylum Arthropoda; class Insecta; order Coleoptera; family Chrysomelidae; genus Neocrepidodera; species Neocrepidodera transversa. The sequence goes on along the minus strand of OY725340.1, from coordinate 26,931,029 downwards.
CGATGCTGTAGGGTTATGTTTTGAAAATTGAAAGGTTTAATTGATTTATTCAAGCTAGAAACAAATAAGTTCCGATCAGGTAGTAGTTTTTATCAGAAGAAATTTTAGACTAAATTCACAACTTCCCCTATATATTATTAAATAATAGGAGACATTTTTTAATGGTTATTTGATATTCCCCATAGAGGCCTTTATACTAGGTAGGAGTATATACTGTAATGATTTACTGTTATAATATTATAAATAATAATAATAATAAAAATAATAAGAATTTCAAATTAAGAAGTAAAATAAAAAATTGTTTGTAGGTATCCTCATTACTATTCTATTCTTCAGGTTTTTGATATCTAACCTAATACAGTCTCACCTTGTTGTAAATTTTTATATATTTTTTTTAATTTTTCTTCAACATTGCAATCATTACATTTCTTAATTTTCTAAATATTTATTGTTTATGCAAATTTCCTTTTTTTATAAAGTTTCAAATTTTTTATTAATAATCAATTTCTTATTTGATTTACTTTCATAAATATTTCTTTTAATAACTTCACTAATTCATACAAATTATTTCATTACAATACATATTCTCATGACTCACCCTGTATAAATAGTTATAGTATTTTTAGACCTTAAAAAGCTTTTGATGTAGTTGACAGATATATTTTGTATTTTTGTATTTTGTTAACTAAACTTAGTTATTACTTTGGCTCAAACCGGAGTGCCTCGAGGTAGTGTATTTGGGCCTCTACTATTCTTAATGTATTCTAATGATATATTTTTAAATTACTCAAATGATTGCAAAATCCTTTTTTTGCTGATGATACAGTTTTATATGTTTCTGATGCTGGTTTATATACAGCTGTCAATAAATTAAATAGTGCCTTAAATAGCATTGGAAGCTGGATGAAAATCAACAAATTGCTTTCAAACCCACATAAATCGAAATACATGGTTTGCGGTAACACGACACATATTATGTCGCAACCGTATAATGCAGATATTAAAAGTGGAGATTTTAGTATAGAAAGGATATAAATTACTAAGTATCCAGGTATTATTTTTGAACAGAAGTTAATATTTTCACAACACATTGATTATATATGTAAAAAAAATTTAAAAAATTAGGTTTTCCTTACCGTATAACAACTTATCTTTATTCACGAGACAAGTAATATGCAGGGTGTGTTTCATAAGGAAACGTCAATATTTTAATCATAAGTTCAGAACCTTCAAATAATAATATTTTATTCAATAACTGTTGGTCAAATTATATCTACTATTAAGATACAGGGTATTGAAGTTAAAATTTATTTTTCGTTTTTTTGCAAAAAATTATTTATTATTTAACATATTGACTTGAAATTTGGTATGGTTATATTTTTAAGTTAGTAAATCATAAGCTTTGTATCAATTTTAAGATCAGACAAAGAGGGCACCATCTACACCCTACTGGATGAAGAAAAGTATACATTTTTTTTAACCTTGGCCTTTTTTTAATTTTTGCAAGTCTTCATGAAACACCCTGTAAATTTGAACAAAAAAGGTATACTTGTTATAATATCATAAATTCAACGCATTTGGAGATATTAGTTTTTAAAATGTATTTGAAAACTAAAATGAAAATGTACAGCTGTCAAATAATTAATTCAAAAACAGCAGATTATCCATACTCAAATGTGGTAAGATTATTCAACGAATAATTAAACTCCAAGTCATACCACAATTATTCATATGATGTTAAAATTTATCAATTAAATGGCAACATGTTTCGGCCAAATCAGGCCTATAAGACAAAATTACGAAGTTAAATTACAAGAAATTAGTAATTAAATGATTACTTACAGAAACCCGTTAGTGAAGTACGACAAATTACAAGATATGGTATGAAATTCACATAGTGAAAAAAGAAAACTTTAACCAAATACTATTAAATATGAAAAAACAAACTTTTCAAAAAACTTTTAAAAATTGTTTCCTAAACACTCCATAATGGAGGGAGCAATATAAAATTATTTTAATTATATAAAGTTGTCGATGCACTAATAAACAAGAATTAGAAAATAATAAACAAGAATTAGAAAATAAATTAAAAAATTAAAAATTAATAGTGCATCATAGGATGTACTTCTACAACTTTATATAATTAAAATAATTTTATATTGCTCCCTCCATTACGGAGTTTTTAGGAAGCAATTTTTAAAAGTTTTTTTAAAAGTTTGTTTTTTCATATTTAATAGTATTTGGTTAAAGTTTTCTTTTTTCACTATGTGAATCTCATACCATATCTTGTAATTTGTCTTACTTGACTAACCGCTTTCTGTAAGTAATCATTTAATAATTAATTTCGTGTAATTTAACTTTGTAATTTTGTCTTATAGGTCTGATGATAGCCATTGTTTGGCCGAAACATGTTGCTATTTAATTGTTAAACTTTAACATCATATAAATATTTGTGGTATGACTTGGAGTTTTATTATTCGTTTAATAATTAATTGTTAGATTTAAGTTAATGACTGCAGTATTAATTTTGTTCACCAAATTCCATGTAAAGTAGGTCACCCTGTATCTTAGTAGTAGGTAACATTTAACCCAGAGTTATTTAGCAGGATATTAATATTTGGAGGTTCTGAACCTATGATTAAAATATTGACCATTTCTTAAGACGGGTCCCCACCAAAGCAACATTTGTCGGCGACAAATGTTGGCAACAAAGTTTCCGAAAATTTGGGAAAGTCGTCGACTTTTATGTCGCAAATTCAAGTTGCCGACTTTGTTTTCGTTTTCGCTCAAGGAGCGGTACATCAAAGAAAAATAGATTCCTCGACAATGTTTACAAACATGTCGAAATGCGTCTCCAACGAATCAACTTTATTACTGATTTTTTTTGGATATTTTAGTATTTTGTCAATTTTGCCATTCATTTATACTTAGCCAGGGAGTTTGCAGCGTTTTTTGTTGTTGTTTAGTTTTTAATTTAGTATGGAGTGGAATAATGAAATAATAAGACAGCTCATCGAAAAATATCAGTCTCACCCTGAATCGAAGCATTTATGGTATATAAAAACCGAAACAAAAAGTACGATGAATGAATCTCCAGAAGCTAAAAACCTAAGAGTAATTGCAAGTCGTTCTTGAACAGGAATTGCACCTCGGTAATTTGTGTCCATTTTACAAACCCTGGGGCCAACTATTTGGAGCAATGTTTCAAACTCAACTGAATTCATTCTCAAGAAATTTTTAAAACTACTTCTCAATTCATTGCGAAGGGGATTGAAATCGTCTAAATTAAGGTCAGTTAGCAAGTCACTACCACTATATACATGTCTCTTTCGGAGACTAGGACGTATGAAAAAACGACGTAGGTGGTGGCCACGACGATGTTTATTTCGCGAAATAATAAGGAATGCCGCCGAAACTGTGGCCAGATCCTCCTCGTTCCACATGTTACTAAACAGTAGATGAATGATGAGTTTTGCTTTTTTTATAGTAACAAAGTTGGTCAACAATATTTCGTAGATGGGGACGACGTGATATTTTTCGACAATGTTTATGAAAATAGCAACAAAGTTGACAACAATGTCGTCAACATGTGTTCCTTTGGTGGGGACCCGCCTTTATGAATCACCTATTATTAAACCTCACTTTGACTACTGTGCATCAATATGATTTACAAATTCTACAGATTGGTTGTATGAGATTTATATTAAAAACAAACTGATACACCAGTATAACGTTAATGTACATAGTTCTTAATTGGTTTCCAATTAAAGTTTATATTAAATTTCAAACTTTAATATTCACATATAAATTATTAGATAATTTATTACCTTCTCAGTTAAATGAAAATGTTAAATTTAGAAGAGATATGCATGATTAAAACACAAGACAAAAAAATCATGTACAGATTTATGCTACGTTATTAATGAAAACAAAAAGAAACGTATATGATAAAGGAATGACAGAATATAATAAATTCCCCAAAAATATGTATTTTGCAATCATTACAGTAAATATATCATTAATATACATTAAGAATAGTAGGGGCCCAAGTACAATACCTTGAGGCACTCCGGTTTGAGTAGCTAATTTTTCAGAGTAGTAAGCAGAGTTGCCAAAGCCAAACTAATAATTAAGTATAGTTAACAAAATATGTCTGTTAACTACCTCAAACGCTTTTTTAGGGTTTAAAAATAGTATAACCATTTATACAGGGTGAGTCATCAGAATTTGTATTGTAATGAAATAATTTGTATTGCGACGACCCTTCGGTCGTTGCGGGTCACTTTGGCGCCTTGGTCCAGGTTTCGGATTGCCTCGGGCGCCACCTTCCGTTTAGAGTGTTAAGGCCACTGCACGGGCAGCGTCAATGGAAAAAGAAATACTCCAGGGGTCGTTATGGTATCGACCAAAATCACTGGCGGCCAGAAGGACGGTCTTTACTTGCCCTACTAGGTTTAAGTACCTGGGTATTAGCTGCTTAGATGTTAAAATAGAACAAATATTAATAAATAAAACTTTTATTGGTTACCAAAATCCGGCGGAGAAAAGGTGTGTAACGGACGATTGGCTTGGCGGCGTGGTATAGTCGGACTGGCGGTTCTGGACTCCGGATACAATTGAAGTTGCCTTCAGCTTGACCTATCTCTAAAGGTCGACGGACTGCACTGCTCTTCCAATTGGGACGGCCACAGCAAGTCTGGCTTCTCGCTGCCTCTGCAGCTGCCGACTACGGAATGAATTGCCCTACTCGATACGGACTTAAGCGTCTAAGAAGCAGAGACGAGAGTGTCTCCATCTGCCTGGCGACGGTTCAACTGGTACGACTGGCCTTTTATTCACAATTTTAAGTTAATTTTACTCCAGTGCCGTGCGCGATTTAATTTATATATTTTAAATAATACGGAAAAAAGTAACTTTGTTACAGTATGAATTATTGAAGTTGTTTGATATATTAACATGAGTTTGTTACTAGTTACGGCTCTGGCATGATTTTTGTTATTATTGACTTTTGTTGAATTAATGTCATATATTTATTAAGTTAATAAAAGGTATAATTTTGGGAAGACAATTTATGATTCTGATGGCAAATGCCAATCTCAATGTGGTATCAATATAACCACAAACAGAAGTTATTAAAACAATTTTTTTTGTAAGTAAATCAAGTAAAAAAAAATTTTATTAAAAAAAATAGGTGAAAAAAATAATAAACAAGACCTCAGATTTGATTAGAAATTGATTATTAATAAAAATTTTATATAAAAAAAAGGAAATTTGTATAAACATTAAATTATGTAAATTTTTTATTTACTTCTTTTTAACAGTTGTTAAATGTTTTAATTAAAGTTTTATTTTTTTTATTTATGTAAGATATTTGTTAAAATTTTACTAAAATAAATGATTTTCTCTTTCAATGGGAGTTGTAGTCAAAATAACACCTATATATTATCAATTGGTTTCCTTGAAAGAAAATAAATTTTGGATATTTTTGAAGCAGTATTTAAATTAACCAAAGCAATATTTATTTAATAATCGTTAGATAGTTTTTATAAAACTCGATCCTAAATTAAAAATATGACGAGTATAATTAATTTTCTGTTTAAAACATGAATGCGTTAATTTGGATTATTACTTTAGTAAGTATTTAATTGAAAATTTCGTCATTCTCGTTCCTTGTTCTGACGTAAGTGAAAATCCTCTATGGATAAGTCTTGGATCTGCAAATTAACGGAAGCTACAAAGTTTAGCCCTTTGTGGTTACATATATACATTGTAAAGCCCAAGTAAGCTGTCAGTTTCCAAGTAGTGGCAACAATACAAGGATATAAATTCCGGTTAGGTATTTTGAACAGGTTTTAGAAAATTTACTATAATAATAAAATTTTTGTACATAAATTCCGATTTTACCTTAAAATTGTGAAAACACAAAAACACTTATAACAATAATTTATAATAAAAATATACTGTCATAATTTGTTTTTTTTTTGTATTTTTGACAATTTTGTAGTAAAATGGAATAATGTACTAAATTTCTAAATTGTAATAGCTTTAAGAAATATGGGTTGTAATCAACATATCACTTCCCTTTATTTATATATAGAATTTTGTTGTATTCAGGGTGTTCTAGTCCCGTAGTTCTTGTAAGAATTATATTTTCTGCTTGTTACCTACAATTTTAGTATCAGATTCTAGTTTTAGTTTCATTGTACGTTATAATATACTTAAATAAATAAATACAACGGTATTAATTACGGAGAATTTTTTAGTTATATTTACCATTTGATTGTCAGTTATAGGTTAAAAATATTTTTTGCACTGAGATTTAATATAAAACTATGTAGTAAGCTTACTTCACTTACTTTTCAGCATGACTTAACTCAACAAAAGAACCACTAGACGGTCGAAGTGTTAATATCAAACCAAAGCAACGAAGGACCAGATATCCATTATTGTTTGGAAAGAATCACTAGATGGTCGACGTGTTAACATCAAACCAAAGCAACGAAGGACCAGATATCCGTTAATGTTTGGAAAGAATCACTAGATGGTCGACGTGTTAACATCAAACCAAAGCAACGAAGGACCAGATTCCTTTATGCAGGAATCAAATGAATATAAATTTTAAAATAAACTACTAAATTAGTATTGTAAGAGATATTTTTTTACCCATTTATTTACGAAACACTATGTTGAAAATGACATTTTTTAACTAAACACTTAATATAAATTTGTAGAGCAACTGCTTATTTACATAGATTGTGAAAAGACAATTGAGCACCTAACAGACATCTGATTATTAAAAGAATAAATAAGCAAGAGTGTAGGGCCTTTTTCCTACATATTTTCAGTCTTTTTAGGGACTGACATAAGATTCTGACGTCAGATCATTGGTTCTCAGAGATAGATGAAAATTTTAGAACAACAAAAAATCAATCATACTGAGTAGCCAAGTTGAAAATATTCACTTAGTCATTGGACACAAAAAAAATGATTTGTAAAAATGAATACAATACAAACAATCTTCCAGTAAATAGTATTTATTTTCTATTATAATTTTAAACTTACTTGATCTATTAAGACATCGATTCTTTCACTGGTTCCATTAAAATTTTTCGAAGGAGGTCCGATGATTTGAATGATTTGAAGAACTTTTTCTGTCGAAACTTGAATGAATTTCGATAGGTTTTCTTCCGAAGATTTACAGTTAAAATATTGTAGCAAAGCCATGGTTAGTTCTACAGCTACGTCGTCAAACACCACAGTTATTACCTCTTTGCAAAAGAGATTGTGAATGATGACTCAACCTCTTGTAGATCCGGAGAATGGAATGAACAGTCACTAATTTCTTAATTGTTATACATCTACTCTGAGCCAGCCATTCTGAAAAACATATTTCGAACATATTCGCCATAAACAAAGTTCTTGAATATTTAATATATCTATTTTGAAAGCATAGCTCATTGAAACGGGTTCCTTTAGATCTTGATGTAGCACAAAATCACATCATTCTTTAAAACAGCCTCGGCTAATATATTAAAAAGTTTGATTCTTACGTCGAGATAAAACTGGTTATCGTTTGGTAGTTATTCTTTAAAATCTAGGAAACTATCACTTAGGCCCAACTACCTTGATCGCCGATCATATATTGCTGAAGTTATTTAGTGGCCCTTTCTTCTTCCAGAGTCAATTTTTCATCTATAAGAGCTACCAAAGAGGAAAATTAAAACCTTGATCCTTACATCCTTCATAATCGATGAAACCATCACTTAAGGCACAACTACCTTCGTCGCCGATCATATACTGCTGAAGTTCTTCAGTGGCCATTTGTTCTTCTGGAGTCAATTTTCCATCTATAAGAGCTACCAGGGAGTCATATTCGGCTTTCAAATTTATTCAATCTATAAAAGCCAGTTCAGTATCTTAGGGTTTCCTTTTAGTTTATACTTCCCTTCTTTCTTCTTCTCCCTCTATTGCCAATGCTTGATCGCATAATCCTCTCTTAATTCCTAACCATCAGCTTCTGTTATTTTTTACGTTTCTTTTCTAGTTTTCTCTCTTTTTACCCTAGTTTTCTCTGTTTTTACCTATCGCCCTTCAGATAAGAAAAGTATTGTAATCATACTAAAAATTGGGTAGTGAGTTTTCAATGGATAAACACGTTTTAGTGTCTCTAGAATACGATTTTATTATTTTCGCGATGATGTCTGTGTGTGAGTGTTAGTATGTTAGGATGGATGTTGTAGTAACGATAACTTAAAAGCTACTAATTTAAAAAAATTGAAATTTTGCATACAAGATTCCGATACCCTAGATTTAATCTGATTAGATATTGGTGTCAATCGAACAACCGGAAATGGCAGTTGCTATGAGTGATGACGCTATTACTAAACAAAATGACAATAAGATTTTATACATATATTTTGTATGCACTATATATGCAGATTTACAAAAAAGTAAATTTTTTTCATATTCTTTTGTGCTAACATGTAAATATTTGATTCAAAAATGGCGGGAGGTCATGCTCTGGCCACATCAGATTTTTTCACTATTTTTTCGTTAAGGATCTAACTGTCAACAACTACAAACAAATCAGAAGCGCCTGAGCGTAAGCAGGCACGTGACGACTTTTAAACAAAAATTTGATTATCTCATGAAACATAACAGATATCTCAAATCTGTTTTCAAATTTCGATTCAGCGTTAAATTTCACGTCGGAATGCTTTTTTGAAACCAGTGGTATCACTTCCGGTTCTGGTTTGTAAAACCAGTTTTGAAACCGGAAGTCATAAAAATCTGAAAATCTATTTGGAAGCCATTCATGGTATGCAGTTTATTATCGTTGACCGTTTGTCTCTATCTCTTTTCGTTATTGAGTTATACATGCGGACAGACAGACAGACGAACGGACAGACCGACAGAGCCGTATTATAAGACTTTTGTGCACTTTAGGGCTTAGAAGTCTAAAAAATAAACATTTATAAATACTGAAAACACATAACCTAAAGTCAGAATCTAATATCAGTCCCTTAACTTATTGACAATATGTAGGGAAAGGTCCCTACAAACAGGAGGTTAAAATTATTTGTAATAACACAAGAAAAAACTAAGTAATAATATTAGAAGGCTGGCCAAAAATCATATTTTGATAAACATTAACAATAAGAATCTCCATTTAAAGGTACACTTTCCCATTTGAACACATAATCTAATTGTTATATGTGCTTGCTATTACCATTTACATGGTCGCAGGTTTACTTAATTACAATAATGACCCATGTGTATGTATATAAGCTTTTATTAGGGATACATATATGCATTATATTCTCACATGGAATTAAACTACTTCGTTTTGGGAATTTTCCATTAAAAAAATATAGATAGAAGAATATTTCTTTAACAACAATAGTAACAGACCAAAAAATGTATTAAACAGCTGGTTTTGCCTTTTATTAAATTATGAATGCACATAAACGAAGTTGCTTTAAATTTCTAGTTAATTGGACTAATAACGTTGACATCGTTGAACAACGAAGAGCAGCAGGAATGAAAAATGAAAGGAGGAAACAAAAACCATATTTGTCTAGTTCGAAATGGCTAGCGGGAGTAATTCATTAAAGTGGAAAAAAATCGTTGGGTCTAAACAAATCTCTATCCACTTTTCATGTCACTCAACTTAACAGATATTTTTTTTTAAACTAATTAATGAGAATATATCAAAATAGATTTATGGAATTTGATAAATTAAAATTATATAAATATGTATGCAAATTAAATTTTATATACAGTGTGTCAACTCCACCGAATCTGTTAAATTTTTAATTTTACGGAAATAAGTTGCTCTATATATACAAAAAGTTCTACTATCCAAGAAAATAACATTAGAAGAGTTTAATTTAATATAGTATATACACGGTTGCCCAAAATTAATAAAGTAAAAATAAATGATTGACAACTGCTTTAATGACACATATGTAACTTTCAGGATAATTTTAATTAGAAATGTATTAATATCAATAATTTTAATTAGATATGGTCAAAATTGAAGGTGAGCATATTTATTAATTTTTTGCGCACCTAAAAATAAAACTGTTTTCCATATGGAAGTATATTAACTGATACAGCACCGAAAATAAAAATTTGAATTTCTTTTTAAAATTATATTGCACAATTTATATATTTCTGAGTCTGGATTTAAATTTAAATTTTGTAGGAATATATTACCGACAGGTTATTCTTCCGTTATCGGCATTCCTATATTCCAATTTCAAATAATCTTCAACATTGTCGATATCGATACGTGTTGAAAGAATTTTAAGTATTAACTTTGTAACATGTTCTATACTTACTGCTATTTTTATTATAACTTAAGCGTAGATATTTCAGTTGAGATTTAACAATAAATTGTATGTAGTAATGGATTGTGACAAATGTATTTTTCTGGTATTCCCATGCTTCGCTTGTGATTTATTTCTATTGTTGTTTAATGTTCCATAAAGTTATTATCACTAATTTTTGAGTAAAGTCATCACTGTGGATTTTGTCGATTTCCTGATTAGTAATAACTTAAAAAGTTGCACAAAACAGGATCTTATTGGACTAATGTAAGTTGATCAATTATGTAACTTCCATTATTATTGTGCGTTTTGTTTATTTATCAAGGATTATAAACGTATTTAAAGATTTAACACAAATATCTACCAGTATTTTTTTTTATTTAATGATAAAAACTGGGTAAAATATAATATTTTAAAATTTATTTTAATAAAAAACAATAAAATAGATACCGTGTTTTTATAAATATAGAACAATAAATAAATTTTTCTATATTGAATCTATAGATTTTAAAAATATCAATAAATCAATCAAGAGATAATAAAAATTATCATGATATATATAAAAAACTTATTTGAAAGTAATATAAAAATGAAAAAGGTTTTAATTGATAGAACAAATTTTTAGAAACTTGCCAAATTTGAGAGTAATTGAAATAATAGATAAATAGAAAAACATTTGTACGACAACACATATAATAATTGCCATAAATTATTTTCCTGTTTAAATAATGTACTAAAAAGAATGTATAATTCCTGTGATGTTATTAAAATTTAATAAAATTCAACTACACAAATAAAACAAGATATAATTGCTTAGTTGTAGGAGTTACCAGAATGTTGATTTTCAATTTGGGGAAAATGGAAAAAATATAAAACAGAATAAAAAATAATTATGTATAAATAAAATATTTCAAACAATATGAGTCAAATAAACAAGGAAATTTTGTAAATTATAGAGTAAATTTTACAACCTGATCAAACATAATCTATGAACTGGAGAAAGAATTATTTAGTTAAATGGTTCTAAAATTACATTTCAAACCTGGATGATTTATGGTAGACCTTAAGACTGGAATTAAATTCTAAAAGTTATATAGTAGATATTTACGATATAAGTGCGGTATGAACATTATTAATATACGCATGTGAAAATTGCCCAACGAGTGCGTCAGCACGTGTTGGGCAATTACTTAAGTATATTAATAATGTGTTATATTGAATAAAATTATGTCGGCATATCGTTAAAATTCACTATTTGAGAATACAAGTAATCTGTGAGTATTTTGTTACAATAGCAATGGAATTAATAATCAACTTCTGTCAAAGTGGCGTCTAAAATCTTAAAAATTCTGACTTAATCAATTATAATGTCTTCAAGTGAAGATGATCTTCCACAAGATATTTACAATGCAACTATAAATATCTATAACAAATAATTTTTTTATTTTATTTATTATTAATGTTATATTTGTTCCGTTTTGTTAAATAAATAATTAATTTTGATTAACTATTAGTTCCGTATCATTACCGCACCAGTGCGGTAATAATTTCAGTAACGCACAAGTGCGGTAATATACGTCATTACAAAATTCAAATAAGTGTCAAATCAGTGTCATTACATGACAGTTGTAGATAAAAATTCTTACATTATTAATTTAAAAAATTAATTATCACAAAAAGGAAGAAATATTTATGACACTATTTCATTCCAGGAAGTGATCATTCATGATCCGGAATAAACAGTGCTGGTAACACAAAATTGAACAAGAAATTAATTGTAAAAAATAAACTTGTCAAAAACGGCAATATTGTTGGCGTAGTTTCGAGTTTTCGAAAAGTTACGAAAATATATTTCTATATAGGTTTTGTTATAGAAATTAATTATTCTTAAATAACTTACCTTGCCACGTAGGAAATAAAATAGACTATATTTTGAAAAATCATAAATAATTCCTGAAAGTCATTTCCATAGTCAGTTTAAATAATCTGGCACAAATTATTTATTTTCTATAAAATAAGATTCATTTCTGGTGATATGATCATAATCTATTAATTTGATAGGTCCAACAACTTATTAGTTTAAAAAATCAAGTAATTTTTTGATCATCGTTGCTAGGGACTTTATTAGAAGACTTGAAATGTAAAAAAAATTATGCTGAAATTAAAAAACGAAAAATTACAATTATAACATGCAAAAATAACAATAAGTGAAAACAAATATTCACTAGAATAAAATTTGTAACTAATATGTAAATAATGTTGTACTGTATAACTCACGAAAATAAATTAAAATCCAGAGAAGAACCATATGGAAAGCCGGTTTGGATTTCAGATATGCTGGTTATGAACAAACAAAAAAGTGTTTTCCTATGTTAGTAGAAGGTAACTAAAAAGATTTAAACAATTCCTGAAAAAAAAAATTTATTGAGTTTATAAATAATACAAAAACTAATTTATTCAAGAAAAACCTCTATTTTGGTAACCAAAACTAATGGTATAAAAAAATTCATAGTTATAATATAATTTTTAAACTCACCTTATACATTTTTATAAAATGAAATATACTTATTAGCACATAACGGCCTTAGGACGTACAATTTATTTCCATTTACCATCGGAACGTCCATGGACTTGATATGTATGTCATTTGGATGGTTGGTTTTGTACAGTGTTAAGACGTCCACGATATAGATCCATTGTTTGTACAATTTATATACATTGTCCATACCAGGTATCCAGTAGGTGATAGACGTTATTTTATATGTTATTAAAATAACTAATTTATTAGAACTGGTTTATTCATTTAACCTTACAATGATATATACCTAATTATCAAGACAACAAAACACAGCAGGGGCTCGTTAATATACATAGAGATAATATTTGACAGAGACATAATATGAACTATATGACATATGTAAATATAAAATACTCTTAAAATAGTCTCTAACGGACTAATACAGGCAACGTCAAAAATATGCCCGGGACAGACACCTAAGATTGGTCCTCACTCGACATGATATGGACTTCGAAAACGTTGTCCGAGATGAACTCCCAATAGGCGTTATCAAGCGGACAATATAAAAAATTCCCTCAAAACGGATGCTCTAGGTCGTCCCTCTAGGACATGATATGAAAAACATAAAAGAATTACACTAATTATCATGAACGGTTTTCTGAGGATGTCGGCACAGCAAAACTAATCGGAATACGTGAAACACGACGCGAAAAGCAAAAAAAAAGCGCAACTTGCGAACTCACCTTTAGGTTGAATTACAATTTACGATTTTAAACTCAGTTTGCATGCAGCATAGCGACTAGTAAAGCGACTCTGGGTTGGCGCCAAAATTCGCGTTTTTTCGCAGGCATCGTCGCCATCTTCTCTGTACTAATCATATTCTCTTCAATGGTGTGACTGACCACAGTAACATGATTTTCTCCACGACCATTACTGAATGTATCAATTCCGAAATCATTTTTAATATTAGAATGTAAATATTCACACTCTAGATTCTGAATATTTAGTCTAAAACACTTGCTTCTTATGTATTTTGCATGTATTTTCATTCTTTATCAAGGTAAAGAATGGATATTTTGTATTCGAACTAAACGATATGGATTGCCATGGATTTCAAAAGTGTCACTGTCAGATATAAAGTGGCGACGGTAATAATTATTTTCAAACAAGTTTTAATTTAAACAAAATAATGAGTGAAAAATCGAGTGAAGTAGATATTGAATTTAATAATATCTGGAATTGCAAATTATGAAAAAACACCAATGCACCAGATTTTAATTTCAGTAAGTGTACCTTAACACTATAAATATAAATACAATGTAATACAAATATGTCAACAAATAATTTGTGTTCAGATTTTATTTAATTTTGATTCATACTTTTTGATCGTGGAGAAAATATAGTCTGTTACTCGGTTAGAATGAAAAAATTCGACACTCGTGGTTCCTCACACTCGCTAACGCTCGCGTTCGGAATTTTCCACTCGTCGAATTTTTCATTCTAACCTTGTTACAGAATCTACTATAAGTTGACACTTGACAGTCATTTGTGTTATTTTCATATATAATATATAAGTTATAGCTTATTTCATTTTCGCTATTGCTATATCGAATAATTAATTATTTACAATTTGTTGAAATTACTACTTTATTTTATTTATACCTAGAATAAAAGAGGCATGGTTTATGACGTCAAAAAATAGCAGATTCCATTTGACTGTAGTAACTTGCATTTTATGTTCGACCCATAGATCGTGCGACTTCAGTTGCGCTTAATTTTGAGAGTTTTTGTTTTAAATACATTATTTTCTGGACATACTCAGATAACGAAATATATTCAATAACAAAACAAAACATTATAGAACTAAATAGTGCTCGTTTTTTCTATTTTTCAATAGTGAGTGCGCTGGTGCCACTTTTGGTACAATTGTGCTACATTTTACAACCCTGAAAAATAGTAAGGCTAAAATGGTGTCAAGGTTAAATTTCTGTGCCTAAAAAGATCAAACGGACCACGTGAGAGTCGCCATACTGATAGAATATATGTGTACTGTGTCATGTAATGGCCTTTTTACACATTACCTTAACGATGAATTGGTACAGGAAGTGGTTTTGAATGGCCACCAAGAAGTACTGATTATAACCCGCTTGATTTTTATTTATGGGGACATATAAAGTCCTTAGTTTATAGCAATGAAATTAATTCACGAGACGAACTCTGAAGAAAAATAGAAATTATACAAAGATAATTTTATAAGGGGAGAGAATATTTTTTTAAGTTCGAAAATCCTTTATTAAAGAATTAGAAAAGGCATATAATTCGAACGAGGCAAGCAGAACATTTACTTTAAGTTTGCTCTTTTAAGTTATATTTTTGATTATTAATAATTCTAATTTATCATCGAAATAGAAGTCTTACTTCAATAACTTGTTTATAGTTTGTTATTTAAAATTCCCTCCTAAGACTCTAAACTGTTCAATTGCGTTTTTTCTCAGAAACTGTTGAATTTATCGTGCTTAAACAAGTGTAGCAATATTACCTAATAATGATGTTAATATCATATTTTCTAATCAAAATCACTAAACAGTTTTGACTCAATTTCATCATCAGGAATCATCCACGTAACAGAATGAAAAATAATAAATATAATAATATTCCTGGACTAAAGTTATGCCGCTGTGCCGATTTTGATAACAATTTATAGATATACAGTGAAATTTTTAACAAAAATATCCTGCACTTAATTTATTTCCTAATATTTTTTATTTAAAAAATCCAATATGTTATCCATAATCTCAAATGTGGTCCACCGATGAATAAATCAAAATCAAAGTCTAGTACCACAAGTATTTATTTAAAGTTAGAAAAGGCAACTAGTTTCGGCATACTAATGCCATCATCAGGCCTATAATACAAATGTTCCGGTTAGGTTAGGTCAGAATGTCGTACAACACTCTCAGAAGAGCCATGTTATACTGGATGGGTCAATAAATCAAGAAACTTTACAATGAATTAAATTTTATTAACGTTAACTTAAACATACATATTTCTTACTTTCTAAAAATTTAAATTACATAGAATTTGAATCCTTGGGCAGAGATGCCAGGAACTGGGTGCAGGACGCAGGTAATGATCTATTTTTCTCTCTAAATACCAAACTTTACAACCTTCTTTCTAACACTCATAATCGTACTTTGAACGAACAACCCAATTTCTCTGATTTTAAATTCCACCCTCGTTTCCGTAAATTTAGTCAGTCTACGTTTCACCAAAAATATCTTTCCATTCTTAATTCTGGTTTGAAACATAATTTTTCGTCCGACAATATAAAAAATAATTTTAAAACACTCCTAATAAAGAAATTATTAGAACTGACATCACGAACATTCTATACAAATACTTTATTACTTCTCCCTCTCGCCCATTTTTGGTCCTCCAACAGTTTCCTTTCAAAGACTTAAAAAGTTTCCAAGTTAAAATCGCTAATGAAAATTTTGATTTTCACCAAAGCTGATAAAGGCAATTGCTTAGTAGCCCTTGATAGACTAGACTACCTAAATAAAGTAAATACCTTTATATCTGAAGACCCTTCATTCATTCTCTTATCATCTAATTCTACCGTCCCATTTTACAATTCTTTCAAGTCCAAATTAAAACTTTACAATGATACCCTATACCCTCACCTTTTTCAACTCCAGCCATTTTTCTTTCTGTCCCCAAAACACCTCTTGTATATGGTTTACCCAAAATTCACAAAACTAATATTCCTATCAGACCGGTAGTAAGTTTTATAAATTGTCCTGTTTCCAAGCTTTCTTCTTTCCTTTCCCACTATTTCTCAAGATATCTGTTTCTTACTTTCTCCAGCCCTTGATCAGAATTTTTTCCAATTCAATAACTTTTTTTATAGACAAATCACAGGACTTGCAATGCGTTCTGATCTCTCACCTCTACTCGCTGAAATTTTCATGAATCATGTTGAACACTCATATATCAATCACCCACCTTTTAAAGATAAAATCCTTTTTATTTCCGCTATGTTGACGATTGCATAGTTATTTTTCAAGGCCTTCATTCAGAAGCATTAGATTTGCTTTCATACCTAAATACTTACACTTTCGTATCAAATTTACCACCGAGTTACCATCGCCTATAACAATTTCCTCCTAAATATTATTAACAAACTTTACAACAAATTCTTTATTAAATTATAACTCAATGCTCCACATATCTCCGCTAATACACAAGATGTTTCTCCTTTTTACGGTTCTATCACCTTCTTCGGTAATATCTCTAACAAATTATCTAAAGTTTTTAGCAAACATAACATTAATACAGCCTTTAAAACTAATTCTAACACTGATTCGTTCATTAACACTAAAGATGTTATTCCTTATCTTCATAAAACTGGTGTTTACCAAATTTGTTCCCATGATTATAATGCTGTCTATGTTGGCCAATCAGGCAGAAGAATAGAAACTATAATTAAAGAACATAAGAGATACATTGACAAATACAAAAATACTGATATAACCAACACCCCTTCTTCCTTCGCAAATCACATCGTCTTCTCCAACTACTCCATTTCGATTACTGATTCTAAGTTACTACATGATGTTGGTAAGAGTAATAAACTCAATCTCCTTGAAATCTTTGAGACTAATAGACCTATCCAGTAGGAACGAATTTATTGGTTTTATATTAATGAATGAATAGCTTAAAGAACCTAGTTGCTTATGTTG
Organism: Neocrepidodera transversa; assembly: GCA_963243735.1. Classification (NCBI taxonomy): domain Eukaryota; kingdom Metazoa; phylum Arthropoda; class Insecta; order Coleoptera; family Chrysomelidae; genus Neocrepidodera; species Neocrepidodera transversa. Next base: position 26,913,438 of record OY725340.1, on the reverse strand, counting down.
GTTTTCATTGTTCTTATAATATTCATTAAATAATAAAAATCAATAAAAAGTAATTAATATATTTTGAAAGTAGCGCTGCTTCTTGACCAATAATTAACGTTTTACTTTCTAGAGCATTGCCAAGATTGTAGCTTTGTTCGTTTGTAGAAAAATTTGACATACTTCTTCCTTCTTTTAATCATAAGAAATGAGAATGAGGGTTGCCAGTTTTATCGATATGATAACATAGCCAAAAGTCTGTTTCAATTGGGCCACGTCACAAGCCACTATAGCCCCGATATTCAAATTTTAAGAATTAATTACAGCTGCAGGATTGGTCTCAGAAGGGCTGGACCCTGTGCACTGTGTTATGGTAGGCCAAAATTATAAAATAAAAATATAAAAAAATCATTGGATGAGTCCATTCATGCCTACAAAACAACTCTGTTAATTCTCTCAACGATCAAACTAGGCCGAAATATAATCACCTTTTTCTACTTGAACATTTCGTTCCAAACAGCCCAACTTCTATTTTATGACTCCCCATCTATATTCCAATTCTTCTCTAACTGGTTCGATTACTTGTTTTATTTTATCTCTATAACACAATATGTTTCTTTTTGTAAACAAACAATTTTCAGATCCTAACCTAGATCTACTGTCATATTTTCTTCTTCTTTTCCTATGCATCCTTCCAGTTATGCTGGTCTTCTTTTCAACCGTCTTCTTGGTCTTTTCTCCTCCCCCTTTTTTTCTACGTTTTGTTACCTTTATTCCATATTCTTCTTTTCTTTTCTTCCTTTTCTTTGTCACACTTTCTTTTTGCCTACTCTTCTGTAACGGCACTTCGGTCGTTACGTGTCACTTTGGCACCTTGGTCCAGGTTTCGGATTGCCTCGGGCGCCACCTTCCGTTTAGAGTGTGAAGGCCACTGCACTGGCAACATCAGTGGAGAAAGAAAATACTCCAAGGGTCGTTATGGTATCAACCAAAATTACTGGCGGCCAGAAGGGCGGTCTTTACTTGCCCTACTGGGTTGGGTTACCTGGGTATTAGCTGCTGGGATGTTAAACTCAAAAGAAATAAAATTCAAATAATTAAACTTTATTTTTACCAAAAACCCGGATGAAAGAAAGGTGTGTAATATGGTTCTATCTCGGACAGTACAGGCACGTATTCCGGGCTGGCGTGGTTGGATGACGGTTTTGACTCTGGTACTATAGGAATTGGCTTCGCTCTTCGCTCCCTTCAGCTTGACCTATCTCGAAAGGTCGACGGACTGCACTGCTGCTCCAATTGGGACGGCCACAGCAAGTCTGACTTCGGGCTGCCACTGCAGCTACCGACAACGATTTGAATTACCCTATTCGATATGAACTTCGGAGTCTAAGAAGCAAAGACTAGAGTGTCTCCATCTGCCTGGCGAAGGTTCAACTGGTACGACTGGCCTTTTATTCACAATTTTAAGATAATTTTACTCCAGTGCCGTGCGCGATTTAATTTATTTATTTTAATTATTATGGAACCAAGTAACTTTCTTACACTTCTTTACTTATGCCTGCTCTGCATCACTGGGTACCTCGGTTAAATATTCTTTATTAGATTATGAACCTTAACCTAAAAATTTTAATTTTCATTCTAATTACCATACGTTGTTATTGTATTTGCTCTTTAGGTCCAATAATTTTATCTAAATTTAAGTTATTTTATATAAGATTAATTAATTTTTAAACTTCATATGTCACTGTCATTTTTCAATTGTCAACTGTCAATTGTCAATTGTCAATTGTTAATTGTCAACTGTCAATTGTCATCTGTCATATACCAATTTATTTCAATTGTACCTCAGTTGGTTTTGTGGCGCCGCTATGATTACCACCTATATTATCATTTTCACTGTTCTCCAAAATTTATTTTGGCCGCCCGCAGGGCCACCTAATCATGTTCCGAGTGGAACTGGGGACGGAGTCATACCTGACCGGGACTCCTACTTACCTTCCTGCTCTGCTAACCATCCTAGATCTAATTTTATTCTTCCAACCAGTTGACGATTTCCGAACTTACCTCGTAATTTGGCATTTTCCTGCTATATGCCACGATGGCTTGTTACAAGTTTATTGGGTGTTACCTAACCTTCTTTTTGTTCTAACAGACAATGTCTGATTCCACTCCTTCCCGATCATAAAATAATCCTTTTCATTAATTTAACGCTATCGTTATCATGTACAGTCCCCCCTAATTGTTGTACCATAATATTAGTAATTTGGAGTTTAATTTTTATTTAATTGGATAAACTTTTTTAAGTGCGCTCTTGTTATGTAATCATTTATTAAAAATTTTAATTCAGAATTTTCTATCATAATGTTAAAAAAATTTTTTGGAAGTTTCAACCACATTATCATCTTTATTTTGTCATTTACACGGAACTAATTGCGTTTTCTAACTTTAAATAAATACTTGTGGTACTAGACTTTGATTTTGATTTATTCATTTATTATTTACCCTGTATATGTTCGTATAATCCAATCTCTTGTACCAAACCAATAATCACTGTTTACAGCTAGTGGAGAAAAATGAACTATTAAAAAACTCGGCAGGTCCGGAAATGAATTCATAAATTTATGATAAAACGTCACCAGTAGTTTAGGTGACAGATTTAAAATTCAAATTTTAATTAAACTGACATCGTTGATGGAGTGCTATTAACAAGAATTATTTACAGAGACTGCAACTAATAGAGGACAACGTAAACGTGTTCTTTTTTATGGTGGTGGAATTGGCAGGGAAGGCTTTTTGATAATTATTTTCTGTACACGCTTCTATTAGTTACTTTCAGTAAATTAGAATGTTCGTTCGTTTATACTAATATCAACACGTGGGTAATTCTTTACAATAAATCACTTTTGGTTTAGATCAAATCAGAAAAGATATATAGACGTGCAGGAAATGATTGTAGTTATTTTCCAAACATAAAATCAATATCAATTTTTCCCAAGTCTTCAACACTTTCATTTTCACTTCCATAACGATGAATAAAACAGAACTTTTCAAAAACAACAAATTGATATTTATTCTCCTATCACCAAGACTTACGATTTGGAATATAAATAAGAAAAGTTTCAACAGCAGTTTCGTCATGCTATCTAAAACAATACTAAATCTCATAAAGCGTTTTTTTTTGTTCCCCTTTTCGTGTATTTTCCGCGATGTTAAACTTATTGTCTGTTTGTTCGTTGTTTCCTTTCTCAAAAATGGAATGACCTCTTTTTAGAATTGCTCCGCAAACGTACCACATTACGACGTATTTAATTATAAGCTTCTTTTCGGGGATCTTTATTTTCGGGTCATTTATTTTGAAAAAATGCTGTAATTGGACTCCACATATATATTAAAATAACAAGCTACATGGGCAGGATGTTGTTATAACTTTTTTGTTTTATTATAAATAAAAGAAAAATTCATTCACGGAATACTAAAAAAAGGGGAACCTTTACAGTAAAACTAGTTTTAACTATTTCGTATAATCGAAATTGTTGTGTCCCACTTTGGGCGCTAGTAAAACTTAAATATATAATCCCAGTTATTATGGATTTCAGTAAATGAAAATATTTAAGCTTACTATTTTTTTGATGGAGTATTTATAATTAGATTTAATATTTTCCTTTAATCATAGTAACCATAACAGGTGTAAAAAAATCAATTGTGTCGACCCAAAATTTTCCCGACGACTATTATCCATGAATACTTTTTCAGACATTTAATGTTAGGTTAGGTTAGGTTAGGTTAGGTGAAAGGTGACGGTTGGAGAAATAATTTTGAATGTTCTGAATATATTTTTTCAAGTGCTTTCAAATGACATATTGCAAGTCAAATTCCGTGACATATTGCATCTGTCATTTTGTGATAGTGACAATTTCGTTTGACAGATCTCGTACAAAAACTAATGGCTTTTTCGGACAGGTAACCCAAACCCATATACCAAATTTCGGATCAATCGGATTAAATCTGTGGCATCTATCGTGGAAGAATACACACAGACAGACTTCTATATGAAAATGATCTTAATCATCTCAGGTGACCTCAAAATGAATATTTCCATCTTTATCTCGAAATTTTTTTTTAGCTCGTTCACAATACTTTCCCTTCTCGGAGTTGGGTCGGGAAAATAAAAATTACAGAAATTATAAATAAAAGTCTTGTTAGCGACAAACCCATAGGGAGTTGCTTACTACGACCCATACGAAATCGCTATCTTCGTAACTAAACGAAAACGGGCTATAGTCTCTTCGGGAGAAATGATCCCCATCAAATTCTGAACAACTTAATTTTTTTTTGTTGTCTGTCTGTCTGTCTGTCTGTCTGTCTGTCTGTCTGTCTGGTTGTCGTAAGCAAAGCTTAAAAATGCAACTTTTGAACGCTTTAATGTATCGACTTGAAATTTTCACCATTTTTTAAGACCCATGAGTACTATATTTTAGTGGAAAATTAGTGAAATCAGAAAATGAATAAATGGGCTTTTCCGGGTTTTCCCCACTTTTTTCAAGTTTCACAGGAAACACGCTGCAGTTCGTAATTTTAGAGCAAATAGGTTCAAATTTGGGGAAAACATACCTTGAAGTACTGTCATGAAGCCTATTGAAAATCGGAATAATCGAAAAATTTCTTCTGGGTTTTCCCGGATCGTTTTTCCGAAAATGTTACCAATTTAAAACAACGATATCTCTGAAACCGTGAAAGATATTCAAAAACTAAAAATACACAAATGTAGGGCTTAAATAGCTCAACAAGTATTATTTGAAGTATTTTTCCGAAATTTGTTGAAAAAGTTGGGAAAAAAATTAAAATATGAAAAAAGTACTTTTTTGCTGTATCCTATGAAATGAAAAAAAAATTGAAAAACAGGGACATTATTAAAAATATGGAAAAAAAAATAATGAAAAATATGAAAAAAATGAAAAATGTGTAAAAAAGAACGAAAAACAGGAAAACAAAATGAAAAACGTAGAAAAAAATTATGAAAAAGATGGAAAAAAATAATGAAAAATTTGGAAAAAAATAATATAAAATAGGGAAATAAATGAAAAAAAAATATGGAAGAAAATAATGAAAAATATGGAAAAAAATAATGAAAAATATGGAAAAAATAATAAAAAACATGAAAAAAAAATATTGAAAAATATGGAAAAAATAATGAAAAACGGAAAAAATAATGAAAAATTAAAAAAAAAATAATAAAAAATGGGGAAATAAATGAAAAAACCCAAATATGGAAAAAAAATTGTGAAAAATATAGAAAAATAATGAAAAATATGAAAAATAATAATGAAAAATATGAAAAAAAAAATAATAAAAAATAGGAAAATAAATGAAAAAAAATATGGAAGAAAATAATGAAAAATATGGAAAAAAATAATGAAAAATATGGAAAACATAATAAAAAATATAAAAAAAAAATATTGAAAAATACTGAAAAACGGAAAAAAATAATGAAAAATAGGAAAAAAATAATAAAAATGGGGAAATAAATGGAAAAAACCAAATATGGAAAAAAATTATGAAAAATATGGAAAAATAATGAAAAATATGGAACAAAATAATGAAAAATAGCAAAAAATAATGAAAAACATGAATAAAAATAATGAAAAATATGGAAAAAAATAGTGAAAAATGAAAAAAATAATAAAAAATGGGGAAAACATAAAAAAGTATGGAAAAAATAATGAAAAATATGGAAAAAAATTATTAAAAATTTGGAAAAATTAATGAAAATTATGAAAAAAATACTGAAAAATATGCAAAAAGAGAATGAAAATAGGGAAGAAATTAATGAAAAAAAGGCACAGAGATACAGAGAGAGAGAGAGAGAGAGAGAAAAAAAAATATTAATCCACATAAGCAATTTAGTTCTCCCTACCGCACAAACTTTTTTTTGTGAGTCTTAAGTAGACGAGTACCTAAGGTTAAAAAAAACAAAAATATAAGCGTAGTGCTTTTTCTACTCGACGACGTTTCACCATGTGTGCAGAATATGTCTATACGGGGCAGGGGTGGGGTTTGTAGTCGTCGCATTTACTGCACCCTTGTGGTCAGTTGCTTGTTATTGCTGTGACCTATAAAATTATTAAATCTGGTTAAAAAAAAAATCAAATCAGTCAAGCATTTATTTTTTTATGACTTCCCTCTAACTTGATTCTAAAAAAAAAATAAGTAAAAAAGTATAAAACATGAGAAAAATAATAAAAAGAGTGAAAAAACGGAAAAAGTCCAAAAATAGTAGACATATGAGGTGAAGTGAAAAAAACGGCGAAGAAAACTTGCAAAAAAAGTTTGAAACATAAAACCTAACCTAACCTAACCTAACATAAAAATATTAAGAATAAGGTAGGAAAAAAGGGTGGAGAAAAAAGTAAGGATACAAGAAAAAGGTTTAAATATGAAGAAAACAGTAAAAAATTAGGAAAAAAAGAGTGAGGAGAAAAAAGTGGGGAATGAAGAAAAAAGAAGATTGAAATATAAAGAAGTCAGTAAAAAAGTAAAAAAAAATTTTATACATAAAGAAAACAGTAAAAAAGTGGGGAAAAAAGCTGAAAACAAAAAAACTGAAAAAAAAGTAGAAAAAAAGAGTGGGACATAACCGGTGTAAAAAAAGTAAAGAAATTGAATAACGAAATTACAAATGAAACTCATGGTATTGTTTTGACCCATAAAATAATTAAATCTGGTGAAAAAAAATCAAATCAATCAAGCATCTATTTTTCCTCACTCGTTTTCTCTTTTAAAATGAAGAAAAAAGTTGAATAAAAAAGTATGAAACATGAAGAAACTAATAATAAAAAAAGTGAAAAAAATGGAAAAAGTCGAAAAACAGTAGACAGCTTGGATTAGGGAAAGAATGGCAGAAAAAGTAGGGAAAAAATAATTTTAAATATAAAAATATTAGGAAAAAGGTGGCAAAAAAAAGGTGGAGAAAAATAACCGGTGTGAAGTTAGTAGACAAAATCTGGTAGACAATTTTCCGAACATTGCCGAACATACAGTGGCGCCTTAAAACGGGATATTTTATAATATTAATTTTATATTTATATTGCTCTGGATGTATCACATAACTGGTACTGGTAATAGTAAAAATAACAATATTTAAATCAAATTAAATAGTTTTAAAGGGGTCGTTTCTAGTATAAATTATCAAACATTCTTATTTTACAATGTATAAAAATGAGGAAATTTGACAGATTTAAAAATGAGGGATCAACTTGTGATTTTCACCGAACCTTTATTAAAATACGCAAGAAACAACAATGGAAAAGGAAAATCACTGGCTTAACCTCGAACGGGTAGTTTCTACCCCGCGAAATAATAAATCCTTGATTTGACCGATTTAAAAATGTGGGATCAACTTGAGATTTCTTCAGAACCTTTATTAAAATACAAGAAGCAAGTGATTCTCCTTTTCCACAGTTGTTTCTCGTATTTTAATAAAGGTTCTGTGAAAATCTCAAGTTGATCCCTCATTTTTAAATCGGACAAATTTCCTCATTTTTAAACATTGTAAAATAAGGATTTTTGATAATTTATAGTAGAAACGACCCCTTTAAAACTATTTAATTTGATTTAAATATTGTTATTTTTACTATTACCAGTACCAGTTATATGATACATCCATAGCAATATAAATATAAAATTACTATTATAAAATATCCCGTTTTAAGGCGCCACTGTATGTTTGGCAATGTTCGGAAAATTGTCGACCAGATTTTGTCTACTAACTTCACACCGGTAGAAAAATATATGAAGATAAATAGATGGAGAAAAAAGTTGAAATATAAAGAAAACAATAAAAAAAGCAGAAAAAAATTAATATGTAATGAAAAATAGGGAAAAGTGGGAAAAGAAAAAATTGGAGAAGAATAAGTGTGAAACATAAATAAAACGATAAAAAGTAGGGAAAAAAGTTTAAAACACAAAAACTCTAAAAAGTATAGAAAAACCAGTGGAAGAAAAAATGAGACAACTCTCCCACCATCTACTCTGTGCCGATTGTACCGAGGCACGGATCAATAAAACAGTAAAATGTAGGGGAAAATATCGAGAAAAAGAAACTGAAAAAAAAAATAAAAAATCTGATGTGGCCAGCACATGACCTCTCGCCATTTTTAAATCAAAAATTTACAGGTTGACACAAAAAAGTATGAAAAAAAATTATTTTTTTGTAAATCTGGCAACAATGGCAAAAGTTTCGAAAATTTTAATGAGATGAAAATAAACTATAGGGCATACAAAATATATGTATAAAACTTTATTGCCGTTTTGTATAATAATGGCGTCATCACCCATAGCAACTGCCACTTCCGGTTGTGCGATTGGCACCAAAATCTAATCAGATCTAAGTTAGGGTATCAGAATCCTGTATGCAAAATTTCAATTTTTTTTATTCAGTAGTTTTTGAGTTATCGTTACTACAACATCCATCCAAACACACACACACACACACTAACACACACACACACACACACTAACACACACACACACACACTAACACACACACAGACATCATCGCGAAAATATTAAAATCGTATTCTAGGGACCCTAAAACGTGTTTATTCATTGAAAACTCACTACCCAATTTTTAGCATGATTCCTATACCTCTCTTATCTGAAGGGCGAGAGGTAAAAAGGTGGAAAATAAAGTTTGAAATAAAAGCTTCAGTATGGTATTAAGGTTGAAGAAAAACACGGGAAGGAAATAAGTTTGAAACATGAAAATATTAGTAAAAAAGTGGGATGAATTAAAGAGTGGAAAAAAGTGGAGAAACAAAACAGTTTAAAATATAAATACAACAGTAAAAATGTAGGAAAAAATCTGATGTGGCCAGCACATGACCTCTCGCCATTTTTGAATCAAAAATTTACAGGTTGACACAAAAAAGTATGAAAAAAAATTATATTTTTGTAAATCTGGCAACAATGGCAAAAGTTTCAAAAATTTTAATGAGATGAAAATAAACTATAGGGTATACAAAATATATGTGTAAAACTTTATTGCCGTTTTGTATAATAATGGCGTCATCACCCATAGCAACTGCCACTTCCGGTTGTGCGATTAGCACCAAAATCTAATCAGATCTAATCTAGGGTATCAGAATCCTGTATGCAAAATTTCAAATTTTTTTATTCAGTAGTTTTTGAGTTATCGTTACTACAACATCCATCCAAACACACACACACACACACACACTAATACACACACACACACACTAACACACACACACACAGACATCATCGCGAAAATATTAAAATCGTATTCTAGGGACCCCAAAACGTGTTTATCAATTGAAAACTCACTACCCAATTTTTAGCATGATTCCTATACCTCTCTTATCTGAAGGGCGAGAGGTAAAAAGAGTGGGGAAAAAACGGTGGAATGGAGAGAAAAGAAGTTTGAAATATAAAAAAAAATTAAACAAAGATGACACTAAAAAAATCGGCCCCAAGACATTCCCGGCGAGTATCCACGAATACTTTTTCAAATATTTAATGTTATAGTTTTGACATTTTTATATTTGACAGGTGACAGTTGGAGAAATAGTTTTGACTATTCTGAATAGAGTTTTTCAAGGGCTTTCAAATAACATATTGCAAGTTAAATTCCCTGACATATTGCACCTGTCATTTTTTGATGGTGGTACTTCCGTTTGGATTAAACGTGTGGCCTCTATCGTGGAAAAATACACACAGACAAACAGACAGACAGACAGACAGACAGACAGACAGACAGACAGACAGATAGACAGACAGACAGATAGACAGACAGACAGACAGACAGACAGACAGACAGACAGACAGACAGACAGACAGACAGACAGACAGACAGACAGACAGATAGACAGACAGACTTCCATCTGGAAATGGTCTTAATCATCTCAGGTGACTTCAAAATGGATATTTCCATCTTTATCTCGAAAAATTTTTTTAACACGTTTACAATAATAAAGAAAAGCATATTACATGTGTGAGGAAGATAACCAACTCAACGTATGACGGTAGTATTCATATAATCTATTTGTAAACATAACGGCCGTTGACAGTTGGCACTTATAAGCGTTACCAAATGATTTTAATTTTATTTCCATTTCTTTGTACACTGTGACTATTCACACATTAATCTGTGTATAGTATTAGAAATTATCCACACGTGAAACGTGATCCGCTTAAATAATAAGTTAGAACATATTTAAGCATGAGCTCTAGTAGTAGCGTGACATAGTGCCCGCTAGTGGTGCAGTGGGTCCGGGGATCGAATCCCACATGGCCTTTTATTTATTGTTTAAACACAGTCTAGATTTAGATAGTCAAGACTTCTTTTAATAAAATAGATATTTTTTTTAGGTTAGATAACCAAGTTTAATGTTTTAACATGTGGATAATTTCTGAAATTATCCACAAGTTAACGTGTGTGTAGTCTCGGCCTATTCGATTTGAACATAATCAAAATAAATGTTTAATTTTAGTTTCGCTTTAGCACGTTTAAAAACTTATTGGACAAGAGAAGCTATCTGGGTTAGCTCTTTTAAATATACATAGAAATATTCCACTTACGGCCGGTATTATCAACCTCTTCAATCTAGTTTTAAAATATAAAGTCCGTTTATTTCAAAGTCTGGTGTATTACCAGATGCATTTAAAATTAAAAGTTACTTTAAACTGCGTTTATCTTAAATGTCCACCATTTCTCTTTCAAAGTGGTTTAAATGGAGATTTAATATACGCGCATGCGCTGTGAACGATCAGAATTTATTGTTAGTTCATCAGTTGTCAAATATTTTGAAGTTAAAAAAAATGTATTTTACTTCATCAGATATTTCTGATGAAGAACTTTAGGAGAATTATTGAATTAAACCTAAATTAGAATTTGTAATTCAAATAAATAATAAAACTCTTTTTCGTTCAAACATTTGTGTTTTGTGTGCAAAAAATTATACATGCATAGGGTGGGGCTCCATATACGAACTATTCTCTAGCATCTAAACGACAATAATTAATTAAAAAAATATTTGTGTAGGTGTATACAGATTAATAAGTACTGCATTCTAAAAATTTTGTTAAATTTAGAAGAGCTTACCATAAGAAAAAAAAGGTTATCTAAATAGAACACCCTGTATTTTTTTACAATTTATGATTCGTCCTGGGGAAGCAGATTTCCAAAAGGTCTTAAAATCGGATAAAACGGCTTACATGCCCCTATCTTTTATCTTTTTAAGTAGTACGTGGTGGCATGAGAACAAAATATATACAGGGTGGTTAACGATTGCGTACTTTTGATAACCTGGTATACATTTTCCTTATATCCTACAAAAGTTAAGACAGGGACATGTAAGCATGGTTTATATCTCCCATGAAAAGTTCCATCAGTGTATCAAGATCATAGTGGATAAATTATACAAGAGTAGTTATATACTGGGTTATATATAATTAAGTGTTTTCTTAGTGACTGCTCTAACACTCAAAGATAGGGAAAAAAGACGAAAAATATATCATTCATGTAAAACGTTTCTCGTATCATATAATAGATGGGTGGAAGAGTACATTTTACACCTTATTTGTATAACGAGTACCGAAAAACAGATAGACAGACGTTCGTACAGGATTTTTGTTCGAATTTTCGAACTCTGATAGCTCAAAAACAATGAGAAACGTGAAAGAAGTGGGAAAATTTTTTTCGCCATTATGAAATTAACGCTGAAGCTTTTGGACTGTTGTTAAACAATAATCATTGAAATAAACATAGAAGAAATGGAAAGAATCAAAAATTACCGTTTAACAACTCCTTCCAATTAACAAAAAATTGACCAAAAACTCTTTATTAAATCGAAAACCATCCGTCATGAAACGATTCATTCTGCAGCGAACGAAAATAAAATTTAAAATTGGACAAAAGAGCCACCAGAAACCGAAACAAATATCGCATGAAGGTTTTCATTGCATCGATGCACGTTGTTTGAAACGTTATCCATCGTTAGTGGCTGTCAATAAACGTACAATATTGATGGTTTGTCCTTAACAAGATACCAAATTTATCTCGCATCTGTTTCCAGTTAATAAAAACTTTATCCCATGAAAAAAACTACATTGGGTTGTTTCTAGTTTCGAGTTGATGAAATTTGGAGTTAGATAGTGAACCATCAAAATTTATTTATTTCTATTTGATCAATTATTGCAGTATTTTACCGTTAATTACAATACAAAAATGTACTTATGTATGTTAATATTACGGAGTTTTCCGGAAAACCCGGTACTGCCCGGAAATACTCGAAAAAACTCTGATAATGCGATATGAGTATTAAAATAAGTTTTAAAATGAGTTTAACAAGTATATTGATAAGATTGGCAATTTTGAATAAAAAAATTAATCTAGTGAGATATGGGAAGATTTTTGTCAAGTTTGAAGGAAATTTAATTACATTCCCGACCCACCACCTAGAAGGAAAAGTATTGTGAGCTAATAAAAAATTTCAAAATGACAACGGTCCCCTGAGACGATTAAGACCATTTCCAGATGGAAGTCTGTCTGCCTGTCTGTATGTGTGTGTATTCTTCCACGATAGAGGCCACACGTTTAATCCGATTGAGCTGAAATTTGGTAGAGGGATTTGGGTTACCCGTGGGAAGAACCCATTAGTTTTTGTACGACATCTGTCAAATGCAAGTATCACTATCAAAAAATGACAGATGCGATATCTCATGGAATTTGACATGCAATATGGCATTTCAAAGTCCTTAAAAAACTCTATTCAGAACAGTTACAATTATTTCTCCAACTGTCACCTGTCAAAAATAAAAAAATGTCAAAATTTGAAACTTTAGCATTAAATATCTGAAAAAGTATTAATTCGATTGAGCTCAAATTTGGTACATGCGTTTGGTTTACCCGTCGGAATAACTTATTAGTTTTTCTACGACATGTGTCAAACGGAAGTGTCACTATCAAAAAATGACAGATGCAATATCTCATGGAATTTGACATGCAATATGTCATTTGAAAGCCCTTGAAAAACTCTATTCAGAATAGTTAAAACTATTTCTCCAACTTTCACGTGTCAAAAATAAAAATGTCAAAATTTGAAACTTTAATATTAAATATCTGAAAAAGTATTCATGGATACTCATCGGGAAAGTTTTGGGCGACATCTTTTTTAGACTTTTTGGCATTTTCTTTGCATTTTTTTTTTCATTTTTAGCATTTTTTAGCATTATTTTACTTTTTTTCAGCATTTTCTAAACTTTTTTTAGATTTTTTTTGGCATTTTTTAACATTCTTTACAATTTCCTTTATTACTTTTTTTAACTTTTCAGTTTTTTTAGAACTTTTAACATTTTTTAGCTCATTTTTTGCTTTTCATGTATTATTGTACATTTATTTGTATGTCTGTATTTTTTTTTGCATTTTTTCAATTTTTTTTTGTTCGTTTTTTTTTTGCATTTTTAGCGTTTTTAGCATTATTTTACTTTTTTCAGCATTTTTTTAATTTTTTTTGGCATTTTTTTAAACGTTTTTTACAATTTCTTTTAACACTTTTTAAACATTTTTTGCTTTTTTTTTAGAATTTTTATTATTCTTTAGAATTTTTATTATTTTTTAGATAATTTTTTGCTTTTCATATATTGTTGTGCATTTCATTGTATGTTTGTATTTTTTTCACATTTTTTACATTTTTATTGGTTCGTTTTTTTACATTTTTTTTTTCATTTTTTGGGATTTTTTTTGCATATTTAACGTTTTTAGCATTATTTTACTTTTTTCAGCATTTTCAATTTTTTTTACTTTCCCGACCGACCTCAGAGAAGAGAAAGTATTGTGAACGAGATAAAAAGAAATTTCGAGATAAAGAGGGAAATACCCATTTTGAGGTCACCTGAGATGATTAAGACCATTTCCAAATGGGTCTGTCTGTCTGTCTGTCTGTCTATCTATCTATCTGTCTGTCGGCCTGTCTATCTGTCTGTCTGTCCGTCGGTGTATATTCTTCCACGATAGAGGCTACACGTTAAATCCGATTGAGCTGAAATTTGGTATATGAGTTTGGGTTAGCCGTCGGAAGAATCCATTAATTTTTGTACGATATCTGCCAAACGGAGTGTCACTATTAAAAAATTACAGATGCAATATGTAACAGAATTTAGCTTGCAATTTGTCATTTGAAAGCCCTTGAAAAACTCTATTCATAACAGTCAAAATCATTTCTACACCTGTCAAAATTAAAAAAATGTCAAAATTTGAAACTTTAACATTAACAGTCTAAAAAAGTCTTCGTGGATACTCGTTGGGAAAGTTTTGGGGCAACACAACCGATTTTTTTTTGGTTGTTACTGATACTTGAACTATTTAATATGTTTTAGAAATATTATATGTTGAAGAAAATAAAATTAAAATAATATTACTTTTTTTCTTACATAATATTAATAAAAAAAAACTAATGAATAAGCAAGTTTAGTCAGACAAATAGAGGAAGGCAGAACAGCACAGAGAAGCAGAGAGAAGTAGAAAATTAGTAATAATCTAGAGTTGAAACCCAAAGATGTACGGAAAAACGGAGACAGCGACAGATGGAAATATAAAAGTAAGTACAATATTCTTGGACGATAGAAAAAAAAACTAGAAAGTGAGACAAAAAGAGCCAAAAATAAAAAATAAGGACACACCTGTGAAAGAGCAAATCCGAAGAAAATTGAGAAGGAGTCAAAAAACATTTGAAATTAAATAAATTGTATTTTTTCTCTCTTATATTTGGTAAAATTTTTATAGCAAACCTAGCCGGATTAAGAATCTTTAATAAGACATCTGGACTACTGCTGTCCATATTAATAAATTTATGAATACCTTAATAATTTATTTGATAAAAATAATGTTTGTAAACTTGGAACATCGATACCGATTCCAGTTTCTCTTCGCACTAATTTACATAATTACAGTTTGTGAAACGGAAACTGCACTATTATATTCAGATACGTAACTCGGCCACACAAAGAGAGAATAATATCGTTACTGACTACGATTTAATTAATCCGGAAATATAATATTATATAAGGTTATTAAAAAAATATACATAGTTTTATTATAATAGGGGCGAGGAAATAAAACAGTCAGCATTCAAAATTTGACCTTTCAGGATTGAAATATGGTTTTTTGCATTCAATTCCTATAAAATCATCTTAAAAGAAGTACCTACTTTGTACCATATTTTTGTTATAAATTGCAATTGTGCAGTGAAAAATGCATTCCCTTAAGATATTTAGAAAAATTGGTTACAAACACCTGAAATGGACTGAAATTAGATTTCCCCAGGTTTCTGAGGTCGTTGATCCCGAATATGACCTCTAAAGGACCATGCACTTTTCTTATAGTTGTTGGGTCCCGTGCCGATTTTTTTTAAATTTGGTGCACATATATCTTGAGTCATATGGATCATTTTTGCTCATGTGTCACTATCAAAAACTGACAGATGCAATATCTCATAGAATTTGGCGCGCAATATGTCATTTGAAAGCCCTTGAAAATTTGCATTATGATACAGGCCAGACTTTTAGGTTACAGCCAGTATCATAAATATCGACAAAAGGGTCCTTTAAGTAAAGTACACTTTGTGGTTAAAGTCGACTTTCACTAACCTAAAAGTCTGGCCTGTATCATAATGCAAATTTAATCGCCTGTTAGGTAAAGGACACTTTAATTAAATATTGTTGTGTTGGCTGCACTGGAAATGGTGTTTCATGATATAAGTGACGTTATTTTGACAGAATTTTTTCGACTTAACCTAACTTGCTTGGGTTTATTTACTAGCGCCTTTTGATTGTTGATTTGTGTTTGCCGAAATATTTTTTAAATTGTTTTAAAATATCGTCAGCTTTTTTAAATTATGTCAGAGCAAAAGAGAAAGCGTAAAAAGAGTTCATTTCTTGCAACAAACCCAATACAGTATGCTTGGTTAATCGGAATCGGTCGAAAAACTCGAAGTCGTCATATTTATTTAAATAAAGCTGTCTATTTATTTTTGGTCTTCTCACTACGATATTTTCTTCGTCTTCAGAAGAGCTCGAACTACTACTTGAATCGAATACGTAATCTCCCTCTGTAATCTAAAGTAAAGCACGTGTGGACGGTGTAAAATCAATAACCTTTAAAGATTTGTAGGTTATGTTTCAAAATAAAGCTTACTTTTAACCACGCAAAAGTGTCAAAATTGGGACTTTACAATAAAGGCGGCTTTTGGCTTAATCCTCCTTTAAAGTTGTATTATGGTACGGGTTTTATAGGTAAAAGGGACCTTTTACCCTTAAAGTATACTTTATATTAATTATGGTACTGGCTGTGAAAGTGAAAGTCGACTTTAACCACAAAGTGTACTTTACTTAAAGGACCCTTTTGTCGATATTTATGATACTGGCTGTTTTAAAGCCCGAAAAGACTTAAAGTCTGAAAGAATAAAAAAATTTCCAACCAAAGGTCCCAGAAAAGGGCCATGATTGTAAATTAATGAAACCATCAAAGGTTGTAATATGTGAAAACTTGCAAATATTACAATCAGTAGGAGACACAATGGTTGCCGATCACGTACCATCGCTTACATCATAGTATAAAATTGAGATGGAGGGATGACAAATGACAGTCGACATTGACAAATAAAATTTTGACGTCAAGAAAATGTGTGGTGGAGAAGCCTTAACAGTAAAAAAATAAAGAAGGGTAAAAATACAAAGATAAACAAAAAATGTTTTCAAAGTACATATCTAGTCTAAAAAATAAATCAGGACAGAGGTGTGCGAGATTGTATACAGGAGTAAAGTGTCAAAGTCAGGATCATGAAAAGAAGAACTAGGGAGAGTCAGGGATTATAAAAGGCCAATGCTTGAACGCAAAAAGAAGAAAAAGTGAGGTTGGATAATTGAAAATAAGTGGAAGACAAAATAAATGAGACTGGGATTAGAATTGAAAGTTTATAGAGAAGAGGACAACTTGAAAACGAGGAAGAAAAAGAAAAGAGAAACGGGACGAAAACAGGACAGGAAAATAATTCCTAATTGAAAATGTCTGAGAGGAAAATGTGATTTTCTTTGGGTCTAAGTTGTTCATTAACACAAACAAAATCGTCGTTGTTTAGGAAAGAGTGAATTTCGAGCATTTCCTGTAGGTTTAATCTATAACCTTTGGTACATTAATGTAGGAGAGAGGAGTTAAGATATGGTTAGCGAAGGATGAAGGAGTATTGGTAATGTCAGAGTTTTTCTATTTGTCAATATATCTAATAAGTTAATCAAAAAATAAAACGCCAAATCAGTACCACAACATGTATTATAATAGTTAAATGAGAAGATGAAGAAGGCGACTAGTTTCGGCTAAAAAGCCATCATCAGGCCAATAGAAGTATAACAATAAATTGAAAAAAATTTATCAAACATTTATTATTGTTTAAATCAAATAAAGCAAATGCGACCTTTTAGTTTGTAAAACTTGTTTTAGTTACATCACAATACTTTTTTATTTTCAATAGGTACAAAATAAACATATTGCATATTCTTTTGTTACTAATCTAAATAATTCTACCACCGCTCTGTTTGGTATCGAAATAAGATTCCGTCACGCCAACTAATTAATAATGCATATTCGGCGGATTCGGTACATTTTCACTTGTTAATTACTTCGTTTCTAGTTTCGTTATATTGTGTACTGAGATGTTAAATATTCCGATAAGTTCACAACTTGGAGAATAAACTTCCCATTTAAGCATATAAATTTAGTTAAATCCCATTCAAACTGTATTAAACTTTGCCGAAACATTCATGAAATGCATATGAACGAATTTGCACCTTGAAACAGTTACCGAAGATAGATAGACCAATAAACAAAACTATTCGTTTTTCGTATCGTTTTCGAACAGTAAAAATTGATCTGATATACAAACTTTAAAAATTGGAAATATAAATTTCTTTTTGGAAAATAGTTTAACTTGCATTAGGCCCACACACTGTATAATATATAAATAAATATTAAGAATTGACTATTTTTTTTTGACAAAAAATCGATTATTTAATTATTAATATATTGTAATTTATTTATACTGTTATTCTTATCAAAGATAATATTTTATACAGGTTGGCGGAAAAGGGATCAAAATCAAAAACAAAATATCGAAAAACAGAATATCGAGAAACAAAATATCGAAAAACAAAATATCGAATAAGAAAATGACGAAAAACAAAATATCGAAAAACAAAATATCGAAAAACAAAATATCAAAAAACAAAATTTCTTGAAACAAAATATCGAATTCCAAAATTTTAAAAAGTAAAATATCGAAAAACGAAATATCCAAAATCCTAACATCAAAAAAAATATCGATTGACAAATTATCAAAAAACAAAATATCGAAAACCTTAATATGGAATTTATCGAAAAATTAATATTGTGTTTTTCGAAAAAAAAAAAATTGTTTCATTTTTTTTCTCGATATTTTGTAATTCGATATTTTCATTATTAATGACTTTAGAATCGAATCCAGTTTTTCGACTTTTTCCCCATACCAGTTTCTTTCCGTGCAATGGACTTATCCAGTAGGAATGAATTTATTAGTTTTATATTAATGAATGAATAGCTTATTAAAGAACCTAGTTGCTTGTGTTGATTTTTATTGTTCTTATAATATTCATTAATTAATAAAAATCATTAAAAAGAAATTAATATATTTTGAAAGTGGCGCAGCTTTTTGACCAATAATCAAAGTTTTACTTTCTATAGCATTGTCAAGATTCTAGCTTTGTTCATTTGTAGACAAATTTGACATACTTCTTTCCTTCTTTTAATCATAACAAATGAGAATGAGAGTTGCCAGTTTTATAGACATGACAACATAGCCAAATATAAACTGTTTCAATTGGGCCACGTCACAAGCCACTATAGACCCGATATTCAAATTTTAAGAATTAATTACAGCCGCAGGATCGGTCTCAGAAGGGCTGGACCCGGTGCGATGTGTTATGGTAGGCAATAATTATAAAATAAAAATATAAAAAAAATCACTGGATGAGTCAATTTACTTGTGCTTTCATAGAATTCTGCTAGATATTTTCAATACACAGAATTTTAAAGCCGTTTTGATGAATATATACCTTTATTTTATAAGATTTCATTAGAAATTAGACTACAGCCATCCACGACCACAAACAAAATGAAGATTTGGTTATCTAGAATTAGACCGTGTCAATAAGGCCTTCTAACTATTAGCGGTTCATCTAAGAGGAGGGAAACTTTTGCCTGCATACAAAGAACTTACCAAGACGGAAATACATTTTTACATAGACACTTGTATGATGTGAAACGTGCTCTGGAAAGTATATCCAATTAAAACCATATCCCAAATGCAACAGTTGTGGTGTCTACTTATGACCGAATGAATTGTTTTGTAAACTATCTTGAATAAAAAATTTAAATTTTGGGTTTACGCTTAATAAAATTTACGGTAATTTACCTTTATGTTTTATAAGTCCAAAAGGTTAGGTTAAACTGTACTCCATGCCTCGAATGTGACTAACAGATGAGGTAATAAAAATCATACTCAAGTACCACAATATATTTACGATAAGGAGTTAAAATGGGATTGGCAATGGACCTTTTTATGAATCATGTGAGAGCTTTTTAATTGGAAGGTATAAGTGTTAATATCACTTGAGAATTTTTTTTGGAATTTTCTGATAGCTAATTTTTCCATAATCAGGAAAAAAGAGGGTTCGTGACGTCACCTTCACTAAAATTAAATTTGGCATCGCTGTGTAAGGTGCGCACCATATAACCTCAATTTGCCGATATGTCTGAATTGTTCATTTGCATCACGGAGTAAAATATTATCAATCGTTTTTCTCTCTTCATCTCGTTTACTAACAAATATCAGATACGGAAATTACTGTTCAGTGCGATTCGTAGTTACTTGATATAAAGGAATTCAGCCCAAAATACAAGAAAAACCAAAGTTCAGTACTTATCAAGCGATTCCCCGAAAATATTTTACAATTTCAATAACTGAAAATATCTTAAAAATGCTTTTTTACTACATTACGTCATAGTTTTGTTTGAAGAACGTTATAATTGTATTTAAGAAACTGCCTTTGGGATTTGCAGCGTTGCCAATGCTTGCTCTTCATCAAAAGGAAGGACCGTTCAAAAACTTTGAATGTTGTAAATAAAAAAAAACAGGAGATAAAATGTAAATTTTTTTGAATAAGTTGGTGAAATGACAGAGTTCAATTATATATCAAATGTGTATATCAAGCAGTGGGCTTTATTTTTGGGAAGAACAGTAATGCGTGTTTCGGAACGTAAATAATGGAGGGGGTGTTTTCGATGAACGTGACGTCATGGGAACATTTTAAAATGCGATATTTTTTCGAAATGAAAAATCTATTGTGGAAATCTAAGTGAACTGGACGTTTCGTATAAAACAGAATACTCTTATAGTACAAGTTTTAGAATTTATTTTTCGTAAATGAAAAGGTCCATTGGTTTCGGCGATATCTCAACATGATCAGGCCTTGGCAATCAAGAAAAAGCAGTGCAGAGTTTATCATTAAAGACGTAACTTACAATATTTAAAATTGGGTAAATCATTGCTGTGGTACTAAGTGGTATAATTAAGGGTAAATGGTAACAGTGAGTCACTGAGTAATAGAGTGCAGAGCTACCAGGTCTTAAATGAACCAGTGACAATGGAGAGTTCAACAAAAATATAACCTCAAGTTTTTCATTTATAAACAGTTCGAATTAATCAAATAAATCCCATTGAGTTTAATTATCTACCGTAATTTGAGCTAGATTTTTGATAAATTAATTTAAAAATTCAAATTTCTAATTATTTGAATATGTCACCATTACGATCGTGACGTTACTTATGTGGAATGAAATTACTCTCAAGCCATTAACTGGAAACATGCAAAGAAGAGAATACAAATGAAAAACAGCTGTTAAATCTTACTTATACAGACAAAGATGGAGAAAACCATTATATCATAATTGGATAAAGATGAAAACTTGGACCTATTCACTGTGAATTCGCATTCAAAATCGAAAGAGATAAATAGATATTAGATTCCGCTGTTAGATAAAGAAAACGACTATTTAAACGAGATCATGTAATAATTTGCTGTTTGCTATATAAGTGCTGAGCACAAGCGTTCCTGATTAAGTGAAAGCGCCTGCTTACTACATAGTTCACTGTCACTGTTGTAGTTTGTACTCTGTAGAGCTAATTGCTGTTGGTAATTTTCCGTGTTTATTTGTATTTGTATTGTGTGATTTATGATTTCTTACTATTGTTGATGATGGCCCAGTGTGTAAAAGCAAATAATAATTAGCCTTATATATAGTGCCAGAGTTCCTTAAAAATGATAATAGATTCAATCTGACAGAAATAAAAGGTTCTAAGGCTTCTCAGTTGGTACTTATTTATATCAACTACGATTATTAATGTTTTATATATAATATTGTACGTATTTGAATAAAATCACTCTCAATTTGTATACCCTCAGTAGTTTCCTCTGTAGTTGTCCCTTCAATATATAAAACATTTTTCTTCTGAATTGGGGATGTCGCAATGTCTTTTTTAAAAGTTAAACTTGGGGTATTAAGTTTAACAGTTTTTTGTGTAAATTGTATATTGCAACATACACTCACATCTTTCACAGACATTTCAGTTTGCTGATAATTATCATTGATATCACATATCGTAAACATTGTGTTCCCACACTGAACTTGGTATCTAATACCTCTTCACTTGTCTTACTGGTGGATGGTTCACTTTCAGAGCAGGTATCAAATCTCCTCTTCTTTGTATTACATGCTTCTGGTCAATCGAAAATATGGGGTTTAACATTTTTTTTTTTTAATTATAATTTTGCCTCCCATCATTTTGAATTTCATATAATTCTCCATATGATTCTGAAACTAATACAATGTTTATGAATTAACACAATATTGAGCTAGTAAGAAAGCATACATTATTTTATGTAAATGCATTTAAATACTTACTTCAAAATGATCTTCGCAACAGAAATAAGTTGTGTTTTTATTAAAATTAGTAAGTCTTCATTAATTGAAACCGTTACAAAATTTTTGTGAGGTGTTTTAATTATTGTATTTAAACAATATGGGACAAAACAATTTTTATATGGTTTATCCATAACATTTTCAACGTTTTTTACTATAGCAATCAAGTTTATGTAATCAAAACGAACCAGAAGATACGCAAACAAAGGTAAAAGTAAACACAATTAAAAACATATTGATCAAACGACACTTTATAAACAAACGTCATCTATATTTGAAAGCGTCAATTTTATTTAGAGAAACTGGCCTGCGTTAATATTATGCTACAGCTATTGCACATTAGTGACGTATAGGCGCACTATAAGTTGCATAGATGCAGTAATTTTTAAATATTTCATGTTAAATTAAAGAAAAAAAACAGAAAAAACGATTTTTTCATAAAAATAAATTCATTTTTTTCTCAAATAATGTAAAAAAAGGTGGACTAATATTTCAAGTTGAACTCCCCACTAGAGCCATTTAGTTTGGACATGAAAGTACTCCATGTTTGGCAAAAAAGGAGAGGAAAAGGAAAATCCAATTTAGTGAAAGTTAAATGTTTTACACACACCAGAGGAAGTGATAAACGACCATGAAAATTGCGTACCATAACATTTTCACAACGAAGAAAATTAATGTAACCGGCAATATACACAAATTAACTACGATGTAAAAACAATCATAAGTAAAACTTGCAAACTTTTTGATAAACAATTTAATAATGATAAACGTCTTTAATGACAAGCTCTCCACTTTTTTCGTTTTATTGCAAAGGCCTGATAATGACGAGATATCACCCTAACTAGTAGCCAACCCCATTTTAACTAATTATCGTAAATATATTGTGATAATGGACTACGAATTTTATTACGACTTTATGTTTTATGTTTACTACACCCTTCAGTCGGTACTTTCAAGTCTCATAAATTTATGAATAATTAGCAACCATGTAGTGACAGTTCTTTTCTGAATAAGTAATTCAAAAATTAATATGAAGATAAAAATTGACTTCGCCTAGAAGGTTTTGTATTAAATAAGTAAGTTTTGCAAAAAATAAAATTTTGTTTGTACAAGAAACTCATTTTGGGGTTTAAAGGAATGAGTAACTTTTCCGAAATTGTGTCATTATCATGTGTAGAAGTAATTTGTTTAAAACTTTTACATGTAAGTTATCATTAATATTTGTTACAGGTTTCCTAAACGCCAACACGGACCCATATTCCCGTAGTCCGGCCAATTACGGTCTAATGGACCAAATTGCAGCGTTGCACTGGATTCAGGAGAACATCGCAGTTTTCGGCGGCGACCCGACCAACGTTACTCTCCTGGGACACGGCACCGGTGCCGCCTCTGTCAATTTTCTCCTAACGTCGAGCGCCGTTCCCGAAGGTGAGTGCAAAGTTCCTCGGTTGTTCTCTAATTAACTTCATAAAGAGAAAAATTTTCGAACGGTTTGAGAATTGTACGAACGAGAGAGACATTGCAATCCGGTTGCAGCTCGGAAATTGGATGTTGTAAACGTTGGCAGATTTAATTTAATGAAAGGGTCAGCAATATTGGGATAATAATGATTCTTTTAGATTAATTGAGCTTGGAGAAGCATGAAACATTAGTTATAGCTTAATTATTTTAACAAAGTATTAATTATTGTTTAAATTTAGATATTAGAGGAATTCCAATTTTCTTATTATATATAAAAAGATTATCTATTACGGACATTGTGAAATTTTTATTTTCTTATATAGTGAGCACCATAAGCGCTACCAACATACTGGACTCTTGTTAGAAAAATTGCCGAGACTCGTCGATCTTTCATTTCTACAATGTACATTTTTGTATAAATAGTATACCCCTAATTTTATCCCTTACTGGAAAGTAGCAACCCTTTCGAAAAATTAAAATAGGAGGGGATGATGAGTGATAGCTCATTTGAAAAGTTTTATTCTCTATTCAATTGTGCAAAGGAATTCAAATTTGCTCTATTAATTCTCGAGTAATTATTGTTTCAGAATAACTAAAATTAACGTAGCTCACCCATCCGTAGAATTAAAATTCGGCCCTGCATGATGTCGGTTTTGGTTCAGACGTGAAGTGAGACTTATTTGCCATTATTCTTGGATATTTACTGCACGTTTGTGTTGGTGTTTTTGAATTTTTTTCAGTTATTTCAAACAGTTGATTAATTTTGTGAGAATGGCAGTGTGCAAAATAAAAACGTTCTGGGCGATCAGCTACTGGGGAAAATAAACAAGTGGATATTGTGGACGAATTTGTGAATAATCCGTCATCATCGAGTAGAACTGTTGCCTTGAATTGTGAGGTTTCTCAGACGACTGTATTACGAGTCCTGAAACAAAAAAGCTGTTTCATCCCTATAAAATAAAGTTGGTTCATGAACTGACTGAGAATGATCCAGACCGCAGTGTTGGGCAAAATTAAATTGTTCGTACAATTAATGATTAACAATTAATTAATTGTTAATTGTGTTGCTACTACCACGATTAAGAATTAATTAACTGTTAATTGTGAGCACTACAATTAACAAATAATTAATTATTAATTGTCACTATCAATTGCAGTAGTCGCAATTAACAATTAATTAATATTTTCAATGTTGGGGAAAGGGGTGTAAGGTGACGAATCGGGAAGATGGCGAGCATTTATTTAGCTTTACATGTTTGTAGTTTGGGTCAAATTTTGCACACACATCTAAATCAGATGACAATGCATTATGAAATTTTTGTTAGAGAAAACAACAAGATGGCGGCACCAAGATGACTGACAAGATTTTTGACTATGGTCTGATTTGAAATCTGAGATTATTAATTTTTTGTCAAAATGAATAAATTCAAGATGGCTAACAAGATTTGTGATTGCTAGATCTATGTTCATCCTTACCAAGGTAAAGGGACTTTAGATATAAAGATTACAGATCAGAATGCGCAACGTACTATACTGTAAGTTTGACACAGAAATAACCTCAAAACTAATTTAAAATAAGAATAAGGAGCGCCTATGTGCTGGATCCAAAGTCACTACAAGCTTCTTTTTAAAAAATGTTTTTTAATTAAATTTATTTTTTGCTTTTAGTATTCTATCAATTTATTAATTTTGACAAAAAATTCATAATCTCCGTCCCCAAAAACATCTACATACCAAATCTGGTCCGCTATCTTAAATTTATTAATGTTGACAAAAAATTTAATCTTAGATCCCAATAACATAATAATTTTAAATAGAATCGAACTACAATTGCACTTCTTATCCGCCATCTTGTAGCGTAGCCCCCATTTTGTATTTCTCTAACAAAATTTTTTGGGTGATTTTTGTGTACAATTGTCATCTACATAGGATTTAGAAACCTTTATAAATAATTTTTATTTCACCGCAGTTTCATAAAACTTACAATAACGGACAAGTTAATTGTGAGTTTTAATTGTTTTATATACTAATTAAAAAAGTTAATTGTGATTAATTTAATTGTGATTGATTTAATTGAAAGTTGCAATTAATATAGCTTAATCTAAATAAATTAATTGCAAAGTGCAATTAACAATTAATTGTGATTACTTTCAATTGCAATTTAATTAATTGCAATTAATTTTTTAATCAATTAATCAATTGATTGAATTTTTAATTGATTGATGACCAACACTGCCGTCTAGAATATTGTGAAATTATATCTAATAATATTTTGGAAAATCCCAGCTATTTGAAACAAATTTGTTGTTTCAGGGATGACGCTACTTTTTCTTGTGCATAGACAAAATGTAAAGTACTGGTCTGATCAAAATCCTCGACTTTTTCGCGAAACATACTCAGTTTACACAAAAAGTTAATGTGTGGGCAGGAATACTGGAAATGCTGGAAACAGTGATAGATCCACTGATAGTGGTAATTGTCGAAACTAATGTATAGTCTATTCAAAACAAAAACCGGCTCAATTCACCTATCTGGCAATGCCTTCTCATCCAAACTCCCGACCCACACCCAAATCTGTATGGCAGAAACTGTTGCTATAAATCATGCTCTAAAACTCATATTAGAGAAAGAAATCTCTCATTCAATAGTTTTCTCTTTAACGAATTAGTAGGCCATTTTTCATTTTTCTCAAAAGAGGCACAACATATCTCCCTCTCAATTAAAAAAAACATCCTTTTTGCAAAAATTAATCACATCCATATAACATTGGCTTCGATCCCCGGCCACTCGGGTATCTCTGACAAATTGAAAGCCGATTAACTTGCAAATGTAGGACGGTCTCTTAATGAACCAGCGGTAATCTTCCTATATTCTTCTAATTTCCATCCCTATGTTAAAACAAATGTGATCCAAATGGTCTAGACAATGGCACTCCAATTATTTAACCAGGCATTCATTCTATTTTAAAATAGTTAGTCAACTACCTCAACTCCCATGGTTTAATCATCTCCCGTATATCAACAGAAAATATTTAACCACAATTATTCGAATGAGGACAGGTCATTGCCTAATATCCTTCCACTTATTCGGTAAAGATGACCCATTCTTGTGAGTGTGGCCAGATTGGTTCTTTAAATCACATTTGTCTCGAATGCCCGATAAACCAAAGTCCAAAATTCAAAACCGATATAAAATTAAGATCTAAACCCTAATGCTTCCCATTTGCGTATGTGTAATGCTTGGTAATTCCCCCCAAGTGTATCTAATCCTGTGTTGTGATGTATCTTCTTAACATTCTAGCCCCTAGTGAAGATTATATGGTAATTAATGGTCTAGGCCACATAATAATAATTATCCGCCAAACAGGACAATAACTCGCTAAGTTATACTAACTATACACAAGACATAAAATTAATAACTAATTAGTGGAAAGGTTCAATTGCCTAGAGCAAGACTAGAGCCGTCCACCCGGATTAAGCTGGGTAAATTGCCTATGGACATAGCACAATAAAAGATAACAGAAGAAGAAAAATAAACCGTTGCACGTCATCATATACGAAATAATAAGACGGGCAGCGCTACCACCTAATAGAGCACGCAAAAATTCCTTTCATGTATGAACATCACTAATTGGGGGTTTTAGGGATATCGTTTCTAAGCGTAACATCCGACAAGGATGTTTTTTATTATTGCAAATCATCAAATCATCGATGACGTGCAACAGTTTTTATTTTGAATAGAGTATAGACGAATTTGACATGGAAATTATTTTTCAACATGATGCAGCTGCTGTGAGGAATTATTTGAATACTGTTTAAGGACGCCCAGGATCCGTGGAATCGTCTCCAAGATCACCAGATCTAACCCCTTTATATTTTTTCTCTGGGGTTACCTAAAATAAGAAATATACGAGACTCAATCTATTCAGAAGTTGCGACCGCGGATTACGGAAGTGTGTACAATTAATTGAGAAATTTTTGCAAAGCGTCGGCACTGAAACTAAAAATAGACTTTATTTTTGCCAGGAGATCAAAGGGGAACATTTTGAATATTATTGGGGTAACACGTATGATGCTCACTGTATAGTAATCCAATGCTCACTTGAATATTTTGGTTTCTATTTGGTTTCTACGCTTTTAGTTATTTTAACTAAAAGACCCTCCACGGTTCTTATGGAAAAAGAGTCCTAGTCGAATTGGCTAAAAATGTAGTATAATGTAGTCTATGATGCCCTGATCAAATGTCTCCATGGGCCCAACGAGATCTAATGGACAGTTTTTGAGATACAGAGTGTTAAAGTGGAGGCAGTATTGCTCCTGATCTTTAAAAAATAATTAGATTATTATAATATTTTTTAAAATAATAATATTGTCGATATGAGTTGTAATCAAAATTCTAAGACTCAGTCTGCAGGGTGATTCTTTTTCTACCAGCCAATTTTAAGATGTTTCAAAAATTCTTCTCTTTTACGGATAGTTATTTCATATTTTGCAATGGTCATCTATTCTAGTGGTTGAAATCGTCTATCACAAATAAAACAAGTTATGAGATTTATATTTTTAGGACCATCTTATTTTATATTAAAGTAGATAGTCTGTTTTTATAAACAATAAACTAATTATACTTATCACTCACTAAATAATAGTCAACTGTCAAAAAAAATTTTCAATGGTATTTTTGATTTAATCGCATCTAATGACCCGGTGGGCTACTTATTTTCATTTTTTGTACAGAGTATTGGATTAAAGCTAGATACCCGCGATTCATTAATTCGTTATAATATACAGGGTGAATTATTAAAAATGATGACCGACTTTATTTTCAACTATAATAAAAGTTATCAAAAATTACAAGACAAAGAGAATATACTATAACACCCTGTACACTTATGTTGATTTGGAATTTTGGCAATTATCTAAAATAAATTGTTGTTTAAAATTAGTATATTAATAGATGATAGGATTGAAATTGTTAAATCAGCTAAAAGGCTTGGAATAACAGAATTGGGACGAGTATTGGTACATGAGTAAATGCTGTATAAGATGGTGCAAATGACCAAAATGCCTAATAATTCGTACACGGTATGTACCGGCGATGAATATCTCCATTATCTATCGAATATAGGGCATAGGTTTTAATTTTACAAAAAGTAGCTATATTCCCGTAGGGGTTAAATCATGTGCACATTATTTAGTTGAGTAAGGATATATTTTAGTTAGTTATAATTAGGTAATAATGTGGATCACCTTATATTTAGTTTTTTACCTTTTGTTTACATTATATACATATATCAAAGGAGATAATGAAACTCGAAGTCAATACCACATAATGTATTTAAATTGAAAAGATCTTAAAGATCTAGTAGCGAAGCGACATGTGATAGCACTTTTGTAATTTTAGCGCCTGAAGATGGCCATCTGAGCCGAAACATGTCGCTTCGCTACTAGGTCTTTAAAAGACCTTTTCAATTTAAATACATTATTTATTGACTTCGAGTTTCATTATCTCCTTTGATAAATTTTACCACATTCGAGAATGGATAATCTAGTTTTCTTATCTACATATATTCCTAAAAAAGTTAAAATAAATAAAGATAATTTTGAGTGACCCTATATAATAGTAACCTGAAATCATCAAATATTAAAATCAAATGCTATTGTTGCAGCCTCAGCAACAATTAATTAAAATAAATTTAAAATTTTAATTCAATTTTTAATAACTCTAATTATCAGTAAAATAATAACCGCGCCACTGGTGTTATTTTTAGTAGTTTTATTAGTTTTAAGTCTCAAGGTTAAAAAATGGACACAATCCTTCGTTTTGTTAAAAAATATATATCTCCGCGCGAAGAAAGAGATAGAAAAACGGGATGAGTGTTTTTGCAGGTGCCAGCTTGAAAAATAAGCGATTAGAGTTTTGGCATTTGGTCTAGTCACACACGATGTGAAAAATAAAATAATTTTAAAACGCAATTGTTGGTGGGTTGTTTTGTGAATAATGGTGTTATCGGTAAAAGTTCTCGTAGTTCTTCAGTTGTAAACCCGTGTTGGGTTATGTTTTTTTGTGTACAAAATTCAAGGAAATTTTGTTTCTCACTTCGTCACTCCAGGGACCCAATTCTTGAAATCGTAGGAATCGATTCTCGTGAGAAATTTACGTCATTTTCTCTAGATTTTGTGATATGTCTATTCTTGAAATATTTCGTAGGAAAAAATTCTCCAAAAATTATGAGAATTAATTCCTAATGTCATTGTCTGGAGAAACTTCAAATTCTCATGAGAATTTAAGAAATTAGAGTGTGAATTGTACGTATTTGACGTATTTTGTGGGAATTGAAATTGAACATTATTGTTTTTTTGTTGTTTCCGCCATAAATATTGTTAAAATGAATAATTTTTTACTTCAAGCTATCGTTTTAGATAATTTAGAAAGTTGTTTAGACAGCATTTTCGTCTATCCAAACAAGCCTTTGACGATCTAATGGAGTATATTGAGCTTTTTCTGCTACCAACAATCACAGTTGGAGATTAACCAAAAGAGAAAAAGTTTTAGTAGGTGAACGAAGAGTAGGAAGCCCTAGTTCCTAGTCTGCGTCGTTGTGTCGTTTAATTAACACAAATTTTATTTGGTTCTGAGATTTAATTAATGCTTGAATACATATATTTTTCTTTTTAAAATACAATATCAAAAAAACGACATATAAAAATTTCGTATCTATCATCTCGACATATAACAAAACTTCAACTCTTTATTTTTTCGCTATCTTAATTTTTATTAAAAGGTTTTTGGCTAGCCACAATAGCTAGCCACAAGTAAGCTAGTAACAAGTATAATAAGTATAATTTCAACAAGTAAAATTATAATAGCTATTTGTGTATTAAGAGCGGAAAGTGATACTTTGCTGCTTGAGGCAGAGAGGCTACGCGTCGCGCGGGCAATCTGCCGAAAGCGGCAAAGCACTTTCTGCTCGAATTGCACACAAGATTTTTTCTACGATCACATTATTTTTAGACAAATAATTAAAAAAAAAACATGAAAATACACTTCATAACCTAAAAATGAAATAATGACGTTTCATTAATTTCATAGTCTACTATTTGCACAAAATAGTAAGTAGGTACTGAAATATGCAATCACTTTTGCATATAGGTGTACCTAGGTGTATCTAGGTGTACCTTCTGACTGTTATATTTTTACTAGATAAATTTTATAAAATAAAGTTTAATTTCGTTCGAAATATCTTCAAATATTAATATTTCAACTAAAATATTCAGACTGCCCTACATTTTGTTTTAATATACCTGTTTTTACTACCTTTCTTTAGTTTATTGTAAATGAAAACAGGCGAGCGGAAAAGTACGCGCTAGAGCGACAATAATGTCAAATTATTACAGATCACGGAAAACGTCAACTTTGCGGTTAGATTTGAGTGTGCAAAAGCCTACTTTGGGTAGTGATCGTAGGAAAAATATATTATAAGGAAGAGAATTCTTTCCTCTAAGAAGTTCCTTATCATTTTCTAAGAATTCTACAAGGATTTTTTTTGCGCTTCACTCACGAAATTTCGTTTGGCCATCGCAAATAAAAAATTAACAAATAACAAATAAACCATAGTCAATAATAAACGATAATGCACAATAATAGGATAATAACTATGTAAATTGTTTCAATTTGTTTCCTCAAAAATGTAAAATGTCAAACATATGGTATCAATGGCAACTGGATATTCATTCATTTCTGCGAACGTATTAAAATAATATTTGAGCACAGAACTAATAGTTCTGAGTATTTGATTGGTTGAGTTCTTGAAATACTTGGATTTAGTAAAGACATACGTCACTTTTTTTAATTCACTAGAATTTCAGTTCAGACTTATTCAAGAATAGGACTGGCGATTCTCAAGAGAATTTTTTTTGGGGAATCAATTCTCTGGAGAATTAATTCCTACGATTTCAAGAATTGGGTCCCAGGGGCTTGTATTCCCCTTTGTGTTAAAGCAGTTGCTGTTCCTGAATTGGTCTTCTCTCTCACTAGCTGGCAAAATAGCTGGTTCCCTCATCACTACACCGCAGAGGATGTCGGTAACATTCTTCACCTGAAGCCATATTCACGTAACGTAAAACCCTTACTTATTTCTCTAATAATTGATTTATTAATAAAAATAAACGAATTTTTTAACTTTGTGCTAATATTAATCACAGTGAATTTGTGATAATTAATTGTATTAAAACTGTAACCAGGTACCATTTTTACCTGTTATATTAAAGTGAAGCGCAGATTTTGTATGCGCATGCTTACTCTTAAGTTGACAAGACGTTGCGTCGTCTTAAATTTCTCGAGTTTTAAATAAGCACATATTTTTGTTGTAGTCTCAGCAGTATTAAACGTTGTAGTTTGTATTGCTAGATATTGTATTTTTGTTTGCTAAACATTTTATGTTGTGTTTAGACTTCGCTTGTTTTAATTACGTACATATTTTTTATTGTGGTATTTTTAGCAGTGCTAAACGTAACTGCATTTTTTATTTAGAATAGGTACCCTAATAACACAAAGTAGTCCTACAGATATCCATAGGACGTCCTCTTCGGACATTCCGGACATCCTTAGGACATCCTTTTCTGGTACACTGGACGTTCTATGGACGTCCGAGGGACGCACTAATGTCACAACTTTGAACTGAATTCGAACGTCCGCCGCGGACATCCATTGGATATCCCCCTGGGACATTCACAGAACGTCCTATTTTGGTACAGTGGACGTCAGAGAAATTGATTTTTTTTGTTATATTATTCACACCAGTTCAATTGTAATTGTGAAATTGTTATTTCAACACCTGCTCGTGTCGGAAACTTCATCTACGTGAATAATAGCCACCGTTTATACTCGTTGAGCGAGCTCGGAGCAGACTTAATAGGATGTTTTAAATCGCGATATACCATACTATTCGTGGTGTCTAAGCAGCATCAGCGCAAGTGTCTCCATCTTTCAGGCGGAGCTTTACTTTTGGTCCATATTATGTCGAGTGAGGACCACTCTTAGGTGTCTGTCCCGGACATGTTTTGGACATTGCCTGTATTAAGTCGGCGAGGGACTGTTTTAAGACTATGGTATGGATATGTTATATTATATCCATCACGGACAACTACTGGATATCAGGTATGGACATTGTACATAAATTGTACAAATAATGGATATATATCGTGGACGTCTTAATACTGTCCAAAAACAAACATCCACAGGACATACATATTAAGTCCATGGACGTTCCGACATTAAATGGACATAAATTGTACGTCCCAAGGACGTTGTGTGCTATTAGGGTAATAATTAATAAATTTTTGGATTGTTGAATTTTATCTCGATTTTATTTAATCACCTTTAATTACTAAAAAGAGTAAACTCCGGGATTTGATTTAATTGCTTTTTAATAAGAATCAGTCCTATAGAAATATACAGTCCATTTAAATTCACCGCATTTTGTTGTCAATTAAATATAAACGATTTTTCCTCGAGACTAACTACTCAAACCAGGTTTAGCAAAATAATGACGTCATAGTTAAGGAGTGGTTAACTTTTCGAATTATGACAAGCTAGCGCGCATGACGACATTTTACCAGCTGATTGAGACTGACTTCTACAGTGAAC
The DNA here is from genome assembly GCA_963243735.1 of Neocrepidodera transversa. NCBI lineage: Eukaryota > Metazoa > Arthropoda > Insecta > Coleoptera > Chrysomelidae > Neocrepidodera > Neocrepidodera transversa. The sequence goes on along the minus strand of OY725340.1, from coordinate 26,880,269 downwards.
TTCCTATTAATTATATCATTTTCTTCCACATCCAGCTCTGTTTCATTTTATTGTGGTCTTCTTATATTTAAGAAATCATATCATGAGGACCAGTGCCACTTTTTATCCTGTTATCGAGATATCCAATAAGGAATTCATCATCTATAATAAACAATGTTTGAATCAAAGGATTTTTAATGAATTGCCTCGATTCCTTCACTATCAATAATCCTAAACAACGTTTCATTTACATAAACTTCGTATGTATCCATTCATTAATATTTTATAAATAACAGTAAAACCTAATAAAATCAGTAAAACACAGCACTAATGACAATTGACACCATAACTACTCTGAAAACTACCTCAGCCAGATGGTTTGAGAAGTTGGTTAAGTATGACGTCATAGTTTGGAATACGCATCGAGGAAATTTGAATGGTTAACTTTTGAGTAACCTGGTTTGAGTGGTTAGCCTCGAGGAAAAATCATTATAGTTTTTTTGACCACCTTTTCAGGAAGGTTAACTGAGATACATTCCCGAACAGCTATTTACTTATTCATCAACGGTCTTTTGCGTTTGACTGAGTTTGTTCAAAGAATTACATAAAAATCTTAAAATTGGTTAGTAGATTTTACGAAAAAAAGTTATTCTTTATAAAAAGTTCTGCTTAGTCCAAAACTTAAAATTCAACCATCAGATATTAATTTTTTTAAGCCGAATACGAGGTTTGTCAAAAAATATGAATTTTACTAAAGAGTAAAGTACCTTTCAATTTGACAACATCGAAAAATTTTATTCAAAAAAGTTGATCAGAACTAAAAACTAAGTTCAAATATGCAATTACATCCATTTGCTTTGAAAAAATAGTTTTTGTGCTTGTTTAATATTGTTTGTATTTTGAATGAACATTGATTGTACCTAGAAATACATTTCAAAAATAAATACATTTTTTCAATGTAAATAAACGTAATTGCATATTTGAACTTAGTATTTAGTTCTGATCAACTTTTTTGAATAACATTTTTCGACGTTGTCAAATTTAAAGGTAGAGTTTGTTTAACCATCCTTTGCCGTTACGTCATTATCGGTGACGTATTCTGCTGTTTTACGTTTGTCGTATATTATTTGAATGTCATTTTACACATAACGTCAAAATTAAAATATAACTACTGACATATGTTAAGGATTGTTTTCACTGACCCATGTTAAGGTGTGTTTGAATTAATAAATTGGTAATACCGAAAATTGTATTTTGCTTTATGGGTTGCGTACATTTTTACATAATTTAGTAATTTTTTTTAACTTGAAGCCTCCTTTTTTTAACTGCTTGGTTCAAATTTCTAGTTTGGGGATATAACTATTCATATTTTTACAAATTGTATAGTAATACTTGTCTGTGTCATTGTGAGAAATACTTTCGTAAGTATTCCTAAAAAATGAAAATAAAAACACATGTATTGGAGAAAACAGGCAATAAATAAATTTATTTCTGAAAAAACTCCCAATACAAATAGGAAAAAGCAAAGAAAAAACGGATAAGAAACGTAAACTAAAATAGCATATAATGAAATAAAATGCAAAATCTAAGCTTCATCATTGACAAAATCATCTTCATCATCACTCTGGGAGTCTGATTCACTCAGATCTATGATAACAGGAAGAAAATGAGATGCATCAATGTATTTTTCTTTTTCCCAGTCATTATTGATTAATTGATTTAAATGCCTGAAATAGTGCTTCCATGAAACATCTCCAGCATGAACTTTGATTTTGTAGTCTTTATCTGTTTCTATTCCACTAGTAACTGTTTTTTGAATGGTTCTAATAGATATGTCTAGAGCATCAGCAACATGCTATAAAATTTAATAAAATCAAATCAATAAATGCTTACATTTTGCATAATACAGCTAGATATTTACGTTGTAGACTGCATTTAACGGTAAAAGGGGTTTTTCTTGAAAAGTAATTAATCAACTTAAAGTTTGCTCTTTCTCATTATACCGGGAACGCATTTTGACAATGAACAATTAATTGTAAAAGGCGAAAATAATCAAAAATACTCAATACAAATCAAAATATGACAACTTAACTGTCAAAAGTAATAAATAATCTGAATTAGTTCAGAAATACGTCAATGACGTCTTAAATCCGTCTCATCCATTTCATGATGGAGAGATCGAGATGGATAATGTATGACGCAACGGCAAAGGATGGTTAAACAAACTCTACTTTACACTTGAGTAAAATTCATATTTTTTGACAAACCTCGTATTCGGCTTAAAAAAAATAATATCTGATGGTTGAATTTTAAGTTTTGGACTAAGCAGAACTTTTTATAAAGAATAACTTTTTTTCGTAAAATTAGTAATAAAAAAGTTTTCCATATAGTACGAAGTTAAGTAGACACACTGTATATAAAAAAAGTGCGACAAATTTTTCGTTTCCACGACAAATTTGCGACAAATTAGCGACAATTTCTCCATCATTCAGATTTCGGATTTAATGTTTATTTACGTAGATATACGGGTGGTAGTGCTAACTTGACGGTCGAGTTCGCATTGGTGGACCTTGAAAGGAAAAGGAAATGAAAATTAAATAATATTTCTGCACGACTAATTAACGACTAGTACGCGACAATTTCTCCATCATTCAGATTTCGGATTCAACGTTTATTTACGAAGATACATGGGTGGTAGTGCTAACTTAACTATTAAGTTGGCATTACCAGGCTATATATACATAAAAAAAAGTGCGACAAATTTTTCGTTTCCACGACAAATTTGCGACTAATTGGCGACAATTTTTGCAATAATAATATTTTTCATATTTTCAAGTGGTAATGCTAACTTAACGGACGTCATTATACTAGATATTCAACCAATTCGACTGGGACTCTTTTCTATAAGAACCATGCAGGTTCCTTTATTATTTTGAAACAGTTCAAATATAAAACTTCTATTCTTTCTTTAAACATTTTTATTTTATTAAACTTTAATCAAAGCAAATTATAAAATATAATATCGCTTAGTCAGAACAATTTGATTTTTGGAAAGTTACTTGGAAGTTAAGTATAAGTTTTAAATCAGAAAAAATTGAGAAGGCAAAAAAAACACCTTCAGTAGCAAAGTTATCGGGTTTAACAAAGTTTTCGTTACTAACTATGGATTTTAAGTTATTATGTTTTTGGTATAGCTTACAACCAACATAGCTTACAAAAAATACTTTTAATAAAATTATTAACTTTGATTTTACGTACATATCAAAATTGGTAATAATATATTACGTTAAAAATCTAATATCAGTGGTTTTACCGTAAAATTCCTAAATTTTGCATGAGCTGATTAATTTTCAATATATACGGTCTTTTTTGTATTTTTTTTAAAATTATAATCAATATAAAACTAACACATAAATCCATTTTCTATTGCTGATTTTAAAAGTTTGCTTACTGTTCTAAAAAGCCGAATGAAAGCTTACCACGCTTCCAGTACATTCAATTTGCAAAAAGTTCCGAATACGATAAAAAACCAGCTACGCATAAATAACGAGGGATTTTTTTTCCACGCAACTGCGGGGAAGTTAAAGCTCCAGGCACCGATTTGAGGTATAAATCAAGCGATAATATTGAGGTGTGTATACATTGAATTCGATACTTCTAAAATGCGTATCTATATTCAGCCAAATTGCGGCACCGCTATCTCTTGTCGATAAATCATATAACGGTGGGCGTCTTGAAACTTTGCCAAGTCCCATTGTCCGGGGGCCGACCCTGTAATTGACTTATTGGCCGGAAGAAAAGTGAAGGCGATCGATCGGAAGCGCACTCTTTTCGGATGTCATCTTCAAGAAGCTCCTTTTGAAACATTACCTACTGACTTCAAATTGGCTTACCGGAATAGACAGGGTGAACCAGTGAAAGTTCAAAGGCTAAATATTTTAAAACCTAAAGGATATTTCTCAATTCTGTACAAGCTATTAATAGTATAAAAATATAAGAATTTAAAAGATAATGTAATGCAACAAATTGTTATGTGTAATTACACAGGCCCAACAAAAATTTAAAAAATTTAAAAAATTTACCTAAATCTTATGTATTTTTGGATGCTGAAACCGTATTCGTCAGCAGTTTTATTCTATTACCCACCATTCTCTACAATACGACATCGATTACATATTTCAAAAAAATCTGGTGTGGGCAATACATGACCTCTCGACATTATTAAATTAAAAATTAATTTAACACAAAAAAGTATGAAAAAAAATAGTGCGGTCGGGGTAACTCCGTATGGAATGAACTTGCTTACGCTATTTTTTCACAATCGAAATAAATCGAAAAAAAAAACGAAAGAAAAAGAGAAAAATGAACAAAAGTGGACAAAAATCAACAAAAATCGAAAAAACCAGAAAAAAAGAAAAAATGTTGGAAAAAAATAAAAAAACAACAGAAAAATGAGAAAAAATTGAAAAATCCGAAAAATCGAAAAAAATCAGATTGACAAAAAGTACGTGTCGGACTTCGCACATTTAGGGTCCCGTACCAAATGTAGAATATAAGCCAGCTGTGCAGAGGCAGGATTATTGAAGGAAGATTTCAAAATTTTAAAATTTTAATCGAACTAAAAAGTCAAAAATACTGTGTAAAAAAATTTGATGAACTGAAAAGAAAAATAACCTGGCGGATGTGTGTTCAACGAAAAAAAAAATTATGAGACGAGAAATGCGTTTTTTAACAAATTACTAATAGAATAGATAAAAATAATAAAATATCGAATTCCACAATCCGCATATATATTTAGATAAATTAACAAATTTTAAAATGCAACCAACAAATTTGTTAATATCAGCGTAACCGACAAAGATAGAAAAAAAAATTATAAAAAGAAAAATGCGTTTTTTAACAAAAGTAATACCATTTTATAGATAAAAATAATAAAATGTGGAATGTCACAATTCGCATATATACCAAGATACGGAATCCTAAAACTAAGGGAATGTTAATGAAAAAATCATATTTATTAATATATTGGTATTTGTTGGTAAAATATATGTAACAATAAACATTATCACCACATTTCAAGTTCATAGGTCAATGGAAAGTTAAAGAATGCTTCGGAACAAAATTTTGTAAAAAATGCTGATTTTGGCGGCTTCTCATGCCTACGTTTTGCAATATTTTTTTAAACAAATAATAAAGCTTTTATCTACTCAATGAGCTGTAGTCAATGATATCTCACTCGATGGGGTAGGCCAAATTTTTTTATCAGCGCTCCCCTTTAGCTGTATGGGAGCTCCCTTAATAACATTTAAAAATATTTTTTACAATTTATGTGGCTTAAGGACACTAAGACGCATATACTGTGAAAATATGAAGACTCCGGTGTGACAGACGGACGGACGGACGGACACGCGAGTGAGAGCAATAGGGTTCCGTTTGGACCCTTTGTGGTACGGAACCCTAAAAACCAAGAGCAATTTGAAAAAAACAAAAAACAACAGAAAAATGAGAAAAAAAGATCTGGAAATCCGAAAAATCGAAAAAATCTGAATATATTAGAATGAAAATTAAAATTGGAAAATACGGAAAAACCAGGAAATCAATAAAATTGTAAAATAACGCAACAACCAGCAAAAACGCTAAACATCAAAAAAAAATCCCAAAAAAATCGCAAAAAAATGGCAAAAAATTATAAAAATTGCAATAAATAAATGAACAATCAAAAAACCGGAAACAATTGGGTTTGAATTTTTTAAAAAGTGAATAAATTCGAATTAATTGAAATAAAATTGTAAAAAAATCGCAAAAAATCACAAATTGCAAAGAAATCCTAAAAAAATAAAATTTCAAAAAATAGCAGAAAATTGCAAATAAGCAAAACCGAAAACTACTGTAGACATAAAAAACTGGTATTGTAATTGAAATTTTTTAAAAATTGAAAAACTCGTTGAAATAAATCGAAAAATTCAGAGTAATAAAAAAAAAGGAGTAGAAAATCGGAAAACAAAAGAGAGAAACAGAAAAAAAGGATGGAAGGCCAGCACATGACCTCTGCCATTTTTGAATAAAAAATGTAGACGTTAACAAAAAAAGTATGAAAAATATTGACTTTTTTATTAGTCTGGCAAGAATGGCAAAAGTTTTGAAAATTTTATTGATATATGGTGTATACAAAATATGTATATGTGTAAAACTTTATTGCCATTTTTTTAGTAATGGCGCCATTTTGTTTAGTAATGGCGTCATGATTCATAGCAACTGCCACTTCTGGTTGTACGATTGACACCAAAATCTAATCATATCTAATCTAGGGTATCAGAATCATGTATGCAAAATTTCAACACACACACTAACACACACACACATACAGATATCATGGCGAAAATATCAAAATCGTATTCTAGGGACCCTAAAATGTGTTTATCCATTGAAAACTCAATACCAAATTTTAAGCACGATTACTATACCTATCATATCTGAAGGCCGATAGGTAAAAATCGGCTGTGTCACCCCAGAACTTTCCCAGCTCGGCTTTAGAGAACAGGATTATTTTAGTACCGCTAGTTTATGCCAGAACTTTGGACTCGTCCCTATGATCGAGGTCTGAGGTAACCTCAACCCACTTATTTTGTGTGTTAATCTGAAGCCTTATGAGGGCGTTCAACCGGTTCCACTCGGTTTTAAGCACTCGGTATTTGGTTCTAACAAACTCGCGGTAAAGCCGGCGTATCCGCCGGATGTTGGATAGAATGTGGGGGGAACTGTACTTGGTGCGTCTCTGTTCATATTTATTTTTGTCACTTCCCCTTCTCATTTTGTCTCCTACTCCCCTGGTATTTAAATGGCACTTTATGTTAAAATAAAGGAAATAGTTAAATAATCAAAATATTAAAATTTTTTCGATTGATTTAAACGTTCAAAGTCACAAAATATTTCCTACTTCGTAGTTACATTATCAAAATAAATGCTTTACCGAGCATAGTGTTATGCAAAGCTTTTGAACTTGCCAATATTCGAATATTTTAATTTTCGAAAAAGCGCAAAACATCCGGAATATACGTTTTTATAAAAACCAGAGTTTCTCTTTAAAGCGATAAAAGCGTTTCGACGTGACATGCCGTAAATTCAATGAAATTAATTATTCGAGTTTGAAATTTTCAGCATTAAAACTTTTACCTAACTATTTTTAATTTTCTAACTGGTACTGGACGCTTGCTCAAATTATTGATCAACCAGTTGGGTAATTAATTTATAACGATTATACACAGCGTTTATTTAGAAACAAATTTTAATTATTAAATAAGATTATTTATACTTAACAATTTTTATTATAAAACGATAATAAAATCACTAACCTCGACAAAAATTCAGGATTGAATTAAAAGGGATGTAGTAAATTCAGTGCATCTGTACACAAGAGACCGAGTCCACATCAATACTCTAATTTACATAATGGATTAAGCGGTCAATGATTTTCCCTAGGGACGAGAAAACCATTTTCCTCAATGGGAATAAGACGGTAAAGGTTGACCAGTTACACCAGAATTGACTCTATTATTTTAAATGGAAATATGTCCATTTTAGTTTAGGATTATATAAATAGAGAACTAGAAAATGGTGTAAATGATCATAAAATAGTTAATAAACTTTATCTACACCTATTAAATTATATATTAATTATTCAGTTGCTTTTAAATAATTAATAGTTTCAATAATAACTCACAGTATATCCTTGGAAATTTAAAAGCCGATAAATGTGTTCCATTGGCGTAGAAAGAATTTATAACAACTATAAAAGATTTTAAAATTATTAAATTAGCAACACCTCACAGTCTAGATTACGGAAAAGATTCTTGGAAATTAGTGAATTTACTACACACTATTTCCGAACCGAATACCAAGATGGTTCTGTAAAAGCCGATTCGCCGAAGCCGAATTATTGTCATTGAGGGGACTAATACCACTTGATATTTCGTAAACAAGTTTTTTCTGTGTATAGAGATAAATAAAACAACGTTTTATAATTTTCATATAACAAAAAGTAACATGTTTAGTTGTAAAACAACTTCATCAGCCTAACGACTGTACTTGAATCTTAGCATTTATTGTTATAGTCGTAGAAAAAGTATAGTATTCAATTTGCCGTAATGGTCATAAATCACCTGATGAATTACATCATTACAGTTAAATAATATACTATTATTTATACTGTGAGAAAATAATAGAAATTAATGTTGGGGTTTTTGGACACCGTATATGAGAAAATTACGTAGAATATTGTAATTTACTAAATATAATTTTATTGGCATATACAAATAATAAATCGAAGAATTTTGTTTGTATAATTAAATTAACAGTGTTATTTTAATTGAATAATTGCTATAACAACTTTTATTAAACAATATTTTTGATTAGTACAACGTTATATTGTTTTTTATTGAAATAATAATAAAATAACAGTTGTAGTTTAAATTTATCTCTTTGTGAAAACAATCCATTGTTTTATTTTGTTTTATTTTATTTGAAATTCCAAGTCAGGACAAATCCGAGGAAAGCCAAATTTAGAGATAAAATACTTAGCATCGGCTTTTGTCGTGTTTATCTCTGTTTTTGTCTAAATTTAACGCAAATCACATTTGAACTTTGAGTCGGGTAAACGCAAAATCCTGATAAATGCATTCAATAAAAGAAAGGGGCTATCATTCAGCAAAAAAACTTATCACCAAATGTTCACAAATAAAATATATTTACAGTTTGGATTATCCCAGAATCTTTTTTATGTATCGAAAAAAAGAACGGAATTTTTCGGTTATGGAAGGTATTTTATTTATATTTATTTATTTACATAACAATTTCCGACAAGTAGGCACATTACAGAACGAGCCATAGGCGAGTCCTGGAAACCTGCGAGTACCATAAAATCACTTTCGGATCGTGTTATGTACAATATTTTTCTGCAGTCGCTTATTGTACTTTAAAAAGAATATTAGTATTATTACAATTTTTTGACAAGTGATATCGAAATAAAAACAAAGTCAAATTTGTTCTCAAAGTGGCCTACGTAGATATTAAAAATCGTCTCGATAAGTATAAACAAATCATAAAAGATATCTCAAATCGGTTTTCAAATATATATTCAGCGTTAAATTTCACGTCGGAATGCTATTTTTGAAACCGGTAGTATTACTTCCGGTTCCGGTTTGTAAAACCAGTTTTGAGGAAGTCATAAAAATCTGAAAATCTATTTCGGACCTATTCAAGGTATGCTGAGTTTATTACCGTTGGCCGTTTATCTCTATCTCTTTTTGTTTTTGAGTTATGAATGCGGACAGACGGACAGACAGACAGACAGACGGACAGGCAGACGGACAGATAGACAGACGGACAGACAGACAGACGGACAGACAGACAGACGGACAGACAGACAGAGCCGTATTATAAGACTTCTCCTTTAAGGTTTGGAAGTCTAAAAAACCGTGCGCTGTTATATTCTTAGACATTTAACAGGCGAAAGTAAAACACAAATCAAATCGTACCGAAAGTTTTAAGTGTGTAAAATTATACTTTCTCTCTAATAAATTATAGTAAAAGTTCGATTTTTGTGATGACTGAAGAAAAAACTATTTTATTACTAATAAATGGGTAACTGAAGGTTACGTCTTGGTGCGTACACACTTATTTTTGAAGAAAGAAAGCCAATTTGTATTTTCAAGTGTGTAAAAGTATTTATTTGAGAGATGTATATTGTAATGAAATACTCTGTATGAGTCATTTTTATAATTTAATTATTAGTTATTTGTTAAAAGGTTTGAATAACATTTGTTAATTTTGAATTTTATAAACAGAGTTTATCGTTAGAGGTTTAATTTAAAGCATTTATTGAAAATAATTGGTGTATAAAATATTTAAAATCAACAATTGTGGAGTATGAAAAAAAAAATCTTATTTGTAATATCATATCATTATTATCATATGAATGATTATTATTTGTATAATAATTTAATAGAGAAAGGTAAAATTTGGATAGAATATCAAAGTAAATTTTTGCTGTATAATTAAAAAGTAAATGGCAAGTTTGTCAAAAGTGATTAAAAAAAATTTTATTCGGAAATCAAGTAACAAAAAAAAAAAAAATTTTATTTAGAGACGGACAGTTGAATAAAAAAAATAATAAAGAAGTCAATTTTTGATTAATTTTAAAAAAGAAAAAGATTTGTCAATTTTTGATAATTTTATTTGGAAAATGTTAGATAAAAATATTGATCGTTATTAAGAAATGTATGAATTTTAAATAAAAAATAGTATAAATAATTAAAAAAGAAATAAATTAGTTTATATCAAAAATACACCAGAAAAAGATCCAGGACAACGCAGGAAAGGAACAAAGGAGCAGAAAAAGTTACAGGACAACTCAGGCATAGAACAGAGAAGCATAGATAGACGGAAATAGAAAAGCAAGTACAATATTATTAGGAAGACAGAAAATAAATTAAGAAAAGAGTTAGATCCGGGATACGGGAACAAGAGGCAAATAACGGGATAAACAAAATTTATATATTTTATTGTAATTTTTTGTAATGTTTATTATTTTTTTTATATATAGAACTCACCCCAAATTGAGAACAACGACGTAGTAGTTTCATAACAATATATATATATAAATCTCTAAGTCATATAACTTGTCGAGCGCTTTCGGCACGCAGTGCCATCTTCAAGACAACTGTAATTGAGATTATAACAAATTAGAAGAGAAAAAAGAATTATTAAAAATAAGTACTTACAAATTTAACTCACTTGAACAGAGCAAAAAAGAAATTAACAGTACATGATGGTTTAAAGCAGAACAAAATTTTAAAAATATCAAACGTTAATAGAAAAAATCATGAGAGGAACTCAGTCATGATAGGACAACATGTCAGGCCCAGGCCTGAAGGTTGTCTTTATAAAAGACAACAACTGCTTAAGCAGCATTAAAGAAGGAATATCAAAATTTTTTTTAAAAAACACTAACTTGTGACCATGCAGGTTTTACAAATAATAAGTGAGGTTAGGTGGAGAGAAATGGTAAACTTAAGAAAAGGCAGGATATAAGAAAAGAAGAAAAAGACGGGGAGCTGGACTGCCGAGAGGAAGAAGGTAAATTAGGAAAAGAAGAGTGAAGTTGACAGGTGACTGAGTGACTAAGGGAGCGGTAACGTGGAAATAGCGGAGAAGTGACTAAGTATCACACACTCACAGGCTCTTGAACAGAGGTTTGTATTTATTGATGTTTAAGTTAATTTGGGTATTAACACAAGAAGAGGAAGGATTATTTTATTACTTTTTGTTGTATATATTGTTTTACCCAATGCTTTAGTAATTTTTGTGCATAACGGTTTTTGTTATTCTTACTTTGCTAAGTGATTCAGTAAAAAGGACAAACTAATAAGTACTATTCTCCTAAAAAGCCACAGCATACCGCTTTATATCAAAAAGCTTGTAGAAGAAAAAAGAAGAGCACGACGCAAATGGCAATTGACAAAAAACAGAATCGCATACAAATTAAGAATAACCATTCAAGAAAATAGAAATGCAACTTTCCGACAATATATTTTAATCACCAAATCACCAAGCGACTTTTTAGTATGGAAAGGTATTAAAAAGTTTAAAAAACCGAGTCAAATAATTCCACTTATAGAGAAATTAATGGTACATGGACATGCTTCCCTGGAACAATAAGTTGAAATATTTCATAACCACCTCGCCGATGCGTTACTGCTTGTATAATCAGATAATGACGATTCTGAAATCCTAAATTATCTTGACGCCACAATTCAATTCTAACTACCAACGAATGCATTCTTGCAATCAGAAGTATTCAGTTCAATTAAAAGAATAAACTCAAAAAAAAACTATGACTAAATAGTCGGTGAAATGTTAAAACATCTTCCAAAGAAAGCGGTTATTAACTATTCTATTAACTATTATATTTAATAGCATGAAGTGAGTGTGTTCATTTCTGAACCAAAGGAAATACGCGCTTATCATCGTGATTGCACAACCGGTCAAAAACCTCTCATAATCTGCTCTCCAGCAGCCATACACCCCCCGGTTTGCCTTACAGGTTTGACTGTACAGTTTTACCGGATGAAATTTGCCTGCATAGTTTTTTTAATCTCACCACACACGCAACGATAGAACTGTACAAGGTTTGTTCCAACAACAGTCAGCAAACTGGATGATACGCATGTGCACTTAGGGGAGGTTGGGGCAATATGGACTATCTAAGAAAAAAAATTTTATATCTTTTTTATTAAGATGAAATATTAAATTCTGCAAAGTTTCAATTCTAAAGTAAACCTTCTACTAACATTATAAACTTGAAAATACTTATTTCTTAGAACTATTTTTTTATAAAAAAATGAAATCTGAACACATGTAAAAAGTTCATATTGCCGTATGGGGTGGGGTAATATGAACCAAAAATAAAATTATTTAGGAATATAAGAAATGGCACTGTCAACTAAAAAGTACACTTTAAAATGTTAACATTCGGCACAATATTCACAAATAAAAGCCTCATCGTCTTCTGGCTCTATTCCTGCGCATGCTTCATGAGCCCATTGTAAGCATTTGCAGCAGCGCACCCAATCTTCTTCGCTCACTGATGCGGAGAATAACTCCGTGCAATAGAAGCATTCAGCATCTTTACTGCCCTCGTTTTCATCTTCCTCGTCTATAATTTTCATTTTTTGCTTCGCTTTTACTTTTTTAGAAGGAATATTTTTAATCTTAGCTTTTTTTTCCTTTGGTTCATCTTCTTGACTCGCAAATTTTCTTTTAACCATTTGTTTTTTCTTTGCTTCTTTTTCCTCTTTTATTTTTAGTTCAGCTTCTAATTCCAACTTATAAGGGCTAGATGTTAATATTGCTGCTTTGACCTTTTTATGTTTCCGTAATGGTTGATCTGTTTGAATTCTCTTTGGAAGTGGACGGATGTCGACAGAACTTACCGATCCAAAACTACTTTTTCTTTTATTTTCTATAGAGCGAAGATATGCTGAAGGAAGTTCTTCTTCCAGCTTAGAATGTGTGGGTTTTGATAAAGTCATACCTGCAGTAGAAGTTGAAGGAATTGATTCTTTATCTTCAGATTCTGACAGATCGTTTGTAGTAGATTCTGAGGGAAGGACTTCATCAGATTGTGGGAGATCGTTTGACGCTAGATTTTTTCAGTCACATCAGACGGAGCAAAGTCTAAATCTGTAAAAATATAGGGATCATATGGGACTAAGCCACACTTTTTAAAATCGTTAATAGACGTTAAAGGAGTTGCTGCCTGTAAATACGCATCACCAAAAATTTTAGCAATTTGAAAGACCGTGACAACTCTGCCTGGATGAATGTTCAAAAACTTTTCCAACGCCATATCGTAATACTGTGCTAATGGGGCCATAAAACCGACGTCTGTTGGCTGCATTCGATGGGTGCTGTGGGTCGGCAAGCAAATAATATGCACATGTTGTTGTCTGGCCATGTCAACTACATGAATATTTTTTGTGTGGCTGCTATGCCCATCCAAAACTAGTAAGACGGGATCATCCTCAGTGGGTTTCACCCCCTGAACAAAATGCTTAAACCAGAGTAAAAAGATCTCTGCGTTAATCCAGCCGCTTTCACTACTTGCAAATATTGTTCCTGGTTGTGCGCCGTCTTGTCATTCCACCTTCATCTTTTTTCTTCCAAAAATTAATAATGGTGGTACAAAGGTTCCTGATGATGACATGCAAATTACTGCAGTGGTTGTTCCGCTTCTATCTGCAGATGTGAGACGGCCAACTTTTTTCCTGCCCCTTTTAGCTAATATTTTGCTCTGTTGCATTTTGGGACAGTACCTAAACCGGTTTCATCACAATTATATGTTCTGGTTGGTTTGATTTTTTTTTAGAATCTAAAATGCTTTTGTATAGGCCAAAAAATTGCTTGACATTATAACGGTTAAAGGCTTGTGCCCTTGCAGCTGAAGTCGACTCTGCATGGTTTTCGCAAGGAAATTTTTGGATGACGTTTACGGAATCCATAGGTCCAGTCAAGGCCAGCAAGCCTCTTAGTTTTATTGAATGGGTGCTGTATCTGATTTTTTTCCGCTAATTGAAAAGCAAGAGAACGAAGATCAAGCAAAGTAATGCCAAAGAAACGTATTTCCATATCCAGAACATAGTTTTCTAATTCTTCTTCCTGTAGTTTGGTAAAAACAGGTTTGTAAAATCCCAAACCTTTTTCATTGGATAAAACTCTTTTATTTTGTTCCTTACATCTTCGAATTAAAGTTGCTTTTGGACTATTAAAATATTTACTTGCTTTCAAATAGCCCATTTGTCCGCCTTTGATTGCTTTAATAGCATTTTCCATTGCAACAAGGGACCATGTTTGTTTTTCCGTTTTTCTTACATAATTACGGACCATATTGACTAAGCACCTAAAAACGAGAAAAACAAATATAATATTTTTACTCGGGGCAATGTGGGCCACTAACGGTTCAAATTGCCCCAAATGGATATTAAATTAAACACGTCTAGATCATATCAATAGTTGATAACAAATCTTAACGACGCTTGTTGGAATATGTTAAGCACACTTTAAACAAATAAATATTGAGACCAAAAAATAAACAAAACTATCTGTACTTACCAAGTAATTCTGGTTTTAGTTTTACTCGTTTGTTAGATCGCCGACGCCGAGAAACAGGTTTTGGTTATTAACTTCGACACACAGTACCGCACGGCTGCTAAATTTGTACTGCGTATCGGTCGAATACCTATGCACATAAGTATGGAAGAATCTACCGCAATGTTGCCGCTGTTAACAAATAAAGCTAGGTGGTTTACATTGCCCCCGTAGTCCACATTGCCCCAACCTCCCCTATTAACCAACCGATTGCAAAATGCTCTTGGAACAGCAAACTGACAACGACAGTTGACAAGTGATTGACATCTACGATACGTACATATCAAAATTTAAAAAAGAAGGAAAGGAGGGTGTTGCAGCCTCAGCAACAATTAATTAAAATAAATTTAAAATTTTAATTCAATTTTTAATAACTCTAATTATCAGTAAAATAATAACCGAGCCACTGGTGTTATTTTTAGTAGTTTTATTAGTTTTAAGTCTCAAGGTTAAAAAATGGTCACAATCCTTCGTTTTGTTAAAAAACACATATCGCCGCGCGAAGAAAAAGATAGAAAAACGGGATGAGTGTTTTTGCAGGTGCCAGCTTGAAAAATAAGCGATTAGAGTTTTGGCCTTTGGTCTAGTCACACACGATGTAAGAAATAAAATAATTTTTAAAACGCAGTTGTTGGTGGTTTGTTTTGTGAATAATGGTGTAATCGGTAAAAGTTCTCGTAGTTTTTCAGTTGTAAACCCGTGTTGGGTTGTTTTTTTGTGTACAAAATTCAAGGAAATTTTGTTTCTCACTTCGTCACTCCAGGGGCTTGTATTCCCCTTTATGTTAAAGCAGTTGCTGTTCCTGAATGGGTCAGGCTGTCTTCTCTCTCACTAGCTGGCAAAATAGCCGGTTCCCTCATCACTACACCGCAGAGAATGTCGTTAACATTCTTCACGTGAAGCCATATTCACGTAACGTAAAACCCTTACTTATTTCTCGAATAATTGATTTATTAATAAAAATAAACGAATTTTTTTACTTAGTGCTAATATTAATCACACTGAAATTGTGATAATTCATTTTATTAAAACTGTAACCAAGTACCATTTTTACCTGTTATATTAAAGTGAAACGCAGATTTTGTATGCGCATGCTTACTCTTAAGTTGACAAGACGTTGCGTCGTCTTGAATTTCTCGTGTTTTAAATAAGCACATATTTTTGTTGTAGTCTCAGCAGTATTAAACGTTGTAGTTTGTATTGCTAGATATTGTATTTTTGTTTGCTAAACATTTTATGTTATGTTTAGACTTCGCTTGTTTTAATTACGTACATATTTTTTATTGTATTTTATTTTAGCAGTTCCCGTGTTTTAACTACGCACATATCTTTTATTGTTGTATTTTTAGCAGTACTAAACTTAACTGCATTTTGTATTTGGAATAGGTAATAATTAATAAATTTTCGGATTGTTGAATTTTATCTCGATTTTATTTAATCACCTTTAATTACTAAAAAAAGTAAACTCCGGGATTTGATTTAATTGCTTTTTAATAAGAATCAGTCCTATAGAAATATACAGTCCATTTAAATTCACCGCATTTTGTTGTCAATTAAATATAGTTTTTTTGACCACCTTTTCAGGAAGGTTAACTGAGATACATTCCCGAACAGAGGGTATCCCAAAGACAAATTTGGCTGTTTGATGTCAAGCAAACCACAGAAATATATAAATGTGTTGTAGAGCATTTAATTTTCCATATGGAAGTCTAAAAAACCGTTGCAAAATGTAATAATTGCTTTTTATAATAATTGCTTTTAGCAAACCTTTCTGAAATTTCACGTCCCACTTCTTTTGATACGCGGAAATGTTCCATAAATTCAACTTCGTTGAAAAGTGGAATCACTTCCTCGAAAAATTTTTTATTTTTTGGTTTTTTCCTTTCTTCAACTAAAAGTCCAAAATCGCTGTCTGTTTCAGATGTCAAATCAGTTATTTCTCTATCTGATTCAGTAAATAAAAATTCTGGAGAATCCGAATCACTCATGTTAATATTTAAAATATTAACTTTAAAATGCACAAATAACACACGGAACACAGAAATAACATAACCACGTGATTTCTTTCGCTATTGCGCACACTCCTGACAGTCAATCAGAGAAGAATCAGCAAACCGCTCTGACAGTTATCTGATGAATAATAATTTTTGTTGGAACAGCCAATTTGTAATTTGAAACCAGTTGGTAACATTTTCTGGAACACTTTTTGTCCACTGCGCAGAATCATGACGGGTTTCTTACTCTGTAGGAACAAACCTACAGTTAATTTAAAAAATGTCAGATTCGGAGAGTTATCTAATGCTACTTATAAGATTATTTATTTTTTTTTACTACGTCATCTTTTGATACATCTAGATCATTTCTTTTAAAATTGATTGCAGTCTGACATATTCTACGTCTCTCATCCTCCTATCATGATAAATTTAGTTTTCACTTACCACAGATCTTGTAAGCTTCTATAAAATCTTCAATTACTCTTTTTTGGGAACGTTTAGACATTTCTAATAAAATAAGTACGTAATTATTTACAAGATAATACGCAAAACAAAAACAGAAAAGAGGCTTTAAAATTAATAGCAAGCAAAAACGTAAACACAAAATTAACTTTCAATTTTAAAATCTCACTTTATCTTCAATAAATAATAGAAAATGAACTATTACGCAGCTATCTGCGCAACTCTAGCACAGGCCAAAATATTCACTCCAGTTTGATATTCACTCCGGTCAACTGTAAAGGCCACAATGGGGAGTTCAACTTGACATATTAGTCCATCATTTTTTGCATTATTTGAGAAAAAAAATGAATTTCTTTTGGTGAAAAAATCTTTAATTTAACATGAAAAAATTGATATTTAAAAATTACTGCATATATACAACTTGTAGTGCACCTACGTCACTTATGTGCAATAGCTGCAGCATAATATTAACGTGGGCCAGTTTCTTTACAAATACAAATGAACACGGAAAATTATCAACATCAACCAGCTCTACAGAGTACAAACTACAACAGTGACAGTGAACTATGCAGTAAATCTATATCTAACAGCGGAATCTGATATATATTTATCTTTCTCGATTTTGAACGCGAATTCTCAGTGGATAGGTCCAAGTTTTCATCTTTATCCAATATAATGGTTTTCTCCATCTTTGTATAAGTCAGATTTAACAGCTGTTATTCATTCGTATTCTCTTCTTTACACATTTGCAGTTAATGGCTTGACGGTAACTTCATTGCACATAAGTGACGTCACGATCGTAATGGCGGCATATTCAAATAATTAGAAATTTGAATTTTTTAATTAATTTATTTAAAAATCTAGCTCAAATTACGGTAGATAATTAAACTCAATGGGTTCTATTTGATCAATTTTAACTGTTAATAAAGAAAAAACGTGAGGTTATATTTTTGTTGAACTCCCCATTACTGTGCAGATTTTACGATATACGTTCTGGTCGGCCTGCGCAGGCAAACCTCTTAGGCAAACCGGAGCGTGTATGGCCCCCTTTACCCATCACATCCAAATGGTTCGAAAAGTTAGAATTAAATAGAATCAAACAGACCATACCAACAAGAGAATTAATCCCTACCAATTCGGACTCAAGTAAAAACACTTCACAATATAACAGTGTGACAGGATAGTTCAAAAAATCAAAGACTTTTTGGAAAACAATGAATTGTGCGCTGTTATATTCTTAGACATTTAACAGGCATTTGGCCGAGTTGGCATGATAGATTGATGTATAAATTGAAACTAACCACTTAATAATAAAGTAATACCTTTAAAATAGACCATTTAAATCAAATTCACATAAACGCTGTCCGAAGGGACTACATCTGTACTTGAAATTCACTTCAGATTTACCAACACGAAATAACATTATGCTTGCAACTATAAAACTATAATCCTACAGAACTGGCAAAAGTAAGTTTGCACAAATCACCTTCATAACCAAACACGACATTTGAGTAAAGTTTGTTCAATGACCGCTGATCTCTGCTTGCCTTATGAAAAAAAATAGTAGCAAATGTAAACCAGATCAGACAGACAATTTGCATCTAAAGGGAATGACTAATAACTTCAACAATCAGTTAAATTTTATGTCATTTTTGATTTTGACATAATTTGACATTGACGCATTTAAAAAAAATGTCACGATATGTTGAAAAAGAACAACTAGTTAATATTGAAATTAATTGATTATTTCCAACGGGAAAAAGATGCTGGAACGACTCGTTTGCCCTTGAGTGCAGTTTATGAGGTAAGTAGAAAATACGTACCAATAAAATCGGAAATAGGATATAAAAATAGTATATATCTACTATCTGTTTTAGAGTTTCTGATGCTCTAGGAGTTTCTTGGTCAACGGTTAAGGGAATTAAGGCAAATGGGATACAAACGATGTGGATTTTAAAAATCTAAATAATAAGGCCGTTTTGTCATCTCGCGGTAGGCCAATCCACAAGATTTATGAAAATGCAATACGAGGGCGTATTTACGGGATGTATAGAGCAGGTAAATATTTATTTGGTTAAAAATTGGAGTATCCATCTTGAATTAATTAATTTTGATAAAAAATTCATATTCTCCGACCCGAAAAATATCCATATACCAATTTTGAATGGAATCTGTCCATGATCATAAATCTCGTCCGCCATTGTATATGTAAATTTCAAAATTGGTGTCTTGCACATCAAAATAAAATAACGAACAGCCTTTTCGAGTTTTTAAATATTTTCAAGAACAATACAAAGCGCTACTCGTTTCATTCTATTATTAAAAATGATTTCGGAATTGAATTATTACATTCACTAATGGACGTGGAGAAATAAGTTTCTGTTTAGGTACCTACTTAGGTAAAAGAGCGTTTTTTTTTTGGTTCACAAGAATTCATCCCTATGAAAAAAGCTTAAGAAAAAACATAACATTTCTCAATAGAATCTCAAATTGACTGAATTTATATTCGACATACCCCAATTTTTTGAAATTAGGTTATTTTATGAAGCAGGGATTAGAAGTCACTGAACAAACTTTACGTATACGTTTAGTAAGACGCAGGGTTGCCAATAATACCACTTTTAGCAATTTAACCATTCGCATTCAATAAGCATGCGCACTTTTCTCACTTGACAAGAATAGCGCCCCTGGTCGATTTTCATGCTAGAAAAAGAAAACCGTTACAACTCCCCACTTTTAAATGTTTTGTCTCATCACATCTATCAGAGTTCAATTGACATAACATGCCTCGGCGTTATAAAAAGCGGTTGACCGCACCCTAATATTTATTACTATACATTTTCTGAGATTCTAAAAATGCACATAAATTGTAAATATGTGTTGTATAAGTGAGAGCAGTTGCTCTAATAATAATAATAATAATATCATGTAATAAAAATGTAAGATTAATAATTTTGGTTTGCTATTAAATTGGTGAGTAAATAACCCTTACAGTTCACTTAAATGATTCGATTTATTTGTGGTAATATACTAAATCCTTATACTCTGTATTAAGGTTGGTCCTTCGATAATTAGGCAGCGTAGTAAATGATTCTAAATTTATATCGATTCTCAATCGTATTTGTTCACTACGGATAAATCCGTAGGGTTAGCAATACTTTCCCAGCTCTACTAGGCTCACTAAAAAGCGCTCATCCCACCTCCACTTTCATCTCCTCTTTCATAAACTATTATTGATACCCTCTCAGCCGTTGAGTTACGTGTATATTGTCAGTTCGATATAGTGAATGATGGAGGTAATGAGTGTCCATATATGTATGCAATACTTTCAAAGATAAGTCATTTATGACTCAAGGTCAAAGTGTAATTTACCCATCTTGATAATTGCATATTTCAAGCACCAGGTAATAATTGTTTTTTATTTGTAACGGACTTCGGCCGTTACGGGTCACTTTGGCGCCTTGGTCCAGGTTTCGGATTGCCTCAGGCGCGTTTATAGTATGAAGGCCACTTCACGGAGAAAGAAAATACTCCAGGGGTCGTTATGGTATCGACCACAGAAGATAAACTGATACAAAAGCGAAAGTTCCTGTCCGCCCTTTTGATGTAGCGGTGATCAAAATTTGACTAGCAATTGAAGTTACTGCCGTTTAATACACTGGAAAAAATGTTCAAAATTCGTAAGTCTAGATAGACGAATTTACAAATTTTGAACATTTTTCCCATTGTATTAAGCGGCAGAAACTTCAACTCTCACTCACATTTTGACCATCGCTACATCAGGAAAATTCGCTTTTGTATTAGTTTATCTTCTCTGGTATTGACCAAAATCACTGGCGGCCAGAAGGGCGGTCTTTACTTGGCCTACTGGTTTTGGGTACCTGGGTATTAGCTGCTGGGATGGTAAAACTCAAAATAAATAAAATTCAATAAATAAAACTTTTATTGTTACCAAAATCCGGCCAAGTAAAAGGTATGCAACGGTTCTTTTCTCGAACGTATTCCGGAGCGTGGCGGTCGATGACGGTTTTGGACTCCGGTTATAATCGAACTTGGATTCAGCTTGATCTGTCTCTAAAGGTCGCACGGCCACTGCTATTCCAATTGGGATGGCTAAAGCAACTTGTACTTCGGGCTGCCACTGCAGCTGCCGACAACGGTTTGAATTGCCCTACTCGATACGAACTTCGGCGTCTAAGAAGCACATTCGAGAGTGTCTCCATCTGTCGGGCGAAGGTTTAACAACAACAAATACAAACATTACCCACTCACGTGTACCAAGTAAAATACCTTGGATTACATCGGGACATACAGATCTACTGATATTTTTCGTCTCTTGTTATAGTTTCAAAGTGATTTAAAAAATTTTGATATACAGGGTGTTGTTTTGTGAGTACAAGAGACCACCTAGATGACATATATTCACCCGTAACATATGTCCGTTTGCGCATGAAACACCCTGATTTGTTTATATTCTTTAGACAGTTGCATTTACTGTTCTATTTTTTTTTCGTTATTTTTGACTCGGTTTTTATAAACTTTTTTGAGCTGAAGTTACAAAATTTTACTTCATATATTTTAACTATTTACAGCCGCAATTTCTTTAGAACTTTTAGTTTTTTCAAATAAATTTTTGGGTTTGTCTATTTACCTAGACAAATTTTGTGCAATTTTAATCACAAATTTTGTTAGTTTGTTACTTAACTGTATTTATTAATTTTTTTTTATATTTTTTGAAATTTTTCCTCTTCATTTTTTCAGTATTTATCCTTTCTTTTTAATTTTTATTTGTTTTTCTTATTTACATTATAAAAATTAGCACATTTAAATTCCTATTTGGAATAAGTATAGCATGAAAATATAATATTAATTCTTTTGAATTGATTGATTTTATTTTATCACAATCTGTCCTCTATTAGGAAACTAAAAAATAATTGAATATTCTTTATTTCAATGGCCATTATTTTAAATATACTATTTTCAATTTACTTTTCTTTTAATCCAGTCCTTCGTTTTAATTTCAAGAAAAAAAAAATCATTAGCAAAATTTCAATTACTTGAATGCCTCTCGAGGTTTTTCATAAACGAACCGAGCTGAAAATATTGTTGAGGATTCAGTGTAATTAAGCATTTTCCAGTAGAGAAAATAAAAAAATAAAAAGTCTTTTATTTTTTCTCCGGCAGGTGATATTTGAAATTGGTGGAAAAGGGCGACTACCGTTTTAATTATAATATATATTTTTTAAATTAAAGCACTAATACCACCGTTAAAATAATTTATATTTATAGAAATTATGTACATAGCTAGTAAAGCAAATAAAATATTCTACTGTGCTGAAATATCTCCCCTCCCCCATCCAATTAACTAGTACATTTAAGAAAAATGTACAAAACGCTGGAATATATCGATTTTTAACATCATCATAGGCTATGGCATACAAGTTTCTACCCTTGCGTGATCCCCCTTGATTAAATTGTAAATTATTAGCATTAAGTGCCGTGGTAAATTCGACAGGTACGTATTAAGACTTATAATCCACAAATTTTGAAATACAATTTTGTTAGGGGTATTTTAAAAAAAATTGAAAATCACCTGAAGGGGTGTTCGTGCAAGGATCGAAATTTATGCCATTGATGGTTTGAAAAATCCGTATGGAAAAGTTTCATGACCATCTTCACGATTTTGATAATACGGAAAAGATTTAACTCTATTTTAAATTCAAATAAACATAACTGCAGTTACTTCATTCTTCATTCTTCATTGTTCCATATTTATTATTATATGTACTGTAAAGATTTCATCTACAACTAAATTATACCGTTCATGAAAATGCATTAAAGTTATATAGTGTTAAATAAATATTTAATGTATCCGTAATAAAAATATGAACATATATGACGTTAAAAATTACTTTTTAAGTTGCTTAAAAAATGTGGCAACGGATAACCGAGAGCAATATAAAATTAGACTTTTAGAGAGGAAGGTGATTATAAAAAATAATGTGTCGCTATATATCATTTTATTCGCCGTTGGCACCCTCCCATTCCTTACCGTTTTTAAATTGAAATTCCGCTCGCACGGTTGCTAAAACTTTATGAAATTCACTTAGATTACTTGGGTGTCATCCTTTCTAAATTTAATTATTGTATCCCTTACAAGGTATAAAAAACATCAGAAATGTAATAAGCCGGCTGAAATGTAGACAGTCGATATATAGATGTTTTATATATACGTGCTGAATTGAATGTAGAAACCAAAAAAATTGAGTTCAATGGAAGAAAGAATGGAAGGCTGAAAAATGTCTTTACCTTAAAAAAGGCTTCATTAAGATAAATAATAGGTTATGTTTTTAGTTCCAAAAATGATCAGATCACCAGATTTTCGCTTTGTTTACCTCTTGTTAGTCTCATTAAGTAATCACGAATCTGATTTTTATTTTTAAAGATCAAAAATATCACTTTCTTAAAAAGACTCGTTACCCTGTGCGCATTGGCAATTACAACGTTATTTAATATGAAATTCACAATTTTTAAAATAAGTATTTGAATGTTTTATTCTGAAAGTGTATTTTAAGGACTACGTCATAAAAAATATAAACGAACCACCTCAATATGATCCAGAAAAAATATATTCAAAAATGATGATTTTGCCGTTATTATTTTCATCGATAGGCAGTTATTGTTCGAAATATTTAAAAAAAAATATTTTTAAATCATACATATTCCTGTCATTTGTACTACAAATTTTTACCAGAATTTAAATTAATCTGTGGATATTTTTTTTTTTCAGTTGAGATTATTCCCCATTATTTAACCCATATTTCGTTTAATATTTTGCACTACGATTTGCCCAATTCTACTTGATATAAATCACTCCGCTAATGGTTTTATTTATATTTCAATTTATGCTTCAATGTAAGCTTACAAATTTCTAACCACTAAAGTAAGTAGCATTTTAGTTAACAAAAGAAAATCTTAACAATGCATGGTTGACTTTAACTCCATAAACCTTTGATCAATTGGCTCAGATTTAATCGTAGCGAGCCGTCAAACATGTCGATGGCAAATTTGTTATTCATCCGCACCTTCCCTTGGATTCAGCTTTCGACTATTCAACCTCCGTATAATTACTAAAGTTTCCTTAGAACGTCTCCGGCAAAGCTAAAATCCAAAATCCGTACATGTTATACAAGGAATTACATTGTTACTAGAACGATAATTGATCAAGAAATCCCGCGCCCGCCGTTGTCTCAGTTATTATTAATTTCCTTTGATCGTGTCCTTATGCCCAGAAACTGAACCCATATATAAATTTGTTAGATTATTTCTGTTTAGCTTTTGACCCTTTTCCTATATTTGGTTATTATTCTTCTATAAAAGGATACTTTAACATTTAACTAGTGACGGTTTTTTTTTGCAATTTTTATCATTTTTTATGGTACAATATGCCTACATAGAGAAAAAGTTAACTAACCATTGATAAAAATCCACTTAACTTTGACTTAAATAGGCAACCAGTAAACTGTAGGGGAGACTGTTGTACCTTGGACCACTTTTTACATTTTATTTTTTGAATCAACAGGTGTTTTCAATTTCTAAACTTTAAAAGTCTCCAACCGTAGTTCAAACCTTTCTACACAACATGGAATATGTATAATTGTTATAAATTCTTAAGAAAAAGTTAAAAAAAAACAACTCATACTGTTTGCATATTGGTCCATGGTACACTATACTCATGTACCTTGGGACAGGCGTCTTGTACCTTGAACCACGTATAAAACCATAGGCAATAACAAGAAATAGGTACACGAATTTAGATTATGTTTTATTGGTTTATTTTATTAGTGGATTATAAAATTATTTGTTTTTACGATTGCAAAGATCGCACAAGTAGTCCTTCCACTCGTCCCCTTCTACACCTGCACACAAAAAGTGTACCCAACGGCCACAAGAGGTGCACTTACACCACTGTTCACCACTCTTGTCACTAAATTTTGGCGATAGACAAAATAGGCACAATTCTTCATTTTCATCACCACTATCTTCATCATGGGTTGAAACAACTTCAGACCCTTCAGAATCAGACGAGGAGCTTGATATCTGTTTAGTTATCTTCTGTTTCTTTAATGGCTGTTTGCCTTTTTCTGTTTTCACATTGGTTAAGGATTGCCCTAGGTTTCTGGTAACTTTTTTAATTTGTTCTTTCTTAGGCTTGCTTTTTTTTAATTTTTGTTCTTTTATGGCGTTTTTCTCCGGCGTCTCAGTGGCAATCATGGTTTTTCCTCATTTTCTACCTTGCTTCTTTTTCTCCTTACGATCCTCTGCCTTAGGGTAAGGTTGTATTTCTTCAGGGGTTATAAATCTTTTTATTTTTTCATTGTCCTTTTTTGCAATTTCAGTTGAGTTAGTTTCTGAGGAAGTAGATGGAGCTGTTGAAGAACCAGGATTTGAGGAACATGATGTAGATGGTAAGGAAGTCGAAAGCCCATTGTCTAGAGAAACTACTAAAGATGTAGATGACCCCAAAGGTAAAGCAGAGCAGGACACTAATGATGAAGAAGTAGACGGTTCAGGATTGACAGAAGAGCCTAAACCTAAATCTGAAGTAGTAGAAGGCCCAGGGTTTGAATCGTCAAGAGGCCTATCAGTCACATAAGAAGAAAGATAATCATCGTCAGTGAAAACTGCTTCATTGAAAGGAAATATTCCTGATTTACGGAATCCAGATAAAATATTATTTGGACTAAATGCTCGTGGATATGCTGTACCTAAGGCCTCCGTAACACTATAGATATCAAAGGTTTTTCCCTTGTTGTTGAGAAGCCATGCTTCAACAGCTTGATTGTAATAGGTCTTTAGGGGACCGTAAACGGAAATATCTAATGGTTGCAGCCTGTGTAAGGTATGGGGTGGGAAAGTAACCATCACAATCCCTGCATCAGATGCCTTGTCAAGAGCCTCTGGAGAAAGGTGGGTTTCATGGTTGTCTAAAATTAACATAACACGATCATCCTTTGAGCTCTTGACCGCATTTATAAAATGGTCAAAAAACTTTAGGAACGACTCTTCGTTGGACCAACCTGATTGGTTTGCTGTGCCAATACATCCTGCTGGTCCACCCACCAACATCCTTTCTTTAAAATGGACCCGTGGAAAGATTAACATGGGGGGTAACGAATTACCAATTGCATTCACCGCAGCAATCACTGTAACTAGTGACCCTCTTTCGGCCGACGTAGCACTGCCTATTTGCTTTACCCCCTTCGGAGCAACTATTCTGGATTGTCCTTGAACTGTGCTTAAACCTGTTTCGTCCGTATTCCAAATTTTATCGGGAGAAATTGTACCATATTTTTTGTGTACCTCTTTTATATTATTAAAAAATAGTCCAACATTAGTCCTATTGAAACTTGTCATACGGCTTAAGCTTGTGGCCTCTGGTTTGCGCATTGACAGTTCTGTTCGCCTTTTTAAAAATCCTCTCATCCACTCCTCACCAGCAATCTCTTCATCTCTCCAAGAGTCGGGTATCTTTTTTCCATTGGCTTTCGCAAATTTAAAAGCTAGCATTCGTACGCCCTTTTTGGTCAATCCGTATTGCATTTTTGCAACATTTTTAATATAGGTAACAAGGCTTAACTCCTCTTCATTAGAAAATACTTTCTTAACTGCGTAATTTGCTGAATACTCAAAATTATCTACATTTTTAAACTTTGGTAAATGCCTAGTTAGTGTAGACCTACTAATTTGAAATATTTTAGCTGCTTCTCGGTAAGATATTTTTTTTTCTGGATCATCTGTACACACGGCCTCAAGTGCCTGTTTTAATAATCCCTCATCTACTGCCTTCCTTTTTATCCCTTTTTTGCTCCTAGGCATGCTTGAATACAACCTGTATATCTGAAACAAAAATAAAAAAAACAATAATGCGCCACCGGCCCAAGGTACATGATGACGGCTGACCTTAAGGTACACGATGGTCTTGTTTTTAACAAATATGTCTGCCTAGACAAAACTACTTAACCT
Source organism: Neocrepidodera transversa (assembly GCA_963243735.1). NCBI lineage: Eukaryota > Metazoa > Arthropoda > Insecta > Coleoptera > Chrysomelidae > Neocrepidodera > Neocrepidodera transversa. The sequence continues at coordinate 26,853,105 of OY725340.1, read as the reverse complement.
ATAAAAAAAACATTACGCATATTACTCACCGAAAAGTATGCTATCCACGTATTGTGTTAGAAAAAAATTTGGCATTCACTTTATAGAGATACTCGCACTCAACTGATATTGGAAGAATTTACTTCCACCACCAAAAAACAACTTTTTATCACTAAAATTGTAAAACACTACGGACGCCGCTGCAACTCAACAAGGTAACTGACTTGAACACAATAGTCGACGATGTTTAAACAGAGCCCGTTAGGTGTCAGCACAGTTAAGTTATGAGACCTGGCCCAAGGTACACCATGGTCTTGGTACAACAGTCTCCCATACTATTAATATAAGTAAAAACAAATTGCCCTAAATGACTCAAAGATGCCATTTTGGATAACTAAATATTTTGGTTATGACAATTTAACACTTTATTTTCCATGAGCTTATTTTTTGTGACACGACAATCCTTAATAAAAAAATTTATCCTGATAAAATGTATCCCGGATAATCCATCCCCATGATTATTCTTTACCACGATAATCCTTCCCCACGGCAATACATTCCAATGACAATCTTTCTCGCCATTCGTTCCGCAGACAATCCTTGATAAGATATATCATTTTTGGCTTAATCAAGCTAACTTCACAATAGTTTTCAAGATCTTTGATTATAGATCCAAATACAGGGTGTCCCAAATAAGAGTGATCGATTTTAAATGTAAATGCACAACGTATAAATAAATCGGGTTTTCACTAATTGTTTTATTTTACCCAAAAGTTTTTTATGAAGTTTGTTTACATTTTATCCCGTCAATACAGGGTGATCTACTAATTTTGGTCAAAATAAATGGAAAAAATATGTGTTATTTTAAATGGAACACTCTATATATTTGATGGCATTTAAAAGAACGATTCATTATGTTTTAAAAAATGTATATTTTAATATCTTTTGCTTTCCTATCAACAAAGATATTTGAAATTTCAATAAACACTGCATTTTTCCTTATGGAAAAAGGACATTAAATAAAAATTTTACAAAAAATTTATTCAGAAACAAAAAATAACATTAGAGACATTACTGTAAACATTAAACCGTTTAAAAATTTAAAATTAAAGAATCGCACAAAATGTCAAAAATTCTCAAAAATCTCAAAAAAGTTCAAAAAACCCATCAAAAAAATCTCAATAAATAGCAAATTATCGGAAAAAATTTCAAAAATGGCAAAAAATCAGAAAAAAATTAGAGAAGCAAAACAGAAAGTTAAGAAAAAATTGCAAAATATCGCAAAAAAATCTTACAAAATGTCAAAAATTGCAAACAATCGAAAATAATTGTGAAACGAAAAACAATTGGATTAAATTAAAATGTACAGAAACAACGAAAAAAACGACAAAATAGCAAAAAAACGCAACAAAAAACCGAAAAAAGGAATACATCAGAAAAAAAATTGAAAGAAAAAATCATGAAACATTGGAGAAATTGAAAAATCGAAAACACAAAAAAAAGCAAAAAAATCACAAAAAAATCTTACCAAATGTCAAAAATTGCATAAGTTGCAAAAAATCGAAAATAATTAAGAAACAAAAAGCAATGGAAAAAAATAAAAATATCGAGAAACAACGAAAAAATCGCAAAAAATGCAAGAAATCGCAAAAAATGCAAGAAAACGCAAAAAAAACCGAAAAAAATGGAAATCATAAGAAAAAAAATTGAAAGAAAAAATCAGGAAACATTGGGAAAAATTGAAAGACCGAAAACACAAAAAATGCCAAAAAAATTGCAAAAAATAACAAAAAAATTTTACAAAATGTCTAAAATTGCATAAATTGCAAACAATCGAAAATAATTGGGAAACAGAAAACAATCGAAAAAAATTAAAATATACAGAAATAACAAAAGAATCGCAAAAAACTGCAAAAAACGCGAAAACCCGAAAAAAATGGAAAGTTTCAGAAAAAAATTTGAAAGAAAAAATCATGAAACATTGGGAAAAATTAAAAAATCGAAAACACAAAAAATGCCAAAACATATTGCAAAAAATCACAAAAAAATCTTACAAAATGTCAAAAAATTGCAAACAATCGAAATTAATTGGGAAACACAAAACAATCGGAAAAAATTTAAATATACAAGAAACAAAGAAAAAATCTCAAAAAATTGCAAAAAAACCGAAAAAAATGGAAAGTATCAGAAAAAAATTGAAGGAAAAATCATGAAACATTGGAAAAAATTGAAAAATCGAAAACACAAATGGCAAAAAATATTGCAAAAAATCACAAAATGTCAAAAAGTGCATAAATTGCAAAAAATAGCAAAAACTCGAAATAAAGTGGCAAATTTTTTTGTAACTTTTACATTATTTATTACTATTAATTATATTATAAGTTTTATTAAATGTTTGTGATGTTTAGTTGCTAAATAAATTATTTGTCAGATTTGTTAATTTTTATTTACTGTTAGGTTTTCCGTAAAGAAAAATCCGGTGGTTCTTGAAATCTCAAATATCTTTGCTGTTAGAAAAGCAGAAGATATCAAACTATACATGTCTTAAAAGAAGATAATACATCTTTACTTATAAATTGTATAAAGAGTGGCGCAGTTTAGCTCTTTTAAATACCCTCAAAACATACAGGTTGTTCCATTTAAAATAATAGATATTTTTTCCATTTATTTTGAAAAAAATTAGTAGATCACCCTGTATTGACGGGATAAAATGTAAACAAACTTCATAAAAAACGTTTGAGTAAAAGAAAACAATTAGTGAAAACCCGATTTATTTAGAGCAATTAATACATTGCGCATTTACATTTAAAATCGATCACTCTTATTTGGGAAACCCTGTATATATTTATTACATCATATGAAAAACATTCGAATATACTTTTTGACTATTTTCCAATATTTAAAATTTTAGGACCTTTTTTACATTGCTCCAGTTCACATATATGAGAAACATTATGAAAAGTTTGTCGTGGGAAAGAATGAAAGAATTTTCCTTGAAAACACCTGTCTGGAAAGGATTGTCTGGCAAAGAATTTTTCAGAAAAAGATTTTTATTGATTCTATTTTGTAGATACTGTAACTAAATATCTTACCTAAAAAAATAGCTACACTTTGTGACAGTTTTACTTGCTGTAAGTAATTCTTTTTTACTTGTTATAGACGATTTTGGTCATTTCGCAAATTTAGAATATTTAATACATATAACTAAAACTAACTCGACTAAAAATTACTTTGGGATCGTCCATCTGGACTTTATTGGGTACCAAGGAGGCATTCAGAATAGAAAAGTCCTTATGAGGGCAAAATTAAAACTCAATCTGGAAATCCTAAGAAACAAAAAACATTTGATGAAGTTTTCCCAATTCGGTTTTGAGTGGGGTCTATGTGGGAAATCCCGGCATGAAAATAAGAAATTATCATCGGATTTTCTCAAATGGGTTCTGAGTGGGATCCATGTGAGAAATCCTAACGTGAAAATTAAAAGTCACCTTTAGTTTTGCCCAATTTAATTTTGTGTAAACGTAAAAATTAAATAGTTTATTTTTTACTCAACGCAAAAAACAATTATTTTTTTTATACTTCCATACATCTACAGTGTGTACAGTTAGTACAGCATTCCTCTCCTACAGCGTTGTTTGAAATCTGATGCAAAAATTACTTCGGAAATAAATATGGTACCAATTAAGCTACATTTTAAAATTATACTGGCTTCTACAGGGTGTTCCAAGAAGAGGTGCCACAAAAAATTTTTTTTTTTAAATGGAATGGTGGGGATATTTTTACAATTTTTAAATCAACCCTTAGGTCTACATTAATAGTTAATTTTGATTTAATATCCCATACACCGTTGCCAAGTTATTACGAAATTTGTCAATTTTTCGAATTTTACACAACTTTTTATAAACCGCCATACAAAAGACATATGTTAAGTAATTTAGTCACAAATTTGTACATGATATTTCGTGAGAACCAGAAAGCCCTCGGTAAAAGTATATTTAATTTCAGTGTTACAGGGTATTCAAAATTTAATGCCAAATTTTCCGATTTTCGAAGTAAATTTATTCACTTTTCTTAAATACGATACCCTGTATATTATAACATATTAAAAAAGTCCATTAAATTCACTTTTTAAAAATATCCATATATGATACTCCAACTCTTACAGTTAAAAAAAAAACATTCATTCAAATTGAATATGTCTAAATATTTCTCTTAATCCTAACATAAACAACCAGGTACATCGATGATTGAAAGTTGAGACACGAATAATTTAAATATAGAAATTAAAGGATATTCATTAAAGTAATTTTTTAACTTAAAAATAATTAGTTGATCTAGCAAGTGTCCGACTATTAACAAAATGCAGGTCTTTGCACATAATAAGTTTCTAATAATTTCTCTTGAAGCTGTAATTGGCATGAATTATATTTATATTAAAATTAGAAGTGTGCTCTGGACTAAATGAAAAATTTCATCGTTGACAGTGACAGTAACACTTGTCAGTTTTAAATATTGTAAAAGTGCTAAAATTTATTCTTAAAATGGCTAACTATTCACAACAAGAATTGTTAAAAGTAAGGTTTAAAAGAACTGGGAATATGTAGCTTATGAAAAAGAGGACAGGGAGAAAACTGTTCTGAATCAGGATAACCAATTAGCGATTTGCTTGGCCGTCGAAGAGAATCCTAAAATAAGTGTTAGAGAAATAAGTGTTCAACTAAGTATAGCCAAATCATCAATAGCAAAATGTTTAAAACAAAATAAATACCACCCCTACCATTTTCAGCTTCATCTGGAATTATTGGAAAACGATTATCAGAAACGAGTTAATTTTTGTACATGGGCACAAAACATGTTGGCAGAAAATGAAAATTTTTTTAAGAATGTGTTATTTACCGACGAGGCAACATTCCACAGAAATGGCTTTGTCAATCGTCATAATTTTCATCATTATGACACAAGCAATCCACACTTAACTTACGTCAACAGTTTTCAACATAAATGGAGTTTAAATGTTTGGGAAGGAATTGTACACAATTCCGTAGTAAGACCATTTTTCTTTGAAGGACGTTTAACCGGACAATTATTTTTAGAGTTCTTGCAAAACGATTTTCCCCAATTAATTCAGCAAGTTCCCTTATGTGTTAGAAATTACATGTGGTTACAATTAGACGGTGCTTCCGTCCATTTTCAAAGGAACGTCAGAGAATTCTTGGGTCAAACGTTTCCTAATAAATGGATAGGAAGATCGGGGCCAATTGAGTGGCCACCAAGATCACCTTATCTAACTTGTATGGATTTCTTTCTTTGGGGATTCGTTAAAATAAAAGTATACAAAGAAGAAGTTACAACTCGAGATAATATGAAAGACAGAATTCGACATGCATTTCAACTCGTGACGCCAGAGATGCTGCAGAATATTAGGCGGTCATTTTCGGAAAGACTGGAGAAGTGCATCGAAGTTAACGGTTGACATTTTGAACATTTACTTTAAATTATTAAATTTTCATACTACCATTTTATTTTTGATACAATATTGTGAAATTACATTTATGCGTTCTGAAATAGACAGTTTTATTTCCAGATTTAAATTATTCGTGTTTTAACTTTCAATCAACGATGTACTTGGTTGTTTAAGTCAATATTAAGGGAAATATTGAAATTGTAAGACAAACTATTCTTAGAAACATTTATCTGACCTGCATTTGATAATATTAATATTTTTTCACAGCATTCTGTCAATACATGAATGTGAACTCGATATTTTTCCAAATTATACCGTTTAAAAAAAACTGTAAGAGTTGGGGTATCATGTATGGATATTTTTAAAAAGATAATTTAATGGTCTTTTCAAATATGTTAAAATATACAGGGTATCGTATTTAAGAAAAGTGAATAAATTTACTTCGAAAATCGGAAAATTTGGCATTCGATTTTTGAATATACTGTAACACTGAAATTAAATATACTTTTACCGAGGGCTTTTTGGTTCTTACGAAATATCATGTACCAATTTGTGACTAAATTACTTAACAGATGTCTTTTGTATGGCGGTTTATAAAAAGTTGTGTAAAATTCGAAAAATTGACAAATTTCGTAATAACTTGCCAACGGTGTATGGGATATTAAATCAAAATTAACTATTAATGTAGACCTAAGGGTTAATTTAAAAGTTGTAAAAATATCCCCACCATTCCTTTAAAAAAAAAATTGTGACACCTTTTCTAGGAACACCCTGTAGAATCCAATTTAATTTTATAATGTTGCTTAATTGGTACCATATTTATTTCCGAAGTAATTTTTGCATCAGATTTAAAACAACGCTGTAAGCTGTAAGAGAGGAATGCCGCACTAAATGGACACTGTATATAGTAACTGTTAAATAAAATATTTTTTCTACGGCTATAATACAAAACTGCTCTTTCTTAACTGTTCTTGATAGATCAATGAGGTACATTGTATGTCTCCAATTTCATTTCCGTATCTGATAACACAATAATTCATTGTGTAATTATTTCAATAAATCAGGTCTTTCATGGAATGTCAATTTCAAGTAATGACAGTTCTATTTTCGTATATTTATATAGCTAAACGTTTAAAATCAGGCATGTTTAAGTTTAATTCCAGAATTATCTAAGGAAAAATATGAAAAGTCCTACAAATCATTTTTCAAAACTTCTCATTTATACTAAAGTGTAATTGATATTTTAATTGTACCTAAATAGAAATTTTGAATGACGTTAAATTTGAAATTCATGTTATTTGTTAAATCATTTCGCTATTATCTATTACAGCCGTAGAAAAAGTATAGTGTTTAACTGGCATGGAATGCTAATTTCCCACTCGTATGATTTGCAGCATTCGCCTGCGGCTCATGCTGCAAACTTCATACTCGTGGGAAATAACTATCATTCCTTGCTCGTTAAACAATAGACTATTATTTGTTTTTATTTTTATAGACCACAGTGGTATATTACTTATAGAGTTATTTAAAAAATATGGCAAAAAAGGAAACAACGGAAAAAATGAGGAAAACGGAGAAAAATTGGGAAAATAGTCAAAAACAGGGAAACAATAGAGGAAATTGGGGAAAAAATGAGGAAAACTAGGGAACAAAGTACAAAGTACAAATAAGGACAAGTAGGGAAAAATAAGCAAAAATAAAGAAAATAGGAAAAACTAATGCTAAACAGGAAAAAATAGAAAGATATAGGAAAAATTGAGAAAAAGTAAAAAAAGGAAAAAATATGGGGAAAAAAAAATAGGTAAACAGTGAAAAATTGGGGGAAACAGTGAAAAATAGGAACAAATAGGACAACATTGTAAAAAATTAAGCAAAATAGGGAAATTTGGGAAAACTACTAAAAAATAAGAAAAAAACATGGAAAAAAATGGGCAAAATTGGGAAAAACTAGGAAAAAATTGGAAAAAATTGGAAAAAATATGGATAAATAGGAACAAAAAATCGGAAAAATAGAGCACTATTGGGGAAAATAAGTAAAAATAGAATATATTAAATAATAGAAAATGATAGGGATGAATATAGAAAATTATTAAACAATAATGAAAAACAGAATATGAAGAAATAGAAAAAAATACCAAAAAATAGCGTAAAATGGGCAAAAAAATTAAAAATGGGGAAAAATAAGTACTAGTGGGATAAATAACGGAAAACAGGAAAAAATGTGGGAAAGTAGCGAAAACTCGAGAAAATAGGGGGTAAATAGTAAAATTTGCGAAAAATTGAGACGAATTGGGAAAAACATAAAAAGATTATAAATAGTTAAAATAGGGAAATTAGAGATAAATAAAAAAAATCAATAAAAACAGGGAAATATGTATATGACAAAATAGTGAAAAATAGGGGAAAATAAGGAAAATTAGCACAAAATAGATAAGGGACAAAACAGTAAAAATAATGAAAAACAGCAACACTTGAGGGAAATGAGAAAAATAGGATAAAATATGGAAAAGCAGGGAAAGATAAGGTAAAATAGCGATTAATAGCGAAAAATTGGACAAAATAGGAAAAAATAAGAGAAAATGATGAAAAATATGAAAAAATAAGAATAAATTTTGAAAAATTTTAAAAATTAAGAAAATGGCGAAAAATAGAAAAAATGGGAATATACAGGAAAAACAGGCAAAAATACAAAATATTCATAGAAATAAATGGGGAAAAATAATGAAAAACAGGAAAAATATGAATAAATAGGAAAAATTGGGAAGATAGGGAGAAATAAGTCCAAATAGAAAAATATAGAAAAAAATCAGGAAAAATAAAAAACACAGTATAAAATAATAGAAAACACGAACAAATAGAAGAAAATAGGAAAAATGGAGTAAGTATCGAAAAAAGACAAAATACGTTAAAATAGTGAAAATATGGGAAAAAAAATAATGAAAAATTTGTAAAAATATGTAAAAATCTTATGAGAAATGGCTTATTGTGAGATTATTTTGAAATTCACATATGTTATAGAGGTCGATATCCTGAGTAAAAAAAAATACCATTACCTCAACTTTCTATCATCAACCGTTTAGATAATACAGGGTGTTCAATGTGAACTTTTTGATATTGGACTCAAATCGGTGTACGCCTCTTCTATAGTGTCCAATTAAAGAAGACCATATTTTTTTGCAATTATAAATATCTAAATGTATTCTCTTTAATATCTGGTACTTATTTTTTTAAAACTATCATTTTCTTTTATACAGAGGGCTAAAATATATTTTGTATAATTTAAAAAAAATCCATTTCTATAGGAGAAGCGTACGCCGATTTGAGTCCAATATCAAAAAGTTCACATTCAACACCCTGTATTATCTAAACGGTTGATGATAGAAAGTTGAGGCAACGGTATTTTTTACTCAGGATATCAACCTCTATAACATATGTGAATTTAAAAATAATCTCACAATAAGCCATTTCTCATAAGATTAGTGCGGAGTCCTTTGGGAAAAATAGAGAAAATAGGAAAAAATTGAGAAAGTAGAACAAAATACATAAAAACGGGGACAAATGGGGAAAAACATGAAAAAATCATGAAAAACGGGAAAAATAGGAAGAAATAGGAAAAAACAATCAAAGCTCGGTCGTCCAGGTACCAAATTTCTATGAAATTAATTTTTACCAAGGTAAGAAACACACTTTACGAATTCAATTTTGGATATTTGTCCACTTTTATATTCACTCATTTTTTTTTAATACTTTATTACAAAAAATAGGGAAAAACATAAAAAGTAGGAAAAAATAGAAGAAAATAGGAAAAATAAGGAAAAAAAGCGATTGTGAAAAATAGGGAAAAACAGGAAAAAACAATAAAAAGAAAAGAAAAAAACAATGAAAACCAGCATAAAAATGGAAAAAACTTTTTTTTAAATATTTTAAAGTAATAATTTGCAGTCGCGGCGCCGACTTGATGTAACCACAATTTAAATAACATTTTCATAAATTTGAAATATTCGGAAGTTTCATAATTTTTACTAGCTTTTATTTGGTCCTCAGTTTACATGTCGGATTATTAATCCCAGTTTCAAACGGTTCTCAGCTTACATGTCATAAACGGATTTAATCCCCATTTTACATACTACGTTTTTAACGATGCTGAGTCCATTGCCGTTGTCACAAACAGATGGACAGGCGGACGGGCGGATAAAGCTGTTGTATAAAAGTATTTTTTCCCGGCTGCACCGTAGAGAATATGTTATTTATTATTATTATTTTAATTACAAAATACTAAGCATTACATTAATTTATGGAACACATTAAAAAGAGCGAGCTGATGGTGACTTAATATTTCAATGGTGGTAATGACATAAGCTACGCATGCGCACATCATGTGTGAAAACTATTGGGAATTCAGAAAAATTTTCATACAATAGTTGTAGGGAATTTTAAATATGTATGTTTCTCGCCATCTAGCGGCGAAACTATGAGGAATTCGATAAAAGTTAATCATAAAAGTTAAATAAAAGTTGATGCTTTACAACTTTGCACAAGAAAATTTTGCACTAAATACATTGTTTGTCCTCAAAATCAAGAAAAACTATAGAAAACATACATGCACATTTTTTACGCGCCCTCTAGTGGCGCAACTATTGGAAATTTTGGAAAAGGCTTAAGACAAAAATTGCAGGTAATTTTATGCTCTAAAACTTTGTAATACAACATTTTGCACTAAAATTTATTGTTTGTCCTTAAAATTTAAATAAAGCAAAAAATTGTTACATGTATATTTAACCAATGTCGGTCTTGAGGACCCTCCATTGTACCAATTTAAACCTAAAATGGTCGCATTCTAGGCACACACCGACCCTCCATATCAAATTTCAGCTTGATTGGTCAAACGGTTCGGCAGTTATCGTGGAAGATTACACACAGACACACAGACACACAGACACACAGACAGACCATACGCTGGAAATGGTCTCAATCTTCTTGGGGACCTCAAAATGGATATTTCCATCGACATCTCGATTTTTTTTTGCTCGTTCACCTTACTTTCCCTTTGATGGGTCCGGGAAAGTAAAATGGTAGCATGTTTGTTAACTTACAGTAAGTTTGATGTATAAAATGGGTTTAACGTAAACAATATACTTAGAAAGATAAGTTTTGGTAAGATTATATTTTTATTAATATTCGAGCTTTGTTCGTTTGTAGAATAAGTTGACATACTTCTTTCTTTCTTTTAATCATTACAAATGAGAACGAGAGTTGCCAGTTTTATCGATATGACAACATAGCCAAATATAATCTGTTTTAATTAGGCCACGTCACAAGCCACTATGGCCCCGATATTTAAATTTTAAGAATTAATTATAGCCGCAGGATCGGTCTCAGAAGGGCTGGACCCGGTGCAATGTGTTATGGTGGATAAAATTATAAAATAAAAATATAAAAAAAAATTACTGGATGAGTCCATTGTCATTAGTAAAAAAATGACCAGTGAGTGAGAATAAACACAGATATTTATGCTAGTAGTATTTTCATTTTAGTAATTTCATTATAAGAAAGTAATTAAAAAAACATGAGATTTTTTTCTGTTAGAAATTTGATACGACTATACCAAAAACTTAACGCAACTGAGCAATTGGTTAAATATTGCCAAATTGCGTACATTTTACCTAAAGAGAGTTATTTAACATAAAAATATTGATATAATTAGTATCCCATTCTTGTAAACACAAAATTTAGAACTTGTCGTTCCTTTATAAATGATTGCAAAACACGAAATTCAAAAAAAGAATAAAAATAAAACTTCTTTGTGCCTAATTAGATATTACCTTTTCCCCAGGTCCACCTTTTTTGTTTACTAACGTGTAAAGTGTTCTCTTAATTAAAAACAAGTCCATGCTGAATTAAGAACGTACAAGTTAGGTCGAAATTGCCAACAATTTTCTCGAGTAAAACGATCTCATTCGCTCTGAATACTTGAGATAAATGTTAACGGGCTCATTTACTCACTTATTAATCGTATTCTCAAGTCACCACTTCCATAGTTAATTTTTTCTTCGCCGTTAAACCTGCCCCCGGTTAAATAAAAACAAATGGTTTTTATATGGTAATACTCTATTTGGACCTGTAAGCTTTTAAATGAAAACGCTGCGAAGAGTTTACACTTCGCGATTGAAAATGAATTGTGTACTTGTACCGTATTAATAAAAAGATAATTTAGATCGGCGAAAAATTCATTTTAATAGTGTGGAGAATATTAAAATAGTTTTACGTCCGTGAAATTAAAGAAAATTCTGTTAGCTGAATGATCTAATTGAATCGTTGTTAATAACACAAAAATAAATAATCAAAAATAGTTGTCTTTATTTTAATGAAATAAATAACTAACTTCATCTTTGACGTCGATGTTCTTGTCCGAAAGGCTTAAAGGTCGAGTGTTGAAATAAAGTAAGGACATATATTATCCAAAAAATCTGTGTCTCCTTACTTTCGTTAAGAAATTTAAATCTTGCTATAGAAGAAATTCTTTTTTCTCACTTTCGTTACTTCAGTATTATCGATTTTATTTTAAATCTTAATTTTAATATTACGTTACATTAATGTGTTATTCTTAGGGCTCCACACGAGACGAAATAAATCTCGTCTTGGTCTCGTTAGTTGAGAAAATATAAGTCTCGTTTCAGTCTCGGTCTCGTCTCGTAACCGTTTTTCTCGTGTCGTCAATTCTCCTTATTACTAGAACTTATTTCTAAGATAGTACAAAACGAGGCAATTATTAATTCTATTGTAATAGATAAGTGCGTGATTATTTATTTATTTTTGTTTTTTATTTGGACGTTACTAAATCATTATATACAGGGTGTTAGTATATTCGACCGACAACGCTCTACTCCAGAGAGCTCTCGTTAATTGATGGATTTTGATATAGGAACATTAACTCCTAAAGGGCTTAGTTACCGAGATACAGGGTGTTAAGAATTTGAAATTGAAATTCAAAATTTGCTATAAATCAAAAACGCCTTGAAATATTTTTTTCAAACTTGGTGACCAATATGCTCTATAAGAAAGTAATATTTTGACATGAACTAACTTTTGAAAAATTTAACCAGTGGCGCGCTATCAGGGTTAGTTGCAACTTATATCCCCCTATTTTTTACGCTACTGGAACAAATATATTTTTTTAATTTTTTTTTAAATTCTATGTTCATTTCTAGTTAAAAAAGTAATAACCTTTTACGGAGCTAAAATGAACGGTGTTGTAGAAATTAACATCTAAACAAAAGTCTGCAATTACTTGGATACTAGTAATATTATTTGCCTGTTAATTTTTACAACACCGTTCATTTTAGCTCCGTAAAAGGTTATTACTTTTTTAACTAAAAATGAACATAGAATTGAAAAAAAAATAAAAAAAATATATTTGTTCCAGTAGCGTAAAAAATAGGGGGATATAAGTTGCAACTAACCCTGATAGCGCACCACTGGTTAAATTTTTCAAAAGTTAGTTCATGTCAAAATATTACTTTCTTATAGAGCATATTGGTCACCAAATTTGAAAAAAGTATTTCAAGGCGTTTTTGATTTATAGCAAATTTTGAATTTCAATTTCAAATTTTTAACACCCTGTATCTCGGTAACTAAGCCCTTTAGGGGTTAATGTTCCTATATCAAAATCCATCAATTAACGAGAGCTCTCTGGAGTAAAGCGTTGTCGGTCGAATATACTAACACCCTGTATACAAATTATAATTATAAACATATTTTTATGTAATACAATACAACTTTTTTTCATTCATACACGTTACAATATTTTCGCAGATATACATTTTACATTTCGCTAATGATAAATGTTAAGTATTTTAAAAATATTATTTAATTATAAATTATTTTATACATGGGAGATAACTGAACGTCTAACCAGACATCGTTTTAAAAAATTACAATGGAGAGTTCAACAAAAATATAACCTCACGTTTTTTCTTTATTAACAGTTAGAATTGATCAAATTAAACCCATTGGGTTTAATTATCTACCGTAATTTGAGCTGGATTTTTGAATAAATTAATTTAAAAATTCAAATTTCCAATTATTTGAATATGCCGCCATTAAGATCGTGACGCCACTTATGTGCAATGTAGTTACCATCAAGCCATTAACTGCAAATGTGTAAAGAAGAGAATTTAAATGAATAACGGCTGTTAAATCTCACTTATAGAGACAAAGATGGAGAAATCCATTATATGATAATTGGATAAAGATTAAAACTTGGACATATCCACTTTGAATTCGCATTCAAAATTGAGAGAAATAAATAGATATTAGATTCCGCTGTTAGATAAAGAAAACGACTATTTTAACGAGATCAGGTAATAATTTGCTGTTTGGTACATAAGTGCTGGGCACAAGCGTTCCTGATTAAGTGAAAAGTCGCGTCCGCGTTTGCTTACTGCATAGTTCATTGTCACTGTTGTAGTTTGTACTCTGTAGAGCTGGTTGATGTTGATAATCTTCCGTATTTCTTTGTATTTGTAAAGATACGTAAACAAAAGTAAAAGTCAACACAATTAAAAACATATTGACCAAACGACGCTTTATAAGTAAAAAGTCATCTATATTTGAAAGCGTCAATTTTATTTAGAGAAACAGGCCCACGTTAATATCATGCAGCAGCTTTGCATATAAGTGACGTAGATGCACTACAAGTTGCATAGATGCAGTAATTTTTAAATATCAATTTTTTCATGTTAAATTAACGAAAAAAACGATTTTCTCATAAAAAGAAATTCGTTTTTTTCTCAAATAATGCAAAAAAAGATGGAACCAATATTTCAAGTTAAATTCCCCATTGTCGAATTTGAACTGGAGAGCATGTTAATGTTGATATCGTTACTCCTATTTTCAATGGAATTGAAAATTTTATTTAAAATATTTTATTCTGCACACATTCCTTCAACAACAAATGTAGTTTCTAGGTACCCTTTGGGTACCTAAGACTTAACTGGGTCTTAAAGTTTTATTACCCTCAAACTGTTTGGAAGTCCTAAAAAATTCTAAACACATTGAGAGTGTCTTTTTATATAAAATAAAATATTTCACAGATGGTTACCAGATTTTAGATTTCGTAAATTTATCGTAACCTATATAGACCTTTTTTTTATTATATAAAAAAAATTAAATGTTTACACTTCTTGCTTGTTTATTTTTCTCAGAAATTCAAAAATAAATTCTGAAGAAATATGAACGAGACTCTTGGGTCTCGCTGCATGTGGTCTCGGTATTGCCTAAATAATTTTCAAAAAGGTCTCGTCTCGGTTTTACGAGGCGAGACGAGACGAAACGAGAAAAGTATCGTTCTCGAGAGAAGTCCTAGTTATTCTCGATGTTTATTTCTTAATCTTTGTATAAAATAATTAAATTTCATGTCACCAAGCAACAAAGTGTGATATATCGGTTTCCTCCATTAGTGATTTTTAAATGTACTCCGTCTATGATCACGTTCGTTAAATATTTTCTCTTCACTTTTGTTATTTCCGTACTATCGGATATCCCTGAGAGATTATATGTTAAGAAGTACAGTATGACTTTAGGTTATTTCTTATTTCTTTTTAATTTTAGAACACAGTTAAGACCTTTCTCCTTTCTCCTTCGTTTAACTTTTTATACTAACTTTCGTTATTCAAATATCATCATTATGCGGATAAAACACAAGAAATATTCCTCAAAAAGCAGAGACACGCCCAGGACTGGGCGACAAAGCTTTTCGGCCAAAATATTGACTGGCAGCTCAGTCAAATATTCAGGGGTTACCTTGGACGCAGGTCTAACGTTTACCGATTATGTACTGACAATTATTGGCAAAACCAAGCAAGCGAGAGTACGCCTATCCACCCTCATAGGGAGGAGAAGCAAATTAAATATTAAAACTTAATTAAGATTAAAAAATTTAATTATACTCCTGTTAATTATCTACGCCTTAATCGCGTGCTGAATGAACAGGAAAAACTCCAAAGTCAACAGAATATCTGTTTACGAGAAGCTACAAATCTACCTTGGTATGTGGCCAATCGAGGGATATTTGATAGTCTAGAATCCGTAAGGATCTTAGGCACTTTAAATGCCCGGGCAAAACGGATATTCGGAGAAAAGTGACATACCTTACGTACTGACAAAGCACAGACATAGAAAGGAAAATTAATGGCAAAAGGGGATAGAGGCTATGGTCGTCACCTATAATACATGAAGAAGATAGGCGAGGTATCCACCGCGATATGTTAACAATAGCGGACATATTGGGGCCAGAACGTGGGGGAAGGATAAATCAGGGGACTTGGGGATCAAGTGCTGATTAGGTACAATATCCCCTTGGCTCGGGATCATGCGAGGTGTGTGTGTGTGTATGTGTTCAAGTATCATCGATTTTCCTCTTGACAAGATGTTCCTTGAACCATACCAGCAATTCGTTTTTTGTCAGTAAGGGAATCTTCGATATACCCCTCGGTAACTGTGGAACTCTTCCACCCTCCATGGCGTTTGAGAGATAAAATGTCACCTCCGTTGTCTTCTAAAACTGTAGCTAAAGTCCTTCTGAGTGTATGACCAGTGTAATTTTTTACATTGGGTAATTTTAAGTATCCTTTTATTTTACTGGGCGTGTTGATTATAGTAGTATGTCCCATATTTTGATGTGTGGGTTTTCCAGATCTAAAGCTAATGAAAAGTCTTACCATATCTGGAGAGGGCCTTTTTGATAAATATATTTTCACCATCTCGATTCGCATAGGTCCCATAATAACAAATTTTCAAGAAGTTTTAGTTGTCGTATGAGAAATATTTATTATAAATATGTCTTCTCGCAAATCGATGTCTGTCATTTTCATGTTATACAACACGTCTGTCCGACACGCTCCTGCTACATATATTATAAGAATGACCTAAAATTTATTAGTTTTTGCAATATAAGGGTCAAATGAAACAAATTACTTACTTTACTTGAAAGGAAATCTTCATCAAGAGCCTCATTAATAAATTTTGTAATTTGATGTTTTTCAAAAATTGCCGCCTTTCTTGGTACATAGGACTCATTCCTTCGTTTTAATTTAAAAGTTTTTTTTTAACATCGAATATGGCCCATAACCTGGAAGCTACTTTTCTTTTAGCCTTTTCTTCAAAATGAGCCAATACAACGTTTTCCAAAACATTGGGAACACACATCAATTTACACCAATCTGTGAATTAAGAATATACCTTTATACAGGGTGTTTCATTGGGAAACTGAAATACTTAAAATGCGAATAGAGGTCACCGAGGCGGTTCTAGATATACCACATTTATTGGCTCTGGCGGCCTTTGTAACCGACATACAACTCCCATGTATGACTAACTTTCGTTCTCTTCATCCAAAAGTTCCACATGTGTAAATGGAAAATATCCTGTGTTTCCGTTCAGTTCACCTTCCCATTGTCCATTTATATTAGTCTTTGTAACAGTTATAATATCGCCTATCTCTAATTTTAAAGCTGTATCATCATAAGCATTTGGTATTCGTACCTGCCTCACTCGTGCTTTTGCAGGTAATTTTCGCTACAACAATATAAATATTAAAACGATTTTATTATATACAAAATTAAAATACTTTTTTGGGTTGCGATAAAGATACTCCAACCATTTCTTAAAATATAATTGATACGTCATACTCGTAAAGTTATTCAAAATGATCTAACCGCTTTATAGAGTTATTTTTAAAGACTACAATTTTACTCTCTTATCGCCAAGGGACCAGTCAAAAAATTTTGAATATCCTGTACTAGGTCGATGACTAATAAAGCATATTTTACAATAGAGGAGACATTTAAGGTAACAAGCCAAACCTAATATATTTACATATAATTTTATATTCAAAAAAGAGTAATAGAATTACAATAGTATATTGATTTCATGCAATTGTATTCATTTCCCACCAGTATGACAGGCGAATGATGCAAATCATACAATGAATTTTTATACCAAATTTAATTAGAAAGGTGAGAACAATCAAGATGCAGAGGTAAGATAAAAAGAATCCTGCATAATTTTTGTAGAAGTCAAAGTGTGGAATAAAAATGAAATATATATAGACCATCACAATGTATGTTATATCGATTTTGCTAATTTCTTCCTGGGGCCATAACTGTCAAGTCACCCCACCCCGTACATTTCTTTGATATTTGGTACACATGTTACTTATTCAGAAACCAAATGAGCCAGTTAATAATCACAAGAAAAATCCAGGTCCGGATTAACAATAAAAAATGAAAGCAATTGCGAACTTGAAACAACACCCTGTATATTGAAATTTTCAAAATCTATATTCATATTTAAAAAGAGCCTAAAAACTAAATTAAAAGGTGCGCTTTAAATTTTTGCGCAGACAATTTAACCACTCAAATTTTGAACTTAAAATTAATATTTTAAGAACTTAAACACTAAAAAGTGGTTATTATTAACTTTTAATAATAAATTATTAAAACTGTTGAATCCATACTCATTTTAAAATTACTAAATAATTATTAACTACGTTGGTTTCCCTTTTTATAGCTGTAGATCAATCCAGTTTATATTTTCCAGGTCCCTACTTGTCATTTTTGAACAGTTTCTTAAACTCCCTGTATGCATGTATTAAAAATTGAGAAGAATTAAATCGAAATTTAACGAAACCAAGATTAATAAATTAAAATATTTCGGAGTGATTTTCGGATTAAATTTGGATTTTTTCTCTGTATTTCCCCATGCTTCTTCTATAGGCCAAAATGGAGGACATTTTGAGCAAGTGTTATAGTTTGTATCTTTTTAATTTAGTATAATGGTTTTGTTAAATTATTGTATATTAAAACAATGAAATTATTTTAGTTGGAATGAAATCGACTTAATTTTTCTCAATTCTTTTACTTAAACATTAAAAAAAACATAACACAATACCAATTTTTAATACATGCACACAGGGCGTTTAGAAAACTGTTCAAAAGTGACAAGTAGGGACCTGGAAAATATAAACTGGATTGATCTACAGCTATAAAAAGGGAAACTAACGTAGTTAATAATTATTTAGTAATTTTAAATTGAGTATGGATTTAATAGTTTTAACAATTTATTATTAAAAGTTAATAATAACCACTTTTTAGTCTCTAAGTTCTTAAAAACTTCACTTAAGTTCAAAATTTGAGTAGTTAAATTGTCTGCGCAAAAATTTAAAGCGCACTTTTTAATTTAGTTTTTTACGCTCTTTTCAAATATGCAAATCCGGACCTGGATTTTTCTTGTGATTAGTAACTGGTTCATTTGGTTTCTCAATAAATAACATGTGTACCAAATATCAAAGAAATATACGGGGTGATTCGACAGTTATGGCCCCAGGAAGAAATTAGCAAAATCTATAAAATACCCTGTATCTCGGTTACAAAGGCCGCCAGAGCCAATAAATGCGGTATATCTAGAACCGTCTCGGTGACATCTATTCGCGTTTTAAGTATTTCCGTTTCCCAATGAAACACCCTGTACAATAATCGTTCGATTTGTCCTGTTTCCTTACTAATTTCAGGAGGAATGCAAACAATATCTTCATCGCAACAAGAAATTTTGAAAATTCACAATGCAATTGGCATAACGAAATGTCAATTTAAATTATGGAATATTCTCATTCATTTGTTTTTACAAACTACTTCTTTTAAATTAAATTCTTTTCAAATACAAAAAAAATTCAAAAACTACCTTCCCTGAAGTGAACATATTGTAAAATTACATATTTTGAAATTGTCAATGTATAAAGTTTAAATTTTGGAATTTTATATAAACACCGATTATAAGGAAAGAGACATTTTTAAAATTTTAAATATAAAACCGCAAAGGAATATTTGTCTAAATATTAATTTTAATTAAATTTCAGAGTTGAACATAGTTTCGGGCTCGAGAATATTATGTAATAACAAGTTGAGTTGACACTTGGGATATAGTTAATTTTCTTAATATAGTGAGCCGCAAAAAGCTTACTAAAATATTTAAAACACAATTTACCAAAATGAGAATTTCCTAGAAACACCTATTTTTAAAAAGAATAATAATGGTCTATTTTTAACATTGTTTTCTTAGCACCCCGGCAAAATCTTGTTATATACAATGCAGATCGTAGGTGTAACCCTTACTCATTTACGGTAAATTATTTAACAGAATCCTCGTACACGTTAATTTTTATCTATAATAAAGAACATTTTTATCATAAAAGTGTCACTCCATATTTTAACCCCTAGATGGGGTAGGTGGCGCGGGAGAATAGCTATTATTTATACAAAATCCCATGTTAAATCGCCATGGTAGAGTTTGTTTAACCATCCTCTGCCGTTAC
Organism: Neocrepidodera transversa; assembly: GCA_963243735.1. Classification (NCBI taxonomy): domain Eukaryota; kingdom Metazoa; phylum Arthropoda; class Insecta; order Coleoptera; family Chrysomelidae; genus Neocrepidodera; species Neocrepidodera transversa. The sequence continues at coordinate 26,833,294 of OY725340.1, read as the reverse complement.
GTCATACATTGTCCAACTTGATCTCTCTATCATGAAATGGATGAGACGTAATTATAACGTGATTAACGTGTTTCTTAACTAATATCGACGTAAATATTATTTATTACTTTTGACAGTTCAATTGTCAAAATCACTTCCCGCTATAATAAGAAAGAGCAAAGTTTAATTTTGATGTTGATTATATCTTTTCAAGAGAAAGAGGTGGTGGAATACCGCTTTTACCGTTAAATGTAGTCTACAATATTTGGGTTCACCCCAAAAATATTATCGTTTAATAGATTTTTAATAAATATTATATAATTCTGATTTTAATCACGTTCAGGGACGTTAAACATCCCTAAGCTAGAAATTTGAACCGAAACAAATCAGTTAAAAAAACGGAAGTTCCAAGTAAAAAAAAATCTAAATTATGTAAAGAGGTACGCAACACATAAAGCAAAATACAATTTTTGGCATTACCAATGTATTCATACAAACACACCTTGACATGCATCATTGAAAACAATCCTTAACATATGTCATTAGCTAGATTTTAATTTTGAGGTTAAGTGTAAAATAACATTCAAATAATATATGACAAATGTAAAACAGCATAATACGTCACCGATTATTACATGACGGCAGAAGATGGTTAAACAAACTCTACATTATAGTAAATTTTTATCTACATCAAGGTCACTCGTAACGTCATCACTCTCCTCTAGTCAGGGCACATTCGAACCGCTTCTGATTCGCTTTTGATCCGCTATGATGTGCGTATGCAAATAGAGACTCGTCTAGCGAGGGCTGATGACGTCACGAGTGATATTGGTGTGGTCAAAAATTTACTGGAATAAACCTTGATATACAAAAAATTACGTAGATGTTTTATTTCAATAAACTTTATGGTAAATTTTTGTCCAAATCAAGGTCACTCGTGATACCATCAGTGTCCTCTAGACGAGTCTATGTCCGCTTTCATGCCGCTTCTGATTCGCTTCTTATCAGCTTTGATTCGTTTCTGATACGCTATGGTGCGCGTTCGCGGATACAGGACTCGTCTAACGGAGGCTCATGGTATCACGAGTGACCTTGATGTGGTCAAAAATTTACTATAACGAACATTGATAATTTGACATAGGATTTTTCATAAAGGATGAGGCCATTTTCTCATAGCTATTCTACGTACCACCTGAAATATTTTACAAAGCGGCAGAGATCAACTGAAAGCTCATTTTAAGGTTAATTATTTCTCTGTTCAAGAGAATAAATTATTTTAGGCTAACATGGGGTCCAATTCATGTTTATTTTACTTAAGATATTTATACAGAAACAGAGAGCTTTTCCAAATTCTTAGAAAAGGTAAAAAGAATCTACTGTTTTTATTTATTAGCAACCACGACACTACTAACGATTTCCGACTGGGTAATTTATTATTAGCCACAAATTGTATATTTTTCTCTTTTGTCACAGATTTCTTATACAAAAAAAAATTTTATTTCTAAGCTATACCGAGATAATATTGATTAAAAATTAAATTACCTATTACCTGTACCCCAGAATTAGCTTCTACATATTTGAGTAAAAAAAAACTAATACGTTTTCATTCTTTGTTTAATGCCGGCTGCCGAAAAAATATTGTACACAACCCGTCTTCCAAAAAAATTTTTTGGACTCGCAGACTTCTAGAATTTTGTCTACCCGTCCAAAAAAACAGTATTTTCCGGACTTGTTACGTAAATTACTATTATAGTTTATTTCAATTTATAATATCCATGGCTATGTCAATGTGATCATTCAATTGATGTCATTGAAGTAGAAATAAAGATTTAAATTAAAATCTCTGTACAAATTTAAAATTAGAATATTATTTTTAAAAATATAACAGAAATTGCAAAAAAATCTGAAATTAGAACTTTTTATATATATTTTATTAGAGAAAAATATGTCAATAAACAAACTGAAAAGAAATTTTAAAGTATCACAACGTTGAAAATTTTTTGCATTACTAAAATGAAAAAACATTAATTGCGAAGTAATTTAATTTAAATCCAATTTTATTTTTCATGTTTCTAAAAATCATGAAATAAGTACATCTCGCAACATTAAAGAAAATTTTAACAAAGTTGGTAAAAAATTAGTACAAACAAAACTTCGTACAATATATTATTATATTCGATTTAAAAAAAATGGAAAATTAGGATAATAAAAAATTGGAATTTGTAAAAAATATATATCTGAAAAAGCCTCGCAAATTAATCATATCATACCCATAAATCAATTTTTAAAAACAAAAATAATTAGAATAATTAGTATTTTATCCAATAACGCAATAAATTATAAAAATTCAATCAAACACTTTCGATAATTATGACCTGTCAGTGATATTCAAGTATAAATTAATAAAGCGATAATCAAGTTTAGGGGCCAAAATTGAAAATGGTAATCGCTATTATTTCGACATGTACCGCATTAATTGTCCCCACAAATTATAATTCACCCCTGGAAAAATCAAATCAACGAGAATCCGCTGTTGCAATAACTGAAACGCTTGCGAAATAGCAAAAAAGGAAGGTTTTTGGCTTCCGAATTTACAGCAACTCACAGAGGCGTATCAAGGATTTTTTATTTTTATTGAACTTAGTTAATGCGTTTGTTACGATTTTAATAATCATTACTGTATTTTTGTAAATAATAATCATTGTTTTGTTACGTTTTTTTTCTGTGCCACCCTATATTTTCAATTATTCCTCTACTCAGTATATCTTAATTTCAGACTCATAATTTCCTCGCGTCGTGTCCCATCTCCTCTTGGTATTACTATAAAATGTCTTTGCCATGTTAACAATTCTCTTTCTTTGCCTCTTCAGTCAGATCAATTGACTTTTATATCGCTTGTGTTGCTTATTGAAGTTTTCTTTTCTTCCCCTCGTTATACAGGATAAGTTTTTATTATATTATATTATATTTATCAAAAATAAAACACGAAGTCAGTACCACAACGTAATATATTATAAAAGGATGATAACAGGCAACTAGTTTCGGCTAAATAGCCATCATCAGGCCTAAAAGGTTCAGAATAATGAATAGTATTCAGGTTTTAACAAAATTAATAGTATAAGAACGTACCAATCAAAAGGAAATTATTAGAAGTTACGAATGAAATTATTAGGAAACATATCACAGCATGTTAAATTATAATGGTACATATTAAGACAAACAAATTGAACTTAAATAATAGTAAAAAATAAGTAATTCCACATTATGGAATCCAGAGTAATAGGCGACTGCTACCGGAGAAAAACATTTTAAAACTTTTCAAATCAGACCCTTCCAAAGACCCTTCCAAAGAGGGTAACAAATTAGAAAAGAGCAACTGAAGTCGTAACACAAACCATATAATGAAAGTAATTAAGCAGTTTTAATCACCGGCATCAAATGTGTAAACCACGACCATGAAAAGATGGATGAAAACTCAATTGACATTGACAATGACAGTGACAAAAGACACTTTTTGGAAAATACTTGGACCACATTTGAGATATGGATGACCTCTTCGAATTATATAATATATTCACTTAAGTCCCCTGTTATCTCGAAGCTTTAACTTTTATTTAATGTTAAAATTAAAATTACTGAAATAATTAAAGAATAAAATGAATAAATACTAAATAATTTAATTCAAAATTTTAAAATTGATATCAAATATCATAACATAGTACAATTGTATTTGTAAATTTCACCGTTGCCGATATTTGAAAAATTTGTAAATATAAAAGTTTTAATTTTAAGCACTAAACATTTCTAATTTTATACAAAAATTATAATAGTATTAAAAAATTATTATTACCAAAGTCAGTGTAATTCTCAGTAGGTTAACAGCCAGGAATTATAGTTTGCTAATCTCAAAGTGGACTTGAAACAGTTTAAAAGGACCACGCAGTTTTTATCGAGTAACTGCGAAACTTGTTTTTAAATGAAAAGCTAACTTTTAATTCTGAAAAGTTTTGTAGGTTAATTTATTTGTATTAAAAAACATTTACACAAGTTTGCATATTTTGATTAAAAGTGTATGACCAAGAAACTTATAGGGAAGACTGGTGTCAATTGTAAAATGAGTTGATTGTTGTACATTACAGATACATTTATTTGAAGGGGGCGAAAGCGCATTTATCAACTGAAGCAGAAAACTTAATAGACTTATGTTATTTACTGCAAGGCGTCACTGTCAGCGTACGTTAACAGGTGTCTGAAAATCGAATAAAAAGAAAAATTATTTTATCACGAAATTATTGTTATAAATTTGTGGGCATTTCTGTTGAAAATTTTTCAAGGTAAGAACTCATTTTATTGTTATTTTTACTTGAATTTTGCATATGTAGATTTTGTTTTGTAATAAAATGACAAACATAGATCACACTTTTTGGGTTATGTGGTGTCAGTTGTAACACCAATAGACGTCGGGCAGGTGACGTCACATGACAGCTGTCAAACAGCCTGCTGGACAAACAGTCATTTTATCCATAAACAACAACAGTAATAAATTTGAATTTTAATGCAATTATTGGGTTTTCCCGGAAATATACCTGTAATATATTTATATATGTTCAGTTAAAAGAATCACTCTGTATTAGAGAATTTAATTATACGTGTTAGGTTTTTTCTTTGTGTTACTGATAAGGACGGGCACACTAAAAACTGATCCGAATACAGTCAGTCGCTATTTGCTTGTCTGTTGTTATGGGTAATATATAGGGTTCAATTGTATACCTTGTTTTATTTGAACCCCTTGGAACATTACAGTTGGCGACGAGGATAAGATATAATTTTTTTTAAAATCCGGGAAGTAGCAACTAAAAGTTAAATAAAATAGTACGTACTAGTAAGTGCCTTGTGAAGTGTATACCGGTAGAGTTTAAAATGGCGGCGTACATAGGACATTTACGTGAGTTTAACCCAAGTCATTGTGATTGGCGAATTTTTAAAAAACAACTAAACCAATATTTCATTGCTAATAAAGTAGCTAATGAAGAAACTAAACGTGCTCTGTTGTTAAATAGTTGTCATGAAAATAGTTTAAATTTGTTGAGCAGTCTTTGTATACCGGCTCAGCCTGAAGAAAAAACTTTTGATGAACTAGTAACTTTATTTGATAACTATTTCACTACTACTAAATTAGTTTTCCCGGAAAGACAAAAATTTTATTCGGCAATGAAATCTAAGGATGAAAGTGTTCAAGAGTGGGCAGTGCGGTTGAGACAATTAGCTGGCAAATGTGAATTTCGCACGACCGAATTGAACACAGTGTTACGTGATCGTTTTATTATGGGTTTTGAAAAAGGACCCATAATCACAAGACTATTTGAAGAAAAAGAAGATGGTCTTACGTTTGAAAAGTGTATAGAAATCGCGTGTAAAAAAGAAGCAAGTAACAAGAATCAATGTGAGTCAGGTTTTAAAATTAAAGAAGAACCTGAGGTGTTTCGAATGCGTGATAAAAATCCGCAGAATTCCTCCAAATTCACATCGCAGCGAAGTGGTAGCCATATTGAGGTCCGTCCACCTCCAAGGATCAGCAGGCGACGGCATTGGTAAAGGAATGTGACGTTTGTGGTAGGTGTCATCAAGGCCGATGTAAGTACAGAAATTGTGTTTGTCATTTGTGCGGTATTAAAGGTCATTTAGCGTCAAAGTGTAACAAAAACCGTAAAAGTAATAAAAACAATTTTTTAGAATTGGATTCAGTTGACCAGTTATTTCAAATGAAATATAAAAATGCTGAACCTATTTTGATAAATGTTCTTGTTGACCATGTAAATATTAAATTTGAGTTGGATACCGGGGCCAGTCTAAGTTTAATATCCAAAGAAATAAAAGATAAATATTTTCTCGAATTGGAGATTGTTTCTACAAAAAAAATATTTACAACCTATAACGGAAGTAGAATATATCCTTTAGGAAAAATTTCAGTTAATATCTCTTATAATAATATTTCTGATCAAATGTTTTTATATGTTATTAATAACGGAGGCCCTCCTCTTTTAGGAAGAGATTTTTTCAATAAATTTAACTTGAAAATAAATAAAATAAATAACGAAGAAAATATATTAAACAAATTTTATTTCCTTCTGTTTTTAGTGGCAATTTAGGCCTTTTTAATAAAGGATATATTCATTTGAAATTAAAGAAAGATGCACAGCCAAAATTTTTCAAAGTTAGGAGTTTACCTTTCGCTTTAAAAGAAGGGGTAGAAAAAGAGATTGATCGGTTACTAAAAGAAAATGTTTTGACACCGGTTGAATATAGCGATTATGGAACGCCGATAGTTCCTATAATTAAATCCAACGGTACAGTACGTCTATGTGGTGATTATAGTTTAACCTTAAATCCTAATTTAGAAATTGATAAATTTCCGCTACCACGAATAGATGAGCTTTTTGTCAAATTACAGGGTGGTAAATTTTTTACAAAACTAGATTTATCAAGTGCTTATCAGCAAGTTCTACTTTCTCCAGAATCCAAAATATTAACGACTATAACTACACACAAAGGCTTATTTTGTTATAATAGACTTCCGTTTGGAATTCATTCAGGTCCATCTAAATTTCAAAAAATTATGAATACTTTGTTTGATGGTATGGAGGGCGTTGCTTGTTTCCAAGACGACGTGTTAGTTAGTGGAAAAAATTTTAATGATCATGTTGATAGAGTTAGATCTTTACTTGCTAAATTAGCAGATAACGGTTTAACAGTAAGAAAAGATAAATGTCAATTTTTTGTCGAAAGCGTCACTTATGTGGGTTTTAAAATTGACAAGGAGGGTTTGCATACTTGTCAAGATAAAATTGATGCAATCCTTAATGTTCCGGTGCCTGAAGACATCTCTCAATTAAAATCTATACTGGGATTAATTAACTACTATAATAAATTTATACCGAATGCGTCTGCCGTTCTTCAGCCATTATATAATCTTTGTAAAAAAAATGTTCTTTGGAAATTTGATGAAAGTTGTTTAAAAGCCTTCGATAATGTTAAAAATATTTTGAGTTCTGCTGATGTTTTAGTACACTATAATCCAGAGTTGCCTATTTATTTAGCGGTAGACGCGTCTCAATATGGAATAGGGGCAGTGATTTGTCATTATTTAGATAATGTTTATCGACCGATAGCTTACGCTTCACGTATGCTTAGTAATAGTGAACAGAAGTATTCACAAATAGAAAAAGAAGCTTTAAGTATTATTTTTGGTGTACAAAAATTTTATCAATATTTGTTTCATATTAAATTCACTTTGTTTACGGACCACAAACCCCTCGTATCCATTTTTGGTCCTAAAAATGGAATACCAAATTATGCTGCGAATAGGTTACAGAGGTGGGCTTTGATTTTAGCAAATTTTCAGTATGATATTCAGTATGTTAAATCTCAAGAAAATTTTGCAGATTTTTTATCTCGTTTGCCAGTGAAAAATGACATTGAAAATAGTGAAGATTTTTCATTTGTTATAAATTTTGTGTCTGATAATCAGCATTTGCCCATTGATTGTCATTTAGTAGCCGAGCATAGTTTACAAGATCCTATTCTAAAAAAGGTATTTCATTTTGTTAAAAATGGTTGGCCTAAAAAGGTTGACATTACATTGAAATCTTATTTTGATAATAAATATTCTTTTTCTATAATAAATAATTGTCTTATGTTTGGAAATAGGGTGGTTGTTCCTGAAATTTTACAGGGTGATATTTTAAAAATATTACACAGTTCTCATATGGGCATGGTAAAGACCAAAAGTTTGGCTCGTTCTTACCTATGGTGGCCTAAATTGAATGTAGACATTGAACGAACTATTAGAGCTTGTTCTTCATGTTTGACTCATAGGAATAATCCTCCGAAAGCGCCGTTATTAAATTGGGAATATCCTATCAGTCCATTGTCTAGAGTACATATTGATTACTTAGGACCGATTTTTGGTAAACAAATTTTAATAGTTATAGATGCTTTTTCAAAATGGCCTGAAGCTTTGTACACTCTGTATTAGAGAATTTAATACAGAGTGATTCTTTTAACTGAACATATATAAATATATTACAATACCTGAACCGAAGGTACGAATATACCTAAACTGAAGGTAATGAAGATATTTTGGCCTATGAAGTGTGAGAATATGCTCGTCGATTTCATTATTCAACCTACGTTGAAAGAGATTGTTTGTATTTGTGTGCAATGGCTGATAAAAGTGATTATTTTAATATTTTGTCTTTGGATGTTCAGAAAAGATATTTGGAAAAGTTGAAAGACACTAATGGCTGTGATCCCTATTTATTGAAATTCGGAGATTGTAGCTGTGCTGTGAAGGACTTTCCCAAAATATCATTTTATGATATTATAAATTATTTTATATACAAGAAGGGCGCCTACTCAGGAGATGACTTCAAAGCTTATAAAAGTATGGAATCAACAATCTGTTTTTAAGTAAATGGATCAAAAAGATTGCAGTGAAGCTTGTGAAGGATACTAAAAATGTATTGATTATTGCCCAAGTAAGTTATCATCCTGTTGTACTTTAAATTAAATATTTTGTTTTCTACTAAACCATCTCAATGACAAACATAAAAATACAATGAGCCTGATATGCACGAAACTAATATTAAAAATAAAAATATATAGCCTTGAGTCCTATGTGTGAAAGAAAACATGATGCATTTTCAACAGACTAATAACTTACTTTAGTATATTTTAAATATTTTTTCTGCAAAAAGTCAGACTAGAATGGAATGCCAGACCTTTTTTTGATACTTTAATTTTTTTATTTGATGCACTTTCGACGGCTAAATTTACCACCACTAAACCCATGGATTGTAGCAAAAAAGGATGGAGAAATTATTACTGCTCATTGTGATTGTGCAGCTGGATTGGGCGAGTGTTGTAGTCATGTTGGCGGTGTTCTGTATGCTATTGAAGATGCTGTGCATAATCACAGTGATCACAGCGTCACTGATGTAAAAGCATACTGGAAGGTACCATCAGAAGTGCTAGGTGGTCCTACAAAAATAAAGGACATCAATTACTTATTGACTACAGAAGAAGATAGCCCCAGTAATTTTGTTGGTGTCATCCCTGAGCCATCAACTGATGAAATAAAATGAGGCCTTAAATGAATCTGGAAGCAGTGTAGTTCTGAATGTGGTTGAACCGTTTGCTAGCAGCATTCAGGAAGATAATGTCAAAAATTATGAAAAATAGAGTCTACTGAAATTATATAATCCAGTTTATGAAAGCCTATCCATTGAACAACTTGTGGCATTGGGGAAAGATTGTAAAATATGTGTTGAAAATATAGAAGATATTGCCAATATCACAAAAGCTCAAGCCAAATCTCCAAAGTGGTTTATATATCGTGAAGGTAGGATCACTGCATCAGTTTTAAGAATGCCTGCATAACGAAGTTGGAAAAATCTAGTTTGACCACCATCAAAAGAATGTGTTACCCTAAGCAAGCTTCATTCAAATCGAATCAAACAATATATAGCTGTAATCATGAAAATCAAGCACTGAGAGATTACACTGCATACTTAAAAAATAATCATATTAATGTTAAAGTGTGGGACATAGACCTTGTCATCAATCCTTCATGGCCATGTTTTGGAGCAAGTCCCGATTCGATGGTGGAGTGTCAATGTTGTGTAAAAGGTTGCATAGAAGTTAAATGTCCCTATTGCATAAAAGATACCACAGTTGAAGAGCTTCTTAAATTAAAAAAATCATTTTTGAACATAAGATCTGGTGATAGTAATGAAAGAGAAATCCTCCTTGATAGCTGCCATGTCTATTTTTATCAGATCCAGATGCAGATAGCAGTTACTGGTACCATATATTGCGATTTTGTGGCATGGAATCAAAAAGGCATTGTTGTTCCATGAAAGTGTTATCATGCCAGAACTTTTGGCAAAATACTTTACAAGGCAAAATAAAGCAATGGATAATTTGACAGAAAATAAATCTCTAGAACTTCAACCTGGTACTAGCAATACGTGTCAGTCAGTAGATCCAGAGACTAGCAGTTCAGACAGTTCTCTGCCACTGTCAGGAAATTGGTGTAAATGTAAGAAGAGAGCTGATGGATCCAAGATGATAAAATGTTACAAACCGTACTGCAAAATCGTATGGTTCCATCCTAAATGCATTGGAATTAGGAAAAAAATTGTCAAGCAAAACTGGTTTTGTCAGGATTGTTCTAAAGTAAACTTTGGAAGTAAACAATGAAATTGTAAATGTTAATTTTGATATTTTTTTAATTTGTGCAATAAAACTCTTGAAAACGAGTTTTATTTTAATTCTATAATATAGTGAATCAAAGAAAACAATAATTATGTATGAATAATTATATTAAATAAAATTCAGATTTCAAAATTACAAAAAAAAATAGATACTGAAAGACATCACAAAAATAAAAATATTTTTAATAGACATTTTTAATTCTATTTAGTGAATCAAAGAAAACAATAATTATATTAAATAATATACCGATTTCAAAATTACAAAAAAAAAAAAAAACAGAAACTGAAAGACATCACAAAAATAAAAATATTTTTAATAGACATTTTTAATTCTATATAGTGAATCAAAGAAAACAATAATTATATTAAATAAAATACAGATTTCAAAATTACAAAAAAAAAATAGATACTGAAAGACATCACAAAAATAAAAATATTTTTAATAGACATTTTTAATTCTATTTAGTGAATCAAAGAAAACAATAATTATATTAAATAATATACCGATTTCAAAATTACAAAAAAAAATCTGATGTGGCCAGCACATGACCTCTCGCCATTTTTGAATCAAAAATTTACAGGTTGACACAAAAAAGTATGAAAAAAAATTATATTTTTGTAAATCTGGCAACAATGGCAAAAGTTTCGAAAATTTTAATGAGATGAAAATAAACTATAGGGTATACAAAATATATGTGTAAAACTTTATTGCCGTTTTGTATAATAATGGCGTCATCACCCATAGCAACTGCCACTTCCGGTTGTGCGATTGGCACCAAAATCTAATCAGATCTAATCTAGGGTATTAGAATCCTGTATGCAAAATTTCAAATTTTTTTATTCAGTAGTTTTTGAGTTATCGTTACTACAACATCCATCCAAACACACACAGACACACACACACACACACACACACACACACACACACACACACACACACACACACACACACACACACACACACACACACACACACACACACACACACACACACACACACACACACACACACACACACACACACACACACACACACACACACACACACACACACACACACACACACACACACACACACACACACACACACACACACACACACACACACACACACACACACACACACACACACACACACACACACACACACACACACACACACACACACACACACACACACACACACACACACAGACATCATCGCGAAAATATTAAAATCGTATTCTATGGACCCCAAAACGTGTTTATCAATTGAAAACTCACTACCCAATTTTTAGCATGATTCCTATACCTCTCTTATCTGAAGGGCGAGAGGTAAAAAACAGAAACTGAAAGACATCACAAAAATAAAAATATTTTTAATAGACATTTTTAATTCTATATAGTGAATCAAAGAAAACAATAATTATATTAAATAAAATACAGATTTCAAAATTATAAAAAAAACAGATACTGAAAGACATCACAAAAATAAAAATATTTTTAATAGACGTTTTTAATTCTATATAGTGAATCAAAGAAAACAATAATTATATTAAATAAAATACAGATTTCGAAATTTCAAAAAAAAAAAACAGATACTGAAAGACATCACAAAAATAAAAATATTTTTAATAGACATTTTTAATTCTATTTAGTGAATCAAAGAAAACAATAATTATATTAAATAATATATACCGATTTCAAAATTACAAAAAAAAAAAAACAGAAACTGAAAGACATCACAAAAATAAAAATATTTTTAATAGACATTTTTAATTCTATATAGTGAATCAAAGAAAACAATAATTATATTAAATAAAATACAGATTTCAAAATTACAAAAAAAAAATAGATACTGAAAGACATCACAAAAATAAAAATATTTTTAATAGACATTTTTAATTCTATATAGTGAATCAAAGAAAACAATAATTATATTAAATAAAATACAGATTTCAAAATTTCAAAAAAAAAAAACAGATACTGAAAGACATCACAAAAATAAAAATATTTTTAATAGACATTTTTGCAACTACTTTCAGTAGGCCTAAAAATACAAACAGATATACTACATACATTAGTCAAATAGTATGATTTCTGTACTAGAAGCTAAAGAACATTGAAAAATATAAAAAATAACACGAATATAAATAAACATAAATGAACAAAATTAAAACTATTTCACAATTACTGTTAAATAAGGTGAAGAGTGGAAAGAGTGTTAATATCAATAAGGTACTATAGATGGGCATTTGTTAATAAATGCAGAGCACACTGTCAATATTTTATCCACCACAGGAACGTTATTCTGCTTGAACTTTATTATATGGATGGGTAAGATGGAAGATGTTATTTTAAATTTGTTTCCTATTGTTTACATCTTTCGGACTGAGTTGCTTTTTATTCTTCATGAAAGCTGGAATTATTACTTTAGCCAAGTGTAGTTTAACTTCATTTTGGATTAGAAATCCTCTGTCAGCAAGTATACAATCACCAGGTAGAAGATGGTCAAGAATGCCACAATTTTCAGTTACAAAGTTATCACTGCATCTTCCTGCAAATGCCTCTGAAATAAACATAATTGATCCTTGAGGCGATATCCCTATCAGAAATTTTACAGTGTTATGATGCTTGTAACTACTAAAATGTTGTGAAGCAGCTTGTTTGTTTTTAGGTGATTCTGTAAAAATTTCAAAGCAATCAATGATTATGGTTACTTTACCCCCAAAATATTCTTTAAAACATCTGGTTAAATTTTTTTTTAGCGTTTCTCTTTCTGGCCACACAATTATTAATTGCAGCACTTTGTAAAACACTCTACTTATTGTACGACGATCAACATTGAACCTGTATCCTAAATCAGTAAAGGAAAAATTCAAACGTAATTTCATGAAGAAAATCATACATAGTTCAAATTTAGTTAGAACAGATTTATGATAAACCAGTATAAAACAGACATTTGGACGGATTACACTCTAAACTTTCCAGTGTAAAAGTATAAATCTGCAAAGTCTCCCGGAGATGGTACAGTTTACTGTAACAATTCTGCAGCTCATAATTTATATCTGGACGTTGCCCGTACTCTGTTTCTGAAACATGTTCGTCTGGAGCATCTAATTGTTCTTGGCCATTCACAAGTTTTAAGCACTGGTTCAAATATATTTGGATGGATAGCTGAATCGTTCGGTGTTTCACATAAAAGATTATGGTCAATTATATCCATATCAACAACTTGCATGTTTGGGTTCTGATTTTCCTCATTTACACATCGCTTTCTACGTTTCCATCTCTCAATGTTTTGAACTTCATTGATGTGTTTTTTGTAGCCGAGTGATTGATTTGGTACCCAGTCTATACTGTCTTTATCTTTCAATATACTTGGCTTTCCTGAAATGAAAAATGTTTTATTTTTTTGTTAATTTTATTTTCTAGATAATTTTAACATACCTCCTACAAAATGTTTCGAACATATGGTTGCCCATTTCAACTTCTCAGTTGTTAAATCTGCCCTTCTAGTTGCCTGAATCCACAATTTACGCCTTTTTTCAGCAAGAGGATTTATATTTTTTCGATTGTCGAAAATTGAAGGAAATCTGTGAAATGATATCTTATCCCTACCGCTTCTACTTCCACATTTAAAAATCGCACAAAATTGAGGCATTATCGAGAAAATTTATATTAAAACGTGATTTTTAGTCTGAAAAAAGATATGCAAAACCATTTGTTTGTCCAGCAGGCTGAATTGACAGCTGTCATTAGTGTCATTTTACTGTCGTCTGTCGAAAAAGCCCGGGACCTATTATGGTGTCGTTTCTAACATGTTACAATTGATATCTATTAGCATTTTGTTGTAAAACAATTTTTCTCATTTTAGCTTAAAAACTGGTTAAGCCTATGGCATGAGAAACTGAAAGAGGATTTAATACCTAAAGACATTTACGATGATGCAGCAAGGAAAGTTATAGTCAACGACAAGTTCGTTAGAGAAGTAGCTAGAATTATAGTTCGTCTCATGTATCGTTAAATCGTTATGTAAATTCTTTACAAAACAATGTATAAACGAAGGTAAGGTACAAATTGTAAAGGTATTATTTATCGGTTATAGTTATTTTAGAAAAACGATTTAATACTTGATTTTAACATACTATTTTACATTACATTTTACAATCTATCACCTGACTCTCCCTTGAAAAGACAAGTGACTTGTTGACTTGTTGACATTCAGTGGTGCCAAGCTTTTATATATTTACTTACATTAGTTAAAACTCCGAATATAGGTTGTACATCATTTTTATTTGTAGGCTCTGGCATGTCTAAAATTCCTATAATTCTTGTATCAATTGGTGATATACCATTTTTGATATTGTTTGACCCATATGTACCGAGTGGGCAAATAAGAACGGCCGTCGGTCATATCTTCGGATTGGATTGTAGTACAGCTTTGGAAAAAAAATTATAATAAAAGTAGCGACAAGAAAAACCAGGAAATTATTTATAGAATTGTAGGTCCACCGCTAGATGACGTTATTGAAAAAAAAAAAAATTTAAAAAGCCAAATTTTACAAAATTTGCCTAAAGAAGAAACATAACAAAAACAATTACCGTATTAGAGGTAGGGGAGAGTGGGAACTTTGTTATGAAAAAACGACTATAACTCCGATTCTACTTCACCGATCTTTGCAAATTTAGTCCTGTTAAAAAGAGCTCTTTTCCACTGGTGTAAGGGTTATATTCTCAAATATACTTAAGAAGTAACGTGCACATCATATGGCGTTATTTAAAGATTTTTAAAAATCTGGTTCTCTTTGGAAAATATTAAATGGAAACAGACAGTTTTAACAATAAAATGTAAAAGTAGACGAAATTAGCAATCCCGAGATATCTTAAGAAATGTGTAAATGTTTTGTCAACCTTAAATTAGACTAGTTTGCCTTAACACAAATAAATAAATTTAGTCTTGTTAAAAAGGCTTTACATTGGCCTATCTACAGTAATTAAAAATATTGTCATAATAATGTTAACGTCCTCGCTGAAGGACGTTACCTATAAGGTAATTCTTATCAATTTTTCATTTGGCGTACCTACAATAAAAAATAATTAAAGATAGAATTCTGCCGAAATAATTTTAATTAAATGAATTTTATTATAAACGGAAAGAAACAATTGAACAAAAACCTAACAATCAACAAAACAAATTAAACAAATAGCTACTACGGATGAGATTATTGGCGTCCTAGATGTTCAAACTGTCGTCCATCATTTTCAATATAAGATTCCAATATCTGACGGGTAGATAAAACGGAATTTTCAATTTCTGCAACTGAAATACTTCGTATTACATTTCGTATTCTTACGAACATATCATGCCTTGTTAGGTCTGTTGGAAAAAACTAGATCTTTTATTCGTCCCCACAAGTAAAAATCTAAATACGTCAGGTCTGGGGACCTTGCTGGCCAATGAAATAAACTTCCACGTCCTATTCACCTGTCAGGATATATTTGATTTAAGAAATTCCGAACATCCCTACTGAAATGTGCCGGGCACCCATAAAGTTGAAAAAACATATCACGACGAATTGCCAGGGGTACATCTTCTAAAAGGAGTGGCAATTCGTTTATTAAAAGATCTAAATATCTTGCTCCCTTAAGATTTTGATTAAAACAATAAGGTCCAACTATTTGTCCATCTACAATACCGCACCACACATTTACGGACCAAATGACCCTGATGTTGAACCTCCTGGATCCAGTGGGGATTTGTTTGAGACCAATAATGCATGTTATGGCAATTTGCACTACCATCAATCTGAGATGTTGCTTCATCTGACCAGATAATGTGTGAAAGTATTTCAGGATCGTCTTCTGTCATATTCAAAAGCCAGTTATAATAATTCAGTCTGTTATCGAAATCTCTAGCATTTAAATCTTGGTGTAGGACTAGGTGATATGGGTGCCACCTAAAAACAGTAGGTACTATTAAAGCAGTAAGACACACAATGTTAACACACACGTTGTTAACTAAAGAAGCTTTAACTTTTTGGAGCTTTTACGAATAATACTTTTACTTGGATATAATTAAAAAATGAAAAATGTGTAAATTATAGGCTTTTAAAGATAGAACACGAAAATAAGTAAAAGAACCATAACAGTTAATAAACTTAGTAAGTATAAGTATATGTTACTCAGTAAGTAGTCACCTGTATTCTCGTAGAATATTTCGGACGATCGTTCGTTGTATTTCCAAATCTCCGGCTATAATTCATTTGCTTAAATGGGGGTTAAAATTTACATAGGATAAAACATTTATTATATTCTCCTCAGTTCGACCTCTACCACGTCTTCGGTACACAGGAGGATAAACACTTCCTGTAGTACGCAAACGTCGGGCGATTCGAAGAAAAACTCTTCTGCTGGGATGTCGTCTGTTTGGGTACTTTTGAGCATATACTCTAGACGCAACAGTTGCATTTCTCATGCATTCGAAATAAATAGTCAACAAGTCAACGTTTCTTCATTTGTAATAATCATATTCTTCCAATTATATTATAGAAATTGGTTTTGTTATTTATACATGATGTGGTCATTTAATTATAAGTTAAATATATGTCTAGACAAGATATTTACCATGTCCCCAGTATCTATTTTAAAATTTACAATCTGTTTGTTTATTACAATTCGAGTAATCCATTCTAGTTTTTGTACACTATTTATTTCTATACCTTCTATAAAAAATGAACTTACTGTATTAATATTTTCTTCTGTTGTTACTTCATATGTTTCTCGTTATCTTCTGTAGCAGTGGTTTGAAAAATGGTTTTTCTGTTTACAGAGTGTACACGGTTTTCCATAGGCTGGACATTTGTTAATCTCATGATTTCTTCCACACCTGCTAACAATACTTTATTTTTCTATTATTTCTTAGTATTTCCACATTAAGCGTTTGTCCTTGTATGGCTTCACTTTTTATTTTAGATAATAGTATTATTTGACCCAACTGTACAGCTAATGTGCATTTCAATGCTTTCTCTTTAATTCCTTTTATAAATTGCTCTAGTGATTGTCCCATTTGTTATTTACAGGAACAAAAAAAATGGGTTGTGTCGCCCCATAACTTTCCCGACGAGTATCCACGAATACTTTTTCAGATATTCAATGTTAGTTTCATCTTTTGACATTTTTTTTATTTTTGACAGGTGACAGTTGGAGAAATAAGTTTTTCAGGGGCTTTCAAATGACATATTGCCAGTCGAATTCAGTTACATATTGCATCTGTCGTTTTTTGATAATGACACTTACTAATGAGTTCTTCCAACGGGTAACCCAAACCTATGTACCAAATTTCAGCCCAATCGGATTAATACTTTTTCAGATATTTAATGCTAAGTTTCAAATTTTGACATTTTTTTTTTTGTCAGGTGACAGAGAAATAATTTTAACCATTCTGAATACAGTTTTTTAAGGGCATTCAAATGAAATATTGCATGTCCAATTCCGTGATATATTGCATCTGTCATTTTTTGATATTGATACTTCCGTTTGACAGATGTCGTACAAAAACTAATGGATCCTTCCGACGGGTAACCCAAACCCCTATACCATATTTCAGCTCAATCGGATTAAACGTGTGGCCTCTATCGTGAAAGAATACGCACACATACAGACAGACAGACTTCCATCTGGAAATGGTCTTAGTCGTCTCAGTGGACCCGAAAATGGGTATTTCCGTTTTTATGTCGAATTTTTTTTAGCTCGTTCACAAAATTTCCCTTCTAGGAGGTGGGTCGGGAAAGTAATAGTAATTTTCATAAGTTCTGATTCGGTCAAAAATGGGCTACAAACTTCTCCAATAATTTATTTACTTTATTTTTATCATCCTCTTCAAACTTAAACGTAGAATATATTCTAAAACCCTCTTCGCCTATATAATGTAGCAGTTGGGCACATTGTGTATGTTCACTTTTCTTTGCGATTTCGCTTGCGATCAGATAATTTTCAAAAAGCGATCGCCATAACCTCCAATTCTCTGCAACATTTTCATTCATGTTCATCGGTCCAATGTTTCACCGGACTCTCCCTTAACAAGACAAGTGACAAGTGCTTGTTGACATTTAGTGTTCCAAACCTAAAACTACTAAAGCCTAATCCTACCACAAATTAATTATTATCAATAAACCATATTTTATGTATTTATTTTAAGTAACGTTTTGCTGATCCTATTAAAAAACAAATTTTGTTTTAGTAAATAAAATATTTTTTCCACTACTAGTATTAGAAGATGTCATTATTTATGCTGTG
The DNA here is from genome assembly GCA_963243735.1 of Neocrepidodera transversa. Taxonomy (NCBI): domain Eukaryota; kingdom Metazoa; phylum Arthropoda; class Insecta; order Coleoptera; family Chrysomelidae; genus Neocrepidodera; species Neocrepidodera transversa. The sequence goes on along the minus strand of OY725340.1, from coordinate 26,814,764 downwards.
TTCAAGTCGAGAAGTTAAATTTATCACCTACAAAAGTAGATAATTTTTGATTATTTACTAGTAGTAGATATTAAAGACAATTGAAGATAAACGTGATGTCAGAGGTAGCGATCTTAGGAAAAATTATTATAAAAAAATCGACAGCAAATTAGTACTTTCTTCTAAATTCCTATCATTTCAAGTGACCTAATCAAATAAAATAGAGATAAGTAATTCTTTATCAGATATATTTTCGTTTGAAATAGTTTAAGGTTATGTAATAAATATTTTGAAATTGATTAGGGCTTTTTATGCAATAATGTCTATACTAAAAAGTAACCTAAAAATCAATTTAATAGTTTTTGAAATTTTAGTGTTAAATGAAAGAATTCTTCATGTCTTCATCGCTACTTGAAAATTCACAGTTAACTTCTTTTCAAATATATACCCAAAAAATCCAAAAAATATCATTGTAAAAAACATTAAATATTCTAGTATTGGAAAATAGTATATAAACAACGATGCTTTTGCATCTCGGGATAATAATAATTCTCGGCTGAGAAAAATTGCTTCTCGATCTTGGTGTATAATATACTATTTTTGACTATATGAAGCATTATTTTTTAATATTTTATCGATAAGCAAAAATATTCTTATTTATCTCAGTTTATACAATCAAAAATGAAATATTATCTATACCTTTATAAATGTAATAAATAAAAATATTATTTGTCTACCTAACAAAAAACCGGGTTTATAATTTTTTTCCCAGACTTCGCTTCATTAATAATAAAATCCAATACCATCGGAAAGTTGAAGTTTATCAACCAAGGAACGGGATCCGTTATCATAATTGAGTTATTGTTCGGAAGCCAGTACGAACAGGAAAGGACATCAAACGATCGATGAAGATCTTTCAGTCTTTTTAAAATAAACGTCATTTCTGAGAAGCTCAATTTGAAACATAACGGCCCCTAAATTGTTTTTAAATGAACTTTTCTGCCTCGCTTTTCCGCTCCTAAACGACACAGAGAGATTTTTAAGCGCTCCAAACGTTGTTTTTTACGGCCAGATTAATTATGTCATTATGGGAGAAATGTTGATGATATTTTTTTTCTTGAGATGTTTGTTGTGGGTATTAAAATTATATTACAAGTGTTAATAGTTTTTATTTTGTGCCGGAATTCTATATATATATATATATATTGTAATGAAATACTCTGTATGAGTCATTTTTTTATTATTTATTCGTTGAAAGGGTTGAATAGCATAAATAATTTTATTTTGTTTTTATTGTTATAAACAGAGTTTATTATTAAAAGTATAATTTTAAAGCATTTATTGAAAATAATTGGTGTATACAGTATATAAAATCAACAATTGTGGAGTATAAAAAAAAAAAATCTTATGTGTAATATCATATAATATGAATGATTATTATAATAATTTAATAGAGAAAGTTAAAATTTGGATAGAATATCAAAGTAAATTTTTGCTATATAATTAAAAAGTAAATGGCAAGTTTGTCAAAAGTGATTAAAAAAATTTTATTCAGAAATCAAGTAACAAAAAAATTTGGGAATTTTAGAGACGGACAATTGAATAAGAAAGATAAGAAACAAGTCAGTCAGAAAATTTTAAAAATGTCAAATGGAATATTAATAAAAAAAATTGTAAAAAAGGTTTATTGAATGCTGTGAAGAGTATACAGATAGAATGTATTTAAAAGTAAAATAAAATTTATATACCAATTAAAAAACAAAGGTTATTAATAAAAAAATTATAATATTCGAAGAAAAAGAACTGAGGACAAATTAAAAATAGGGTGAACAAACAAAAATAATCAACTTATAGAAGTGATCCACAAGTAATGAGACTACAATAGCAAATTAAGGAAGAAATCAAGAGATAAATTTAAAGATAAAAGTCAAGTAACCATAAAAATTGCAGAAGATTGAAGTGAAAGGCGAACAGAAGGACATTTATTAATTTAGTTTTTTTTTTTTTTTTGTAATGTTTATTATTTTTTTTTATATATAGAACTCACCCCAAATTTGAGAGCAACGTAGTGTTTCATAACAATATATTGTAATGATATTTACAATTTACCTCAGAATTTTGGCTGGGTCCTAGTAAAAAAAATAATAAACATTATAAAAAAAATATAAAAAAAATATAAATTTATGTTTAATCCGTATATTGCTTTGAAATCTGGATACAACTCTTATTAACTTCTCCTGTTCTTTACAACACCAATTCTTACTTCCTTCTAGTTATTACTTCTTCTAAATATTCCCATTACGCTTACCGATAAATTTAAATGTCTTCGTTATACCTTTAAATATTTTTTTTTACTTTCTTAAATGTATGAAATAAAATTCATCTTCTAATAGTTGGTATATGTATAATTTTATTCCCTCTTCTGTACAGCATTCAAAATCGTCTTTTTAATATATAAACTTATCATAACCTTCCATATCAAAATATAAAAAAAAATTTATAACTTATTGTTTGACAACCCTTTGTTTATTATTCTTTTTTTTTATTTTTTTAACCACTAGATTTTTTTTTAATACCTCAGCCTTAGTTTAGGTTATTAACCCTATATTCCCTGTTTACTATCTGACTTAAATTTCATGTATGACAATTCCAAAATTTCAATTTTATTATAACATCTTTCATTATTTTAATCACTTTTAAGATTCTTTCACTTTTCTTAAATTTATTGCCAATTTATCTATAATACCTTCGTTTCTTACTCTTTACTTGCATATCAACTCTCCTATCTTATTTAATAAACATAACATTTAACTTTTAATAATCTTTTAATAAATTAAATTTCAACTCAAAAAACATTTTCATAATTTATAAAATTCCCTGCACAGGCGAACATTTTAATAACAATATATATATATTTAGACTGTACAATAGTTAGCAAATTACTGTGCTATTTCATTAAATAATAATTATTTATTATTGCATTTAAAGAGATTATTGGAATATTTAATAATACACATTTGTAGAGTATGCATAATCGGTACTGGTTATATCATACGATTATGTTCCAAACACTATTTGAAAATCAAACAAGAATATTCAATATCGTCGTAAATTACACTTTCTTAATGAGTCACAGCGTCAACCGCAAAATTTAATGAATACCTCTAAAACAGAGTAAAGCAGCTGATGCAATGCCTTATTGTATTTACAAAACAGCTCACGAAATCCGGTTCTATATGCGCTAAATCATACTTCATAGTAATTTAGCGTTGGCTTTATGATAAGAAAAGGTAATTAGCCGAAATACAATATCATCCCATATTTTATGCATTAAGTTTTTTTTCTACAAAATTATGTATTTATCATTGTTTATTTATAGTCGGCTCTATGCTATAGTGGCGCAACTAAAAAGTGCCAGTTTTGTGAAAATGTTGCGACTAATTTTGTAATGTTCATTATGATTATGATTATGGTAATACAAATCGTTCCTTATGCGTTTATCTTGACCTTGATAAGGTTTTCGATACGTTTGATCCCTCCAACTGATTGAGGTCTCACAAGAGCACAATATCTTAAAAAACGTTCGAAACGTCACATTTTACGACGTTTTCAACTGGTGGGTCTGACGTTATAGCGCTCTCACTTTCTTACACGCTGAATTTCCTATACCTCTTACTCTAACACGTTGAATTCCCTATACCTATATTAGAAGCAGCCTAGGATATCTACTCACGTGGGATATTCTAACGTGACGTTGAGGAAGATTTAAACAAAATAATAAATTGGTTTGATCACCATCTCCTAATTAGCAGTTATAAAAAAACATTTTTCTTCCCATTTGTGAGCTATGAGCTATCATATAATTAATAAATATTTCCACTTCCGAAAAAAATATAGAAATTAAATATTCAAACAATATCAAATATTTAAGCATAACAGTCGACTCTCATTTGAGATGGGATAACCACATTCAACACATACACATTAATAATATTTATATTCTGTCTGGAGATTTCTTTTAATTTAAAATTAATTAAACACATGAGTAGAGAATTAAGAGCCCTTTAAAATAAGCTACCAATCGACCATTGTTGTTATTTAAAATTATTAAGGGTATAGCTACCTTGTCCAAGGGGTTAAAATTGACCTGCCTGGGAATTTTCTCGAATATTTTAGTAGATGTAGTAGGAGTAAAACTTTATATTGGCACTGTATACTGTGACCAACCAAATATCACATTATTATATTTTCATAAATTTAATGGTATTTTGTTTCCTTTTATTGAATTCATTTTTTAAGAAATTTTAGAGAGACACATTATATTTAATGTGTTTTGTATCGCTTTAGACTTTGTTGATTTCTCAAGCCACTTGATATGTCTAAGTGTAGATGGTCAAAACTCATTATTTTTAATTATATTGTATTTTGTCTGCATTTGAATTTTTTCCAAGATACTTTAGATACCTATGTTTATAGAAAAACAAATAATACACAGTACCACAGAACATTATGACGAGGAATGTTAAGTCAAACTAGGCATAAAAACGTGGGTAAAAGCGGGAGAAGAGATCAGTCAAAATCAAATTTCAAATTATCAACATAGTCACCGAAAATCTTGTATCTAGCGTCGAGACGCCGACGCCAATAGTTTTGACAAGCAGTTGGATTTTACTTCTACAAAACCCACAATATTTTCACAAATTAAACTACGAACATCATCAATAGAAGATACAATATTCGACGCCATTCCACGACGCTATGCTCTTCGTCCCGACGCCAAATATTTCGGCTTCTACCCGTTTTTATATATCTCATCATAAACGACAATTTCTTCACAACGTCTGGATTTATTTTGTGTTCGTAAAAATAAATCAGAATAAGTATTGTCACATATTTATTCACCAACTTCTGAGCCAAAGATTAAAAACGTATCGACTGAAACATCTTATAAGATTTCTATCTTTTGTGGGTTCGCGGAGGAGGGTATCATTTATCAGTTAATTGTACCATCCTAAATAACAACTATTATCATATATTTTTCTAAAATATATTGTCAGTGTTAAGTAGAGACGTACTGTGTCAATCGTATTATCTTTTTCTAAATTATCTTAAAACGACTATTCAGTCTGAACATAAGGGTTGCATCGCTGGTATTGATTCGGTCGTAACTTTGTAGGATTGTCCACACAAAAGATGATATCACTGCTATCCAAACAACAATAATAAAAGATGATATCCCAGATATCCATTAAAAGAGCAACATTTCCAATAAAGCAGAGAGAGACAGTGCACATAATCTGATGACATTTACGGTAATTACTTAAAGTTATTAAGAACTTTTTGTACATATTCGTTGATAAATATCCCGGGGGTGGGTATTCGTTAGATAGAGTTTTTATAAACTCCAAAAAGGATACTTTATTTTGTTGATAATAAACAATTAATGTGATTAAGCTCAAATCTTTATATTATGGGTTCGTTCCACGAATAGAATTTGAAATATATCAGAAGTAAAATATAAAATAAAAATAATTTGGACCCCAGTCAAGTTGATTTTTTTATGTAATTAGAAACAATTGAGAAAAAACTATGATATATTTCAAAATCCGTCCTTTCTTTTTTTTTCGGGTTAAGGAAATTAAACTCAAATTAGACGTTATATTTGTTTATTTTTATAAAAAAATGTGTTCCAGAGATTTTTTTTTCTTTAAAAAAAAAACTTGGCTTTTCTTGCGGTTGAGATTCTTGCGATTGAGGGAAAAAAACTTCTTGGACCAGGTAAAACTAACTGTCCAGAGGAAAAAAAACTGTCCAAAGGAAAAAACCAAAACCCTGAAGGTTCACATAAAATAAATATAAGATTAAAATCCTATATATTACCAGATTTCGTGGTCTCTGTTTTAGAAAAAGAATATAAAACAATGATAATATTAAAATGAAAAACATGAATTTTAGATCAAAATATTAAATACAAAAATAATTAAATTTTAAGACAATATGTAAAAACAAATTAAAAAAAGTATACCGGCATTAATAGAATTAAAAATAACAGTAAATAAAAGTTAAAAGCGTCGAAATAATTAATAATGATATCAATCAATTTTAGTAAAAATATAATATAATATAATAAAAACTTACCCTATAAGATAAGGGGAAGAAAAAAAAGAAGAAATCTTCAGTAAGCGACACAAACGGTATGAAGTCAGTTATTTTGGATGAGTGGGCAAAGAGAAGAACATTATTAACATGGGAAAGACATTTTATAGGAATAGCAAGAGAAGAGAGAGACATGACGGGAAGAAATAAGAAGGGGATATCAAGCGAATATGAAACTAAAATATATTTAGTAAAATAATGAAAATACAGGGTGGCACAAAAAAACGTAACACTATTTACAATTTATTTATTGTCAACACAATTGGTTAATTTATAATTAATACATTCATTACGATGGTGGTTAGGTTTTCCGTTTGTCCGGTTTCGCTATTTCTTTTATGACAAATGGCGCCATCATTCTTCAGTAAATTTTCTTAATGAATAAATATTTTCTTGAGATTTTTGTATTTTGATTTATGTTTACTTGTCACCAAACTTTAAAAGAATTTCTGGGGTCCTAACTTAATAATACTAGTCGATCAGGTATATTTCCTACCGAAATGGACATGGGTTTGTTACTTTGTATTCGCCTTTTTCATGAGATAAACAGGCCAAGTGGTGGGAGGTCACAATACTCACCAAAGGTTTTTGGAACAGAAAATTAAAAGATAACAAAGTAGTGGATGACAACAAACTGGACTATATAAAAGTAATTTAAAAAAAATGTGTTAAAACCAAATAAGATTGTTGTTGTAAGCCTTCTATCTACCGATCACAAAAGAGTTGTTCAAACTGGTCTATCTAGTAAATAAATAATGAAAGTAATTTGAAAGGAGTTAAGTTCTTCAAACATGGAAGAGGTATTGAAGATTATTTCTGATCTAACTGGTATAGATCTAGAAAATAAATATTATTTTTGCTACCAAACGGAGCAAAACGATAATAAAAAGAAAATATCTCAGAAGTGTTATTAAGGTTGAATGGAGGCAAAGTATAAAAAGCGCCGAAGACAAAGTGCATTATTCGAGACATTTATTCGACTCAATCGAGTTGGCCTTCTTCTCGAAAATATAAAACTGCTCTGGTCAAAGCCGAAAGGAAACTCATTGAACAAATATATAAATCTACTTTTTTTCAACAATCTTTTTCATTCTCTTTAAGTCTCCATTGGAAAGGATGAAAAGCGAAATCGATTCAGATTTTTCCGGTGCCGCCGGCGAAAAAGAAGCCCTCTTCAACATTTCTAATAAGTTAAGGAAATAAAGAAAATAAAATCTGTTATTAGAAGGGGAAAAATTCGACTTGAACGTTCTTGAGTTTATCGGGAATTTCTTTATTTAATTAAACGTCCAAGTTTTTAAATTTAATAGATCTTTACATAACAAATATCTTACGATTCATTTCAAGTAGAAATGGTAAGTAAAGAATTACAGTTATTCGATTCTATGCACTTTTATGTGTACTGAAATGTAATTTAATAGATCTTTACATGACAAATATCTTACGATTCATTTCAAGTTGAAATGGTTAGTAAATAATTACAGTTATTCGATTCTATGCACTTTTATGTGTTGTAAAATGATATCCTAATTGACAAATTGTATAATATGAACCAACAAGTATTTTTTAAATTATTTTTTATAATAGAATAGATTTAAATATACAGGGTGTCCCTCAAATAGTGTAAAAAAATTCAAGGGATGATAGTACTAATAAAATTAATAAAAAAAGTTCCTATAAGCATAGGTCGTTAAATGCATATTAAGGGTGTTATGGGCTCCAAAAGAGTACATTTAATAAATGTTTTTTTTTAATTGTAAGTTTTAAAAACACGATAAAATTTCAAAAAAACCTAGGGGACATAAAATGTAACCCTAAATCCAACGGTGACATCGAAAAATTATTTTTATCATATGAAAGGGTAGGTATTGCAAGGGTAGAGGGTTAATTTATACATAATTTTTTGGGGTTGTTTTTTTTACAAAGCGGGTACAGGTTTTAAAATCTACATGATTTTATCTTTCAGAAAGGTATTCTTGTAGCAAGTCGCTTAGAGTAGCCGTTTTCGAGAAAAATTTAAGGTAAACAGTTTGCTGAACCCCTATTTGAGAAACAAAAAAGGTAAATTATTTTGGTTGCTCACAGGTTAATACAATTTCATGAAAATTGTGGAATGTCAAACTAATTGTGAAAATCAAAATTTTATCTCGTTTTTTAAACTTATAATTAAAAAAAAAAACATTTTCAAAATTTACAGCCTTTACAGCCTTAATGCCTCTAACTCCCTTAATAGGCATTTAACGAAATATGCTTATAGGAACTTTTTTTATTTGAGGGACACCCTGTATACATGAAAAATTTCCAAGATATTTAATGTAAGTACAAAGCAGAAAGTTTCGCTACATATTTTATATAGTTTATCGTAACTAATTGTCTTGCTCAAATGCTTCCACAGTCCCATCCTAAACATTTAGGGTCCAATAAGGTGGAAGTTTCTTCCAATCCGGATATAGAAGATACTGATTTCGTTTGGTGGTTCTTCATTGAAGACCCGACAAGTTAATATAGGTGATTACGCCAATCTGTTTACCCATCCAAATACACATAAAAATAAAGATAGTTCAATTACAAACAGGTAATTATAGCTGCAACTCCAGTTAACAGTTAACCTAAGTAACATTTTAAGCTTTATAAAAGCCGCAAGAACGATTACAGAGCTAAATAATTTTAAATGAAGCTTTATAATTTATGGATAACACTTTGGACCTTTAAAATGCTTATAGAGTGAATTTTTTAAATACTATTAGCTTTATAATAATTTTATAAGTGCTTTTGGTTATCGTAACAAAGTTATTATATAAGCTTTGTAAAAACTTTATAATGGTATTTGGTGATATTAACAAGTAGAACATCTATAGTGCAGACAAAACGTTTACAAAAGTTACTTTATAAGCATTTTTTAAGAGCTGTAAAAGAACTCTTGTAACAGCTATTATAAAACTATATACAACCGGACGTGGTGGCCAGGTTGGTTAGGGCATCGGCCTTTATACTTGGTCATTGTTCGGGTCGTGGGTTCGATTCCCATGAATCTGAAATTGAATTAAAGTCAGATAAGACTTTGGGCAAGTGTAAAAAGGTATTTTTTCTACGGCTATAATACAAAACTGCTTTTTCTTAACTGTTCTTGATAGATCAATGAGTTATATTGTATGTCTCCAATTTCATTTCCATATCTGATAACACAATAATTCATTGTGTAATTATTTCAATAAATCAGGTCTTTCAAACATTACGTTTCATCACTGTAACAATGTAACCATAAATATTGTGAATAATTAAATATTTTTTTCAAAATTTCTCATTTATACTAAGTGTAATTGATATTTTAATTGTACCTAAATAGAAATTTTGAATGACGTTAAATTTGAAATTCATGTTATTTGTTAAATCATTTCGCTATTATCTATTACAGCCGTAGAAAAAGTATAGTGTTTAACTCGCATGGAATGCTAATTTCCCACTCGTATGATTTGCAGCATTCGCCTGCGGCTCATGCTGCAAACTTCATACTCGTGGGAAATAACTATCATTCCTTGCTCGTTAAACAATATACTATTCTTTCATTAAAAGAAGTCTTTACTATCTAAATCTAGCCTGTATATTTAAAAAAAAAATATTAAAAGAATTTTTACTCTCTAAATCTAACCTCTGTTTTTTTTAAAAAATAAAAGGGCCATGTGGGATTCGATCCTCGGACCCACTGCACCATTAGCGAACACTATATCCACGCGGCTACTAGAGCTCATGCATACATGTGTTCAAACTTATTATTTAACCGAATCACATTTCACGTGTGGGTAATTTCTAAAATTATCCACAAGTTAACGTGTGGCTAGTCATAGTGAAAAAAAAATACCAATATGTTCTGATTGTGAATAATTGTGATTGTGTGAATTAGTGAAAATGAATAGTAATTCAGACAGTGATGAAATATTTACGAATACTCCACCAGACCTACAAGAAGAAGCTAACAATGTTTCTCGAAATTTGTTACCTACAAAGTCAAGACATCGGTACGAAAAGTACTATGATATGTTTAACAACTGGAAAAAGAGTAAAAAAGCAAAAAATGTAACAGAAAATGCATTACTTGCTTATCTATCGGAAAGATCAAAAACTGTAAATACAAGTAGACTAACTATGGTCTGAGTTTTTCTTATATTTCCTTGTTATCTTTTGTTGGTATGGCCGCCTATATGATGAATTCAAACAACTCTTTTCTTTAGATTTCGAAGTAGTTTTGTTTGTCTACGATAGTAAGTAAATAGATCAGAGTTGTCAAAACCCAAGTTATTGAAAATTAGTTTTGGATTTTTGTGTTTTTGTGTGGATTCTTGTAGGGATTTTTGTGTATTTTTGGGTTTTTGTGTTTGTATTTGAATGCCCCTTAGTTTTTGTGAAAACTATCAAAACTATTGATAGTATCAATTTTCTTAGGAGTTTGCAACAATGTTCTTGGTATTCTATAATCCAAAATGGCAAATAATTCTCGTAGAGCTTTGTTTGATGTTTCGACCAATTAGGCTTCGTTAGTTGAACTTCTCAGATCATTATGTCAATTACTCTATTATTAATTACGTCATACCCTCGATTTATAAATTATTATTTTTATATAGCTAAAACCCAACTATAACCATTATGATATGATTTTTATAGGTTTATTTTTAAGATAAACTGTAACAGCATGATTTTCCGTTATGAAAAAATTATCATAAATAAAATGTTTCCAGCTGACGTCAATATGCCAACTAAAATTTCGTTTCCTTTCGAATTTTACATATACGACCCAAACTTTTTGTTACATTTTATATGCGCCAATTGTTATTCACAAGTATTCAAGTTGAATCGAGAATACAAAAATATGAACATGCCGAGAAGTGAACGACAAAAGAAAATTTTTCCAACCAAAAGTCGACACGTGTTCACTAAAAGGGCAACGACTACACTTAAATGCATGAGCGTACGTCAAAACTTTTGTAATATATTCTTTTTTTTATTATTTTCAGGTGTGCTCTTTCACCGGGCCATACTTATGTCAGGATCGGCGTTGTCACCGTGGGCTCTCGTCCAGGAGCCCTCCCGTTTTGCCGCTCAAGTAGCCATTCACGCCAACTGTTCCCCGGAACTACCACACTCGCATCTACTCAAGTGCCTTCGAGAAAAATCGCTAGAAACGCTATTATCTACGCCGATCCAGCACCAGCCGGATTTCACTTTCGCTTTCGGTCCCAGCGTCGATGGGGTTGTTATTGACACTGGGGACCCGCCAGGTAATATATACATTTAATTACAAAATAAATTTAAATTTTCATTAAATATTGCTGTATTTTCATAAATAAATATTAATATTATATAACCAGAAATAATACTTTTGGTAGAAGAGATAAAAATAATAATAAATAAAAATTTTGTTTCAAGTAAACTTTCCATCGAAAATTTCACCTTATTTTTAATGGTTTTTTATTATTTTACGTTGATGTAAGAATTTTTATGGATCGGCCTGAATTTTGTTATGGTATCTACAAATATTAATCTGATTTTTGCTGTGGTGCCTATAAATTTAATTAAAAATTTGAAAATATTTAGTCGCATGAGTTGTATATACAAACAAGCAGTTGACGCAACTTATCATTATTCACTTGTGAATAATGGATATTATTATTATTTAGTAAATTCATTTATAATGAACAAATAATAGATTAGTATTATTATTGCAGAGAAAAGAATTAGGTATTATATTTCATTATAAACTGCAGATTATAATAGTACTTTTATTAAATTTATTTTCTTTTTAAACATAAATTAAGTATTTCAACAAAAAAAATAATTTACAGACTTAATTATTATTAAGAAAAAAGTTATATATGAATTGTAGTTTATTTAATAATGTTCTTTTTTGCACCTCAGGCACTAAAAGATGCATTTTACTCTCTCATTTTAGGGACTACAGTACCAATTTTACTTAGGTGAATTAAAGTATTTTAGTCCCCTTTCGAGGGATTAAAACATTTTTAGTCACTCAAATAACAAAACCAATAGAAACTACAGTAAACTATTTTACTGGTTTACAATTTTTAGCTTTTTACTTTCCCGACCCACCTCCAAGAAGGGAAAGTATTGTGAAGTCTGTCTGTCTGTGGGTATTCTTCCACGATAGAGGCCACACGTTAATCCGATTGAGCTGAAATTTGTTATATTAGTTTTGGTTACCCGTCGCACAGTGGCGCGAGGCGCCACTGTGCCACTCGAATTGATGTACGCCCCTTAGGGTTGGGCCGTTTGAGGTGATTTTTTTTGAATGTTCGTCATAAAATTCTCTATCGATCCCTCTTTCTTGATTTTTACTTCGGGTCTTCATTTTCGCGGAATTTGGCTCCAAAAATGGGTTTGGATGGAAAAAACTACATTTTTCGGATAAAAATGACCCTACGGAACGCGAGATTGAGTTTTTGGCGGACTTTTTTATGGGGAAATGCTCATCGTGGAAACCCTAAAAGACTGTCGTCCACTTAGAATTCGTGGAGAAATTTTCCATATGCCCTTAATATGGCCACAATTATCCAAAAATTTTCACATATCAGAAATCGTTCTACTGAAAACTGGGAAAGTATTGGAAAAAATTCTCATCTGACAAAAACTATTTGTACACATTCGGAGAATCCGCAAAAATTTTTCCAGAACTGTTGGGCACATTTTTGGACATTCAAAAAAATAAATGGCCACATACAGAGATTTTCCAAATTTTCCAGTAATTCTGAAAAAGGTCAGAAAGGTTCCATAAATGATTTTGAACACTTTTTTAGGAATTCAATTTTTTGACAAATACATTTTCATCAGAAAAAATCAATCTTTTCTCATTAATAATGAACTATTGTATCCAAAATGGCCACCTTTGTCAAAAAAGTGTTCAAAATGATTTATGGAACCTTTCTGGCCTTTTTCAGAATTACGGGAAAATTCGGAAAATCTCTGTATGTGGCCATTTATTTTTTTTAATCTCCAAAAATGTGCACAAAAGTTCTTAAAAATTTTTTGCGGATTTCCCAAATGTGTACGAATAGTTTTTATCAGAAGAGAATTTTTTCCAATACTTTCCCAGTTTTCAGTAGAACGATTTCTGATATGTAAAATTTTTTGGATGATTGTGGCCACGAAAGGGCAACGAAAAATTTCTCATCAATTTCTAAGTGGACAGTCTTGTAGAGTTTTCCATGACGAGCATTTGCCCATGTAAAAGTCCGTCAAAATCTCAATCACGTGTTCCGTAGGGTCATTTTTGTGCGAAAAATGTAGTATTTTCCATGCAAACCCATTTTTGGAGTCAAATTCATGGAAAATGAAGACACGAAGCAAAAATGGAGAAAGAGGAATCGATAGGGAATTTTATTTTAACAAAATCACCTAAAACGGCCCAACCCTAAGGGGTGTACATCAATTTGGGTGGCACAGCGGTGACAGTTTTGGGACGACACAACCGATTTTTTCATCTTTTTTTTTCAATAACTTTTCATAACCATTAACTAATCGATTAAGTTATCGGTATAAAATAATATTGAATTATTTTTTTTCACATAACTATCGTATGAATTTCAAAGTTTTAGACCCTGAGGTGCAAGAAATAGCGTATGTATCACGTTACTAAAGTGCTACTTTTAATCCCGATAGTGAAGATTATTACCCTAGCGGTCATAATATACTATTATTCGATACCTTAGAAATTACAAGTTCAAAACACGTCTGGAATTAAATCTACATTTTAGGTTGTTCCCCCAATCAAAAAATAATCCCTCGGGAGGTCAACTTTTTATATTTCTAAACAGACTTTATCATTACTTGCAGAGAATTACATCAAAGTTAAAAGAATTATTTTGACCAGATTTCAATTCAGTTAATGGAGGCTAAATAAGATTTCCTTATCAGTCGCTCCGAAGAATTTCTATTTAAATTATTATTAAAGTTCAACTAACTAAATAATTTATAATTTAGTTGAGACTATAACAATGGCGTATATAATTTTCAGTATGCTTTTAATATCATTAATATAGTTTTTTTATTAAAAAAAAATGCTTTAGTCCCTATCCCATTTCTGAAACTACAACAAACTTTTTTTAATGAAAGCTAATCCCCAACTTTTCTCGGTATGAAAAACTATTGCCCGGCATGTGTTTGCTTTGGGCATTAACAAGGATATTCTTATCTTGGAGAATCCGACCCCGGTTTTTTCCCTCGCATTTTTATAGCTCTACGGGCTTAACCCGTAAGGAGCTTACTGCCCTAAAGCGATAATACGAAATTTCAGAGCCTTCTATTTCACGATGCGCTTTAAGAGACGAAACACATAGTGCAGAAAATGATTTTAAGAAAATCGCATTCTGTGGATTTTAATATATGGTTTATGTTCAAATTAAATGAACATGGTTACAATTTTAGCTTTATTAAGTGATGGATATTTTATTGATACATATTTACACGTATAGATAGTCCTAGATTTATGAAATGGTCAATTTTTTGTTTTGCCTTTTACTGTCCAAATAAATTTGAAATTATAAATATCCATAAACAGATGGCAATGAAATTTTTAAAAAATGATATTTTCTTTTTAGTTAACAAGCACGCAAAATAAAAAAAAAATCTTAAGCATTTTAATTCCAAATGAATATTTTTATCATACTAATTTTTTAAACACGTTTCAACTGCAGGCTTAAATAGCACAGTGACGCCCGCTTTTAATTTTTTTTCTATTCGAAATTAAGCTCTAATGTACCTAGTGATGCCCACGAGACGAACAAGACGGGATTTTTATAAAATTTTATCTTGTCTAGCTGATGAAATAAGAAGTCTTGTCTTGAGTCACGTCTCGCAGCCTCCAGTCTCGTCTTTTCTCGCTTCTCATACGTATAAGTATATCTGCTAATAGTCTTCTTGGTCGCAAAGGTTTTTCTTCACCCAGTCCTTCAGACATAACAAACATTGTGCAGATTTGCCATTTAGGCGATTTCGGTATTTTATTATAGTTAACCCGTAAGAATAATCTTTCCACCGGGATTTAGGTAGCTGGTATATTTAAAAAAATATCTCGTGCCGTCAAACTTAGAAAGCATGAATTTTTCACCTTTGTAATATATCTGTGTTCTTACTATTACGAGGCATAGATGAATAATATTTTTGAAGCTTTTGTAACCATTTTTCTTTTTCAGCAAATGTAGGATTTACGGTTACAAAATCTGATTTTTTTTGGTCTAGGATCTGGATCTTCTTGTTCCTCCACTGCTATTTCTTTTGAATGTTGTTTCTCTGATTGGCGAAAATAGATTTTGAATATATCTTGATATTTCTGAATCGATGTCTCTTTTAATTTTTTGCCCAATTAAAACTGTAGCATAAATCTAGTTAATTTTACGATAATGCTTTAATATGTTATCTCTGAAAATCAACATTAAACTGCTCTTCAACACAAGTTCTATCTACCTTTCTGTCCCATTCAAATATTTTTTTCTTAAAATTGTCTGTTAGTATATTGATACATACAACCACCATCAGAGTTGTTTGGAAAATTTTTGAAAGTTGACTAGTAATGTATACACTTCTTCTAGCAGTATCCATTCTTCATTTTGATACAATCCACCACGTCCATATCTGCCTTGTATAATTGCAACGTATTATCACTGGAATAACAGCCACATCATCCAACACAGGTGTCAGTTTTTGTGAATTACTAGTTGCTTCACACACGTTTTGGAACTTAATTAAAAGTGGCTCTAACCGTCTAAAAATAGAACGTACTTTCCATATTGCATTAGAATAATCTTTAATTTCTTTAACTTCACCTTCCTCATCCATACTCAATTCTTGATTTGCTTCAGAATTTTGTTTCAGCGACTTAAACAGATCTTGCACAACCAGTCCATAACATTTAAATCACGAATTAGTTTCTGAAGTTCTGAAGGATGTCCTGGCTGAGGCATTATCTATTGCTGTTTCTTAAACTTTGTGGAATAAGCCTTTATTGCCAAAACATTTAAAAACGTGACAGCGATGTGTTTTTCTGTATGTTTTCTATGTGCAGGAACAAAATCTAGAGCGATATATATTGCAATTCGAAATGGTCATCTATAAAATGTGTTGTAATTTCATAATAAGATCTGCAGCTGATAGAGATCCAGTCATCTATAGTACGACAAAAACTTAACCGGCTACATCATGTACCTTTTTAATTGCAATAATTTATACAAAAAAAAAACAGAGAAATCAGGGACTTTCAAAATAGGCGGTTTACTAAACAGTAGCGGACTATTAGTCTGGTCAACAAGTGCTTTTTGGGTCAAACTTTTTCTTCGGATTCGAAAAATATGAACAAGATGTCATTCGATTCGGAATAGCGTGTAAATGATTTTTGAAAAAATTCAAGAGCCGCTTGCAAACATTCCAAAATTATAAACATTTAACTGAAAAATAAAAATGGGGTTTGATTTTTTGCAAATATCTCAAAAACTATTTGACATTTTTCAAATTTGAGTAAAAATTCAAAAATGAGGAGGAAACTTACAAAAAAAACTATACCTCCCGGAACTGTAAGACCAATATTTATAATTTTCCCAGATTTTTGAGAATACGGGCGAAAACGGGGACTCCGGCTTGCGTAAGCGCTGCCCACTTTGGACCTTTAACGAATAAATATTATTTAAACTTATTAAATATGAAAATTAAAACTTGAAAAAATTCAGACATTTACTGGATAGATTAATGAACAATAATAAATTTTTGTCACGATTTTTCTATTAATTATGCATTAGTTATTTTTCACTTTGTTATTAACAATTTACTTAGGTTAAAAATTAAAAAGCTCATTTAATCATTGAAATTTTTTTTTTTTTCATATTACTATTGATTCGTTTTTTTATGATCAAAAGTCACATGAAAATAATATTTAAAAATTTTTATTTCTTACTGTTTACAAAAATTGTTATAAACAAATGCGTTTTATAAAATAATTTAAAATTTCTTTTTTGGAAACATAATCTTTGATGCAAATTATGATTAAAAAAAATTAAAAAATCGTTCCTTAATTTTTTTTTTATATAAAAACGTATTTGTTAATTAAGAATTTTTTTCACGTAATTATATTAAGGAACCATTTCTTTAAATCATAAATTATGTTGTTCTTTGTAACTAAAAAAAATGTTTTTATTTAAATTTTCATTGTTTATTTAATAAACAATTTGTTATAAACAATTAAATTTTTTCTATATATTTTTTTTCTTTTCTACATAATGATACTAAAACAACCATGTGTTATTTTTTGAGAAAAAATATTTATATGATAGAAAAAAATGGTTAAAATACAAATTGGTTTTTAAATAATAAAAAAATTCTTTAAGAAACGATTTTTTTATATCATAATTTGCATCAAAGATTATATGTCCAAAAAAATTTGAAATTATCTAATAAACAACGCATTTGTTTATAACAATTTTTGTAAACAATAGAAAATAAAAATTTTTAAAAATCATTTTCATATGACTTCTGATCATCAAAAAAACGGATCAAGAGTAATATAAAAAATTTTCTTTTTCAATGATTAATCAAGCTTTTTAATTAATTTTTAACCTAAGTAAATTGTTAATACCGAAGTGAAAAATAACAATCTTTTAATTTTTCCAACGGGAATCTCTTCTGAGTCCTTTCAAAAATGGGTCCAAAAAAGAAAAAAAAATCAGATTTGGTATTTAACAATTATCGCACTCACAATGTTCATGTTCAAATAGGAAAAAATTGTTAATTAATAATGCATAATTAATAGAAAAATTGCGATACAATTTTATGGACCGCGGATTATTGTTTATAAATCTCTCCAGTAGATGCCTGAATTTTTTCAATTTTTAATATTTATATTTAATAAGTTTAAATAATATTTATGCATTAAAGGTCCAAAGTGGGCAGCGCTTACGCCAGCCGGAGTCCCTGTTTTCTGTCGTATTTTCAACACTATGGGAAAATTATAAATATTGGTCCTATAGTTCCGGGAGGTATATTTTTTTTGACAAACTTCTTCCTGTTTTTGATTTTGTTTCAAATTTTTAAAAAGTTTTACGTTTCAGTTAATTGTTTATAACTTTTGCAATTTTTGCAAGCGGCTCTTGAAAAAGCACTTGTTTAGTAGACTATATTAAGCGCTAGTGTCTTTATTTAACTTTAAAAATTTTTAATATTTTTGAAATAAATAAATAAATAGTTTTATTTGGTCAGTATCTGGCCCCAATATAAATAAAATTATAATTAGAAGCTAAAGAAAAACAAGTATCAAATCTCTCGCGTAGTTTTGTAACAATTATTTTATTAAAATTTGGTTTGATCTGCTACACTTGCATAAAATTGGAATACAAGATACCAATTTGTGTGATAATTGCAATGTTTCTTGTGATTTATATCGTATATTCTTTGGTCGCAATAAATTCTGAATACAAAGCGACTAGACCAATTTATTCACAATACAATATAATGAAACAAATTTATAATATCATTAAATAATCTAATAATATAGGACTATATTATGTAATTTACAAATGTCTATGATTTATAGCATTATAGTTAATATTGTTACAATTGTTAAAGATTTCAAGATATTTAACTACTCGCAATCTAGCAACTAAATTACACTTATGTATTATTTATATAAGCAGTTTTTTTCTCATTCTTCGCTGGATCACAGCACATTGTATATAGGGTAATGCAAATTTAATTGAAGCCATTGGAATTTCGTAAACCGTTATAATTACAAAATTGCTTAAATATTAAAAATGATGCGAATTTTTAATACAAATTGATTGGTTGTTTCAAAATTAAAATAACAGTACCAGTTTTCGAGAAATGTATGGAAACCGAAATTGATGATTTTTGTTATATTTAAAACCCTAATTTTTTAAAACACTTTTATTGAGAGCCAAATATTGCTCCTGGAACTGTTTTAATTAAAAAAAACATATGAAGCATATTTATTATTACAAATGTTAATGTCATTTTTTGAAAGTCACTAAATTTTGCACTGAAATATATTCATATTATTAAAGTTATATTATTGATTTAAAAATTATATTAAAATGTTATCGATTATTATTAAATAATTTATGTATTATTAGAAAACATAAAATGTTGAAAATTTAATAAAACCATTTTGAAACTTGTTTAACAAATAAATTGGTTTATTTAAATTGAATCCATTCTCTGGAGGAAAACCTGCTCTCTTCCTAAGCTGACGAGGAAACTCGACTAATTAAAGTACGAAATAAAGACTCTTATATTCTACACAAAGCAACGTAGATTAGGTTAAAATTATCTTATACCTTCGTAGTAAAAAGGGCTTAGATTTGCTCTTGCATGAATAAAAAACATATACTGCATTAAAAAATTAATAGGACTTCGCAGTAATTATGTAATGATTCGCTCTACTGTATATTCAAAATTTTCGCCTAGTGGGTCACAAAAAAAGGATTCATTTGTGCTTCTAAAATCGAGCAAGGATACCCAGACATTAGTTAAGAAATAAACTAAACCCAGTTGATGATTTATATTAAATTTTTTTGAGCTGACTCACGCTGTTATTAGCCCAGAGTAAAATAAACTAGTTAGCTACCTACATTAATTTTTTGGGGAGGCAAGTACATCAAAGAACCATTTAAAGGTACTCAAACTCTCTAAATCTCAAATACCAAAATTGCTGTAGTATATTTGTTAGACTACAAAAAATTACTATATCAGCTTATCGGTATCGATCTGTGAATATCCCAGAGGAGGAGGGCACCTTATGTATTATAATGATTTATAAAAATAAACGGAATATTAATATTGTTGAATTTTTTTATTTCGAATTACTAGGCAGCTTGAAATAACTAAATCCTCGTGATGGTCCAGTTCGCATTCGATTTTTATTATCGAATCAAGTAATACTACTGCTTTTTCGGTTAATTCTTTTTCGAAGTTGTAGCGATTTCCCACTTTTAGTTGGTGCTACCTTGGCTTGTATCATTAGCAGTCATTTTTGGAGCTACCCTTGTATGTAGATATAGGGGATAATTCACTCCGACCTATAAGATCTATTTTGTCCCCGTCTAGTGCTAAGTCGTTGAGGATATCTCAGTGATTAGATCACCCCATCTACTATATCTTGTTTGAAAATGAGGAATAGTGATAAATCAAAATTTATATTATCCAACACTAACAGATCGGCCCAAAAAAATTTAAAAGATTTCACGCAATTACTATTCGTTTGAAACTTATGCGGAGCTCACCGGGTACATTACCAACTTAACAAAGGATTTCCAGCTGTGAACCCACTAATTAGGCACTCTGAACCTTTGACTAGCCTGATTAATAGACGTACCTCAATATGTAATGTAAACAGTTCTATTTTAATTGTTCTATTTAAATGCTTATTTAGAAATTTTGTAATACAAATAATAATATTTATTCACACAGAATACAAATAATAAAAATTTACACAAGTGGATATATAAAGTTATACCTATAATAACATGTGAATAAATAAATAAGCAGCCTACGAAATACATATTAAGTGAGCGATAATAGTAATAATATGAAGAAAAAAATTAAGCATGAATAAATAAAACATGTATTATACAAGCATCTACAAGTCCGAAAAATCTATATCAGTATCATCAAGATCATTTGGAGTAATAATATTTGACTCTATCTCAGCAAAATCCTCAATTATGCTGTCGAGTTGCCACATTTTTTCTTCTTCCTTTTTCACGTGCTCAATACATTTTCGCCATGAGTCTGTGGTGACTTGCGTTATAGCTTCTTTTAAATAATTTTTGACATCTGACAACTTTAACCTAGTGTTCTTCCTTGCCACGAAACCCATTACTTGGATTAATATCATTTCAATCGGATTAAGCTCACAATTCCTCACGATTCCTCTTTTTTCTGCAATTTCCTCAACTGCATACTTCACGAAACGATCTGTGTGTAAGTTTGCTAAGTGTAGTAGTTCTTTTTTAAATATAGGTTCTTCAAAACTATTTTTTTTTTTAATAGCCACTCAACAATTTCATTTTTTCGCCATGACGCGTTCGGTAATTTTTGGTGGCATTTGCATTTTCCATTACAATAACTGCGCCAAGAGGTACAAATTCTACCATTTGTTCGAAGTATTCTTCAAACACATCCGAATTCATATCTTCGTGATAATCTCCAGTGTTTTTTGAACCCGTTAGCACTTCCAATATGTATGATAATTAACCAGCGTCCCTTTCCTGATGGTGCATGAAAACCTGTAGATAGACCTTCTAAAAGTGCTTGCCGAGAGGATTTAATATTTTTATCTTGCCACACTTTGGTTACAGTATATCCCTCGTTAAGCCAAGTTTCTTTATTATTTCGTCGAAAATCTTTTATCGATTTCAAATACCTTCTTCTCCACAAAACAATATCATCCCGTTCAATTAATAACGATTTTCTATTGTGTTTCTCCCATCTAAAATCCATCTCCTGTAATATTTTCCATAACTTATTTTTACTTATTTGGCAAATATTTTCTGTTTGTATTCAGAACAGCAATTTTTCCAAAGTTCGTATTTCTTTATTCATATAAAATGAATGCACCGTTCTTCTGATTTGTTCTTTCTCTACTGCATCGATCACTATAGATTTTTTTCCTGCCGATTTGTTTGGTGATTTAATAGGTCCATTTTTTCGTTCTCTCAATAAATTGTAAATTGCAGATACTCCTACACCGGTCATATTAGCGCACATTTCCACTATATTTGTAACACCATTTTTAGGGTTTTGATAGTAAAGAGCATCATGTACATTAAGAATAATTGTTTTTTCATTTTCCGACAAAGCACACGATCTTATTCGTTTCTTCGGAATAAAAGATAAACTCTAAAACAGCAGAGAACTAAAGTTCTGAAGTAAAGTATTTACAATAACACTTTAAATATCAAGGACTCATTAATTGAACAATAAATTTTAATGACAATTATTTGAAAATGAGAGAAAGTTGTAAACTACGGGTGTTGTTTATGCAGTTTGCTCTCTCTCTCATTTCCAAGTAATCCCCTATTGTAATATTCTTATTATCCGATTTAATTTTCAAAATATCTAATACTTAGAATTTTTATATACAAACGCAATGCAGATTTTCTTTTGATTTAATGTTGTTTAAAAATAATTTAATGCCTTCCACCTGTGGAAGGGGATTATTTTCGGCATTTGAAATGATTTATTACTATTTCTTATTTCCAAACAAGGTTTAGTCATATTCTCCTTAAGAGATTTAGCATGTCTGACGGTTTCAGTTTCGATAGATCTTTCTCTTTTATCTGATGTGCTGCCAGGTATTGGGCCCTCAGGTTTTGCAAAGCAGTGCATTCTGAGAGTATTTGGATTTTTTTATCTAAGTCATAAAATCTGCATTTTTCTTGTTCTGCTAGGATTAAGATGTCTTCTTAGGTGGGAATGCGCTGTTAAAACTCCTGATATTATGCTAAGCTTGTTTTTACTCAGGTTGATACATTCTCTAGACCTCTTCTGGTTATAGTTTCCCAGAAGAACTTTCGCTTGTCTCAAATCCCCCTTTTATTTTCAATTCTTCCAGTATTCTGCTGTTAGTGATCCCACAAAAGGATTCAGGCCTCAAAAATGGTGTTTCAGCGTCTTTTTTGCAGACTTTATCAGCTATTTCGTTTCCCTCGACCCCGATATGTAACAAAACGTAAAGGAGGGTAACTGTATTATCCTATCTTATCTCATTTAGCATTTCTTGACTGTCTTCGAGCTGATTCCGCTCAGCGCTTTACCGCGACATAATGATAATTTCTTGCCTGCGAAATATATTTTCGACATTGAACTGGACATACGCATATTTCCACTTGAAATAGACTTAGTGATTTTCCCAATCTTTCAAAGCATCTGTGCCCATATACTTCTATTCCAATGCCCTCTGTCTAATTTTTTGAATTTAAATGTATTCTTATTTGACCACCGTGGCATTAGCTATTGCGTAGGCCCTGATAGCCAGTATTTTGAAATTTTTTTTAGTCTATTGGATCCATTTGGCTAATTTATTTTTTTAATGTTTTTAATAGTCCGAATAAGGTTTTTAAAAGAAAACTTGCAAAAGTTGACTGGAAAATTGGACAATTCCAGAAAAACTGAAAATGCTTTTTCAAACATTCACACTAACAAAATTATTGATATTTAAACATAAGAACGTCTATCTGATCTGCTAGTTTTTAAATGAAAATGTATCATTTATTTTGTTGGTAAATACTTTAAATATTTAAGTTAGATTTTTGGAAATCTGTTCTTTAGATAATAAAATGCAAATACGAAATTTTCTTCTAATGCATGAATATTTTCTTTTAGAATAAAAGTTTAAAGTCATCTGAACTTTAGCGAGAATTTGAATATCAAGTATCTAAATTTATTTAAAAGAAAAATGAAAATCTGTATTTTAAATTTCCGCGATAATTTAAAGTAAAGGAACAAATTTTTAAGTCAAAGTTAACATAGCTTAAGTTAACAATACCTATTTCTATTACAATATTTGTATGATAAAATGAATATTTTATTCATAAAATTTCATTTTTGTTTAAATTATATAAAAAAATTTTTTTTTACTACCGTCCGTAAAGTACTTACTTTACGCACGCCAAGGAGTGCGTAAAGTTTTTACTTTTTTTCACTAGTGCGTAAAGTAAAATAAAATTTTCAAAATAACTTTTACATGTGCAACACATTTTTTGCAATATCCTTATGTTTCTTATCTTGCCAAGGGTTTATGTGCCAGAAATCAACTGGTTAACTTCAAGATTTTGGAAAATAGCTCGCGAAATCTATTTTTGTACATAAAAATTATGGTAGTAGAAAAAATATTGTATACAACTATTGTGTAAAGTACCTTTTTTCACTCATGTGATTGTCGCACTCGCCTTTGGCTCGTGCGACAACATTCACATTCGTGAAAAAAGTATCACTTTACGTACTTACATGCTTAAATAACTATTTTTTCAGTTATAATTGCCATTGTTAAAATAAACTTTGATATTTTCTCACAAAAATTAGGAATCTTGTAAAAAAATGCATAATGGTGAAAATCATTTAATTATTATATTGGACTACTATTTTATAATATAATTGAGGCCTCCGGACGTCGTATCAAATAAAACGTTTATATTTCACAAAATAGACTCATATAACAAACATAAAATTACAACCCTAATCTTACTCCATCTCTCAACAGCTAAATACATAACAATCTCGCCTGAAAAACCACAACCCTCTTCTACTTTTTCATCCCTACCAACCTCTCAGTGTCACCAACCCAAATAAAAGGATGCGGTGCCTTAGCGCCTTAAAATAGGCAACCACAGACAAACATTGTTGGTTGTCTACCCAAAACTTCTACAATATCTAAAATTTGATATTTGTAGCTCTTTTATTATTTAGATTAAATTAAAAAAGAATTTTCTGGCTCATGGATCACATATTTTAACAAAAAACCAAATTCGGAAAACTTAAAAGTAAACATAGTCTGATGCCTAGATCAGAATTTTTTTTTGTTTAACTGGGATTTTTGAAGGTTATGTCAATAGCCTTTTATCATCGGGTTACAGATATATCGGATTCAGATTATGAGACTTCAAAAACATATCGTGCACATTATCCGATCTGCAGGGTAGAATTTTTTTTGTATAGTTTATGTCATAAACTTAACTGATGAGGGAAATAGACATCTGATTCAGTTTCAGCGACCCCGATAACACATGAGAAACTTTTTTTTTGCTGCTCTGTAATAGTTATATTTTAAATATTTTCTGTTATTTTTTTCATAAACTTCATTTAGAACAATATCCCTATTTTTCGAAAAAAACTATAATATCCAAACTGAATTTAAATATCCTTCACGAAACAAATAAAGGTGTTTCATTTTTACGATATATTTACTTTTTTTTAAATTAAACACTGTTTTAACGCTCAATTCCAGAATTCCTAAAAGAAATAAAAATAAATGAAAATAAAAACACAATAGAACGACAAGGGTGGCATTTATGTATGATGAATGCGATGCCTGGTCATCTTGAGTCGAATAAAATTTTTATTGTTATTTTATTTTTATGTTTCTCTTGAGGGCGAAAATCCATGAAATTCGAGTCTTGCTGGCTATAAATTAAATATATTTTTTCATCGACCGCCCTATAAATACAGAGTATTTCCAAAGTACTTTTATATATGCGGGGTTTTTCGATTATTATCTCAACAGACTTTGCTAATATAGTAGAAAGCATGAAAATCCTAAAATAAGCAAAGTAATTAAAGAATGACTTAAGAATGCGCAAGATAGCATTGCCAAAACGAACTTTTAATTTAGAAATTTTAAAAGTATTTTATCTTAATAGACACGAACCTTTTTTTTGGTAGTGGGTTAGGCCGCATACAGGGTCTCCACCTCCCTGTGGTTTACCTAAATGACAGTATCGTACGTTGTTTGGTACGATGTCCTCGCATCCTACCTACACTCCGTACCTTCACCTTCTTCCATCATATCCTCGAGTCACAGCATGGGTTTTAGACCTAATTCGTGTCCGTTTGAAAATTCTTGTTCAATTACAATTCTATCCTTATAATGTTCCAAAAATGGTCCTAATACTTAATCCCCTGTTACCTCCCATTTCTTTAAATAATTCATACGTTGTACCTATATGTACTTATGTGAAACGATACTATAAGTTGTTAAAAAAAATAATTAATGTGATTAAGGTCAAATTATGTTATGGGTTCGTTCCACGAATAGAATTTGAAATATATCAGAAGAAAAATTTTAAATGAAAAAAAAAATTTTTGGACGCCACTCAGTTGATTTCTTGATGTGATTAGAAACAATTGACAAAATAACTACGATATATTTCAAAGTCCGTCCTTTCTTTTTTTTACTTTCCCGGACCCATCAAAGGGAAAGTAAGGTGAACGAGCAAAAAAAAATCGAGATATCGATGGATATATCCATTTTGAGGTCCCCCAAGAAGATTGAAACCATTTCCAGCGCATGGTCTGTCTGTGTGTCTGTGTGTAATCTTCCACAATAACTGCCGAACCGTTTGACCAATAAAGCTGAAATTTGGTATGGAGGGTCAGTGTGTGCCTAGAATGATTTAAATTGGTGCAGTAGAAGGTCCTCAAGACCGACATTGATTAATTGTACATGTAACAATTTTTTACTTTTTTTAAATTTTATAGACAAACTATACACTTTAGTGCAAAATGTTGTAGTACAAAGTTTTATAGCATAAAATTCCCTACAACTTTTGTTTCAAACTTTTTCCAGAATATCCAATAGTTGCGCTACTAGAGGGCGCGTAAAAAATGTGCCTGTAGGTTTTCTCTAGTTTTTCTTGTTTTTGAGGACAAACGATGCAATCTAGTGCAAAATTTTCTTGTTCAAAGTTGTAAAGCATCAAATTTTCTTTAAATTTTATGTTTAACTTTTTATCGAATTCCTTATAGTTTCGCCGCTAGATGCCGAGAAAAATGCACATTTATAATTTTCCATTTTTTTAAAATTGGAGGTAAATTTTGCTCTTTAGTGCAAAATGTTTCAGTGCAAAGTTGTAAAGCATAAAATTCCCTACAACTGTTGTATGAAAATTTTTCCCGAATTCCCAATAGTTTTCACACATGATTTTAGGAGATCCTAATTGTAGCAGTGTGATATACAACGTGCGCATGCGCAGCTTATGTCATCAACAATTCGGTCGACGTATTCACCATCGGCTCGCTGTTTTTAATGTGTTCCATAAATTATTGTTATGCGTAGTATTTTGTAATTAAAATAATAATAATAAATAACATATTTTCTACGGTCGAGCCGGGAAAGTTCTGGGGTGACACAGCCGATTTTTTGTTAAGGAAATTAAACTCAAATGAAACGTTATATTTGTTTATTGTAGGCTATTCAGAGAGTTTTTTTTTCTTTTTTCATAAAAAAACTTAGCTTAATGAAGGTTGAGGTTCTTGCTGTTGTAAAAGAAAAACTTCCTGTTCTCAGTAGATCAGCTGTCCAGAAAAAAAACAACCATCTCTGATGCGAGAACCAAAAAACCCCTATAGAATAAGGGGGGAGAAAAAGAAATCTTCAGTAAGCGACACAGGCGATATAATCTTAATTGTTTGAACTCAGTAGATAGAGAGTAGAACATTATGAACATGGGAAAGGCATTTTATAGGAATACTAAGAGAAGAGAGGGACATGACGCGAGGAAATAAGAGGGGGACATCAAGCGAGTATAAAACTATAGAATGTACTGAGTAGAGGAATAATGAAAATACAGGGTGGCACAAAAAAACGTAACATATGTTACTAATTCTTCGTCTCATTTGTAATTAGTTTGGTGTGATGGTAACATATTGCTGAAACTAGTGGCCTTTCATTCAATGTAACTAAATAGTTTTTTTTAAACGTTATATTAAATATGGTATTGGATTTAGAGTTTTACTATCTCGTCATTTGAGCACATTCGACAATATGGATAAACTGAAACGATACTTTAAGTTGTTAAAAATAATTAATGTGATTAAGCTCAAAATTTTATTATGGATTTGAAATATATCAGAAGTAAAAGATTTGGACGCCAGTCAGTTGATTTTTTTGATGTGATTCGAAACAATTGACAAAAAAACTTATATATTTCAAAATCCGTCCACATTTTTGTCTACTTTTTAGGTAGCTTTCCATATATAGAATCTACCTATTGTAATCGATTCAATGACGGGATTCAGACCCGGAAAAAGGGTCGCTACGCCGAGAACAAGAATCAGTAAAAAAAATTATCAGTATATACCTATATACAGTGCGACTCAAAAAGGAATTTTAACCAAGAGTAAAGTACTCTTATTTTTGTAATTATTATATTCTTTGTTGTTATTTGAATTTTAAAAAGCTTAAGCTTGTTTAGTTTAGGTTTAATTTTACACCATTATTTTGTAATTTTATTTTCTTTTTTTTATTTTAATTTTCAAAGCTTCATTACTTTCCGAACAACAGAGTTGTATAGAAGGAAAGTATTGCGATCATGATATTTTGACCATACCCAGATTTTAACGAATTTTTAACGTTTTGAGGTCACCTGAATCCATTTATACCATTTTTAGCATGATGTCTGTCTGTGTGTGTGTGTGGGTGTGTGTGTCTGTGTGTGTGTGTGTGTCTGTGTGTGAACACGATAGCCTCTAAACGGCTGAACCGATTTAGATGAAATTTTATATACATATTTAGGGTAGCAAGGAGACGACCTGCATATTTTGGAGTTAATCGGACAACCGGAAGTGACAGTTGCTATAAGTGATGAAGTCATTACTAAACAAGTTTTACACATATATTTTTTATACGTCGTAGTTTAATTTCGAATTAATAATTAATATTTTTAAAAACTTTTGCCATTATTGCCAGATTTATCAAAAAATAATTTTTTTTCATATTTTTTTTAAATTACCAAAATAATGCATTTTTATGAAAAATTACAGGAAATGAAAGTTGTAGAACATGAAATTTTCTACACATTTTATCATTACCGTTTTTTTAAATTCCTCATAGTTTCGCCGCTAGAGGGCGTGAAAAAAATTTTATATAGACATTTGCGACTTTTTTAGATTTTGAGACAAAACTATGGATTTTTATGAAAAATTACAAAAAATCAAAATTGTAGAACATAAAATTTTCTACAAATTTTGTCTTTACTTTTTTTTCGAGTGCCGCATAGTTTCGCCGCTAGTTTTTATTTTAATTTTGAAGCTATTTTTATCCTTATTAAATTATTATTTTTCAGTTAAATTTTGATATTAAAAGTAATGTCTTTAAATTTGTAATAATTAATTTTATTATTAAAATTTTTTTTTAAATTTTATTACAAAAATTGTGAATTTTTTTAAAAATTAGCTAAGAAACATTTAAAATTATATTACGATTTTAAACTAAATTGAATAACTTCTAAAATATTAAAGTTACGGAAATGGAATTTTCACAGTTCTAAAGATAATATAAAACTCTAAATTTAAAATGTATTTTAGTTTCTTAAAATTTAAAATTGTAATTATTATAGCCAAAATAAAGATTTTTTTTTAAATTTCTTGTAATTTCGTTCTATCTATAAGTATACAATAAATGAAAAAAGTAAATAGCATATCCGAAAAAGATCCAAAAGTACTATGTGTATTAATTATTTCATAATTTTATCATAGTATTTGTAAAAGTTATAGCAATAAATGAAAAAAGTTAAAACAATTCATTTACCCATGAATTTTGACAAAAAAAATTTTTTTTTTTAGTTTTTTAAACTAACTTTATTAATGCATTTTGATCCAGAAAACCTAAAAGGACACTGTATATTTATAAAAATTTTATAAATATTTTTAAAATGTAGTCCGTATTCACTTATATAATACCACTGCCATAGAAGTTTTCGATTATATTCCATTTCGCCACCATAAAACTCCGTGGCGTCGGTCGTGATACACCATGTATGTACAGGGAGGTCCACGGTATTCACAACAATCTCTGACGTACTTTCCATTTGGAATATCTTTTTAGTGATTTATCCTTTTTAACAGATGTATGTACATTTTCTATTAAATACAGATATTTAAAATAGGCAAGTGATAATTACTAGTCGACGATGGAGTTTGCGCTCAAGCGATAGCGAGAGCTGGCAAACTAGTCCGAGATTGGTCAAGAACTTATTTCTGTCAAGAATACTGCCTTCCGAGTTGTGTATTATATTCCTAAGGTACGTTTTTGCATTAAAATTATTATTCTATATAAAAATACCTTTCTGATGACATATATTTTGTTACTGTTGAGGGTGGGTCCAAAACCCCTATAAAAATGCCCATGGTCCTTTGATACAAAAATTCTTTGGAGCAGTAATTCGTTGCGTATTGCAAATGGGCATTCTGCCTCTAAGGGGATGAGAATTGGAGGGGCTTGAAATCTCAAAAAATTCAGATCTCCGCCAATTTTGAAATTATTAAAAACTGGAGGGTATTGAAATATCAAAAAATTTATTATATCTCCGCCATTTTCAAAACTATTGAAGCAGGTCATAAGACTTTTTTATGTTTTTATTATTATAAAATTAATTTGTCTGAAACTTTTTTCCATCCATCCTGAGGGGATGGAACTGGAGGGGGTTGAAATTTCAAAAAATTGATATCTCCGCTATTTTTGAAAAGATTGAAATAGTTCATTAAACTTTTTCATGTCCTAATTATTATAAAATTTATTCGTTTGAAACTTTTTTCGATCTGACCATATCGTGGAGTGGGGAAGGATGCTCAAATTTAGACAATAGAAATCTACCTCCCATATCGACCCTACCGACAGGAATTTTTTTATGCTGTAGCCAAATAAGTGCAGGCGAGAAACATTTTTACAACAATTGATATCGAAAGACCTGAAGTGGGAATTTATAAAAGGGGTCACAAGGAATATGTAAACAAAAAATGGCGCTTTAGGGGTTGGTTTAATTTATTTAGAGGGTCGTTAAAGGTGTGAAAAATGTTTTATTGTGATTTTTCGTGATTTCCAGTGAAACCTGATATCGTATCAAAAAACATTTAAGGACGAAGTTGTAGCTCATGAAAAAACCTACAACTATTGTATAAGTCAATTTTTGACCTTAACGTCAAAATTTCCGAGAAAAATGAGGAAGTTCAAAGTAATTTTTTTTCGGTTTTTATTTTTCATTTCCGCGATTTTGGATTAAACTTATATTTTTTATTCCTTTTATACAAATATTCTAGAATAACCTATAATATTCCTCAATAGTTTCGATCTCCATTTTATCACGGTTATCTTGTTCCGCCTTATACGCGACACGAAATATTCTTTCAAATTTGTGCATACCAAGACGTTTAATATCTACATGCACTTGCAACATATTGTTTTTAGCCAATCAAATTAAGTTAACTCGTCATAAGTTGCTTTCCAACGGTAACGGCTCGAGTTACGTTTGGTGAAAACAAAGAATTATTCACCAGTATAAAATCACATTTCGACAAGGTAGATCGTATGTATCTTACACACACAATATGCAAGTTTAAAAGCATTATTTACTTTTTCCTTGATAATTAACTATCTAAGAGGTGATAATTTTCTAAGATTTGTATTGTAAAACGAATTATATCGATTTAAATTATAAAATAAATTTTGTCGATAATTTTTAGTGAAAATGTTGACAATAAACCGCTAAGTTTAACACATCGAGTGCCAGTTAGTAATTACTTAAATTGAAGTAATTTCTTTAATTTGTCCCAAGTTAAATGTTTAAGTAAATAAGTGATTGATAATGGTGTACACACTAAATATCAGGTGAAGAGTGAAAACCAGTACGTCAGTGTGTAAAATATATAATTCATTAAAAAATTCGGCTAAGCGCTTTCGGCAAATAAGGCCATCATCAGAGCCTTCCTAAAAGGTGTTAATTTACAAAACAAATACAAATAAAAAAGAGTAAAACTTACGTCAAAACGATACCCCACCAGAAATATTTAAAAAAAAATTTAAAAACATGACAACAGATTAAAATTAATTGCAAAAAGATAATAGCTGTTGCAAGTACAACAAATCTAAATTTGATCCATTTTAACAATAAAATCAATAATTGATGTCAAATTGATTGACGATCTAAAATTATTGTACAAACGGCATGGCTGCTGTGGGACTCTGTAACTTATACCTTATAGCGAAAGCGAATAGAAGCGAAGCATACGCCTTCGCCATGCGGTACTCCGTATGTACTTTCGTTATCGTTTTACGATTTCGTACGAGTTTGAACGATAGTGATAAAGTTACACTTGGCAACGTTCCTACAAAGAAGTGATACCAACAAAACGCGCCATTATTTTTGTTTTTTCCTCGTGTTTCGTGAATTTGAATATGTGATGAGGTTATGATTACTTTCATACATATTATCATAGGTAACCCATGCTGTTTAAAATATCAATGAGTTCATTCCACAACTTCTCGTATATTTGTTTATCAAAAGGGCCTTCCATTTTCTTTGAAAGAACAGTTGGATTCTTTTCTGAAAAATCAATGAATGCTGCCCACTGGCTTGGATGCGTTTTCAAACTTCGTTCCATTTTCTCTTCAGTTTGAATATAAGTTATTAATGGCACAATATCACAATTGTATATAAACAAAACCTATGAGAATATAGTTAATTCACATAATATTATAGGTTAAGTCAAAGAAAAACACCACAAACGCAATGAAATTTACTTCGCTTTCGTTATTCTTCCGAGGAGACATTCGGTCCCGCCGATCACGGCCGAAGATTATTATAGAGTACAAAAGAGAATAACCATCGATTACGAACGCTATCGCTTTCGCTTTGTAGTTACAGAGTCCCTCTGCTGGTGACAATAGATTATTAATGAGAAATGACAAATGAAATTAAGCTGACGTTGACAGAAGACAGAGAATGAGAGGGCATTCATCAAAGTTCCGAACTGCACCAAACCAAGCTGAACTGTGAACAGGGCCCCATTATAGGGAGTAGGTTCTCAGGAGCGTAAATGACACAATATCCAAACTAAACCACTTTTAATGGTAACAGAGCAATAATTATATAAGCGCCAAGCGGAAAAAAACAAAGTATAAAATTACAACATCGTCAACCCCTTCTCAAGGTTAGTGGCCGACTACCGTTCCTGCCGCTTTTCACACGTCGTCTCGCGCACCCCGCACTGAACCGAACTCCGATAGAGGATCACAGGGTCGGCCTGGCACAACTGATCATCATTTAATAAGTGTAATTGAAGGGGGAAAGGGCTATGCTCAGTAACTAGGGACATGATCCATATAGCGGTCCATAGAAAACAAGCATAGTTGATTGGGAAAAATTAACTGTAAATCAATTTTTAGTTATTTAGTAGAGTAAAGGGCTCTGTCGTTATAAAAAACTAGACCAGAAGCTAGAAGAAGCAAATAGACATGACTAGACCATAAAAAACATGGCAACCAGTCGAAGGATGAAGGGTAAATTGGAAAAATAGATAAGAAAAGAAGTATATTGTTTTGAAACGTGAAAGGGGTATAGAAAAGACCAATTACTACCTAGTCCCACACTAGGCAGCAACAAAGGAGAGCACAGGTACCTATAGTCGCCTTTTACGACACAGTGTTCGCTAGGGTACCAATTCTTAAACCGGGCACCCACGGTGAATATGATTATGAGTTCAGGTCAATCCAGGCAAATTAATTAGCTAGGATGAATGCCAGTTAGCAGAAAATAAAAGAATTACAATGGTGATATAGTAGTAATAAACTAACAATAAACTATTAGTGAATAAATGTAAATTAGCATAAAATTTATAAAAAAATTTTTAACAAATGTTCAAATAAGGAATCGATTATTACTGAACTTACGATTAACTAGTGTGTAGATAAAAGTTTAATTATAAGTGGTTGTGATTCCCATAAGGTTTTGAATAATGGGTTATAGTTACAATTTAAATGGATTTGTGTATTTAAGCAATTTCCAGAATTCAGGTTCATCTCATGAAGGCTCTCTAGGTACCTCCAGTAGGTCCATTTTCCTAAAGTTAGTAGCTGGGATGCTGTGTAAGATTTTACTACCAAAAGTAGGAGAAAAACTATGGTTATTAAATTTGGTATGGTGACCAAAGTTAGATTTACTTGGTCTGGAGAGATGCTCTTTAATACTTGTATCTAAAGGTCTGATGGTTCTGCCTATAGAGGTAGCATCAAATGTAACAGTTTAGTTTATAAATACCACTCCTCGACAACTTGTCAACCTTATCTTTAGTTTTTGAAAATAACGATTTGATAGTGTTTTGTGTTTTAAAAGATATTTTAAGGTTATTGACATTATTATGTAATATCTTGTCTATGTCATTTTGTAGTGTACCAAAATAAGGAGGTGATCAAAAGACGGAAGAATCGTTGTTAGGTATATCAGGAAAGGCTAATCTCCTTCGATTCTTAATAAGAACCCTATTGATCAACTCGTTCATTATATCTGGGTTAAAACCATTGTTTAAACCTAGTTGTTTAAGTAAATTCGTTTCAGAAGTGAAGTTGATATCCGACAAAGGGAGGTTAATGAGTCTGTAAACATAACAATCGAGAGCTGACATTTTTTGTTGAAAAGGATGGTTGGAATTATAAGGGATGAGATGGTCGGTTTGTGTAGGTTTCCCAAATATGAAAAATTCGATGGAGTTATTAATTCTCGTAAGAGTCAGGTCAAGAAAGTTAATCGAGTTATTAGACTCAATCTCAAATGTGAAGTTGATAGAAGGGTGTAAGTTATTAAGCTCAGAGAGCAGAAGCTGTGCATCATACACAGTATCCGAGACAAAGGCTAATATACAGGGTGTTTTTTTTTAAAGTTTCCACCCCCAGATTTAGGCTTACCCAATAATTTTTGGCAAAAATGGCGAGATACGTCGATTTTTGATTTGAGGGGGACAAAATTTTTGATAACAAACATCACTTTAACGTCAACCCCCTTCACCCCTCGCCCCTCAACTTTAAAATTTAAATAGGGAACATACCATGTCTGGCACATCAGGGAAAAGGTAATTCAATGCAGAATCAAATCACTAAGTTTAATTTTTTACTACCACCCTGAACAGAAATACAGGGTGTTTTTCCTACCCTCACTTTACTCTCGCACAATAATTTTTGAGAAAAATAGTGAGACACGTCGACTTTTGATTTAAAGGAAACGAAATTTTTGACAAAATTTGTCGCTCTACCTTAGCCCCCTTCACCCCCACCCCGTAACATGAAAATTTGAATGGGCACATTAGAGGAAAGGTAATTCAATGCAGAATTCAAATCATACCCTTTGTCCACCGCTAGGACAAAAAAACATTATATAATTTGTATCAATAATGTTATCAGTTTATTGTTAGGTATTGAAAAGAAGGTAAAAATAAAAAAAAAATACAGCAATTGCTCAAAATGTTGTCCATCGTGTGCTAAACAAAAGTCAAGTCTGTCTTAGAATTCTTGTCTAACATTTTGAAAAATTTCCCTATGAATTAATTTATTGAGGTTCTCTTCCAATTCTGAATGTATGGATTTTCAAATTTTTTGGACAAAGGGTATGATTTGAATTCTGCATTGAATTACCTTTCCTCTGATGTGCCACACATGGTGTATCGCCCATTCAAATTTTCATGTTACGGGGTGTTGGTGAAGGGGGTTAAGGTAAAGCGACAAATTTTGTCAAAAATTTCGTTTCCTTTAAATCAAAAGTCGACGTGTCTCACTATTTTTCTCAAAAATTATTGTGCGAGAGTAAAGTGAGGGTAGGAAAAAACACCTTGTATTTCTGTTCAGGGGGGTGGTAAAAAAATTAAACTTAGTGATTTGAATTCTGGAATGAATTACCTTTTTCATGATGTATCACACATGGTATATTCCCTATAAAAACACCCTGTATATCGAAACCAGTATAAAATGTTATTGTTATTGTTGAAAATTTTATTGACTTCCAAATCAACTAAGAAAAGGTCAGCAAGTAACGGTAAAAGGGGGTTACCCATTGCTAAGCCTTCAGTTTGCCTATAAAGCGTGTTGTTAAATATAAAGAGAAGTCTTGTGTTAAGCATAATTTAAAAAAAAAATTTCATTTGCCATTTGTCATTAATAATCTATTGTCACCAGCCATGCCGTTTGTACAACAATTTTAGATCTTCAATCAATTTGACATCGATTATTGATTTTATTGTTAACATGGATCAAATTTAGATTTGTTGCAATTAATTTTAATTTTAATCTGATGATAGCTTTATTTGCCGAAAGCGCTTAGCCGATTTTTTTAATAAATTATATATTTTACACACTGACGTACTCGTTTTCACTCTTCAAATGTTTAAGTTTTTATATAATATGCCTTACAACAATGTAAATTGTGTAAAAAATGTTTTAGTCTTTTAAATAAACGAGCAATAAAAGCTCTTTAGAATAAAAGTGATTCGTATCAACATATAAAACAGGTTTAGAAGTTAACTTATACTTTTTGGTCCTTAAAGCTAGTAAAAACAGAAATTTCGTCCACTCTAAATTAAAAACTATTCTTCTTAGCTGCACAACGATCAAGGAAGAATAATAAGCACAAACTTTTTATCATACAATTTTTTGTCTACATTTATATCCTGAATTTTAAAATTCCATGGAATACAAACAGTAACGAAATTTCTTTATTGTTTTAAAATTAAATTTGTTGATATTTGTGTATATTTCCACATGCTCTATTTTTTGACAAACTACAATTAATTATAGCTTTTTATTCTTTCCCTGATAATACTAAACATAACAATAGACACCATTTCAATTCTGAAAGATCTCTGTACTCCGTGTTTGGCGAAAAATAAAATTTTCAATTGTTACAAAACATTTCTGTACTCAAAGTAACTTTAGGCTTTTACAACTCCTCTCTCGAAGAGTTTTAAAAGTTCCTAATAAAGTTGTATACCTTTAGATACAGAATTACTTTCATTCAACTACAAATTGGAGTTAAAGGTTCTAAGCTTCTTGTTTGTTTTATATATTGGACTTATACTTTAGGTTTTAGAAATTAATTTGGAAGACAGTTATTTTTGTTTGTAAATAATTTGATATTAATTAATGAAACGTTTAGGAAATGATTAAATATTTAATTATAAATAAAGTTATATCTTCCCAAGAAGTTAATAGTATATTTATACTACTTTTGCTAGTTTATCTGATGTGCATTATTTTTACGAACACGGTCAATGAAAAAACACCACCATGAATCATATTTTGTGTTTACTGGTATAATATGAATAAAATTTATATATAAAAGACAATAAAATTTACTAGAAAAACGTCTTACATAATCACTACTAATATTTCTCTCAGTGGTGATATATTATCTGCAGTCAATCATCATAAAATTTTGGGACTCACTGTTGACAACAAACTCACTTGGAAACAACATAATATAGATGTGAAAAGAGAAACTGCCCTAGCAGAATGAATACTAAAATTACTATCACATGAAGAAACACTTTTGAACGTTTACAGATCTTTTATTAAGTAAATAAATAAAGAAAAATTGTGAGTGTTACATTTTAATGAAAAAAGTGAAAAAATTCGGATAGCTTTCATTGAAAAAATGAATTTTAGTTGGGGGTAATTTTAAAAGTGAAAAAATTTATTTGGGTTTGATTTTTATTGAGAAAAGTGAAAAAATGATGAAAAAAAGTTGGGGATAATTTTAACTCAAAAAAGTATGAAAAAATGAAAAAAAGTTGACGGTAATTATAAATGAAGAATTGGTCCTAGTTAGTTTTGTCCGAGGAAGCTCTATTGAATTTGAGCAGGATCGGAGCGGCCCTTCCGGTACCCGCCATACAAATTAAAGTGGTTTGGATGGGTACACTTTTTTCAATTCAAATTTTTAGAACTTTTTCCACTTCACGTCATCAATAAAAATGGACAATTTTTTTTTTGAAAAATAAGGAAAATTAAAAAAAATAAAAATTTTTTTTGAAAAAAGTGCAAAATTGAGAAAAAATAGAAAATTTTTTTGAAAAACGCAAAATTGAAAAAATCGAAATTTTTTATTGAATAAATTGCAAAATTTAGAAAACAAAGAAAAATCGCCAATTTTTTGAACAAGCAAAATTGAGACGAAAAATAGATATTTTTTTGATTAAAGCAAAATTGAGAAAAAGGGTAATTTTTTTATTGATAAAAGCCCAAAATTTAGATAAAGAAAAATAGATAATTTTTTGAAAAACGGAAATTGACACGTAATTTGCAAAAAAATAGACAATTTTTTGAAAAAAAGCAAAATTGAGAAAAAGAGTAATTTTTTTATTGAAAAAAGTGAAAAATTTAGAAAACAAAGAGGTAATTTTTCATTTGAGGAAGTGCAAAATTGAGACAAAACATAATTTGCAAAATTCAGAAAAAATGGGGCATTTAAAAAAAGGGGAATTTTTTTTGAAAAAGTGCAAAATTGAGACAAAAAATAGAAAAAAGAGCAAAATTTAGAAAATAAAGATGTAATTTTTCATTAAAAGAGGTGCAAAGTAGAGATAAAACGTAATTTGCAAAATTAAGAAAAAATGAGGTATTTAAAAAAAATTAATAAAAAGGAGAAAGTTTTTTGAAGAAAAGTGCAAAATTGAGACAAAAAATAAATTTTTTTTTTGAAAAAAGCAAAATTAAGAAAAAGGGTAATTTTTTTTTTGAAAAAAGCGCAAAATTTAGAAAACAAAAAGGCGATTTCTCATTAAAAGAAGTGCAAAATTGAGACAAAACGTGATTTTCAAAATTTAGAAAATATGGGGTATTTAAAAAAAAATGAAGAAAATTAGAAAAAAGTTAAATTTTTTAGAGAAAAGCTAAAAAATTGAGGAAAAAATAGACAATTTTTTTGAAAAAGACAAAATTGAGAAAAAGGGTAAATTTGTTATTGAAAAAGCCCAAAATTTAGAAAACAAAGAGGTAATTTTTCATTTAAAGAAGTACAAAAATTGAGACAAAACGTAATTAGCAAAATTCAGAAAAAAGAGGCATTTAAAAAAAATTAAGAAAATTAGAAAAAAAGGGGAATTTTTTTGTGAAAAAAGTGCATAATTGAGGAATAAAAATAGATAATTTTTTGAAAAAAGCAAAATTGAAAAAAGGGTAATTTTTTTATTAAAAAAAGCGCAAAATTTAGAAAACAAAGAAGGTAATTTTTCATTTAAAGAAGTGCATAATTGAGACAAAACGTAATTTGCAAAATTCAGAAAAATGGGGTATTTAAATAATGGAGAAAATTGGACAAGAGGTGATTTTTTTTTTAAAAAAGTGCAAAATTGAGGAAAAAATGAAAAGTTTTTTGAAAAAAAGCAAATTGAGAAAAAGAATAATTTTTTATTGAAAAAAGCGCAAAATTTAGAAAATAAAGATGTTATTTTTCATTAAAAGAGGTGCAAAGTTGAGATACAACGTAATTTGCAAAATTAAGAAAAAATGGGGTTTTAAAAAAAATTAAGAAAATTAGAAAAAAAAAGGAGAAAGTTTTTTGAAAAAAAGTGCAAAAGACAAAAAATAGAAAATTTTGTGAAAAAAGCAAAATTGAGAAAAGGAAAATTTTTTTATTGAAAAAAGCGCAAAATTTAGAAAACAAAAGGATAATTTTTCATTAAAAGAAGTGCAAAATTGAGACAAAACGTAATTTGTAAAATTCAGAAAAATAGTGGTTATTTAAAAAAATGAAGAGAATTAAAAAAGAACTGGAATTTTTTTTAAAAAAAGTGCAAAATTGAAAAAAAAATATAGATAATTTTGTTGAAAAAATAAAAATTGAGAAAAGGCTAAATTTTTAACTGAAAAAAACCCAAAATTTAGAAAACAAAGAGGTAATTTTTCATTAACAGAAGTGCAAAATTGAAACAAAACGTAATTTGCCAAATTCAGAAAAAATGGGCTATTTTATCTACATGTCCACCTCCAATTCCACGCTAAAAATGCTTAAGTCTGTCCACAACTCTTCTCTAAGAATTTGATTAGGCGCCTTCAAATCTAGTACAGAATTTCTGCTAACCCTTCCAATCCAGCTTATTCTATAATACAGTCTATTTCTGCCCAAAATGTTTACTCCCCAGTAGAACACAAAATTTCCTGTCTAATATTAATCTTCTTGAATTAGCCCATACACCCTACTCTGTTGCTTCTCCCTGGAACAAAAAGTTACCTGCAACTAACATATCTCTAAATAAACACCTCAAAGAAGAGACACCCAGGGAGTTTTTAAGACAATCCGTCTTTTCCATCATCGAATCATCTTAATTTGAGAAGATTCCTATACAAGTTTATTGACCTTACGGCCACATATGACACTGTGTGGTGAAAAGGCCTTCTCTACAAACTGATAACGGTCATACCTTGTCTTAAAACTTGCCAGCTAATAAATAGCTTCCTGACCAATAGATTATTCCAGGTATATATTAATGGCACCATGAGCGGTGTCAGAAAGCTGAACAATGGCCTTCCTCAGGGCTCAGTACTTGCTCCATTGTTGTTTAATATCTACACAGCTCACCTATCTGAAACAAAATCAAAAAAGTTTGGCTATGCCGATGACTTGGCTATTGCATTTCGAGATAAAACTAAGACAATAGGAGAGAGGGCCTTAAACAAAGATTTAATAGCACTCGGCGACTACTTCAAACGATGGCAACTTTGTCCCAACACCAGCACTGACGTTCAGAGACCACCTTACGAATATAACCGCTAAAATAAAAACACGAAATAACATAATAACTAAGCTCGCCGGAACGCCCCTCCTCCGCCTCCTTCTCTTTAAGAAGCTCTCTAATAAACTCATGGATGGTGGCCCAAAATTGTGGGGTCAAGACCATTAGTTCCACCATGTACCGAACCTCATCTACGGCCCCTAGTTTCCTAATTAGTGCTTGTCTTATTACTTTCCACCTGTCGCATCTAAGCATAGTGTGACCTACCATATCTATCTCGTTGCAATACAGAAAGTTGCTATTTTCGGTCTTTTTGATTCGCTCCATGTATGTATGGAAGCAGCCGTGACCAGTTAACATCTGCGTCAGAGAGTAGTCTGTATGCACGTGGCCTCTATTTATCCGTGTCGTAATATTTGGAATAATTGTCTTCGGCCATTGCGCTACATTTGTCGTGTTGACCCATCTCGTCTGCCACTTAACCAAGAATTCTTCCCTTGCTAGTATGCTCGCCCTCGCCTATGTTCTGTCTTCCATTTGGAGTTCTTACATCCGCCCTCTCTTCGGCGAATAGGTCAATTGGTGGTATCCCTGTGATCACCCCCACTGCCAGTGTGGACACTGTATGGAAGCGAAGGCCACCCTGAGCGTCATTCTTCTTTGTGACTTCAGCATGATGTCATTGTACCGTTCCATTTTCATAACGCCACGCCAGACCGGTGCTCCATAGATAATGCCCCACCTGACTTAGTGCTCTCCTTTTTCCCGCAACAGGTCCTCCCATATTAGGTAGTATCTTCATTAGTTGCCGATATACTGGCCTCCGCTTTCTCGACCGT
Source organism: Neocrepidodera transversa (assembly GCA_963243735.1). Taxonomy (NCBI): domain Eukaryota; kingdom Metazoa; phylum Arthropoda; class Insecta; order Coleoptera; family Chrysomelidae; genus Neocrepidodera; species Neocrepidodera transversa. The sequence goes on along the minus strand of OY725340.1, from coordinate 26,773,518 downwards.
TTTTATGATGTGGGTTGTGAAGCTTCTCCTATCGTCTAGCCATATACCCAGGTATTTGATGCTTCGTTGTGGGACGATTTCCCTGTCTTCTATCACGAAACGTATATTTCTTGCCTGTATGGGCTTTTTAAGCATTACTGCCTCAGGCTTCTGTGGGGCCAGCTTTAGTTGATTTTTTCGCATCCACTGAGATATCTTATGTGCTAGATATGCCGATTGCAGAATGTCGTCTTCGTCGTCCCCTGTTACCAGGACCTCAAGGCCGTCGGCATAGGCAACTGTGGTGCACTGGTGTGTTAGTTCAAGCCGAAGGACATTATCATACATTATGTTCCATAGTAACGGACCTATCGCGGAACCTTGAGGGACCCCACAAGAGACCCCGATCGTCTCTCCAGAGGATTTAGTGCAGATGCATCTGCCTTGTATCATTTTTGCTAGTCCTTCTTCTATTTCTCTTTTCCCGATTGCTTCCATTGTTAACCTCCATGATGCTATATTGAAGGCATTTTTGACGTCTATCTTGATAAAGACTACCCACCTCTCCCTCGCGGTGTTTACTATTCTCATACCGCCTCAACTGCCTGTATCGTTGACTTGCCTTTCCTGAATCTGCATTGCTCTGGAGAAATGTGGTTCCCTTCCTCTATCTGCTTGGTTATCCTTTTTCTTAGTATCGTCTCATATAACTTCCCCCACACGTCAATAAGGCATATGGGTCTGTAAGCTGATGGGCTGTTTATATCTTCTGATTTAGCTTTAGGTATTAATACAACCTTGGCCTTCTTCCACCTTGTCGGAAAGCTCGTCTGCTGAATAAGCTTTTTAAATACGTGAAGCACTTTTTCTGGTATCACCTTTACCGCCGTTGTCACAACATCCGGGAGAATACCGTCGATGCCGGGCGCCTTTCCACTTTTAATGGACTTAGCAGCTATTTAAAGTTCCTTTCGTGTAATCGGTTCGATAATACGATTTGTGATCACGGCCGGTCTTGTCTTGTGAACCCTTGGGAAAAGTTCGTGTATCATCTTTCTCTTCGTGTCTTAATTTGTGTTATATGGTGTCTTCGTAATTTTTAGATGTTTGATTACGATTTTAGACCCTTCCCCCAATATATCGTTATCAAGATCGTTAATGAGATTTGTCCAGCAACATTTTTGACTCTTTTATAAGTTTGGACAACTCCTTGCGGCGGATTTTTAACGTCTCTACCATCGCGTTTACCTCTACCCCTCGCTTTCTGGCTCTTGTTGTATGTCTTCGGATGGTGTTACATATTTCCTTAAACTCACCGATCTCGGCGGTCCACCAGTATGGAATTTTCCCTTCCTTGCCAACTGTACATTTGCTTTTTTCTTGGGCATTTTTTAACGGCTGAAATCTAGACATCGTTCTATCAGAGCTACCTCCGAATTAACTGACGAGTTCAATAATTAAGAGCAATGGGCAGCAAGATGGCTGCCTACAACAGGATTTGACTACATCCAAATAACCAATTAAGAGCTCGGCTTCAATGACTCAGTCCTTCCACGTTCCACTTTATCAAAGCTTAACCGATTACGGACTGGACAGGGTAAATGTGCCGACTCCCTACACCGATGGAGTCTCACCGATGTGCAATTTCAACATTAATGTATAGTTTGTCAGAGGATTTATGATGTGATATTGTGTTATATCTTTGTAGAGTTATATATACTTTTTTTTATTTTTACTTCTGTTGTTACTTTTACTTTTACTTTCACTTTTACTTAAAGTTTCTTTTTATCATATTGTAAAGCATCCATATGCTGAATAAAATAAATAACACTGATGCTTCTCAATGTGAAAATGGTGTAGGTTGCGCTCTAGTTACTATAGAATCCTCGGTTTTCTCTATATTGTTCCTGTTTTTTCCAGTATCCATACAGGAGAGATGTTTAGTATTGTTCAAGCCGTCAAATCCATAACCCCAGAATATAAGACAGTGGCAATATGCTCTGAGTTGCTATCGTCCATCCTGTCATATTGGCATATCTGGAAATGAGAAAGCCGATCGATTACCCAAAGAAGCTACTTTATCCAACTTCTCCACAGAAAAAGTGCAAATATATAAAGACCTTAAATCGCACATATAGCACTATGTATAGAAATCCAGAAAGAATTAATGAAATAGATCACAATCCAAGCTACATTAAGTCCGACTTTCCACTAATAGTTTATCTCCTATCAATGTCTAGACGACAGACAAGTTTGGTACGTCGACTACGTATTGGACACACCCAATTAATACACGTATATTCAATTATTCAATTATTGTTTGGGGTGGTGCACTTGATTGCCACATAAATAACTTAAATATTATACCAAAATCACTTATTAAGATTTTAATAAAAAAACCATATACTTATCCAATGAAGCGGCTCTTCGAAGAGAGTTGATTATTTGATGTCAGACAATTGTTCTGTCAAAATCTTCTCATACGACAACATTACAATAAGAATGAACTAAAAAAAAAAGGAATACGATTATAAAACTCGTTCTAGGCTACATACATTTATCTTACCTAAAGTCGATAAATCTAACACGCAACGAAGTTTTTGGAACATAGGTAAAAATTATATAATAGGCTACCTGCAGAAATAAAAACAATTAATTCAAAAACAATATACAAAAAAAAAATAAAACAATGGATACAACAATACTCTCGATCAAATATACATGCAATGATAGAAAAAAAAAAATTGTTTATATACTCGCCTTAGGACAGATCTCGCAAAAAAAAATGTATTAAAACTTTAAATTGCACTGTTTTGTCGGTCGTGTGCTGATGGACTATAGACAGGTTCTCCTTTGTAGAAAGTTAGTATTACTGCTGATAAAAAAAGTGTAAAAAGAATATAAAATCATTTTTTAAATAACTTAATTGCGATAATATTATCTGTTAAAATTCAAATATCACGTACAGGTAGTTTTATACTACTTTTGCGATTATTTATGTTTATTATTATTATTATTATTATTATATTTGATGACTTCCGATGAACAGCCGTTGTGTGAGAACACATTCTCAAAAAATGCATATTCCCCTGTACCGCTCGCCGCCAATATGGATTAAAAGACAATCTGAAATACATCATTAATCCACTTTGTCAACTTCAAGAGAACTGGTCAGTTTCCTGCATGCCATAGATGTCTACAACAAAATATGACTGAACATCTGCTTTCTCTTCACCATTTACTTTATGTTTATAGTGTTATAGTTTATAATAATATGAAATATTTACTACTGTATCTGGCCTTGATGGTAATAAAAAAAGGATATCATCCCTTTCTGTAAAAGTAACAAATAAGACGATACAAATTTCTTACCTTCATGAATTTTTATTACTTTCTTTTTATTTTTCCAGGTGTCGAGAATTCTCATTACACGGACTTTGACGGCAACGCAAAACCCTCAAAACCGGAACCCCAAAACGCAATCACCATCCTGAACAACGTCCTGCTGCGGAAATCAGTCATTTCGAAGCTCTCCAGATACGATTTACTCCTGGGCGTCGTCAAGGCCGAGGCCTATTTCGCATTCAACGGCGAAGACGTCCAATATGGCATCGAAGCCGATCGTCGTTCCAAAATTCTTCGAACTTTCGTTAGGAATACTTACAGTTATCATTTGTCAGAGATTCTAGCGACTATCGTGAATGAGTACACGGATTGGGAAAGACCCGTCCAACATCCGATTAACATTAGGGATGAAACCCTGGAGGCTTTGTCCGATGCACAATACGTAGCTCCAGTTGTACACACGGCGGATTTACACTCCGCCGAACACCGGAATTCCTATTTGTACGTGTTTGATTATCAGACTAAGTTCGGAGACTATCCGCAGGTGAGTAATTCTAATCTACTTTACACAAGGATTTGTTTTTTATATTATGGTAATGCAGATTATATAAATAATTTCACCAGAAATATTTAATTGGGGTTCAATATAAACCAAGATAAAAGTTTTTAAAATATGGATCATTTTCTGACACGAAGAAAACGCGTTCAGCATCTTAAATATAAGTTACTGCAAAATACTTGATATTTTTCAACCGTGTTTTAAAAAGCTTGCACCATATAAAAATATGAATTTAATTTAGTTCAATATACTAAAATTATTGCTACAAATTGTGTGAACCTTTGTTAATGGGCCATTTTGCTGTGCACAACTGTACTGGTTCTTATATTATCTATGAAATCTTTTTCCATGATGTAAGTTATACCGTGGTCCCTTAATTATTTAGGTATTTAATTTTAACTAAAAACGAAATTTTTACTGGAAAAAATTCGAATCATGGTTTACCGAGAAATTATACCTATCCAAATCGCAATGTCGAAGTTATTACAGTATAGAGACGGAGAAGTAGCAAAATAAAATAACAATTGGAACTAACTATAGAGAAAATCTGTTAAATGGCTTTATATGTTATTTATGTGCGATTCATATTTATTGATTTGTATTGAACGAGCTGTTGGTAGCTAAAACTGCAATTTTTGTGTAAAACAATCGATAACTGAAAAGGTACTGAACGTATGCTTATAGCATTTTCATGTATATATTAATTCATTTTTGTAATTAGTTTATGAAACAAAGAGAAGAAAATAGCAAAATTTAAATTGATATTTAAAAATTACTGCATCTATGCAACTTGTAGTGCACCTACGTCACTTATGTGCAATAGCTGCAGCATAACATTAACATGGGCCAGTTTCTCTAAATAAAATTGACGCTTTCAAATCTAGATGACGTTTGCTTATAATGTGTCATTTGGTTGATATGTTTTTAATTGTGTTTACTTTTACCTTTGTCTACTTATCTTTACAAATACAAATAAATACGGAAAATTATCAACATCAACCAGCTCTATAGAGTACAAACTACAACAGTGACAGTGAGCTATGCAGTAAGCAGACGCGGACGCGACCTTACACTTAATCAGAAACGCTTGTGCCCAGCACTTATGTACCAAACAGCAAATTATTACCTGATCTCGTTAAAATAGTCGTTTTCTTTATCTAACAGCGGAATCTAATATCTATTTATCTCTCTCGATTTTTAATGCGAATTCACAGTGGATAGGTCCAAGCTTTCATCTTTATCCAATTATCGGTCTCGGTGGCACAGAGCGTTGGCTATCGGTCATATTCACTTATGGCCATTTATATGCTAGAGCCAACGTGGGTTCGTACCTCGTATCTGACAGTGAAATTTTAATTTAAAAAATTTCAGTGTTAGATACTTGGCTCGAATAGGTAAACCGCATTAAATATTAATTTAATTAATGTCTAATGCGGAGCCTAGATTTTCAATCCCCCTGTGTCACTGTGCCGATGATGGTGGTGTAGGTTTTCCGGGTTTTCCTGCGCCTATAGCCAAATGGCGCCATCAATCCTCAGTAAGTCGCCCCGGAGCGCCACGGCAAATAATAATAATGGCCGTCCCTTCCCCGCACAAGCCATTGGCTTCTGGGGTTCACTCGTAAGGGGGTGAAATGTAGGGCGAGTATTATTATTATTATTATTATTATTATTATTATTATTATTATTATCATATAATGGTTTTCTTCATCTTTGTCTGTATAAGTGAGATTTAGCAGCTGTTAATCATTCGTATTCTCTTCTTTACACATTTGCAGATAGTGGCTTGACGGTAACTTCATTGCACATAAGTGACGTCACGATCGTAATGGCGGCATATTCAAATAATTAGAAATTTGAATGGATAATTAAATTCAATGGGTTTTATTTGATCAATTCTAACTGTTAATAAAGAAAAAACGTGAGGTTATATTTTTGTTGAACTCCCCCTATTAGCGACAAATTACTGATAAGATACTGTTGTAATTTTCCGAAGTTGTCTTGCTAAGTTGATAGATGTCTTAAATGAATTATTTAACAAATTTTTGATCGATCATAAAATATATATTTATCTAATTATCAATATCTATATGAATCAATTAGCGTGGTCTTCCATTAGGCACATTGTGTGTAAATCAAACCCTAATTAATATTAAACCCTTAAAGCAATGTCAAATGAACAATCCGTAACTTGTGAACACGAGGCGTTAACGTTTTGCGGGTTGCCGACATTACATGTTTCGTAATCAACTACTATCCTCAGGTGCATGCACCGTAACATTATAGAAGTATTAACTTCCCACTTGTATCTTAAGTGCGAAACAGGGTATAATACGTTGTATCTTCTAGTTTAACAATTGTTATATTAATCAAAAATGTCAAAAGTTTAGTATTAATAACAAATTATAGAACTACAAAATGTGAACTTAATTTATTTAATTACGAGTAAAAATATATACAAATATAGGGTGATTCACGACGAAACAGACACATTTTTAAAATATTTTTAAACATACATACATATTCAAAAAAAATTATGTTTTTTTTTTTAATGGCACACCCCATATATAATTGCATAAACCAATTATAACAAATTCAGTCTTAAGTTTAAGTAAAATACTGTTTCCTTACTATATTTATTGATTTACTAACAAACATCTCTTTATAGGGTGCTTAAAATTTTTAGTTCAATTAGTAGAACATTCTCACTTATTTTAAATGGAACACCCTGTATTTTATTAGCCTATAGTATAGCTAATTTAATTATCTCAACTTTTATAAGGGTTTCTGATATTTAAATCTTCAAGTTTTTAACATTTTTAGGTAATTCTGATATTTGTTTTTTCTTACAAAATTTGTAAGTACAAGTAAATATTCACTTTTGGATACTTTCAAAACATGTTCCCTTGACTATTCGACAAAGACGTGGTTGCAATTGGATGGAGCTTTTCAAAATTTAATTACTTGATGTTAGCAGAACTGAGTACTTACTAAAAAAAGATACTTTATCGTTATTTTGCTGAAAAATATCGCGTTAGAAAAACATTACCATTACTTTTTTATGTCATCTGAAAATCATCCAACTGACAATTCAGAAATAAAAAAAAACATGATCTAAAATCAACATCCTGTTTTTTTCTTTCTACCAAGTTATAATTTTTTTAACACGTTGGTGGACACGGACTGCTATAGCAGTCACCTTAGTTTTATTTGTTTGTTAAATTTATTTTGTTCTTTTTTTTATTTGTACTTATGATAATTAACTTAATTGAATATATTTTAACCTTACATTTTTGTCATAATTTCGATACCATAAGTTTCGATACCATAAATTTCAATACAATAAATTTCAAGGCATTTTCAATCAGATATACAAAAATGTGTCCAATAAATACATATCTGAATTTCAACTACCACCATACATAATTAACCTACATAGCTACAAATTTATTCTCCTTTTTCATTTCATTTCTCAAACTCTAAAACCGTACTTTCCTATTATACGACCTTCCCTTCTATTATTACTCTGTATAAAAGTCTGCATACTATCATGCTAAATACCCTATAGTAAAAGGAATGCCACTTGAGCTCACGCACCCCGATTTTGTACCAGATCTGGAGAAATTTATAAAGTCGATCTGGCAACAGCGCACTGTATATATGCCGTGTATCCGACAGAGGGCGCTCAGTATGTTAAAGCGTTAAAAACGTACGAAACTTCACATTTTACGACGTTTTGACAGTTTTTTAACGCTTAGAATTTTGATGTGAAAAAACTTTTTCTTTTTTGCATCAAATGCATGTATTCCCCGTAAGGAAACATGTCAAAATCGATGAAATATGGTATTTTTGACGTGTTTTTCGAATCAAAATCATAAGCGTTAAAAAACGTTGAAAACGTCGTAAAAAGTGACATTTAGAACGTTTTTAACGCTTCAAAATACTGAACCTTAAAATACGCCGTAAACGTCATAAACGTCGTAAACGTCCTAAAATGTGACGTTTTGTGCATAAAATTGTATTAAAGAAAACTAAAATCTGGCTGGTAGCGTCCTCTGTCGAATACACGGCATATATACGGTGCGCTGTTGTCATATCTACCCTATAAATCTCCCCAGATCTAGGGAAAAATCGGGGCGCGTGAGCTCAAGTGGCATTCCTTTCATTCCTTGCACTATTCCTGTACTAATCCAAATTTTAATCTTATATACCACTATATCTTTTTATATATAGCAAATGTTTTAATAATTTAACAAAAAATACCTTTTCGTGCAATCGCGAAATTCAATTTCGAAGCCGTTGCCCATGGTAACGGCCGAAAAAGCAAAGGTCACTTTCAAATTTCACATTTCTACAATACGAAACTAACAATGTTATTATTTTTTATTGAACACAGTATTAATTTTTAAATTAACAAATACATACTTATATTATTCAAGATAAATATTAATTGTAATTGTACAGTTTGTATTATTACTTTTGTATTTAGTCTAGAAGTTGAAGCAACAAGATACTGAAATATCACTATCAATGTCAGACATATTTGCGTTTTGTCAAGAACTGTCAAAATATTTTGTATATTCAAACACTGTCATTTCCATAGCAGCTGTGATTTTGTTAATGAAATTGAACTGCTATTGATTTTAAAGCAACAATATATTTATTGGCAATGATCTAATTTCGTAACTTTAAGGACTGCACGGAAAATAGTGTGTATATCACGGCCGCGAAACTTTTTGGCGACCTCAAGATTATCTTGCCTCGGCTGCAAGCGGCCTCGGCGATAATCTTTCTTTCGGTCCGCCAAAAAGGTATTTCGCGGCCTAGGCATACAAATAACTGTCTGTGGGCTACTTTTAATTATTTATTCATTTGTCCTTGTAAATATTTATATTTAAATTACCTTTTTCTTGATACCAGTCAAAATATTTCATTAGTAAGTACATGGTAGCTAATGTAAAATACTCGGTGTGAATGCAAATTTAAGACCATAATTTTTTTTCCGGTCACAAGTAAAGTTATTGTCAATAGGCGCCCTTATTTGTTAAACGGTATTTTAAAATAATTTTAAAATAATGAGTCCTATTTCGCTAGATTACTTATTTCGATCGCCTTTATCTTTCCTACTCTGTTTAAATCATGAAATATATATTTGAAGATAAAAGCGCAGTCTATTTTTCCTCCACTATTTCTTACATAAAATCCGACATTCCGAACCCATTATTTTTCATACAATCCTGACGTAGTGAAATACAACCAGATGTTTGCAAAAAAAAATAAATAAAAACCAGATTCAGTTTCCGAACACACAGAGAACTCATAAATTCCGAAATAAAAAATGTATAGCAGAAAACCGGTAAGTAATTTGTGTATTTTGCCTATAAAATAATTTATTAGAGCCTTGTGGATTGCATGCGCCACTTGCGAGCTGTAATCTGGTTTACTGCTCCAATGCCGGAGCCGGAGCAACTCGGCGGTTGCTCCGGGATAGTCTAAAAACTCCATCATAAATTTTAAACATTGTATTACATCAGTTTTTCTTGCTTGCTCTTTTTAGATTACCTACATATATTTTTCACCGCTCAGAAAGACTCTTTTGGATTCCTTGAGATAACGACTGTTCGTTTCTTCATTGTATATTTAGAGGGTGTAAGGCAATTCTTAGATAATTAATAAGAACAAGTTTCGGTGAGCAAAGATAAAAAAGACAAACATTTTGCTTCCACCTAACTGAAGTTTTCTCTAATATATATTAAAGTTCATCTAATCTATGCTCAATTTAATACAAATCTCATTAATCTTATATAAATATCTAAACTGGATCTATATAAATAAATAATAAACTTACAATTAGCCAATTAATAATCTATAATTAAATCCGGATATTAGTTACAATATTTAATGTAATTCCGTTGACAAATTATAGATAATTGCATAAACATTGTTACACTGATTTCTCGAAGGGTGACAATCGAATCCATTATGATTTACTTCATTAATTAGGGCAGTCGCTTCATTACGCATTCACGATATCAAGATTGTACTGACATTATTTCACTCATTAGTTCCTTCAATAAATCATCTTCGAGTCTATTAGTTAAATGAAGTAGGCCAGTAAATAGTTTCTATAATTTTTTTTATCTAATTTTGACATATGAAATTATACTTTTTAAAACTGATAGATGTTATGAAATGTCTTACTTTTTGTAACTAGTTGCATAAAGTAAAATATTATGTAACTGGTTTTATTGCTCGTACTTGCTGGTTTTTAATAGTAATATTCATTTTTAGATTTAGTTCAGATCGTATCATGAGTAAATTGTCCATAATGTGGAAACATTTAAATCTTTCTTATCCTCAAAATATGCAAGTAAAACTGTCTCATTGATATCTTTTATTTTCTTCTCATCACACCACGTAACTAATTTTTCGTAAACCATAAATTGCCTTTGACTTTTTAGGAATTACTGATAATATCGCTTGGCAACTCAGTTACATTAAGTTAGCACAACCATTATAACATAATCTGCTCAGAACTTTTTCATAATTTTGAGCGTTTTATGTGCAATTTTTGTGCGCTATTCGCGATTTTTGTGTATTTCTACTTTTTGTTATATTAAAAATTGTTCCAGCTTAATTGAAAGCTAGCACAACCTTTTGTTAATTATGATGCGATTTTTTTTAAATTACCACCATAATTTTGTGCGGTTTATGTGCAAATTAGGTGTGAAATCAAAAATTATTTTTGTCAAATGGTTTTTATATTATGTTGTCTTAGAATAAAGCTATAAAAACAACAAAGAAAGTCGACAATGGACCAAATAATAACATCTGGACAATTTTAACAATTTTAATTTTGAAAACATACTCACGGTCCTTATACAGTGTGTCCAATTAAGTCGGAACCATATGGGAAACTTTTTTATTCTTAGTTTTATGACAAAACGTTATTCTTTATAAAAAGTTGTGCATGGTCTACAACCTGAAATGCAACCAGGGGCGTCCAAAAATATAAATTTTGCTTAAGATTAAAGTACCATTATTTTAAAAAATATAGAAAAATATTATTCGGAACCAATATATACGAACAAATATGAAATCACAGCCTCCTATCTCAAAACAATATTTTTTCAAATTTTTTTCTTGAAATAAAGTTCAAAGTGAACTGTTACAGAAAAAATCAGTTTCTACAATTTTTTTAAGCCCTATTAACGGTTCTGACTTAAAAGAATGCGTGAAAACTAATTTTATACGTAACAGTTCACTTCGAACTTTGGCTCGAAGACAAAATTGAAAAAAATATTTTTTTGACATAGGAGGCTGTGATTTCATATTTGTTTGTACATATTGTTTCTAAACAAGTTTTCCAAATAACATTTTTCCATATTTTGTAAAATAAGGGTACTCTACTCTTGAGCAAAATTTATATTTTATGACGCCCCAAGTATACTGGCAAAAAAATGTATTATCTGATGATTGCATTTTAGGTTGTAGACATGCATAACTTTTTATACACCATAACTTTTTTTCATACAACTAAGAATAAAAAATCTGATGTGGCCAGCACGTGACCTCTCGCCGTTTTTGAATCAAAAATTTACACCTTAACACGGAAAGGTATGAAAAAAATTGGCTTTTTTGTAAATCTGACAACAATGGCAAAAGTTTTGAAAATTTTAATGATATGCTAGTAAATATTATACTTTGTTATTGTATTTATAAAATTTTCCAAATGGATAGTTATGTATACAAATATTAGATTCAAAGGAGCCACAATGTTTCAAATCTACACATGTAAGTTTTGAATTAATATTTTAAAGTAAAACTCTGTATTAATACAATTAATGTAATGTAAATAATGTTAATATGTATAATGTGGATCACAAAAAATTTTTAAAAGCAATATTTTTTCAATTATTTTAACCAATTTTCAAACTTTTTTAAATTCTATTCTATGTGGCATTCATAATGAGAAGCAAATTATCCAAAACGGAAATCATCATGGCCATCATATTAATACGCACAGTATTTTTTCACTAGATAGCCATAATATCCACGCAAACATTATAGAAAAGAGCTTGTTTAAGATAACATACTATAAAAAATATTTGACAAATATAATTTTTGATTTCACACAAAAATTGCACATAAAAACAAAATTATGAAAAAGGTCTGAGTAGATTGTGCTATAATTGTGATAAATTTATATAACTTGAACCACTGATTTTGTGAAAGTAAAGTTAACAACCGCCCGTTAACGAGCCGGTCAATCCAGGACGTCACACGACTTCACAGCACGACTTCACGACTGTAGCGCTCCAAGTGACAAAAATATTAAACAATAATTTATATTTATTTTATTAGAAGTTTTGATATTTATTTTATTAGAAGTTTTGACTGACCAAAGCTAGCCTGTGGAATTAAAAAAAAATTTATTTTATTAAAAGAAGTCTTAAAAATTCAACCTGTGTTTAAAAAAAAATAAAAAAAAATTAAAAGTAGATATATGGGATTCAATCCCCGGACCCATTGCAACACTAGCGGGCACTATGCTACGCAGCTACTACAGCTTTGTTTAAATATGTTCAAACTTATTATTTAAGCGAATCACGTTTCATAATAAAATAAATATAAATTAGTGTTTCGTCTCGTATTTTAAGTATTAATATTACAGAACTAAATAAGTATACACATTCACTAAATCTCATAAAGAAAATGATTTAAGTCACATCTGTCAAAATTATTGTTTAATATTTTGTCACTTGGAACGCTAGTCGTGAAGTCGTGTGTCGGGTGACGTCCTAGATTGACCGCCTCATGTCCGTTCAGGCTTGTTTACAAAATGTCACACTGACAACTGATATGAAGTGACAGCAGCAAAGAGACTAGATTCATGTTTTCACATTTTTTATCAATTATATTTTATTATTTTTTTCTATTACTTCAAAATTAGAAAAACTCTGGTATGCAATACGTTACGAAATGCAATTTTGTGTAACTTGTGAGCTAACTGCGTTCGTTCCTCAAACTTTTAAACAATTTAAAATATTTTGACTACTGTCAAAATAATTGTCAACTTCGCTAAAAAGAGTTCGATTCTATTGGCTGAAAAATTGGTACTACCAAAATAATCGCCCTATTTCGTTAAAAATAATTCGATTCTATTGGCTGAACGAGCTTTGTATCATAATGAAAACCAGCTTCATAATGAATATCATTATGAAACTGGTATTAGTCTTTACGTTTACATTTATTTTAATTAAATTACTACCCTGCCGATTTTGATAACACATCATTGTATTTTTCGGAATTGAGGTGGAAGTCTGTAAAGCCGGCGCCAGAGGATGCTACCAACACCTTCTAACGTTGGACCGTTGATGGTTGGACGTATCGTGTGGCCGTTTCTCGAACTACGAGTGTCCAATGTCAAGCGTCCAACATTCTTGTTGAAGCATGTTCGGACTGTTGTCGGTCTTTTGACAGGCTTCAAGGGTTTTTTTTTTTCACTGGACGTTACATTTGGAAGACACTTGATAGATTGCTACACGATTCCGTGTGGATTGTTGGTATCTTATATAAATCAGTGTCAGTGACGTAGAACTGACAGCTGATCGGGAAGTAACAAGAGCATGTTCTATAAGAGTCCGTGTGTCTTTCTTATCGATTTTTTACAAAATACTATTATTTAGGCAGTATGTATTGACTACGTTATGAATGTTGTTTCATTCCGAATAGAGTTAATTTAAATGTGAAAGTCCGTTAATCATGTAAAGTAATAATTTAACCATTGTTAGTTATTGCGATGATCAAATATTTATGTAAAAATATTGCAATGAGATACAAATGGGGAACTATTATAATAGAGAGACTTACCAAAAGATTATACTTTAAATTATTAAAATTGAATTAAATTAATTAACATGTACGCAAATATTAACGAGGGAACAAAATTTGGGAGTGTTACAGGAAAGGGGGACATTTTACTAATAAATAAAAGGTATAGAATTCATTAGAAGGTAGTAATTCAATAAAATAATATGTAAATTTCTTTTGGACTTTATGTGATGTGTCAAATATGTCAGGTTAGGTTATGAAATGTACAAACAATAGCCAACGTTGGATCAAATGTATTGGATTCAAACATTCGTTCCACCGTGTAGCAGGGTACTCGACATGTCAATTGTCCAACATTTGAGTCAAACATTGGAGACCAACATTTTAGTCAAAAGTAAGATGTTGATTTTTAGACATCTTAATCAAAAGTTGGTAGCATCGTCTGGCGCCGGTTTAATGGTACCGAATTTTTTCGTTAACGAGTTATTCATTTGTTAGTTTCCGTCAATGACATATTTTCCATAATCTGTAACACACACTGATATAAAGGTAGCGCGTTTGACACAAAATTAATTAGATGACGGGAGAGGAAAAATCACTGCAGATTTTTCAAGACTATCTCCCGTTTTGGTCAGCGGAAGAAAGTCCGACATTGGACGTTGTATTGTTAGAAAACACACATATCTGAGGTAAGGAATTCGAAAACGATAGGTCCAAGGTTCGTTCCCCAATACGAACATATATTTTTTTATTTTTTTCTAAAATTCGCTTTTTCATTTTGGCAATTGTTCGATACTGTTTAATAGAACATTTTGATTTCCGATCCAAAAATGAGAATATTGATATTAAGCTAATCTGTGTCAGTTGGTAGGGAAGAAATGGTAAGTTTTGAAGTGGTAACTTGTAAAGAAATTTGAAAAAAAGGGAATTTAGAAAAAGGGATTAATTGAGCTAGTTACTAAAAAAAAAAAAAAAAAAAAAAAAAAAAAAAAAAAAAAAAAAAAAAAAAAAAAAAAAAAAAAATAAATATGTTAGATTGCTGTATTTAGGCAAGTGTAGAGAGTAGTTGTAGGTTAGGCGTGGAAACTAATTTTATATGATGGATCAATTCACTTCGAACTTTGCTACAAGAAAAAAATTAGAAAAATATTATTTTCGGATAGGAGGAGGTGATTATAGATTTATAGGTAAATATTGTTTCTAAACAAGTTTTCTAAATAACATTTTTCTATATTTTTAAAATAAGCGTGCTGTTCTCTGCTTGAGCCAAATTTATATTTTTTGATGCTCCTCGAATACGGGTCAAAAAAGTTATATATTATAAGGGGAAACAAGAAAGAAATCTTCAGTAGAAAACACTGGCGATATAAAGATATACAAAGTATATTATTGGTACTAAATAGATAAAGAAAATAGGAGGTTCTTAGCACGGTTAGGCATTTTTATAAGAATGCCAAGAGAAGAAATAAGAAAGGGAACATCAGGCGAATATGAAATACGGAGTAGAAGAAGAATGAAAATACAGAGTGGCACAAGAAAACGTAACAACTAATAATAAAAAAAATACTCATATGGTGCGAACTTAAGTGGACACACTGTATATTAAACTGGAACTACCGTTTGTTATTTGAATTTCCAAAGTACTTCTTTATTTTATAAGTATATATTTATGAATTGTTAATAAAAACCTTTAAGTTGTACGTTTAAATTTGCCCCAATCAATTATATTGAATTGAATTATATATACTTTATTATATAAAAAATTATTTTTAAAATTGCTATATATTTATAATTATTATCTTAAGTATATTCAACTCAACTTTCTAGATTATTAAAATAATTTATAAAACACTTATTATCCACCGATACGCTTTTTTGACATTTGGATTTAAAGGTTAAAAAAAAAATCGGTTGGGTTGGAGCTAATGAATAAATTCGTTAGCAAAAATCCGTCACTACCGAGTTTTATGGCTTACTTCGTTTTCATGCAAAATGAAAATTGCTGACGTATGTTAGGTTAGGTTTACAGACTCTCAATAAATGAAATTAAGGAATAGCTATTTGTATTACTAGGGAGGAAAGTGCTACTTTTCCTCCAGCAGGATGTAGTTTACTGCCCGACGCGAAGCGGAGGGCAGTAAACATCCAAGGGAGGAAAAGGCACTTTACTCCCGTGTAATACATATGATTTTTCCTCCTACCCAATTATTAAACCTTTTTTTTTGAAAATTTATTTACGGCATAAATAACGAATTTATCAATATATGCGATATAGTTAAGTAAACAAGAATTGTTTATTAATATTAGGTGGCATATTTTGAAATTCAAAATCACTTGAATTGCTTTCCATTTTTGAAAAATTTAATTGACGTTAATAAACGTAGAGACTTTGCACTTAACTCTAAAAGTCAGTCGTAATGTTTTTTGTCAGTGAGCAACGGCATACTATGATTTTCTTAGTTTAGGTCAAAAAACGTATATAAGAATCCTGACATTGAAATTTGTATTTAAATATCTAACGTTGAAGTAACATTCATGTTTAATTTTTACCAAAATACACAATATACAAGATGTTCTATAAATTACGGAAACAATTTGAATATAATAGATTCACAAGTTTCATCATTTAAAACATACTTAAAATGAGAGAGAGGGAAAGTAGGGAGGGAAGTATGACTTTCCTCCCTAATGTGAGGGAGGAAAGTGTGTACTTTCTATAATGGTAGGAGGAAAATATTAATTTCTCTTGAGACTCGTAAATAGTTTTGGGCTTAAATAATGAGAGTCAATTGCCCAAAATAAGTTATATTGTAATAAATCAAAATATTATAAGTATTATGTTTAAATTAGAAAAACTACAAACGCGCTACCTTTATCTGTATGAATTAGACTACGGATTATTCGTCACTAACGGAAAACTAACAAATGAATAACTCGTTAAGGAAAAGACTTCGATACACTTACAGACTTCCACCTTTGACTTCAAACTTTGTTCTGAATTACCCATATCATACGTGATCAATGTCTTGGTTTTTCCTCCTTGGTTTTAGGGTTCCATACCCCAAAGGGTCAAGACGGAACCCTATTGCTCTCACTCGCGTGTCCGTCCGTCCGTCCGTCTGTCACACCGGTCTAGCAGCTAAACCGTTGGAGCTAGAGACTTCAAAATTTTGCAGTTTATGCGTCTTATTGACCAAAAGCAATATAAACTATAAAAAATATTTTTAAAAGTTTTCAAGGGGGGCTCCCTTACAACTAAAGGGAGACGCTGAAAAAAAAAATTTGGCCTACCTCATCGAGTGAGGTTTCGTTGAATAGAGCTCATTGAGTAGATAAAAGGCATATTTTTTGTTTTGAAAAATATTGCAAAACGTAGGCATAAGAAGCCGCCAAAGTCTGCATTTTTTACAAAATTTTGTTCCGAAGAATTTTTTAACTTTCCATTGACCTATAAACTTGAAATTTGGTGATAATATTTATTGTTACGTATATATTACCAACAAATACCAATATATTAATAAATATGATTTTTTCATTACCATTCCCTCATTTTTAGGGTTCCGCACCTTCGTATATATGTAAATTATGATACTCAATATTTTATTATTTTTATGTGTGCAATCGTATTAGTTCTATTAAAAAATGCCTAAAAAATGACGATATCAAAAAACTAAAAGCTGGAGAATTTTCCGCTTATTGCCGTTAATAAGTCGTGGAAAAATAAATTTTGCCGCTCTTTTTTTTAAATGAAACATCTTGATAACTTAATATCAAGTTAGCAAGACAACTGCGTACATAATGACGATATCAAAAAACTAAAAGCTGGAGAATTTTCCGCTTTTTGCTTGTAATTAGTTGTGGAAAAATAAATTTTGCAGCTCTAATTAAACAAATTAACATAAATTTATAAATAATGCCGATATCAAAAAACTGAAAGCAGGAGTATTTGCCGCTTTTTTGTCGCTAATTAGTTGTGAAAAAAAAATTGCTGTGTTTTATGAATTTTATCTTCCAATTGCGTTTTCAAATCAACATTTCAAATTCATTCCATTTCAAGCTAACTATGAAATTTCC
This sequence comes from Neocrepidodera transversa, assembly GCA_963243735.1. Lineage (NCBI taxonomy): Eukaryota > Metazoa > Arthropoda > Insecta > Coleoptera > Chrysomelidae > Neocrepidodera > Neocrepidodera transversa. The sequence goes on along the minus strand of OY725340.1, from coordinate 26,755,728 downwards.
ATTATCAAGTTCCAAAAATTTCTTAAGATTATTAAAACTGTTCCATTTCGATTCGAAAAATTGTAGTTAAAACAATATTTCATTCTGAATTGTATTCTTAACGATTTTCTAGTTTAAAAAATTTTAAACTCATAAAAATGAGACACTACATGGAATTGTATAATAAAAACCGGATTGTGTCAAAAAATTTTTAACTAAAATTTGAATGTCCACATGCCTCTGACGTATAGTAGCACAAATTGTTATAAAAATCTATAAAAATTTGAGAAAAGCTTTTCGCTGAGACAAGAGTTGTACAAAAATTTTTCGTATGCCTTGAATGATATATTTATTTATTCAAACATATATTCTGATTAAAAACAATTACTCATTTAAGTAAAATTTCTTTTTATAAAATATTAAGTTGCTTTATAAAAAACCTGGAAATAAAAAACAGGCGACAAATTTTTGGTTTTCACAATTATTTAGCGGCAAATTCTCTAGCTTTTAGTTTTTTGATATCGGCATTATTTATACAGTTGTCTCACTAACTTGATATCAAGTTAGCGAGATGTTTAATTTTTAATAAAAAAGGGCGGCAAAATTTATTTTTCCACAACTAATTAACGGAAAAAATCATCAAAATCTCCAGTTTTTAGTTTTTGATATTGTCATTTTTTACGCAGTTGTCTTGCTAACTTGTTATTAAGTTAGCAAGACGTTTAATTTAAAAAAAAAGAGCGGCAAAATTTATTTTTTCACAGCTAATTAATGGTAAAAAAGCAGCAAATTCTCCAGCTTCTAGTTTTTTGATATCGACATTTTTTACGCAGTTGTCTTGCTAACTTGTTATTAAGTTAGCAAGTAGTTTAATTTTTAATTAAAAAAAGAAGCGGCAAAATTTATTTTTCCACAACTAATTAACGGTAAAAAAGCGGCAAATTCTCGAGCTTCTAGTTTTTTGATATCGTCATTGTTTACGCAGTTGTCTTGCTAACTTGATATCAAGTAAGCAAGACGTTTAATTTTTAATAGAAAAAAAAGAGCGGCAAAATTTATTTTTCCACAACTAATTAACGGTAAAAAAGCGGAAAATTCTCCAGCTTCTAGTTTTTTGATATCGTCATTTTTTACGCAGTTGTCTTGCTAACTTAATATCAAGTTAGCAAGTAGTTTAATTTTTAATTAAAAAAAAGGAGCGGCAAAATTTATTTTTCCACAACTAATTAACGGTAAAAAAGCGGCAAATTCTCCAGCTTCTAGTTTTTTGATATCGTCATTGTTTACGCAGTTGTCTTGCTAACTTGATATCAAGTAAGCAAGGCGTTTAATTTTTAATAGAAAAAAAAGAGCGGCAAAATTTATTTTTCCACATCTAATTAACGGCAAAAAAGCGGCAAATTACTAATAAGATACCGTTGTAATTTTCCAAAGTTGTTTTGCTGAGTTGATTGACGTGATTTATTTATCTTAGCTTCTCGCTTTCTGGGAATGTGGATAAACTTCAAACTTTCTCCTCTGGGACTTCTGCTACTGATTATAGATAATATAAATAATTTAAGGTTGAACCTATTAAAGGTTGTTACCGCCAGTGTTATTTTCTTCTCTTCTTGGATCACAATCTTCTATCCGAAGAACATGGCACTACTTGTGAAAAATTAATTATCTTCTTTTGCTAACGTAATGTCTATTTTAATATAATATCTTTGGATAGCCTTCTCTTTATGGATTCTTCCCCTTCTACGTGTCTTATATATATTCATAATATACTGTCCATGGAAGACCTGATTCGGTTTAATCCATTCTTTGAGTCTTTGCTTAAACTTTTATACCTCCATTGTCATGATCAGTTCTTCTAACTTTGATTTACTTTGCAGCTATGTTTCCATTATATCTTCTTTTATAACCATGAATCAACAGACCTGAAAGACATTTTAAGATTAAAAAAAGTATATTGGTAAACTTCTTTTGTTTCACGATATGCTGTTGACTACTATGAAATTGGCTGCTGGTTTTCTAATTGTATAACTTTTAAGATTCAACAAACTGGAATGCAATATGAAGATGAAACTACCAACACTTACCACATTTCTAAAGCTAAATTGGAAAGTTTTATAAAAGTATTTAGCAGTAGTTTGAAATTAAAATCAAGAGATATTATTAAAACATAACTTTCTCAAGAGAAAAGTGAAGTAAGCAGTTATTTTCATAAATCTGACAACGATGTCATATGTATTATGAACAATAATCATACTATAAAATTATCCATAATAAAAAATACTCTTCATTCTAGTAAAGATTCCAATTAACACAACTTTATAAACAGACTATCTTATGGAAAAGAATTGGTTAAGCGGATTGCACGTTATCGTATTTAAGCAAAAAAAGATATCATGTCAAATATAGTAAAAATGGATTAGGGGACTTTAGAACGTAAATAAAATCCGGATATCGAAAGTTTCTCCTAGTTTCAATAGATTCCTTTCTATACAACTTTGCTTTGTTCCCTATTCTGAAAAGTAATTTAGTAAAGTAATAAAAATACTGTTTGAACAAGACTCCACTTCAAAGATATAAAATCCGAATTGCCAGTGTCATTTTTTTTCTAGTTAAGTTGCTATAGGTATTTTATACAAAATATAACGTATTTCATAAATAAAATATATCTCTTTTAGTTTCCCGCTACATATACCTAATATACGTATATAAGGTATATAAAAAGAAAAAGTATTGTGATCGGGTAAAAAATCCATATCGAGATTATGACTTCTCTACGTTTTTATGTCTCTTGAATCCAAAAAATTTATTTTCTAAAAAATATAAATATGTATTTATATGGAAATTTTCTTTATAACAGTAAATTCTGTCATTTTTTAATGCTGAGTAGTATCAATTCGTTGGGGAATAAGATTATAAGAATCAGGCAGTTTTTATAAAGGGATGTCAAAGGGTTTTTTTTTGATTAATGATTGTCAGATGGTTTTGATTTTAAATTAGCCATGATGAGGCCTAAAAATGTTACAATTCGACAATAAAATTTAAAATATCTAATTTGCAAAACAAACTAACTTACCATATAAGTAAAATGAAGTAATTGAATTATAAATTGCAAAAATGCATAAAGTTGATGCGCATCAGAAAAAGTGGTAGAGTTTTAAAGGAACAAAATTTTGGAAAGGAAAAAATTTTTAGGGGTACATGAAATAAAATAATGGGTTCAAAAGGGGGAAGGTAAAAAAAAGTTGAAAACTGGTGTTTGAAACACCTTTAACCGAGTATCAAACTCAACATAATGATGGAGGGGCCTGAGCCGGGCCCCATTTTCGGCAAGTGTTGACGCACCGTCCACTCAACACCCTCGGAAGGTCTCCGAAGTGCAGAAAGAAAGGAAAATTTATAGTCCCCCCTGGACCAAAATCGAAAATGGGTCATAAAAGACCAGTCAACCGTTAACATAACTTAAATTATCGGCAAAAATGTGACACCGTCAAAACCAATTGACGGCTGAAGTATCACAAAATGATTGTACTTAGACGTTGATTAATGAAAAGTGACAAGTAGGAGGAAGGGGAAGGGTAATATCATAAGAAATTTAACAATGTAAAGTACAAAAATATTGAACAATAAGTATATGATCATGAAATGTGGGTAAAGGCCACAGCACGTATATTATAAAAGGAAGAAGACGAAGAATTGACAGTGACATTTGTAAGAACAGTAAAAAAAAGTAGGGTTAGGTCGAACATTTCCAACAGATTTAATCTGTTGCTTTTATAACAATTATGTAGAACAACAACATCTGATATTGAAAACGAATGGTTATATGTGAGGATGTGATTAGCGAAGGAATATGGGGTATTAGTGATATCTGTATTTTTATATTTGTCAATATATCTAATATGTTCTTTTATTCTAGTTTCGAGTCTCCTACCCGACTGGCCAATGTAATCTGAACAACTTAATTTATACACACCGGTTTTATGAAGATGAGGAATATTGTCTTTGGTATTAACTAAGAATGAATGAAGATTCAGATTAGTCTTAAAAGCAACTTTGATATTATATTTTTGAAAATTTTTTTATAATTTATATGAAATGTTACCAATAAAATGTAATGAACCAGTGAAAGTTTTTTATCTTGTGGGGGATTTAGTTTGAATTTAATAAAAGATTTACTGTCAGGTTATTGTTGATAGCTGATTGTTTGATAATGTTCAACTCAGTAACAAAAGCCGAGTCGGATAGGAGGATTGAAAATAGTCAGAATAGAAAACTATTGAATGAGGCTAGTTTATGGGAAATGGGTTAGTTCGAGAGGAAATTAATTATTGTATCTGTTGTGGACGGTTTTCTATAAATTTCAAACGAAAATGACGAAGTTAAGGGATTTCTGAATATGAGTAAGTCTAAGAAAGGTAATTTAAGTTCAGATTCTAATTCAATCATAAATTTTATTCGAGGGTGGATAGTATTAAGATAGGATAAAAAGTCAAAAGCTTCTTGTTCAAGACCTTGAAACAGAACGAAGCAGTCGGAACGGACATCGAAAAGAATTTTATGTTAAAAATTGGGGTGGTTGAGATAATTATGTTCTAAGTGATTCATGAAAATTTCGGCTAGAGCCTGGAGGCCATCGCTAAGCCTGAAATTTGTCTGTAAAATTGTTGATCAAATTGAAAAAAAAATTGGTTCAGCACCACAGTGAGTAAAGAAATATGATATTGGGAGATAACCAGGTTGATATTATTGTTGCGAAGTAACATATTGACGAGAGAAATGCATTCTTCAGGGTCTGTACTATAGGGAACAAATTGGAGATAACTAAGGAAAGCATAAAAGAATTGGGAGGGACGTAAAGATCGGAAATTTTGGAAGTGAGATCCAGAGAATTTTTAACTGAATATTGGTTATCGAATTTGGTGACATCACGGAGTGTTGAGTTTAAGAAAGGAGAAAGTTTGGAAGCTGGTGTGTTGATAAAGCTGACTACGGGTCTAATAGGGATATTAGGTTTGTGGATTTTGGGAAGGCCATACAGAAGAGAGGTCGAAGGAGCCATAGGACATAAGAAGTATGGGTTAGAGCTCTTTCACACGAAGATACTGTATGCAAGATACGCGTATCCACGATACAGAATCACGGTCGAAAACTTGGGCAGCAGTATCGAATTCGCGCATCTCTTCAATCGGTACTGAAATAGTTGCAGTGCCGTTCACAGAGGTTTGAATTATGGATCTAGAAGAGTGTATTATACTGTAGTATATATTAAGAAAAAAGGAAAAAAGAAAATAGTTAAAAGGCGTACTTTATGGGTTCATCCGATTAAGAGAAACCAAAAGAACTTATAATATTCTATGTAATAATTTCATTAAAATAGCGACTGTCCATGACTTTAAGGTATGAAATAATTAGACGATCGTTTATAATTTATTATTTTTAATGAATGTAGTTTTAGTACAAATATAAAAAATATATTCACCTTGATAGTTAGAAGATTCACAATGGACCCATCTGTTGAAGTGGCAGCTGATTCTATAGAATGAGGTGAGAGGACAGGATTTGTCTCTATTCTCTGACTAAATGGAATTTGAAATGCATTAAGTGAAGTAGTAGATGAACGAAAGTAACTTTGTGAATGAATGGATCAAGAATGACTGATAGAGGATGAATCAATAGACTGGGATGAGAATGTAGGATTGGGGATAATGTCTACTCTTTGACTGGATGTGTACGAAGGGAGAATTGAAGGGAGTGGTGTCAAAAATTTTATGCTCCATAGCTATTATTATAGCGCTAAGTAATAACAACCTAAGCAGTTAAATTTGTACTTAAAAATTTTCTACGTCTATGATATCGTCTCTGATGCAAAAGTATTCGTGTCTGAATGAGTCCATATATCGTAATGGTAATTCTGTATGTGGTATACGCATTCAGCCTCCGGCGGCTGAAGGTGCCGAGATACACAAATTCGGTATCGAGATACTGCATGCGTCGAGCTTACTGTGTGAATAGTTCTATTTGACTGTACTGCGACGACACTTCGGTCGTTGCGGGTCACTTTGGCGCCTTAGTCCAGGTTTCGGATTGCCTCGGGCGCCACCTTCCGTTTAGAGTGTGAAGGCCACTGCACGGGCAGCGTCAGTGGAGAAAGAAATACTCCAGGGGTCGTTATGGTATCGACCAAAATCACTGGCGGCCAGAAGGGCGGGCTTTACTTGCCCTACTGGGTTAAGTACCTGGGTATTAGCTGCTGGGATGTTAAAACAGAAACAAATAATAATAAATAAAACTTTTATTTATTACCCAAAAAATCCGGCGGAGAAAAGGTGTGTAGTCGGACTGACGGTTCTAGACTCCGGTACAACTAGAACTTGGCTTCAGCTTGACCTATCTCTAAAGGTCGACGGACTGCACTGCTGTTCCAATTGGGACGGCCACAGCAAGTCTGTTCGGACTGTCTCTGCAGCTGCCGACAACGGTATGAATTTCCCTACTCGATACGAACTTAAGCGTCTAAGAAGCAGAGACGAGAGTGTCTCCATCTGCCTGGCGACGGTTTAACTGGTACGACTGGCCTTTTATTCACAATGTTAAGTTAATTTTACTCCAGTGCCGTGCGCGAATTAATTTCATATATTTTAAATAATACGGAAAAAAGTAACTTTGTTACAGTACGTTTAACCTGTATCTCGGATTTGCGTATCTCGCATACAGTATCTTCGTGTGAAAGAGCTCTTAACATTGAAAAATAAGAAAGTATTGACCTATAACTTAAGTTTAGATCTGAACTAGTTGTGAAAGGCCACTGTGGGGTCAGAAGGTAAGAGGACAATGGAAGGGTCATTAGTGATAAAAGAATTAACTTTGTCTAAATAATCAGGCAATTGCGTTTATCTGCTTTAGTAGAAACAAGATTCTCATTAATAATTTTTTCTTTCAAATTTTTAACGTCCTTCGGAGAGAACTGTTGTGGATTATAAAATTGAGAACGGGGTGTAGTAAGACTTTTGTCTAACGTAAAGGCTATATCTGTTCTAATTAAGTATTTGTTCGGTATGTCAACATTGTTAAGGATATTTTCGGTATCAATAGACAAGAGTTTGAAATTATTTTTTGTATTAGAAGTATTAACATTATGTTTGAGTCCTGCATTAGAGAGGGGTTTGAGGTGGAGTAAAGGTAGGCGAGCTGAGGTTAAGGAATCTGGGGTGGAACTTGAAGTTAGAAAACTGAGGTTGGGTTTGGAAATGGGAATTATGGGGGTTGTTGTATCTTAGTAGGGAAAGTTTGTTCTTTAAATTAGCAAAAGTAACGTTACCTATGTCCTACACCCAATATATATTTTCTATTGCTAATTGAGGCACTTTCGGCTCGTCTAGCTTGTTATATCTTCTTTCCTCGTCGTTACTGCCCTAAGTATTATATAGCCTAAATAATACGCGTGTCCAATTATGTTGCTATGTGTTTTTTTCTCTCTTCTCGTAAATTTGTGAACATAGGAGTGACTAGGACAGGTATTATTATTATCCTTACACTGGTCGAAGTCAGAAAAACCGTTAAAACCTCCCACTATGTCTAACATCCCTTTTTGCTCGAAAAGTGATATTAAACGTCCATTATCAAGATAAAAGCTCTTCATTAAAAATGGCGGCATGGACGTTTATTAAAAATTATTAAATTATAAATAAGTATTTTCTGAGAGTTTCGCATCTTAATGTCGTTATACAGTGAAAGTGAGTGAAAATGTTGTTTTGATAGTGTTTTTGTGATACAAAATAATGTACGTTTTATAATTTCTTTTTAGTATAAATAAATGGGTAAAAAAATAACACTTACAGTTCACTTTAATTTACTTGTTTTTATTAAATTTCATGGATCTGCTTAAAACGGAATTTTATAGTTTCATAAGTTAAAAATAATATAATAATAATTAAACATTTTGATCCTTCGATAATTGATCGACTGCCGCAGTAAATTTTTTCAAACATTTATCGATTCTTAATCATATTTGTTCGCATTCTAAAAAAACAGGCATACGCTAAAGCTTTTTAAAAATGGTATCATGCTTATTTCCTTTTTCAGTTCTGATCCTTACGGAACTTATAACACTGATGGTCAATATATCGGAATAATGGACAAAATTGAAAACAAATCCCTGTCATGCTGTTCCGAATAATTACAATTCAGGTCGTTGCTTCACTGATTTTTGTTCTGTATTTTTTATTTTTTTAGGAAAAGGGCAAGTTTGCTTTTCCTATTAATGCTTTTAATCAATGATCTGTGGTGGAGTTTCACTCGAATACTGGCTTTATTTTTCCCATTCCAGATAGGAAGTCCTCCGGAAAGGGAAGTCATTCCTATCATCGTAATTATTCGAATTCATCAGCCCGGGCGGGTCGTTGTTCTACGTTTTAATTTTGAGGAGGGTTTATTCTTTTCAATTTTAATTAAAGCTTAGAAAATGGCTTCGACGTCGTGTTTTTGCTAAAATGTTTGCGGTTTCAGGTTTATATGTTGTGCAGACTTCATCGCATACGTTGCATTTTTTATGAAGTGCTTTCGAAAACGGCTTTAATGAGAGTTTAGATGAAAAAGGCGCGTTATTTATTCGCTCTTTTAGAAAATAAAAATATGTTTACTTTTAACTAACACAAAAGGGTTATTTAAAATTAATTAAATTATATAGAGGTAAAACGTTTTAAATTTTTTTTATGACCATGTTTTATTGACATTTATTTTTCATAAATGATAAATATGAAAAATTAACACAGAGATATTTTAAAAAGCATTCTTTATGTATTTATTCTGTATAATTAAGATAAAACTAATATCGAAGCTTTTTATATTATAATTAGGTCTCAAAAATTGCAACAAAAGTATATATGTAGATAGTAAAATCAACCTGTATTACTGATAAAAAAATAAAAAAAAATATAAATTTAATAATTGAAGTAAGAATAACCAATTTGATCAAAATAATTGATTATGTAAATAAAAATTTGATAAATATCACTAAAGTAAATTATGAATATATGAATTTTATAGTAATTTATGTAACACTGTGAAAATAACTTTATATCAACCCTAAAAATAAGACTAAAAGTAATGATTATCTTCCTTGGGCCGTCAAAGGTATAAAAACACGATTTTGTAATTTTTTACTAGCTTGACACCTAGCTTTGACTATCACTTATGTACTTTAATGTTTCACATAAATTTTCATTAAACGTCAGTATAAATCAAAGACTGGAATCAAGAGAACAAAACTGTAAAAGCATTTTCCTATTTTTTGTTTTTTTTTTTGGCAGCACAAAAACAGTTATCCCTTAGCTATTAGCTGCCCTTGCTTCGCTTCGCTCGGTCGTGCAGCTAATAGCGGGAGGCTGCTAAAGCTCATTTTCTGACCTTGTGACAAAATATACTATTATGTTTGAAATCAAGATTAGCTCAGAGATGAAATTTCGTTGCACCCGGGATGCAATTTATGTATCACACTATCTATCTGCATATTCTGGGATGTAATTTCGTGTAAATTAGCGCGTTGTTGGTCTACAGAAGGAACCATGTTGTGGGTATTCAACTCGTTAGAATTATTATCACTTACCGAAATATTTCCTAATGATATAACCAAAGTATCAAAATCTGTATTGCTCATAAAAGTTATACTTTAATTAAATGTAATATAATAAAAATTAATTCCTATCTCTCCGAAACTGGCTTCCAAAATCCTATTCTCCGATTCTTTGTTACCTTTAGGATGTCCACTGAAGGACTGTTGTAGTTGTAGTAATCCACAGAAGGGAAATGTTCGTTAAGTTCGCACTTAAAACGTTGAAATGTTAAAGCCGTGAAAAGTCACAGTGTATAACACACACAGTATATCTACACACAAATCGCGAAATCGACTTTTGGTACTTTTTTGTTTCACAGCTCGCGCGAATCCTACTGACTGTGCCAATTTTGTTTTTCTTTACGAAAAATCAGTTTTTAAAAAATATTAAAAGTCAAGCAAAGATTGAATTACTACAATATTACATGCCGCTTATTTCTCTGCGACTCGTCTTCATAGATAAGCGGGTGATATAACTCCATTACCAAAAATATACGCTGACCTTCTGATTACTCACATTTGCCCTTTACTCACAAAATTACTCACCGACCAGTGAAATTACTGACAAATGTGAGGAATTACTCACATACTGGCAACCGTGAACTTGATCTACTCCAGCTGTCGTATTCCTTAATGTCGGCTGGTACGGAAATGATCATAAAGTATAAAAATCGGCTGTGTCACCCCAGAACTTTCCCGGCTCGACAGTAGAGCATATGTTATTTATTGTTACTATTTTAATTACAAAATACTAAGCATTACATTAATTTATGGAACATATTAAAAATAGCGAGCCGATGGTGAATACGTCTACCGAATTGATATTTCAATGTTGATAATGACATAAGCTGCGCGTGCGCACGTTGTATAGGGAATTTTATGCTGTACAACTTTGCACTGAAACATGTTGCACCAAGGAGCATAAATTACCTCCAATTTTAAAAAAATGGAAAATCCTAAATGTGTATTTTTCTCGCCATCTAGCGGCGAAACTATGAGGAATTCGATAAAAAGTTAAACATAAATGTTAAAGAAAATTTAATGATTTACAACTTTGCATAAGAAAATTTTGCACTAAAATGCATTGTTTGTCCTCAAAATCAAGAAAAACTAGAGAAAACATACATGCACATTTTTACGCGCCTTCTAGTGGCGGGACTATTGGAAATTCTGGAAAAAGTTTGAAACAAAAGTTATAGGGAATTTTATGCTCTAAAACTTTGTACTACAACATTTTGCACTAAAGTGTATTGTTTGTCCTTAAAATTTAAAAAAAGTAAAAAATTGTTACATGTGTATTTAATCAATGTCAGTCTTGAGGACCTTCTACTGTACCAATTTAAACCAAAATCTAATGGTCGCATTCTAGGCACACACTGACCCTCCATACCAAATTTCAGCTTGATTGGTCAAACGGTTCGGCAGTTATCGTGGAAGATTACACACAGACACACAGATAGATCATACACCTTACTTTCCCTTTGATGGGTCCGGGAAAGTAAAATATATATAAATGGATTGATTTTGCAATATCGATGAAGATAAAGAAAAAAATTTACTACAGTTCAAAATTGGAATCTAACAAATAAAGTGTTAATTAAAAGAAATATATTATTTTTCTAAAAGATATATATACAAAATGATAGAATGTCCTTTCTATATTTATTTACTCTGAGGCATAAACTGGTAAAGAATTGGATTTTATTATAAATCGATTTTTTTTCAGCATAATCGATTTCTTATTAGTATAAGTTATATATTGAAAAATCTCAATTTTTGGGGTGGTTTCGAATGAAAAATATTTAACATTACAAAAATCTCAAATTTGGGTGAAAAAATAAAAATAATAAACATCACAAATTAGTTCAAAAACAAAATCTTGCCTCCAACGTGAACGTAAGGGTAGCGTTAGCATACGTAGGAAAGTCTGGTCTACATTTTGGTATCATGAATTGGTACAAAGGTGACGGAGAAAACTAAGATCGAAAATTCAGTTTTTAACCTGTAAATTCCCATATCTCTGTTTAATAGAGAGGGTTCTTAACTAAATATAATTATAAAAGTAATCCAAAGAAATTGTTTTTAGAAAAACAATTTGTAAGAAATTTACCAATACAAATTATCCTCAATGGGATGATTTTTATTATTTTTACTCACGTGATTTATGTTCACGTGGTCCTGACTGGTCCACTGCGTACGACCCTGTCAGATTAGGAATAAATGGTCTAAGATAAATAAGCTTTAAGATTCCATAGGTACCTTTTTGGCTTGAAATATAATATGCAGTGAGCATCATAAGTGTTACCCCCTTATCTAACTTGTTACTGGACTCTTATTAGGAAAATCGCCTAGCCACGATGGCCTTATTTTGCTCTCTTAATTCTTGTGTAATTATTGTTTCAGATTAACGAAAATTAACGTAGCGCACTCATCATTAGAACTAAAATTCGGCCCTGCATTATGTCGGTTTTTGTTCAGACGTGAAGTGAGACTTACTGGGTGACCACATTTTAGGTCTGTTATTTATTGAGGAAAATCATATATTTGGAAATGCTGGAAATAGTGATAGATCCACTTATAGTTTCAACTGTCGAAAATAATATAGACAAATTTGACATGGAAATTATTTTTCAACAAGGTGAAGCTCCTTATTTTTCAGTAGCTTTAAGGAATTATTTAATTACGGTTTATGAAGGACGATGGATCGGGCGCCGAGGATTTTTGTAATGGCCTCCAAGATCACCAGATCTAACCCTTTAGATTTCTTTCTATGGGGTTACCTAAAATCGAAAGTATACGAGACTCAGTGTCACTCTATTCAAGTGTTGCGACAATTACTCGAGAAACTTTGCAAAGCATCAGGGATAAAACTAAAAATAGACTTTATTTTTCTTATTAGGTCAAAGGGGAAGATTTTGAACATTTATTTTAAGAACGGATAATGTTAGTGTCAGTTTAGTTGTCTTCCTGTTTGTGGTGTTTTGTTATTTTTAAACATTAACTCAAAACGTAATGAGACAAATTTTAAATTTTTTGCACGGTTGAATGGAGATTAAAACCCCCATTAAAATTTTCTTCTACTCTCTACTTGCCTCGTGCTTGGGATTATGACTGTTACTTAATCCACTTTTGATTTTTTAATGACTGGTGTTATAAAGGATCACTTTGCGTAGTAGTCGAAGAGCGCCTTAACATTTATAATATTTTTTATTGCTTTACCCTCCATAAATGAATCAATTTCTCCTTAGAAATATTTCTCTATCTATTTTTTTTTCGTCGTTCCAGTCGGTGTCCGCAGACCGGTCTAACCCATCTGTTTTGTCGACTGGCGTATTTTTGTGGTCAATAGAGGAGAATCTATAAATAACTTTAACGACCGCGAAAATCTAGGGGGCTTTCAATTGTCGTTTATATGTTGGTCAACAAATCAAAAAATATAGAAAACTTGTTTGGGAGTGAATAGGTCGAAAAAAAGCGAAATGATACTTCACACTAAACAAACCAAACTTGGCAGGCGGCCAAACAGTGACGTGGTAAAAAAACAGCTAAAGGGAAACACCATAAATTGCGTGATCGGGCAAACGGAAGAGAAGTGTGTAGTTTTCTGGACAAAAGTTTCAAAGAAAAGGATGGTTATAAAGAATTACGAAGTTCTGCACTGTCTCTGTTGACAATGAAATAAAAGCAGGGTCGGCACGAGATGTCCAAACTTTTAATATTAAAGTTTTAAAAAAATAATAAATTATTAGTGTTTATTTTAGGTTATTTATGTTAAGATGGAAATTTTTCTTATCATATATGTATATTGAATTTTAGTTATAATTGCTTCTGGGGGAGTTACTGATGATTATTGGCGCCATTCGGTTATAAGTTTAGGAATACACGTAAAAACTTACCACGAATAGAGGAAACTAATATTTAATTATAATGGGTCTCACGAAACACACATACCATTTCAATATTGATGATGGTCTAGACTTTTTTAGTATTTTTTTACAAGAAAACTTTAGTTTTATCCAATTGCTCCGAATAATAAGGACAGGAATAAGATAATTAAACAACCATGTTCTAAATACGTTTTCCCTTATTATTTTGTGATAGTTTTAGTTACTGTTTTTAGGGTCCAGTAAAAAGTCACACCCCTTCAAAAATCCATTATTCATACCCGCATGTAAAATAGTAAACTGTTTTTACTCAAATCTTATTTTTGCTGGATTACTTCTTTATCGGATTTATATACCCATTAACGAAGTTGTTATCCACTTTTGTAGATCCAGGTTTCATCTAGGCACATAAATCTGAAAGCGCCATTAACATTTTTTATTGCAAAAATTTTCTTAAATATAAAATAAATCTCCGTTTTGAAATTTATATCCCATAATTTTTTCTTTATTTTAATCTAGTGTTCATTTCCATGTTGAATAAAATAAATGATTTAATTACATTTTTTCGGTTTTATTTTGAATCACTCTATATAATATATATGGAAAAATAACCATTCACAAAGAATAATTTCAAAAAGGTAACACTAAATTAGAGCTATTCGTCTTCCTTTTTTTTGTTTGAATATTAAATAAAACATTTTTCCTTTTGTTGAAGTCAATATAGCCATACTTTCTGATACGATCTATTAGCCTTTATCAATGGAATGATCTCTGGGCTATTTCATTTTGAAATATTTCAGCTGGAAATTTTCTATTATTCCGTGTTGATTTATCACCAAAGATTCTTGTGGACTCTTTGTTCTCGTACCGAACAATTGAAAACCTCCGCCATGTAATTTTATTAAATTTATTTAGTTACAAATGATGACGATGAAATTCACGCTTAATTTTTTTAATCTATATAAAAAATAGCTCTTTTAATATTTTTATTAAATTTTCCAAATTTTAACTTACCTAGTCTCACTAGCAAATTAGAGTTTTGAATAATAATATGACTAAAATAAAATTTACAAACATTTAAAAATAGTTGAAGTATTTCCATTCTTGTGTTAGGTTAGGTTAGGTTCATGACTGAAGCCCATTTCTCTATAGTTAGTATCAATTTTTTAATTTATTTTAAATTATCATTTTTTATTTCTTGAAAAATCTGTAATATTTTCAGTTTCATCTTAGTTCCATATCTTTGGCAATACTTCCAGCACATCTTTTTAATCCCCAGATTTATCCTCTCTTTGTTTTCGTTAAATTTGATCAAAATCATTTCCTTAATTTTTTCTCCCATTGTTGTATTTTAATTTCTCAGAATTTCTTCTAAATCCTATACATCTTCTATATTTTTCATGTTTTTAATATAGGGGAGAGTTCCTTTGAAATGGACGACCGTTGAATCAGATACCTGGGGCTTATTCACTTACCAGAATCCTTCCAGCCTATGTTGACAGTATTTGACTAAAGGCATGGATCGACGTAGCCCAAACATTATTAACGCGAAATCGACAGTTCTGGTGTATGAATCTAAACTGTCCAATAAAAAACGACAGTTAATCTGCCGGTTAGACATACACAAAGGTATATTCCGGACGGCGAGCTGAATATGGTTTCCAAGAACAAACAATTATTATTAACGAATACAAGTAAAAAGTCTACAAAGAGATATTTGGTAAAAGAGTGGTTGTTAAAATGGAGTAAATATTCTCATATTAATCTGGCCATAGAGTTAAGTGGTTTTACTGTGAGTTTAGCGAATTAAAAAAATTGCCTTCGAATGGACGCCAGATGTTTTCAAATGTTACTTACACTTATCTAACCATTTATTACCAAACATAATACCAGATTTTAATAAATACACATCATGTCGCAATTCGCAAAACATTTCGAGTTGAATTTCATGCCAAGGCACGAACTGCCAGTAGACAGAAAAAGCGCTGAAACAGCGAAATAACAGTTATGAAATGTATAACAATTGACGCCCTCAACGCGTGGTACTGCGTCAGATCTATGGCCAATGGGAAAACGGGAGCGCGCGGCCATTGTTGCTCCGAATCCCACAACTGGTCAAAAAGTCGCGGGAAATGGAGATAGCCAGCCAATCAGCGAATGTACACGTCAAAAAAGACAGGCCTCGTCTCGACGAATGTGCAACACGACGTGGTCACAAAAAAAAATTTAACTGGGCAGTGAGAAACGAGTACCACTTCGCAGCGGTGGAAATAGGTACCGTCGCGGCGTAAAATCTCACCGGCGCAATCATTTTTTTTGTGTGTGTTAACACGCAAACGGATAGTGAGCAATAAAAAGAAAATTTTGTTTTGAGTGCGACAACTATAGCGCGTTCAAGGATTAATCGAGATAACTCAGCTCGTGGTAAGCGAAGTTTATTTCTTTTACTAACACTGTCAAGCATCGAAACCTTTTGGTTTTTTTATGCTATAAAAAAAGTGCCTTAGAAAAAATGAGGAAAAGTTTTCTTGGTTTCTGGTCTTAATTTATTACAGTTAAGCGGATAAATAGAATAAAGAGAATTTAAAATAAGGGACATTGCCCTCCCGTTAAGTAAGGGAGTAAGCCACTAATTTTTCTTTATTATTATTTGAGCCCCTCGTGGGGAGTTGTCAAATTTGTTAGAATTATTTGCTATAATTTTTTTAAAATTATTATTCATAGATAAAATTCTTCTTAAGTTTATTTACCGTTAGTGGACTACTTGTAACTCTTCTCAGATTTATTTTTGAGAATTTTTTACATCTAAGGGTCGTATATACTTTATTTGTAATTACTTAATTTTTTTAATTATTTAGTTAGTAAGGCCAGAATCCGCGGGCACTAGGTCCCAAAAATTTTGGTGCTATCCGCAGTGTATGTTTCATAGTCTTGTTTTTTTTTATAAACACAGTAAAATTTCATTAGCGTACTTTAATTTTTTCTTTCCCAAGGGGGTTGTAAGGGAAAATATAAAGAAAAATTAACGACTTAAATTAAATCAAAGAAACACATATTTAGTACTAGAAAGTGAAACTCTCCCCATCCCTCAAAGTCCTGTCTGTAAGGTAAAGACTCTCCAACACCGCGAGAGCACGAACTACCCTTTCGACCGCAAAGTTGCCGTTCCCGTCCAGAGAATTCGGCAGGGAAGTGGGTTCATCTTTTCAGAGCCTTAATTAACGCTCCAGGCCTTTTTATTCTCTCCTAGGAGAGTGGTGACAGTTCACTGCCGGATATAGGTTATTACACTGGTAACCATAGGTAACCTTCCAATTTATTACGCTGGTGATTTTTTTAGGGGTTATTACAAGATTGAGAGAAGCAATTAGTGTAGAAGAGAGGTTAATAGTCTTTGGCTACAGGTCGAAGTTTTGAGGACTTAAAATTCAGTGCAATAATTTGAGCTAAATCATTGGGAGTAATTATACCCGAGACATGTAAAACCAAGTTTTGACTATTTATTTTCTTTTTAACAGTATCCAATGTAACTCGTATATTAACAGTTTTGTATAATTCTAAAAGTTTCTGCAAGCCTTCGCTACGTAATTTTTTGTCCATGTAGCATATGACAAAAATTGGCCGGCCGGCTCCAGTACTGTCGACACAGGCCGGCCGGATTCCAGTAAGTGCATGGACCCCTTTAATTATCTAAATGTCCGACCGAGATATTGTCGCGTTAATGCAACCCGTACATAACTTTTCCCTTACGTGTATGTAACATCATCTGACGCAGTCGCCGGATTGTTACGAATAAGGCGTAATGTGGAATATTTCTTATTATTAAAGTAAATAATACGTTTCTTCTGTTCTAAAGTCAATATCTCTAATATAATTGCCCAATATTTAAAGTTTTTTATAAGAATGTATTCAGACGACGAAATTCAAGACACAGTCGATGCGGTTTTAAAGCTGAATCTCTAGATCAGAAGTGTTGCCAACAGGTATTTATAAATCTTTATTTACGAATTCATTAAAAAAATTAAAAAACGATACGGATAATTTTACATACGTTAGGAACATTGGCAACAGAAAGAGATTCAACAACGATAATGAAAAGCTATAAGTTTCTTACCTTGGTTTGACAACAATACAAACTAGAGAACTTGCTAAACAGTTTACCGTAGCAAATAAAATAATTACACCACCAGAATGGGACAAAAGTAATAAAGCAGGCAATCACTAGCTTCACGGATTGGGTTAACCCCAAGCACGTCATTAAGTCGGACCTCTAGCTTCAATAAAACAAACACCGCAACGTTTTTACAAATCTGAAAAAACTGCAAGAAACATAGTTTTGTTCCGAACTTGATATGGAATGTGGATGAAACCGGTTGCATGACTGTAATGAAACAGCCTAAAGTAATAACTGTACGAGGTTCAAAGCAAGTGACTCAAATTGGCTCCGCGAAAAGAGGAAGTCTTATAACGGTTCTTTTCTTCATTAGTGCAGCAGGAGGAATATTTCCCTTTGTATTTATCTTTCCGAGAATCTACTTTAAATGTAACATGTTAGTGGGCTCATCCGTTGGATCTAAGGGAATGATTAATCCATCTGGTTGGATAATCGAAGAAATATTTGTTGAATCCCTGAAACATTTTGTGAGTCATATCCATCCAACTGCCGATAATAAAGCGTTAATTATTATGAACAATCATACCACTAATGTGAATTTTCAAGTAGTTGATTTTGCCAGAAAAAAAATAATCATTTTAACGCTACCTCCTCACTACAGCCACATATTGCAGCCTCTTGATGTAACCGTGTACGGTCCATTTAAATCAAAGTATAAGCAGGCTATAAATAATTGGTTAACGTGCAATTCAGGAAAAACCGTAACATTATATGAAGTTGCACAGTTCGTCAATCCAGCGTTTAGTGAATCATTTAAAAATAAGCCACATTGCAAGGGGATTGAAAAAAACCAGAATATATCCCTTTAACTCTGTAACGCTCTTTGCGTCGTTCCGCGATCGGTTTGGCGCTTTACTCCCCGGTTACTGTTTGCCTCGGGCGCCACCTTCCCTTTAGAGTGTGAACGTCACTTGCTCTGGATAGCGTCAGTGAAGATAATATTCCAGGGGTCGCTATGGTACCGACAAAAGGCTTGCAGCCTGAGGGGCGGGCTTTACTTGCATCGCTGGGTTGCGTTCCGCTGGAATGTTAATGCTCACAACCAGTTAGTAACAAAAATACAAATAAAAAAATCAGCAAGTAATGGGCTTTATTTAATACCAAAGCATATACAAAAAAAATCTGGCTTGGGCGGATAAAAAGTGTGTAACGTGTTCCAAAGCAAAACCAAAAAAATGCGTGAATGAGCTATGAACCAATAAGCGGTGATACGCATTATTATCGTGCAAGACGGTGAGACAATGTGTGCAGATGATAAGTGAGAAAATGTACAAAAATAGGTCTATGACACAAAGTTCTATTTTCCGGTTTATAAATTCATATAAAAATAAACTATCCTAACAGTGCGTGGACGGATGGCTAGTTCTGTGAGTACTCAGTCCAGGCCGCTTTCCGTCGATTTTAAATGTAAAAAATGGAGAATGGCTCTCTCTCCGGCAGGAACAACGCTGAAAATAATTTAAAAATTAGTACGCCTACAGATGACTGGCCCTGTAAAGTAAATTCTCAGCCCAACAGGCGGATTCTCTTTGGTATCGTATCGACCGATACGAATCGTTTACGCCATTTTTCCGAGATGGTGCGATTCTCATTCCAATCGAATCGAATTAGAAGTCACATGATTTCGTCTAGAACTGTCAATTTTACTCTAGTTTTCACCACTTTTATCTATTTATCCTTTTTACCATACTGATGGCTCTTTTTATTGAGATTTATAGTTGCCATGATGCAAACTGTATATTATTTTATTCTAATATAATTGGGGACGCCATGTAAGGAAAAATTTTTAATATTAAATAAAACATTGCTTTTAAAGTTGGTATGTTAATTTTGATCAATATTTCAAATTATTATTATGTCATGTTTCACATTGGGAGATTTTTTTATTTTTGTTACGAAAATTCCGATTTCCTAAAAGGAAAATTAAATGGCGCTGTAGACCGAGATAAAATAGAAACAACTGTGAGAAGGGTTAGCTGCTGACGTCGAACAGAATTATCTAGAAAGTAATGAACATTAATTATTTTGTCAAAAAAATAAATAAAACCTATTGTGAAACCTGAAAATAATAAGTATGTAAAATTTATTTTTTAACTAAATTTTGTACTTGACAGTAAATTATAACTATTAGGTAGTAATAATAATTTTAACTAACACTAAAAATGAATAATAAATTCTAGCAAACAAAAAATCAACAATAACAAGGAACTGTATAAAAAAATTAACGCATTTGATACTTATGCTACGAATGCTACGACCGACTATAGCGATTTGTACACGAATGAACTTCAGAATCCAATCAAGTCAATGCGATTTGTCCTTTCGCCCCCTAAACTAGAGGGTGGCGTTGGTTATTGGGTAGTAAAGTTTTCAACATTATTTTTATAAATAATTTTACAATGTTAATGTTCATTTTTCATATCAAATTTTAACACCATGTGTAATTTCGTCATTAATTTTGCCTGATGATGGCCATCTTAAACCAGAAATAAATTTTGTGGTATGACTTTGAGTTTTACTTATTCGTTGAATAATTTTACCACATTTGAATTATGGATAATCTACTGTTTTTGATTTTACAACAGTTTTCACATCATATGTAATTCCCAACTAGAAAATACTAAATTGCTAGGTACCATTTCCATTGCATTTTAAACGGATAGTCCCGTAGAAGATATTTTAGAGAATCACAATATTTATTGCTAAATTATTCACTAACAACTTAAAGTTAAAAATACTTAATAGAATTTCATTTTTCCCAACTTCGTTATATATATTTTGGATATAAAGAAATAATTTTAACGGTACACTATTAACATTTTGTGAAAATAATCTAACAATTTATAAAGCCTGATTTACACTAGGGTAATAACACAATAAATGTTTATTTCTTTATTAAATATTCTCCTATACTTATGAGAAGTTATAATATACTTTGATAAGAAAGTTTATAAGATGATTTCAATCTATTTATTTGCTACAGTTTATATTTTTTAAATTTAAACAATTTGTTATAGTAAAATAGTCTCATAGTTCGCGAAAGTGGCGACTCCATGCGCGTTTAGTTGCGCAGTAACATGTTGGCCTTATGCGCCCATGAATCGAAACATTCCTGCACCTGCCTTTATTCTCCTGCAAGTGAGATGCAAGCTTCCAAATTTTCCACTCTTGAAAACGTTGCCAACTCTATTGGAAGCTGTTATGGTACGGTCGCTTAAATTATTATAGAACATGGGAGAAAAATATAGTACAATAAATATGTAACTGCATTAACCATAACCTATAATTGCACTAAAAATAACGATTACTAATTAGCTCAATGAGGTATTGTAACGAAGTTACTTTTTTCCGTAATAATTAAAATATATAAATTAAATGGCGCACGGTACTGAAGTAGAATTAACTTAAAATTATGAGAAAAGCAACGTTCCTTCGAATTTATTGTTAGTCGTAGACCCCGCCGAAAGATGGAGGCATTCGCGTACTTGTTTCTTATGGTATAGATCACAGCCGGAGACGATCTAGTTCAGTGTTGCCGAGTTTACGTATAATTATACGATTTTCGTATATTTTGACTTCAAAGCGTATCTTTTTCTAACTCTTTGAAATTCCGTATAATTTCCGTATATTCTGGGATGTTTTTCGATTTATATTTATTGCAGAAATAAGTTTAGACATTCCTGAGTTTATTTGGAAAACTTGATTGTTTTAGTGTGTCTCTACTTTTATTAAAGCGCGCGCAGACAGTGTCTGACTGGTAGCTAGCTGCTTACTTTGGAGGCCACACTCCATGTCATTGACCAATGAAAACAGGCCAGGAGCCAGGGATATACCGAACCGATATTGTTCGTATTGTTGAAATGCATTTTGGAACTTTTGGCAGTCTGTCTGACTGAACAGATGTGGCTGCAAAGCTAAATCTACAAAGCCGCCGTATAATTTTAAGTTTGGATATTGACAGCACTGATCTACGTAGTTGCTGTAGCAGTCCCAATTGGAGTAGCAGTGGTAGTCCGGGTTCCAGTGGCAGTCTCTCGACCTTTAAAGACAGGTCAAACTAAAGGGAGCGAAGCCCAGTACCGGAGCTCGGTTCCTTCAGTCCGACCATCAACGCCAGCCTATAAGACGTGCCTTTATCGACCAACCGACACAATAGATTAAGAACCATTACACACCTTACCCCGGATGTATTTAAACATTGTACTATAGGAATCGGCACCCGTCTCTATGTTCATTGGTTGAGAGCGGAGCGGAATGTCTCAACAGTGCCGAAATTGTGAATTAAAATATTTATTTTATTAAAAGAAGCCGTGACTATCTAAATCTAACCTGGGTATTTAAAAAAAATTAAACAAAAATATTTTCTCGTGATTTGAACCAGGAACTTTTTCGTGTAAAGCATACACTTTACCACTAGACCATACCATATCACATTGATAAATAATCAAACTTTCAAGTTAAGGTACAATAACTAGCACATCAGTAGGAGGGGTAAGAAATATTCAAATGAACCAATGAACATAGAGACGGGTGCCGATTCCTATAGTGCAATGTGGATTTGGTAATTTGGTTTCCTAATAAAAAATTATTTCTGCTATTTGTTTTTAATTATTGCTGAGTTTTATCATCCCAGCAGCTGTATACCTAGGTACATTACCCAGTAGGGAAAGTAAAGACCACCATTTTAGTCGCCAGTGATTTAGTTAATACCATAACTACGCGTGGAATATTTCTTCTCTACTGAAGCTGCCCGTGCAGTGGCCTTCACATTATAAACTAAAGGTGGCGCCCGAGGCAATCCGAAACCTTGACTAATTCGCCAAAAGATCGCTTGACGACGCAAAGAGTATTACAATACCTGAGTTCAATCAACTCTCAACTGTTACTGGATTAGAATTAAACTTTCTCTGATCTTGGTATTATAATAAATCAGGGATTCCCCTTGGCTCTTACTAATATATTATATGATTTACATATCAATTTCATTTTTAACTATTAGGTGGGGCTGTTGTTGAAGTCGTCAATGAGTGATTTTGCAAAAACCTTTGGCATATTGTTATGATTTATGAAAATATAAAATTATAGTACAAAGTGCGTATTATACAGGGTGATTCTTTTAGAGGGCTAATTAGAGGTTTCAAGAGAAGTAGGCGGAATTAAAATCTGAAAATTTGGGAATATGAAGTTTTCGAGGATGCCCAATCGATCTAAAATATTTAGAGTAACCAGCTACTTCCGGTTATACCGGAAGTGAATATCAAATTTCTTATTTTAAATAAAACGCTATATATTTTCTTACACTTTTAGATTTGCCCTGAGAAGCTGATTTCAAAAACCTATTACACTTATAATGTAAACTTATTAGTTTTGAAGTTATAAACAATTGAAAATCGCATTTTTTCAACTTTAAATGATTGCTACGGCCAAACGACATAAAATCGGATAAAATGACTTACATGTACCTATCTTAACATTTTGGGTTCTACTTGGTGGCATAAGAACAAATACAGAGTGATCAAACTTAGTGTAATAGGTTTTTGAAATCAGCTTCAGAGGACAAACCAAAAAATGTAAGAAAATATAGGTTGTTCCATTTAAAATAACAAAGTTGATGTTCACTTCCGGTATAAACGGAAGTAACTGGTTGCTCTAAATATTTTAGATCGATTGGGCATCCCCGAAAACCTCATATCCCAAATTTTTTGATTTAAATTCTGCCTACTTCTCCAGAAACCTCTAATTAGCCCTCTAAAAGAATTACCCTATATTTACTTTGAAATTTTATAGTACATGAAGTTGTAATTATAGTACAAATGCTATAATTATAGTACGGTTGGCAGCGCTGGTATTGAATCTCGATGACCTGTCCCGATATAACGGTGTAGAGAGGGAAGAACTCGATGGCTTCATTAGCGGTACAGTTTTAAGGGTGAAAGAGGGTCGATGCGTCGGCAGAATTTAAACAGGTATGTAGGATATATTAAAAGAATATTTTTGCAAAAAGAATGAAGGTTCTACGACAATTATTAACGAAGATAGGATAATTAATGATTTCCTAGTTTTTAAAATTAGCCGGAGTTAAGTAACTTCGTTATATCTTAAATTAACACAAGCTCCATAACAATCCAATAAAATGACTCTGCACTTGCTAATAGTCTACATCAACAGTTTCTAGCTTCTAGCTCATAAACGAAGTCCCAAATATACCCTCTACTAGTGGTAATCTGACAATTGAAGGTTGCACAGAATTGTAACTAATTTCTCAGGACATTGTAAAACCATTTCCCACGAAAGAAAAATAAACAACGTTCGGTCGTTACTGAAAATGATTAACTTCTGAAAGCGAAAGAACAGAAGAATGAGAATAAGAAGAAGAAAGTTAGCAAGGAATCCTAACAAAGGAAACGTAAAAACGTATTGAAGACTGACAATGGATCAGAAAAAAATAGATAAAAATGTAACTCTGACAGTGATACTCGGAGGTGGGTCCCTAAGCCCCGAAATCGGCCCAAAAAATTTTCCAGTCAAATGTACTGGAAATTGTTTCTTGGACATATTCCAGCAATATTGAGTCATTTTCGGGCGAAACGGGTCATCCCAGGCACCCAGGGCCGCCTCAAACCCCCTCCGAACCCTAGAGAAAAATATTCAAATTATTTCCAGAAAATAATGTCGGGAACTGTTTCTCACAAGCATCTCGCAATATTAACTCATTTTCGGTCGAGATCGGTCATCCCAGATGTCCAGGACCCCCCCCCCCCCCTAATACCCCGAGAGAAGAACTCAAATTCTTTTGAGGCAGTTAAGTCGGGAGTGTTTATGGCACAAAATCTACCAATGTTAATCATCTTTGAGCGAAACGGGTAACACCGCCACCCCCCCTCCCTCGCCCAACCCACCGGCCCCCCAAAGGTCCTTCAGACCCATTGACATCCTGCTTCAAAACTATCCGTTTTGTTATGTTTGTTATAAAAGTTCTGCGCTCGTTGATAGATATTCTGCAGCCGCTCTCACATTAAACAAGCACCCCAAGGGAACATATATCCAGGTCCACGTCCTTGTTCCCGGGTAACGCGAAGAGTAGATCACATTCCTGCATTGCCGTTTTGATAGGAAATGACTGAATATTGCCAAAACTGATAAAAGAAATCATTTCCGAATGCACGAAAATATTTTGAGTTCATTCCTGGTGGGCGTAGGGGCTGTTTGTGACGGGCCTGGTGGTCTGGGGTGACGTGTTGCGCCTAAAAATGACTCAATAGTGTTGGATCATGTGAAGGAAACACTTTACGACTGAATTACTTGAGAATAATTTGATCTATTTCTCGGGGGGCTGGGGGGTGTTTGAGGCGGCCCTGGGTGCCTGCGGTGGCCCGTTTCGCCTGAAAATGACTCAATATTGCTGGAATCTGTCCAAGAAACAATTTCCACTACATTTGACAGGAAAATTTTTTGGGCCGATTTCGGGGCTTAGGGACCCTCCTCCTTTCCGTCCATGATGAATCCCATCTCCACAAAATCTTAATGACTATAAAGAGCAAGAAGAAGGCGCTTCTTCATGTAACAAAAATAATGCTGTTTTGCGGAAGAAAATATCGTTTTAGTAAGGAAGTCTGGTTTCAGTGCTTTATATGTCAAAAATGGTCCCATAAATCATGTGGAGTAACTGGGAAATTACATTTTTTTTTGTAAAAACTATTTTTAAAGACTAGTTTCTTGCGAAGTTTGTTTTGTAGTGACTTTTATCTGACCTTAATGTGACTGTCTAATTCATAGGCATAGCTGTCCATTTCAAGAGCAATTGCTCATGAATTTTACACAATAAAAGTAAATGAATATTTCACAATTATTATTTTATGATTAGACAAACTCACAAATGTTCCAAAGGGTAATTTTCTCTACTTTTAAATTTAGAAGTATGTATACAACTAAAATACAGAAAATGTCCATTTCAAGGGAACTCTCCCCTTACATATTGTGACGCTAAACTGATTTTTTATTCACTGAATATAATGCGGTTTGATAAGTTTTGATTTTATTTATTTATGTAATCTTATCAGGTGTAATCAAAAAGATACCCTTTACAAACCAGCATGCGCGGCAGCTCTTCGTCTGGTGAGCATTAGGTTGTTGGTAAGGAGTGAATTCACAAAGTTACTCTTTTTTAAAGGGTTGCCAGGCGCCACTTAAATTTAACAGCATAAATCAAGAAAAATCACAAGAACTGTATCTTACGATGTTGTACAATTTAGTAAAAAAATTATTACTGTAGAAAAAATTAAGTACTTGAATTTAGAATGATTTATCCTGATTGTAAAAAAATTAAACAAAGCAAATTTCAAAAAATCAATTTATTCCTGGGTGGTTTTTTGTTTTTGAAATTTAAAAAGAATTCACATTCACAGTTTACTATGAAAAAAAAAATCAGGAACACAGATGATGCCACTTAACGGTTATTTTGTGGTCAAAATAAAAAAATCACAATATATCTGGTCGAGTGATTTTGAAACGCAGTATAAGAATTTATACAAAGTAATGTTTTACATAAAGATGTTTCTTAAAAACTAAAACCCATCTTACAATGAGAACTTACCCCAAAGTTTATATTAACAAAATAATGCTAAATTACCTGACAAAATTAGGTATACTTAAATAACATGATAAACGAAATTAAACCAGGATAATCATATGACCTTTAAATATGATATTTGTAAAGCCTAAAAAAAAACTAACCCAAAATAGGTGTCAAAAGTTGGTTAAAAAATTATTCATAACTCAAAAAAGTAGTTCGTATACTACGGTCAACATTATACCAAATATGTATCAAAAAAAAATAAATTTAACGTTTAAATTTTGAAAGATAGACCGAAAAAAATAAAAAAATATGTAGGATTTTTACATGTACCTTGTACTAAATTTCTTGCGCTGAATCAGATGTCGGTGAACTGGGATCTGGTTCTCTTACACAAAATCGCCAGGAGTTCCAATTCGATGGTGTAGTCCTTTCTTCAGCGTAGGTCAAGGAAGCAAACGGGAGAAAAACACCCTCAGGCGGTGCAAAGCCAAAATACACCACAAGCAGTACTTCTACCTTCCACTTACAAAAAGGGTTTTGTAACCACCTGCATCACACAGCAAACAAAAAAACGAAGAATCTCGAAGATCAATTAGAAATGTTCCTCAAGAACAAAAAATACCATAAAAGGTATGCCTTGCAGGCATGGCTTGAAAGTTATCCAAAAAAATAAGCGTGCCTTAGGAGGGCATATCAAATCCTTAATTATAAAGAAGCCCTCGATAAGACATTAAAACGGTATACACTAACACGTGTAAAATACAAAATTTCGTCCACAAAGTGACACGAAGGGACCGTTGCTTACGCTGGTCAACACAGGAAAAGGACCTAATCTCGTCTTAAAGGAGGAGGCCTCATTAACGACATCAGCAAGGTGGCGTATCGACAAATTAATAACAACTAA
The DNA here is from genome assembly GCA_963243735.1 of Neocrepidodera transversa. NCBI lineage: Eukaryota > Metazoa > Arthropoda > Insecta > Coleoptera > Chrysomelidae > Neocrepidodera > Neocrepidodera transversa. The sequence continues at coordinate 26,728,602 of OY725340.1, read as the reverse complement.
ATAGCTAAATATCTAGGAAGCCAGATTAACCCCTACGTGTTTTATAGTCAAGTACTATAAACGACTATTCGTTTATCATGTTGCAAAATACTTACAAAAGACAAATATTTACAAATGGCTTTTTATACTTAAATTACGAGAGAGATGTAAAAACATAAAATCTTATGCTACACGATGTCCTGTTTGATGTAAAAATCGTAGACACAAATAATGTCGAGGCATAGAGAGAAAAATAGGTAAATTTTCATGTTACAATATCGTAATCAAAAATTACTTACTACTAGTCTTCGCTGATATTTTTTTTAATCTTGAAATAAAAAAAATTGTTTCGCTAGAAAAGAATTATGGAATTTATTAATTGCTAACGAACAAAACTATTATATTTCGTTTCAAATTAATTTTATACTGTACAATTTTCTATGCAACCGGGATGTTAGTTCATTAAAATAAATTCGAGTTTTAAAATGTTTTATCCTGCTAACGAAGTAACTACAGTTAATAAACCTCATTTACAATGTTCGCAGACGGTTGCGAATTATTTTTGTTGCCTATACGAAAAAAGTGGTGTTAATAATTTTTTCAGAATTTGTCAAATTATTGTCACTTTTAGTCGATGTTAGATTAATATAAAATTCTATAAGTTTGATATAAAGAAATAAATTTAAATATTATACAATTTGCAGATGGTGTAGGAAATTATAAACTGAGCACAATTATTTCAGGTGCCCTTACTTGATTATTCTAAAATGCAAATGTGATAATTAAAAAAAAACCTAAAGTCATTACAATAATTGCTAAAACCAGATTTATCTTTAGCATTTGGATATTGCAAGGCACTTTAAGAGGCCCGCACACCACGTGACTTTCGTAGTTGCTGGTTAGAGAATTACCCAAGGAAAATATGCTTGTATTATAATAAATTGGTTATAAAAATTAGTTTTTTACTATTTTTTGTTTATTGTTAAATAATGCTACCCTCGAGTCCAATTTTTTACGCAGAGCAGAGTAAAGCGCCATAAAACAAAATTATTCGTTTTTGGACGAGCCCTCGCCTAATTAGGCAAATAGAAATAATTTGAAAAAATCGGCTGTGTCACCCCAGAAGTTTCCCTTTTCTTGGACAATGGGATTATTTTAATTAAAAAATACAAAATTTCATAATGCTGTAAAAATGAAGTAAATTGTAGAAAAAGAAATGGGTAAATTTTGCATAAATGCTCAAAAATTAATTAAAATGAAAAAATATTAACAAGGTAAAGATTTATTTTCAAAAAATTGTTAAAAATGATAAAGATTTGCTAAATTTCAGCAAAAATTAAAATTATAATAAAAATAGAGTAAAAATAGGCAAAAATCAAAAATACGATAAAAATCTAAATACAATTTGTGAAAATTAGAAAAAAGGGGCAAAGATGTAGAAAAAGACAATGAGCAAAAAAGGTACCTAAACAAAGGGAAAATCGCAAAATGAATCAAAAAAGAAAAAGAGACCTAATGAAGACAAAACAAAAGGAAAAAAGGGTAAAACAAAAATCAACAAAAACTTCAAAAAAGGCAAATAGGTCAGAAAAGGACAAAAAAGTAAAAAAAAAATTAAAAACTATTTAAAAAAGTTTAAGAAAGCATAAAAAATGGAAAGAAATGCAAAAGGAAAAATAAAGGCAAAAAGCTCAAAAAAGTCCAAAAAAGATCAAAAAACATAATAAAAAATTAAAAAATGCAGGAAAAAGGGCAAAACCGGTAAAAAAAAACAAAAAAGGCAAAATAAAGCCCAAAACATGGGAAAAAAATACAAAAATGGTACAAGAAGAAACACATATGTATAGCTACAATTAGAATATCCTAAAATCATGGGTGAAAACTATTGGGAATTCGGGAAAAAGTTTGATACAAAAGTTGTAGTTAATTTTATGCTCTACAAATTTACACAAGAACATTTTGCACTAAAGCGCACTGTTTGTCTTCAAAATAAAAAAAAGGCAACTATTAGGAATTCAAAAAAAAGTTCAGGTTAAAATGAAAAAGTCAGAGGAAATTTGGTGGTCTATAACTTTGCATTAGAAAATTTTCCACTAAAGTGCAATGTTTGTCTTAAAAATTTGGAAAAACTACGGAAAAACTCTATGCATATTTTTTGCGAGCCCTCTACTGGCGCAGCTATTGGAAATTCTGAAAATAGTTTAATACAAAAATTGTAGGAAATTTTATGCTCTAAAAGTTTGGATTATAATATTTTTCACCAAAGTTTATTGTTTGTCCTTAAAATTTAAAAAATGGCAAAAAATCCTAAATGTCTATTCAAACAATGTCGGTCTTGCGGACCTTCTACTGTACCAATTTGAACTAAAAATGGTTGCATTCAAGGCACACACCAACCCATCATACCAAATTTCAGCTTGATTGGTCAAACGGTTCGGCAGTTATCGTGCAAGATTACACACAGACACACAAACAGACCTTACTCTGAAAATGGTTTCAATCTGCTTGGGGGACCTCAAAACGGATATTTCCATCCATATCTCGATTTTTTTTACTCGGTCAATATACTTTCCCTTTGATGGGAGGAAAAATGTCACAGACGCGCTCTCAAAAATTAAATACAGAATCGATTGGTGAAAATCGTAGCTTCCTATCTGTTATGTTAACGGAGCGCTCGTCCAAAAACTATAACATATGATATTGGCGCATCTTAAAAAAAATACACCGATATTTGTTTTATTATGTCAAAATTTGTAAAAGTATTTCAATTAAATAATGACAGCAAAAAAAAATAATGTAATGTAATTAATGTATGTATTTAAAAATAAATTCGTTTAATTCTTTTTCGCCGAGATCATGGTGGATCTTACAAATTTATTTTTTAACTCTCTAGAAGCGAACAAACTACAAAGAATAAAAATTTTCATTCTTTTATCCAGAGTTTCATCTCGTGATTCTTGCTTACGATGCGATATTATGAACGTAAGTTAATTAGGAAGAATTTTGTTTTCGTTTATCTGGCAAAAAAATTTAAGTAATTACTTTTTTAAATCATAACTTTTAAGAGTTTCTCCAACTCGAAAATATAAATTTTTATCTATCAGATCTTTAAAGGATTAAAAGGTGAATAAGGTTAATGTTGCTTCTTAATTAAGCAAAAGATGTATTTTTTATTTCCTCGAACTTTTGCAAGATAAAAGAAGTCAGTTTAATTTTATAAACTGAAGAAGAATAGTTGTTTAACTAGGTACAAAAGTAAAAATATTTCATTGTCGAAGAGTGGATCAGTAAATCTATATTTATTCCGTATTAAATATAGTTTTTTCTCCAATTGCGTATACAATGTGTTTAAAAAATTACATCAGGCTTTAATTTTTGTTCACCCTGATTATAAAATGTAACTGATAAAAAGAAATAATATCAATATGTATCCATACTTAATTTCTACTTTTGATTCGACAACCTATATTATATCTAATACAACCCTGTATGTATGCACTTTTGTAATGACTTTTTTAAGAGAAGTTTTTATGAACAAGCGGAAGATGCCGATTCAAATTAAATAAATAATAGGATTAATATCGATTACAAAAAACGATTGAGAATGTAATTAAAAATCGATTAAAAAAATGATTAATAGTAAAATAAAGATCAATGATCAGTCAATTGAAAAATTCAATAATCGATTAATTATTTGACTATCAATCGATTAAAAATGATTGGGTAAAAAATGTGTTCAAAACTTATTTTTGAAGTAGCTATTTTTTTCAACATTCCAAAAAAAAATTTAAATTATCTTATAAACAATCTTATAACAATTTTGTAAATAATAGAGAATAAAAATTTTTTAAAATCATTTTCATGTGATTTTTGATCATAAAAAACGGATCAATAGTAATATGAAGAAAAAATTTTTTTTTAAATGATTAATCTAGCTTTTTAATTTTTAACCTAATTGTGAAGTCATTCTACGGAAAAATAAACCGAGGTTCGTAAAAAGTTGATATAGCTAAGCTACAACGACAAAAATTTTCGTAATTATACCAAAACTAAGATGTCGTGATTTTTGACAGGTTTGGTTTGGGGGAACCACCCCTAAAAACCGAAAAACAGGTTTTTGACGTATTTTTTGGTTTACTAATTTTATTTTTTTTAACCCTTTAGACTTCTAGTTAAGATTTGGGATTTAAACCCTTTTATTGTCAATGATTGACGAACCTTCAGTCCAAATTTTGAGTGGCTGCGATCATTTCTTCCCCTGGAATAGATACATATATACGTTTTTAGGGCTAAAAATTGAAATATAGCTATTTTGCAATATTTTTGGTTAAAATCAAAATTTGGCCGATTTACCCCCTAATTTTGAAGTGGACCCCCATTATAACCAACAAGTCGTAGAGTACTCTGCTTGGGCTTAAATTAAAGGTTAATATAGTTTTATGTCGTTTAGGTCCGTATAATATGACTTTTGAGTTTTGCCCATTTTTTGGACATTTACGGTATATATTTACATGCCGTTTCTTTTATCATGTGCTGACATTGCCATCTTCTAAACCATAAGAGATACGAAGATGATTAAATACGCAAAAAGTTAACTATTTTGAAGGACACTACACTGCTCGAAAATAATCTACAGGGACTCTCGCCCTTCTCGAGTTATACAAGGAAAACTAAAAATGCGATATTTGGTTTTCTGCGCCTTAAATTTTTAGTTCAAAAAATATTAAAAAATAGAAAAGGAAAGTTTTATTGTATCTGAAATTTTCTACAAAAGTGCACTAATAAATCTTTGATACGACTTTTCGTGTCTTAACAGCCACCATCAAGTTTTTATAAACCGTTAAATTCCAAATTCAGTGATATATGACCCTTGTCATTTTAACGACGTTTTATCTAAAATAACTAACATGACCCGTGGTAATAATTGTCATTTACGGTCCTGTCATAGTTATTTTGTAAATTTGTTTTAATTGTGTCAAACTGAATGTAACATTACCTTACAATTTCAAAACGAATACGACAATGGGCATATAAAGATAATAAAACAACGAAGATTTAAGATTTGAAATCTGATATTACCTGAATCCAATTTTTAATGTCAATTTTTATTAAAAATTCTTTATATAATTCTCAAATCCTTATGGTAGTAAATACCAATTTTGTCCAAAAAAAGGATTTCTATTTCATTTGGAGCAATTAAATAGCATCTTTTACCGTTTTTTACCGAGAAGGGTGAGAGTCCCTATAGATTATTTTCGAGCAGTGTAATGTTCTTCAAAATAGTTATCTTTTTGCTTATTTAAACATCTTCGTATCTTTTATGGTTTAGAAGATGGCATGATAAATGAAACGGCCTGTAAATATATTGAAATAGTAAATCCACGGGATAAAGGGTGGATCACATTTCACACCTGATAACTCTTTCTCACTGGGCTGGGTACAACAGCGCCTAAACAAATGAAAATAAAAATATTAAAAAAAATAATAAATTTAATAATCTTCTTTTCTTCTCTTCCTTTGGTCTACCTGTTCAAATCTTGTTTCTGTCTCCGCCTTTCCACTGCTACTCTCCCTTCACTTTTGATCCTATTTGTCGTTCTGCCTCCTCAAATCGTCACTCCTTTCTTCTTATATCTTTGTTTCTTTGTATTTTTTTTAATAAATAATATTGCTGACTTTTTTAACAAAACTTTTTTATTTCTTCCTTCCAATAGAATATATAGTTTTAACAGTTTTTTAAATACCTTTTTCTTTAAATTTTTGACTATCTATTTTTTTTAATCAGTCATCAACAACAACCTTTAATTTTTTTTAAACCCAAAATGTTTACCAAATCATTTCACCTGATAGGAAATGTCATCCAACCTGTCACAAAGGAAATTCATACTTCAAATAGCTTAAGCCCTATTCATATTACCAAAATTAATTTATACTTTTAATATCATTTACTAAAATTTCTTTTTAATTTACATTTTTCTTTTTAATGTTTCAAGTAAAGGAACACTGTTAATTTTACTTGAAATTCCGATTCTTTTTCTTTTAATTCAAGCAACCCCTACTTACTGTAATATTTTATAATAAATCTTATACAGGGTATAACAAATTTCATAACAATTACCCAAAATTACAGGGTATAACAAATTTCATTACAATATATACCGTAAATTTCCAAAAAATGGGCGAAACTCAAAAGCCATGTTCTACGGACTTAAACCATGTGAAACTATATAAAATAGCCTTTAATTTAAGCCCAAGCAGAATACTCTACGACTCGTTGGTTATAATGGGGGTCCACTTAAAAATGAGGGGGTAAATCGGCCAAATTTAGATTTTAACCAAAAATATTAAATATTTTAAATTCATCTTTGGACCACATATTGTGGTCATTATGACTCACTCTTTTACTATATTTCATCCGATTCAGCAGATATTTGACCAAAATAGTTATATTTCAATTTTTAGCCCAAAAAACGTATATATGTATCTATTCCAGGGGGAGAAATGATTGCAGCCACTCCAAATTTGGACTAAAGGTTCCTCAGTCATTGATAATAAAAGGGTTCAAATCCCAAATCTTAGCTAGAAGTCTAATGTGTTCAAAAAAAAATAAAACTAGTAAATCGACCCAAAAAATATCTCAAAAACCTATTTTTCGCATTTTAGGGGTGGTTTCCCTAAACCAATCCTGGCAAAAATCACAACATCTTATTTCTGGTATAATTACGAAACTCTTTGTAATTGTGGCTTAGCTATATCAAAATTTTACGTACCTCGCCTTATTTTTCCGTAGAATGACTCCCCTATAAGTAAATTGTTAATTACAAAGTGAAAAATAACATTTTTTTAAATTTTCCCACGGGAAACTCTTCTGAAACCTTTCAAAAAAAGGGAAAAATATCAGATTTGTTATTTCACAATTATTGCACTTACAATGTTCATGTTCAAGTAGGAAAAATTGTTAATTAAATAATGCATAATTAATAGAAAAATCGCGATAAACATTTTTTGACCCCAGATTATTGTTCATAAATCTATCCAATAAATGCCTGAAATTTTTCAATTTTTAATTTTTATATTTAATATGTTTAAATAATATTTATTCATTAAATGTCCAAAGTGGGCAGCGCTTACGCAATCCGGAGTCCCCGTTTCCGGTCGTATTTTCAGTACTCTGGGAAAATTATAAATATTGGTGCTACACTTTCGTGAGGTGTAGTTCTTTTTTGGTAAATTTCCTCCTCTTATTAAATCTTTTTTCAAATTTGAAAAATATCAAATGGTTTTTGAGACATTTGCAAAAAACAAAACCCCATTTTTATTTTTCATTTAATTGTTTATAACTTTTGCAATTTTAGAAAACGGCTCTTGAATTTTTTTCAAAAATCATCTACTTGCTATTTCTAATCGAATAACACCTCTTTCATATTTTTCGGAGGCTGAGAAAAAAGTTTGACCCAAAAAGCACTTGTTGACTAGGCTATATGTCTCGCAAACAAATAGTTAAAACACCTCAAGCTACTTCGATTGTAATTTGAACAATCGAAGTTCTTATCGAATGAATAAATCGTTATATTTCAAGTTTCGACGAACATTTTGTTGTGAAGTTTCGCTATTGTCTCTTTGTTCAAATGTGCATATGACAATTGATAATCTTAAGCAATCGAATGGATTTTTTCGATTGTTTAAACATCTCTTTAAGGTATCGATAGTAATGTTTCCGATAAGCAACTATTCGAAAATCGAAACCTTTCATAATCACGTGCCACTATTGCAGAAAATCTGAAAACATATTCATAAACACGAGAAAATTTCCTAAAACAAAGTTACAACTCCCAGTATTGTAGCACCAATATTTATTTTTTTATTGAATTCAGTAGTGAAAATGCTAGTGAAAACTGGTGATTCTGCGCGCGCACGCATCGTTCGGCTCAAAACCTTACAAAAAAAATTTGCATGGTGTTGCTTAAGTATTAAAATATTATATCGAAACTCTCCCATACTGTAAATTTCTTTAAAATTGTTCATGTTGTCTCAAAAACGCAGATGCGTCAACTACATCCAGAACACTGCGCACTTCTAGGTTTGTTCTGGCTTCGAAAAATATTTGCCTGAGAATGTCAGGCACATGTGCAGTGGGTCACGCACATGTGCAGTATACAAATCTGAGCATGAACCTTATACTGCACACGCGCCTGACTTTCTCGGACAGATATTTTACAACAAGCGCTAACTAGGAAGAGATTGCGCGTATCCTAAAAATCTTCGTACTGTGCTCAAAACTGCGCGGCTTTACCTCATGCTAGATATGATGATGAAGTTGCGCAGATTCAGAATTTCATGCCTAATACTGCGCAATTTAATCTTTTCCTAGTTGGCGAATACGAATACAGTATCTCACTCTAACAAATTATTCGAACATATTTGTCACGTTGCTGTAGAGTAATACTGTCAGTTGCGACGTTTGATAGTAGATGCGTTTATTTTTAGATATTTATGTATACCCTGTTTATGCAATAAGCGGTTCTTCTAATATTATTATAGGGACTCGAACATATTTAAGTCCTTAAAATCGTTATTTCTTGATTTACTTTCGATCTGGGATTATTCGGAACAGCATTATTTCATGTGCACATAACATCCTGTTATAAAATTCAGCTGAATCATTAACTCACAAAACAATTCTACCGTAAAATATTCATGAAGCTTACAATTTGCATTTTGATAGGGTGTGTGCTCTTTTCGGAGGATGAAAACCGTGCCATGTTTCAATTTTCACGTGTGAAAAAGTCGATCCTTTGCCAAGTTTTAAGATGAAAATTCCGAAATTTTCAGGAACATGAACAAGAGGATAAAGTTCTTACTGAATAATAAACATGCCCGTAAAAAAGTTGATATTCGACTTGATTAAAGCAATGGGATTTTCAAAATTAATTTTATGCTATGTAAAGAGAACTCGTTAACTATCGTTTATATACTGCGTCTAATCCTCCGTGTTAAGCTGAGATGTATAATTATTTTTGAAATCGGTTTTATACAAATCAGGTTTTGTACTCGAAACTGCAGCTAAAAGTCTATCTACAATTTATCTACAGTTTTTATTTATATTTTTTCAGTTGAAATTTTGTATTAAAACCTTTATTTTTAATTAAAAAATCAAAGGATAAAGGGCATTTTGGACCCACCCTCAACATCAATAAAATATATGTCATCAAAAAGGTATTTTTATGTAGAATAATAATTTTAATTCAAAATCCTACCTTAGGTACCGCAGTCCCGAGTTATATAGATTTAAAGTTATAGGATTACTGATTTAAATGACATGCTTATAATTAAAAACTTCTTTTTATTTAAGAGAATTATAGTAGAAACAATATAATACATAACTCGGAAGGCAGTGTTCTTGACAGAAATAAGTTTCGGACTATTTTGCCAGCCCTCGCTATAGCTTGGGCGCAAATACATCCTCGACTAGTAATTATCACTTGCCTATTTTAAATGTCTGTATTTAATAGAAAATTTACCTACATCTGTTAAAACGGATAAATCACTAAAAAGATATTCCAAATGGAAGATACGTTAGAGATTGTTGTGAATACCGTGGACCTCCCTGTATATACAGAGTGAATCATTACTGACGCCACCGGAGTTTTATGGCGAAATGGAATATATTCGTAAACTTCTATTGCACTGATATTATGTAAGTTAATAAGGACTACATTTTAAAAATATGGATTGTCCTCCAGGAAAGTGAAGTATATGGAGTTCATATTTTGGAACACTCTATATTTTTTTCCATTTTTAGACTCGTGCTGAGAAGCAGATTTCAAAAAACTATTGCACTTATATTATAAAATGAACTGTTTTGAAATAGACAATTAAAAATCGCATTTTTTCAACTCTAAATGAGTGCTACGGTCAAACAACATAAAATCGGATAAAACGGCTTACATGTCCCTATCTTAACTTTTTGAGTTCTTCAAAAATATATATAGGGTGAGCAAAAGTACGCAAATTATGCAGTAGGTATAGTATACTACAATATTACGTTAATTTCTGTCATTTCTTTATGTCAATCCAGCTACGGGTGGCGAATATAAATAACACTATGGTTGATGAAGAAATTTAAAATGTTACTGAAAGAAGAATTGAATATAATTTTAAGTTATAATACTTTATTCTAATAAACCTAATCAGAATTGAACTAATTGTTTCATTTGAGCGGTTTAAAATGAGTATTTACCTTTTTAGGTTATAGGTTAGATTAGTTAGGGCCAGGTGGTTCGGAAGAGGAAAGGAGGGTTGACCTTGGCTGATAAACTGGCATAGAACATTAAAAGGGCTATAGCTTAATATTGGCACGAAGCCATGCGTTAATACCCTGTAAAAATATAGTAGCTTAAAAATCATATCAATTCAAATCACTGCGGTGCCAAAGGTATGTTTTTGAATTAAACTGATCATTCTACGTAAAAATACCTTTCTAATGACATACAACTCGTTGGTGTTGAGGGTGGGTCCAAAACCACTATAAAAATGCCCATGGTCCTTTAGTACTCTAATATTTTTACCGTTACACGATAATCCTTCCAGGAAATTTTTTCCTCGGGTGATCCTCCCGGACAATTCTTCCCACGATAATCCTTCCCCGCCACAATATTTTTAGAGACAATCCTTCCCCAAGCAATCCTTCTCTAAGACAATTTGCCCATAATCATTCTTTATTACAAATATTCCGGTAATATTATTTCAACTTTACATACAAGATATATCTCGATATAATATAGTAAAATTAGACTTGAATAAGGAAATCCAAAAAACCAAGGTATGATTATTGTAAGTTGTTTCCTTTCTTCCACATCTGGTAAAAAGTATCCACCGAAATACTATCGTGTTTGAGGGCGAGGGGAGAGAAAATGTAAAAATGTGTGTTTTTTGCAAATATTTCGTTAACCTTTCACTTGGTGTATTTAGTAACTTCTTAAAATATGTTTAATTTTCTACAAAAAAGGTTCCATATAATTTTTCGCTGTGACCAATAGTTTTGGAGATATGGACGGATGAATTTTTTAAAAAATCATCAAAAAATGTAGTAAAATAATAAAGACTATGAAATTATTGTAAAATAGCACATTTTAAATCATACTTAGGAGCTGAAATCTAGAGTAAATTATAACAACCATAAATCCCTATCCATGTCTCGCACTCGCACAATATCGATCAGTTTTTTTATTTACTTTAAAAAAATTATCAAGTACGGTACTAAAGCGTATATATAGTAATAAATTTGCCTTACTTTTATATCTACTCAATGTCACTCTTACCGCTCTCTGATTCCACACTTATCAGCAGTGCCCAAGTCAGTGTTGCTGCATCCATGTCGAGCGTAGTTGGAGCATTTTGTTAAGCACTGAAAGTAACCTTAACGTATCTTTGTTACATCATAGTATAAAAAGCACAAAATTGAATTTATTAGAGATGTTTGAAATCAAAAGAACTCTCTCTAACCCAAGTGTTTAATTCGATACATCTTATAGATTATTTTTCTTCTTCTTTTATCTTTGAACTTTTTTATTACTTCCGCTTGTGCCTGTTACCTTTCCTCTGGTTGTTGTCTGTCACGTCGGATCACTTTATGTTCGAGCTGTCACTTGTCATTATTGTCACAGATTAGTTGCCGCATGGTTGTTTAACTAATACGCAATTTATTAATTTTACTTAATTTTATTTACTTTAAGTACATCGTAGGTTAGGTTGCACGTCGATGTAAATTTATTTTGATGAGACCCTCCACTATTCGAGGCTTTAAAAAATTTCATGTTTTTCTAATCCTTTTATAATAATTTTTTATTTTAACGTCGGCAAAAAATTTTAACTTATTCATTTCTTCAAAATGTTTGATTATTGGTTATTTAACCATTTTCATACCAGTGTCATTTAACTTATATGTGCATATTCTGTGTAAGAAATTTTAACTTTGTTGTAATTGATTCCTATTCTCAACTATTATAATTTGTATTGTAGGCCTGATGATGGCCATTGTTTGGCTGAAACATGTCGTCCTCGCCTTTTTATCTGTTGATTTATTAAATATATTTCATGTGGTATGACTTCGAGTTTTATTATTCTATGAATAATCTTTACCACATTTGAGAATGGATAATCTTCTGTTTTTGAAGAACTGAATGTAACTACTGCGGCACTCACAGTTGTTGAGACACTTCACTGTGCAGGTGCAGGAAATAATGTATAGCAGTTGTTCCGATCCAGCAGGACGAGCTGTTGCTCTTGGACGCAGATGCCCACTGATTTTCCCATCCCTATACTAGAGGGGTTTTCTTGCATCCGCATCACATCTGTATTTGATTATACACTCTAAAAGAATCCAACTCAGACTAATTTCTTTGCAACAATTTTCAAGTGCATTTGATAATGTAAGGCATCCAAAGTTTGGTTTTTTCTTGCCAATTTTCTCCTCAATTCCACATCGCATTGTATTTTCTTGAAATGGATAGTTTGGCCTTTCTTATATGTTGCAGACACAGAGTTACAACCCGTAAATATATAGACAGGCAAAAAAGCTGCTTTTATTGTTCTGCTATGCTAGAATGTTGTAAACTGTTTGTGTTTGGTTGCTTTATCAGGCACGAGCATAGTTAAGCATCTATATCCCCAGAAGGTTGAAGCACATTATATTTTTTTTACTTTTAAGTTCGATGTTAGGAGATATATCAGTTGTTCCTTATTTTTCGCATTTGCCAATTATTTACTTTATCCAAATGTAACTTGTATAGAGTCTTCGACTTTCACGTCTACGTTGGCAGCTGAGCTAGACCTCCGTAGATGTTCCTCATCTTTTGTATTAAGCTTCTCACTGTAGCCGTCAAATACAACACAAGCTGTACCATAACGAGTCAATGCATTATCACCGTACTGTTGGCATATCATCTTGAACGTTGCTGGACGTTGCAAACTACAAAGTGAAGGAGGTACCTTCACCCCCCTTGACAACATAATATTTTCCCTGTATAAGCACATTGTCAGATTGATAAGTTGCATCACAAGTTAACAATTTCTGAATTGATGATGTTGTACCTTTTCTCATAAAACCACTTATGTCAATAAGTGAGGGAGGATATGTGCAGAGTTGATAGCCTAACATTTAGTACAGCTGCCCTTCTGACTTTACTGTACAAACCATACGGTGAATCAGCTGGTTGGGGTTAAATTGTGTTATGTCATTTTTTATACTGACTGACTTGGTAATAGCTGCTAAATATTTGACGGTGTGTTTCCTTTTCAGACGAGCGTCACTGAACTGTATACCTTTAATTTGTTTTATTGCAGATGCCGGCCTTGTTACAGTTTATTTTATAATTAGCCAATAAAATGAGATGACAACTGAGGAGGTTTTAAAAAGGAATTGTGTTTCTGAACCCAAGAAATGAACACTTCTATATGCTTGGCATTTGGTTAAGGAGAAAGTGCCGTAAAGTCTTGCTAATGTCCCAAAAACCACTCGGCAATGCTACTGAACTGTATTTTTTTCTAAATTTTTTATTCTTGTTATTTGTTTGGTTAATCGTCGATAATTTGTTAACAAAATCTAGAGAAATATTATAGTTGTATCTCCTTTAAGGCTCTACCGTCCGCTGATTTGTTGGACTGATTTAGGGGTCTAGCTAGTGCTGGATTATAGCAACATATTTAATTTCCTACTTTATTTCTAAATATTTTTGGCATTACAAAACATAAAGCTAGGATTGTATGCAAGTCAAATTTAAAAAAAAAAAAAAAAAAAAAAAAAAAAAAAAAAAAAAAAAAAAAAAAAAAAAAAAAAAAACGACAATTTAAAAACTATAAAAATACTACAATTTCCTGGTAACTTTTACGGGTTCTGAAAAATTATAATAACATTTTACATGCATACAATCCTAAAGTTAACCTTTATCTTTAATCTAAAATAAAAAACAAAATTGTATTTTTTTAAAAGATAACCGAGTAATCGTGCACGAGCGAAAGGTATAGAAACCAAAATTTCGTATTTATTCATGTCCGTTCAGTGCTGCCTCGCACGGACCGCGTGGAATGTTCGTTTATACTCCTCAATGCGACATGCAGAGCCTTAAATCTCCAAAACTATCAATCGCAGCAAAAAAAGTTTGGGATCTTTTTGGTGAATAATTTAATATACGTTAAAATGTGTCTGGCCATACTACGCGCTAAAGTGAAATATTTGCAAAAAACTTACAAAATATACATTTTTTACACTTCCTCCCCTCTCCCCAAACCCGATGCCATTTTGGTGGATACTTTTTACCACATTTAGAGGAAACAGTAACGAACATTTTCCAGCATCCATACCTTTGTTTTTTTTTGGATTTGGTGGTTTTACAGTTTTTTGGTACTAATTATCAAGATATTTAGGCAACACAACTAAACAGAGGGGGGTAAAGTCTTCACATTCGTTGTCAAGATATTTCATTTCTGATCTGAATATATATTCTTTACAATAGTTGGCATGTGAAGAACAATCGAATGTACTTTTTTTTTAATTACATAAAAATAGTGACTTGTTTGCATTTCATTTCGAATAAGCATGTGTGAGAAATACATGTCAGGGGAAAGATTTATGGTGGGGAAGAATTGTCGTAGGAATGGATTGTTACAAGGAAAAATTATCGCTAGGAAGAATTTCCATGGGGAAGAATTGCCCGGGAATGATTATCCGAGAAGGATTGTCCGGGAAGGATTATCCGCGAAGGGTTGTCCGAAAAGGATTGTCCGCTAAGGATTTTCTGGGAAAAATTATCTCTAGGAAGAATTTTCATGGGGAAGAATTGTCCGGGAATGATTATCCGAGAAGGGTTGTCTGAAAAGAATTGTCCACCAAGGATTTTCTGGGAAAAATTATCGCTAGGAAGAATTGTCATTGCGAAGAATTGTCCAGGAAGGATTATCCGAGAAGGACTGTCCGGGAAGGATTATCTGCGAAGGGTTGTCTGACAAGAATTGTCAACTAAGGATTTTCTGGGAAGGATTGTCCTTGAAGGATTTACTGGAAAAAGATTAAGTATCATGGGTTCGTTTTTTACACTTATTATTGTCTCTACCATTCAGTGACATATATACCATAACTTATTTGTTTCCATATAAAAAGCCACTTTGAACATCAATAAAAATACAGTTAAACTTAATTTAGTGGGTAAAACTAAGATTATTTTAAAATAACACAATTTTGTTTTTTGTGTATTAATAATATTATTTTTGTTGGAAACCATGTTCTATTAATCTTGTTTTAAATTTCCCGTCACTTTTGATTTTAAATACCCACTTGCTTTTAATCACTTTACTATTAAGTGGCCACGGCACTTAACTCCATACACATAAAGTTCGATGTTGATGGTTTTCTCCCATTGTTCTGACTTTTCATCAGATACCGTCTCATCCAAATTTATTGGTTTTTCTAACGCTGTAAAAAGCTGGTAGCAAAATTTTATTACCACACAGGTTTATTTTTTTTATTTCTCGCCAGTTCACTTTGTCTTTTTACTATTTTTATCTGAATTAGTATAATTTAAACTTTGATATAAAATTGGTCATAAATGTTTTCTTTTAGATGTTAATCAGTGCTCGGACCTATATTTTCTTGATTTTCTATTAAAGAACAAAAAAATTAAAAAAAAAATAACAATTATAATGTTAAATTTGAAGAAACAAATCTATTCTAAATTTAGAGCTTTATATTACCTATCGAATGGTATAAATCCTATTTTAATATCTTTAATATTTTTAAAGTTGTTCAATTGTTTTTAAACTTATATTAAATTTCAAAAAAAAAAATTACAAGTTTTGTACTTAAAATTTAAAGGTATTTTTTTAAATTTTTAATATTAATATTAACCTTAAAAAAAATTAAAACCTAGACACTGACAAAATATTTTAGATATATAGAAAATAACATTAACTTTTCCCATATTTATGTAGCTGCATTTAAAATATCCATATTTTACAGTTTTTACCTGTAAAATGGGTATAGTATTCTTATATATTCATTTCCGAACACCAGTTACCCACTATATCTTTTTCTCCGAATCTTTCAGGGTCTTCTTATTTAAGTATTCTCTCAAAAACTTAACCCCTCAGCTGCTATCGAGAGCAATTCTAATAAAACATTTCTTTTATTGGAGTTTTTAAATCTGAAACTTTATAAATTCAATTATATAGCAATCTATAGCACTATATCAAAATCTGAATATTTTTTACGAAAAAGTTATGCATTTTTAATAAGCATTTTGCAAATAATTCAACGTAATACATTTAAGATGCTTTTTATTATTTTTTAGTTTGCTAGAACGGAAATTCCGTAATAAGGAAAAAATAGGGAAAAACTAAGAAAAAGATTGGGCAAAATAGAAAAAAACGTGGAAAAATAGGAAAAATTGTTTCCCTGGAAAATGCGAAAGAGGAAAAAATGAAAGAAAAGGGAGAAAAATAGGAAAAAGATAAGGACGAATAGAAAAACAAATAGGGACAATTGGGAAGAAATAAGAAAAATAGTAATATAGAAAAAAAAAACAGAAAAAAATATTAAAAATATAAAAGAAAAAAGGAAAAAAAAATGGAATTATAATGTCGTTATAGAGGGTTATGTTGGATACCTACCATGGAGCTTTAGTTATCGTTCTAAATGTTTTGGACTGGAAATCTGGTAGTTAATGAAAATTTTGTTTAGAATTAAGCACAGATTTTTCCTGATCATGCTCTTTCTAGTGAACTTTGCCAACTAAATTGAGGTCAAGATATTTTGATCGGTTTTTATATGATATGATAGTTTTATTAATTTAAATAACTGGGAATTTAGTTATATTTTGTAGTAAAATTCACTTAGATTGATATAAGCTATTTGGTTTTGTTGTAATATAATGTTAATAAGTGCATTAGTCAACAAGTGCTTTTTGGGTCAAACTTTTTTCTCCGCCTCCGAAAAATATAAACGATTCGAAATAGCGTGTAGATGATTTTTGAAAAAAATCAAGACCCGCTTTCAAAAATTGCAAAAGTTATAAACAATTAACTAAAAAATAAAAATGGGGTTTGGTTTTTTGCAAATATCTCAAAAACTAGTTGACATTTTTCAAATTTGAAAAGAGATTCAAAAATAGGAAAAAATTTACCAAAATAAAATACGATCGAAAACAGTAACTCCGGCTTGCATAAGAAGCGCTGCCAACTTTGGACCTTTAATGAATAAATATTATTTAAACTTAATAAATATGAAAATTTAGAATTGAAAAAATCCAGGCATCTACTGGATAGATTTATTAATAATAATCGGTAGTCAAAAATTTTTATCGCGCTTTTTCTATTAATTATGCTTTATTTAATTAACAACTTTTTCCTACTTGAACATGAACATTGTAAGTACGATAATTGTTAAATAACAAATCTGACATTTTTTTTCTTTTTTGGACTTATTTTTGAAAGGTCTCAGAACAAATTCCCATTGCAAAAATTAAAAAATTGTTATTTTTCACATTCTTATTAACAATTGGGTTAAAAATTTAAAAGCTGGATTAATAATTGAAAAAAAAAAAATGTTTTTTGATTTTACTATTGGTTCGTTTTTTATGATCAGAAATTGTTATAAACAAATCAGTTGTTTATGTGATAATTTAAAATTTCATTTTTGGAGACATAATCTTTGATGCAAATTAAAATTTTTTTAAAAAAAATCGTTACTTAAATTTTATTGCTGAAAAACGTATTTGTTAATTAGCAATGTTTTTCTATCCCCTATAATTTTCATTAAGGATCCATTTTTTTTTAATCATAATTTATCTTGTTCTTTGATAACTAAAAAAATTATATTTATTTAAATTTTCATTGTTTATTTAATTAAGAATTTGTTATAAACAATACAATTTTTTCTATTTTCTACATAATGAAACAGAAACAATCATCTGTTATTTTTTGAGAAAAATTATTTATATGGTAGAAAAAAATTGTTAATTAACAAATATGATTTTTAAAAAAATTCATTAAGGAACGATTTTTTTAAAGATTGTTTGAATTTTTTTTTTAAATTGTGATAAACAACGCATTTGTTTATATATAACAATTTTGTAAACAACAGAAAACAACAATTTTTAAAAATCATTTTCATGTGACTTCTTCTAATCATGAAAAAACGTATTATAAGGGACAAGATATTTGACACAAAAATTGAAGGTTCTGTAAGTGAAAATAATCAGTTGTCAATGGATTATGACACCGCGCTGGATTTATAACAGGGTGGGCTTCGTACAACTATTAATAATTCATTATGCAAAATAAAATAAATGGATTTCGACAAATTATTAATATAGTATTTTGGAAGATAAGAACATAAAGAACAACAGTCATGAATGTGTACTTAAAAATAAACAAGAAATAACCAGATCAAGGAAGAACGATGTTTATTTATGGCGCCTTAAATATTTTACCTGTTCCTATTTGACCTATCAATTTGTAACTGTAAATACACAAAATAAATATTTCATAAGTCTTTCTACTTGTTCAACACAAACTATAACGGAGCCAACCCTGCACAATTTGTTTATGATTGCAACTGATTATAGATTATTTTCTGATAAAGAGGCTTCAATTGTTTTCTCAAATATCTTGTCCCTTATAATATCAACAGTAATATGAAAAAAAAAATTTTTCAATGATTAATCAAGCTTTTTAATTTTTGACCTAAATAAATTGAAAATAACATAGTGAAAAATAGCAACTTTTTAATTTTTCTAACGGCAAACTCTTCTAAGACCTTTCAAAACAGGAAAAAATTCTGATTTGTTATTTCACAATTATCGCACGTACAATGTTCATGTTCAAGTAGGAAAAAACTGTTACTTAACTCATGCATACTTAATAGAAAAATCGCGATAAAATTTTTTTGTCCGCGAATTATTGTTTATAAATCTATCCAGTAGATGCCTGAATTTTTTCAATTTTTAATTTTTATATTTAATAAGTTTAAATAAAATTTATTCGTTAAAGGTCCAAAGTGGGCAGCGTTTACGCAAGCCAGAGGCTCAGTTTTCGGTCCCATTTTCAACACTCTGGGAAAATTATAAATATTGATCCTACAGTTCCGGGAAGTAGAGTTTAATTTTGGTAAATTTCCTCCTCTTTTTGAATCTTTTTTTCAATTTGAAAAACGTCAAAGAGTTTTTGAGATATTTGCAAAAAACCAAACCCTCATTTTTATTTTTCAGTTAATTGTTTGTAACTTTTGCAATTTTTGCAAGCGGATATTGAATTTTTTTAAAAATTACCTACATGCTATTCCAAATCGTTCATATTTTTCGGAGGCGTAGAAAAAAGTTTGACCCAAAAAGCACTTGTTAACTAGACTACAATACGGGAGTATTTTCAGAAGTAATATCACAAAATGCTACAAAAACAAATGGACAATATTTACATTAATTAGAGCGTAGAAACAAAATAAACAAAAGTCTTATTTATTTCGTTACATAGATTACAAACTGTTAATTTTAGATCGTGTAAAAGTATACAACGAGACGCCTGTTGTAATTTAAAGTTACAGGACTGTGTAAAACTATACAACGAGATTCCTGTCGTAATTTAAAGTTGAAAACATTATTTTCTTTGATTTTTATATCAAATTGTCCGTAACTTGTTCTCAGATAAACAAACTCTAACGCCTCACTGATTCTTAGTCAATTAATGTTTAGCTTTTTGTAAAGGGGAACGAGAGCTTTTTCATTAAAATCTTTCTTTACGATTAAGCTTTTTGTGCGGCTTATGATTACGCGGCGTTTGCCTTTATCCGGTAAATACTGTCTGAAATACCATGAACGACTTAAAAACGCTTTTTGATCTGCAAATCACTCAAAATTAGCTGTCGGTGTATTTTGTTTGCGTTAAAAATTTGTGTTTGGTTTCTTTGATAATAACAATAACAGACAATGAAAAAAATTATTTCATACTGAACGATTAAAGTTCAGAATATTAGAATTTATGGTACTCAAGTTGCTAAATATTCCACTGGTTTTCGATATTTAACTTTTTTTAACTAGCTGAATACCCGTGCTTTGTCAGGGAGACTTTTTAATATCAGTACCTGGACTACCGAGCTTTGATTTTTTTTTCTTATTTTTCAGAATTTTTTCCTAGTTTTCCTATTTTACTTTCCCGACCCACCTCCTAGAAGGGAAAGTATTGTGAACAAGCTAAAAAAAAAATTCGAGATAAAAACAGAAATATCCATTTTCGGGTCCCCTGAGACGATTAAGACCATTTCCAGATGGAAGTCTGTCTGTCGGTCTGTGTGTGTGTGTGTGTATTCTTCCACGATAGAGGCCACACTTTTAATCCGATTGAGCTGAAATTTGGTATAGGGGTTTGGGTTACCTGTCAGAAGAACCCATTAGTTTTTGTACGACATCTGTCAAACGGAAGTACCACTATCAAAAAATGACAGATGCAATATGTCACACAATTGGACATGCTATATGTCATTTGAAACCCCTAGAAAAACTATATTCAGAACAGTTAAAATTATTTCTCCAGCTGTCACCTGTCAAAAATAAAAAAATGTCAAAATTTGAAATTCAGCATTAAATATCTGAAGAAGTATTAATCCGATTGAGCTGAAATTTGGTATATGGGTTTGGGCTATCTGTCGGAAGAATCAATTAGTTTTTGTACGAGATCTGTCAAACGGAAGTATCACTATCAAAAAATGACAGATGCAATATGTCACGGAATTGGACACGCAATATGTCGTTTGAAAGCCCTTGAAAAACTCTATTCAGAACAGTCAAAATTATTTCTCCAAGTTTTGGTGCGACACAACCGATTTTTTTTCTATTTTTTCCCATCTTTTCCTGTTTTTGCCTATTTTTCTTTATTTTCCCCTATTTTACCTGATTTTTCTCTAATTATTTCTAATTTCCCTATTTTCTAGGTTTCTTTTTATGTTTCCCTTTTTTTCACTATCTTTCCTATATTTTCATATATTTTCTGTTTTTCATTATTTTTTCCTGTTTTTCCGTATTTATCCCTATTATTTTCTATTTTTTCATATTTTCCCATTCGCCTTATTCTCCCTATTTATAACTATAGAAATAAAATGTTAGACTACAGAAATGAAACCATTTCTCTGAAATTAAAAAAATTTCAAAACAAAACTTCTACTACTTATAGTAAGATGTTTATCTAAGGGTGTAAGAAGCTGAATGTAGTATTTTATTTCTAATCAAAAATGTCCTTACCCACTGTGTTTAGTGCTTTGCTAAGCACTTTAAGCACTTTTGTACCTGGGAGCACAAATATAATAAAATCGGTGCTTAGTGCTAAACATAGTTTACTAGAGCTTAGTGCTTAGTGCTCGCGAGCACACGAAAATTCTTGTGAGCACTAAGCACTAAACCCTTTCTTGGACATTTTGATTAAAAAATATTTACGATTTTGAAAAAACTGATATACATTCTTCTATACACATATAAAATTTCATCATTTTTTTTTCTTTTTTCTTTGAAAAAAACGTTTTTTTATGAGAACTATTTTATTTTATTTCATTTTATGGATTTAGATAAATTATAATGGTGTTAACAAAAAATAGTTTGATTTATGTAAAGAATAGCATGTGACTTATTAGACGTTTAGGCAAAAAAAAATTATACATAATTTTTAGCAAAAACAGAAAAAATTATACATAATTTTTAGCAAAAACAGATATCGTTCATCTAAAGGGCATTGGTCGATGCAAATCTCTTCCAAAAACGTTCATCTTGATTTTTTTTTTAAATTTTCTGACGTTTTCTAAAGTCCAAGCTGACATTTTTTTCTTCAACCATTTTTTACATATTTTTATTTAAAATTTTTAGATATTTTTTTGTACTGATTAAATTATACTTATTTTCAAATTTATTTGTTTTTTTCAAACTTCCTCTCAGATTTTACTGTGCTTGTATTTTGTGATTATTTTTGAAACTATCTTAAATTTTTAGAAATTTTTTTAGCTTTTATTTGAAACTTTTTGACTATTTTTTTGTTATTTCTCACATTTTTTTCCTGCGTCTTGATACTTTTGATTTTTATGACGTGTTCTTAGTACAAACTTACATTTTTCTTCAAAGGGTTTTTACATATTTTTATTAAAAACTTCCAGATATATTTTTGTTATGATTAAATTTCAAGCTGACAGTTTTCTGTTCAACGATTTTTTACATGCTTTTATTTAAAACTTCCAGATATATTTTTGTTCTGATTGAATTTGTTCTAATCCTAATTTTTATTATAACTTCCTGAATATTTTTCAAACTTTCCGATTTTTTC
The DNA here is from genome assembly GCA_963243735.1 of Neocrepidodera transversa. Lineage (NCBI taxonomy): Eukaryota > Metazoa > Arthropoda > Insecta > Coleoptera > Chrysomelidae > Neocrepidodera > Neocrepidodera transversa. Next base: position 26,706,276 of record OY725340.1, on the reverse strand, counting down.
CTAAAACTTCTTAGCTTTTGATTTAAACTATTTGGTGTTTTTTTGTTATTTCTGATATTCTTTTCCTTTGTCTTGATACTTTTTTTAATTTTTTCTTTCATGATTTTTTTACATATTTTTATTTTAAACTTCAAGTTGTTTTTTTCTTCTGATTATTTTTTTTAATCTTCCTGATTTATTTTCAAATTTTTTTCCTTTTTTTAAATTTCCTGGCAGATTATACAGTGCCTGACTTTTATTACAACTTCCTGATTATTTTCGATTCAAGAAACGATTGAATCAAAACAAAATTCTCGGTTAAGGTCATAATCACGAAAAGTTTCCTTATGATTTCAATTTACAAGTCTAGGCTACGATTCTTGACTAAAGCCCGTTTGTAATTATCAATGATTTATTACAAGTTTTAGTCATTTTTTTAGGATCCTAAATTTAGGACACTAAACATTGAAACTATAAAATCAAGTGTATGCAACACTCAAAGTTTTAATAATTTATTTAGGATGTGATCAAGCGCACTGCAGTTGGCGGGAACCTCCTTAACTTTTAAATGTAGGTTAGTTAGGTATTTTTATACAGTCTACAGTTCTAAATATAAAGATGGATGTTGAATTTTTGTTAATAACAGTAGCAGCTGTTATAAATTTAGTAATAGTGAATGTAGCAAGAAAGAGAAAAGATATAAACAATAAGAGAGTAATGCGGAAACCATGGTTAAAAAAAAGGAGAGAAAAAGGCTTAGGAACACTTAAAATGCTAAATGAAGAACTGACAGTACATTCTTATAAAACATTTTTACGTGTATCAGAGGAACAATTTAATTATTTGCTTTGCTTGGTTAAAAATGACATTGAAAAAGTAGTTTGCAGAATCAATGATACCAATCACTTTAAAACTGCAAAAATAAAGAACGTTAAAGTAAATATTACCTTATATTTTTGCCCTAAGCTGTCAATTAATTGATAGAAAATAGGACGGTTCTATAAATATATCACGTTAATTAAATTTGAACAGAAATAGGACAAGTTTTGATGATTTGAAAATTGACAAAAAAATTGATACAAACTGTGTATGCATTTATCAATTATTTAGGATCCTAAAAAATTGACTAAAACTTGTAATGAATCATTGATAATTACAAACGAGCTTAAGATGCTAGTCTTCGAGTAGATTCCGAAATACAATTACTGATATTCATATGAAGACAACAACAAAAAAATAGATAAGAAACATCAAACTAGAAGGTATAAGGTACACAATATTCATAACTAGAGAGGTTTTATTAGCTCTCCCGAACATTGAATGGCCAATCTGACAACTCGCGCAGGAAGATTAAAATGATAAATTTAATAAAAAAAATTATATAAATATCAAGTATTTATTTTTACAAAAGGCGGAAAATTATTTACAGCCGATTTCGTGAAAGAGAAAGGGCCGGCAGAATGCAACAAAGTAGCCTTAATATATGTGATAAACTTCATGATTAAAAATTATTGGAAATAATTACTGAATTGTTAACTAAACTGTATGCTGAATGGCAGACAAAAAAAATCGGTTGTGTCGCCCCAAAACTTTCCCGACCAGTATCCACGAATACTTTTTCAGATATTTAATGTTAAGTTTCAGCTTTTGACATTTTTTTATTTTTGACAGGTGACAGTTGAAGAAATAATTTTGACTGTTCTGTATAGAGTTTTTCAAGGGCTTTCAAATGACATATTCCAAGTCGAATTCCGTTTTTTGATGATGACACTTCCGTTTGACACATGTCATACAAAAACTAATGAGTTCTTTTGACAAGTAACTCAAACCCCTGTACCAAATTTTAGCCCAATCGGATTAATACTTTTTTATATATTTAATGCTAAAGTTTCAAAATTTTGACATTTTTTTATTTTTGACAGGTAGCAGTTGGAGAAATTGTTTTGACTGTTCTGAATGGAGTTTTTTAAGAGCTTTCAAAGGACATATTGCATGTCCATTTCCGTGACATATTGCATCTGTCATTTTTTGATAGTGATACTATCGTTTGACATATGTCGTACAAAAACGAATAGGTTCTTCCGACGGGTAATCCAATCCCATATGCCAAATGTCAGCTCTATCGGATTAATACTTTTTCTGATATTTAATGCTGAAGTTTCAAAGTTTGACATTTTTTTATTTTGACAGGTGACAGTTGGAAAAATAATTTTGACTATTCTGAATAGGGTTTCTTAAGGGCTTTCAAATTACATATTGCATGTCCAATGCTCAGAGTAAATATATATATATAGAGGGCATTCTATCCTTTTTTATTAAGCCAACATCTAGTTAACTTTTGTTGACATCGTCCTCTAGAAATTCCATAAGCGTACTTTTAAGCAGGATAATCTAAAATCATACATTAAATAGTTTACAGTTTGTGAATTGATTTGTGTTATTTTTTAGTGTTATAGGTTATACTAAATATTTTTGTAAACATTTTGAACTATTTTAAGTGATTTTCTTGAGAGGTTGTTAACCATGAGAAAGAAATGTGAAAAATGTGGTGCTTTTCTCAAGCCATTAGATAATCAATCTTACACTTAACAAGTAAGTTAGGAAATTAGTTTTTGAATAATTTAAAATATAATATAAGTTGATAAGATTTGATAATTTTTTTATTTTGCTTCCTTTCTTTTTTATGTTATATACCATTCACATTTTTTTTATGTTATTCGCATTTAGGTACTCCTTACTGTAACAAGGTTTTAAAAGCAATAAACAATATTATTTATTTGATTCCATTATTAAATACGTACATTTAATATTTAATATAAATTTACAAGCATTTGCTATGTTTTAATGTTAATATTTATCAGTATTACAGAAAATACAACTTTATCGAAATTATACAACTTCTCACGATATATTTAATTCAAATGTTATATATTAATAATATGTAAAATACCCAATTTTAATTTTCTTTTTTTGCTAAAATAAATAAAAAGTTATAATTCTTCGCGTCGCCACTGTCTAATACATTATGTCAATTTTTATTGTTGATTTCGTCCTCTGCACGAGATTTTTCTGCGCGTCTAACGTCCCTCGCCCACAAACTTTGCCGAGAGAGAGGGCTAGATGTTAAATTTTGTAAATGACATTAGATATACAGGGCATATCTAGTAGTTCCTTTATCTGAGGTCCAATGCCGTGACATATTGCATCTATCATTTTTTGATAGTGATAATTCTGTTTGACAAATGTTGTACAAAAACTAGTGGGTTCTTCCGACGGGTAACCCAAACCCCTATACCAAATTTCAGCTCAATTGGATTAAACGTGTGGCCTCTATCGTGGAAGAATTCACACACACATACACACACAGGCAGACAGACTTCCATCTAGAAATGGTCTTAATCGTCTCAGGGGATCCGAAAATGAATATTTCCGATTTTGTCTCGAAATTTTTTTTATCTCGTTTAAAATGCTTTCCCTTTTAGGAGGTGGGTCGGGAAAGTAAAACAAAAGACAACAAATAATATTTATGAAAGCAAAAGAAATACTGGTCTGCCTAGATGATGTCTTCCGTTTCTTTGTCTGCCATTTAGCATACAGTTTAGTTAACAACTCCGTAATTATTTCAAATAATTTTGAATCATGAGGTTTATCCTTTTTTTTGTCATATATTGCAGTCTTTTCTCTTTCTCGAAAGAGCATTGCAATAAAACATTTTGAACTAAAATGTATTGTTTAAACTTAAAATTTAAAAAAACTGCACTGGCGGCAAAATTGTTGAATACAAAAATTGAGGGGAATTTTAGCTCTATAACTTTACTCCATAATATTTTTTAATGCATCACATGTACTGAAAATCAACAAAAAAGGACGAATAGCCAACATGCATACTCCTGTAGCGGTTAAACAATGCGTAATTAGAACAAAGTTTTATATAAAAATTGTTGATAATTTAATTATATAAAATCCTTTTATATTACGTATTTCTCTAAATTCATAATTTATACGGAAAATTTAAAAAACCGTGAAAACCCTAAAAATTTTATATATTTATATAATACAAGTGCGTCCATAAAGTAACGCATAAATTCATTATTAGCTAAATGAACGATTAAATTAGAAATTCCCGAAACAGGTCGATTTTTGATTTTAATTTACAATTTTTTCAGATCATAATCTAATATACAGGGTGAACCACCTTCGTATAATGACATCATCACCATTTTTTTTAAATGGAACCCCCCCTTTTTTTTCAATTTCCGGATTGCCCTTGCTGAGCTGATTCCAAAAATGTATAATATGTTGCTTCAAATTGGTACAAAAAAAAAATTATGAAAATTGTTTATGGAAAGTTATACGTTACTGAATGTAATAAACAAATTAAATGGAATTACATAGTTATGCAATTAATGTGATACACTACCAAAAACAAACAAACGAAAATTTACAATAAATGTTCAAATTGTTCTCCATTGTCCATTATACAATGACTGAACCGGGCATTACTTTCATCTCTAACATTCTGTAGCATAGCGGGTGTTATGTTCTGTATTTCTTGTCTAATTCGGTCTTGTAGTTGAGGGATATTTCCAGGTCTGTTGAAGTAGACTTTAGATTTTAAATAACCCCATAAAAAGAAGTCTAATGGGCTCAGATCAGGTGATCTAGCAGGCCATTCCACTGGCCCCCTTCTTCCTATCCACCTTTGTGGAAAAGTTGTGTTTAAAGAATCGCGCAATGCAGGATGTTTTTGATAGTAAATTTTTGCATTTTTGCCCACCCTGTACCAATTTGAAGCAACATATTATACATTTTTAGAATCAGCTCAGCAAGGGCAATCCGGAAATTGAAAAAAAAATGGGGGTTCACCCTGTATATTAGATTATGATCTGAAAAAATAGTAAATTGAAATCAAAAATCGACCTATTTCGGGAATTTCTAATTTAGCTAATAATGAATTTATGCGTTACTTTATGGACGCACTGTATATATATTTTTCTTAAAACGCACCCTTTTTTGTCACTTATGAAATTATTGTTCAGGAGACCGAGACCTCAATTTGACCACTGTCTCGTTGCTGTAGGAATAGACCAAAATAAAGAATTTAGAAGCTACAATGCAATAAATTATTTCCAAAAAAGAACAAAAGTAGTGGGAAAATATTATGTTGGTTACAAACAATTTTTTTTTTTCATAAAACCACGTTCCAAATGTATATTCATTTTCTAAATTAGGAAAAATTAATTTATTACCCCTAAAATACGATTTCAAGAGCCGTTTTCCGGTGAAAAGCACGGCGGCAATTTGCATGCCAACATTTAGAGGATGCAGGACGTGACTCGTAGAGGTAGAGGCGAGGACACCGCTCTATGTAGTTCATGTGAGCTTGTGAAACGAAGTATTAATATAAATGAAGTTGCGAACCAACAACCTTAAAGGGAAATATAAAAAAAATTAATTGTCTTGCCAAATTGAGAAACAGAGCAAATTGTGAAACGTAAAATAAATTTTCAATGAGACAAGATTAATTGTTGAAAGAGATAATTAAAGAATTGTTAAATATAAATAGATTTTAGAATAACAAGAGAAATTGATAAAACAATGTAATAGAAGTTGTTAAAGATTTAATTAAAAACAACATTCCTGGATTTGATAAAATATGACCGGAAATAATAATTAAAAGATTTGCTTAAAGAAAATGATAAAAAAACAAAAGAGAAGGTGGTAGACGAAGCACACCAACATTATAGCAAGCACGAATTTGAGTGGGGCGTTCGCCCCCCACAAATAGATAAAAATTTTAAGATATATTCGAAAAATTTCCTAATGCAACCTGTTTCATTTAAAATTACTTAAAATCGCTGCCGCCTCCAAAATCAATCGCCGGAATCTGCATTATCGGAAATATTAATATTTTGAACTTAAATATGATTTGATAATAACACTCGACGTCAAGTACCAGAATTATTTTATTGTTGAAATTTGTTTTTAAAGTTTCGGCGACTACAATGACTACCGTCAAAAAATATGAAATTAGCTAATAAAATGTTATTTACCATTTTAATTACGAAGAACTAATAAATTATGTAAATAAAATTAAAATAAATAATGAGGGATTCTCCCACCCAACTTTCCCAACACTCCTAGTAAATTAGTAAATTAATTGTTTAATGGATTATTTTAATTTGTCTGCATCAAAATATATTAATAAATTAGTTCACAAAAATTAAAAAAAAAACTAAACTTTTTGTAATTTTTTTTTTTAACTTTTGATAATTTTGTATAATTTCTACAAGTTTTATTTTAAAATTATGAAATATTTCACACATAATGTACTTTTGATCCCTTTCGGATTTACGATTTTCGATAACAGAAAAGGACAAAAACATTTTTTTCTTTTGGTTATAATAATTACAATGTTCACTTCCAAGAGAATAAAATATTTTCTAAATTTAGAATTTTATATTACGTATCGAATGGTATAAATCCCATTTTAATATATTTAATATTTTTAAAGTTATTCGATTTTTTTTAAACTTATATTAAATTTCAAAAAAAAATGAGGAATTCTACAATTTTTTCAATAAAATTTTGAAAAAAAGCACAATTATAGAGTTTTTTACTACAAATTTAAGGATAATTTTTTTAAAATTTTTAATATTAATTTTAACCTTAAAACAAATCAAACCTATTTTTGAATAATTTTAAAATCAATAAATAATTAATATCTCATTCAATTTTATTCAAAATGGGAAATAGACCTATTTTTTAGGTTTCTGGATCAAAATGCATTAATAAAGTTAGTAAATCCATTGAATTGTTTCAATTTTTTTCATTTTTTGCTATAACTTTTACAAATACTATATTAAAATTATGAAATAATTTACACACATAGTACTTTTGGATCCTTTTCGGATATGCTATTTACTTTTTTCATTTATTTTATACTTATTGACAAAACGAAATTACAAAAAAAAAAATTTATGAATTTACAATTTTTTGAATAAAATTTTAAAAAAAATCACAATTATAGATTTTTTTACTACAAATTTAATGGTGTTTTTTTTAATTTTTAGTATTAATATTAACCTAAAAATAATTAAACCTTTTTTGAAAAATTTTAAAATCAATAAATAATTAATATCTCATTCAATTTTATTCAAAATGGAAAACAGACCTTTTTTTTAGGTTTTCTGGATCAAATGCATTATTAAAGTTAGTTTAAAAAACTAAAAAAAAACAAATTTTCTGTCAAAAATTCATTGAATTGTTTTAACTTTTTACATTTTCTGCTATTACTTTTACAAATACTATGTTAAAATTATGAAATAATTTACACACATAGTACTCTTGGATCCTTTTCGGATATGCTATTTATTGTTTTGATTTATTTTATACTTTTAATAAAACGAAATTACAAAAAATTTAAAAAAATTCTTTATTTTGGTTATAATAATTACGATTCAAAATTCTAAGAAACTAAAATACTTTTTAAATTTAGAGCTTTATATTATCTTTCGAATGGTGAAAATCCCATTTCAATAACTTAATATTTTAGAAGTTATTCGATTTAGTTTAAAATCGTAATATAATTTTAAATATTGTTAAAAAATTCCGCAATTTTTGTAATAACATTTTGAAAAAAATTATAATTATAAAATTAATTATTACAAATTTAAAGATATTTTTTTAAATTTTTAATATTAATAATTAACTGAAAAATAATAATTTAATAAGGATAAAAATTGCTTAAAAATTAAAATAAAAACTAGCGGCGTAACTATGCGGACCTCGAAAAAAAGCAAAGACAAAATTTGTAGAAAAAATTTTGATTTTTTGTAAATTTTCATAAATATCCATAATTTTGTCTCAAAAAAGTCGCCAATGTCTATATACATTATTTTCACGCCCTCTAGCGACGAAACTATGAGGAATTGAAAAAAAAACGGTAATGACAAAATGTGTAGAAAATTTTATGTTCTACAACTTTCATATCTTGTAATTTTCCATAAAAATGCATTATTTTGGTAATTTAAAAAAAAAATATGAAAAAAAATTACTTTTTGATACATCTGCGAACAATGGCAAAAGTTTTTGAAAATTTTAGTAAATTGAAATTAAACTATAACGTATAAAAAATATATGTGTAAAACTTTATTGCCATCTTGTTTAGTAATGACGTCATGACTTATATAGCAACTGTCACTTCCGGTTGTCCGATTAACACCAAAATCTATACAGGTCGTCTCCTTGCTACCCTAAATATGTATATAAAATGTCATCTAATTCGGTTCAGCCGTTTAGACGCTATCGTATTCACACACAGACACACACAGACAGACATCATGCTAAAAATGGTATAAATGGATTCAGGTGACCTCAAAACGTAAAGGTCCGTTAAAATCTGGGTATGGAAAAAATATCATGATCGCCATACTTTCCTTCTATTCAACTCTATTGTTCGGAAAGTAAAAAGTGGTACTAAGTGGCAATGTTTAATTTAATTTAAAAGGAAGGAACTAACATTGTTTTCCAAAAGGAAAACTGAGTAGGAATTTTGGAAACCAAAACCGCACATAAAGATGTAGGTAATGCAAATAGGCGGAAACACCTCAAAAATTCATAATGGATTAAGGAAAAATTGGTAAGTTTAAAAGGGGATAAGTTATTGTTCAATTGTTATACCGATAAGATAATGGAAAGTACTTAGTAAAATGAAAGGGAGCCACATTAGTACTTTATAGGTATGCGACTCTAAAGGTGGCTTACCAACAAGTAACAATAACATTGCCAGAACGAGGATCAATGAAGAAACGAGAAAATACTGATAATCAAATCCATTAAAGGGTACAAAACCTATAACAAGATGGATGGAGTCATCATGAAAATTTGAAAAGTGACAGTTAAGTCATGAATACAATGTAGTAAAAGTAACGCTAATCGCAACTAGAAAAGAAGAAAATTACCTGAAGGGTATTGTTACTAAATACAATATATGATAATATTAAACAAATTGTACAATATAAATTTAGAAAATAATTAATTACTACTAAAATGCGAGATGAACTGCAAGACATTGGGAACGAACCGACGAAAATGGGAAAGTATAAGAACAGGGTATTAAGTAACTAAAAGAAAAAATATCTAAATTCAGGTCAAGTTCAACATGGCCTATGTGAACTTCAGTGGTGTACGCCTGATTTTACATACATCTTTAAAATGTAATAATTACTTCTTTAATTATATTAATTTATTTTTTAATATTTTTGTCAATTCTAGGAAAGTATAAAGATTAAATCTGTATCTGTATTTCACTCTGTATGGTATATCTAGTGTGAAAGTAGAAATGAAACCAATAATTCATCGTTATTTCAGCAAAACTTTGCGACGACACTTCGGTCGTTGCGGGTCACTTTGGCGCCTTAGTCCAGGTTTCGGATTGCCTCGGGCGCCACCTTCCGTTTAGAGTGTGAAGGCCACTGCACGGGCAGCGTCAGTGGAGAAAGAAATACTCCAGGGGTCGTTATGGTATCGACCAAAATCACTGGCGGCCAGAAGGGCGGTCTTTACTTGCCCTACTGGGTTAAGTACCTGGGTATTAGCTGCTGGGATGTTAACTCAAAACAAATAAAATTCAATAAATAAAACATTTATTTTTACCAAAATCCGGCGGAGGAAAGGTGTGTAACGGACGATTGGCTTGGCGGCGTGGTGTAGTCGGACTGACGGCTCTGGACTCCGGATATAACTGAAGTTGGCTTCAACTTGACCTGTCTCTAAAGGTCGACGGACTGCACTGCTGTTCCAATTGGGACTGCCACAGCAAGTCTGTTCGGGCACAGTAAAATGATTATATACAGTATTTGCACTAAGCGACTTTCCCCGGTTCTAATTTTTAATCGACTCGTCGACGTTTGGTATGTGTGCGCAGAAACCGAAAAGCATTTAAAGCTTTGTTGTGGTGATATTTGCAGTGTTGCCAATGTCAACTAAATTTTAATATAGGTTCTTTGATTTGAGGAAAAAAAAATACAATTTAATACTAATAGGTATGAGGAAAGCGTAAATATATATTATTAAATTGTATGCAATTATTCCGAAATTATCCTAAATATACGCCTGCTAAAAACATTAGAAAAGAATCACAACTCTCCTGAAATTATCCGCAACTCAGATAATTATCCTACATTTGGCCACTATGCTTTTCTGGTAGGTTGTAAAAACGAACGAATTGAGCACCACGGAAATCAAAGTGCCGACACCGGAGTGCAAATACTGTATATAATCATTTTACTGTGGTTCGGGCTGTCTCTGCAGCTGCCGACAACGGTTTGAATTGCCCTACTCGATACGAACTTAAGCGTCTAAGAAGCAGAGACGAGAGTGTCTCCATCTGCCTGGCGACGATTCAACTGGTCTTTTATTCACAATTTTAATCTAATTTTACTCCAGTGCCGTGCGCGATTTAATTTATATATTTTAAATAATACGGAAAAAAGTAACTTTGTTACACACCCTTCCTACTTCGGGAAAAAAAAAATTATTACATACATTTTTTTTTTACATCTTAACTAAATATCTGGAAAAAATAAATAAAATGAAACGAATCCTATCAGGTGCCTACCCCTGTAGTGGTCGAACCCTATATTCGGGGTAGGTACGCCTGTTACAAAATAACTAAAAAAAATAAAACTTCTACGGCGACTTCTTCCGCTGGTGTCTTCGGTCGAAGGGATGTGAACATCTAAAGTCTGGGCAGGTCCTATGCTGGTCGGAGTAGGAGCACTGGCAACGTTGACAGGAGGTTTATCTTCAGGTAAATTCGGTCCGGCCTCTGACGGGGCTGTTTTCTTCTATACTTCCACCCTCTGTATCTGGAGCTGGGAGTTTGGAGCGGTATCTCTTGCTGTCGATTGTCCTGGGAGTATATTAAGGCTGATCCTATTTCAGTGGCACCGATGGGGAAGCATGGTACGGGCCAGACATCCACCGCGACGGAGCGGTTATCCACCAAAATATGTTCAGAAGTTTGTTCTATACGGTAATCCTCTTGCTGGATCTCTGTAATGGTTACGGTCTCTGTGTTTACCAATAGGGTAATACTTGTGTCAACGGGAGCATTCGGCTCTTCTCGGCTGCACTTCCATTGTTCGGCTATCCGATCTTCTACATAGGAAGTCATAGCATCACTTTCCATAACGGAATCATAGGTGCCACTTGGCATGTCGACGGGTAACTGGGGGTGACTATCTTCATACGGTATGATGGGTGCGGCATCATAAGAGCGTTGCTGCACAGGTCTCATTTCTCGGCAGCGTTCTAGCGGTTCTTCCGACCGCGGACAAGGGCAGTCACGGGACATGATTCCTTCTCTTTTACATCTCGAGCAAAAGATCCGGGGCGCCTCTCTACATTGGCTTCTCACATGTCGCGTCTGGCCACAACGCCAACACTCTTCGTTCCTTTCGGTGGATCCTTTAGTGATTGGGGTTGCTGGCATCTGCTGGTTTGTCTCGGTACGGTCTACGTTATTTCCGGGTATGACGGAGGCGGTAGGAAATGTTCCGGGTAGGGGGGTAGGAGTATTTCTAAACGGGAGAGACTGAGGGGCAAAACTGGTAAAATAGGGAATAGACGGAGCAGGGGGAAAAGATATGTACGGAAGTGGGGCAGTAATGCGGTGTGGAATTGGTGTAATGGTCGACTGGGTTAGTTCGATTTCGGATCGGAGTGACTCATATTCTCTGACGGCCTTGATAAATCCCTTCACGTTACTGAAGTCGGATCTGCGGATATGAAGTCGAAATTCAGGATGCAGATTTCGATAGAGCCACTGCAGTTCTTGATCTAACGTCATGCCTCCATGTCGGCGAATAAGCGTCTGTAGGTCGGTGATATAGGAAATGGCGGTTTCCTCCAGCTGCTGCGTCCTCCTACTGATGGCGACCTCTAGGTCAACGCGGTAATTGACGGGAAAGAAGAAATTTTGGAAGGCGGTGCAAAACTCTTCCCAGGTGGACCAATATCGTCGGTTATTCCTAAACCACATGGCAGGCATCCCTTGTAGTAGGTCGGGCATGACCTGCAGGAGTCTGTCGGCGGTAATTCCATAATATTCTCGAATTTCCTCTAGTCTTTCTAGAAATGCGGCGGGATCGTCAGTACCATCGAAAGTGACACGCCAGTCCTCTACCATCAATGGCAGCATTACGGTGCTTCGGACGTCTTACTCGGTCGAGTCTCTAATGCTAACTCTCTCTCAACGCACAAAAATGTGTCTAACAGCGGTTATCAGGTAAATAGTTGTGCTTCTGCGCACTCTGTAGTCTATCTGATTCGGTATTACTCGGAATTCCTCGCTTTTTCTCGTTTTAATTCAAAATTACGGCTTTATACCCTTGTATCTTAAGAACGGCTTCTCAGATTTGAAAACGGAAATTGCCAATCGATTCTACGACCTCGTAAACCTATTAAACGATGGGTCACTCGGTATCCTCTTTCAGTTTGTCAAAATGACAGGTCGGATGTTTTCAACGGATTTTGCTGTATTTTGGCCTCTGGAAGTGTTTGGAAGCGATGCGGGCTCTCTTTGAGCAAATCTGGACAATCTGTCAAAATGACAGGTCAGCGGTTTTTGACGGAGTTACGTTTATTTCGGTCCTCTGAAGCGTTCTACGGTGGTTTTGGCTCTCTCTGACGGTCGGTTCAATTTTTGGTCTTGGAATCAGCTTTTTCCACAAATTCGGTAATCAGCGGTCTTGGTACACCATAAAAACGGTCCCTGCTCGGGCGCCAAATTTGCGACGACACTTCGGTCGTTGCGGGTCACTTTGGCGCCTTAGTCCAGGTTTCGGATTGCCTCGGGCGCCACCTTCCGTTTAGAGTGTGAAGGCCACTGCACGGGCAGCGTCAGTGGAGAAAGAAATACTCCAGGGGTCGTTATGGTATCGACCAAAATCACTGGCGGCCAGAAGGGCGGTCTTTACTTGCCCTACTGGGTTAAGTACCTGGGTATTAGCTGCTGGGATGTTAACTCAAAACAAATAAAATTCAATAAATAAAACATTTATTTTTACCAAAATCCGGCGGAGGAAAGGTGTGTAACGGACGATTGGCTTGGCGGCGTGGTGTAGTCGGACTGACGGCTCTGGACTCCGGATATAACTGAAGTTGGCTTCAACTTGACCTGTCTCTAAAGGTCGACGGACTGCACTGCTGTTCCAATTGGGACTGCCACAGCAAGTCTGTTCGGGCTGTCTCTGCAGCTGCCGACAACGGTTTGAATTGCCCTACTCGATACGAACTTAAGCGTCTAAGAAGCAGAGACGAGAGTGTCTCCATCTGCCTGGCGACGATTCAACTGGTCTTTTATTCACAATTTTAATCTAATTTTACTCCAGTGCCGTGCGCGATTTAATTTATATATTTTAAATAATACGGAAAAAAGTAACTTTGTTACAACTTTTTCGTTATTATTGATGTAAATATTTTCAAAATTAAATAGAAATATTTGGATATTTTGTGTAATTTATAAGTAAACGTTATTGCTAAAATCTTGATATATCAATTTTATGTTCGGTGGGTTGTCTACATTTTTTATTGGAAAAATGTAAAACCAATTAAATATTTACACAATTTTATTTGTTTTCAATATTCGTATTCGTATTCATAATTTTTCATATTTTTTTTTTATTTAAAAAGCGATTTAAGAAGCTTTTTCTGTCCATCTTTTTCTCTTCATTTTTTCCACCGCCATCCCCTCCTTTGTTTTCCCCTAGTTTTTACTAATTTATTTGTTTCGGTTAGCTTGATTGATTTGATTGCTCCGAAACTCTCTACACTCGGCTCGTACTGGATGGTGGAAGAAATAATACTTCCTAGTTTCCTTCCCTTTTTTCTCTACTTTTTTCCAACCTTCTGATCTACTTTTTTCTACTTTACCTCCCCTCCTTTGTTTTTCCCTTCTTTTTCACTAATTTCTTTATTTCTGAGAGCTTAATTGATTAGATTTGAGTGTTTCGCTCTTAACTTTTTCCTTATGTTTCAATCTTTTTATTTTCAACTTTTTTCTCTACTTTTTATTTCCCCATGTTGGTTGTGATGGTGGGGGATATAATAATTCCAACTGGTCTCCCTTTATGCTCTACTTTTTTCTTTGTTTCCAATTTTTTTTTTCATTTTTTTTCCAATTTTTTTCCGTTTTTTCCACTTTCCCCACTTTTTTCCAATCTTTTATAGTAGTTTTTTCCACTTTTCCTCGTCCTCCTTTGTTTTCCCTACTTCTTTAGTAGTTCTCTCTCAACTTTTTTCCTTATGTTTCAAACTTTTTGTTCAACTTTTATACCTACTTCTATTTATTTCCCCCAGGTTTCCCTTACTATTTTACTAATTTCTTTGTGCCTAAGAGCTTAACTGATTTAATTTGATTGTGATGGTCGGGGATAAAATAATTCCAACAAGTCTCACTTTGCTTTACTTTTTTCCTTATTTCGAATTTTTTTCAATTTTTTTCCGTTTTTTCCCCCACTTTTTTCTCTTAATTATTTACTAATTTCTTCTGTTTCTGAGATCTTAATTCATTTAGTTTCATTTTGAATGGTGGGGGATATAATAATTCCAACTTGTCCTTCCTTTTTCGCTACTTTTGGGTAGATTTCCATATATGGAATCTACCTATTGTAATCTATTCAATGACGGGACCCAGCACCGGGAATAGGGGCGCTACGCCGTTTATGACCTGGAGAATAAGAATCAGTAAAAAAAAAATTATCGTTATATACCTATAAATATGTATGTATGTATGTGTAGACATTCCGTTCCGGCACGATAGAGGTCGCAATTTTTGTCCAATCGATACCGAATTTGGTACAAAAATTCTTTGGGGTAGTAATTCGTTGGGTATTGCAAATGGGCATTCTATCTCTAAGGGGGTGAAAATTGTAGGGGGTTGAAATGTCAAAAAAATCAGATCTCCGCCACTTTTTAAAAATATTAAAAAAGACCATTAGACTTTTTATCGTCTAATTATTATAAAACTAATTTGTCTGAAACTTTATTTCATCCAACCCACGGGGGTAGAACTGGAGGGGGTTGAAATTTCAAAAAATTTGTATCTCCGCCATTGTCAAAAATATTGAAACAGGTCATAAGACTTTTTTTATGCTCTAATTACTATAAAACTTATTTGTCTAAAACTTTTTTCATCCGACACACGGGGATGGAACTGGATGGGGTTGAAATTTCAAAAAAATTATATCTCCGCCATTTTCAAATATATTGAAACAGCTCATTAGACTTTTTTATGTTCTGATAATTATAACACTAATTTGTCTGAAACTTTTTTTCATTAGACCCACGGGGGTGGAACTGGAGGGGGTTGGAATTTCAAAAAAAATATATCTCCGCCATTTTTAAAAATATTGAAACAGGTCATAAGACTTTTTTTATCTTCTAATTATTATAAAACTAATTTGTCTAAAACTTTTTTTCATCCGACCCACAAAAATATTGAAACAGGCCATAAGACTTTTTTATGATCTAATTATTATAAAATTAATTTGTCTGAAACTTTTTTAATCGGGCCTAAGAGGATGAAACTGGAGGGGGTTGAAATTTCAAAAAATTCATATCTGCGCTGTTTTTGAAAATATTGAAACAGGTCTAAAATTTATTCTTTTGAAATAATTTTCGATCTGACCATATTGTGGGGTGGGGAAGGATGAGTCTCAAATTTAAACAGAAATCTACCTCCCCTGTCGACCTTACCGACAGGAATTTTTTCTTTGTTTCCAATTTTTTTTTCACTTTCGTTTTTTTTTACTTTTCCCTACTTTTTTCTCTTCATGTTTTACTAATTTGTTTGTTTCGGCTAACTTGATTGGTTTGATTCCTTCTAACCTCGCTATGCTCGGCTTGGAGTGGATAGTGGGTGAAATAATAATTTCTACTATCCTTTCCTTTTTTCTCGACTTTTATTCCAACCTTTTTTTTTACTTTTTTTTTCCAATTTTCCCTCGTATGGTTTTCCCTTACTCATTTATTTTATCTGAGATTATGATTTGAGTGTGGATGGTGGGTAAAATTATAATTCCTACTTTCTTCTCCTTTTTTCTTCACGTTTCAAACTTTTTAATACCAACTTTATTTTGTTTATTTATTCCACTGCCTCCTTGTTTGTTCCCTATTTTAATACTAATTTCTTATTTCTGAGAGCATAATTAATAGTATAGGCACCAGAATATGGTGACACTCGATGTCATGTCCATCGAGTTCTTATACCATGAGCTGAACAAGTTACCTGTGACATGAAAGAGGGGCCCCTTACCTAGTAACAGAGAATAAATCAATGGCTTGAAGGTAGTTTAGCATCCCTAAACCCATAAAATATGCCAATTTTAATGTCTTTTTGGTCTTCTTGTAGAGATGGCCAACAACAATAACCAGAAGCAATAGTAGAAGACGACTTTTTGTACTGCCATGTATAATGCAAAACTGGTCGCTTATCGCTTGATCTCTTGGTCTTTCCTCAGAATGAGGTTGCACTTTTTACTTCCTGTATAGAGACGACCTACAACAATACCCAGAATCGGTAGTTAGGAATTTCACCCTGTATAAAATCGTTTGATTTCGCCTTGTTTGTCCAAGAATGGACAAAGTTGGCCCTGTGTTTTATCTCTATTCAAAACATTTAAGTAAACATTTCTGATGGTAAATAAAAACAAGTGAAAAACGGCAATATTTTTGCCGTAATTTCGAGTTTTCGAAAATTCAAAGTTACGAAATAGTAGTTTTTCTACAACCACTATGCAAAACATGCTTTTCTACACAAGTTTTTATACACAAAGCAGGCCTTTTCTTAATTTCTTTGATATCCGTGACAGCCATGACCTGTCAACTTTTTTTGACAGTTTAACATTATAGTGAATTTCTGGGAGTTCAAATTTGAAATTGAAACTAAAAGTAAGTAAACTATTTATTTGATTATTTATTTTAAATTATAAATTATAAACAAATTAATTTTTCTGTATTCAATAGTCATTTTTTAATTATTTGTTTTCAAAGTTTAACTTAAATACCTATATAAGTTGCTATTTTTCTTTTATTAATAAATATGGTTGTAGAAAAAATATTGTGTACAACTCGTACGCAAAGCACTTTTCCCACTCGCTAGATTTGCGGCACAAACTTCTGCACTCGTGGGAAAAGTGACGCTTTGCGCACTTGTTGTACAAACTACTATTGTACAACAAGTGCAACAATTAATAAAAGGCCTGCTTTGCGTATAAACATTTGTGTAGAAAAGCGTGTTTTGTATAGTGGTTATAGAAAAATGATTGTATTAAAAGAAACATAGGTTCTAAACGATTTTATTATTATATTGTTTTTTAAGTCTTGTTACTTCTTGAAAACAACTTTAATATAACCACTCGAAGTCTTTTCTTGTCTTAAAGAAAAATTTGGAACTGGTAGCTGGGTGATTGGTGGCCTCTGAGTGGTTGTTTCCAAAATTACACTTTCAGCTTTTGTTAAAATGGCTTCTGCATACTTTTAGGCCCATGTATCAACTTCCAATTAATAGCGAGACAGGTGAAAAGTGAACTTTTTGTTTTAATCAATTCACTTTGTGTGTAATTTAATAATTTTTCAGTTGAGTTACAGCGTTCTTGATAATCTAGAGCCAAAAAGGCATTAAAAGGGGTATATTTTATGGGCTTATGGGTGCTAAACTATCTTCTGGCCACCATACCCCGCTAACTATACTACTATAATTGATTTGATTTGATTATAGGTGGTGAAGGAAATAATAAATTAAACTTTCTCCTTTCCCTTTTTTCCACTTCTTTACTGTTTTTTTTTTATGTTTCAAACTTTTTTCTCCATTTTTTTATTATTTTCTTTATGTTTCAAACTCCGTTTTTTCTCATTTATCCCGTTACTTGGATCATGTGGATCTTGAAAACAAAAATTTTTAGACATAAGTCATGGATTTCAAAATATCATCATTTATTAAAATATTATTCCTAAATCAGTTAATACGTTTGTACCAATATAGATTTATGATTTTACGTTTTTTTGTTTGATCATAATTATTTTGTATAATGATCCCGAAATATTTGTCTCATTGATTTCAATTATAAGTTTTGTAAAGTAAATATTATGCTTCACTTCTCAATAATATAAATCAATCCGAAAGATCGCATTTAATTGAATATTTGTCTAAAAAATTAGATTTGGTTATCCTGTGCCGAAAGGCAAAAAGGCCATCTATTATTTAATCAACTCTTAATGAACAGAGCAGAATCGAATCACGGAATATAAACAGAAAACGCAATATTGATTGCTAAACAAAATTGCTTACATAAAACTTTCTCCGGTAATTTTGTTTACAAAATAAAATATGAGCTCGTTAAGGGATTTTCTTTCGCTAATATTTGATGGTTAGACCCTAAATCGACGGAAATATTTTACCGGGAAACAAAAGCGATGAAAAAACATACAAAGAGTATTTGTTATCCGAAAATAAAGCTATGGCCATCTTCGTTATTGTATTCTTATATATTTTTCAATTTCTCATGATTAAATCGTAAATAAAATTCACTAAAAAACTCTAGGTCCTTTTCGATCGAATTAGCGGGGCACTTTACACTAAATCGATTCCGATTTACCCGGCAATAAAATCGCCGGTCACACTAGCCCTCTCTTTATGCGACAGTTGCCGGTCGCCTATATTTTTCTGCTAGCATTCGAATCGTCGTGAAAACGTCAAATTGAAGCTATGAATACTTGATTTGTTTGTTTAGGACAAACCGAGTGTTCTTTTCGACGGCCGAGGGGAATCTATTCACTTGCCGAGAAAATATTTTTTTTCATTTACAAGAGCGAGTTAGGGTAGTTTTCCAGGAGATTTAAGAGCGCACGTGTTTTTATTATGATTTCTGTCTTTTTTTTAATCAGTTAACATTGATTTATGAATAGCATTAAATTTTTAGGCAGTGTCCGAAGGACGAAGTAAACTTTTTAAGTATATTTCTATAGTTTGTAATTTTTTGATTTTCTTTACTTCATTGTTTTTAGATTAAAGAGCAAAATTCGAAGAAACAGTTGCAGAAGCAACAAATATTATTGTAATAAATCGTTACAGTTACGATTGAATAAAAATACACTCTTCTATAGCTAGCACTATTTTATTATGCAAATAATGTTTATTAAAAAACCTTTCCCGCTCCAAGCCGAACAAAGAATGGCACAACAGATACAGATAATTGCATAAATTTTAAATTCATCAATATTCAGACATTAGTGAGAATTTTATCATCGATTGTCACGGTTTTTTTCTCAGAGCGGTGTGGCGAGTGGTATCAGTGGTGGTCGAGCTCATCGGATGCTTAGAGGGGCTTCCTCCAATAGACCTAGGAGCTCGTCCGGGAGGTCTATGTCTTCTGTTGCTTCGCTAAGGATCCTGAGGTTGGGTTGTGTGTATTAGTGTGTTGCTTTATTTGGTTTGATGGGAAGTGAAAGGGAAGGTAGGACGTTTTCCTAAGGATCCTCCTCTCAGTTGCCGTAATGGCGTGCAGGAGACGAGGAGGGACTGTGGAGAAGTTTAGAGCTCTGTAATCCAATATGGGACGGATGTAGGTTTTCTAGGTTTGTAGCAGTGTCCTAGGGTTACACCTGCCCAGTCGTCCGCCCAGTGCGCCGAGGAGAGCGGTCCGTCTCCTTACTCTGTCAAGAGTCCTTTGGACTTCGGTCTCCCAGTTGAGGGTACGCGTGAAGTATACTCCCAAGTAGGTAACTTCATCCGTAGGGACGAGCCTCTCTCCCCAGAGCCCAAGGTTGATGTTTCCGGGGTCTTAGCTGAATTTTCGAGTGAGGGAGGATGTTTGAATATGATAAGTTGGGTTTTTTGAAGATTCAGAGTGATCCTCCAATTGCTACAGCAGTGCGCTAGTTGATTTAGGAGTTGTTGGGTTTTTGTATTAAGAGCTCTGGTAGAGGGAGCGGCGGTTGAGACTTGAGTGTCGTCAGCTTAAAGTTGGGCATCTTGGCTGGGAGAAGGAGGAGCAGGGATATCATGGGTGAAAATGACGCAGAGGACAGGGGCGAGGACGGTGCCCTGAGGAACACCGACAGAAGGAGTGAAAGGATCTAATAGGGAGTTACCCGCTTTGACGCGGATGGTTCTGTTTTTTAGGTAGGAGTGAATGAGTTTTATGAGCGGGATACTAGATTGATTTTGGAAAGCTTACGAATAAGTCCGACATGCCAGATTTGATCAAAAGCCTTCTGAACATCAAACAGGACTGTCGATGCGCAGTGACCAAGGTTTAGGGATTTGGTTACAAAGGTATGGAGTCTCACTAGTGCATCTTGGGTGGAGCGATCAGTCCTAAAACTGTGTTGGAATTGGGGGATCAGTCCTCTTTCATCCAGAAAATCCCAGATACGCTCCTTGAGTAAAGTTTCAAAGAGCTTACCCAGGACATTCGCCAAGGATACAGGTCTGTAGGAGTTTGGGGATGTTGGATCTTTGTGGGGCTTGAGGATTAAGGTATGAGCTGATTTCCAGCAGGAAGGGAAGTGGGATCGCTCAAGGCAGGAATTCAGTAGGATGGTGAGAACTGGGAAGATGGTTGTAGGGAGGTTTTTTAGGTCTTTTGATTTGGTCGGGACCTCCCCTGAAGGCATGGCGAGGCGATATACTCAGGAGTGAAGTGATTTAGGATCGGGTGTTGGTTGGGGGGATTTGGAGTTTGCAGGATTATGTCTTGGAGGAAAAGGGGATGTAAGTTAGGATTTTGAGGATTTATTAAGGGGTTTTGGAGGTGATTTTTAAAGGCTGAGGCTTTTTGAACTGGGGTATATAGGATTTGTCCGTCTACTTTTAGGTGGGAATGGGATTTGGTTTTTTGGCCAATCAATACCGCCAGCTTGTTCCAGAACCTAGATCCGTCCCTATGATCACGGCCAGAAGTGACCTCAATCCACTTATCTTGACGATAAGTGTTAATCTGAAGCCTTATGAGAGCATTCAGCCGGTTCCACTCGGTCTTAAGGACTCGATCTTGAGTTCTGACAAACTTGCGGTATAGTTGGAGTTTGCGCCGGATGTTTGAAGGATATGGGGAAGAATAGGTTTTTGGGAGATGTTGATGGTAATTTGGGGGACAGCAACATCAAGGGCTTGGGTGATGGTGTTGCTGATGGAGTTGGCCAGGACGTCGATGTCATCGTTGGAGTTTAGGGGGGGATTGATAGGAAGATTTTCAGTCATAGTGGTTTGGAATAGGGGCCAGTTGGCGTTTTTATAGGATCTTCATTGGAGTTGGGTGGATCAGGGGGAAATGGGGTCGAAGAGGGAGGTTTTGACCATTAGGGTTTGGTGGTCAGAAGTGATGGAGGCACCAATGAAGCATCTATCTGCGGCCTGATCTATACATCTGTCTGTGAGTAGGATGTGGCCGGATATAGAGCTTCCTTGATGCCCCAGGAAAGTGGGAGAAGTATTGGTGATTCTGGTGATGGGAAGGTCAATGAGGAGGTTGGAGAGGGTAATACCGTTCGCGTTGGAGGTTTGATCTCCAAACTGTGTATGTCTGGAGTTCAGGTCTCCAAAGAGAACAGCACGTGGGAAGGTGGAGAAGTATTCTAGGAGACCAGTTGATAGGAGTTGTCTGTTATGGTTGTAGTATGAAATAAATGTCGTGGTGATATTTTGCATCATGACATCTACTACTACACATACATCCAAGGTATCGAACAGTGGAGGAAGGACATGGGGAAGGAAGGGATTAGGATGCCGTTTCAACGGCAGTGTTGGGTGCGAGCAGAGTGTTGCATTAAGGTATCCGGTGATATGTGTTATATACATATAAAAAGTTTCGCGGTGGTTCGTGACGCGTCGGACACGCCCGATTAAGATTTATCGGATAAAATATTTAAATAAATGATTTTTAAACTGGCAGTCGCTAAGGGCGACTTCTATGTAGGAATTTTAGTTTAAATGTCTATAGTGTTTCCCTTTAATAGGTTGTCTAGAAAATAAATCACATAAAGAATTACTTGTGCACATTTTAAAGTTTAAGACGGAATTAGCACCCCATGATTTTCATAACACAAACTATTAATTAACTAAATGTTCGATAGATGGCGATTAGATGTACTTTCTGCCTAAAAATTTAAATGTTTATTATCCTCCAATAATACTTGCTTAGTTGCCAGATATAACGACCGCCGAAGGATTTTAATTTTGAGTGAAATTTGGATTTTGGTGACATCAAGTACCTAAATAGAAGATTTTTATGACACGATTAAACTCGCCTGGTTCCAAACTACTGACCTATAATCCGTTATATAAACTCGCCTGTGAATGTTAGGTATATATTATATCTTTTAATATTTTTCTCAATATTTTTATCTAAATCAATACCTGATTTGTATAGTAAATAATTTTTTTTTCTCCAAATAAATAACCTCGGTTTGATTTATATTATGATTTTTTTCAGTACTTACCAAGTCTTTACTTTTGTGAAAATTATTTATTAGTTACAAAAATTTTATCAATAAATGATTATTTCAGAATTAATCTCCAAAAAGGGTTAAAATGTAAAGATCCAAAAAATAAAATTAAAATTTGGTTTTAAAATTTATTATTTACTTTCCCAATTTTTCAATTTTTTCTGATTTTAATTAGGTGACCAGATTTTAAAGTTCGAAATTCAGGACGCTATTTTTAATATTTTTTTTGCAACAAAATTATTTTATTACTGTTATCATGGTGGTATACCAGATATAAATGATTCATGGGTAAATAGATTTATGCCCAACTTTCGTCGATGACAAAACAAAGAACCCCGCACACAATGTTAAGAAATTGGCTATCGGTGGGAGTTAATGAAAATTTTATGTTGTTTGTGTTACTAAAAGTAAAAAAAATTGTCAAGTTTAAATTTCTGCTATGACTGGTGTAGCCTCTACAGGGTATTAAAATTAATACGGTTTTGGTAACTCGAAAAACAAGAAAAACGAACTAAACAAATGAATAAACCCAATATAGAAAATAAGTGAAACTTATAAAAGCAGTTTAGTACTATTATACAGGATGTCTCAGATTACTTTTGAGATTCAATATCGATATAAATACACCAACCAAAATTAGAAAAATGTCCAAGGTCCAATTTTAAATTACTTTGATTTATACAGGTTGCCTCAATAAATAGATTTGCACCATAGTTATATTATGTTAAATGGAAAACTCTGTATTTTTCCCTCTCTTTCTCTTAATCTCTGCCTTTTTCTACAGTATGAATTTTTTCTCATTTAGATTTTTTTTATATATCATTTTATAAAGATTTTTTTTATTTGTTCTAGTTTTTTCTCATTTTTCAGATTTTTTGTTTTTTTCTGTTTTTGCGGTTTTTTCGTTTTTTTCTACTTTTTTGTTTTTTTTTTTGATGATTTTTTCTAATTTTTCATCATTGTATTCTGTTTTTATTTTCTATTTTTTCTTTCGTCTTTTAATCTATTCTCATTTCTTCTTATTCTTCTGATTATTGCAATTATTTGCAACTTTTTTGCGATTTCTTTGCGAGTTTTTGCAATTTATATCAATTTTTTTTTAATTTTTTCATTTTTTATGGTTACAGTTGTTTTCAGTTTTTTGGTTGTTCTTTTCTTTTGGCGATATTTTTCGATTTTTCTCGCTTTTTTCTCATTTTCTGATTTTTTTCTAATTTTTTTCGAGTGTTTCTAATTTTTCCTTATTTTTTTCTCATATTTCTGTTTTTTTTTTTTCAATTTTTTTCGTTTCCTAATTTTGTCTCATTTTTTCTTATTCCTTTGATTTTTTATGATAATTTGCGATTTCTTTGTGATTTTGTTGCGGTTTTTTTGCAACTGTTTTACGATATTTTGTGATATTTTTCGATTTTACAATTTTATTTTTCATTTTTTCCCAATATTTTCTAATTTCTCTCTTAATTTTTTTCTTTTTTTCAAAGTTTTTTGTTTTTTTTTATTATTTTTTCCGATATCTTCTGTTTTTTTTCAGAATTTTTCCATTGTTTTTCAGATTTTTTCCATTGTTTTAATTATTTCTCGTTTTTTTATAATTCTTTTGATTTTGCGGTTTTTTTTTTATTTTTTTTAATTTTTTCTAATCTCCTCATTTTTCTCATTGTTCTGCTTTCCTATTCTTTTTTTTTGTTTTCTTTTTCTCAGTTTTTTTATTTCATTGATTTCTTGCAATATTTTTATCATTTTTTGTGGTTTAGTTGCGGTTTTGTTTTCTATAGTTTTACGATTTTTTGTGGAATGTTTGGATTTTTTGCATTTTTTATGCTTTTTTTTTTCGTTTTTTGCGATTTTTAGCGAATTTTTTTCGTTATATTTATCTTCAATTGTTATTCCAGACTTTAGTAAGGCTCGCATAAATGGAGTAACAGGATTAATAACGTATTGAGAAACCCTAAATCTTTTATCATTGCTCCATTTGGTAAATTAAAGGGATTGGTTCTAGATAACAGTTCTGATCACCTTCTTCAGCTTCGTAAAGTTCTCTTACTACCTCATTAATAATTAGTAGATCAGAAATATCAATTTTTTTTATTTTGCAATTAAACGAGTACAAAAACTAAAGAAAGACAACAAACTAAATGACAACTACGATTTGACATGCGCAAACTAGGAAACTTTAGTGACCCAGTTCTCCCATAATTGACCAAGACAAACAAGTTCCCCAAATTTTTGCGTGAAATGAGTGCTCCAAAGGAAACTGTAGTCCAAGTTTTGATCCAAAGGAGAAACTGAAGAACAGAGATAAGAACTTGGTCCAAAGGAAAAACTGATGAATTTGTAGTCCAGAAATAAAAATTTGGTCCAAAGGAAAAACGAATTCCAGGGGAAAAAAATATTTCCCAGGATACACTTTTTGGACCCGGAAAAAAAACTTCTTGGCTCAGAAAAAAAACCCTACAAGATGAGGGGGAGAAAAAAGAAGAAATCTTCAGTAAGCGACAAGAACTATATAAAGTCAGTTATTTTGACTGAGTAGGCAAAGAGAAGAACATTATTAGCATGGGAAAGACATTTTATACGAATACCAAGAGAAGAGAGGGACATGACGCGAGGAAATAAGAAGGGGCTATCAAGCGAGTATGAAACTAAAATATATTGAGTGGAGGAATAATGAAAATACAGGGTGGCACAAAAAAACGTAACAGATTATTTGGGGAAGGATTTTCCAGGAAGGATTGTTTGGGGAGGGATTGTCCCGAGGAAAGATTGTCCTAGGAACCGATTGTATTGGAAAAGATGAAAGGCTTGTCCGGGAAGGATTATATAGTAAAGAATTTTCCGGCAAGTCACATATATTATTACATTAATCGAAAATACAATTAGTATTTCATCACATTTCTGATTATTATACAAATATTTTAATACCTATAGTCAAACTAAATAATAGATGTCTAAAATTATAGAATAATCTGCAAAATAAATTAAAACCAATTCGACAGTTTGTAAAGGAGATTAAATAGGTTAGTAATATTTATTAATTTTTATTAAAGAGCACACTTAATTTTTCATTTTGTTCCTACACTATACCCGCTTTTGACTTTAAATTAATCCTTTTGATTTTCGAGGTGAGTAACGATCGGCGATAGGGGAAGGCAGTTTGCATGCGGACATTAAACAACCGTAGAACGGGACTCGTAAAAGCACCGAGAGAGTTTGTAATGTTCATGTAAGCATCTGAAACGAGATATAAGCGTATGAATAATTTAAGTCGGTGCAGGAAATTGAGGCACTCACGGCAACAAGCTCACGTTTGATAACGGGGAATTATACAAATAATCCCGGTTCTCGTTTGTTTTTTGAACGCGTCTCACTATCAAATTTTACGTTTTTATTTTTGCTTTTGAATGGAAAAATTATTGCCTACGAGAGAGTGGTAGTTATTAAGCAAATAGATGTAAAATTCGAAAGATAATACACTATTTCCCTATTAAAAAAATTATTTCTTTTTCGTCTGTTGAATAATATCATCACCATTAACTATACTTTTTTGATATTTTACGTATGTTTCACTCTAAGTTAGCACCATCAGGACTTAATAATGAACTGTTCGGTTAATAAATTTTAAAACAAACTGTCATAAAAAAATTATATCAAATCTTTCGACTAATACTTTATTTAAGAGTTTATTTTCATTATCTTCATAATGTCGCAATACTTAAAAAAGAATTAAAATCACCTAGCAACTTTTACTATAGGACGCCTCTGTTTAAACTTTATCGCCGCATGTAAGTTGCGCTGCGAAGAAGTTTTCGGTACTAAATTCCAAATTATTTTACCAAATGAAATAAAACTTAGGTTATGTAGACAGTTTTACTATAAATTTAATTTTTAAGGTTAAGTTATTTATGGGTTTTTAGCACCTTGGAAATTAAAGACATTGCTAAGTTAAAAAAAAATCAATTGATGAAATTTTTTTAACAGAGATGAGTTCTGCTACAAAGTTATTTATAGTTTTTTAGCCTCTCGGAATTTAAAGTCACTGCTAAGTTAAAAAGAAAATAATTAATGAAAGATATTTTTTTAGCAGATATGAGTTCTGCTACTAAGTTATTAATATTAATAACTCTTTAGTGCATTGGAATTTAAAGATACTGTTAAGTAAAACAGAAATCAAATGATGAAAGATAAAGATAAAGTTATTTATAGCTCTTTAGCCTCTTAGAATTTATAGACACTGTAAAGTTGCACGAGGAACGTACCTTTTAGGTTAATTTTTTATATAACAGTTGGCAACATTTGTGCATCCATTTTTTTAACATCCATCATAAAACTTGGAGTAGCGGCAGAAATACAAATGAATATGTGGTGCTGCTTTAAAAAAAAAAACTCCCTTAAGGGATCAGTTTTAAGGCTAATTTATAGTATATAACTACTGAGTTCGAATATCAAACTTACTTGAAATCTCTTCAGGGCTTAGTAAGTTATCCTCTTAGTATGTCTGTCTGTGAGAGCTCACATATCCGTTCCACTGGACCGAATTACTTCAAATTTTGAGATACCTTAGGGTCATACCTCGGTCGACTTCAAATTTTAGCGCTGTAGGTATAGTTCAAGTAATCAATATAGTGCCAATGATCTAAGGGTCTATCCTCTTTAGTTTAGTACAGGAGCTAACTAACATAAAAAACCCCCATTGAATGAGTAATTATTTTGATTACTAATAATAATATTCGTTAATGGACTTATCCAGTAGGAAAGAAATTATTGGTTTTATATTAATGAATGAATAGCTTATAGAACCTAGTTGCTTATGTTGATTTTCATTGTTCTTATAATATTCATTAATTAATAAAAATCAATAAAAAGTTTTTAATATATTTTGAAAGTGGCGCTGCTTCTTGATCAATAATTAACGTTTTACTTTCTACAGCATTACCAATATTCGAGCTTTGTTCGTTTGTAGAATAAGTTGACATACTTCTTTCCTTATTTTAATCTTAACAAATGAGAACGAGAGTTGCCAGTTTTATCGATATGACAACATAGCCAAATATAATATGTTTCAATTGGACCACGTCACAAGCCACTCTAGCCCCGATATTCAAATTTTAAGAATTAATTACAGCTGTAGATCGGTCTCAGAAGGGCTGGACCCGGTGCAATGTGTTATGGTAGTCCAAAATTATACAATAAAAATATATAAAAAATCACTGGATAAGTCCATTGGGTTGATGTTGAAGTATGAGAAATAGATCGAAGAACAAAAATTGCTTTTTTAAAAATTTTATTTTAAAGTTAACAGAAACGAAATTTATATGTTGAACAATTGAAGGCTGGAAACTTCTTATCTCTGCTTGGCCTCGCAGTTTCTTGGAAATCACATCATGTAACTTAAGATAATTTTTTGTTTCTCACAATTAAAAAAGCAGTTTTTAAATCTATTATGCACTCAATAAACATTCCAGCTACGGAACTACAAACTGACCATTTTATGACTTACTTTAAACTGATAAAAACAAGACGACCATGTGCTTATTGAACAGCCCAGTCAGGTAGACAAATTATTGGGGTGAGTTTAAACATTATTAAATACATTTCTGTACTAAATAACGTGTCCAGACATTTTAATCTATTTCTTTGACTGGATTAATGATTCTAGCCAATATAAAGTCTGCAAAGAAAAATCGATTACTTTAAGATGCACTATATTTTTTATTTGTAATATACTCTGAAGTAAATTTCGCTTCGGGAGTTTACACCTTTTTCGTTATTTTTTATAATAGGAATTTTTTACCAGATTTCAACAACTTCAATTTCGCTAACTATGAGTAATGAGACTTATAATCGATATTGTCAAATAAAGACTAATTGTCTATACTGCTGGGTGTTAGATCATCCTAAGCACAAAACATTTTATTTAAAGAACTATGCAATTACATATTTATATAGTATTCTGTTTTTATCAATTTTGTAGGAGAGGTAAATTATATAAGGGTGGGTTTGCGGACGCCAGTTTATTTTTAATTTTTTTATAGTTTTTTAAAAAAATTTAAATTGCTTGCTAAAAATAAATGACAAATATTAATTTTTAAATGTAATAATTAATGTCAAGAATAGTTATTTTTAGGACACCTAATGCAGTTTTAAGCTCCAGTCTATGTAGACATAACAGCAAAATTGTCTCTGCTGTTGGGTGCTTTGGACTGTCTTAGTCTCGGAAGTTCTATCCAGTATTCTATGTAGTATTGTTTATAGTATGGAAATATACCGTTTTTATTATTAAATATAATCACTAGATTAATTTTAAATATTTAACAGCTATTGCCCCGGTGAGTCAAGTAAAAATATCGGAAAAGGTGCGCTGCGATATTTTTAAATATAAAATTCACAATTTTTAAAATGGATCTTTGATTTTTTTTTAAGTAGTGTGCTTTAAGTACTACCTGACAATATTAAAATATGAACAAATAACCCCAACATGATCCAGAAAAAAAAATTATTTGGTTTTAAAAATGATGATTTGGCGATTCTTATTTTAAACTCTAGGCACTTATTTTTCAATGCATTTAAAATTTTCTATTTTTATTTTTTAAATAATACATACTGCTACAATTTGTACCTATTACAAACATTTAGCAAAAATTAAAGTAAATTTTTTTAACCTTGGGGTTCTCCCATTTTTAAATTTTTTTTTAATTCTTGATATATATTGGAAACTAATTAAAAAAATTGAATTTTTTTCAATACAAATTTATGTGAATCACATGCAAATTAGTTTTTTTTTCTGTATCATATTGAGTTTTTTGTTTATATTTTAATGTTGTCAGGTAATCCTTAAGAGCTCTTAAGAGCTATAGCTCCAGTGAGTCGGTTACAAATAACGAAAAACGTATTTTTAATATATAATTTACAATTTTCTAAATAGGTTTTTGAATTTTTTTATACCAAATGTGTGTTTTAAGGATTACCTGACAATATTAAAATATAAACAAAAAACTCAATATGATCCAGAAAAAAAATTAATTTGCATGTGACCATGGGCCGGCGTTTTAAGCAGTGTGAGTTTACTATTAGTCTAATAACAAAAAAGTTCAAGTAGTTTATAGATAATTGGTATCACATAAATTTGTATTGAAAAAAATTCAACTTTTTTAATTTGTTTCCAATATATATCAAGAATGAAAAAAAATTAAAAAATGGGAGAACCCCAAGGTTAAAAAAATTTACTTCAATTTTTGCTAAATGTTTGTAATACAAATTGTAGCAGTATGTATTATTAAAAAAAAAATAGAAAATTTTAAATGCATTGAAAAATAAGTGCCCAGAGTTTAAAATAAGAATCGCCAAATCATCATTTTTAAAACCAAATAATTTTTTTGTTCATATTTTAATGTTGTCAGGTAGTACTTGAAACACACTTTTAGTATAAAAAATATCAGTGATCCATTTTAAAAATTGTGAATTTTATATTAAAAAAATCGCAGTGCACCTTTTTCGGTATTTTTGCTTGACCCACCGGGGCAATAGCTCTTAATAGCATATGTTTAATTTTTGATAAATTACTGTTATTGTAATAGACAACACAACTAATTGGTTATTTATTAACAATCAATAGTAATCTCAAAGTGGTTTTTATCATTATAATTTATCTATAGGAATATTTTTGTTTTATTTCATTCGTGGACCTAACCTAATTTTTTATATAATACTATAATTATTGTTAAACTTTATTAAAAATCCTAACAAAGCCGTATTGCAGTTAACCCAATTTAATTAATTAAGAATTTTGATGTTACAAAACTTGATCTGTGAATTTTAAGTAAACAGTTGCTGTATCTTCAACAATTGTTTCTTCTACTTCTGCTTTTAAGCTTATTACAGCTACAATGAGCTTTAAAAGTTATTGTAGAAAACGAGTTAAATATTTTTTAACTTAAACTTTTTACTAGAGTAAAATTGGGCGGCGAAATCATTAATGTAAAGGAACTGACGTCATTATTAGAAATTCGTAATATTCTAATAACTTTAAAAAAATGACTTATATATTTGCTGTATATTGATTTACCTTTACGAATTTTATAAAAAATAAAAAGAACAAGTACTATAAAAATATGCATAAAATACATTTTTTGTTTATTTTTGTTAATGGTATAGATTGCAATGCATATAACCTAACTCTGGAATACATTGTATATACTATTACGGTTTCAATTTTCACCTTAATAAATCCATTTGTTTAATTAAAAAGTTATAGCTTACCTGAGACGTTCGTTTTAATGGTTAAATTTTATTTGTGTATTTACAATTAAAACTCATTTTTAACAATCTACTAGCTAACTAGTCTTAAAATGTTGACTCACCTCTTTTGGCCGATCTCTCTTTCTTGTGGCATTTGATGGAACATGTGCATTTCTTAAATTTTGAATTGTTTTCATTTTCTAAATCTAGAAAAGAACAAAAATAGATTCGCCCTAAGAATATTCAAGTGAATTATTTCATCTTTATAGATTTTGAATGAATCTAATCAAGCTTTAAGTCCGCACAAGATTTCCGGTAAGTCATCATTTTATCCATCCTGGAAGTAAATTAACCTTTCCTTATTGTTTTTCTTTAGACCATTTTCTTTTTAATATCTTCCTTATCATTGGTGAACCTCTTTGTCGGATTTATACTGTGATTGACAGTCTGAGTGACTCATCTCTTCTCCATCGCTTTGAGACACCCAAGTGGTTACCAACCAGCACCGTCTTATATTGGTACTCATACCACCAGAGGCTTGCAAAGCACCTACGTTATATCTGGCTATCATCTTACCCACTTTCTCGTAGATATACACGGATTCTTCAGAAATAAAGTAAGAGCTTTCCATTTACCTTGGTTATGGGATAAACATAGACTACATTCTTCCAAGATATCCTAGCCATAAGTTACTTACTAGTAACACGTAAATTATATAAGTTGGGAATTGATTGGTGCCAATTACATTATTATACAATTTTTTTGCGAAAAATTCAAAAAAAAAGGAGAAAGAGTTGGATTAACACTAAACATATACGGGGATTTCTCTCTTGTATTTTTTTATTACTACATTGAAACTCATTACAACTAATCGATATAACTACTTTGATTTTGGAATCTACCCACTCACCGGAGTAAACTAACTTAAGTAGCTTTGAATTAGATAAAAGAAACCATCGACAAAGATTAATAATAAAATTCCTGATTATTTTATTAAAATATACATAAAACATTATTTTTTTTATTAAAACTAATTTTCATATTTCATTTAATTGATTAAAACAAATCCCTACATTTCTATTTGATCAACACCATATCGATATCACAAAGATAATAATTTCCATTCTGATATTTTTCAATTATATATTCATGTTTTTTATTAAAATGAAACATATTAACCAAGTTTTATCAATAATATATGTTTTTTCCAAAAATCCATATTAAAAAAGTTTTTCCAATATTAGTATTAGAAGATGTCATTATTTATGCTCTGTTCGAGTCGAGAAGTTAAATTTCTCCACGACCATTACTGAATTATGAATTCTGAAATCATTTTTAATAATAGAATGTAAACATTCACACTCTAGAGTCTGAATATTTATTCTATAATACTTGCCTCTTATGCATTTTGCATGTATTTTCATTCTTTATCAAGGTAAAGAATGGACTTTCTGTAATCGAAATAAACAATATGGATTGCCCTGGATTTCAAAAGTGTCACTGTCAGATATAAAATGGCGACGGTAATAATTATTTTCAAACAAGTTTTAATTTAAACAAAATAATGAGTGAAAAATCAAGTGAAGTAGATATAGAATTTAATAATATCTGAAATTGCAAATTATGAAAAAACACCAATGCACCAGATTTTAATATCGGTAAGTGTACCACAGCACTATAAATATTAATACAATGTAATACAAATATGTCAACAAATAACTTGTGTTCAGATTTAATTTAATTTTGATTTATACTTTTTGATCGTGGAGAAAATATAGTCTGTTACTCGGTCAGAATGAAAAAATTCGACACTCGTGGTTCCTCACACTCGCTTTCGCTCGCGTTCGGAATTTTCCACTCGTGTCGAATTTTTCATTCTAACCTTGTTACACAATCTACTATTCTCTCATACAAGTAGATACTTTTTGATTGTCCACTAGTATATAGTAGATAATGAAAACAATTGAAGACTAAACATGATGTCAGAGGTAGGCGATCTTAGGACATCATCTGTCATTGCGTTTGTCAAAAGAGTTCTTTTTACTTTCCCGACCGACCTCCTAGAAGGGAAAGTATTGTGAACGAGCTAAAAAAAAATTCGAGATAAAAACGGAAATATCCATTTTCGGGTCCCCTGAGACGATTAAGACCATTTCCAGATGGAAGTCTGTCTGTCGGTCTGTGTGTGTGTATTCTTCCACGATAGAGGCCACACGTTTAATCCGATTGAGCTGAAATTTGGCATAGGGGTTTGGGTTACCCGCCGAAAGAATTCATTAGTTTTTGTACGACATCTGTCAAACGGAAGTACCACTATCAAAAAATGACAGCTGTAATATGTCACGGAATTGGACATGCAATATGTCATTTGAAAGCCCTAGAAAAACTTTATTCAGAACAGTCAAAATTATTTCTCCAACTATCACCTGTCAAAAATAAGAAAATGTCAAAATTTGAAACTTCAGCATTAAATATCTGAAGAAGTATTAATCCGATTGAGCTGACATTTGGTATATGGGTTTGGGTTATCTGTCGGAAGAACCCATTAGTTTTTATACGAGATCTGTCAAACGGAAGTATCGCTATCAAAAAATTACAGATGCAATATGTCACGGAATTGGACATGCAATATGTCGTTTGAAAGCCCTTGAAAAACTGTATTCAGAACAGTAAAATTATTTCTCCAACTGTCACCTGTCAAAAATAAAAAATGTCAAAAGTTGAAACTTTAACATTAAATATCTGAAAAAGTGTTCGTGGATACTCGTCGGGAAAGTTTTGGGGCGACACAGCCGATTTTTTTAAATTATTTTAAAAAATTCGACAGCAAATAAGCACTTTCTATTGAATTTCTATAATTTAAAGTGAATTTTCGACCTAATCAAATGAAATAGAGGTAAGTAATTCTTTACCAAATATATTTTCGTTTCAAAAAATTTAGGGTTATGTAATAAATATTTTGGTGTCCGGTAAATTAACCGACATCAATTCACCGCCATCGCCATCAGTTCATCGCCTCAGCAATTCATCGCCATTAATTCACCGCCTAATCAATTCACCGCTGAAAAATTTAATACTTGATACACTGATACTACAAACAAAATTTGACAAATTTTTTTAAAAATAAAATACAGGGTGTTTCGGGAGGAAAGGAAAATATTTCAATGAGTGATTCTTGGGTTTGTGATATAGAGGTATTGAAGTTTAACACAAAAATTGGTTTTTTATTAAAACGAAGAGAAATACAAAAAAATGTCAATAGAGGACAAAGTTGTATTTTTAGCTGCTTCATCAAAAAAACAATCGGTTGTGTCGCCCCAAAACTGTCCCGACGAGTATCCACGAATACTTAATCAGGTATTTAATGTTAAAGTTTCAACTTTTGACAATTTTTAATTTTTGACGGGTGACAGTTGGAGAAATAATTTTGAATATTCTGAATAGAGTTTTTCAAGGGCTTTCAAACAAGGGTGTTTTTTCCTACCCTCACTTTACTCTCGCACAATAATTTTTGAAAAAAATAGTGAGACACGTCGACTTTTGATTTAAAGGAAACGAAATTTTTTGACAAAATTTGTCGCTCTACCTTAACTCCCTTCACCCCCACCCCGTAACATGAAAATTTGAATGGGCGATACACCATGTGTGGCACATCAGAGGAAAGGTAATTCAATGCAGAATTCAAATCATATCCTGTGTCCACTGCTGGGACAAAAAAACATTACATAATTCTGAATTAAATTTTAAAGTTGAGGGGCGTGGGGTGAAGGAGGTTGACGTTAGAGTGATGTTTGTTATCAAAAATTTTGTCCCCCTCAAATCAAAAATCGACGTGTCTCGCCATTTTTGCCAAAAATTATTGGGTAAGCCTAAATCGGGGGTGGAAACTTTTTAAAAAAACACCCTGTATACCCAAAAAAAATCCAAAAAATATCATTGTAAAAATGATTAAATGTTCTAGTAGTGGAAAAAATAGTATATAAACCACGGTAGAGAAGATTGTTCTCAGCCTCGCAACTTATTATCCCTCGATGCTTCGCTTCTCGGTATAATAATAATGTTCAGCTGAGAAAAATTATTTCTCTACCTTGGTGTATAATATACTATTTCCATATCGTGCATTACCGAGATTATATCATAATATGTCAGGTATTTGTTTCTGTTTTCAAAATTTTGTGGCATTAAATATATATGTCCTAAAAGCATTTTTATTTGTTGTGTCTATCTATAGTACTAATTAGTAACCACTATGCATTTTAAGCTAGATGGCTCTAATTACCGAGCTATGACTCTAAGGTATCAACATACCAAGTTTGAAGGAAATCGGTCCAGTAGAACGGTCGTGAGAACTCTTACAGACAGACACACTAAAAGGATGATCTCAACGACTTACTTCTCTTGAGGCTCTGAAATAAGTTAATAAATCGGAGTTTTTATTAAGAAGTTTTTTATAATAATACTATTACAATTATAGACCATACTTTGCTCATACTCTATACCTCAAGATAGATAAACGAAAGAGACGTGTGATTTTTAGAATTTTATTGAATTTGTAAATATTATTTCCGTTGCTATAAATTTAAAATTCTCGATGTAGGTGTTGTTCATAATGGAAACAAACAAGAGTAACAGCGCGGCCGTTCTAAGACAATGTCTTAGCGAGAAAAAAATCATAAAACATATTCTTCTGGCATCAACATAATCTCCACTTACCTTGCCAGGAAAATTTCCTGTTTTATTGAGCCATAAAGTGGAAATATGTATTCAGATTAACCCCAACGGTTTCATAGCCGCGTAAAATTTGTCCCTCGACTTTTATAGACGAAACAAGAAAATCGGAATTTATTTATTTCGGGGACTGTGGCCCATATATCGCGATGTCGAAAAAAGGTTTCATTATTTGAAAAATACAAACAAGAACGGTGTGAAATTTACATCGATAATTCGGTGTAAAATAAAATTTTAGAGATCATATAGTTTTATGGTTTTTCAAATAATATGTTTTAATTGTTCAATAAATTCAAAAATTATTAGCAATTAAATTAAATAGCGAAAAACTAGAAGTGAGTAAGGTCATGAAACGTTATTTTCATTTGTTGATAATTAGTAATAAATGTGATTTAAACTCAATTCTTTTTATTATGGGATCGTTCCACGAATCGAATTTGAAATATATCAAAAAGTAAAATATTTAACAAAAAAATTTTCGACGTCAGTCTAATTGATTTTTTGATGTATTTAGAAACAATTGACAAAAAAACTATGATATATTTCAAAATCTGTCCTTTCTTTCTTTTTGTGGGTTTAAGGAAATTAAACTTAAATTAAACGTTATATTTGTTTTATTTTATACGAAAAAAATTAAATCTTTCAGAGACTTTTTCTTTTTACCTCTCGCCCTTCAGATAAGAGAGGTATAGGAATCATGCTAAAAATTGGGTAGTGAGTTTTCAATGGATAAATACGTTTTAAGGTCCCTAGAATACGATTTTGATATTTTCGCGATGATGTCTGTGTGTGTGTTAGTGTGTGTGTGTGTGTTAGTGTGTGTGTGTTAGTGTGTGTGTGTGTTAGTGTGTGTGTGTTTGGATGGATGTTGTAGTAACGATAACTCAAAAACTACTGAATAAAAAAATTTGAAATTTTGCATACAGAATTCTGATACCCTAGATTAGATCTGATTAGATTTTGGTGCCAATCGCACAACTGGAAGTGGCAGTTGCTATGGGTGATGACGCCATTATTATACAAAACGGCGATAAAGTTTTACACATATATTTTGTATATCCTATAGTTTCTTTTCATATTATTAAAATTTTCGAAACATTTGCCATTGTTGCCAGATTTACAAAAAAATAATTTTTTTTCATAATTTTTTGTGTCAACCTGTAAATTTTTGATTCAAAAATGGCGAGAGGTCATGTGCTGGCCACATCAGATTTTTTTTCTGGAAATATGACTTAACATGGTTTTTGTCTCAGAGTTTCTTCTAAAAATTTCTTGGATCCGACAGTCGACACGTTGATCCCAAACGAGGAAAAAAACTTGCTCGTTCCAAAAGAAAAACTTGTTCAGTCCAATAACTTGTAGTCCCAAAAAGACTTGTATAGCAAAAACTTTTTCCAAAAAGAAAATGTTCTGTCCAAAAAAACTTGTTCCAAAAAAAATAAACTTGTACCAAAAAAAGTGTTCCAAAAAAGGACTTCTTGCAGAAAACCCTAAAAGTTCACATAAAGTAAATGTAAGACAAAAATCTTATAAATTATTAGATTTCGTGGTCTCTATTAAAAAAAAAGAATATAAATCAAGAATAATATTAATATAAAATACATGAATTTTTAGATCAAAATATGAAATATATAGATAATCAAAGTGAATTAAATTTTATGACAATCTGTAAAAACAAATTAAAAATAGATTCTCTTTTTGTAATCGAGACTGAAAGACCACCACAAAGGTAAGATATGAACTGTTAAGTAAATATAAAAAAAATATACCGGCATTAAAGAGAATTAAAAATAATAGTAAATAAAAGTTAAAGCGTCGAAATAATTAATAATGATAACAGGGGACAAAAGTGAAAATATAAATAATATAATAAAAACTTACCCTACATATCGAGGGGAAGAAAAGAAATTTTTAATAAGCGACACAGAAGAGGCAAAGAGAGAGAATTGTTACCATGGGAAAGACATTTTATAGTAATACCTAGAAGAGAGGGAGATCTTGAGAAACGATGAGAAGAAATTAAGAAAGGATATCAAGCGAATCTGAAATTACGATATACTGAGCAGAAGAATAATGAAAATACAGGGTGGTATAAAAAAAACGTAACAGTCAGATATTTTACACATAAGGAAAAGTTTAACTTACAAGCCAAGTAAATTGGATAATTTTCTACTTTTATATACACAAAATTTTACCAAACTTTTCTTATTATTATATACTGTCCTTCTATCATCTAAAAATAATTTACAAAATAAAAATAAGCATTTTAAGGCGAGGCAAGGCCAGATATCTGTAAACTAAAATACGTTAATAAAAATTTGATGGCATTGAATCATCACGTATCGGTAACAGTAAAAGTAAATTCCATGTTTATGAACTAACACGTTTAGACAAGCAAGCTGACGATGAGTGTTTATTATTATTATGAATATAAAAAGGCGAAGTATATCTGAAGACAGGTTCTTTTTACCTCTCGCCCTTCAGATAAGAGAGGTATAGTAACCATGCTAAAAATTGGGTGGTGAGTTTTCAATGGATTAACATGTTTTAAGGTCCCTAGAATAAGATTTTGATATTTTAGCGATGATGTCTGTGTGTGTGTGTGTGTGTGTGTGTGTGTGTGTGTTTGTGTGTGTGTATATATGTGTTAGTGTGTGTGTGTGTGTGTGTTAGTGTGTTAGAATAGATGTTGTAGTAACGATAACTCAAAAACTACTAAATTAAAAATTTTCAAATTTTGCATACATAATTCTTTATAACCTAGATTAGATCTGATTAGATTTTGGTGTTAATCGGACAACCGGAAGTGGCAGTTGCTTTGCGTGATGACGTCATTACTAAACGAGATGGCAATAAAGTTTTACACATATATTTTGGATACACTCATATCATTCAAATTTTCAAACACTGTTGCCATTGTTGCTAGATTCACAAAAAAGTAAATTTTTACCTCTCGCCCTTCAGATAAGAGAGGTATAGTAATCATGCTAAAAATTGGGTAGTGAGTTTTCAATGGATAAACACGTTTTGGGGTCCATAGAATACGATTTTAATATTTTCGCGATGATGTCTGTGTGTGTGTGTGTGTTAGTGTGTGTGTGTTTGGAAGCATGTTGTAGTAACGATAACTCAAAAACTGCTGAATAAAAAAATTTGAAATTTTTCATACAGGATTCTGATACCCTAGATTAGATCTGATTAGATTTTGGTGCTAATCGCACGACCGGAAGTGGCAGTTGCTATGGGTGATGACACCATTATTATACAAAACGGCAATAAAGTTTTACACATATATTTTGTATACCCTATAGTTTATTTTCATCTCATTAAAATTTTCGAAACTTTTGCCATTGTTGCCAGATTTACAAAAAAATAATTTTTTTTTCATACTTTTTTGTGTCAACCTGTAAATTTTTGATTAAAAAATGGCGAGAGGTCATGTGCTGGCTACATCAGATTTTTTATGACACCAAATAGGATATAACATTTAGCGATCAATTTTAAATTAAAACAAACATACGTGAGTAAACATAACTTAAATTAACATGTTGACAAAAGACTTAAAAATTAAAAATGACCGGATGTAATTATAAGTTACAAAACTAGCCGGTACTTGATCAAATATTAAATTTAACACCTTGGGGTCGATAAGTATTTATGTACTCCAACAGAGTACGTACAGAAAGTTTTAACATTAAAATTTAAACTGATGATGACCGGTCGACAACTTGTTGCAATCATCCATTATAATAAGATGGCACTGACAAGTGACAATTGACATATCTAAAAATAAGCGAATTTCCGCGAAGGTGAAGCCTCAATAATATTAAAACAAAGAATTGTTAAAAATTATTTTTCATAAGACAATGTAAATAAGTTGATAAACTAAGAATTTGACAAATTCTGATAAAGAAACAAATAAAAATAAAAATAATAAATTATATATTTGTATGAGATTGAGTGCAGGACCTAGATAGAGAAAAACAAGTGGCTTGTGAGTAATACAAGTCCAGACAAGGTGGAGGAGGACAAGAAATGTCGAGAAGAAAACAAAAGGCCAACGAATGACATCAGAATTTGAAGACAAAGTTAGGTTAGGAAATAAGTTAACAAGAACAATAATTTACAAGACTGAAATTGGGGGTGAATTTATAGAAACTAAATAGAATATAAGTAAAAATAAGTAATCAAATTAGGAACGGTGGGATAGGGGGGTTTTGATGGAAAAAAAGTACTAAATGCTTCTACCATTTATCAACCCGACACTTTGAGACAAAGGGCACTTTCGATGTCCGATCGAACTCTCAGCACCATAATTAAAACTAAAATAGCTGTTTTCTTTTAAAGAAAATTAATAAATAAATATTAATAAACCAACTCAGATTTTCAAACAAAATAATTTAAAAATGTATCTGGCAATATACCAGCTAGGACAGAAAATGATAGATCGCAACGCCATCTATCTTCAGATGATGGAAAGGGATTTAAAATTACATAAACATCTATAATGTAATTTGAAATGCTTGATTAAAAAAACAATTGACATAAACAATTTTAGAGTGATAACAATTTTAATAAACTGATAACTATTATATATAATACATTTAAAAAGATCCTGTATACTCTATTTAATTTAAATTTTAAAATATTATTAATTATTTTTTTGTTACAGAGGCAAGGTTGTATTCATGGTGAAGACTTACCCTATTTGTTTGGTGCTCCTCTAGTAGGTGGATTAACGCATTTTTCTAAAAACTACACGAAGTCAGAAGTAGCGTTATCAGAAACGACGATGATTTATTGGAGTAACTTTGCAAGGACTGGGTAAGTTTTTAATATAAACTTCCTCTTTATTTTCTTTAATCACTTAAGTTGACCTAAATTTATTATGTTTTTGTTCGCGAGACGTCTTGTTTAGTTATACAGAATATTGTTGACATAACTCCTAGATCCAAAATGCTTTCGCTAATACTCACTAGATGGTGTGCACCAAGAAAAATTCTCGTTATAGAGCATTGCTACGTTCAAATTTCCTATGATTGGAAATTCAAGAACAAAGAAGATTATCAATACCAAAGAATGGGGAGTTCAACTTGAAATATTAGTCCATCTTTTTTTGCATTATTTGAATGAATTTCTTTTTATGACAAAATCGTTTTTTTCTGTTTTTTTTCTTTAATTTAACATGAAAAAATCATCGTTCGGTCAATATGTTTTTAATTGTGTTTACTTTTACCTTTGTTTACATATCTTTACAAATACAAATAAACACGGAAAATTATCAATATCAAACCAGCTCTACAGAGTACAAACTACAACAGTGACAAAGAATTATGCAGTTAGCAGACGCGGACGCGACCTTTCACTTAATCAGGAACGCTTGTGCTCAGCACTCATGTACCAAACAGCAAATTATTACCTGATCTCGTTAATATAGTCGTTTTCTTTATCTAACAGCATAATCTGATATCCATTTATCTCTCTAGGTCCAAGTTTTCATCTTTATCCAATTATGATATAATGGTTTTCTCCGTGTTTGTCTGTATAAGTGAGATTTAACAGCTGTTATTCATTCGTATTCTCTTCTTTACACATTTTCAGTTAATGGCTTCACAGTAACTTCATTGCACATAAGTGACGTCACGATCATAATGGCGGCATATTCGAATAATTAGAAATTTGAATTTTTAAATTAATTTATTCAAAAATCTAGCTCAAATTACGGTAGATAATTAAAATCAATGGGTTTTATTTGATTAATTCTAACTGTTAATAAAAAAAAACCGTGAGGTTATATTTTTGTTGAACTCCCCATTAAAAAAAAACAAGAAGAAGTGCTCAGAGCTTTGGTCACAGCAAAACACATATTTTATGGTCACGTACAAGATTTCATTCGGAGGTTTTAATAAAATTATGAAGACTGGAGAATATAAGAGATAAAGAAGATAATTAGTGTCGATGAAAAAATTATCTTTAAAATATCATTCTTGCAAATTTATTGAACTGCTTAATACCTTAATCGAAAATTAACAGAAAAGTGATTGTGTCGAAATTGTAAAGCATGAATATTGGAGATATTAGCAACAACAAAATTTCTGTCTTTTAGATTTCTTACCTTATTTTGTTTTCCCACTTCAAAACATATTTCGAGTAAAATCCACAAAGTAGAAAACAATTTCTTAATGGGAAATTTAAACTTAGCACACTCAAATCCATAAGAAATCATTAGTTACATTTAAAATGTGTAATCATCAAAATTAGTTTTTTATTTATTTTTTTGTCCGGGACCGTTCTTTATAACCGGATTCACTGCAGCCTCGTGGGCTTATTGCGTTATCTCCCGTCTCTTTCTCTACTGCACCCAGTCCGTCAACCTTGTTCCCTGTACTAGTTTGTAGTAGTCTTCTGGATCCATTTTTGGTTTTCCATATATTCTTTGCCTTCTGTGATCCAACGCCTCACAGTTGCATTGTATGTGGTCCCTTTATTGCATTGATTGCATTTAACGTCGCCGTTATATAGCCCCATTTTGTTTAGATGCTCTCTGGTGGGAATGTGTCCCGTTAGGAGCCTTGTGGTAATTCGTAGTTGTTCCTAAAGCAGTTTTTCAGTTACGTTCTTTGACGGTTTATTTATAAACTTTTTCCCGTGTAGAAGTCCGGGTATATTGTCGTAGTACAATTTGTGTTTTCGCTTGATCTAGTTTTTATATGGTTCCTAAACGTACGTTTTGGTACTCCCATCGCTGGTTCTGGACCAATTAATGGGGTTGACGACTGGCTTTTTGCGAGCTCATTAGCCTTTTCATTTCCAGCGATACCTTTGTGACTTGGTACCCACGATAAAGTTACTTTATTGTGGTTCGCCAGTTCCCTAAGTTCTTTGCCACATTCCCATGCCAGTCTAGATGTCACCTTTGGGCTCTTATGGCCTTAAGGGCTGCTTGACTCTGTGAGTAGATTATGATTCTTTTTCCTCCGTGGGCTCTCATATTACTATTTCTCGCATATTCTAGTATTGCATAGACCTCTGCCTGGAATACAGAGAGGTATATTTTCTTAGAGAGAAACTCTCTTGGTACTTATTCTGTTCGCAGTATATACCAGCTCCAGTTCCACCCTCGGTTTTTGACCCGTCTGTGTACCAGGTAATTCCGTTAGGTTTTGTCCTGAAATCTATGCTTGTATTCAACTGATTCCGATTCTTAATTAGTATTCTCAAATCTTTGTTGAAGCTGTATTTAGCAGTCATGTGGTCTGACCTCATGCCAAGCATGTTGTCTCCCACATGATCTAGCTTAGTGTGTCCTAGTCTGTGATTTCCTTCATAGAATGGTGAGTCCTCTAGCCGTCGTAGAGCCATTCGTGCCTCGCCCCTTGTAACGTATTGTAATGGCGGGAGGTTAAGCAGGGGTTCCAAAGTAGCTGTGGGTGTTGTTTTTATGTTTTCCGCTTTTCCCAAGGAGGCAAGTCTTTGTATCTTGCCCAATTTGGAGGCAGCGGTCCGTCATTTTATCTTTGGCCACCAGACCAGAGATGCATATGTTACTATGGGCAGCACTACCATATTGTACAACCAATGTACCATTTTTGGATTGAACCCCCATGTTTTCCCACTTTCGTATGTATTTTTTGAATTAGAAGGTTCCAGGTAAGTTTTGGGTCTAGCATTACCACAAGATATTTTACCGCTCCCTTCAGATTTACTTCTTCACCACGAAACCATAGTGGGCTAAGGCACTCTAAATTCCTTCTGTTTGTGAATGCTATTATTTTGGACTTGGAGGGGCTGATTTTCAAACCCTCATACTCTGTCCAGAGTGTAACTACGTTTAGGGCCATCTAAAAGCGTTCCCTAACCGTAGTATTGAATTTTTCTTGGGATAATATGACAAGGTAATCTGCGTATCTCAGTGTTTTATGTTCTTCTTGTTGAAGGATTCTCAGCAGTCCATCCATTACCACATGGGCTGCCTTTTTCTTCCCCATCAAAGATGTACATATAAGCCTATTCCGTAGCATGCACTCTATCCACCTGCAGCACGTTGCGTCAATACCCGAGTTTCTTGACGCTCTGGCTATTGAGTCTAATGACGTGTTGTCAAAAGCTCCTTCTATGTCCAGAAAGGCCGCTAGTAGCACCTCTCTTGTTTCCATGGTATTTTCAGCTCTGCTTACAAGCTGATGTAATGCAGTTTTTGTAGACACGCCTGCTCTATAGGCATATTGGTCTTGGTGTAGAGGTCTTTCAGCCAGTACGCCATCCCTAATATGTCTGTCTGTCTGTAAAGCAGTTTTTCTAGTGTTTTTAGTACAAAAGACATTAGGCTTATTGGTCTTAGAGCTTTTGCCGTATTCTGTCCAGTTTTTCAGGCTTGGATATGAATGTAATTCTAATGAGTCGCCAGGTCTTAGGTAAATATTATAGAGCCAAACTTGCTCTTAGAATACTGCACAGCCTGTGTTGTAGAGCGCTGCCTCCCTTTTGTAGGAGTATGGGATTTATATGGTTCGAATGAGTTTATTGCCCATTTGATTTCGTCCACGTCAATTGCCTTTTTTGCAACCTGCCAGTTCTCTTTGGAGGCCCACCTAGATGGTTCCAGCTCTGAATTCTGCCAGTACTCTTGTGACAGGTCTATTGATCGCGATTCTGGAAAGTGAACCCTTAACAGTTCTTCCATTGTTTCCTCACCAGTTTTGGTGTATTCTCCATTTTCTTTTTTAAGAGTGTTTATTGACCTCTGTGGATTTTTAAAACAGATTTTTTGGAGCCTGGCACATTCGTGAGTTCTATTTATGTCTTCACAGTGCCTTCTCCAAGATTTTCTCAGTGTTTTATTGTATCCCATTTACTTGAATAATTTCTGGCTGAATCATACTTTTTTCTAACTTGCCTTCTTAATCCTGCAAGTTCATTGTTCCATCAGGGCACATTCCTGTTGAAATTTTTCCGTACAGGGCGATAGTTATTTTCGTAGGTCGAGATAACAGCTTCCTCTAATTATTGGTCTGCTGTTATCTCCAGGTCTGTTGAGTTT
Organism: Neocrepidodera transversa; assembly: GCA_963243735.1. NCBI lineage: Eukaryota > Metazoa > Arthropoda > Insecta > Coleoptera > Chrysomelidae > Neocrepidodera > Neocrepidodera transversa. Next base: position 26,661,782 of record OY725340.1, on the reverse strand, counting down.
CTTATCTCTCTTTTAAATCAAAGTTAGTTACATATTTTATTTTAACAGGTAGATAGTAATTAAAAAATAGAAAATAAAAAATATTTTGTACTAGATCGGGCACTTTTTGTACTCACTGTGGGATTAATTTTCTTAACAGATGAATATTGTGAAACGAGATTGTCCAAATATCTTTTTAATAAATCTTCAAAATTATATTTAATATTACATTTAGTTTGCCCTCAGAATCGCAATTATTTTCTATTTGATTTAATTCGGGAATCTTTCCATGGCAAAATCTCTAGATTATTACAACTAAACGAATTTTGAAGTCAATTGGTAAATTTTAATCATAAAATTTTATTTTTATTCATAAAGAAAAGTAGTAGGTTGGTAACCATACACTTTATTATCATGGTAATCTACTTGTACAAGGATATTTAACCAGGTTGCAGTCTTCTATTTTTTGATATTTATTGTACTAAACTATTTATATAAATTCTCAGAACTTCCTTACATGAATAGTAAAATCATTTATTAAGCATACCTACTTTTCTTGAAAATTTTATTGAAAAACTATTTATTTAATTTATTACATAATTCCTGCTTTGTATATTTCATACTTATTTATATCTAACCTACTTTTCTACTAGAAACGACAAATTTCCAGCTAACTGAGGCTCCCAAAATTGTTCATATCTAATCTAATCAAAACATATGTTACTACCATTCAAAGATATGACAACGGTGGTTAACTAGAACTAATTACGAACTGATAGATAATTCCATAGCGTATATACTGATTCATTTTAATTCATAATTATTGATAAAATTAACATGAGCTCTTGTATACGCTTCCATTAATATCTAGCTCCTCATCTGGAAATGTTAACACATCAAAGACTTTTCCAATTAAGTGTTAACCATTAACATGCAAAGTGGAAACTTGTGGAAGAACTTTTTGCATTAGCATTAAGTTTGACGTTCGTACCGGTCTTATAATAGCCCTGGCCTACGTTCTGCCAATTTGGCTTCAAATTGAAAGAGGAACTTCAAAAATGAATTAATGGAAATATAATTTCTTTATACCTCATTATAGCTGCTTAGAGTGTAGTTTTTAAAAGTTTTGCTTTTAAACGAAATAATGGACGAGAGTTTTTCTGATACTACATAGAGAAAACGTTTTCGTTAATTAAACTATACTAGAGTTTTATTATTATTATTATGAATAATCATATGATATCAACGTTTTTATTTAAAGGCTATATAAAATTAAAAATAAGTAAAAGACAAGTACTGTAAAATACGCATAAAAATGATTTAACAAAAACCAGTCAGGAACCATATTTCTGGATGTCAACAAAGAAATGTCCAACTATGACACCTGATAATAATCTACAGGATGAGAGAAGTAGGATACTAACTATTCATCTACAAAATAAATTTATGATTACTTCAAAGAAGATCATTTAAAGTACATATAGAAGACGTGATATTAGAAGAAGAATATCCACAAACAGACCCTCCAGAAGCAGGTCATTCAGAATCAGGTTTTTCAAAATTTTATATACAGTGCTCTTATCGCTACTTTACAATATTGTAATATTTTTGTATTTCGGTTCGGTGAACTTAAACACTCAGTATAACTACAACTAATTTATTCTCATCGCCTCATTTCTAGAAGATGACGTCACGATTGCTGGAATATTCTCGGTCATTCTAGTGCGCCGTGTGTCCACAGGGCCGGCCTCGATACAATATCTATATAGCCGGTGACACAGCATAAAGTTCATTTCATAGCCTTTCAGTTGCACGTCATACGACATCTATCTCGCTTTATCGTATTAAGTTGAAAGAAATGCAAAAAAAAGGTCCACTATAAATTTTCGTAAGGAAACAACATCATGAGAGATCTACACGTAGATATTAAATAACTACAATTGACACAATACAGGCATTTCATTGGCTGCCATTGCCTCATAGTCAAATCGAAATACTGAACACGCTCTTTAGCTATTTTTGATAAACGTCAAAGTGTAAGCCTGACAGTTTGAATCAGAACAGTACTTCCATTAGTTCCATTTCCATTTCTTATTGTAGATTTCATCCGGAAAGTGATCCTTGTTGTCTTATAGGTAATAACTAATTCTAGGAATGTATTTACTAATGTTATATTATTTATGATAATAAATAACAATTAAAAATACATTTTGTTTTATTTTGTAATGTTTTGATATCACAATTCTTATTAATTACAAAGTCTTTTCCTATTTGGCTGAATACGATCCTGACAACTGTCAAAATTTTGTAGAGTCGCCGTCAAATGTCATGTAGTAATCAAAGACATGCCCAAAACATAATATGACGTCATATTTGGTGACGTGCAACTGACTGCAATGACTTTAGCATTTTACGTTACAAGTCCGGTAGGTACGTTTTACGGACGAGGCGAGGCAAGAACCGAAAATTTTAACCCTAAAAATCGTCTAAAATTAGAGATATTTTAAGCCCTTTAAAAAATCTCTTTTGGCGTTGTTGTGGTTATTTTTGCTAACCATAACAATAAGCACGGCAATGAAATTAAGACATTTTAAACTTCACACAGTGACAGGTGATAGTTATTTTCTTTTGGTTTTTCTAACCTCAGAATTTCTGGTGTTTTGTTGTGTATTAAAATTGAAAAAATATATATAGGTATATGTTTAAATTTGAAATGGAGAATGTTTTGGAAAATGTTATCAATATAGAAGAGATCGTAATGCGGATTTAATAAGTCAGGCTATACTTAGAGACATTTTCCATGTGCCTGAGATTGGGATAGTGGAAATCCCAGGTTTGTGAAACCATATTTCAGGTTCGAAAGGCCGGAAATATTTAGCATGGGTTCTTCGAATTCCTAATAATATCAGGACAAGATCAGGACTATTCACATACCTAAAAAGTATTCACAAAGTATACACAATTAATAGTATATTGTTTAACGAGCAAGGAATGATAGTTATTTCCCACGAGTATGAAGTTTGCAGCATGAGCCGCAGGCGAATGCTGCAAATCATACGAGTGGGAAATTAGCATTCCATGCGAGTTAAACACTATACTTTTTCTACGGCTGTAATAGATAATAGCGAAATGATTTAACAAATAACATGAATTTCAAATTTAACGTCATTCAAAATTTCTATTTAGGTACAATTAAAATATCAATTACACTTAGTATAAATGAGAAGTTTTGAAAAATGATTTGTAGGACTTTTCATATTTTTCCTTAGATAATTCTGGATTTAAACTTAAACATGCCTGATTTTAAACGTTTAGCTATATAAATATATGAAAATAGAACTGTCATTACTTGAAATTGACATTCCATCAAAGACCTGATTTATTGAAATAATTACACAATGAATTATTGTGTTATCAGATACGGAAATGAAATTGGAGACATACAATGTACCTCATTGATTTATCAAGAACAGTTAAGAAAGAGTAGTTTTTTATTATAGCCGTAGAAAATAGTTATTTTCCTAACAAGTGCGGAAAGTTATACTTTTCCGCACACAATTGCAGTTGCCCGAACGACGCGAAGCGGAGTTCGGGCATGCAATTAAGTGGGGAATAGTAGATTCTGTAACAAGGTTAGAATGAAAAATTCGACACGAGTGGAAAATTCCGAACGCGAGCGTCAGCGAGTGTGAGGAACCACGAGTGTCGAATTTTTTCAATCTAACCGAGTAACAGACTATATTTTCTCCATGATCAAAAAGTATGAATCAAAATTAAATTAAATTTGAACACAAGTTATTTGTTGACATATTTGTATTACATTGTAGTAATACTTATAGTGTTATGGTACACTTACCGAAATTAAAATCTGGTGCATTGATGTTTTTTTTTAGATATTATTAAATTCTATATCTACTTTACTTGATTTTTCACTCATCATCTTGTTTAAATTAAAACTTGTTTGAAAATAATTAGTATCGTCGCCATTTTGTATCTGACAGTGACACTTTCGAAATCCATGGCAATCCCATATCGTTTATTTCGATTACAGAAAATCCATTCTTTACCTTGATAAAGAATGAAAATACATGCAAAATACATAAGAAGAAAGTGTTTTAGAATAAATATTCAGACTCTAGAGGGTGAATGTTCTATTATTAAAAATGATTTCGGAATTCATACATTCAATAATGGTCGTGGAGAAAAGATACTTTACGCAAGTGTTAGGAACAATATTTTTTCTACAAGCGCCTAGAATTAAAAAAAAAATTTAGCAAAAAGTATTTTTTCTACAAGCGTGCGGAAAGTTACAACTTTCGGCACGCTTGTAGAAAAAATATATTTTTGCAGGCCAACGTCAAACTGACAGAACTCTAACAGTAGTTAGGTTATGTTTTTCTCAAGAATCTAATATCACTTTTGCGCGTTGTCAGATACTTAATTTAAATTTTACAATCACGACATTGCATTGATGTATTTAGAAACAATAGGCAAAAAGACTATGATACATTTCAAAATACGTCCTTTCTTTCCCTTTGTGGGTTTAAGGAAATTAAACTCAAATTAAACGTTATATTTGATTTATTTTAGAGATTGTCTAGAGGTCCGTCCAGACGGACCCGGTGAAAACCCAATAGGTCCGTCTTGACATGAGGCGGTCAATCTAGGACGTCACCCGACACACGACTTCATGACTAGCGTTCCTAGTGAATGTGTATACTTTAGTTCTGTAATATTAATAACTAAAATACGAGGCGAAACACTAATTTATATTTATTTTATTATGAAACGTGATTCGCTTAAATAATAAGTTTGAGCACATTTAAACAAAGCTGAAGTAGCTGCGTGGCATAGTGCCCGCTAGTGGTGCAATGGGTCTGGGGATCGAATCGCACATATCACTAATTTTTTTTTATTTTTTTTTTAACTCAAGTTGGATTTTTAAGACTTCTTTTAATAAAATAAATATTTTTTTAATTCTACAGTTGGATTTTTAAGACTTCTTTTAATAAAATAAATATTTTTTTAATTCTACAGGTTAGCTTTGGTCAGTCAAAACTTCTAATAAAATAAATATCAAAATTACGAAACTATGTTTTAATCCTAATCTTAACAGCTGATTGGCGGACCTTTTATTTAGACACGATACCCGGCAAGACGGACCTCTTAGGTTTTCACAGGGTCCGTCTGGACGGACCTCTAGACACTCTCTTTATTTTATAGTAAAAATTAATTTAATAATTCTTTAGAGACTTTTTTATTTATTTCTTTGGAAAATGTAACTTAACTTGGTTTTGTTCTTGTCTTTGAGTTTCTTGCAAAAATTTCCTGGATCTGGCAGTAAAAGATGTCAAGCCATCATAAGGTTCTGATCCAATAAGAAAAGAAAACTGGTTCCAAAAGACTCGTTCCAATGAAAAAACTTGTAGCAAAAAGGGCTTGTTTCAAAAAAACGTTCAGTCCAAAAAAAACTTGCTCGTCCCAGAAAAAACCCTAAAAGTTCACATAAAGTAATTATAAGACAAAAATCCTATAAATTACCAGATTTCGTGGTCTCTGTTTTTTAATAAAAGAATATAAAACAATGATAATATTAATATGAAATACATGACTTTTTAGATCAAAGACAAAATAAAAGAGGCAAAGAGAGAATTTTTAACATGGGAAAAACTTTTTATAGTCATACAAAGAGAAGAGGGAGATCTTGAGAAAAGATACGACGCGAGAAAATTAGGAAGGGACATCAACCGAGTCTCAAATTAAGATATACTGAGCAGAGGAATAATAAAAATACAGGGTGGCACAGAAAAGAAAACGTAACAACACCTTATTTTAAAAATTGTCTAAATGAATGAAATTATAAAAAGTAGACAAACTGTACATAATATATAATAACAATAATCTTAGTTGCTTTGTATCGTTCATGTGGCAGAGGTAATTTTGAAACTTTTAAAAACTGTCTAATTAGTCTTCTTGAATACTTACATAAAAAATACGTTAATATAGTTTTAATGGGAGACTTCAATATTGATTTTCCCCAAAAGGATGATAAGACTGAAGATGTGAGTAGTATTATAACATCTTATGGTCTTTTTTATACCATTAATGAACCCACTAGAATTATGTTAAATAGTAGGTCCTGTTTGGATAACATAGTCACGAATTTAAAAACAGAACAATTTATTGTTGGAACATTAGATCCACATATCTCTGATCACAATGGTCAATTTATTAAGTTTAATACATCTGTTGATTCAAAACATGGCACTGCGCATAAATCACGGGTAATAACAAAAAGTGGTATTAATAAGTTTGTTACTAATGTTGAAGCTTTTCAATGGGACTCACTAAATATTGAAAATTTAAGCGCTTCTGATATGGAACATGTACTCTAGATATTTTAAAGTCAAATGCCGACGTCTGTTTTCCACTTAAAACTATTAAACCTCAAAACCACAAACATCACATTAAATGGTTTAATAATTCTTTAAAACAGATGAGGTCTGACGTAAATTATGCGAGGCAACTATTTATTAGAACAAATTTGGAACAGGACTTGCTCAAATATCAACTTGTAAAAAAACAATATAGGAATAGTATTAGATTAGAAAAAAAGAATGCGTATGCTAATGTAATCGAAAGGTCAGACAACAAATCTAAGTCATGGAAGATTATTAACTTTGAAAGGAAAAATACTTCTACAAGATCAGCTTCCAGTATTATTCCTTGGGAATTTCATGATTTTTTCATCTCCATTTCGGAAACACTTTTCCAATCTATTGGACGGTCGCGATACGATTCTAGTTTTTTCCTCAGCAAGACTAATAAACCTACTTTTTCATTTTTTATGACTGCAATTTTGGTAACTGATGTTCAGCAAGATACATTAAATTTAAGTAATTCGTCATGCCTTGATTTCTACAACATCAACTGCAAAATCGTTAAAGAATGTATGAGTATCTTGGTCAGTCCTCTAACGGTTTTATAGAATAAATGTATAAATGAAGGATGCTGGCCAAGCCCGTTCAAAATTTCAAAAATTATTCCTCTACATATAAAAGGAAATGTGGACATCGTAGATAATTATAGGCCAATAGCCATCTTACCCATTATAAATAAAATTTTGAAATCATTATAAAGGATAAACTGATTTCCTATTTTGACGAGGAAAATCAACGATTCGTGCTTTGATTTGTTTATTAGACGAAATAGTCGATAAACTAAATAACGGAGAGAGCTCAATCGCTACCATGTGCGACCTACTAAAAGCATTTGATTGTATACCTACTGATCTCTTACTGCAAAAGCTTGAGTTTTACGGTATTAGAGGTACTGAGTTACGGCTGTTTCAGTCATACCTGACAAATCGTCCTCAGTACGTTGTATATGGAGAAGAGAGGTCAATAATTCAAGCGATTACAAATGGTGTCCCTCAAGGCTCCATTTTGGCGCCAATACTATTTATCATCTTTGTAAATGATCTTCCGGGCGCTGTTGACAAATTTTGTGTGTTGTTAGCTGATGACACAACCTACTTGAACGAAGCTAATAAGATGGTTGGCGATGATCAGGTATATGAATGGTTCTCGGCAAATAAGTTAAAACTGAATGAAAACAAAACCAAAGAGATTCTATTCAGTACAGACAAATGGTGCACAAAATCAGAACCTGCTAAGTTACTGGGTATATACCTTGATACTTCTCTAAATTGGACAGCGCATATCGACCACCTCCGATTAAAATTAGGAACACAAATTTTTGTTATTCGCTCATTAAAATCCGGTTTGCCATTGTATCTTCTCAAAACTGTTTACTTTTCGCTCTTCCACAGTTATATTTCCTACGGTATTAGGCTATGGGGAAATTCCACATATTCCCATAAAATCTTTGTACAACAGAAGGCTGCAGTAAGACTCATCGATAATGCTCCTTTTGCTACACCATGTAAGGTAATCTTTAAAAAATTAGGGATACTTCCTCTTCCTTCCATGTATAAATATATGAGTCGCTGCTGGAGATACATAGAAATAAGAAGAAACTTAATACATATACCGACATGCATAATTACAATACTAGGTACTGTAATAACATAATAGCTATTAATAATAGACTTACGACTACCAAAAATAATTCGGTGAATGTATCTTTGTATAACTCTCTCCAAAACCACTTTGTACATCTTAGTATTGGAGATATGTCCATAGCATTGAAGTGTATTTAAACGAACTAACTTAACTCTTATTGATACTAATTATTGATTTTTACTTTGTACTTGCATCGTGGTTTTATTCCATATTTGACTTTTATCATGTATCTTAATAATTGTTTGGTTTAGTAAATGTTAATTCGTTTGTACTGAAGAGTGTTTTGTGTATTGTGACAAAATATTTTTAAATGTATTCTATGGTTGTTTGACATTAGTCTTAATGTCAACTTATTTTATATTATTTACTTTACTTTATTTTAATTTGACTCTTGATGTCTGCCCATTTTATATTTCTTATTTTATTTTATTTTAATAATACTTTATAATTAATTATTTTTCAGCTTTGTAAAATGACTTTAAACATATTTTATGTATCAGGTCAATAAACGATACTACTACTAATACCAAATAATTATAAATAACTTTTTATAAGGTAACAGAAGTAGATAATTCTTGTTGATTAAATATTAAGTTCTATGAATTTGCTTACTTTCCCGACCCACCTTCTAGAAGGGAAAGTATTGTGAACGAGCTAAAATAAAAATTCGAGATAAAAACAGAAATATCCATTTTCGGGCCCTCAGAGACGATTAAGACCATTTCCAGATGGAAGTCTGTCTGTCGGTCTGTGTGTGTGTATTCTTCCACGATAGAGGCCACACGTTTAATCCGATTGATCTGAAATTTGGTATATAGGTTTGGGTTACCCGTCGGAAGAACCCATTAGTTTTTGTACGATATATGTCAAACGGAAGTACCACTATCAAAAAATGACAGATGCAATATGTCACGGAATTGGACATGCTATATGTCATTTGAAAGCACTTGAAAAACTCTATTCAGAATAGTCAAAATTATTTCTCCAACTGTCACCTGTTAAAAATTAAAAAATGTCAAAAGTTGAAACTTTAACATTAAATATCTGATAAAGTATTCGTGGATACTCGTCGGGAAAGTTTTGGGGCGACACAACCGATTTTTTTTTACTTAAAAATTTTATGTTGAAATAGTAATTATAACAATTATAAAAGTGGCATATAAACATTATTTACCATCAATGTTATTTTATTTACAAAAATAATATTTTGATGCTTAACAAAATACATTTTAAATAATAAATAATAAAAAAATAAATAAATAATTTATTGATTATTTCCTTTTCCTTCATATTTCAGAAATCCAAATGAATCACCTGACGGAGAAACCGCCCACGGAATCCGACAAGAGAGAAGCAGACTAAAAAGTATGGAATGGACGGCATACGAAGGTGTTCACAAAAAATATCTAAATTTAGGTAAGTACATGCATTATTATAATTAAATCACCAACCGAATACATAAAATTAAACGCGAGTTTAAACTAATACCAATGAATTTTCAAGAAGTGACATATCCGTACTTAAATCCACAATAGTAATTAAGGAATGCGGTTTGGACTCTCATTTAAAGCTTTTCTACAGCCCATAAAACACTTTGAATACTCTAAATTCCAAACGTACCTAAAGTTTATACAAGTTAGAGTTTGACTCAACGATTCCCCGGAACTATTACTGGGATTTTTTTGCTTAAATAATAGTTTAAAGAGGATGAGTATGAACATTTACCTGTCTTCTTTCCGGTAGTCGTTTTTTCTTTTAGTAAAGATAATAAATATATTTTGGATAAATGAATAAAACTAGTATGGAAAAAATAATACTATTATTTTTTATTCATTTATTTTAACTGCTTATTTACAATCTACTCAAACTAACACAGATTATTTAGTAAATTAGTTGAGAGTTGGTTAGCTAGTATTGAGTTAGTTATTCAATTACCATTTGAAACGTTACTTTTTTATTTGTTGATAAAAGTGATTTAGTAATAACTGTGATTTAAGCTCAATTCTTTTTATTATCCACGAATAGAATTTGAAATATATCAAAAAGGCAAATATTAAATTAAAAAAAAATTTGGACGCCAGTCTAATTGATTTTTTGATGTATTTAGAAACAATTGACAAAAAAAAACTATAATATATTTAAAATCCGTCCTTTCTTTCTTTTTTGATTTTAAGGAAATTAAACTCGAATTAAACGTTATATTTGTTTTATTTAAAAGAAAATTTGATAATCCTTCAGAGACTTTTTCTTTTATTTCTTTGGAAAATGTGACTTAGCGTCATCGGGTTTCTTCTAAAATTTCCTGGATCCGGCAGTAAAAGATATCACGTTCCAAGGAAAAACTTGTTAAAATGGAAAAAAGGACTTGTTCCAAATAAAAACGTTCGGTCCCAAAGGACAAAAAAAATTTGCTCGTTCCAAAAAAGACGTTCAGTCCCCGAAAAACCCTAAAAGTTCACATAAATGCAATATAATACAAAAATCTTATAAATTACCAGATTTCGTGGTCACTGTTTAAAAAAAAAGAATATAAAACATTGATAATATTAATATGAAGTACATGAATTTTATATCAAAATGTGAAATATAAAATAGTCAAAGAGTATTAAATTTTTAGACAATCTGTAAAAACGAATTAAAAATAGATTCTCTTTTTGTAATTGAGACTAAAAGAGTACCACAAACATCATCAGATAGTTTACAATATTATAAACGATAAGATATGAACTTTTAAGTAAATATAAAAACATATATACCGGCATAAAAAAAGAATTAAAAATAATAGTAAATAAAAGTTAAAGCGTCGAAATAATTAATAATGATAACAGGGGACATAAGAGAAAATATAATATAATATAATTAAAGCTTACCCTATATAACGAGGGGAAGAAAAGAAAATTTTAATAAGAGACACAAGCGATATAAAAGTCAATTATTCTGACTGAAAAGGCAAAGAAAGAGAATTGTTAACATAGGAGAGAATTTTATACTAATACCAAGAAGGGATACGACATGAGGAAATTAAGAACAGATGTCAAACGAGTCTGAAATTAAGATATACTAAGCAGAGGAATAATGAAAATACAGGATGGCACAGAAAAAAACGCGACAACACCTTATTTTAAAAACGTATTACCAAAAAACATCTTGTAGCGAATTTTTTTCTACATTTTTTCCAGGGGGGGGGGGCTAGAATATTGATCTATTACTTAACTTATGAATTCATGTGTCATTAGACTTGGATCATTGTTTATAGTTATTTTTACGATTCAAATTTGGTAATAAAATGTCAGCACAAGTAGCCATCACAATGTGATTAGATACAGATATATCGACGTGAAGACAAAATATGGAAATAGCCCAAGGACACTACCCTGGAAGACACTACCTTTGTGTAATATGGATATTGAGATATTGAGTTTTATTTGAAAAAAGCTCTCGGTGAGATAAGATTTAAGAATGATGTAAATCTGGTAGACTATACAATACATTTTTGATTTGTATACATGAAGGAATTTGCTGTGCATGAAGAAAAGCTGAATTACAATGTTTCTTATGACCTTCGTCGTCGTTGCGTGATCAGGCCTATCCATTTTTTCTTGTACAGTAAAAATTTAATTCTAGAAAACGGGTGTCTGCCAATTAGCCAACATGTTTGATATTTTTCATGTAGATTAGGCTATGAGTCAGTTTTGGCTTCCTCCTTGGTATGCAGATAGTTGGTGAATAAATGCTTAACATCTGCTGTTGCATCTGTTGGAATTAAGCCATCATTTTTCCAATGTGCGTTTTGGGCATCGTTGTGGGTCCTTCTATGGCGTAGCTGTAACTAACGCTGGGCGCAGTCATTTTGGAGGGTTCGCGATGGTTTTCGCCGCATATGGCATATCTTGTTAGCGACGACCCCATAGGGAGTTGCTTACTACGACCTATATGAAATCGCTATCTTCGTAACTAAGCGAAAACGGGCTATAGTCTGCCTGTCTGTCTGTCTGTCTGTCTGCCTGTCTGTCTGTTTGTCTGTCTGTCTGTCTGTCTGTCTGCCTGTCTGTTTTTTGGAGCAAGTCTCTTCAAATTTGGGAAAAAGATACTTTGAAGTACTGTTACGAAGCCTATTGATAATCGGAATAATCGGAAAAATTTTTTTGTGGGTTTTTACCGGATCGTTTTTCCGAAAATGTCATCATTTTAAAATAACTCTGAAACCATGAAAGATATTCAAAAAAGAAAAAATACTAAAATGTAGGGCTTAAATAGCTCAACAAGTATTATTTGAAGTATTTTTCTAAAATTTGTAGAAAAAGTTGGGGAAAAAAATTTAAAAAAAAAGAAGAAATTTTTTTAAATAAAATGCCGAAAATCTCGGAAACGAGGGGGAATATCGACAAATGTCAAGAGTACTTTTTTGCTGTACTTGAACCGAACCTAGAAAATATGGAAAATAGGTAAAAAAATTTGGAAAATAGGGAAAAAATATTAGAAAATAAAAAAAATAATGAAAAACAGGAAAAAAATTTTTGAAAAATATGGAAAAAAATAATGAAAAACATGGAAAAAAATGACGAAAAATATGAAAAAAAAATAATGAAATATATGGAAAAAAATAACGGAAAATGTGGAAAAAATAGTTAAAAATATGTAAAAAAATCGGCTGTGTCACCCCAGAACTTTCCCGGCTCGACCGTAGAGAATATGTTATTTATTATCATTATTTTAATTACAAAATACTAAGCATTACATTAATTTATGCAACACAATAAAAATTGCGAGCCGATGATGAATACGTCTACCGAATTGATATTTCAATGTTGATAATGACATAAGCTGCGCATGCGCACGTTGTACAATTAGTATCTCCTAAAATCATGTGTGAAAACTATTGGAAATTCGGGAAAAATGTTCATACAATAGTTGTAGGTAATTTTATGCTTTACAACTTTGCACTGAAATACTTTGAACTAAAGAGCATAATTTACCTCCAATTTTAAAAAAATGGAAAATTATAAAGTGTATTTTTCTCGCCATCTAGCGGCGAAACCATGAGGCATTTGATAAAACGTTATGGATTAAAGTTAAAGAAAATTTGATGCTTTACAACTTTAAACTAGAAAATTTCGCACTAAATTGCATTCTTTGTCCTCAAAATCAAGAAAAACTAGAGAAAACCTACATGCACATTTTTTACGCGCCCTCTAGTAGCGCAACTATTGGAAATTCTAGAAAAAGTTTCAGACAAGAGTTGTAGGAAATTTTATGCTCTAAAACTTTGTATTACAACGTTTTGCATTAAAGTGTATTATTTGTCCTCAAAATCAAGAAAAACTAGAGAAAACATACATGCACATTTTTTACGCGCCTTTTTGTGGCGCAACTATTGGAAATTCTAGAAAAAGTTTCAGACAAGAGTTGTAGGGAATTTTATTCTCTAAAACTTCGTATTACAACGTTTTGCACTAAAGTATATTATTTGTCCTAAAAATCAAGAAAAACTAGAGAAAACATATATGCACATTTTTTACGCGCCCTCTAGTGGCGCAACTATTGGAAATTCTGGAAAAAGTTTAAAACAAAAGTTGTAGGGAATTTTATTCTATAAAACTTTGTACTGAAACATTTTGCACTAAAGTGTATTGTCTGTCTTAAAAATTTAAAAAAAGTAAAAAATTGTTACATGTGAATTTATTCAATGTCGGTCTTGAGGACCTTCTACTCTACCAATTTAAACCAAAATCTAATGGTCGCATTCAAGGCATACACCGACCCTCCATATCAAATGTCAGCTTGATTGGTCAAACGGTTCGGCAGTTATCGTGGAAGATTACACACAGACACACAGACAGACCATGCGCTGAAAATGGTTTCAATCTTCTTGGGGGACCTCAAAATGGATATTTCCATCGATATCTCGATTTTTTTTGCTCGTTCACCTTACTTTCCCTTTGATGGGTCCGGGAAAGTAAAATTGAAAAAATAGGCAAAAAGTTTTAAAATTTCGTAAATAATCTAAAAAATTGAGAAAAAAAAGGAAAAAATCGTCAAAAATCGTGAAAAACCGTAAAGAAATATAAAAAATCGTAAAAACAGGCAAAAGTCGTAAAATTTCGTAAATAATTTAAAAAATTGAGAAAGAGAAATAAAATTGAAAATATCGTAAAAAATGGTAAGAAATCTTAAAAAAACGTAAAAACCCGTAAAAAATGGTAAACAAATGTAAAAAAACGTAAACTGGTAAGAAACTGGTAAAAAATCTTAAAATTTCTTAAATAATGCTAAATAATCGTAAAACATCACATAAAAAATCGTAAAAAATCATAAAAAAATCGTAAAAAACCGAAAAGAAACTGGAAAAATCTGAAACAAATGAAAAAAAACGGATAATATCTTGAAGGATCGAAAAACGCGAGTGAATTATAAAAAATAGAAAAAAACCAAAAAATAAAATACAATAAAATCGAAAAAAATCATAAAAAATTGTATAAAATTGTAAAAAGCGTAAAAAAATCGTAAGAAAAACAGGAAAAAAGTTGTAAATAATAAATAATTTAAAAAATTGAGAAAGAGAAAAAACAGAATCGTAAAAAATCGTGAAAAATCGGAAAAAAATTAAAAAAAAAAAGTAAAAAAAATATTAAAAAATTGTAAAAAACTGGTAAAAAATTGTAAAAATCTGGAAAAATCTGGAACAAATGAAAAAAAGAGATAATGTAGGGAAAGATCAAAAAACGCGAGCAAATGAGAATAAATCTAAAAATATAAAAAAAAAAAAAAATGAAATCGAAAAAAATCATAAAAAATTGGAATAAAACGAAAAACAGACGGAAAAAATGAGGTAAGATGGGGAAAAGTTAAAAAAAATAGGAAGAAAGAACCTAAAAAAATTTATTTCAATAAAAATGTATAATAAAATCAATTTTTGCTTAAAATTTTAATCTCAACTGACAGAAGCGAAATTTTTTGACACAAACAGATACTCGCAGCCATAGGACTGTTTAAATCATTACGGTTACTTACGTTACTTGAAGGATTCATTCACCCCAATTAGATGATATGTAATATTTTTTTTTTTATTTTTTTTTTCAGTTCACTTTTGTTATACTTCACAATACTACTAATGAAAAATGTCATTCTGATTACGTCTGTTTTAAAGACTAAAATGTCTTCATAGCGTAATGTCCATAAATTTTTCGAGCTGCATTACTAAAAACATCATATGTTTTTACCCCGTGTAATATTTTTTCAGATTTTGTCTCTTCTCATAAGGGGACTTTTTTTCTCTTTTAACTTCTGGGAATCAGTAAAAGAGAATCCTAAAAGAGCTGCTAAAAATAATAGAGTATAATTACTTAGTTTAGTGCTAATAAACACTAAACTAATAATATTCTAGTATTGTAACTTATCTTATGACCTAGATAATTTTTTGGACAATTATAGAGTACTGCTGAATTATAGAATATTGATTTATTCTCTTTCAGTTAAGAGACATTTTTTTAATGTTTTAATATTATTGACAAGATGATTATGGGCTGTTAGCAAGTTGGTTCTGTAGGGAGTTTCCTTGGTTTATTAATCTAATTAATGTTGTAGCGAGACGCTTTACGTCAGTTAGTTTGAGTGATTTCACTACCAATTTCAACAGTTGGGAATAACCTTATTGGTAGTGATAGCCTGACATTGACCCTTTATATGTCCGCCCAACAAGAGTTACCATCATTCATTAAAGTATATTAAACTCCTTGCAACTATTTTCATAATTTAATAATTACAATTAATCAAACTGCATCAGCGTAAAAAGTATTCCATAAGTCGATCGACAAATAATATTTCACTTCCAAATTATAAAACTTGGTCAAAGTTAAAGTGATAATTATGATTCGAAAGTAATTATAATTAATGAAATCTGTCAGTTCCAGAGAACGATCACTTCGAGACGAAATATAGATCTCTCGATAAGAAGTTTTGTTTTAGTCAGCATAATTTAACTTGTGCACAGTGTCGTCGAATATTAAGTTACCATCGTAAAACAAGAATGATTGCTGCAAAGTTCTTAAAGCAAATATATAGATCGAGGTTATCGAAGGGATAAAATATTTTTAATGAAAACTTTTAATTAATACATAAAAGGGATAGATACCTAGTACGGTATTGCCCGATATAAATAGTACTGAACTTGTAGTTATTTTATTTATTTAAGAAATACATATTATAAGTTTCTTGTCATGTTATGGAATAATTGTATGCGTCTGGAGATGTGAGGTTTGGAAAATTAGAAGGTTAGGGGAAGAGAGGAAATCGTGAAATGAATCTGCTTGGAAAATGTTCCTGAAGAAATTGACAAACTGCGGCAGTAGTATGGCAAGTTACCCGTCCTGCTGGAAAAATTGGTCTCGAAATGCCGAATTATATGCACGACAGAATTGACGTGGACTAGGGATAAAGCGTATTAAAATTTGTATGTACCTCTGTTGATTAAGTGTGACTTGTCTACCATTCTCTTCGATAAAGTACGGACCAATGATTCCGTGTCGCGAAACTGCACACCAGACACTCACTTTTGTACTATGTCATCTGGTCTGGTAAGCCCGGAATTCGATTTGAGCGACGATTTATATGGCCCGACAAATAAAAACGTCAGAAAACCATACAATTTTCAAAAAATCAGGATTTTCATATAACGCAAGAATTCTGGCGCAATATTCTACTGTTCTGCGGTAATTCCGAGGATGTAATTGTTGATGTACTTAAATCACATACAAAAATGCACCCAGCTCTTTCAGGATTCTTTGCAAGGAAGTTCTTGTTAAGCCAAGATGCAACGGTGTCTTTGTCTTATTATTATTGTTCACTGTCCTGGGACGCCCCGAGTTTCCTTTCCGTTGGCACAATTCATTACCAGTATTTCTAAACTTTTCAATAACCTTTAAAATTACAGCATAACTGGGAGAACGTTTATTAAACCCTTGTGTGAATTGATCACACACGTATCACAGACTTGCACCATTACGTCGGCCGATTTCGTATGAGCGACAATAACCAGAAACACTTTCTTCTCTATTCGCTCTGTGCGAGAAGGTGTAGCATTTTAACAGACGATGCTAGCGCTTGCCGTGATCAGCACCTGAACTTTTGTCCCGAACATTTTTCGACGGACCAAAATGGCAACAACAATACGGAAAGCTCGCCGAAGTGCAGCAGAAATCTGATGTATCGTGGGCTGTCAGAACAATAGTTTGAACAGTATGAGTACAAAATTGTATCGATTTCTTTAAAGTCCATAAAAATGTGAACAAAGAAAAAGCGAACCGTAGGTAGGTATGCGAGCTTTGTCGTTACCTAAAATTAAACTCCTTCAGTGATTCACACAATGAAAATTTTACTGCAGTTAGCTGAACACAGACCGGGTTGTGACGATGCCAAAATTTTAAAATTTGACTTAGTTAAACCGCTAAAAATTAAAATTATTATTATTATACATATAGGTACGTAAGTTGTTTTAAATTAAAGACTATATTTTTTTCGTTGGTTCAAATATTATGCGGTTTAAGACACGGATTTGAAAGCAGACAGAGGGTTGTCGGTTCGAATTCCAATATGCTTGTTAATTATTTTTTTCAACAAGTAACTTTTCTATTTTTTTTTATTATAATTTTGGATAATTGTTATTCAGAAAATCCGCGAAATTAAACTAGTTTGGGGATTCGAACCAACGATCCTTCGCTATATATAAATAATAATTTTAATTTTTAACGGTTAAACTATATAAGTAAAATTTTAAAATTTCGGCTTTGTCACAACTCGGTTTCTGTTGTCAGCTAACTGCAGTAAAATTTTCATTATCATAGTCACTCGAAAGAGTTTAATTTTCGGAACAAAATTTTCAATCCGAGTCAGGACACGCATTTCGCAGTTACTATTTTTATTTTCTGTTAAATATTGTCCTCCACCGAGGATATGTGACGAAATGTCAGTTTTGCACCGTTCTTTAGCTTATGTTGTTTGAGTTGTATATCATGCGTTATTTCCTAAAGACCAGTTCTTAATATTATATTCATCTTTTACATATCAAAATGCCTGCATTTAATTTTGGTTGTACGGTTTTATTTTCAGCCTACACGGCAAGTTGCACACAGCGAATACTAAAAACTATTTTTAATAATTAGGGCCTACCAATTAATTTTTTAAGGTTTACTTGACAGGTCTACACTAGTTAACTTGGGTATGACAGCGCGCGCATAGAGACACAGCCAACTTAGTTTCAGAACTGTTTATTTCGGGCTATACTTAATTGAATTAATGGTGTAAAAATCCAATGAGAGTTATTCAAAAAAATCGATGAAAAATATTTACTCGTATTTTCTTTATTTTTAATTTTTTTCTCCTAGACAAATAATTCTAATACATACAGGGTGATTCTTTTAGAGGGCTAATTAGAGGTTTCTGGAGAAGTAGGCAGAATTCAAATCTGATATGAGGTTTTCTGGGATGCCCAATCGATCTAAAATATTTAGAGCAACCAGCTACTTCCGGTTATACCGGAAGTGAACATCAACTTTGTTATTTTAAATGGAACACCCTATATTTTCTTACGTTTTTAGATTTGTCCTGAGAAGCTGATTTCAAAAACCTGTTACACTTTTAATGTAAACTGATTAGTTTTGAAGTAATAGATAATAATTGAAAATCTCATGTTTCCAACTTTAAATGATTGCTACGGCCAAACGACATAAAATCGGATAAAACGGCTTACATGTCCCTATCTTAACTTTCTACTTGATGGTATAGGAACGTAATGTATACAGGTTGATCAAAAGTACACACATTTTGATCACCATGTATACACTTTCTTCTTATGCCACCAAGTAGAACTCAAAAAGTTAAGATAGGGACATGCAAGTCACTTTATTTTCAATTGTCTATAACTTTATAACTTATAAGTTTCGTTATAAGTGTAATACATTTTTGAAATCAGCTTCTCAGGGCAAATCTAAAAATGTAAGAAAACATAGGGTGTTCAATTTAAAATAACAAAGTTGATATTTACTTCCGGTATAACCGGAAGTAGCTGGTGGCTCTTAATATTTTAGATCGATTCGGCATCCCCGATAACTTCATATTCCAAATTTTTAGATTTTAATTCCGCCTTTTTCTCCAGAAACCTCTAATTACTCCTCTAAAAGAATCACCCTGTATATAAACTTCATATTTAACAAACATCTAATTGTTAAACCTTGATCATATGATCCGAGGTCCTTCTAATTCGTTACTATGAGACGTGCTTGGCCATATTTCCTACATGTGAATATTTTTCTCCTTCTTGCTCATTTTAACTAAATGTTTTTTTATTTTAATAATATATTTCTTCGCTGTTATTATGTTGCAGAATATAAAAAATCACTCACTACTTTCACGATTTTTCTTAATTGCACCAATGAAACGATACGTTATTTTTGTGATAATAAATAATTCATGTGATTAAGCTCAAATTATATTATGGGTTCGTTCCACGAATAGAATATATCAGAAGTAAAATATTAAATGAAAAAATAAATTGATCGCCAGTCAAGTTGATTTTTTGATGTAATTAGAAGTAATTGGCAAAAAACTACGATATATTTCAAAATCCGTTTTTTTTCTCGGGTTAAGGAAATTAAACTCAAATAAAACGTTATATTTGTTTATTTTAGGAAAATAAATTCAGAGATTTTTTTTCTTTTTATAACGAAAAAACTTAGCTTTTCTTGAGGTAAAACCAACTGTCCAGAGGAAAAACTTGTTTTCCCAGGTAAGCCAACTGTCCAGAGGAAAAACTTCTTGGCCCAGGCAAAAGCAACTGTCCAGAGGAAAACGTTTCCAGAGAAAAAAACTGTCCAGAATAAAAGAACCAAAAAACCCTAAAAGTTCACATAAAGTAAATATAAGATTAAAATCTTATAAATTACCAGATTTCATGGACTCTGTTTTTGAAAAAGAATATAAAACAATGATAATATTAAAATGAAAAACATGAATTTTAGATCAAAATATGAAATACAAAAATAATTAAAATGAATTCAATTTTAAGACAATCTGTAAAAACAAATTAAAAAATAGGTTCTCTTTTTTGTATGAGATACACAGAAATCAAATTATTTATAATTTTATAAATGACTTTTAAGTAAATAATAAAAAAAATATACCGGCATTAATAGAATTAAAAATAACAGTAAATATAAGTTAAAAGCGTCGAAATAATTAATAATGATATCAAAGAATTTTAGTGAAAATATAATATAATATATAATATAATATTTTGGAAACATCTCGTGACGCCTATGATTTTTTAGGTTGGAATAAACGTAATCGATAGTGATTAATTGATTAATTCGGTAAGCTATTGAAAAATATAGACAACGCCGAGAAAATCCGAAAATGGGAAAAATTTTAAAAATAATAAAAAAATGATCATATATTGGAAAAAGTTGGCGTCACTCATGGTTTTTTCCTTGGAGTGGACGTAATCAATGATGGAGAATCAAATATTTCAAGAACCGAAGAGAAATTTACATTTGCTACTAAGAGGAACAGTCGAGAAATTACAGATATTGACAAATGAATAGCCTGGAAATGCCACGGCAAGTCCGACGTCCCAATCTTCGACAAAATCTACAAGTCCGAGTTCTAGATCGTCAAGATATCGCTGGGTCGTAATAAACCCATATTTACCAAGAATTCGAGTCCAAATCCGCCTCCTTCTTTGCTTTGAACAGAGTGGGAATAGAGAAATGTGGGGATATAAAGCGCTCTCAGTGTCCCTGAGGGTAATATCGGGCGGGAGTAAAAAAATTTGTTATGGAAAAGGGTACAATACAAAAGTAAAATACATGTACAACAAATACCTATTATACAGTGCGGTGGAATAAGTGTTACCCCCCCCCCCCCTATTAACTACTCTATTTTTATATCTTAAGAAAAAAGCTCAAACAGGTCAATTTTTATATTAAACGTAGTATGTTATGACATAAAAGTTTCGAACCTGACATAATCCCTCTTCATGGGGGTGTCACCCCTTCGATTCTTTTAAATGAAAAAGTGCATCATGCGACATCTCATTTGATTTTTTCATTGGAGGGTTGGAAGTGTTTTGTCTTTAAATAAATCTTTCCTACATTGTAAATGTTGGTAACTGAATTTAATCATTTAATGTAATAAATTACAAGTAACAACTAAGGGTGTACTGAAAACTAAATAAATTTTAAACTTTAATAGTAACATTTTTGAAATCAGTGTTTCAATAGGTTTCAAATGAGGTGTCGCATGATGCACTTTCTCATTTAAAAAAATCGAAGGGGTGACATGAAGAGGGATTATGTCAGGTTCGAAACTTTTATGTCATAATATACTACGTTTAATATTAAAATTGACCTGTTTGAGCTTTTTTCTTAAGATATAAAAATAGAGTAGTTAACACTTATTCCACCGCACTGTATGTTTAGAAGAGTTGTTAGCAAAATTTTTCATAGTGATGTGGGCGACTTGATCACCGTTTTTGACCTAATTTCCATAAGTTCAGATGAGCTGTATCGGTGATGAGGGGTACTTGGTCATTGTTTCTGACCGAAATTTCATCAAGTCGAAGTGAGTGGTGTCAGGGTGATATCAGCGACTATACCACAGTTTTACTGAAGATATTCCTTTTTACTTATCATACTTTTTTTATAATAATTTTTTTATTCAATTGTAAATAGTTTTTGGAGGTGTGAAGTTTTACATTCCACAAAGAAGGTGGAAGATTACTGGTAAATCTGGGTTTTTCCGATCCAGCGATATCTCGACGATTGAAATGGAAAACTAGTGAAATTTAAGAATAAACCAGTGTCGGATTAGGATGGTAAAATAAAATGATATACAAATTCCTTGATGTTTTTATTGTAATTCACTAATAGAACATTATACATTACAAAAGAATGATGCATAGTCGGATTTACCTCTTAAAAAATTATATTTGAAAGTTTTAATAACTACCGTAATCCTGATTATCCACAACATATGGCATTTAAACGGACCATTATTATTCGACCAATCATTAATTATTATTATTTTTAATCCTCAATAAAGATTGGTCAAAATATAATGAATAATCCTGGAACGTTGAAGAATATCGTCACCATTAACCAAAACTACACGTTTTTAACACTCCACTTTCGTTTCGCTAACTAAGTAAGCATCATCAGGAGTTATATGATATATTGTGTATCATCAAATCGTAATAATGTCAACATAGTTAGCGAATCCTACGAAGAGTGTTAAAAAAGTATAGTTTTGGTTAATGGTGATGATATTCTTCATTGTTGGAAACCAGAGGTTCCAAATTCTCAATTCAAATAACCCTATAATTTTTTTTGATATGTCGCTCAAATCTGTAAAAATTATCTATTTTTAAATTTTCTAATAATATAAACAAATCTTGCTTTTATTTTGGTAATATTTTAAGTCCGTCTCTGAAAAAATTACCTGCTTTCCTGTCTTTGTTTATCAGATTATACTTTATTTATTAGCTTGATTTCGAAATATTACTACTAAACTGTAAAATTTAAACAAACAATAAGTAGCTGCTAAATTTAATATCTAATATACTCACATTTTTGTTAATTTGAAATTGAAGAGAAATTGCTGAAAATAGATTATCATTGGTCCAAAACCGCTGTATGCTGGGAACGCAATTAACAATTTGTAATTAGAGAAATTGGTTTACTATTGGAAATTTATAGACCAATATAGATTGTTACTGTTTAATAGTATTTATATAACAATTTGGAATATGTCAAATAATCAGATATTTAAAATCTGTATTAATGATAAGAATTGTTTTAAACTTATAAAGGTTGGAATATAAAATATACAGTTCTAAATTGTACTACATACAAAATTTTATAAAAATAGTCTAGCATCTTAAAAGTATTACTTGTAGTTACTGTAAATCCTACCATGTATTACAGGCCCAAACATCGCAATTAGATTTATGTATCCACCTTAAGTTACTAGAGGAATACCAATCTAATAAAGTAATATAGGTGGTCATAAATTCCCCAAAAGAAAGACAATCCGCAGCTGCTAATTAAGAAGCTATGGCCGACACGTAAATAACTTGTCTCATCAGGTACAAAAGGTTCGAGCTTCTTGGATGAAAGTACTTTATATGCATATCCTAAAACCGGCTGTCTACTGGGGTCCAGCGAGCAACTTCACACATGACAGCTTGTCAAGAAGGCGAAAATCTGGTTGTAGTTACCTCTATGGAACATGCCTAAAAATGTTACAGTATATTTGGAAATACTTCTAAATAGCTCAATAAATGAAATGAAAGTGCAAATCATGTACCACACAAATATATTTAAAAAATGGGGGAAAAGCGGCAAATAGTTTCGGCTAAACAGCCATCTTCAGGCCTAGAAATACATTATTCGATAATGGGAGGTGGTGGTTTTACAAAAGTGAAACAAACTTGCCATATTATTATATAAGTAATAATAATTTTAGTACAATCAATCCAAGTATATAAAATATAGCATAATTAATTAGGTGGTAACAAGTAGAGAACAAAAGGATTTAAATTAATTTAACATGAAATTAATTAAAAGTAATACCGAGTGTTAAACCAGTGATGTAAAAAACATTATAAAGTAAGTGAGAGTAAAATTGCGAATTACTTGGTGGAATTAACTGATAAGTAGGTTGTGGTTCTAATAACGTTATTGAAGGATCTCTATGTTCGCCCAATTGGACTATTTAGGAAATTACATCTACATCAGGAAGACCTAAATTTAACAATAATATTAGCATTGTCCACACTGGCACTCGGGCGGTATAAGTCGCCATGTAAGGGTTCCAGATAATCAGAATAATTTTAATTATATCAATTAATCTAATGCGAAACCACATCACAATGACAATTAACAACTTAAAATGGCGAAGCGTAAAGCAACAATTGACAAATAGGGAAATGGAAGGAATCACAGAGTGGTAAAAGGTTTATGAAAGGATTGACCATATTGTGTCTTAAAACAAATAAAATTATACAGTTAAATATGACCTGAAGTAATACAATGTAAATTGGTTTTTAAATAACTAGTAATATTAAATACCCATGCAATTGGGTATTCTAAACTAAGAAATAAATTAAAACTTAAGAATGTTAGTCAAAGTGACATATGATATATGGAAAGGAGAGAAATTCTACTTACGTTAAGTTAAATTAAACCCAAACAAACACGAATACAAAGTATATATTATTCCTATTTTTCTACTAACCACTACTGAAACATTTATCTCACCCCCACTACACAGCCACATCAATATTTTCGCGATTTTAAAACTATTTTAATAAACACACCAATTTTATTAATAAATAACTTTTTAATATTGTTTACATCACTACTATGTTTTGCATAGTGAGCCCAATCGCCAAAATATTATTTTATATTTTTCACTACTGGTATTAGAAGATGTCATTATTTATGCTATGTTCGAGCCGAGAAGTTAAATTTCTCTCCTACAAGTAGATAATTTATTGATTATCTACTAGTAGTAGATAATGAAAACAATTGAAGACTAAACGTGATTTTAGAGGTAGGCGATCTTAGGAAATCTTTTAAATTAATTATACGCATCTGTCATTGCGTTTGTCAAAAGAATTTTTTTCTAAATTATTATGAAAAATTCGACAGCAAATAAGCACTTTCTATTGAATTCCTATAATTTAAAGTGAATGTCCGACCTAATCAAATGGAATAGAAGTAAGTAATTCTTTATCAAATATATTTTCGTTTGAAAAAGTTTAAGGTTATGTAATAAATATTTTGATATAGATTCGTGCTATTTATGCAATAATACCTGTTCTAAAAGTAACCTAAAATCAATTTAATAAATTTTCAAATCTAAGTATCAAATGAAACAAATTCTTCATGTCTTCATCGGTACTCGAAAGTTTTAAAATTCACAGGTGCAATTAACATAATGAAATGTCAATTTAATTTATTGAATATTCTCATTCAATTGTTTTCTGAAACTGCTTCTTTTTCATTAAATTCTTTTCAAATATATACAAAAAAAATCCAAAAAATATCATTGTAAAAATAATTAAATGTTCTAGTAGTGGAAAAATAATATACAGGGTGTTTTTTTAAAAAGTTCCCACCCCGATTAAGTCTTACCCAATAATTTTTGGCAAATATGGCGAGACACGTCGATTTTTGATTTGAGGGAGACAAAATTTTTGATAGCAAACATCACTCTAACGTCAACCCCCTTCACCCCTCGCCCCTCAACTTTAAAATTTAAATAGGGAACATACCATGTGTGGCACATCAGGGAAAAGGTAATTCAATGCAGAAGTCAAATCACTACGTTTAATTTTTTTATTACCCCCCTGTACAGAAATACATTGTGTTTTTTCTTACCCTCACTTTACTCTCGCACAATTATTTTTGAGAAAAATAGTGAGACACGTCGACTTTTGATTTAAAGAAAACGAAATTTTTGACAAAATTTGTCGCCTACCTTAACCCCCTTCACCCCACCCCTTAACATCAAAATTTGAATGGGCGATACACCATGTGTGGCACATCAGAGGAAAGGTAATTCAATGCAGAATTCGAATCATACCCTTTGTCCACTGCTATTACAAAAAAACATTACATAATTTGTATCAATAATGTTATCAGTTTATTGTTAGGTATTTAAAAGAAGGTAAAAATAAAAAAAATTACAGCAATTACTCAAAGTGTTTGAATTAATTTATTGAGGTTCTCTTACTACAATTCTGAATGTGTAAATTTTCAAATTTTTTGCTGGTCGGCACTATTAAGGTACTTTTTAGGAAGTTGTTCGTTTATTTTTCTGAATTATCAGCAATTCACTTTTTGTTTCTACAAAAAATAAGAGTACCTTTGGCAAAAACCAACCTATAAACTCACTTGTTTAAAATTATTAATCAAATAAACATTGAAAATGATCTACACTAGAGCACAGAGAATTGAAATGATTTTCATTTACGGATCCGCGAACAGATGTTCGAGAAGAGCTGCTACTCTTTTTAATGAAGAACATCCTGGTTTGGAAGTAAGTCATACTTACATTAGAAAACTTGTTATGACGTTTGAGGAAACTGGATCTCTGTAGTAAATAAAAAAAGGACGGCAGTTAGGGTATTGGACGAAGTAACAGAAGTCGAAGTTCTGGGAAATTTTGCAATGGAACCAGCATCTTCTCTTCGCAAAGTAGCCTCTAATACTGGACTTTCAGTTTCATCAGTTCGACAAGTATTAAAAAATAATAAATAACGACCTTACAAGATTCAAATCCATCAGCAACTTCATGAAGATGATCCGGATAGAAGAGTTCAATTTTGTGAGGAAATGCTCGCATTGATTGATAACACACCCCCGTATAGTTCAAAATATTTGTTTTTCGGATGAGTGCACATTTTTTCTTGACGGGTTTGTGAATAAACATAATTGTCGTTACTGGAGTGACAACAACCCTCATGTTTTTGATGAAGGGCATACTCAACATGTTCAAAAACTTAATGTTGGGGCTGGCATACTGGGCGATAAAATTATTGGGCCATTATTCGTAGATGGGAATTTAACTGGTCAAAAATACCTAGAAATGCTAGAAATGACCATTGCCCGCTAATTACTCAGGCGCTTGAAAATCAGGTAGACTAAGTAAGAAATCCTGCTCTAGATGAAAATCTATTACATTTTCAACAAGATGGGGCTGGTCCTCATTATCATTTACCAGTCAGTCAATGGCTAGATGACCATTTTCCACAACGTTGGATCGGTAGAAGAGGAGCAATAGAATGGCCTGCGAGATCTCCAGATTTGACTCCTTGCGATTTCTGGCTTTGGGGTCACATTAAAAGTCAGTAATTTACAAAACTAAACCTACATCTATTGATGACCTTCGGGTACGAATTGTAAGAGAATGTCAATTGATTACTAGGGAAATTTTTCAAAATGTTAGACAAGAATTCCAAGACAGACTTGACTTTTGTTTAGCACACGATGGACAACATTTTGAGCAATTGCTTTTATTTTTACCTTCTTTTAAATACCTAACAATAAACTGATAACATTATTGATACAAATTATGTAATGTGGACAAAGTGTATGATTTGAATTCTGCATTGAATTACCTTTCCTCTGATGTGCCACACATGGTGTATCGCCCGTTCAAATTTTCATGTTACGGGGTGGGGGTTAAGGTAGAGCGACAAATTTTGTCAAAAATTTCGTTTCCTTTAAATCAAAAGTCGACGTGTATCACTATTTTTCTCAAAAATTATTGTGCGAGAGTAAAGTGAGGGTAGGAAAAAACACCCTGTATTTCTCTTCAGGGGGGTAGTAAAAAAATTAAACTTAGTGAATTGAATTCTGTATTGAATTACCTTTTCCCTGATGCGCCACACATGGTATGTTCCCTATTTAAATTTTAAAGTTGAGGGGCGAGGGGTGAATGGGGTTGACGTTAGAGTAATGTTTGTTATCAAAAATTTTGTACCCCTCAAATCAAAAATCGACGTGTCTCGCCATTTTTGCCAAAAATTATTGGGTAAGCCTAAATCGGGAGTGGAAACTTTTTAAAAAAACACCCTGTATAAACCACGCATCGCGGTATAATAATAATGCTTGTCTGAGAAAAATTACTTCTCTACCTTGGTGTATAATATACTATTTCCGTCGACCCTTCATTTATGTATTTTAACGCACTCAAAATCGTGATTAATGACACCTATTAATGAATGATTTTCAATTAATCAACAATTTTATTATATGCAACCCAATGCCGCTCTTATACATTTATATTGGCAGTGACATTTGAAGTCAAGTAGCTGTGTTAGTAATATCTGTCATTGTATGTCATTACTTATTTTATGGTTATAATTTCGTAAAATTCTATATATGTTTTAAATAAGATATCTTTATTTTTGAAAAGTACGGTCGACGGAAAAGTTCTGGTGAATTAAAATAGCGATTAACAATCTCGAACATTAACGCGTTCGCTTTGCTCACGCGTTAAATTATCTCGATTGTTAATCGCCTTTATTAATAAACTTGTTCGTTAAATAACTATTAATATATAGGGTCAGTGTCTGTATTCTCGAAATTAAAGTGGTCAAATGTTTCCAGATTTATTAGAATTTATTCAGTTGACGACTTTCTTTGATATTTTTACAGCATTTTTTTATTCTAGTAAAGCACTAAATTATATTATACAGTGATCGATTTTTCTGAATTTAAATTTTTTTTAATTGTATTCAGCATTTATTAGATTTCAATTTTTACCAGTTAAATTTTAAAATTTCGTCCTCACCATTTTTATGTGGTCAGCAAAGTGCAGTAAAATTTTCATGGTTCAAACTCAATGCAGTTTAATTTCGCGAACAAAGTTTTTAATCCCAGTCACGACAAAGAAAGCTCAAAAATTACAAATCATGCAATATTAAAGAAAATTTAGCTACTAAACTATTAACATTAATAATATCATTCACATTAAAAGCTGCTCATCAAAAATAATAATAGTATAAAAGTTATTTTATTCTTCTACATCAAACATTTAAAAATTTTATAACTACTATATGTTATTTTTTTATATGGAAAATTATAAAAACTTATATTTTCAAAGCCATTGACACTTTTACAGCACTCTATATATCTTCCATCTATTAAAAATATCACGATCTCTTCACGATATTCTCGAGTATAAAAAGTTTTTAAAGGAAGTAGAAGTGAAATTAAGTTTTTTCTTTTCTGTCGAGATAGTCTCGACACATTCAATAAATTCTATCAAATCCATCAGTAGCTTTTTTTTCATCCGGAATTGAAAAAAACCCTATCGAGTCAGTTAATTCGGCTGATTCATCGCATCCTTAACAATAGTAATTCACGGGGGCTAATTCCAATTTCCTCTCGCGACCGCAATAGTCGTTTTTGTAACCAGCGGCGTACGGAAACTGGTTTTATTAACTCTTAAATTAAAATAATTTATTTTCCACATTCATTAATTCTTATAAGCTGTGGTAAAAGAGATTTTGTTCTTACATTGTGTTATAAAGCATTAACTTCGATGTTATCTATTAATTCTTTTAAAGTTCACAAATGAAAAATATAGTTTTTTTTTATTATCTTTTATCCTTTCTGTTAAGTTACATACTAGAATAATATTGACATTTTTTTGAGAGTTGCTTATTACTTCGGTCCGCACCAGAAGTATTAAAATCATGAAAAATATTTGAAATTTTTTTTTGCTAAAATGACTTTTATCGACATTGTAAAACACCCACAACACGATTAAGTGAAAGAAATCTTGGAGTATTAAAAAAAGCAGAACAATTTTGTGCAGTTTCGCCACACCGCGTTTTAGCAAAATAGTTACCTATGAAAACCATAAACAATGTTATTCTGATTCCATCTTGAATAGACCAAAATGTCAACATAGGTCTATGAATTTCGTAGTACGTATAGTTCTTGTGTTTAATATTATTGTGAATTTTTCTGGCTGAAGTACCAAAAACATCATATGTTTTTAACTCGTCTTATATTTTATCTTCTACTTTTGTTGTACTAAATTTCAGTTTATTCTCGATTATTCTAAAGTATTGATAATCTATTGGTGTATAATTTTGAATAACTTAAAAAATTATCGATTATTTTTATAAAATCCACCATTAAAAAGTGCAAAATACTTAATCGTTAATTACTTGGTAATATATAAAGAGGAGTTAATGTTTGTCATAAAGCACAATAGAAGATTATTAATCATTTTTTACATCTTTTACAATACTATGGAACGCCGTTTTACTTTTTATTCTTAAATTTTTATTCATTCATTTTTAAACATTTAACCATTTTATTCAACTCAGTTTTATGATTGTCTGTTTATTTCGGTACTATTAAATTGTTTCTTTTAAAAACTGTGACTATTTAAAATGTTTGATGAATAAAATTGTATCTTGATAAAATTGCGTTAGTCAAATATATTTGATAGCCATATTTAAAGCTTTTAATTTTTATGATGTACTTAAAATTATGAACAGTCATTTTAATTCATGTAACATTTTAATTCAACCAACAAAAAAATAACAAACATTTTAAATAAATTATTTAAATGATTGTTACTATTTTCTTACCAAACATAAAGTTACCATAAACTAAAACAATGCAGAATTAAAATGATGAACAATCATTTTAGTTCTTTATTTAAAATGTTTGTTATTTTTATGTTAGTTGAATTAAAATGTTACACGAATTAAAATGACTGTTGATAATTTTAAGTACATCATAAAAATTATAAGCTTTAAATATGACTATCAAATATATTTGACTAACGCAATTTTATCAAGGTACAATTTTATTCATCAAACATTTTAAATAACCAAAGTTTTTAAAAGAAACAATTTAATAGGACTTAAAATATTATAGAAACAGGTAAATTAGTTTCATACGTATAATTGCTAGTGATTTAAAATAGTAAATAAACAAAATATTTCAAAAAGTACTTAAATGTTTTAAAACTACATTATTTACATTTTTTTTGTAAAAATTTTTGATTTATTCTAGTGGCCTATTTAAAATAATTCTTGCAAAAATTTTGAATATTTAAATTGTTTATTGAATAAAAATGCAACTTTCTAAAAGTAACGTGACTAAATATTTCCATCAGTTACCTTTTACACATGTAATTTAAATGTATGTCCTAAAATTATCAACAGTCATTTTATTTCATGTAACATTTTAATTCAACCAACAAAAAAATAACAATCATTTTAAATAAGGTTTTAAATGATTACTTACAATTTTAATACCTACATTAAAATGATATTCATTTATTTGTTTGTTGAATTAAAATGTTACATGAATTAAAATGTTACATGAATTAAAATGACTGTTGAAAATTTTAATACCGAATTAAAATATTTGTTGATAATTTTAATTGGGCGTTGTAGTCAGCGGACGCTACAAGAAGTAATAAAATATGAAATTTGGCAACACTGAATTTGAAACAGGTACCGTAGCAGCCGAAAGATCGATTCGCAATCAACTTCATAGCGACTTTACGCCGTTTTCAAACGTCAATTTCAGTCGGTGGGTACGAAGAAAATTGAATCACAAATTTTTCATTTTTCAAAATTGTATGATTTTTATTTTTTATATACTTTTTCAATTGTGGAAACCTTAAAGGTGAATTATTTGAGGAAAAAAAATTGTAATTTGCTGAAAAATAAAATATCGAAATTTTTTTACCAAATTTCAATATTTTTCCTCAATAAATAAGTCACCGTTAGGGTTTCCATAATTGAAAAAGTACAAAAAAAACAAAAATTATACAATTTTAGATTTAAAATTCCCATTTATCCCGGTATTGACTTAAAATTTTGACGTTTTTCGAATATTTCCTCAGATTGTATAAAAAAAACTAAAATTATTTCTTGAATCCACGATATTTTTTTATTATTATCTTCCAAATTTAAAATGTGGGCAATTATTGGTTATTTTTTTATCCAACGTTGAAAATGTCTTTCCTTAAATTTATTTTTGTCAAATTATGAAATTAGATACTTTATTTTTTACCACATTTCGTTTTTTTTTCCAAATAATCGATATCATCAAAAAAATAAATATTCAATTTTGCAAAACGAAAAATTTGTGATTATTTACATGTCTCTCGGTATTAAGTTGTTTGTTTATACAGATTTTATCGTTATTACAGACAATTTCTGTACCTGAGGTGTTTATTAGAGGATTTTATGATCTTTCTCTTAAAATAACCGTAAAAATTTTATATTTTTAATATACAACATACTGAATTTTTGAGGAATTAAATGATCGGGGTATACAACAAAATAATTTGATAATATTTGAATAATCTGAATTAGTTAGTTAAGCGATATAATTTGAGTCAGGAATGATTGAGAATTGCGATTCAATCGGTAATCGGTATCGACTGTAAACCGAAATGATTCTGACCGAGACCTAGCGGTTGTGATGTTATAGATTGTCCAACACCTAAAACGACACCTTCAGCGTCCCCACTTCTCTAATTTTCCGTTTGTTTTTTTGTTCCCCACTTCTATAATTTTTAATATAGCAGTCGGTTTAGTTGTTCGAACAAAGTTTACGTTACGATCGTGAAGGTTGAGAATCCCGCGCAGGCACAAACGTAAAGCAACGTTGCCAAATTCTTTTAGTAGTTCTCGTAATGCCCGCTGACTACAACGCCGAATTAAAATTATCAACAAACATTTTTATTCATGTAACATTTTAATTCATGTAACATTTTAATTCATGAAACATTTTAAATCATGTAACATTTTAATTCAACAAACAAATAAATAAATATAATTTTATTGTAAGTATTAAAATTGTAAGTAATCATTTAAACCTTATTTAAAATGTTTGTTATTTTTTTGTTGCTTGAATTAAAATGTTACATGAATTAAAATGACTGTTCATAATTTTAAGTGCATCATAAAAATTAAAAGCTTTAAATATGGCTATCAAATATATTTGACTAACGCAATTTTATCAAGATACAATTTTATTCATCAAACATTTTAAATAGTCACAGTTTTTAAAAGAAACAATTTAATTGTACTGAAATATATAGACAAACATAAAATTGAGTTGAATAAAATGGTTCAATGTTTAAAAATGAATGAATAAAAATTTAAGAATAAAAAGTAAAACGGCGTTCCATACAATACTACGGCTTTTGCGATAATTTTTCCTGATAATGACGTCAATTCTTCTGCGTTAAAAAACGTCGTTGTAAGTTTGACATATGCCTATTGTAGCACACTTTGTTTAGGATCTACAAGCTAGGTTTAGTTTCTTAAATTTAAACGTTATTCTATTTTAATTAAACTCCTAAGTGGCGCTTTCATCATTATTTAAAAAGTTGATCACGACGTTGAAGAGAGAATTATAAATTACAATATTATGATTTGTTGATCAGTTTTTAGAAAATTACGTCATTTCTTCTACTTAAATGACCATTTCTTTAAGTTTAATGACGTCATTTCTTCTACTTTATTGCTCACACATATATTGTAGTCCATATTGAGTATTTACTGACCAAAGCTTTTGGCACATTACGGGTTTCAAATTTAAATTGTATTTGTACAGGACACCTTTGTCCTTTTTTACTAACTGTCTCTTAGTTATATGTAACTTATGTTATGGCGGTTTTTTATGTTTAATTTTAATTTTTAATTTTTTTAACGTGCCATTCGTAACTTTTTCATCATGGTTTAGTTAACTTAAAGAACGGCGTGATTGTTTTAAACTTATTGTATATGACTTTTCGAATATTTACTACTTTTACTTTCTCGACCCACCTCCGAGAACGGAAAGTATTGTGAACGAGCTAAAAAAAATTTTCGAGATGATGATGGGAATATTCATTTTGAGGTCACCTGATATAATTAAGATCATTTACAAATGAAAGTCTGTCTGTCTGTCTGTCTGTGTGTATTCTTCCACGATAGAGGCCAAATGTTTCATCCGATTGATCTGAATTTTACTATATAGGTTTGGGTTACTCGTCGGACGAACCCATTAGTTTTATACGACATCTGTCGAACGGAAGTGTCACTATCAAAAATGACAGATGAAATATGTCACGGAATTCGAGTTGCAATACGTAATTTGAAAGCCCTTGAAAATCTCTAATCAGAATAGTCAAAATTATTTCTGTCACCTGTCAACAATACAAAAATGTCAAAATTTGAAATTTTAACATTAAATATCCGAAAAAGTATTCGTGGATACTCGTCGGGAAATTTTTGGGGCGACAGAACCAATTTTTTACTTGGTAAATGTTAAATATATTTTAATGTTAATCTCCTTTTAGAGTTTTAGAAGAAAAGAAACACTTATAAGATAGTTTTGTCCGTCCGTCCGTCTGTTAGCCTGATTCAACTCTAGGACGGTGAGAGATAGAGACAAACAGACAACCGCAATCGATTTAGCATCGTTAAAAATCCCAAAAATGATATTAATCTTTCTCTTATTTTTACTTTTCCGCTACTTATACTATATATACTATAATATATAAGGTATATCCCTATATAGAAATTTATTTTTGTAACTTTAAATTTTCGAAAACTCTAAATTACGGCAAAAATATTGTCGTTTTTCACTTATCTTATTATTGATTATTAAAACTTCTTGGCCTGATGATGTCCTTTCATCCGAAACTAGAAGCATATCTCATTCCTCCTTTTATTACACTTTCTGGTACACGATGGGGAGTTTTATTTTCCTTTAAAATATATGGACCCACATTTAAAATATGGATAACATTTTCGATTTTATATTACGTTATTTTGTCCACCTTGGAATTTATGGGTATTAAATTCATATGGTTCAGGAATTATATTTTTTTTTTAAATTCAAGTTACGCTTTCACCATTTTTTAAAAAAGTACAAAACAATCTGTGATTGCTTGCAGAATTGGAGATTAATAAGTCAATTTTTAGAGCTTTAAAATTAAATTATTTCATAAATCTGAAGATAGTTTCTTAAAATTTAGAAGAAATTACTCAACCAATTATCGATTTTTATATAAAATTCAATATAGCGCTTTCGCCAGTTTTAAAAGAATATATAACAATCTGTAATGGAGTGTCTTAAGGAATGCTGACATCTATCATTGCTTAAGGTTAATAAATATGAAAAGGAAATTTTTCCAGTGGCGGGCAATTTTAATGTTTTACATAGGTATACGATAAATACACATTTTAATTTAATACATAAATTATTTAATTGACGTGAGGTCAGTAATTATTGTTAGATTTCAATACCACTTTTGAAGCATTACAATGACGCATTACCATTCTATTAAGGTAGCTAGTAAGTCATATATGATCCCAATATTGTATGATAACCTACTTTATTAAAATATGATTTTTAATTTCTAAATCTTACATTTTTTTTCTTACTTCCTTCATGGCTTTATTTAATACAATTGAGAATAATGTAGCACTTGGTACACATCCTTGTTTAACTCTTATTAATATCTCGAATTCGTCGATTCAACAGAAAAAATCGGTTGTGTTGCCCCAAAAGTTTCCCGAAGAATATCCAGGGATGAATACTTTTCAGATATTTATTTTTAACAGGCGACAGTTGAAGAAATAATTTTGACTGATCTAAATAGAGCTTTTCAGTGGCTTTCAAATTACATATTCCAAGCTAAATTCCGTGATATATTGCTTCAGTCATTTTTTACCAGTGACACTTCCGTTTGACAGATGTACAAAAACAAATGGGGTTTTCCGATGGATAAACGAAACCCATATATCAAATTTCAGCTTAATCGGTTTCAGCATGTGGCTTTTATCGTGGAAGATTACAAACAGACAGACAGGCAGGCAGACAGACTTCCATCTTGAAATGGTCTTAATCGTCTCAGGGGACCTGAAAATGGATATTCCCGTTTTTATCTCGAAATATTATTAGCACGTTCATAATACATTCCCTTCTCGGAGGACAGTAAACAATTTGTTTTGAAGGATATATGTGTTGATTAGTGTCCAATCTTCTTTTGTCCATACTATATTTTCTACTTTTAAAGACAACTGTACGTACTATCAAAAAAATTAATTTTGCTTCAGAAATCTCTTGTAAATTTATTTCTTGACTTTTAGTCTATATCAAGGACAATTCGTTAAAAAAAATTATTAAAGCTCAGCACGAAACTTCCGAAGTAATTTTATATAACATAACTTCAAATAGTAGACAATTAAATATTAATTCTAAAATTAAAATTTTAGTCAGAAATTATTATATAAAGCACTCGCTCCTTCCATCTAATTTCCACATAAAATCCAAAAAGGTCGCGAGCTCTTTCTCTATTGCGATCTATTCCTGAGTTTACGGGCGATCCTAATTTCGCGCACCCGAGTGAACCTTCAACACTGATTATAAGGAAAATGGTAAAATGGTCGGGCGGCAAATGGAGTGTACGAGTGTCCATAAAAATTTTACGATTTCATCATAAAATTATTAGAACGAACTTAATTACAATGCTCTTGGAAATTCTTATAAAAAGATTATGTAGTAAGCTCTTGGCAAGGTCTCGAGTCGTAAATTCGTGTTAGCTATTTGTTTATTTAATTTTTTCATGTTAACTAACAAATATATCTAGAACCTATACCTGAACATATATATATATATATATATATTTTTGCTTTTCCAGGGTGGTTGATTGTTGAATACAATGAATAAATTCATAACTTTTACAAAATTTGAAAAAAAAATTTTGTGTAACTTTCATACCCATAAAATATGTGGACTGTATGGATTTCAATCTTAACTTTTAAAGTCGGTCAATATGTAAGTAAAATGCTTACTTGATTAGATGCACATTAAGATATGCAAATTGGTTTATATGGAGAGTGAGATAAATATGAATAAACTGAGATGGTGGTGTTTCTACAATGAAGTAAAAGATAAAATGATTTTTAAAAACACATCTGCACTTTAATGAATTATTTTTATTTCTGATTAATATTTTTTTTTAAATGATTTTAACAATAATGATTAAAAAAATATGTATTGTGACGATTTAATTTCATCGCATGTTTATTTTCATTATTTTATTTAACTTTCCAAATTCGTTTTAAATTATTTTCCGATTCAAGTTTAAAAACCTTGTGTTATGGCTTCCATATTGTAAAAAAATACCGTGGTCCGGCCTCTAATTTATTTCAGCTACGGCCGCCGGCTCTTCCGTGAAACGAACACCTGTATTTGACAGTCATTCAGCTCGCAACATTTACCTAGTCTCGATTCCAGTTTTTGTTTTGTAAATAAATTGGATATTCTCGTAACTTTTTAAATTCTTGATCCAGTATCAATTATTATTTTTATTTTTGGGGATTTTGGTGAATGTTATTGTACCGGTGTGAATCTGGCAGGTAAAAGTTGGTAGGTAAAAACCGAAGATAGCCGATTGACCAGTGGCGTCGTAAATTTAAACATGATTATTATATCGTAGCAGAATGATACTTAATAATTTATTTTACAAATAACTTGAAAAATATGAATATCATTTTTTAAAACTACTTAAATAAATTACGACAAAATAGCACTATATTATAAAGGTGAAAAAGAAGAAAGATCATCTGCTCAGAAATAAATAAATAAGATGTCATTAGGAGGAATCACGTCGATTAACAAGTTCTTAGTTTGTCTAAGGGTTGTAAAATCACCCCTAAATATTAAAAAACTACCTGCTGGGTAGAAGAACGCCCACTGCCAGTATCGGACTACCAAAAACGGTGCCAGTTTAGTATGCGGTCTACCTAAGGTTATCTGGTTAAGCATGCGATCTACCCAAGCTTATATGGTTTAGCACGCGGTCTACATTGCTGTATGACAAAATGAAAAATAAAATACCAAATAAATGTTCGAAAATTATTTATTGGTTATATTATATTTACAAGTACGATATACAGTTCGCATATTTTGTATAAATGTGATGAAAAGGTCGTTTGCTCGATAGTTATTATTATTGGCTTTCCAACTGATGTAATCTAAGTGAAACTGGAAATGGTTTATTGGAACGCCTCTCACCTTCTTCATTATTTTAATCTTAGTGTCCAACCAAGATCGTTCGATATCTTGAGTGTGTGCTCCCTTATTGGGATTGACATAGTTCTTTTGGTGGTTTAAAGTTTCATGTACATACCCAAGTTGACGTAATACCTTATATAGACCCGCCTTTTATCGGAGTGAATGTGCGAACCGGCTTGGACTTCTCTCTGTGTGTCTAAATCTCGTCTAAGTACATAAAAATATCTGGTATCTGATTTCGTTCGCAGGCCGAACACCCATGGCCCATCAATATTTTGTATGTCTTCGTCTGAATCTTCGAATTCAGGTAGGTGATACACTTGCAACATCCTACCTCGGTTGTATTGTCTTCAGCCAGTAAAACGGGCCTCGTCGATCTGGACGCGATCATCCTGGGTTCATACCATTTGGCCACGAACTGTGTAAGATGCCATTACTGTACATACTTCAAGGCACATATTGAACCAGTCAATCACGGTAGACTTGGAACGTCCTCTGAGCGAGATAACAGAATCTACAGAAAGATCTAATATAAACATAAAAACAAGTTCAAGTATCTGAACTGTGGTCAATTTGCTGTTTGTTCTTTCATTGAGATCAGTGTAATGAAAAAATCGGTTGCCAGTGCGAACTGACCTCGATGTCTGGCAGCCTTTTCTCGGGCACTGGAAAACTGGTCTAAATTCGCCTCCACGGTCCCTTTTTCTTTTTTCTTGCATTTCACTTTCACATATTGTGCAAGGATCCAACTCGTTTGCACTATCTAGTAGTTGCCTAAGAAATGCAAGAGCAATTTCTTCGGAGGCGGCAATGTTGACGTAAGAATCGCGAAGCAACATATTTCTAGTGTTTACGTGATAACAAACACTTCGACATTAAACAGTTTGGGAAATTGACCCTTCTTTTATAGCAAAGAAACGATTTAATTTCTATTATATTTCTATAAGTACCCTTCATTTAATTTCGGTTTGTCTATAAGGGATATTTGATTATTATAAGAATTAATTGAAAAGAAATTAACAATACTGGTGATCATTTAAATATATATTATATTTATTGACAAGCCACATAATAAATCGGAGATAATATTAGGTAGATCGCAAAGGGTAGGTAGACCGCATACTAAACCGGCACCCCAAAAACTAATTAACATGATATAAGGAGATATCATGCCAATTCTGATGTTCTTACAGGCCTAAATATTAAAAAACTACCTGCTGGGTAGAAGAATGCTCACTGCCAGCATCGGACTAATTTTTGAAACTTCAGCATTAAATATCTGAAGAACTATTAATCCGATTGAACTGAAATTTGGGTTATGGGTTTGGGTTATCTGTCGGAAGAACCCATTAATTTGTGTACGAGATCTGGAAGTATCACTATCAAAAAATGACAGATGCA
This sequence comes from Neocrepidodera transversa, assembly GCA_963243735.1. NCBI lineage: Eukaryota > Metazoa > Arthropoda > Insecta > Coleoptera > Chrysomelidae > Neocrepidodera > Neocrepidodera transversa. Next base: position 26,622,700 of record OY725340.1, on the reverse strand, counting down.
ATATGTCACGGAATTGAACATACAATATATCGTTTGAAAGCCCTTGAAAAACTATTCTGAACAGTCAAAATTATTTCTCCAACTGGCACCTGTCAAAAATAAAAAAATGTCAAAAGTTGAAAGTTTAATCTGAAAAAATATTCGTGGATACTCGTCGGGAAAGTTTTGGGGCGACACAACCGATTTTTTTAATATTTAGAGGTGATTTTGCAACCCTTAGACGGCCTGTTAGAACATCATAATTGGCATGATATCTCCTTATGTCATGTTAATTAGTTTTTTCGTAGTTCGATGCTGGCAGTGGGCGTTCTTCTACCCAGCAGGTAGTTTTTTTTTTAATATTTAGGGGTGATTTCACAACCCTTAGACAAACTATGAACTTGTTAATCGACGTGATAGCTCCTAATGACATCTTATTTATTTATTCCTGATCATATGATCTTTCTTCTAGTAGTTATTTTTTTCACCTTTATAATATTGTGATATTTTATCGTTATTTATTTAAATAGTTTTAAAAAATGATATTCTTATTTTTCAAGTTATTTGTAAAATAAATTAGTCATAAGTATCTTTCTGCTACGATATAACAATCATGTTTAAATTTACGACGCCACTAGTCAATCGGCTATTTTCGCTTTTTACCTGCCAACTTTACCTGCTAGAATCACACCGGTTGTTATTATGGACTTATTTTTTCACTCTTCTTTTTGATAAGATTGACCGGTGACTACTTAGATCATATATACTGCGCTAGATGCGGCATCATGAGGCATGTTCTTTTTTACACCATATATTCATCGTTGATGGAAGTGACGTCACTCTCTGATAACAGAATTGTTGGAATCACCAATGCTAATAAAAAAACGCAGTTCGCTTGTGACAATGACAACTGACATTTATTTCTGTTTACATATTGGGTTGTGTTTTTATTAGGTTATTAGAAATTAGAAGCTTATAGTTGGAATGGAAATTGCTGTATTGAAATGTGTTGCCCTTGTCTCCAGATCCAGAAGTTCCAATAGTTCATTTGATAGTTCCGCTAATAAAATATTGTTTATGTTCTAAAGTAGACGAGATAGACTGAATATTCTCAACTATGTACAAAACGTAGCATTAAATTATGATGATATAGATTTCAGATCCCATTTTAGATTGAATAGGACTGCTGTTGAGGTAAGTTTGTTGCCAATGAAAAAATCATAATTTTTAATTAAATCTGTTATAGAACTGAATTACCCTTCCTGGGAGGCCACCAATAAGACCAATAGATTCCATATTGGTAACATTATGGGTATTGGCCAACCAATAGTCATTTCGTGTGATATCAGATCGTCTCTAATTAAGCAAGGGGAATTGTCACCAAGTTTTTATCCAAACTTGTATCAAAATTTGTAATTTAAGAAGAGCATATATTGTCTGGCCAAACGCAAGGGAAGACATGGACAAATGTGTGCAAGATTTCACTAATTTAAGTTCAAATGCATAGTGAATAGAACTGACATTTCATTTTACAATAGAAAAGGTTATACATCAATGATCATCCAAGGTGTATGTAATAGCAGATTAGAAATCATAGATATTTTTTGTGGATGGCCAGGTTCTGCACATGATGCCAGAGAATTCCTCATTATTTGAGAAATTATCTACAGAGGACATCCTACCAAGAGAATACCATTTATTGGGAGTTTCGGCCTATCCATTGAATACATTCTTAATAGTACCATTCAAGGATAACGGACATTTGAATTGGAATCAGAAACATTTTAATAAAACTCTTAGCAGCTCCAGAGTTGTTATTGAAAATGCCTTTGGTAGACTGAAAGGAGTTTTAAGACGCCTGAAAAAATTAAAATTTTGCCATTATCGAAACTTCAAATTTATCACTGTTGCAGTTTGTATTCTACGTAATTTAATGATAAGGAATGATATACATGTGGGGTATGAAATAGAAGAAATTGAAAATGTAAATAATGACTTGAATGTGGCACATGCTCATACTACTACAGCAAAACAAAAGAGAACCGAAATAATTAATTAATTTTTGTGGTTTATTTGGCTTCTTCTCCTAAACGAATGTCTAATAACAATTTTATTAAACTTTTGTTCCACTTGAACTGAATATACTTTTCTGTATTACTAGTACCACTACTTGTACCACTAGTACCAAGTGATTCCTCATTCTCATCAGACTGAGTAGCCGTACTGGAGCAGAATTCACTGTTCATTCCATTTCTGATAGTCATTCAGGATTCTTTGTCGGTACTTAAGTTTTTTGAATGTTTGCAATAATTTATTTCCATCTCAAACAATTTGTAGATAAAATATGTTGAAATTCATGTGCGAGAAAAAATGTACCTTCCACTCGAAATTAATGCAGTCAATCTTTTATTTTCATATTCCAGACTTATTTCGATTGGTTCATCCATTTTTACCTCTCGCCCTTCAGATAAGAGAGGTATAGGAATCATGCTAAAAATTGGGTAGTGAGTTTTCAATGAATAAACACGTTTTAGGGTCACTAGAATACGATTTTAATATTTTCGCGATGACGTCGGTGTGTGTGTGTTAGTGTGTGTGTGTGTTTGGATGGATGTTGTAGTAACGATAACTCAAAAACTACTGAATAAAAAGATTTGAAATTTTGCATACAGGATTCTGATACCCTAGATAGATCTGATTAGATTTTGGTGCCAATCGGACAACCGGAAGTGGTAGTTGCTATGGGTGATGACGCCATTATTATACAAAACGACAATAAAGTTTTACACATATATTTTGTATACCCTATAGTTTATTTTCATCTCATTAAAATTTTCGAAACTTTTGCCATTGTTGCCAGATTTACAAAAAAATAATTTTTTTTTTATACTTTTTTGTGTCAACCTGTAAATTTTTGATTAAAAATGGCGAGAGGTCATGTGCTGGCCACATCAGATTTTTATTTTAACTTCAGCAAGCAGTTTTCGACTCTAATATTTTTATTTATTTCTTTTGAGGTTAAAGCTGTCATTTCAGAAGCCACCAAATCCGTCCACCGTCTCCGTACATCGGTGGAATGGTTTGTAATTTTGGTGGACAAACCAGTAATAAATGAACGCGTGGTTACGTCAAACTAGAATCCACCAAAGAATATATGAACGCAGTTGGTGGATTGATGGAGCCACCGGTCAATAAAAGAAAGTGCCTATGTAGTACTTGATAGGTAGGTGAGGGGTAATGTTTACAGGGTACTGTGAGTCGGATACTGATTTGTCATTGATCAAACTACGTCGATACTGATTACTCATTGGTCAAACTCTGTCGAAATTTGAAAACGACCAATCACCGACTGAGTACGCTAGATCCCCCCAAACCTACAAAACAAATAACCTACATGCCGTATCTAGTGTAGTGTATATGATCTAAGGGTGACTGATTGAAATTTCTTTTCGAGAGCGTTCTATGTAGTGGTTACCATTTATAGTGTGGAATTTTTCGCCATCCCCGTCTGAGGGATAATAATTGGGACCCTAAAAGTAACGCTGTTGATGGTTAGCCTGATATTTTTGGGATATTCCGTAGTGGAATTTGAATATTTGTAGACTCTGCAGTATATGGTATTTTCATCGTTTTTCTGGCACTCTTTTGGAAACCCTTCCAAAAAGAAGGATTTTTTTATAGTATTGGATATTTATTCTTTGGACTTTTACCATTTATTTTCCTTGGACCGTTTCTGTTAATCGTTATGTTTTCACCTTCAGTGGTTCGTGGATTGATGGTTAGTACGAACACTTTCAGACATGGATACTTGTAGTAAAATCTGTCTCTGGGACGGGGCAAATCCACGTTGTGGCTCGTCTTGATAGAGACTCACGCCTGCTCAATGAAGGAAAACTCATAAGTGTTAATTTACCCTTCTGATCTTTTTTTTTACAAATTACCTATTTGATGATCTTGAACTTAGATACATGTTTCTAATTTTGTCTTCAACAAGAGCTATGAGTCTTCCGACCTTATTATGAGCCTTCAGCTGTATTTAATATTTATTTCTACTATTATGATCGGCCCTAGGGGCAAATTTTAATCATGTATTTTATTTGACGATTTGTCTCAACTCTCAAGAATTACTGTGAGACACAAATTAATGAAAGAAAGGGTTCAATAAACGACAGGGACCTGGTTATGAATGGGGATGTAAATAAAAAATCTGTCTATGTTTCTATTCAAAATAAAAAGTATATATTTCAATATACATATTATTTTTTTTTATTCGTTCAAATAGATTTTTTTTAATTTTAAATATTCGTACAGCCAAGGTGATAATCTCAGATAACTAATAAAAATAGAAAAATACGGTTTAAACAAGCTGAAAGATGATATTTTTATCAGAGATCCTAAATTTAAAAAATCACAAAAATCACATAATAAAGGTTTATAAGATGGAAACAATTTTACGTAAAGAAATATCTAAAATAATTGAAACTGTATGGCTTTGAAAATTCGCGAACTTTAAAATTCAAATAACTGAAATAGTCTTGTTCACGTTTTCGTTTTTAGTTAAGCCATTCTTATAAATTAGAGCAGAAAAACAAGTTCAGCATCTCTGGGCTTTTGAAAACAGCCGAGATAAAATCTAAGCAACCGATTTCTCTAACCCATTTAATGCATTCCACAGTACAAGTTTCCTCTTTTTTCTTACCGTATCCTATCCGAGCGGAATTTAAAGAACATTCTACTGTATTTTGTTAAAGAGGTTAAGAGGATATAACCAGAAACTGTTTGAAATTCTAACGGGTTTTCTACTTACTCAAAGATGCACTCGTGGCTATATTTAATTCAGCTATGACTTCGAAATTGCACTACTTATTGCACTCATTCTATCAGTCAGATAAATATGCTGAATTTATTTCTACTGGTTTTCAATTTCTCATCTTCTAAGTTATAGCGCACATACAGGGTTTATCACTTAAAAATATGTTAAATCGTTATTCTACGATGTAAAATATAAGCAACAGCTCATTCGAAAATTGTAGGAAAAAATTAAACCACACATAAACAATTGTAAAAGTTATAAGCAAATATTTTAAAAAAGATTAGTCGAGTTTTTTGTAAATAACTTAACAAGTAAATTACGTTAGGGTTAATTTGAAAAAAAAATTATGAGGGAAAGAAATTTATAATAAAAAAGTTACAGAATAATCAAGTGTTATTATCGTTGAATGTAGTAGTCAAAGCGATTTAGAACTATTAAATAAAATAGACAGGTCCGTATTTAAAAAATAAAGTTGATGGTGGCCCCGAAGAGACAAAACGTCACGGAATAATCAAGTGTGATATTTCGTTGAATTTAGTGTTCGAAACCATTTAATAATATGAAATAAAATAGACAGGTCCGTATTTAAATAGATAAAGTTGATGGAGGCCCCGAAGAGACGAAACGTCAGATTTAAAATTTAACTATGGCAGTTTATAAAGATGTTAGAATACAACAAAAACTTTTAATAAAGTTATCCCAAATTTTGGCTAATAACAGAGCTTTGGCAAAAAAACGTTTTTCCACAAATTCGGATTTTGTCGTATAACTCCGGAACCAATAGGAATATTTTAGGTTTTAAAAAATCGTTTTGTCCATTTTTATATTTCACATATTTTTCCCCATTTAACCGTCTTTCTAGCGTCTACCGTTTACGAGAAAGCAATACTGTCCCTATTAAAAAGTAGCCACCCTGTATTCCTTCCCGGACAATTCTTCCCCATAACAATTCTTCCCAATAATAATTGTTACTCAGTACAGACAGTACTTCAACGGACAATTCTTCTCGGATAATCCTTCCCGGACAATTCTTCCCCATGACAATTCTTCCCAATAATAATTGTTCCCCAGTACAGACAGTCCTTCCCCGGATAATTCTTTCCGAATAATCCTCCTTCCCGGACAATTCTTACCCATGAAAATTCTTCCCAATAATAGTTTTTCCATACAGTACTTCCCTGGACAATTCTTCCCGGATAATCCTTCCCGGACAATTCTTACCCATGCCAATTCTTCCCAATAATAATTTTTCCCCGATACAGTACTTCCCCGGACAATTCTTACCCATGACAATTCTTACCCATGACAATTCTTACCAATAATAGTTTTTCCATACAGTACTTCCCAGGACAATTCTTTCCGGATAATTCTTCCCCATGACAATTCTTCACCATAACAATTCTTCCCAATAATAATTGTTCACCAGTACAGTAATTCCCCGGATAATTCTTCACGAATAATCCTTCCCCTGATAATTCTTCACGAATAATCTTCCCGGACAATTCTTCCCCATGACAATTCTTCCCAACAATAATTTTCCCCGGTACAGTCCTTCCAAGGATAATTCTTACCCATGACAATTATTACCAATAATAGTTTTTCCATACAGTACTTCCCCAGACAATTCTTCCCGGATAATCCTTCCCGGACAATTCTTACCCATGACAATTCTTCCCAATAATAATTGTTCCCCAGTACAGACAGTCCTTCCCCGGATAATTCTTTCCGAATAATCCTCCTTCCCGGACAATTCTTACCCATGACAATTCTTCCCAATAATAGTTTTTCCATACAGTACTTCCCTGGACAATTCTTCCCGGATAATCCTTCCCGGACAATTCTTACCCATGCCAATTCTTCCCAATAATAATTTTTCCCCGATACAGTACTTCCCCGGACAATTCTTACCCATGACAATTCTTACCAATAATAGTTTTTCCATACAGTACTTCCCAGGACAATTCTTTCCGGATAATTCTTCCCCATGACAATTCTTCCCCATAACAATTCTTCCCAATAATAATTGTTCACCAGTACAGTAATTCCCCGGATAATTCTTCACGAATAATCCTTCCCCTGATAATTCTTCCCGGATAATCCTTCCCGGACAATTCTTACCCATGACAATTCTTCCCAATAATAATTTTTCCCCGGTACAGTACTTCCCCGGACAATTCTTCCCGGATAAGTATTCCCGTACAATTCTTCTCCATGACAAATCTTCCGAACAATAATTGTTCACCAGTACAGTCCTTCCCCGGATAATTCTTCCCGAATAATCCTTCCCCGGATAATTCTTCCGGAATAATCCTTCCCGGACAATTCTTACCCATGACAATTCTTACCAATAAGCGTTTTTTCATATAGAACTTCCCCGGACAATTCTTCCCTAATAATCCTTCCCGGACAATTCTTTCCCATGACAATTCTTCCCAATAATAATTGTTCCCTGTACAGACAGTCCTTCCCCAGACAGTTCTTCCCGGATAATTCTTCCCGGACAATTCTTCCCCATGAAAATTCTTCCAAACGATAATTGTGTCCCACTACAGACAGTCCTTCCCCGGACAATTCTTCCCAGCGACAGTTCTTCCTCAGGACAGTCTATTCTCACATATGCTTACTCAAGAAATACAAAGCAAACAGTCACTATTTTAAATTTAAGAATCTTGAAAATCTGTGCATATCTATTTGAAGTGGCAAATCTAAGTATCAATGTTATTGGAGTAAATTGTTTTAGAGAAGGATTGTTTGGAGAAAGATTGTCTAGGGAGGATTGTCTGAGGAACGATTGTCCGAAAATAATTGTTTAGGGAAGAATTTTCCGGGAAAAGTTCGTATAATGGTGAAATAATTGTAGCTAATTTATCTTAGGGAAGAATTGCTTGGGGAAGGATTGGCTGGAGAAATATTGTCGTAGGAAAGGATTGTCGCATGGAAGGATTATAGTGGGAAAAGACTATCATGGGAACGGATTATCGTGGGGAAGGATTGCCGTTGGGAAAGGCATTAATTTTATAAATCATAACATTCAAACTAAACGTTTTCATTATTAAACAAGATAAATTTTATTTCATACTGCTTATACGCCACTTTGTTTTCACTCTAAAAAAAATACACTTGTCCAAAATTAAAACTATATCTCAATATTTCATGTATAGAAAATTAGATCACTGTTGAAAAAAATAGAGTTTAGCTTTCAAGATAATTCAATGTAAAACAACAAAGAAAGACACAGATTACCTTTGATTTTTGAACGGATACAAGTTAGCTTTTTCTTTATAATGTAAACATAATCTGGGCACAGCGAAAATCATTCCTTCCGCCGAAAACTAAATTAAATTTACTTAAGATAAAAGGTTACATTTTAACAAAACAGAATCTGAAAGAGATCTTTATTTGTTTTTTTTACAAAACAAATTTTTATGTTTAAAATGTTCTATAGTAAACACAAATGCGAATTCGTATAAACAAACTAAAAACGTTTTCTCATTTATAATTCAAGCTAGAGTGGTTGTATAAAAGTGATGTTTATTTTTTGTCAATATTGTGAAATAATAAATCTAATATTGTTTTCATTTGTTTTCTGCAAAATAGAATATCTAAAAATAAAATATGCTTTATTAAATTATGAAAAAGTTTAGTCAATTATTTAAAAAACAAACTATAATTTCGAGAAAAAAACGAAAATATCCATTTTCGGGTCCCCTGAGACGATTAAGACAATTTCCAGATGGAAGTTTGTCTGTCTGTCTGTCTCTGTGTGTATATTCTTCCACGATTGAGGGCCACACGTTTAATCCAATTGAGCTGAAATTTGGTATAGAAATTTGGGTTACCCGTCGGAACAACCCATTAGTTTTTGTATGACATCTGTCAAACGGATGCAATATATGACGGAATGGGACATGCAGTATGTCATTTGAAAGCCCTTGAAAAACTCTATTCAGAACAGTCAAAATTATTTCTCCAACTGTCACCTGTCAAAAATAAAAAATGTCAAAATTTAAAAATTCAGCATTAAATATCTGAAAAAGTATTAATCCGATTGAACTGAAATTTGGTATATGGGTTTGGGTTACCCGTTGGAAGAACCCATTAGTTTTTGTACGACATCTGTCAAACAGAAGTATCACTATCAAAAAATGACAGGTGCAATATGTCACGGAATTCGACCACGATGTCATTTGAAAGCCCTTGAAAAACTCTATTCAGAACAGTCAAAATTATTTCTCCAACTGTCACCTGTCAAAAAAAAATGTAAAAAGTTGAAACTTTAACATTACATATCTGAAAAAGTATTCGTGGATACTCGTCGGGAAAGTTTTGGGATTTTTTTCAATGGCATCCAACATAAATGATAAATCAAAGAAGCACGAAGGGGTTTCTTAAATGATTTTCAAGTTAGTGTTTGACTGTAATATATAGGTCAATAATAGTGCTGGATAAATTTCACTGGAATGTTATCCAGTATTCACAAAACAAACTTATATTTACTTTAAATTAAATAAGATTGATTTTAAATTTATACTTTTGACCAGTACTGTATATTTTACCATTCCATTATCTAAAAATAGATTTAATTATTCGTTGCATGCGTCATTTTCGTTCGAGCCATGTGCAAAAATACAATTTGTAAAAAATAGTTCTCCCCATCCCCATCTCCCTCTAAGCAATATAATATCAGTAAGAGCGACAAGCGCAGAAATACCTCTGATCACCAGACAGGTCGATTTTCATACTAGAAAAAAGAGAGCCAAAACCGTTACAACTCCCCACTTATAAATCTTTTGGCACTATAAATAGGGAAATAGGTTCAGAACAATTGAGTATCATATCTATCAGAGTTCAATTGACCTAAGATGTCTCGCTATTATAATAATTATAACAATATTTTCTGAGGTTTTTAAAATGTACATAAATTGTAAATATGTTTTGTTATTTGTAGTTGCTCTAGAATAATAACTTGTAATAATAATAATGTAAGATTAATAATTTTGATTTGGTTGAGTAAATAGCCCTTAACATTCACTTAAATGATTTATTTGATTATTTGTGTTAATATACTAAATCCTGATACTCTGTATTAAGGTTGGTCCTTCGGTTTGATATAGTAATATTTAAAATCTAACATCTAGTATAATTATTGCAAACTTATATCGCTTTTTATTGATATTTGTGCAAGTGTGTTATGATTGTTTCTATTTTTAATACATAATTAATATACCTATAATCCGTTTCACACTTTCTTCGGCCATTTTCTGCCACATTTTTTCTTCGGAACTGACGCTGTCATTTTTGCACTCAATCAGAGATTTATATTTTGTTACTAATTCGGTTGGTATCATGTTTTTTTCACCCCTCATGTACTTCCTATTATTCATTTAATAAACGTGGAACGTGGTTGTGTTTATATGTTATTAGCTGTATTTCTTTTGCACTTAGATCAGTTCAGTTCTAGATCACTTGCTTCACTGTTTTATTTGCAGCTCAATCAAAAATGATCTGGATCACCTCCCCCGTTACTGATGCTGCACCACCCACTAAAATGGTTCAACAGTGATCCGGAGAAAATTATTTGGCAGTAATTAACGGAGTTACAATAACCTAAAAAAAGTAGACTGATCAAGAGCAATATTATTTGTTTTCGGATCTGTTATCTTTATAGTTCAGGTGTCGGTAGCCACATCTTTTTTTTGCACTCTCAATATTACAAATGTTCACAAAATAAAAGAAGAACGTTATTCTTTGCGAATATCCTTTAAAATGCTGGTTTTTAATCTTGTCATTCGCTGTATGTAAGATGCGCCACGTGCTCCGGGTGGTCCGAAAAGGGTATGTAAAGTGCGCCACCTATTTTCGGTTTAAGGATTAAGAGATTAGAGAAGATTACCAAAAAATAAGTACCATACTTGATTTGGACGATATTTCTGCAAAAAAAATGTTAATTAAACGTTTATTTTTATTAAAAAAAATATGATACAAATATACTTATAATTATTATTCAAATATAAATTCAATCTTAAATAAATAAAAATTTTAAGGAATAAATTTAACACATACACATTTAACAAAAGATAATAGTGAAACATTTTTGGCTTCGTATTCGAGTCTCTATTTTATTTAATTTTTTTCTTGAATTTTAAATGTTTCATTATTGCAATTTTTAATTTTCGGATAAACATCAATCTGTACATTTAACAGAATATTAACGAACTGGAAAATATTCAGATATTTTTCGAGGCGCCAATATCATATGTATCAATGGTTTTTGGATGAGCGCTCCGTTACTATTACAGATAGGAAGCTGCGGTTTTCACCAATCGATTCTGTGTTTAATTTTTAAGAGAGTGTCCGTGGCACTTTTTTAAAATTATTTTTAATAAAAGTGATACGACTATCAACTTTTTTCTTTAGAAAAATTTGAAATAAGTAGCACAGACGCTCTCTTTCAATAAATACCATGAAAAACCTCCTACCACTAGTTACTATATTAGGCGATAAATAAAATAATTATGATTTGTGGCACTATGAAATAATTCACATGCATTTGTTGTTCGATATAAAAAGCTATGTTTCCTATACCACATGTTAATAGGGAACAAAGATGTAGTTGAATAATAATTTTTAAATAAATAAGTTCGGTATAGAAGAAATTTAAATCATCCGACGTGTTTAGTAAATGAATTGCAAAGAATAATTTTAATTATTGTCCGATTTTTGATTCTTTACACTTAAACCCTGCCGTTAAACTTAAAGAATGAATTTTTTTGAACCAGTTTTGTGTCAAATGAAAACGATAACTTACAATTTTAGAATTGGAGCAAACACTAGAACATGCAGTAATAATCGCCATCTTAAAATCTACAACAATTTCATTAGGAGATAAAACTAAACCTAAATCTTGACATTCTTTAAATAAAAGAGTAAATAATTTTATAGTTGTCATTTTTTTATCTAGTAAAAGAGCGAAAACAACCAACGGGTACAAAGAATCCATTTTTAAAGCCTGGAATAGTAAACATCTGATAATAAAATAAAGTACAATATTGAAAAGTGCGATCCTTGTAAATTCCATTGCATGAAGTTAAGAAGTATAAAATGGTCAACGTTGTGCCTTTTTGGCTATATATTTAATTTGCCATATTTATACTTTGTCTTAAATCAAATCAAATATTTCTGAAAATATTCAAAATCCAGCTATTTTTAATGTTCGTGGATTATCTAATAATAATTTAACAGCTATTACTCCAATAATTTTGTTGACAGCTTTAAATACTTTTAAAGAGCTTTAAAGTATTAATCCTCTTGTATCTAGTGGCGCTCTTTACCGGTGAGTTTAATCCCGGAAATAATATTTTACCTGAGATTTAAGCAAATTTGGCGCACCTTATATAGTGCCGTCAAAAGTATAAAATGCGCATGTCGTGCGAATCTCAACAGGCTAAATACTCGGTCGGAGAACCAAACTGTACAGTGTAATATTAGACTGATCATCCTACAGTTTTCAACCGGCTAGTGCCAATTGAGTGTACTTTTAGAACTCGGCCCAATATATCTACTTTAATGTCATGAATATAATATGTTAATAATTATAACATATAACTCCTTCATTTTGCCCAAGGTGACTGACTAATTTTGGACTTGTTAATACGGAAAGAAGGTAGTTGACCCAATTACCCTCAAATAAGTGTAAGTTGAGCAAGATTTGACAAAAGGATGAGTTACATTCAAGGAACATCTCTTAATTCAACCCTAAGAATAAAAGATATACCAAAAACGAGAAATTCTGCATGTGTACCTAAATAGACTTAGCTTTTGTTGATAAATGTTAAATAATTCGCATTTTTACTTAGTTGGTTAAGTGCATTTAAAGTTCTTTGTTAACTTAGTTCTGGAGTACTTAAATTTTTTTGGCAAGTTTTATAGAAGTAGCTTATGCAGAAGAATAAGTATTTCATTTACATTTATGTAGGATGTTTTTTAGCTTTTCTCCATCTTAAGTGCTTCACAGAAATGGGCTGTCCCAAAAACTATATAAGGTTAAGATAGTTTCCGTTATATTTTGTAAATTGTTTTGATGAACTTCCTGAAAGTGCCATATTGATTTTGGCTAAATACATTATATTTTTAGTATAGTTTTCAATTTTTCTTTCTCTGTATTAAAATGAATTATTCAATAGCGTTGTGACTTTAATTAATTCCTATATAGAAATGGTTATGGTTATATTTTATGCATTCGGGTTCATACACTAATTTTTTTAGATTTTAAATCTTTGTTTTTTTAATATTTGATTGGGAACCGAAATCACACTAACGACAAGGTAAATAAAACGCTACATGAGCAAACTTTTTGGTCATTTTCTAATGAGCGGTACTGACATTTTTCTGAAAAATGGCGTTTTTTAATCCACAGAAAAAAAACTCGGTCTAACGCACTCGTTTATAACAAATTCCCCATTTCATTATCGCATTTCAGATGTCCAATCTACGAATCTCGGTCCGGGTTGGGTTGACACTGAAATAAATTTTAAAAGTTATATATAAAAAATAATTACAAATTATTTTAAATTTTTTTTGTTCCTTTTCTAATCCCTGCGGTTCTTTTCTTTTACTAAGGTGTTTTCTATTAACCTGTTTCTTAGTTTTTTCTGTCACTTTCCTTGTATTACTTCCTAGTTTATATTTGTATATGTGTGTTCTAATTTTCCGTTTGTTTATATTTTTCCATTTAATTTAATCTAAACTCCATTATCTTCTTATAGTTCTCTCCTCTTTCTTGTATATTTTGTTTATAATAAAATGATTTACCTTGATATAGTTTATGTTTTTGATTAAAAATCCGTTAATGATAAACCATTACAAATGCCTTATACTTTTCTTCTAACAAATTCCTTTTCTTTTACCTCATATCTGACATTTTCAAAAAAATTTAAATTATTCCAAATTCAAGAATTGACAACCTTCTTTTTTGTCTTACTTGATTAAATTTTTTTGTTTAAATTGCCAGATAATAAGTCAATGACTGATCATCCTAGATATGACATCTGAAATAACCTGACATCTTTATATTTTAAATTTTCACTTATAATTACACGAGAGCTTTTTTTTTGTCGAAGTAAACTTGACATGTATCAATAAGAATTTTGTTCTCTGGCCTTTTTTACCGAAAAAAGCTGCCTCTGAAAAAATTACGACTCCGTAGGACGAGTAATTTTTTCTGGCAGTTGTTTGAGTTGAATTACCTAATGGCAACAAAATTCGAATTATAAATGTCAAGTTTACTTCGACTCAAAAAAAAACTAGAGTGTAATTCGGTAAGACAATTTAATGAATATGTAAATCAATAAATTAAAAAATAAGATGTTAATTAGTTTATTTCATTTAACGGAAAAGTACAATTGTTAAAAACACAATTATTAAAAATAACTTGAGTCGGAAAACGAAAACTTTTCTGACAAAAATTAACATAACGTCATCAAAAATTTGTTTACAATGCTGGTTGTCATGCTTTCAAAAGTTAGGTTCCGTTATTGTCGCTGGAAAAGTTAGGGCAAACTTTTTTCGCTGTTATAATGACAAAATCACGCGGCTTATAGGATTTTTTATACATGAATCAAATTGTCTGTAGTAATATCACAAGAGAGTGAGAATAAATTGAAAATAATTCGACAGATTTTAGAAAACTTGTTGCCAGGTAATAGACACAAGAGTCCGAAGGGCTCGAGTGGGTATTGCCAAATGGCAACAAGTTTGAGAAAATAACTGGAGAATTATTATCTAATTTATCGAACTCTCATGTGGTATTCGATAGATTATTTTTTGACGTTACAATCAAAATGTCAGATGAACAAAATACATTGTCATGTGGTTGTCATTCAATAAAAACAATGTACATTGAATTATTCTCGCTGAAATAATGTAAGTAGATTATTCCCACTATAATAATGTTTTGATTAGCTAGAACGTACATGAATTACTGAAATTGAAAATTTCTATTGGTTTCGAGAAACGTCAAAAAATAATCATATCAATGTATTTTTACGATACTTTTATCATAAATATCTATTATGTCTCGTTTACTTATAGATGTAGAAATCACTTTATCGAATGTCAAACCTTTATTGTTCTTTAATTTCAAACTTTCAATACATTTTTGTCGGCATTTCTTTTCACTTTAAATTAATCTTGGGAGTTTAATTTCCATAGAAGAGGAAACTAAGTGCATTACAATCTCCGTATCGAATTCCTCTCTGGGCGAGCTAATGTATCTTTTATTCCGTTTTTCTTTTTTCTTTTCCACTTTTTTTCTACCTCTTTTTATTCGATTCGGTTTGATAGATTTCGTGCCTTTCTGCTGGCGAAATAATTGAAGTCAGTATTATTGAAATACACTCTGCAAAATTTCCACTCAAAGTAGAAAGGTGAAAAAGAAGCTTTGATGTTTATTTTTTGATATGTCGGAACAAATTGTTTAAAAAGCTGTGCCCTTTAATATCAAAGTTAGAGTTACTTGGATAATGAGAAATCGTTTATTTAATATATAAAAAGTTTATTATAAAACACTTATAACTACTAAAAGGTTTAACTACAAATGTCAAGCAATGTCAAAATAGCTCATTAATAGACAACCCTATATTGATTTCAAATTAGAAAGCTCATGTTAGATTTCTAATATGGAAAAACTTTTTTAAATTTAATGAAATAAATGCAAATAAAAAATTTTCATGATTTTTTTAATAACTAATACGGATAATTAATATAAATCCTAATTTGAGTTAAAGCAGTATATTAAAAATGATGATTTATTAGCTTTTTAATAATGCATAAAAACGGTGACAAGTTTGCGTTGTTTAGTAAACACTTATTTTTTTCTTTAAAATTAGTGAAAAAATAATTAATAAAGTAAAATAAATTACGAATTTTTAACAAAGCAGTAATAAATAATTACACAACAGCGCCATAGCTGTACGTCAATGTTATTTATTTATTTCTCATAATAATGTATTGCCAAGTTTAACTTATTATTACCATTAATATTTTAATAATGCAATAATGCTTATAATTAAGGTAACCGTACGTCCAGAATTTACCACGACAGTCTCGAATTTTCAGTCCCGAATTTACAGCATTTGTCCCGAATTGTTCCCAATTATTTCGAGAAATATTTTCAAATTTTAAATGCAATATTTTCAGAGCTATTCATTGTCTTCTTGGCACTAAGTGAGTATTTAGCATTATGGACAGTTTTTGGACTGTTGATAAGGCAAAGCTTAAAGTGGACACAAAAATGGATTTTGATGAAAATTGCACGGATTTTTATAAAAAAAATTAAACAAGAAAAAAATGTTGTAAGAAATATCCATGCCTCAGAGAATTATTATAAGACTATTTCATCAAAATAATTACAAATTTATTATTTTGTTTAAAAATGAATACTGTGTTTTGATTTATTGTTTATTTATTTAAAAAAATATATATCACAATTAAAAAATAAAACAAATATTATTTATTCTGTTTCTCACAAATGAGTTAATACAAATCAAACCTTTTTCTCTAAATTAAAGACAAAAATACCAATGAACACACGCAGTATTCAGAATTCTATGCCAAGGGTTGTAACAGTACTTACATTGGCTAAAGCAAATAAGCATGTAGGCTCATAAAAGGACAAAATAATCATCTGTATCGTTGCAAACTTTCAGAATTTGTCTATAATTTTCGTTAAAGATAATAGATTAAAATTTTAAACTTTTACTTTCCCGACCCACCTCCTAGAAGGGAAAGTATTGTGACGAGCTAAAAAAAAATTTCGAGATTAAAACGGAAATATCCATTTTCCGGTCCACTGAAACGATTAAGACCATTTCCAGTTGAAAGTTTGTCTGTCTGTCTGTGTGTATTCTTAAACGATAAAGGCAACACGTTTAATCCGATTTAGCTTAAATTTGGTATAGGGGCTTGGGTTACCCGTCGGAAGAACCCATTAGTTTTTGTACGACATCTGTCAAACGGAAGTGTCACTATCAAAAAATGACAGATGCAGTAGGTCACGGAATTGGACATGCAATATGTCATTCGAAATCCCATGAAAATCTCGATTCAAAACAGTCAAAATTATTTCTAGAACTGTCACATGTCAAAATAAGAAATGTCGAAATTTGAAATTTTAGCATTAACTATCAGAAAAAGTATTAATCCGATTGGGCTGAAATTTAGTATAGGGGTTGGGTTACCTGTCGGAAGGAAGAACCCATTAGTTTTTGTATGACATCTGTCAAACGGAAGTGTCACTATAAAAAAATGACAGATGTAATATGTCATGGAATTGGACATGCAATATGTCATTTGAAAGCACTCGAAAAACTCTATTCAGAACAGTTAAAATTATTTCTCCAACTGTCACCTGTCAAAAACAAAAAATGTCAAAATTTGAAACTTTAACATTAAATATCTGAAAAAGTATTCGTGGATACTCGTCGGGAAAGTTTTGGAGCGACACAACCAATTTTTTCAATAACAAACATTTTTTTAAGAAATTTGTTTGACCTGATTACAAATTCAGTCGGTATTCAGTTTTTTAATAAAAAAACTCGCTACTACGATTTTACTATATAGATCATTGAAAAAAATCATTTGTCTTGAAAATGGATTTTCGGTCATGAAACTTCTTGGTTAAGTAGAACTTTGCATTTTCCACATCATCTTTAAAAAAGAATGAATTTACAGAAGAAGTTTCAATTACAATGAGTCACACTGTATATAGCATTCCGAATTTCGAACTTCGAAATCTGATTACCCCATAATAATATAATTTTAACTTAAAAATAAATTTTATTGACGTTTCGGGAAAATTTGGTTTTGTATCAAAATAGTGGTTTAATTTTCAATAATTGCTTTTTCAATGTTTACAATGTTTTACGATTTTCAATTAAAATGGCTGTAGTTTATTAGAGTTTTTTTTCCTACTTGCCTTTTTTGCTCTACTGTTTTTCCGCTTCCCCTTTTTTTCCCACTTGTATTTGTTGTCTTATATTTGGCCCCTTTTTTATCACTTATGTTTTTTACCCTTTTTCTTACTTTTGTTTTTTGCTCCGCACTTTATCCCTTTGTTATCCTTTTTTTCCACTTTTATTTTTTTGTTTTTTGTCTAACTTTTCTTTCCCCCTTTTTTGTGGTGATTTTCTACTTTTACTATTCTATATTTTTCCCCAGTTTGTATTCTATTGTTTTTTTTCTTCATTTATTTCTTAGCTTTTTCCTTTTTTTCCTTTTGTTTCTTTACATTTTTTTTGGATTTTTTATCACTTTTTTTTTAATTTAATCTTTTTTCAGATTTGTTTGTTGTACAATTTTTTCCCCACTATTTTTTCTCCTTTATTTTCAGTTTTTTCATATCAGTTTTTCTCTCACTTTTTCCCCATTAACACAACACAATTCTTTTGCATGATCTGGATTACGCACAACTTTTCCTGAAAATTCTAGTTTTGTCTTCATGCTTCTCGAGCTATGAGTCATATCGGTGTACATTCCATCAGACAGGGCCGGCCTTGTTCCTTGTTACATAAGATATATATACAGAATTTTGTTTTCGTGACTTTAAAATTATGGCAAATATATTCAATTTTTCAATTATTTTATTTCTATTCAATTATTATTTATTAATGCCCACAGTAAAACTATATATTTTTTAAAATATTAACTAATAACAATGATATTTGAACGATAATTTTTAAAGTAACAAAATTTTTCTTACTAATATTTATTTGATGTTTTTTTTAGAATGTGTTTCAGCTGAATTTTTTCTGAATATGCCAACGAAAATTTTAATTATATTTAATATAAGGACTTTATATTTTTTGATGAAATTGGAAAATAAATGAAAATAAAAACCGATTAACGTTTAGTAAAACTCAAATCGCTTTTTCTCTTAGGTTAAAAATTAAAGAGAAAAATGAATTTAACAATTTTATTACAAGATTAATTCTACATTTCTAAAATTTTGTATTTAAAAATAAATTAACAATATATTTTTCTTGCATTTGTTCTTCATGTGAGAAATGAGGGCTCCATTGTTTGATGTTTTTTTATTTGATGTCGATTCTCTCAAGGCTGCTTAACGACTACTGCGTGGCGTAATTCTAGCCTCGTTAATTAAGGTCTAATTAACGGTGGCTCCAATACTGTGGCCTTACTGACTTTGGCCTCATTATGGCTTCACTGACACCCAAACTTTAAAGACGAGAGAAGATATAAGTTCACGAAAACAAAATCAAGCAATCGAACTACTTGTTCGGAAATCTATTGACATTTATTAATGTTAAATTGAACAATTAAACATTATTAAAATTTCAAATTATGATAAATTTAAATTCAAATAACAACAAAAAGCAATTATTTTATACATAAAAATTGTAGTTACTTTTGAAATAATATCAATAATAACGTATGTTCGGTTGTAATATTTTATTTAACTGAACGTACCGATTTAGGAAAAAATCGGCGCTAATGTAACAAAGTTACTTAATTACCGACAGATGGAAACAGTCGCGTACGTGCTTATCACCCGCAGAAAACCTTACCGTATACCACGATTTACTGCGTTCTCATCAGTTATTATGGGAATTACAGGTTCTTCACTTAAAGCTATTTCCCGGATTGTTGACAATTTTCCGGTACAAGAAAAAAAATGTTAAGTTTAGATTAAACTCATAAACAAAGTATATTTTCCCTAGTACAATTTTTAGCACAGTAAATAGTGCAAAAAATAATAACTTTTAGCAGTATTGTACAAAAATAATTTTTTTAACTTTCTTACGTGATTATATAAATTCATTATTAAAAATTATTTAAACCAACTTGAATTGACCATTAACCTGTGTCTCCTTTAACTTAATTTCTTAAAAACCAACCTGAAAGACTAACTTTTACACAATTTAAACAAGATTTCTCATATATGTTTTTACCTCTCGCCCTTCAGATAAGAGAGGTATAGGAATCATGCTAAAAATTGGGTAGTGAGTTTTCAATGGATAAACACGTTTTAGGGTCCCTAGAATACGATTTTAATATTTTCGCGATGATGTCTGTGTGTGTGTGTGTTAGTGTGTGTGTGTGTGTGTTAGTGTGTTAGTGTGTGTGTGTGTTTGGATGGATGTTGTAGTAACGATAACTCAAAAACCACTGAATTAAAAAATTTGAAATTTTGCATACAGGATTCTGATACCCTAGATTAGATCTGATTAGATTTTGGTGCCAATCGGACAACCGGAAGTGGCAGTTGCTATGGGTGATGACGCTATTACTATACAAAACGGCAATAAAGTTTTACACATTTATTTTGTATACTCTATAGTTTATTTTCGTATCATTAGATTTTTCAAAAATTTTGCCATTGTTGCCAGATTTACAAAAAAGTAATTTTTTTTCATACTTTTTTGTGCTAACCTGTAAATTTTTGATTCAAAAATGGCGAGAGGTCATGTGTTGGCCACATCAGATTTTTTAATTTATTAACACATTTTCCTCAAATTAAAAATAATAAGATCCTTTTCCATTCCACAAAATTTTATTTTACTGTCATGATGTTTATGGTAAGCCACTTATACTAATGTTTCATTGTACCTGTTATTTATTAACGAGGGCTATTGTAGGCCTGATGATGGCGGAAGCCGAAACTAGCTGCCAATTTCACATTTAAACTAATTCAACAAATATATTTCTGTGGTACTGGACATTGTGTGTTTCATTACTCATTGATATATTTCCTTCTTTTTCAAATATCTACACTTAACTTCAATTAACTTTCAATAAATATTCAAATTGCAAAATACTATCATAACATTACAAATTGCTATCAAAAATTAATAATTTTTTTTAATAATACTAATATTAAACTTTTGTAAATTATATAAAATGTTTGTACTCTGTGTGATTCTACAATCAGGCCTTTTAGGCCCATAGCTTGGTGATGGTTTTCTTCCACTCTTTCCTGTCTCTTGGATTCGCCTTCCAATCCTTAACTCCTCCCTCTCTTAGGGCTTCGGTCGCTTCAGTGAACCACTTTTTTTTCTTTCTTTTTTTCTTATTCCTGTTTTTTTTTTCTGTATTTTCATTATTCCTCTGCTCAGTATATCTTGGTTTCAGACTCGTTTGATATCCCTTCTTAATTTCCTCGCGTCGTATCCCTTCTCAAGATCTCCCTCTCCTCTTGGTATTACTATAAAATGTATATCCATGTTAACAATTCTCTCTCTTTGCCTTTTCAGTCAGAATAATTGACTTTTATATCGCTTGTGTCGCTTATTGAAGTTTTCTTTTCTTCCAATCATTATATAGGGTAAGTTTTTATTATATTATATTATATTATATATTCACTTATGTCCTCTGTTATCATTTTTAATTAATTCGACGCTTTAACTTTTATTTACTGTTGTTTTTAATTATTTTTTATGCCGGTATATTTTTTGTTATATTTACTTAAAAGTTCATTTTATATTTTATAACAATATAAATTATCTGATGTTTGTCGTGCTCTTTCAGTCTCAATTACAAAAAGAGATTTTTAATTTGTTTTTACAGATTGTCTTAAAATTTAATTCCTTTTGATTATTATATGTTTCATATTTTGATTTAAAATTCATGTATTTTATATTAATATTATTATTGTTTTATATTCTTTTTTTTTTAAACAGAAACCACGAAATCTGGTTATTTATAAGATTTTTGTCTCATATTTACTTTATGTGAACTTTTAGGGTTTTTCTGAGACTGAACGTCTTTTTTGGAACGAGCAAGTTTTTATTTCTCCTTTGGGGCCGAACGTTTTTATTTGGAACAAGTCCATTTTTCTGTTGGAAGAAGTTTTTCCTTGAAGCGTGACATTTGTACTGCCGAATCCAGGAAATTTTAGAAGAAACTCGAAGACAAGCCCAAAACTAGCTAAGTAATTTTCCAAAGAAATAAAAGAAGAAGTCCCTGAAGGATTATTAAATTTTCTTTTAAAATAAAACGAATATAAGGTTTAGTTTGCGTTTAATTTATTTAAAATTATTTCTAAATCCATCAAAAAATCAATTAGACTAGCGTCCAATTTTTTTTTAACTTAATATTTTACTTTTTGATATATTTTAAATTCTATTAGTGGAACGAACCCATAATAAAAAGAATTGAGCTTAACTCACAGTTATTATAAAATCACTTGTATCAACAAATAAAAAAGTAATGTTTCATGAT
Organism: Neocrepidodera transversa; assembly: GCA_963243735.1. Taxonomy (NCBI): domain Eukaryota; kingdom Metazoa; phylum Arthropoda; class Insecta; order Coleoptera; family Chrysomelidae; genus Neocrepidodera; species Neocrepidodera transversa. The sequence goes on along the minus strand of OY725340.1, from coordinate 26,600,673 downwards.
CTATATCTGTCATTTTTTTGTCATTCTTGTATCTGGCAGTCTCTATATACGGCCTATTCTTTTTGCTCTTATTATTTTATTTATTTCTTGTTCTCCATATAAATTCTGTATTTCTTGGTTTGTTCTTTTAACCACAATCCTTCTGCTTTTTTCGCTCTTTTTTTTCTGAATCGGGCGGTCCCACCTGCACTGAGGGTCTAGGCCTATTGTGCCCCTAAAGTTTTCACATCAGTACAGTCAAAGTCAAGAATAATCCTGATGTTAGCTTTCGATATCTCTTCGGGTTCAGGATACTGTACCCAAAGTACCATTCCCTTTCCCTGTTCAGCAGCGGGATTCTCAACAGCTATTCGTTACCTACCGTCCCGAGTAGCAGCCGAAACAGCGATTCTCAATCAACTCGATAGCGACTGGGTACCGTTTTCAAACGTCAATTTCAGTCGGTAGGTACGAAGGTCCCGAGTTGAATTCGAATTTGGTGTTTATGACACAAAACATTCATATTCCGCAGTTTTTTCTCTTTTAACAGATCGGTTAACTTAAGATTTATTTATTAGAGAACAAATTGGGTAAAAATTTTTCGATATTTAATTTTTTACCAAATTTCAGTTTAAATCGAAAATATTGAAAATTCAAGGAAAGACATTTTCAAAGTTGGAAATTTTGAACCTCAAATTTTTCATTTTTCAAAATTGTGTATTTTTTATTTTTTTAATACTTTTTCAATTGAGGAAAAAAATTGAAATTTGTTGGAAAAAAAATTAAATTGGTAAAAAAAAATTGACGGTATTTAATTTTTTACCATAAATTTCAGTTTAAATCGAAAATATCGAAAATTCAAGGAAAAACATTTTTAAAGTTGGAAATTTTGAATCACAAATTTTTCATTTTTCAAAATTGTATAATTTTTATTAACTGTGATTAATTTGTGGAAAAAAATTGAAATTTGGTAAAAAACAAAATTTCGATATTTTATTTTTTAGCAAATTTCAATTTTTTTCCTCAAACAATTCATCGTTATATAGGGTTTTCATAATTAAACAAGTTTAAAAAAAAATTGACTTAAAATTTTGACATTTTTCGAATATTTCCTCAGATTGTTTAAAAAATCTAAAATTCTTTCCTGAATCTACGGTATTTTTTCTTATTATATCCCAAGTGTCAAATGTGAGTAATTATTATAATTTGAGTCGGGAGTGATTGAGAATCGCGATTCAATCGGTATCGACTGTAAACCGAATATGATCCCGACCGAGACCTACCGGTCGGGATGTTACGACTGTGAATGTTGAGAATCCCCCTGCAGGTCCCGGCAATAGCATAATACATGAAGAGGAGTTTCGTCCTCTTCCTCACATTTCCTACATAGGGAATCTTCCGATACATCTATGAGGTTCAGGTGTCTTCTGAGCCCGCAGTGTCCTATCAGGACACCTATTGCGGTTTTGAGTTCCCGTCTTTTTAGGCATAGTATCAGATTGTCTCTGCTCTTGGGTGGACCTTCGATAAGTGTTTTGGACTGTCGTAGTCCCGGAAGTTCCAATCAGTATTCCCTGCGTTTGTCCCTTAATTGTTTTTAAAGCACACCCTTTATATGTTGGTAGGAAATACCACATGTGGGTTGCGATCCAATTAAAGGTTTTTCGGCTCCTTTACCAGCCAGGGCCTCTTCATTTCCTTCTATGCCCTCATACTCAGGCACCCATTCAAGAGTTATCTTGCAGAGTATTTAGATTTTTATGGCAGTCCAATACTAGTTTGGGCGGTATTTCCACCTTTTGTATTGCTTTAAGGGATGCTTGACTATCTGTGAGTATACTAATTCTCTTATTTCTAAGATCCTCGCGCAACATCACGTTTAAACAAGCATTTATCGCAGTCATTTCCGCTTGAAAACCTGTTGCCATAGATCCCAGATTTAGAATGCAAGTTCTCCCTGAGTTCATATGATAGAATCCAGCACCTGTACTGTCTTCTGTTTTAGACCCGTCCGTATACCAGACTGATTGATTTTGGTGAGTCCTGACCTCACTCTTTCTGTCCCTCTCATGTATGGTTACTATGAAAGGTTTCACAAAGTTATGACTGACAGGCATTCTGTCCGATGGCATAGTTAGCACCGGATTTTCTCTTAGTCTTTCTGCGATCATGGCGATCAGATACAACGGCATCAAATTTTCCATTTATAATGATACCTACGTCGTCAGAAAATGCTTGTACGTAGATATTTTCTCTCTCTCTAGCTCTCTAAGAGGGTCATCAACCACGAGGCACCACATCAGTGGGGAGAGGACTCCCTATTGAGGGCACCCCTTGGTGGCAACGACTTCCCTTCTTACGTTGTGGAGAGTGCTGTAAGCATTCCTGTGCTGAAGCATGAAGTCCACCCATCGCGTAATGTTCTGAGTGGCTCCTCGCCTTCGCATTGCTCCCACTATGGATTTATATGAAGTCGAATCAAAGGCCCCTTCTATGTCTAGAAATGCGGCTAGGGCGATTTCTTGATAGTCCAATGTTTGTTCCGCCTTGAGCGCCAGCGTGTGAATCGCAGCGTCACAGGACTTCCCAGATTGGTATGCGAATTGGTTTCGATGTATCGGAAAGTCTACCAATACCTCGTCCCTTATATATCTGTCAATCATCTTTTTTAAAGTTTTTAGAAAGAATGATGTCAGGCTGATAGGTCTATAAGATTTGACTTCTGCGTAGGACGCTTTACCCGGTTTGGGTATGAAGACAACTTGTATATCTCCATTTTCTGGTACATATCCCAGTGCCAGGCTTGCACGGAGTAGTTGGCACAGCGGGCCTTCAAGCTCATCTAGTCCCTTCTGAAGAAAGGCAGGGAATATGCCATCTGATCCAGCTGTCTTGTATGGCTGAAAACTTCTCAGAGTCCATGCAAGTTTGGTTCTGTTTACAACTTTGTTTGCCAAGGTCCAGTCCTGCTTTGTGGCCCTGGCTACTTGGGCCACCACAGTACCGCTCTCTAGACTTTGGTTAAGTGAGCAACCTGGGAAGTGTGAGTTTAGTAACAAGTCTAAAGTCTCCTCCACGGTGCTGGCATACTCCCCATTTTCATTTTTCAAAAACCCAATGCATCCTTGTTTTTCCCATTGCAGTATTTTACTGATTCTGGAGCACTCATGAATTTTCTCTATGTTCTTAATATCCTCCTCAGTATTTTCCTTTCCCAGATATTTATTTTACTTTCTTCCAATATCCATATTTGACTTCCAAAGAGTGCCGTTGGTCTTATAACTGTTTTGTATAGATGTACTTGGTCTTTCTTGATACTTTCTTTGAAGTTATTATTTTATTAAGTGTTCCTGCCGGTCTAATCCCTTTCGCTTACCTTGCTTCTGTGTTCTTCCTCCCATCGTCATCTTCTTTGATAACTACACCGAGATAGACGTAGCTTTGGACTTGTTCAAATTCCATTACCCTTTGTCCATTTAGTTTTACTGGAAATGTTCTTTCTTTCTTTTCTGTGTTGTATTGTTGTTTAATAAATTTTTATTTCTCTTCATTAACTCGTAGATTCGCTCCCTCGTCTCTACCAAAGCTTTACAGGTAGTTTTTAGCTCTTGTTCTGATGTTGAAATCATTACTACATCATCCGAGTATGCCAACAGTTGTGTTGTTCTTGTTTTCGGTGTCTCTGTTCTATTTATTCCACTTTTTCGTACTATCCTTGTTTTATTCCAGTGTTTGTCTCAAAACTGTCTGCTGTTTCAGGTTTACTTTAATCTTCGGTTTTATACGTTAGAGCATCATTTTGATGAGATTTATTAGTTTTTCGGTATGTATAATTTTATACAGGTGCTTTCTTTTAACAGCCTTTTTCAAGTCAATAAAAATAGCATAAATTGGTATATCGTATTCGTATCCCATAATTTACGTTTGCTTCGAAATTAAAATAAGTTCCATTACTGATCTTCCTGCTGTAAACCGGCATTTGTAATTTCGGGATAATTCTTCTCCATATTCCTTTCCCTCTTTTCTATACTATTTGCCATTTTCTTTTTTCTCTTTATAAGTTGGTTCCGTTATTGCCATTTCCCAGGTTTGTGGCATTGTCTCTTGTTCCATATGTTAGTTATTAGCTGGTAGATTACTCACAATTTAACAATTTATAATAAAGTCATTTATTCAACTGAAACAAATAATGTGTGAATACATAAACATAGTGTCATAGATCTTTTGTTTGAAAGTCAATAAGTAAATTTAGTGTTCAAATTCTTAATCCCTATTGATCAAAATATATAATAGAGGGCTAAAGATACATGGCTCAAAATTTCCAACCATTTCTCTCCACTTGTTCCTATTCATGGACACTTTATTTCCAATTATAGATTCCCACTTTCCTTAAGTCCGTTTTACATGCCACTATCCACTTTTTACGAGGCCATCCTCTTTTTCTTCTTTTTTCTCCTTAACAAGAATCCTTTGACATTCTCCTCACATGACCTAACCTGTGTAACAGTTTGTTCATAATACAAAGTTTATTATATCTAAATACATGGACTGCACCATCACATTATACCTAAAAGTCGACAAAAAACTAATAAAAGCATGTTTTGTTTTCATTAGACAACCCTATTACAGCATATTTTTAAACGTTTTCAGTTCATGTTCGCTATATGAAAATTACAGCTTGATTTCAAATTTCTGCTTTTGACTCAGAATAAAACAACAAGAAAGTTCGTAACTTGACGGTTAGATTATTCACGGGAGTTTTAATGAATAAATACTGAAATTTAAAACCCCATTGACAGCTCGCAACAAAGTTTGTTTGGCGTTACGCTTTGAACAATAAAATTACATAGAGCAAAAGTTAGTGTGTTTGAAATGATGTTAGTTCTCTAATTTGGTTTATTTAATAAAACACATTATTGATATTTTAATGAAAGGTTAATTATAATAAATAATAAAGAAATGTAATTATACAAAAACTAAATTTCATTTTGATAAATCTGACTTTCTTGCTTTATATTCTCTACATCTATGAGTAAAAGAAGCTGAAATACAATACAAGATTATGAATAATTTTATACTTTTAAAGTATACAATTCTGCAATTCTAGTCGCACTATGGAGGCTGAATCAAGTTTTCTTTTTTAAATAGCAACAAGATTATTCTTATTTTTCTAATTGGAAGATTTTGACAGATATAAAAAAAAGAAGGGGTATAATTTAGTTCCCAACAGGTATTAAATAAAAGGTTGGTACCTGATAGCTATTATCAATACATCAATTGGTCCCAAACCCGTAGGGTAATAAAACTTAATGAACTGGCAATACTTATCCTTGTTTCCTTTCGTTAGGCAATTACAGTTATCTGGGTGTAATTTTAGTTCATTTATTTTTATTAGTTTATATGCACATTTTGTCGTTTTCGCTTTTATTTAATGTTGTTGACTTGTGAATTATTTTAACAATATTATTTTCTAACACAAATCCCGAAATAATTTTAAGTGCACATGGAAAACAGTTATTAATAATTAATAACTTTAAAACAAACAATTTAATGCCAATTTCAGGTTACCCAGTCCTGGTATAGAAAAATTTAAGAATATGGAATAATAGCCGAATATAAAAAAGAAAATTCTGAAGTTGGTAGACTGGTAGACTGACTTTTTTAAGTCATAATGATATTAACGACTGTTTTGTTTTTGATTTGCTCGCAATAGATGAAAATGTACAAAAATAATCAGATTATTTAGAGATAATTATGTTTCAGAAGACTTTTTTTTCCGCCTTCACTTTAGGCTTAACTGTGAATATCATTATTAAAGTTAAAATGCGTCAAACCCAGTTTATAGCAAAGTCGTTGCCAAAAAACAAAACAAGCGAAATTAAATTTTATTAAATGCGTTTATTTTCGCTGTGATTTTGTGAATGATTGAAATAATCAATATATGTCATAATACGTTATTTTTAGGATAAGAATTAAAAATCTATGTTGAACTTTGTATGTAAATAAATACATGTAGTAAATAATATGCTTTATTGCCTCATAATAAGTTTTAGGTGCTTAAATACCGGGGAACCGATTTACACATAAAGATTAGGTAAACGAAACATTACGGGAACTGATTTACATATTATTTTTAACTCTCGTTAATTTGGGAACCATTTTCCAGAGTACAGAGAGTTTCACAGTTTAAGAAACGGAAAAAGTAAATAAATTTCTAGCTGAGTAGTTAAATTGAATCTTATGATAGGTCAGTCAAATTAAAAAAAAATACAACATGAATATAAGAAACAAAAATAAATATACAGGTCACTCAAGAAAATTTTTAGGTATATTAAACATAAAAAAATTACAATATAACAATGTATATATGATTATATAATAAAATAACTAATTTTAAAGTGATAGCTCAATATTCAATATTTTATTCATTTTCAGATACAAAACCAAAATTAAAAAACCACTACAGAGCGCATCGTCTATCCTTTTGGCTCAACCTTGTTCCAGATCTTCACAAACCCGGTGGCGATGATGTACCAATGTCCCATCACGATCTTCCTGATGATGAACCTCCACCGCCGAAACTTCCAACGTTAAACCCCAAAAAAATATCGACCACTGAGGTACCTGTCGAATATCGCACGTTACAATCTCCCAATAATTCTTTAGTGACTGTTAATCCTACAGATTCAATTGAAAGGGTTGAAGAACTTGGTAAGCATTTTTATTCGTAGCAAATATAGTGATTTATATATAGTGCAATTATTAAGTATTTGAATAAAAAAATCTTTTGTAATTTTTCAAAATAATCAAAATTAATTTTTATCGAATTTTTATAAGTTTACAATGTTGTCAATGCCGCTTATGTGAAATAAAGGTTTAATATCTACGTTCTACGATATAAATGCCCAACAACAAAAGTTTTACTTACATTTATCACATAGAATAATGCCTTCTAAATTATCCTCTGTAATTTATCCTGTTTTGGTATTGTTTTCTTGTACCCCGGCTGTAGGAGAGGATATATAAGTATTTGTTGATCTGAAAGTAAAGAGATTAGTAACTTAAGATATTTCAATGTGGAGTATTGACAGATACTCTCCGGGAGGGGAGGCTCAGAGCGGTGTCCTGAGGCGATAGTGGTCGGTCGAGTTCACCTGATGCTGAGTGGATCCTCCTCCAATAGATCAAGGAGCTAGTCCTGGAGATGATCCTAGGGTTAGTCTTTTTTTTTGTATTACAACTATTGTCCTGAGTTGTGGAAACGGCAATCTTTTAAAGACACCTCACGCTTGGTTCTATGCATTAGGTAGTGTTGGACTCTCCCCTGGTCCCTTTGCAAGCAGAATCAGGGGCATACCAACTAAACCCCCCTCGGTAATTTGTTCTATTTTGTTTCCTTGTACCCTGCTATAGAAGAGAGGTTCTCCTTTTCAGGGATACAGTTGGGGCTGTTAATCTGAAATGGGGTTTGTTAATTATCTTAAGGTATTTGATAGTAGGTATTTGGATTGATACTTACGAGCCTCCCGGGTTGAGAGGCTCAGAGAGGTGCTGAGCAATGTCCTTGGATTACACCTGCCAAATCGTCCACCAAGGGCGCCAAGGAGAGAGGTCTGCCTCCTAAATCTGTCAAGAGTTTTTTGGACCTCGGTCGCCCAATGGAAGCATACTCCCAAGTAGGTAACCTCATCCGAAGGGACGAGTCTCTCTCCCCAGAGCCTAGGGTTGATTTCATTGAGGTCTTGGTTGGATTTTCGTGAGTAATTAGGATGTTTGAATATAATGAGTTGAGTCTTTTGGGGATTCAGGGTAACCCTCCAGTTGCTACACCAGTGATTGAGTCGATTGAGCAGTTGGACATCTTGGCTAGGAGAGGGGGGAATATTGATGTCGTAGGTATAGATGACATATAGGACAGGAGCTAGGACGGAGCCTTGAGGGACTCCTGCTGAAGGAGTGAAGGAGTTAGAGAGGGAGTTTCCTACTTTGACGGGGATGGTTGATTTTGGAGGTAGGAGTAGATGAGTTTGATGAATGGGATAGGGAGATTGATGTTGGAAAGCTTCCGAATAAGTCGAGCATGCCAGACTTGGTCGAAAGCCTTCTGAACATCAAACAGGACTGCCGATGCACAGTGACCAAGGTAAAGTGATTTGGTTACAAAGGTGTGCAGTCTCACTAGTGCATCTTGGGTGGATTGATCGGACCTAAATCCATGTTGGAATTTGAGGATCAGTCCCCTTTCATCCAGAAAGTCCCAGATACGCTCTTTGAGTAGTGTTTCAAAGAGCTCACCCAGAACATTCGTCAAGGATATAAGTCTGTAGGAGTTAGGGGATGTTGAGTCCTTTCAAGGTTTGGGGATAAGGATGGTGTGGGGAGATTTCCAGAAAGTTGGAAAGTGGTAGTGCTGACGGCAGGCGTTGATTAGGATAGTAAGGATGGGGAGTAAGGTAGCAGGTAGGTTTTTTAGTGCTTGGCGTTTTATTTGGTCGGGACCAGGAGCTGAATTTTTCCCCTGAAGACATGCCGTGGCGATGTCCTGAGGAGTGAAGGGATTTAGGATAGGGTGTGGGATAGGGGGATTAAAAGTTTTTAGGATCTCTTCGAGTAGGAATTCCGTATCTTCATGGAATAGGGGTGGAAATTTGGTGTGTATGATTTATCCATCGACGAGGAGGTGGGAGTCGGATTTGGTTTTTTGGCCAGTGAGTACCGCCAGCTTATGCCAGAACTTAGTACCGTCCCTATGATCAAGTGTTAATCTGAAGCCTTATGAGGGCATTCAGCCGATTCCACTCGGTTGTTGAACAGAATGTGAGGAGGAAGAGGTTTATGGGCAGTGTTTATGGATATTTGGGGAACAGCAACATCCAGGGCTTGGGTGATGGAATTTAGCAAGGGTATCAATGTCATCGTTGGAGTCAAGGATGGGATTTTCAGGAAGGTTCTCAGATATGGTTCTTTGGAATAGGGGCCAGTTTGCGTTTTTATACGACCTTATTTGGAATTGGGTAGATCTAGGAGGGATGGGATTGAAGAGAGAGGTTTCGACCATCAAGGTTTGATGATCGTGCAGCATCTATCTTCGACCTGACCTCTGCACCTGTCGGTGATCAGGATGTGATCGGAGATAGAGCTCCCTTGGTGTCCCGTGAAGGCGGCAGAGGTGTTATGGATTCTGAAGATGGGAAGGTCAATGAGGAGGTTGGAAAGGGTGATGCCATTCGCGTTGGAGGCATGATGGCGTTTGTCTGGCGTTCAGGTGTTCAAGGAGGACAGCTCGAGGAAGGGAGGAGAAGTAATCGAGGAGTTTGGCTGATAGGAGTTGTCTGGGATGGTTGTAGTATGAAATAAACTTCGTGGTGATATTTTCCATCACGACGTCTACTGCACACGCATCCAAGGTATCGAATTGGGGGGAAGGATATGAGGGACTAAGATTCCGTTGCGGATGAGTATGCCGTTTCCGCGGCAAAACTCGGAGCGGGGAGTATGAAGGATTCCATATCCGGAGAAGCTGGGAGAGGACCTAGCAAGAGTGTTCCGACTGTACTTCTGTCCATCCCCGGGTTTAGGAAGTGATTTCGTTTGGAGAGAAAGAGATCCTGACATCATTGCCGAGGCCTGTGATTATGCAGTTGTGGTTGAAAAGGATGGGTACTCGTATGGTAAGGATTTTGGAAATCGAATGGGGGATAACATTCATGACGATAGTGATTAGGAGCGAGATGGAGGTTTGTACTTTATGAGTGAGTGGGAGAGCGGCAGTAGGTTTTGGTACGAATACCGGGGCGATTTCCGTGGGATTTTTGGGGATTTTGGACCTTTCCGGATATTTGAGGGAGAAGGTTGGCATTTGGGATTTTGAGGTTGGGGGCAGGAGGTGGATCGATGGAGGTCTCCGTAGATGAAGCACTTGGTAGGATTCCGACACTCGGTTGCGGAATGGCCATTAGATGCACACTAGGTGCAGAGCCAAAAGTCTTATCAGTATAAGGTACTGTTTGTGGCGTCTAAGAAGCAGGGGCGCCAGTGTCTCTATCTGTCTGGTGGAGGTTTACCTGGTACTAATCTTATATACGAGGGCAGGTTGCCTTTACCATAATTTGAAGATGTTTCTAATCTAATGCCGTGCATGATATAATTAATATATTTTAGTTATCACGATAATTAAGTAACCTAATTATAAAGTATAGAAGATTAATTGTCAGTAGATAGAACGTTCATTATCTTTAACGGTTCTGTAACTAATGACAATGACGATTAGATTGTGACAATGGGGAACTTGCATCAATCTTAAAATGAATATTTCTTTTACTGAATTCGGTGAAGAATGTTCTAAAAGTAATATAGGACGATAAAACAGGTTAAAAAAAGGTATTACTTTTAATTTATTAATTATTTAATAAACGTTCTAAATTGGGTAACTTTTAAATCTGCCACAACTCCTGCCATTGGCTATGACGTCATTTTATGCAATCTCAAGACGGATTTCCACTAGGCGGAAAATGTGCAGGTTAAATTTCTGTATTCAGTTCTATTGGTTGATTTCGAATTAATTTTCGAAATCGACCAATAGAAGTCTAGTGGGAATCCGTCATAACGAGCTTTATATTTTTCCGTGTCAACATATGATTACAAATGTATCTGTCACTAAAATAATATATCAAAATACAAAATGCCTAAACAAAGTTTGTTAAAGATTGGAGGCCACGCTGTTGAAATGAGGGGTGTGAAGACAACGAGGTTAGATTAAAATATAATTTTATTAAAAAAATGTAAAAATTTAAGCTAGCAAAAGTTATTTCTGTTAAATTAAATGAATTTTGTTATAATGTGGCACGTGTATATATATTTTAACCGGAACTGGTTTTGTATGATTTTTGCAGTAAGGTCCGAAACATTTGTACTTCTTACTACACCGTTTTGGCACTTTGAATAGGTTGTATGTCAGTGGCAAAGGTTATTGCCAATTCTTTGACATTTCATAAATAAAATAAAATTTTTGAAAACAATCGTTATTGCAATGAATTACCGCTAGATGGTGACAGATTTATACTTTTTCCCGCCATGCAGACTTGTATTTTAAACATTTTTTTATAAATAAAATACTGAACCAAATGAGTTTTATCCTATTTTTTCGCTACTTGCAGATAATAAATTACATCAATAAAAAATAAAAAAAAATCATGCAAGTTCCCTATTGTATAAGAAATCAACTTGTAAAGTTTTATTCTAAACGCCATCGCCTTTACTTACTGAATCTTTAAAGATAAAGAACGTTCTATCTACTGACAGTATGAGTTATATTATGTGTGATCACTCAAAGTCTATGATATGCTAGTTTAAGGAAGATCTTTCAAAAAAAGTCGGAAATGCTTGTTTGCAGATGTATGGAGTTAATAATTTTTCTAAAAATAGATTTTTTTATGTTTTTAACGTATCTACTTCCAATTCGGGAAATCTAATTTCCATTTGAAAAAGAGTTCGAATTACGGAGTACCCCATTAAAGGGAAGTTTCATAGGATCGTAGACACTGGCATTAGAAATTGCCCAATTTTGTTATCAATACAATTAACGGAGGATCACCAAAATCGCCAGTAGAATTAGTGGGTGCAATTATTCTTGTAGATGTATGACCATTTAATTGAGATACCTGATGTATATTTATTAATTATTTTTATGACCGTACAACGTAGATCTATTTTTCTAATAATGGTTCCCTGAAAATATTATATGTCATAATTTATTACAATTTCATTTAATTTTTATAAATATCGCTTCAATGCTTTAATTTTGAGAAAAATTTTTACCAAAAGTGCTACCCCACTGATTTTTATTTTTTACTTTCTACTTAACATTGACAAATTATTTTTATTAGTCTACATTATATAATACAGTTATTTCTTTTTCGTTTTTTGTTATTATACCATCTCATTTTAATTATTGCGAATAATAAAGCAAGTTTATTTGAATAATATATTCTTCTTTGACATAATCCTGAGGGTCCAATTACGAAGACCGAATCATAACGAGATAATTATAATTCGAATTTTTGGCTAGTCGAATATGATTTATTTAAATCCTCTTTTTTTTTTGCTTTTTGTTAATCTACCCTTTTCCTTGATATAATAATATAAACAGGCATCTTAATTAGTTTAATTAATGAAGCTAATTTTTCTTTTCATTAAATAAAAAGAGTCAATGGTATGAGATATTTAATATATTTTACGAACATAGAACTTGTTGAATCTGTTCTCATAAATCTCGTTAATCAAAAATAAATATAGTAATAAGCTTGATGTAATTCGAGTTTATACCTACTTTAATTTGAAACTAATATTAACAAGTTCAGTTTATGAATAAACTCACATTGACATGATTAACCATAAATATAGTAAGAATGAAGAGGGTTGGACACGGTACCATCGATGGGCACATGAAGAATGTACAGGATTATTTTAAAAATACATTTAGGAAACCAGTCGCCTAATTTGCAACAAATGCATTTTTCCCAAATTTATATTGTGAAATACTGTTTTTAGGGTTCCGTCTCTCTGGCTGTCTGTGTGTCAAGACCTTTTTCTCAGGAACGCGTTGAGATATCAAGATGAAATTAATATCAAATATTTAGGTCTATGGTCCCCTGAAGCTGTAAAAAAATCAAGCCTATAAGCCAAGGAACAAAAAATACGGCCAATTAGTCGCATATTTTGGTATTCGGAAATAAATCAAAACCTATAGGGCACTTCCGGTTGAGCTAGAATCATGATATTTGGCAATAAATAGGGTCTCATAGCAGAAGTAAAGAAAAAAATCCGAATATCGATAATTTGTCATATAATTTTTTTTCTATTACAGTGCATAAATTACTAAATTATGCTATGTAATTTTTTAAAAACATTACTGTTTCCACTACTAGTATTAAAAGATGTCATCATTTATGCTGTATACGAGTCGAGAAGTTAAATTTCTCTCCTACAAGTAGATAATTTTTCATTATCTACTAGTAGTGGATAATAAAAACAATTGAAGGCTAAACGTGATGTCAGAGGTAGGCGATTTTAGGAAATCTGTCAAATTAATTATACGCAATTGTCATTACGTTTGGCAGGAGAGTTTTTTTTTTAAGTATTACAAAAAATTCGACAGCAAATAAGCACTTTCTATTGAATTTCTATCAGTTAAAGTTAATTTTCGACCTAATCAGATAAAATAGGGGTGATATGTTTTAGTTTGAAATAGTTTAAGGTTGTGTAATAAATATTTTGATATTAATTATTTATGCAATAATACATATTCTAAAATTAAACTAAAAATCAATTTAATAGATTTTCAAATCTAAGTGTCAAATGAAACGAATACTTCATATCTTCGTCGCTTTTTGAATGTTTTAAAATTCACAGTGCAATTAACTTAATGAAATGTCAATTTAATTTATTGAATATCCTCATTCAATTGTTTTCACAAACTGCTTCTCTTCCATTAAATTCTTTTCAAATATATACCCAAAAAATCGAAAAAATATTATTTTAAAAATGATTAAATGTTCTGGTAGTGGAAAAAATAGTATATAAACAATGGTCGAGAAGATTTTTATCAGCCTCGCAACTTATTATCCCTCGATACTTTGCATCTCGGTATAATAATAATGCTCGGCTGAGAAAAATTACTTCTCGACCTTGGTGTATAATATACTATTATGTCATACTTTTATTCATTATTATTAAGTATATTATTCCAAAGTGAATTATAATTTTGACGATTATTAGGATTTTCATAAAAGACAAGGCACACTTTTAATGTAATCTTGGGATGAATTTATTGAAAGTTTAGTATATTATTAGCCATATAAAAGTAAATATTTTTTTTAGCGTTTGCTCCAAATTTGTATACTGGGTGTAGCAGAAAATTTTGACTTACTTTTAGATATGTTAGGTATACCGGGTGACTCAGGGGATCGGGCCAAGTCCATATGTTCAGAACGAATGAACGGATCATTTTAAAACTTGGGGTGGTCATTCTAGACGACCTAATTTTGAATTAAATGACATAAAAATCCAAAATGATGGACTTCCAGTTTCTTTGAAATTTTGCGTAAAAACTGAATTTTTAAATGGAACACCTAGTATATTTTTACATATTTGAATTATACAAGTCAAATTACTTATAATTCATATGACAAAAATGATTTTAGCTGTCAAAAATACAAATTATTTTTAATCGAGGAAGTTGCGACTTTTTCTAAACCTTTAAAAATGTGACCAGATGTTACTAAAAAATATTAGTTTTTTATGAATTTAAATATTTTTTATTTACTACGGCCGCCAATACTTCACCTTTGGTGAATTATGGCAAACCGTGGTATTGAAATCGTGCAAAAATCTCAAAAAAATTTTTTGCTCAAAATGACTTAAAAAGTCGTGAAACGTGGAAAAAATTGATTTTGAGCGAAAAACAAAAAAAGTCTGTCTGTGTGGATGTGTGGATGTCTGTGCGCACGATAACTCGAGAACGGTACGGCCGATCCGGAAAATTCTTTCGGCCATCGGTTTTTCTTCAAAAGAGAAAGGCTCTACCAGAAGATGAGCAATTTTGGGTCCGAGGATCCCGGTCCCGCCTACTAAGTGAAACTTCTATTCAAGATATCTCGATAAGGAAAGCAAATTTGTCGATACTGATTTCTATTAAGGTGTTGTGTAAGTACAAGAAGCTTTGATTGATATCCATATCGCATTCGGCTGGTTGAAAAAAAAATTGAAAAAAAAATTATTAGAAAAATTCCGATTCTTTCGAATCGGACTTTCTTCCACTGACGGAAACGGGCCGTAGTCTTGAAAAATCGCGCAGAGATTATTCCTTTTACTAATTTATTAGTGTTTTCATTATTCCACAGTCTTTTTTTATGAAAAAACTTTTAAATGGGAAGCATGGTGGGCCATTCTATCATTAAATTGGCTGTTTAATTATAAATAAAATGATATGCATAATGTGGGAATAATGTATAAAAAACATTGTGAAATAAAAAAAAAATTCGAAAAAAATTATTTTTATTTAGACAGCCAAAATCTTATTTGACATATGAATTATACGTAATTTGACTAGTAGAATCCAAATATGTAAAAATATACAGGGTGCTCCGTTTGAAAATTCAGTGTTTACGCCAATTTCAAAGAAACCGGAAGTCCGCCATATGTCACTTAATTCAAAATTATGCCCCGACACCTCCTAAGCCACTCAGTTGAACTGCCTTTACAGGGTGATTAGATATACTTTTTTCCACAAAATTGTTGAATTAATTGTATTAAGTATTAATAAGCAATATGATTTGATGACATTTTAAAGCATATGGGGTGCGACAATATTGTTATATCATCATACTAAAATTTCAAAAAAATCTATCGATCCCGAGATATAATTAAAAGTGTGCCTTGTTCTTTCACTGATTTAAAACTAAATAAATCATGGCAATATTGCAATTTTTTATTTTGACATAAGTTTTGACATTCATGTCATAATAAAAAAATCTGATGTGGCCAGCACATGACCTCTCGCCATTTTTGAAGCAAAAATTTACAGGTTAGCATAAGAAAGTATGAAAAAAAATTACTTTTTTGTAAATCTGGCAACAATGGCAAAAGTTTTGAAAATTTTAATAATACGAAAATAAACTATGGTATATACAAAATAAATGTGTAAAACTTTATTGCCATTTTGTATAGTAATGACGACATCACCCATAGCAACTGCCATTTCCGGTTGTCCGATTGGCACCAAAATCTAATCAGATCTAATCTAGGGTATCAGAATCCTGTATGCAAAATTTCAAATTTTTTCATTCAGTAGTTTTTGAGTTATCGTTACTACAACATCCATCCAAACACACACACTAACACACACACACACACACACACACACACACACACACACACTAACACACACACACAGACATCATCGGGAAAATATCAAAATCGTATTCTAGGGACCCCAAAACGTGTTTATCCATTGAAAACTCACTACCCAATTTTTAGCATGATTCCTATACCTCTCTTATCTGAAGTGCGAGAGGTAAAAAATAAAACTGAAAATAAAAAAGACATGTAAGTATGCAAGCTTTAATTTTATTAAATATGATTCGTATTTAAAAGTTAGCTTTAAATTATAGTTTAATTTCCTAATATTCGAATCCAACCTTAACCTTCATTGACCGAGCGCGGTAAAACTGTGCCTAATAGTAATGGTTTTTGTTGTAAATTAGAGGAAATACTTATTATTCCTAGTTCCGTTATTTTATATTTAAATTATTGTTTTAGTTACTAATACCAAAATTCTTTTCCTTTCTGGCTCTTTTCGATTTACATACTTTTTGAAATGCAGCTCGTAGTGTCAGAATTACATTTCAGGACTGACTTTGGAAGGAAACTTAAACATACTCGTAAAAAACGGACAAAATTCTTCGAAACTCGATTTCGATGATGAATAAAGTATCTACATACAGATTGTTCAAAAACTTATCGGACACCTTCAGCGTCCCCACTATTCTAATATTCCATTTCTCTAATTTTTACCTCTCGCCCTTCAGATAAGAGAGGTATAGGAATCATGCTAAAAATTGGGTAGTCAGTTTTCAATTGATAAACACGTTTTGGGGTACCTAGAATACGATTTTAATATTTTCGCGATGATGTCTGTGTGTGTGTGTGTGTTAGTGTGTGTGTGTGTTAGTGTGTGTGTTTGGATGGATGTTGTAGTAACGATAACTCAAAAACTACTGAATAGAAAAATTTGAAATTTTGCATACTGGATTCTGATACCCTAGATTAGATCTGATTAGATTTTGGTGCCAATCGCACAACCGGAAGTGGCAGTTGCTATGGGTGATGACGCCATCCCAGCAAACAGAGTCACGTTTTAATCACGTGAAATTTTGGTAATATATTAACCAAATGACGTAAAAATTAAACGTACATATCACGTGCTAGAAACGTGAAAATGTCACATTTCTAGGACGTCTTTTAGTGACGAGATTTATACGTCTATTAAAAGACGTATTATACACGTGAGCATTTTACATTTCTAGGACGTCTTTTGGTGACGAGATTTATACGTCTATTAAAAGACGTATTATACACGTGAGCATTTTACATTTCTAGGACGTCTTTTGGTGACGAGATTTATACGTCTATTAAAAGACGTATTATACACGTGAGCATTTTACATTTCTAGGACGTCTTTTGGTGACGAGATTTATACGTCTATTAAAAGACGTATTATACACGTGAGCATTTTACATTTCTAGGACGTCTTTTGGTGACGAGATTTATACGTGTATTAAAAGACGTATTATACACGTGAGAATGTTACATTTCTAGGACGTCTTTTGGTGGCGAAAATTACACATGTTTTCGAAGGGTTCTTTATATAATCACTATCTAGAGAATGGCAGTATAGGGTTTCAAAAAATAAATAGATAAATAAATATTTATTTATAATAACATAGAGTACTAAACAAATTTCAAAACCAACTAAAGGAATTTGGTTTTTATATGGCGGCCAATACACCTTCTTTCGAGGAGTTATCCACCTATGATGTATACTAACGCTAAAGTACCTCCATCTTCTTCTGTAAATTGCATCAACACAAAACTATTATACCTGTTCTACTTCCAATTTACGAACATTACCTATTTACATTAACCTGATATCCCCGATACAACATTACATTCTCAGACAACGCTTACACACAGTATCACTATCTAACAGACAATTAACACAGAAAATAATGAGATATAATCACTTGCCACCAACGCCAAGCCAGCCGCCAACGCCATCAATTTCATCAATAAAAACGAGCCAATGAATTACCAAAGAGACAAAGAGATATGTGAGCTTGTGAGCATGCTCGTATGCCGTGACTCGTGACCGGATGCGTAGACAGTTAATATATGGCGCGAAAATTCAAGTTTATATGTAAATTATTTTAGTTAGACTATAACTTATAACGTCATTTTTTATTCAAACAGGCAATCATCGGTGATGGGAACACTAAAAAATTGCTCGCTATTACATCCATTTGTCGGTAATATTCATAAAATTCCTACGTTGATCTGGGACGTAAAATTCACGTAAATTAAGAATGTACAATTGAAAGAAATTTCAATTACACTCACTAAATTATATAATTGAAATGAAAATATTATAACAACGCTTCTTTTTAAAACCATCAGTGATTTCAAAATATTTCGTTAAAAAGAAACGTATCATACACGTTTTTGTTTGGTATCAAGGTGTACGTTAATTTTCAACCAAAACAGGCACGTATGATTCACGTTTTTATTTGGTATAGCGGACGTAAATTTTCAACCAAAATAGTCACGTATGATTCACGTTTTTATTTGGTATCAGGGCGGACGTAAATTTTCAACCAAACTAGGCACGTATGATTCACGTTTTTATTTGGTATCATAGCGGACGTAAATTTTCAACCAAAATAGTCACGTATGAATCACGTTTTTATTTGGTATCAGGGCGGACGTAAATTTTAAACCAAAATAGGCACCTATGATTCACGTTTTTATTTGGTATCATAGCGGACGTAAATATTCAACCAAAATAGTCACGTATGATTCACGTTTTTATTTGGTATAAAAGCGGACGTAAATTTTCAATCAAAATAGGCACGTATGATTCACGTTTTTATTTGGTATCAGGGCGGACGTAAATTTTCAACCAAAATAGGCACCTATGATTCACGTTTTTATTTGGTATCATAGCGGACGTAAATATTCAACCAAAATAGTCACGTATGATTCACGTTTTTATTTGGTATAAAAGCGGACGTAAATTTTCAATCAAAATAGGCACGTATGATTCACGTTTTTATTTGGTATCAGGGCGGACGTAAATTTTCAACCAAAATAGGTACCTATGATTCACGTTTTTATTTGGTATCATAGCGGACGTAAATTTTCAACCAAAATAGTCACGTATGATTCACGTTTTTATTTGGTATCAGGGCGGACGTAAATTTTTAACCAAAATAGGTACCTATGATTCACGTTTTTATTTAGTATCATAGCGGACGTAAATTTTCAACCAAAATAGTCACGTATGATTCACGTTTTTATTTGGTATCAGGGCGGACGTAAATTTTCAACCAAAATAGGTACCTATGATTCACGTTTTTATTTGGTATCATAGCGGACGTAAATTTTCAACCAAAATAGTCACGTATGATTCACGTTTTTATTTGGTATCAGGGCGGACGTAAATTTTTAACCAAAATAGGCACGTATGATTCACGTTTTTATTTGGTATCAGGGCGGACGTAAATTTTCAACCAAAAAACTACGTGACAAAGACGTCAGTGGACGTGACTCTGTTTGCTGGGATTATTATACAAAACGGCAATAAAGTTTTACACATATATTTTGTATACCCTATAGTTTATTTTCATCTCATTAAAATTTTCGAAACTTTTGCCATTGTTGCCAGATTTACAAAAATATAATTTTTTTTCATACTTTTTTGTGTCAACCTGTAAATTTTTGATTCAAAAATGGCGAGAGGTCATGTGCTGGCCACATCAGATTTTTAGTATAGTGGTCCGGTTTAATAATTGTACAAGCAATAAAAATTTGTATGGACCCTTGGCGTGCGAGTCAAACTCGAACTTATCCGATTTTTTATTGTTTCATTTCATTGAATAAAAAGTATAAGTTGGTCTAAGTTGGTCTAATTTGGGCTACTTCCATACTTCTCCCTATAAGTTGTGTTGATTTCACTTGGATTAAATGACCTATACTATATTGTTTCTTTTAGGTGGAATAAGTACGACGATACACCCCGTAGAAGATGGTTTTGCAGCTTATTCAACAGCCTTAAGTGTAACAATTGCTATCGGTTGCTCACTTCTCATCCTCAACGTCTTAATCTTCGCCGGAGTGTACTATCAACGCGACAAAACTAGGATGAACGAAAACGGTGGTCACCCATCCAAAAAACGTAACGAAAATGGTCAAATGCCTAATAATATCTGCGGAGACCTTGAAAGCAGCATAATAGGTAATATAGTATTTTTAGCTTATATATATATATATATATATTTGTATCGGTTAAGGTATAAACATGTTCTGTTGTTATTAGGTGTCAAAAGTGATCCGGCAACAATCCTAGGTCACCATCACGCCCACCATCAACTGCCGCCTCCGGAATTCGCAGATTTGCCGCAAAACAACGCCACGCTTCCTCGACCGCCTCCGCCCCCGAAGCTCTCAAAAGCCAATGTAAACACGTTATCATCACATCAAGTGCCAGAAAACCAACCGTTACTGACTACGCACAGTATACAGTTGATCAACACCGGTACTTTAACGAAAAAGAATACCCAAATGAACTCTAAACATAACATCAAAATGGAGGAATTAAGGGTGTGACGGCGCCACGTGCACTGACATTGCGTGCAATAACTCTTGCTCAAACGATTTATTTTATTAGTTTGAAATTTGAAGTGATTTTCTGTTTTGGAATACTTCGAGTGATATCGGTGAAGATGGTTTAAAAGTGGTGAAGGAATTTTGATTGTTCTGTATTTTAAATCCAATCCACAATATTAAAAAAAATAGTTAAATAAGTTTCAGTTTCAGTGGAACTAAACTTTCAGTCCAAGTAAAAAACGAAATCTTAAGTCGTCAGTTGAGCGCCTTTCCGAATATAATCACTTTTAACAACTTTTAATCTTCTGTGCAACAAAAGTCTAATTCTCGAGGATTTCTCACAAACTTTTCGCTATTATTTTTCAACAATAAATGTTTAGTTTTACTTTAGATTATTTTTCTTTAATATTGTGGAAAGTATAAGAGAAACTGAAAATATTGTGATAAGTTTCAAATAATTTTCTTTTATTATATAATATAATAGAAAATAGTATCGTGTGTACCACTGTATATTTTATTTATTTTTTCTTAAACTGAAGTGGATTCAGTTATTGATTTTAATTAAAATCTTATTTTGTAAAACCTTAATTAATTCGCCCAGGACTCTTGATAAAATTGATTAATAAATTTGAATTTAAATTAAATTAATAATTTTCTTTGCTGAATCAAAATTCAACTTTTTCTTTGTATTATTTCATAAATATTTTACCAAATACAAATTTCCACAATCTTTTATAATTTTCAAAACATTTAATTTATTTGGACACTATGTCATATAAATTAATCCGTGCAACTATTTTAATTGTGCTTTTCTTTTTTTATTCATATTCCTTTCCCTTAACTCTGCTTTTATATAATTCCGTATATAACTTCTAAGAAACTTTAAATTATTTATCTATTGTAGAGCACATAAAAGAAAATAATTTTTCTCCATTTTAACCCTCCTTTGACCCTTATTCACAATAGTGCTAGATCTTTTGCTAATATTGTCTTTTTCTCCCTCTCCCATCGTTATTACTTTCCTCGCATATCTCTTTTCCATCATTCTTTCTGTGTGGCCAACCATCGTATTGTTTCTCCTTCAGTCTATTATCTCCTTATAGATACCTCCAAATATTTTTCTCACAACATTTTTCCCATACAATTTTCAAATATATTCCTGTAAATCTTTATTAATTGATATGACATGGACACTGACACCTACCCTTATAAACATTCCTCCGCCACAACCTATTATGCGTTCATTTTCGCGTGATTAAAATTTTCAATTTGTATAATGTGTAAACTAAATAAATATAACCACGATGGAGTCATCTAACGGTGCTTAGTTGTACTGGCGTTTCACATTGGAGTTGGATTGTAGTTCCCTTTAAATAATTTTGTGCGTGGTTCCCATCATCCTAAAATAGATCAGGAATGTTATTTGTTGCAAATTCCCAAATTACACTGATGTGCAAAAAGACATTTTCTTTTCTCCTTATTATTCTTATGCATAAGAATATTATCATCTTTGATATAAATTTAACAAAAAATATGTAACACATATAATCTTTATCTTATGTTTATTTATTTTTTTGAACGATAGTTTTACTTACAAGTTAGGATATAGTATATTATATACCAAGACACTAAAGTACATCTTTTAATCCCGGGGGTAAAGAACAATCACAACAAGACACTTTAATCCTGTAGTGTATACGCTACTTTTTACACCGCCTGACCCAAATCCCCTTAAAATTCAAATAATTATTTACGTTCAAAACATAAAAATAAATTAATTACATATTTAAAAATTTTGTAAAAAATCGAGGAAAATTAAAAAAAACATTATGAAAATAATGACAGAAGACTTAAGATATTTTAAATTTTTCGTGGTTTTTAATAATTCCAACAAAATCGTAAAAAATATATGAAAAAGCTTGGAACGATCTCATAAAATGGAGAAAAGAAAATTGTCTCTTATGCTCATTTGTGAAAGTATTAGACAGTTCTGAATTAAATTATAATAAACAAGGCTTTTTATTTGCGGGGCTAAAAAATTTCAGTCCCTTGTGATTAAAAAAGTACTAGTTAACAATAATTACAAAATGGTTATAATGTTCAATAGTTTAAGCTGTAAAATCGTCAGGATATCTATCTACTTATATAATTCCAGCTACTATGCGGTTTATTTTTTATTCGATCAATTGAAATTTCATGTTGAATTTACAAAGAGAGCATTTCTTCCGATCATTTTCCATTGTACATATATGCAATATGTCCTGGTGAAACCTTTCACGATGTTCATCTGAAACCTTTCACGATGTTCATCTGAAACAGCGCTAAGATTTTCAGAAATCTAAGTGTAAATTCAAAAAATTGATTTTCAGAGACAACAGAGCGTTATAAGCAGAAACAAGTTCTTGAGTTTTTTGGTAGTTATCATCTTTTTTGTTTGCCAAAAAATTAGGATACACTTCTAAAATAGCGGTCCATGCTTTTTTTTCTGTTTTATTCAACTTCGTATTCAAAATTTTGTCTTTCATGAGCTCTCGGATTTGTAGACCTACAAAAATTCGTTTTTAAATTTCGCTTCACTGAAACGGGGAAATTTTGTCTTAATATACTGATAGCCTTTACCACCCTAAATATATCTTGAACAAAGTTTTCCATAGGACCTAGCTTTATATGAAGTGGTGGCAGAATTTTTTTTCACTTTGTACTAATGGTTCTGCAGATAAATTTTTATCTCCAGGTGTTAAACTCGCCCTTCGTGGACAATTCTTTACTACGCATGTCTCAAAACCTAGATGCAATAGTAAAAAACATTCAATAGGAGTGAATTCAGAGCATCTAAATCTTCATAGTTATAATTTTATTTTAAGGAGGATTTCATTGCAGACCAGTGTTATGAACGGAATTTTAGTCCCAACTAGTTTTTTTAACATTTAAGTATCATTAACTTAAAAAACATTTTCCAACGCTCTTAAATTACAAAAAAATTTAATTACCCATTTTCAGATTATTTATATCAAAGATATCAAGTGTTTTTTATTTATCTCCAAAATCGTTTATCCCTATCTTTAACCCAATCTTCTTCATTATAGTCTGCTCATAAAACATGATTATATTTTTCTTTTACTGGGTGTATTTTACTTTGGTTTTTTTAAGTACATTTATTTTATATTAATAGTTCTTACCGTTATCTATTCTAGAGATCATGCTGTAAATAAAAAAAATATGTTTGCTGTTGAAAGATAAAAATTATTATTTTTAAACAATTTTATCTTGAAAAATTACCCAAATAAGTTTAATATTTAAAAAATATAAAAAAATCTAAATTTATTTTTTTAAACAACTTTTAGGGAACTTTGTTTTACTTCTTCGCCACCATTATCAGACTGGCAATGTCTCAACATATTTGTGGATATAATCATAATATCAATAATAAATTTTAGTCTGAAGAGTAATTAAACATTTTTTAACCTTCTTGGTTTATTACCTGTCCAAAAATGATAAAAATACTGTTAATATTGAAAACCGATTTAACTATAGTGGAAGGAGAAAAAATGTTAAGTGGTGTCACTGAAACCGCCTTGGCTATCTACTAATAAAATTTATTTCGGTTGCAATTATCTTTCTTTATTTTTAATATCCAGTTTCAAAATAAAATATATACTGATACACTGACCAATAATATAATATGTTTTAAAAAATACAACAAGATTCCTTCAACAACTTGATTGGAATTCTAGCTCGTACTGTGTTATCTTTAGAAATGACATTTGTACTAATGATGAAGACTAGTTCTTTGTATAACCATTTTATCACGACTTTTTTGGTTGATTATAGAAATTTCTCTCAAGGTAAAGTTAAAAAGGTACTTGTACAGACAATCAAAAAGTATAAATAATTAATTTTGATGTCAAATGTCATATCGGTTTAGAAAAATAATATTCATGAGATAATAAAAATATATATTGTTTTTTTTCGATTGTCTGTTAGATGTACCTTTAAAAAAAGATGTAAATATTAGTAAAACGCTACAGCGTTGTGATTTTTTTAAATAAAACAGTCCATTTGTACCTAATACACAGACCAACGTTTTTTTCGTTCCGTTTTAGGAAAGATCAGTCGCTGTAGGTATAAATACATATTAAAAAAATTAAAAAAAAAATTGTACAAAGTGATACAGTTTAGTACGACGATGTTAGATCCTTTTTAAGTACAAATAAGATAATTGGTTTGTTGGAAATTTTTTAATTTACACAATGGAATTTATAACAATACTAAAAATATAAAATTCATACATAATACATAATTTTGTGGTTATTTTTTTTTTGAAAAATAAATAATTTATTTATGAATAATTTTATTGTGCAAATAAGGGTAATAAGACTAAAAAAATATTAATCTTTCTTTTTGACTTTGGTTGTCATGAAATTTTGCAAAGTATAAATTTTACGGGCGTTGATAGAATTTTTTTTAATATTCAATAATTATTCAGAAAATTATTAGGTCGAATATTTTTTTGATTGAAGTTTACGATAAATCCGTACAAAAGTAATATAAATCATTGGAGTGAATAATATCCATTATTTACTATATTTTGTCTGCGACTATTGATCCATTTTAGTCGCCCGGCATGTTTTGACTTTACAAACCAGTGAACAATGATATTATCACTTATTCACTAGTGAATAATGTACTCATTATTATTCTTCGGGGTTTAATAGAATTGAAAATTAAATAAATTTTAAATTGCTTTTAATATGGTTGCAGACCTCATATTTAATTTGTATTTGAAAATATCTAATTTATTTTTCGAAAAAAGTTCATTTAAATCAATATTCTTTATTGATAATTAATGTGTTTGTTTTAAAAATCGAGATTTTTAAAATTCACTCAAAATCAATAATTTTTATGCAAAATATTTTTTTTGACAAATATGTAATTTCTAAATTGATATTTTAGAAAAAATCGATAGTTGTACTTAAAAATCTTTAATTCGTTAAATGTTTCTATACTTTAAAAGTTATTAACCGATATATTTGAATCAATAAAAAATCGATATTTTTCCAGTAAATGTGGAAATTTGTGATTAGAAATATTATTTTAACTGAAAACAGATATTAGTTGTAAGTCATTTTTAATAATTATCAATCGATATACTTCGTTAATTCAATAATCGATATTTTTTTATAAAATGTCTAAATTTGTAAATAATAATTTATTTTTTTATTAAAAGAATTTTTAATTAGTTAATAATCGATATGTTTCATTAATAAGAAAATCCATAAATTTACATTTTTATGGAAATATATATCTTTTGAGTACTTTTTAAATAATCAAAATGTGGGTTTTTTTACATTAGTTATTTGTCCCTTTTATTCTTGTCCCTACATTTTTCTTACACTAGTTTTTTGCCCCATTTATTTTTCCACTTTTTCTCACACTTGTTTTTTTCCTCATTTATAAACCTCCCTTTTTTCTCACTCCTTGATTTTTGTGTTTTGTTTTCGCCTCAATATTTTTTTTTTGTTGTGCCCCACTTTTTTATATATTTCCATTGAAAATCGATATTAATTATCAGTATTTTTCAATTCATTTATCATTTGCCAAAATTTGCTGTTAGAAATTTATATTTTCATGAAAAATAAATTTTTCTCTTAAGTACTCTTTAGTTAATTACCAATCAGTATGTTTTTAATAATAAAAAAAAAATTAAAAACGTATTTTTAATTATTAGTCGGTATATATTGAAATAAGAATTACCCGGTGACAAGTGATTACCCTTCCTCTCCTGTAGAACTCCTCCTCAATGGGCTTGGTTCAGAGGATTTAAAAAATGAAAAATACAATAATAATTTTCTTTTTATTTTTTTTTTCTGCTCTCACTGCTATCAGCTCACTGTTCCTTTTCAAACTTTTTTAGCCTCCTGGAAGCTTTACACTACCTTTCTTTGTTCCTTATTTCTTTATTCTTTATCCTTATGCCTTCATAATAAACTTATGGTTCAAATTTTCTTCACCAAATTCATCTAGTTCTTTTACAATTTTTTTAAATCTTTTTTTTGACATCCTATTTTTATATTTTAAGTAATCAATAATAATGTTTTTTTTTGGACAAAAACAAAATTTTTACCTACTATTTTCTTTTTTATTTTAAATTATAATTTTGATTGACATTAACCCAACGGCAAATTATTTCACCTGATAAGAAATGCCATACATATTATCAAAAAATTAATTTTATATTACTTTTTTATTTATAGTTGGTGTTTTTAGAGGTTAAGTAATCACCGGCCTGATCAGTCTTATAGATTTGTATCTCTGTTTTTTTGCTGATCGATTTGAATTTTAATAATTTCCCTATTTATACCAAAAATTTTTTATTCTAAAGTGACTAGCATTGGTCTGTTTTCCATATATTTTGTTTTGTCTTCATTTATTTGTAATCCGAATTTTTGTGCATCTGTGTCCAACTTCTCTATCATTGTATATGGACTTCTATATACAATGTCTCTATGGCTTTTATTATACTTTTCTTTGTTCTTGCGACAGTTGTGAGGTCGTTCAAGATAATATTTTTCTCGTTTAAGTTTGCTTTTCTTAAAATTGTTTCAAGTACTAAATTGAACAGTGTTGGAGAAATTGGATCTTCCTGTTTTATACCTTTATTCATGTTAATTCTTGTGATATCTCCGTATATGTTAAAGTGATATTGGCAATAGAACACGATGGACTTTAACTTTATCTATTTCGGTTAAATTAAATTAATGTTTATCTCCTCATAAAATTCTACATGTGACTCGTTGTGCAAAAACCTAAAAAAATTATTAACTTCCCTTTAACGGTAAATCTAGTCCTGCGATATAGTTGGACCAATACTTGGAATGAAACAAGAGCATATTTAAAAAATTAAGCTATTTTGTCTTAATATAGATTTTCATATTGCTTTTTGCAATCACCGAGTGACGACATATCTTCGTGAACCTCGGAAGTTATTCAGAAAATCACAAAGTATATTAATTACCAATGCCATTCTTCATTGAGAAAAAGCTTTATTACATTTTTCTATAATTTACAATTTTTTTAAATCTCGAAAATTTCCAGCCGCACATCAGTTCATGCAAAAATACATGAAATTCCATTGACCAATGGAGACTTTTAGTTGGGATTACTCTAGCTACAGCATATCAAAAATTTTGCCATTTTCTATAATATGTGTGCCTGGTCCTTTCCCTTCTTTTTTTCTCACACTTCCATTTTACTGCTTTCATTTTTCCCCTCTTTTGTTCTCAAACTAGTTTTTCCCCACTTATTTTCCCCTTTTAGCACAATTCTTTTTGCCCGATTTGTTGCTATGTTTGAATATCCACATCCGATGCATTTTTACATCTGGAGCGTTTGTTTATCCACATCGGACACATCTACTACATCTACATATGCGTTTGTTTATCCAAGATGTATGTGTCCAGATTACATTTTTTACATCTCGATGTGAAATGAGATGTTGTAGTTTAGATTGTCAAACTTGTCATTTAAAAAATAAATTAGTAAGTAGAGTGCTTCAAATGTCTCTGGCCGCAAATGAAAATGTTGCCATTGCCGTAACTTCTGCAGCTTCTTCCATACCCACGAAGAACACTACACTTGTTAGTGTATAAAGTCTCGAAAAAGAGTGTTTTTGTTTAAAAAAATTATATGTTATAAATAACTTTTAACTGAAAATCTCGTAAATTTAAAGCATTAAAATCACAGCGTAATGAATTAAAAAAGCAAAGAACTTCATTGTCATTTTTACCACGTGAACAATGCCTCCAAAGCGTTTGTTTATTACATTTACATCTAAATCTAATCCTGTATCACGTGATAAAAAATTCACAACATCTCAGATGCATCCAATGTGGATATTCAAACGTAGCATATGTAGTCCCCCATTTTTTCTTATATATTGTTTTTTGTCTCAATTTTTTTTATTTAGTATTGTTTTTTTTGCCCCACCTTTTTATTGTAAAATTTTTAATAATCATTAATTAATTTATTACCTTAAATAAAAAAACGATATGTTGTCATTAAATTATCAAAACGATTAGAAATTTATATCTTTAATTAAATATTAATCGTTAATTGAAAAACGATATTTTTGATTAGCAGATGAAATTTGCAATTAGTAATTCATGTTTTCATTGAAAATCAATATTTATGATCAGTATTAAATATTAATACATATGTTCTTTTAAATAAGAAAATCGATATATGTTAGTAATTGATGTTTTTCATTAAGAATTGAAATTTACGATTATTAACTGATATTGTAATCGAAAATCCATATTTTTTTACTAAAAATTAATGTCTTACTTATGAATATTTAAGGGGATTTTAAATTCAATATTCTAGATAAAAATTTAGTAAATAACACATCGAAATATTAGTGCGTAAAAAATATTTTTGAGTGATACTTTGCACGTACCAAAAAAGCTCATTTTCTGAAAATAAATTACATATATTTCCCTCATATCGAAACACGGTAAGTATGCAAAAACGTGCAAAATTACGTTTTGAATGCATCATTTTTTTGATTAATTGAAAACGTGAAAACATTTAATAACAATAATAAGTTTATTTTACGTATCACGTTTTTTTTCAAACTTTAAAAAATTACTAAAGCTGCAAAAAAAAAATCAAATACTTATTTGTACTTAAAAGATCGGCGTTAAACATTCTCCATTTTGTAATAAACTACCTATACATAATAAACGGTATGATCGTTACGGATGATTAAAGAGAAAATATTCTTGAAAATACTCATCAACTCTAGAAGTGAATCTGTTGACGTGGAAAACAGTTAAAAACCTTTTCATCCCTCTAATTTTCCTTTTGCCGTGATGCAAGAAGCTTAAGAGTTCTGATCGAGGGTGAGCCAATAAATAGTAACAGTGCGGAACGGCACTCTTCCAGCGCTATTATTTTCTAATCAAATTAGCAAACTAGAACATTAACGTTGGCTGAAATTTTAAATGAAGATCAATACGCTTTCGAAGACGGCGTTTTCCGGTCTTAGGTAATGTGTCCCTAGAGGGTGGTTTAAATCTTGTATTTTAACTCCGTCATAGCTAAATTATGATAAGTAGGGATTTTATTATAACTTTTAACTTTTTAAGCATCAAGTTCGAAAGTTTCTGATTTTTATATTACTTTTCTCTTAAAGAAAATCAGTTTTCTCTTACCAAGATTTTTTTACTTAAATTTGATAATTAATACTCAATAAAAAAGATCGATTGTTTCCAAATAATATGAGTACGGTTCTGGATATTATTAATCTGCATTTTCTAAATTTTCATTCCAATAATCTCCAATGGGTTACCAGATCTCCATGCTGTTTATTCTTAAGTGGAACATACTGTATATATATTTGTCGTAGGTAACTACTGAATTATCAGGCATTGTGATACAATATTACAAAATAATATATTATAACAAGTTATAGAATATAAAAATATTTTAAAATTAAGTAAGTTGTTTTATATTTTCAACAATATTTTCTCTCACTTTTTGTTACTGATTAAATGGGTGCTTGTTGTGTATATATACTAGAAAAATGTTAAATAAATTAATTATATAAACTAATAGTTGCATTATTAAATATTTTCCTATTAATTCAAACTGAATTATATTTTAAACGAACTGATGTAGGCAAGCAGTAAGACAGGTTGATGTATATTGTGTGGAGTACAGTGCAACTTTATATGAATACGTCTATGGCCGGTTTCCTAGGAGCGGCTATTGAGAGACAAATATTCCATATTGGGAGAGAAATATTCCATATCGAGAGACAAATATTCCATTTTTTGAGACAACCATTCCATAAAAATAATTTTGTTTTTACGAAATAAATGCAAAATTTAAATCAATTTTTTATTAGCAATTAACCCCGGTTTAATTTGAATAGTATTCTTTTTTTTTTCATTTTTATTCTGACGAACCAGACAAAACCTTAGAATATATAGTTATTACGTTAGTAGAAAGGAGTACGTAGTATTAAATATATGTGAAGAATGTGCGATAGATACGACGTTGGCGATATAGGAGTATTACATATATATATGGAGGGTATAGAAGGAGGCACATCTCAACGTTATAAAAAGTGGCCCGATTTTGGAAGAAAGTTGGTGGCGCTGTTGGATCGACTGGTGATGACAGTTTAAGCGAGTTTTGACATTTCCTTTGACTTTTTTTCAAATAATAATTTTAATTCATTACGTAAACTTTTAAAAGATATGTGTTTTATAAAAATTTGGGGCTCATTAAATAAAAAACGTTATTTGAGATTATGGATCTAATCAATCTACAAACAGTTTTTCAACCTACGATCGTCAGCGCTGCGTCGGTTATTTTATGTACCATTAGTTGCGTATAAAATTTTGACCACATTTTAAACGTGTTGTCCATTAGAGATTGCCCTCCTTCTATACGCTCCATAATTACATAAGGTGCGTTCGTCTTGCGAACTCTTTTGACTTCAATGACTCTAAATGTATCATTATCGTTCGGGTAAGCACGTTTTGAGTAAGTAGCGTTAACTTTAGATCGTTCGGGTGGGGGGCAGTGACACAAGCAGAGTTAGCTCAACAAACACTTACTTTTATAAGGAGTTCGTTGTTAGTCATTAAAGAAAAAAGAAAAGTGAGGTTGAAATTCTGTAAATTTGTAAAAAAATGGAAAATATAAATAGTGAAACTTATACTCCTGTCAAAGCCGGAACCGATTTTGTTGTTAATGATCATAATTTGTTAATTCAAAACAACGATAGTAAGTATATAATAAAAAAATTTGAGGTTCAATTTATTTAATGCAATTCTACTCACAGCTAAGGAAATAATGTACATTCCTCTGCAGATGAAAATATTAGAAAAGAGTTTAAAATTGATAACAATAATGACTCGAATAGCAGTTCAAGCGAACAAGAAGATCAGACTGCTCAAAATTCTGAAACGCTATAGAGCAGGGAAACAATATTATTTTTCATTCAGTTAATTGAAGAAAATCAGATTAGATTTGAAAACTAACTAAAAGTAATTGTATGGGATCAAACTGCACAAAAAAATTTAACAAAATATTCACACGGACAATCTGCGAATCGAAATGGAAATCTCTAAAGAGAACATATAAAAAAGTATTAAATCATAATAAAACATCAGGAAAACAAAGGCGACGATGGGAATATTTTGACGCCATAAATAATTTTTTGTATAAGAAACCAGAGATAGTACCAGTAGCTACATGTAGCAATATTAATGGCTTAGAAGTTGCAGAAAAAATATCAAGTGTACTAAAACATGCTTCAGGTTCAAATGAAACTCAAGGTGAACAAGAAAATATAGCCAATAAATTTGAAAGTTCATTTTCTAAAAAAAGAAGCGCAAGAACTGCAGCAGTTGAACTGAGACACAATGACAAAATGAGAAGACATAGGTTCAATGATATTTTTGAAAAATTGGTAGACGCAAATTCTAACTTAAATATTACTGATACGTATTTTGTTACCAAAATTTCTGAGTTCCTTTTGTTTGTTTGTTATTTTATAAGTTGTATTTTTGTTATTGCTCTTTTTTTTGATTGTAACAAAGAACATAAAATGTTTTTTAGTAAATGTATTTATTTTTTTTATTCAATTCATAAGTATATATAAACAATTCTTCTCAATGCTGCATCAAATTTGTTCCACGTCCATTTATTGTCAAAGAATTAGAGGTAAGGCGTTACAGATATTGTTTCTTTTTATTGTTGCATTATTATTTCCCTATTCTATATCCACATTACGACGATTTCTTGGATTTTGTAATACTTAATCATAACCCCACTTTTTTGATAAGACGTGCACCCTTTCGTTCGAGTAGAAATTTAATGAACTTTCAGCTCTTAGAACTCCAAACTCTGTTTACCCTAACTCAGAGCCTTCAAGCCGAACGCACCTATATATGGCTATAGGCGCATTCGCCATTTACAAGGCCCATCGCGTCCCACGCACGAAAGAGAAATGCTTCTTCGTACTAAAACCTAAAACTATATATTTTCGCAAAACCATGATCTTTCATTTTCTGGAATATAAATAATAGATTTATTTAATCAAGTATTCAACAGATGCCTTCTGGAAAATAATAAAAATTCAGTTTACTCTTGAATCATATGATCAATATTGACATCTTATGGCTCTGATCTGCGAGCAACACTGCAGAACGCACCCCGCACCATGTTAAATTTGTAAAGCGGTCTTTTTATATTTTCAGTTTTGGTTTTGATACTAGGCGCCAGATGTCAGTCCATGTATTATCTTTTTTATTGAAATGGTAGATTCAATATGGTCCATTTTAGGCTTAGGAAGGTTGTATTAAAACTTTATATTTTTGTAAATGAGTTAATACCTTAATACTGTAAATAAAAAGGTATTAAGTTATTTCGGTGTTATAATTTAAATTAACTAACATAGGCAACCAGTAATACTCTTTGTTGTATTTTGTGTTGTAGGTTTAGATTGTTACTTTGGGCATTTATGTAATAACAGTATAAAATGCTACTTTTATAAATCGTTTTCTAATGTCTCTTAGAATTTTTAAACATTTTTTATAATTTAATATGATTTTAATCTATAGAATCTGGTATTTAGACTGAATAAATATTTAAATGAATAAAGCTCCTGAAACTTTTAGATATTAAAATGTAAATTTTTAATATTTTTTACATCTTTCTTGTACTTCCAAGTTTTAAAATAAATGAGCCCTTGTTTGTTCATCGCTGGGGCATCCCGCCAAATAGGCAAATTTATATTCATCGGGGCAGCGCACACTTCTTACTCATGGACCCGAATATTAGGCTTTCAAATCTGATTTTTGTTCAAAACTACCGCAAATACGATACTTTAGCAATAACAGATTTACAGCTAAGAGTAGTAGCGCCTCTACAATTACAACTTTATGTAAAATATATCGTGATGACTATGAGAAGCATAATGAAATGTCTACAGGGTGTTTCAACGGGGGCTATATATACCTTTTGGAAATCTTTGGGTAGGTCTTAAGAATTTATGTCCAATTCGCACAAGCATTTTGCAAATAAGAAAACGATAAACAAATCTTACTTATTATTTGACGAGCTAGAACTTACCTGTTACTCGGCTCATAACTATAGATTGTCCAACAACTAAAACAATACCTCCAGTGTCCCCACTTCTCCCTTTATTCTTTTGTTTCCTAATTCTCTAATTTTCAACGTAGCGGTCGTTTTGGACAATAAGTTTATCACCTGTGTGGGAGCTTTTCTTCAAATGAAATAGTTAATAACATAACTTTTTGCATATATAGGGTGAGTAGGAAAAAACGGACCAAACTCCAAGAATAATCTAAAAAATCATATTTATATTTATCCAATTTTTATTTGTTTTCAAAAATGGACACTCTTATAATGCACTAATCCGATGTATTCCAATTTGTTCAACCGATATTAAAGAAAACAGTTCACTCCTGAAGTTTTGGTCCATTCCTTCCCACTCATCTTGTATATTTCTTATGGACATTAATTGCATGGTATTATAATATTATTACAAAATTATTCAACCATACAGATATATTTGCCTTATTGTTGGTAGAGTCTTTCAAATTCAAACTCTGCATGGTGGTAACTGATTATTGTAATAATGCCTTTTGGTTGTTTATAAACATTTTCACCTTCCACTACCCAAATAATTTCAAAAGGTTGCAGAACGTATATAACCCGCCGCGTTTACCTAAACATATAAAAAATAATGCTACTTAAGACAATATCTTTTACACCATGTTGTAATAGAGTAAGCGCTACTATTTTTATGAAAATGCGTTACCCTAATAGCACAGAGACGTTTAAGAAACGTCTTAAAAACGTACACGAACGACCGTCGGGACGCTTTACTGTTGCAAATGTCACAACTTCTAACGTCATGTAGAGGTCGAAAAAAGACGTTCAAACACGTTTCAAAAGGGACTAAATAAATGGTTCGACAAAAGACGTTTTTTAGATATATTTTAGAACGTCCACTTATACTTTTGCGGACCCATAAACACGTCTTTTAAATGTTTTTTACAGTGGTTATAAAACCTTTTTCTGAAAACATTCTTTTAAGGACCTAAAATAAACGTTTTTATAAAGTTTTTACAGTAATTTTAAAAACGACTCTAATTAAGAAGACGTTTAAACTTTCTTTCTCAAAAAACATACTTTTGCGGACCAAAAAACATGTCTGTTGAATGTTTTTTAGTGGTTATAAAAACGACTTACAAAAACATTTAAAAAACGTAACTTTCTGACTATTTTTGAAAACATAGTTTTTAAACGTTTTTACTGGTGTATTTAAAAACGACTCAAATCAAACATTGTGACTTTATAAAAAACATTCTGACATGATGTTCAAAAAAGGTTTAGTAGTCGTTTTTTATCGTACAAAACGTTTTATTTTCAATTTATGAGTTCGGACGTTTTGTTTACATATTGTGGACGTTTCTTATTTATGTTAATTTTAAAAACGTTTTTGCAGAAACGTTTTATTTTGGTCCTCGGACGTTAAATGAACCATAAAAAACGTCAGTCGGACCTTTTATGCTATTAGGCCTATTAGGGCAACTGTACTTATAATAGATCGTATTTAAGACGAATCTGGAAAAAATCAGATTTTGAAATCCAATATTCGAGCCCTTGGGTAAGTTTTTAAACTTTACATAGTGAACTTTTTCTTTGACTACTGACCGGTAAAGCATATAATTATTTTAAAGAAATCTGGCCTTTTGTTTTAAAGTTATTAGGAATTTATCAAAACTGAGGTTTAATGGTTTTCCATATTACAGTAATTTTAAAAATAAAGTAGCTCTGATGACTATTTGGTAAACCCTGTATATACAATTAATATAGTTTTTAAAATACCAATAATGAACAAATTTAAGATAAGCTGAACAGTTTTCTTAAAAATTCAAGAAATTGAAATTAAAACAAACTTATGTAAATACCCATTTATTCAACTTTGATCACTAATATCTCGAAAACTGGTCTTAGGATTAAATTGAGCCCATGGATACATTTAATCAGAATGTTAAGATCTACAACATACTATTTTTTTTTTTTAAATGGCAAACAGCCATAAGAGAATAAATATATTAATCCATTTTAATGTTATCAATTAAATTCATTTTATTTGTTATAACTTTAACACTCTGTATTCAGAAATATGTTTAGACCCCTTATTCCTTATATAATATTCTTCAATTTTACAAGAGGTATCTAAATGGCAGCGTCATTTGGAAACACAATGTATAAAAATATGTAGGACATCCCAATTAAAAAAATGTTTTGTGCTTATTTCCAACCAGTGCTGACAAAATATGTGAAATATGTCCAAAAATTAAAAATTAACCTGTTATGAGGACTTCCAATTTTATTTCTATATCTTTACAAATATAGAAGTTACACATATTTTGGCCACACTTATTGTTATTATTGAAAGTCAAAAAAAAATTTGTAGGACTGTAACTAAACCCATTTACAAATTAAATAAAACCACAGTCAGTAGCTTGCAGAAATAGAATAAATGTTTTTAAGTTTTAAATTATTTCGTTTTCTGATTTCAAATGACTTAGTATAAAAAAGCTTTTTTATATCTTCTTTATTTATTCATAATAAGTTTAGCTGTGCCATACAAAACTAGTTTCTTTGTATCGACATCACAGGAAAACTCAACTTTAATAATTTTTCTATTTTCAATAATTTTCACTGTAGTATTAACAATTTCACTTACATAACATTTATTAGGAAAATTTAGAGTCTGTTGGACAACAATTACACCAGGACCTGGTAATTTTGTACCAATAACACTTGATACAATGGAATTTAAAAATGCACCGTGAACCACAGCCTTTTCTTCATTATGGGTTGAATGAATGGGGTTTGAATCGCCACTCACCAAAGTGAATTTTTCCAAATCGTCTTTAGTTATTTGTCTTGTTATTGTTACTTGATCCCCTATTTCAAACTTCCTGAATTTTAAAAGAACATTTGAAAACTTCCGACTGATCATTTTTTTGAAAAATATGTTTGAGTAAATACTGATCCTAAGTTCTTTAATCTTGTATTGTTACTTTTCTCATATTGAAGAATCGTAGCCTCCAATTCACTCGGTATTAAATGATTTCTTGATTCAAATAGATAAAATAGAGTTGTTAATGCGTTTAATGATATTTCTTTTTGTTTATGAAGAAGTAAATTAGAAATTAACTTGATACCGTTTAAAGAAATTATATATTCTTGACTTTCTGGATCTAAAAAAGATTCAATGATAATCTAGATTTATTTAAATATAATTTTTTTACTCACCACAAGAAATGTTACAAAGTCCAGCAATAGCAAAATGAATTAATTCTTCGTTTTCGTTTGATAATTCAGATAAAAACAAGTCAATTAGATGTAGCTGTTTAATAAACTCGTAATTTATGGGATCATAAGCGAAATTTGCTAAATTTGCCAAGGTTTGTTTCTTATTTTCGTACGAAGTTGTTGTAGTAAATTCATGAATAAGCTGTCTTAAAAAATCGTATCGACCTATTCCACATTCGCCTGTTTTTTTAATTAATTGATCTTTTCTACTAAACATGAATTCATGAAATATATAAACAATTTATGTATTAAAACAAATACAATTTTTTTAGGTTATGTAACTTTTATTTTACAGTTGTCACAAATCAATAGGTATGATTCTTCTTTTTCTGTAGTTGTTTATTTAAATTGTTTTTGGCCTA
Organism: Neocrepidodera transversa; assembly: GCA_963243735.1. Taxonomy (NCBI): domain Eukaryota; kingdom Metazoa; phylum Arthropoda; class Insecta; order Coleoptera; family Chrysomelidae; genus Neocrepidodera; species Neocrepidodera transversa. The sequence goes on along the minus strand of OY725340.1, from coordinate 26,563,459 downwards.
TACAATTCCATGTTATTCGGATAGACTACAATAAAGCGGTGGGTACTAAGGACGTTACTTTTTCTTAAATAATGAGGGCTATACATATCTTGGCTAATCATTTGGTGCCACTGAATCGTAAGGGATGTACCAAAATGCGTTTTAAGGGTTATGAACGAGAGATTAAAATTATTGTATTTTTTTATTCTTTCGAAATTAAAATTCTTATTCTACAAATATGGCATTTGACCAAGTCGTTTATGTTAAAAGTCACTCTAATCCTCGTTCTTTCATGTAAGCAACCAATGATATTTCTAAATCTTAACTAGTTTTTTTATTTTTTTAACATTTTATGAAAAATATAAAGTATTCGCGTTAGCTTATTTTAATAATTTTCCGGCAACATAAACACAAACAATATTTCTATCGTCTGCACAATAAATAAATTTATGCAAAAGTTCCTTTGGAGAATACTCTATTAAATATTCTATACCATGATCAATATCGAGATCAACAATAAGAGCATCAAATTGCTTATTAATTTCGAAATTTCCAATATCTGCTTGTAATGAAAGGGCTAAAATATATTTTGAAATTATATTGAAGTACGTTTATAATTAAAATTAGTTACCTTCGCTTCCTCCTAAGGTTCCTAAATAAAAAACTTCTTCACAGCTTAATGGAGAACTATCTTTGATATGATACGAAACATAAGTTGTGCTGTATAGACAGAGTTTCATTATTTTTAATATTGAAGGGTGCGATCCAGCAGATACATCTGAAAAAGGACAAACTATTTATAAAACTTGATAATAATACGCATATGGAGCATTGGTGAATTGTAATAAAAAAGTATATTCAGTGTGAAATTTTACAATAATATAATTCTTTAGATCAAAGTAGTATTTTTTTTATTTACGTAGGTACTAAAAAAACCAGGAACATTCAGCATTTCTTCTTCTTTTTTACAGCTATTGTCAACCACTTCCTATAGGACTAAAATCCGGCGAATGGCTCCAAATTTGAATTATATGAATGAGTATGATAATTTAACGGCTAGCAAGACTTGTAGTTCACAACTTTAAAAATGAAAAAATGAGGTACAGAAAAACGTGTGAAACTTATTATGTATTTGTTAAGGTGGGGAGGGTAAGTTGTTAAACAAGTGGGCTGTCCCACCTCATTAGGCCCAATTGTGCATCCTCCTTAGCCAAATGTTGACTGACTAAACGCGGGGTGACCAATCGAGGGATAACCCTCCAAATATGTTCGCTTATACAATACAAACATATAGGAACTGAATAGTTTGTTACCTGTTCCCAAACCCACTGAAATTCCGTGATCCCAAAGCTGCTTGACATCACAGACACCAGATTTTAAACATAAATTAGCGTCAGGACAATGAGCAATGGAGGTACCACGTCTTGAAATGAGCTTTAATTCATCATCTGATAGGAATATTCCATGCGCCAAAATAGTCTAAAATTCAAAATAACGAAAATTAAAAAGCCGATTTAAAAAAAAGACTTACTTTTGGTGTGAGCAAATTAGCTTGGTCGTAAACATAAGCATAAGGCATTCCATATTCATTTTGTACGAAATCCACTACATCCCTACTTTCCGCTATGTGAGTCTAAAATAAATACAAAAAAAAATTAAGAGATGCATGTTTCACATAAAAACTTTATTATTTTGAAAATTGTTATTAAGGAAAAACATTGTAGGGGAGACCGGGGTTATAGAGTCACCTTAAGGGATATCTTTAATATTATTCTCATTATGAGGAATTTTGATGCCACTTATACTAAAAGTTATTCTACAATATATACACTCATCGTATATGTCTATGAATACAGCCAATTTTAAAGAGATCTTGAAAATAGGAATCTTGTAGATGGCCTCATTAGCCGAGTATCTGAGGTAATGAGATGATCCCTGGCCAGATTGCCCCTAAAGTAATGAAAACAGGACCAAATAAATAATTGAATCAAATATTATGGGAATAAGTTTATTTAAGCAAGTTACATTTGTCTATTTAGTATCACAATATATTATCTAGAACCATTTTTTATGTGCCTATTTTCCACACATGCTAAACCTGTACTGTATGTGTCTCGACATTTTCCTTAATCGCCACACACAAGACTTTCTCATCATCGAACGTTTCTGGATCCTTTAGCCCTTCATCGACAATCTCCACTTCATCTTCCACTGGCCTCATTGCCCGATTACTTTTGTATTTATAAACACCATAAAAACAATCTATATCATCTGTTTGAATAACCATTTATACGATAAACTATACCTAAATTCGTGTTTATTAGGCACAAATTATTATTTATACATAGAAAAAATTAGACCCCAATTTGATATTTTGATATTTCGTCCATAACACAGTCACTGATGTTAACATAACCACGTTTTACATAACAATGGTCAGTCCATGCTTATTGAAAACGGCAGCACTAGGACTGGGGCATATTAACGCAGAATTTTTGAAATTATGGGGTGGCCAAATTTCCCCTAGTGGCTTCATAACCCCGGTCTCCCCTACATTAATTCGTAGTTCATCATGCAGCTCTGAACAATCTGTAAATTAATGCATATGGTATTAAAGGCTAATAATTTCATTATTTTTTAAAACTATTCTGAGATAATCTTCTGTTGCCCTTATTAATCGCCACCTACTAAACGCCTAGTTTATATAAAACTCTATAGAGCGTTCTGTAACTTCCACTTTTATTGAAACATTCGGTACATCTAGAGAATCATTTGATTCATTTAATTGATATGGTAAGGGTCTATCCCATCGCCAACCGCAGATTTCAATAGAATAATAGAACACTTGCAAGCTTATCCAATAAAGTTGCATAGTTTTGGACTTTTCAGCCATTGTAACTCCATGAATTATCGTTGCTACATTTGACTGGAAAGGGTATAGCCTAGAGATATCCAGGCATAATTTTAATTAGTAAATGCATCAACCAAATAAGCTAAATAATAAATCGACAGGACCTTTTAATATACAAAATGGAGAACCACAGAAGCTAGAGCTGTCCCAGTATCTGTACAGCATCATGATATGATAATCTTTACGAAGAATATTAAAGACATTAAAATATTCAACAAACTCAACATACAAGGTGCCATAATAGATACAGAACCCACATTAGAGGTTTCTTCCTAGATGAGATATCCAAGGTAGCAACCACAAATAAGGATCGATACTAAATATACTATCTCCGCTTAGGATCAGGTACAAAAGAATCAGGCAGAATCAAGATAGGGACAGGAAAAACTGCAATTAAGATAGTAAATTGGGTTGGATAGTATCATGGCCTGTACCAAGGGATAATTTTGATCCAGGTAGTGGAACATTAGTTCAAACTTGCAACGTGTCAACAAATGCTATAGTTCAAGACCAGTATAGAAAAATTTTGGGGTTTGGAGGAGTATCTGAATCAGAGAAAATTATCTATATAGGGGGAGGAGTGTGTAAGGTTGTTCATGGCAAATACTTCCAAGAGATGATACTGGTAGGTTCGTCGTGTCGTTACCATTTAAAAAAGGTGTTCCTAGGTTGGGTTCTAGTTATAATATAGCTCTGAAAAGATTATATTATTTAGAACGAAAATTGGAAAAGAATGAGGCGCTCAAAGAGAAATACCATAGCTTCATAGAGGAGTATCTTAGATGGTGTCCGGTAAATTCACCACCATCAATTCACCGCCGTAAGTTCATCGCCGTCAGTTCATCGCAATCAATTCACCGCCTCAGAAATTCATCGCCTCATCAATTCACCACCATCAATTCACCGTGTAATCAATTCACCGCCCAATCAATTCACTGCTAAAAAATTTAATGCTTGATACAATGAAACTTTTAACAAAATTAAAAAAAAAATTAAAATAATTTAAAAATAATATACAGCGTTTCGGAAGGAAAGTATTAAATTTTTCTGCGTATTCAAGTTACGGTTTTATTAAATTTTCAACCCATCTAAAAACCTCCCTTAATGTATTCCACTTTGTTCAATATTTTTTGTGTATAATAAAGAAAACTCCTTCTGAAGATCATTAGTTCAGTTTTTTAATTAAATTTCCAACCCGCTTAGATTAGCCTTAGTAGCAGAAAAGAGACGTTAAAATCACAAGCAAGCAATCCCTCAGTGTAAGTCTATATCTTTAATATTTTGGGAAATAATATAAGTTGTTCTACTAATTATTTTTACAAAATTTTGTTTGAATCTGATGTCTCTTTCTTCTTTAAAGATTATAATAATAATTTAAAAAATGTTTCGGCGGTAAATTGATTAGGCGGTGAATTAATGGCGGTGAATTGATGAGGCGGTGAATTGCTGAGGTGGTGAATTGATAGCGGTGAATTGACGGCGATCCATTGATGGCGGTGAATTGATGGAGGTAAATTTTCCTAAAACCATCTTAGATTAGGGCTTATGTCAAAATTAGGTTCAGAAGCGGAAACAGGACTAGATGATGACATAGACATACAGGAAGTAAGCAATGGCATTCATGATGAGGAAGGTAGGATTTGTTATTTACCTCATCATGGGGTTTTTAAGGATACTTCTAGCACCACAAAGTTACGAGTTGTTTTTGATGCTACTGCAACGACTAGCAACGGCGTTTCATTAAATAATGGGTTGTTAGTAGGTCCTATGTTACAAGATGATATTTTTTGTATCTTGCTTCGGTTCAGGCAGCATTCGGTAGTAATTACTGGGAACATTGCGAAGATGTATCGGCAAGTGTTAGTTAAGGACCACGTCTTTGATCTATCTGTTCGAGCACTGACAAAATTCGGTTTAGACGTTACTCTAAATAATCACAATCTACTCCTAACGCTCCCAATTCCGGTCTTTTGTTCTGTCTCAAACCGCATATACCAAATACAACAATCCATTTAAAACAGAATTTAGACTAAATGTAGAAGATGTGTCATCCACCTGAACTTTTCTGTCACATGGTAAAAGTATGGACCACTTCACAATTGACTTCACACGTAAATAATAATTGTTATGGTTGTTATTTCAAACTTACCTGCATATGTAGATCGTTACATTTTGCCATTGAACTTAATTCTTTCATTAAATCCATATCAAGACTGAGGGGAAATCTAGGAGTTATAATCGGTTTCACCAAATCTGACTAAAATAAATAAATATTCAATGCGGAAAATCTGCTCGACATCTAATCGATAAAAATTACGAGAAGAAAAGGGACAAAGATATGTAAGATTTAAGATATATGAACTTCGGAATAATGTCGTGGTAACGACAGCTAGAAAAATAGGTTATGAAGATTGGGAAAAAAAGTTTTTGTCTTCTGAGATTGGATTATGTCAATTTAGAGATGCATAATAAATATTTCTTTAGGAATTGAAAAATTTAAACCTATCTATTTAGGGTAGAGTTTGGGTTTTCTCTTTTAACGTCAGTATAGTTTGTCTTTTCAACAATGTTTATTACTTACCTTTTTAAATTGAACATATTTAATAAAATCCATAGTAGTCGAAATAGACTTATCGGTTTTCTCTAAAATTTCCTCTGGGGCCAATTTGGTCATGTTGACTTTTCCTATCAACGCTCTTTGACCAAGTTCTAGAACCACATCCACTAAGATATTACAACTTTCGTTATGGGTAGTCCCGAAATAACACGCAGTAGTTGTTCCACAGGAAAGTGATCTTTTCTAAAAATCAAAATACATAAAATATTCCCTTCCCAGTTCACCAGTTTCGGTTGCAGGGAAGTTGTTGGGATTTATCATTGTGGAAATGCGACTTCACAATGTGTTACAAATAAGAGCAACCAGTACTTATTGGAGATTGCTTAATGTCCGCAACATCGCAAATCGCTGGTAATTACCTAATACATCGCAAAGTAAGTATGTAAAAGTTACTATGGATAGCAATATTGCGACTTCTCATATTGGCAGTTATTGGAAAGATTATTGAACAAGTACGATATTAAATTGAACCTCTTATTGAAGTTATATTCATGGATTATTTGGTAATTACCATCGTGGCGTTGAATTAGAAGTCTATATTAGTATGGAAACCTTCTGTGATATTTGTTTGGAATATAGCTAATTATAAATGATCATATATATGCATGTGTATTAATAAACGGAATTTTTTTACATAATTTGATTCACTTCTCAAGAGAAAAATTAATAAGTAAAACATAAAAAACTGATAAATATATTTCAAAGTCATAGAATACATACAGTGTGTCCGTAAAGTATGGAACAAATTCATTTTTAGCTAAATAGGCCATTTTAAGAAATAATCCTGAAACACGTCGATTTTTGATTTTAATTTACCGTATTTTAAAATAATAATCTAATATACAGGGTGAATTACTTTCGAGTAATGAAGTCACCCCCCATTTTGTTTCAAAAATGTATCACATGTTACTTCCAATTGGTACAGGGTGGACAAAAATACAATAGTTTTGTGTGTGTTCAAAAATCGACGTGTTTCAGAATTATTTCTTAAAATGGTCTGTTTAGCTAAAAATGAAATTGTTCCATACTTTACGGACACACTGTATATATAAAACACAATAATTTTTAAAAAAACAATGTGCACTTAATCAGAACTTCTTAATACAATGTTTTATGCAATTACCATGGAGCTTAAAGTTGGGTAATTCGCAACGCGAACAATATGTGGATATTTATGTCTACGAAGCGAAGTCTTTAGTACATCTATCAAAGTGATATTATTTCGTATTCCCTGCGACTTACTGTTACTTCGCTGGTTGACTGGGTTATTAGTATTAGTATTAAAAGGCATAAAACATAAAATTTTATAGTAAAAATGGTGCCTCAATTTAACCATGGTTGGGATTTACTACTTAGCATGTAAATTATGTATAAATTAAAGGTCAAATTAGCACATTCATCACTTCTTATAACACATATAAGTCATGTATTTTAAATTATACACTATGTTTCTAGGAATTCATCTGATTCCATCTGATCCATCTACTTTTATAGATTTGAATATTAATATCAAAATCTAAGATGTTTAACACAAAAATTAAATCATATGACAATTTTAACGAATAGATAAAGGAAAAAAATCTGCAAATGTGTTTTATTACACTCCCTATGGGATCTTACATTGCATAAGGTGAGCTAGAAGCGCTTTTAGAATATGTTATTAAGATAGGGGTTCTAATAAAAAAAAATTTTTTTCGTTCATGGAGAGGGGAAAATGAGTTTTTTTGATATAATTCACTAACGGTTGATAAAAACATTCAGAGCAAATTTAAAGAAGACTATTTATTTAACCCCAATAATAAACAATAATACAATAAATTTTTGAAAAAAATATTGGTTCATGTCTTGAAAAATGTTTGGTGATCGGACTCGAATACATCAGGATTTCCGGACTGACATTCTCTATTTCGTCTTCTTCGAGCATGAAGATCTGTGCTTCAACTGATAATTCTTTATCTTCATCGTCGCTCTCGATACTGACTTCAGTTGTATTTTGGCATGGGTGACCACTACAAAATTTATAACAGAGCACTTCAAGCCAGCTTTCCGTCACGCTGTAGTGTATTCTTTTTTGCAACTGCATGAAATAAAATTCAATAAGATGTCAGGTGCTGGCTATTTAGCCATTGTTATTGGCGTGAGCCCATTGGTACCAAACTTAGAGGCCCAATAGTCTGTTTTTTTTTTGTTTCCGTACCATTTTTGGACTTGATAGTATGTTCTAAACGCATGATACTGTGCAGCAATTCTCGTTGGTGGCAATGAAGCAAGAGTGAATGCACTTTTTGTTATCGACTTTACGAACGTCTTCCAAGTTTTCCTTCTCTATTTTTCCTTCATACAAAGCAACAAGAAAACGGCTACGATATCTTCTGGTTTGGCATCTTGATTTTTGAAGATAGCAATAATAGCATTAAAGTTTGAATTTTATTTTTCCACGGCTTTAAAGGAACGATAACGTGTCGCTGCCACTGAACGCACGTAGAATAGCTATGACAGGAAAATAGCATGGGAAATCCATTCTGGTAATTTTTTTGTACACGTCAAGGTTCCAATCAGTGCTAGACGAGTCTCGATCCGCTTTAAAGTTCCGATCCGCGCTAAACAAATCTCGAACAGCTTTTAACAGTTCTAGAATAGCTTTTAATAGGTCTCGAACAGCTTTTAACACAACGCGTGCGCGGATCAAAAGCAGTTCGAGACCTGTTAAAAGCTGTTCGAGACATGTTCGAGGCCTGTTAAAAGCTGTTCGAGACCTGTTAAAAGCTGTTCTAGACATGTTATTTGAGAACTGTTCTAGCGCGTATCGGAACCTTAAAGCGGATCGAGACTCGTCTAGCACGGATTTTAACCGTGACGTGTCCCATAAATTACCAGAATCCACCTTAGCGATTTCACATGTTATTTTTCATAAGGAGTGAGCCAGAACTGTCATAGCTACTAACGCATGAAGAAACAGAATGTTCTCGGCTGCTTTTTCATGTTTCAAACTATTCACGGAATACAGTCTTTCACCAGATTTTCCTCTTCGGAGTTTGCGGAATTAAATGTTGCTTTGCAATGGTGCTAATCCTATTAGCCGATCTAAAAGATCGACTTCTTCTCCATCGGCATAAACAGTATTAAATTCGGAGCAATAAGAAATTGCAGTGTTAATTATCAACACGTTTGCATCTTTTTCAGCCTGATAAACTGTCATAGCAGATTCTTCGAATTCGAAAATCGGTCTTGAGAAACTTGAACCTGTATCGTTTCATCGAAGAGAATCATTATAATGCCATATAACTGTATGTAAGAGGAATCCTCCATCCATTATATTTATTTTATTACCTCCGAGCTACAAGGCGTCTGGGATTTGTGTAAAAATAGCATATAGTGATTCTGTTGTACCTTTGCGCATATTCCTTCTTCTGTAAAAGGGACATAGGAAATAGTACAAGCTGGAATTGAAAGTAATTCTTCAACTCGTCTGATTTTTTGCAATGCATATTTGAACAAATATGATTAAAAAACGATATAAGTTTGGAATAATTACTAGGTGTTAAATTTGTTGAAATCTAACTTTATATCAGATCGAAGGACCAACCTTAATACAGAGTATCAAGAATAAACAAAAATAAATCATTTAAGTGAATTTTAAGGGCTATTTACTCACCCATTTATTATAAAACCAAAATTATTAATTTACAATTTATTACAATTTATTATTATTATTATTGTAGAACAACTGCTCTCAAAATATATTTACAATTTATTACATTTTAAGAAACTCAAAAAATTATTCGTTATAATTATTAGGGTGGGGTCAACCGCTTTTTATAATGCCGAGACATTTAATGTAAACTGAACGATGCTAGATATGATGAGCTACTTGATGGATACTCATTTTATTGGATGTTATTTGCCTATTTATAGTGCTAAAATATTTATAAGTGGGGAATTTTCTTCTTTCTAGTATGAAAATCGACCTGTCCGGTGGCAGAGATATTTCTGCGCTTGGCGCTCTTATCAATATTATATCGCTTAGAGGGATGAGATTTATTTTGTACAAACCATATTTTTGCATACGGCTCAAACCCTATGACGCATCAAAATTTTTTGATTGTGGAATGGTAAAATATACAGTACTGGCAAAAAGTATAAATTGAAATGAATCTTATTAAATTTAAGGGAAATATTAGTTTGCTTTGTGAATTCGGGATAAAATTCCATTGAAATTTATCCAACATTCTTTAAAACAGTATCAATGGATTACTATTTAACTGTGTCGGCTTTTACTTGATGAAAATCCATTATTAAATTTAAATAAATAAAACAACGTTTTTGTGGAAATCTTCAAACATTGTTTTATTTATTTAAATTTACCAATGGATTAATAGATTATTTCTTCGTCGATTTTTATGCCGCCAATGGGATGATCTTGTCCTTGCGTTTAAACTGAATGGACTCGAAATTTTTATACTTGGTCACCATGTTTGTCATATATTTCTCCATATAAAATTATTGTGATAATGGAAAACCTATACAATATGTAAATATTATTACGAAATTGACCGTAAAATATAGTTTTACGATTTTTATGAAAATTATTCACGTTTTAGCTGATGTAACTCGTTAAATATTAGAATTCAAAAAAAGTGTGTTAGCAAAAAATTTTTTCAGTAGAACCAACCGTTAGCAAGAATATCAAAAAAACTCATTTTTTCGGATGTAAAATTTTTAATTGATGTTTTAAAAACATAAAAAAATCCGAACTTACGACAACAGCTTTGTATACTTTACGAGAGTACTCCAAATCAGAAAATTCCGCTTCTAGGGGATAAGAATAGGTATCTAACCATTCCATAAAGGGTTTGTCGTATCCCAAACCGCAGTTAGGATACTGAGGGGCATGGATATGAGCGTCGACTAAACCAGGAATTAGAATTTGTGATTTCGTTAAATTTACTATTGGTGTGTCTCTGTTTATGTTTAATCTTATTTTTGTATCATCTAAAGACAATTCTTCTCCAATTGCTATAATCTAGGAAAAAAATGTTGTAAAAGGATTGAATTAAAAATATTTTTTTTAATTTCTAAAAATAATCTATTTCTGTATTACAAATTCAGAAAATATGATAAAAAACAATTTTGTTAAGATTTTTACCTTAGATTTTTCAACAATAATAAAACTATTTTCCAATACTTCAATTTCATTACGATTCTTAGAATGAATAATGGTTCCAAGAAATATTTGTACATCTTGCAGCTCAGCCATGTTAACGTTAAATCACTGTCTGTATTAACAGCAGAATTGTTAGTGTCAATAATTTCATGTCTCTTATTGTTTTGTCATTTTAATGGTTTCCTTAGTAACCAAAAATCAATTTACAATTTATTTACAGTACGTAAATTAACATGTAGTAGTAGGGGAGGCCACGAGAGAGTCTATAGAATTTCAAAAACGTAAAAAAAAACCGTTACATGGAAATATCCGAGCCCGTAAGACATTGATATTACGTATGCCCAACGTATCTTTAATAATGGAGGTTGCTTAATCTGACGGTAGGGGTGGCTGTACGGAAGGGTTGAAAATAGAAAAAAAAATTAATCGAGTGTGTTATTCTAAGGGGGTGGCAAGTATACTCAGAGAAAGTTTTCATTTAATATTCTGACGATTTGGAAACGCAAACTCTAGGGGGTGGCAAGTATACTCAGAGAAAGTTTTCATTTAATATTCTGACGATTTGGAAACGCAAACTCTAGGTGGTTTTTAAAAAATGAAGAAAAAATCGTCCTTTTATAATTCGCAGGAATTTCATAAATCTGACAATTTAAAAGAAATTTTTTTTATGATTTTTTTAATCATTGTACTTGGCCCATTAAAAAGCACAGAAATAACATGCAAAGAAAAAATATATTTTTTTAAACTGGATACATATATTTATAGAAAAATAATTATAAGAATCTAATTTTTTTAACAATTTTTTTCATCCTTCGAATCATTTTCATTTATGATAAGGAATATTTGAATCTTTCGGTACATCGTTGTGTTCTGTGGTAGCATTATTTAAATGTTCTATAGTTTAAGGGAGCCCAAGAGGCTAAATGGGGATTTACTAGTGCAAAAATTATATGATAAAATGAAAAAAAGTTTATGTGATGTGTGCCTGTTCATCGGGTGGGGGGGTGTATAAATTTTCAAAAATGTAAAACGAATGGTCACAAAGACATACTTCCCAGGTAGCAGAGTGACGTGTTAAAGACGTTGAAAATTGGTGTATTCTCGTCAACTGACGTAATTTGGGCCAAAACATGACGTGAAAAAAACGTTGTTAGATGGACGTTTTTAAGACGTCATAAAAAAACGTAATATATTCGTCGAATTTTGGTATTAGTATTCGAATAAATATATAAAATCGTATTTTTTAGAAATTTTTTTATACCTAGTCAGTGCACACCGACATTCCCAATAAAATGAAAACAGAAAGTTATTTTTACTCGGAAAGATTTCGCGCGAAATCGTAGCATTAACCATGTATTGAATAATATATTAGAAAATAAACTAAAATGTAACCAACAATTATTATTACATAGACAATAACGAAAACAGGACTTTATAAATTCCTAATGAAATTTATTAGAAATCACGGTTTTTGCGGTGCAAACATCAGTGGCCCAGTGTTGCCAGTGGCCTGATAATTATCGAAATCTAACTTAATTTTTCTTAATCTTGCTTACGAACTGATAAATCGATAATGATAAAGTATAATGTAGCTAATCTAGATAGAGATAAAAATTTCAAATAAATCAATATATCAATTTTTTTCTGATAGTTTATCCTGGAATCTTATAATTTTATGGTCATATTCCAATAATTTTAGACTAGACGTTTGACGTTGGCAACACTGCGTCCACCTTTGCTTGGCTTGTATCGAAGCTTCGGCGCAATAGAAGCCATTTTGTCGTGTTTTGTTGTAAAAAAAGTAAATATGATGAACAAAAAAAAAATAAAACAGTACTTTTTATCCACGGCTGCTGGAGTAGTAAACACAGGTCAGAAAATATTGTTCTGTCAAATTTATATGATGAAATATTTTAAAATGGGGTGCACGTGTGCGAGTGAAATATTTATTACAAATATGCTTGGCCAATTAGTACTAATCGTTCACAGGTAAATCTATTTATTACTGTTTAATATAATATACAAATTAATTAAGTTATAAATCGTTTTCAGAATCCTAACCCTACTTTTTAGGTTCAACAGGAGTCTCGTGCTCTTGTTTTACAATAATTTATTTGATACTAAGTTACGATCTATAATGAATATGAGCTGTTTATCAAATATACTAAACACTATCGACAATTTAAAGTTAAAAACCAGGTAAGCCCTAAGACTAATGTCATTCATATAATTTAGCTTCTTTTATTTTCAGTACTTGAAGACAGTTCAGTAAATGGAAAGATCCTACTTGTTAGTTAGTAGACTCTAGAACTAGTATGATGTCCTCTACGCCCCTATCACTGATCAATAGTTTACCAGATCAAAAATGGAAGGAAGGCGGCTTTGAATGGATTATATCCTGTCTTAAGTTAGTCAAAAAGCAGTGGTAAAGCAGAAAAACATAGAACGAGCAAACATAAAAACCGATGAGACAGCAAGATGGTAGCGTTGATGTAAGGGTAACAAAAGAGGGTCTAGAAGAGAAAATATATACATATATACAACGTTGGAGAGAAGAGTTACAGAAAGCGAGTATAAGTTAGACATAAAAACTTACCCAGGACGTTGGATGACCTTACGAGTGATTTCCTACAGGTTAGTGTTTCATATATCCACCTTAAAAGATGTGCAGTATTCTACCATACAATTTAAGAAACACTTTAACCATTTATTTTTTTTTTAGGCATTTAAATCTGTTACCGGTTGATTTTATTAGCACATGATACAATCATCTTATCACCAAAAAAGGAAGAGAAAAGAAAGGAAGGAATTCAATCCATCAAATGTCACATTCAAGAAAGGCCTTTAACCTTTTTAAGTCAATGGGTACCAAATCTGGTTAGTGGGTTGGCATCTTTAAGTAGAAAAATTAATTAAAAGAAGAATTACTGATTTAACTGTGATGACAAAGGAAATGTCAATAAAATATAAAGTAAACAATAGTGAGATTATTATTAAAACAAGGTTTGTAGTATCCTTTTTATAAATAAATTGGGAATACATTACTCTATTAGGAGACTTAAAATTTTTCCTAAGATTTTAATGCCTAAAAAATTTTAGCCCGTAACATGATCTCTTAACAGGACTAATAATAATGTAAAAAGTGATAGACTTTGGCGAAGAAGATGGAGGAGGACTAGTGGTGGTTCATTCTTAGTGGTTACCCCCCTTTAGCTTCTCAGTAAAACTCAACATGTTATTATATTTTTAGTTTAATAAATTATACAGGTGTCTTGCAATATTGTGAAGATTTTTGAACTGAAATACCTTCGAAAGAGTGCCGTTTTGACTACCTAATCGTCTTTTATAATCTAAAAATGAATTTAAGTAACTTGTCCTTCCAGTTAAACAGAGCGGAAATCACTGCGAATTTTTATTTTTAAATGGGATACTCCGTGTGCATGTGTTTAATGAAAAATATAGTGGGAACGGGAAAAAATGCATTCAGATAAAGCCGCTCTTTTATCGTATCTTATTCGAAGTTATTTTAGTTTAAAAATCATCAAACTACTGTTGGACATCCTGTATTTGAATATAATTTGTGTAATTATTTCTTTTATAAATTCCGAGGATATTTTGTTTTTTACAGTAAAAAAATACAATTTTTTAATCTAAAATGGATGTTTAATTATATGTTTTAAATACGTAAAAAAAAACGTAATTTTTACGTAAAAAAAGACGTCATTGGTCTGTGACTTATGACCCTGTATATCACGTGTTTTCCACGTCATTCATGTACGTAAATAATGACCAATATTCAACGTCTTTAACACGTCACTCTGCTACCTGGGTTGAGCGTGGCAAATAATAATAGCGTGGGAAACACATAATTCTCAGTAGCTGCACACACCACACTTTATTGATGATTTTAAGTACTGCGGCTTGAGGAAATCGGCAGATTATGTTATTTTCGTGATCCTTAAATTATTTCCTACAAAATGACAAAAAATTAACCGCGCCCGAGTATTTTTTACAAATTTGTATCTCCCCCACTTCCTTACGCCACACTGAAATCGTCAAATTATTAGAATATACACCTTTTATGATGTAATTAACTCACCCTACCGTGATCAACTTCTTTTGACTATTCTGATCCTTTATCCTAGACGGAAGTAGATAGTCTACGTTGGTCCGATGCTCAGAATACGGAATTCAGCGTGTTAGAGAGAGAACGTCTGTATCTCAGCGTGTCAGATAGAGAGAGAGGGAGTGCAATTTAGACCAATAGTAACGAAGATATACGTTAGTGCCTTTTTGACGTTCAATTTCGATCAATAATAAAGAAGATATACCATAATGTCCATTGCGTCGTTTTCCGCGTTCATTTTAGACCAATAATAACGAAGATACAACATAATGCCCATAACGCAGTTTGTTCTGCTCATAATTTTTCTTCACGTATTTATTCATGTGCACATTTTATATAAAACGCTGTTTGTCTCGTTTAAATTTGACCACTAATACCGACGATAGGCGTTAGTGCTTTTTGGCGTAGTTTGCGCATGATTTTTCTTTGTGTATTTATTCTACGTCATATTTTAAATATAGCAAGGTTTAACGCGTTCAATTTGGACCAATAGTAATGGAGATAAACCTTAATGCCCTTTCGTCTTTGGTGTCTAACGTAATTTTTGTTTACATATTTATTATACGTTTCGTTTAAAATAAATTGGTATTTTTCGCGTTCAATTTAAACCAATAGTGACCGAGATAGACCTTAATGCCCTTTTGTCTTTGTTGTCTGACTTTTTTTTCTTTACGTATATAGTATACGTCATATTTAAAATACAACGGTGTTTTTTTCATTAAGATCGAGCCATTATTAGTGGAGATATACGTTTGTGCCCTTTCGTCTTTCTTCTACGCTGAATTTTTTTTACGTATTTATTCTACGTGACATTTCAAATATAGAGCCATTTACCGCGTTCAATTTGGACCAATAGCAACGAAGATATATCGATATAGCACTCCCTCTCTCTGACACGCTGAGATACAGACATTCTCTCTCTAACACGTTGAATTCCCTATCCTGACCATCGGATCAACGTAGACTATCTACGGACGGACAGCTATATATATAAGAGCTCATATCCGAGCTTCAGTAAATCCCCAAATTACCTACTATAAATATTAAAAAAAATAATTATCATATTTTCATTACAAATTTTATTTCATTTAAACAACTGAACTTATGTGTACTGACTATATTGTTGTTATTTTTAAAAATACTATGTATTAGGACGTCCTATGTAATAAATAATAAATAAATAAAAAAAAACATCAGGTAGAATTGTGGAAAATATGTTTTTTGACTAATATTTTTTCGAATATCAAATTTTTTCCCAGCAAATGTCTAAATTCCCTGTATTATAAATGAAATTAAACAATAAAAAAAATGTTGCCTTTGATCAGATACATTTTTAGTAGCTAAGGTAATTTTATTCCTTTTGATCTTAGATTGTTAAAAAAAATCGGCTGTGTCACCCCAGAACTTTCCCGGCTCGGCTATAGAGAATAGGATTATTTTAATTACAAAAGACTGCATTCCATTAATTTATGGAACACATTTTAAATAGCAAGGCGACGGTGAATACATCTACCGAATTAATATTTCTATGTTGATAATGACATAAGCGGGCGCATGCGCACATTATAAAGCACACTGCTACAATTAGGATTTTCTAAAATCATGTGTGAAAAAGTTCGATACAAAAGTTGTAGGTAATTGTATGCCCTACAAGTTTGCACTAGAATATTTTGCCATAAAGCCCTTTATTTGTCTTCAAAATAAAAAAAAAATGGAAAAAGTCTATAAATATGTATATTTTTCGTCCTCTAGCGGCGAAACTGTGGGAAATCAGAAAAAAGTTAAATATGAAAGTTAAAGGAAATTTGGTGCTCTATAACTTTGCATTACAAAATTTTCCTCTAAAGTGCATTGCTTGTCCTCAAAATTTAGAAAAACTGTGAAAAACCTACATGCATATTTTTTGCGCGCCCTCTAGTGGCGCAATTATTGGAAATTATGAAAAAAGTTTGATACAAAAATTGTAGGAAATTTTATGTTCTAAAACTTTGCACTAGAACATTTTGCACTAAAGTGTCCTTAAAATTAAAAAAAAGAGAAAAAATCTTTCATGTGTCTTCAATCTATGTCGGTCTAGAGGACCTTCTACTATACCAATTTATACCAAAAACTAAAGGTCGCATTCCAGGCATACACCGACCGTTCATACCAAATTTCAGCTTGATTGGTCAAACGGTTCGGCAGTTATCGTGGAAAATTACACACAGACACACAGAGACACAGACATACAGACACACCATACGCTGGAAATGGATATTTTCATCGATTTTCATCGATATCTCGAATTTTGTTTTTTGCTCGATCACTATACTTTCCCTTTGATTGTAGGAAAGTAAAATAGATCACGTCATAAATATATCTTACAGATACTTTAAAAATATTATTAAAGGTGTTGCGTTAAAAGAAAAAAAAAAAAAAAAAAAAAAAAAAAAAAAAAAAAAAAAAAAAAAAAAAAAAAAAAAAAACAAAGTAATATTTATTAGGTGAAAAATTACAAAAATATATTAAATTTAACCTTTTACTAGTTTTCCTGCAACATATACTTTCACAATATTTCTATCATCACCACAATAAATTAACCTTTGTAAAAGTTCGCTAGGAGTACATTCTCGTAAATGATCTATTGGACCTTCAACGTCCATATCTACAATGAGAGCATCAAAATCCTTATATACTTGAAAACTGCCGATTTCTTTTTCTAAGGATAGAACTAAAAACATAAAAATAATTAGTATCAACATGTATTCACTTTAATTTACTTGTATTTATAATAACATTGAGAGATACACAATTATCTTCTTTAGAACTTGATTTGTTTACTATTTTAATAAACATGATCCCAAAATTGGATTTTGACTAATTTTATAATAGTTTCTTTATTTTAAATATATAAAATAAACAAGTGAAAAGGCAATATATTAGTAATAATTCAAAAATTTAAAGTCGCGAAAACAAATGTCTGTATATACACTATAGTAGGTATATATGGTATATGTAGCGGGAAAGTAAAAATTAGTCAAAGACTAATATCATTTTATGGGTTTTAAACGATGCTGAGTCGATTGCCGTTGAATCAGGTTAACAGACGGACGGACGGACAAAACCGTTTTATGAGTTTTTTTTTGAAAACTCTAAAAGGATCCAGCTCCTGCTCCATAACTTTCCGACAACATCCTATCGGCGCAGGCAATTCATTTTAATGTAGATGAAGCTTAATTTTCATTACACAAAATTCTATTAATAATTTGAAAATCGTGAGTTTGTCTAATGACTTTAATTATAGGAAGGGCGGCATCAAACTCGGCACATCCTAATCTTTTAATCCGTATGCATTTTAAATTAGATATTTGAAACGTCAAACTCGGCATAAAGTTATTAAATAGGTCAAATTATAAGAGAATACCATTCTTGGAATGATGTTCCCTTGAACTACGAAACAAAATATTGTTATTGTTATTTGTTTTGTGCTTCAACCCT
Source organism: Neocrepidodera transversa (assembly GCA_963243735.1). Lineage (NCBI taxonomy): Eukaryota > Metazoa > Arthropoda > Insecta > Coleoptera > Chrysomelidae > Neocrepidodera > Neocrepidodera transversa. The sequence continues at coordinate 26,545,185 of OY725340.1, read as the reverse complement.
GATGAGATCCTTATCAATCCAATAAAATTACCGTTAAAGTCGATTCCACAGTAATTCGTTGGCTTCTATCTACCATTAGTAAAGAGTCATGAAAATACAAACTATTTGTTATTGTAAACCAAAAATATTTTATCTTCGATTATCAGATTTCAGATGACCATTTCGTCTTTGATCAGCAATATATGAGTCATTAACACGTTAAGTGCCACATGTATCTAACGTGGATACACACGTTAGATGGTTGGTTCAATGGGCCACGTGAATCCAATGTTGATGCACATGCAAATTTGTCCAACTATATCTAAAGTGAACGCATATATGGTGTATATCTTTATTGGAACATCTCCACTGTGTAGCCTGGCATACCCGAAAATAAATTTGGCCAGCGGCCTGCTGAACAATCCTGAAATTTATGAAGTAGTTTATGTCATAGGACAAAGTAAAATAAAAATGAGTTAGAGCAATATTTATTGAGAAAATAAAATATAAAATGGTAGTAGAAAAATAAATAAAGTACAAATAAAGTAAAAAAATCGAGTGAAAACGTTTTAGTTCTTCAAACAGTTATTGACGTCAAAAAACATGACAAACAATAATAGTTGTCGTATGTGTCACATGTATATTTAGTTTGGGTGGCTCTAGATGTTGCAACTTTTCTGTTAGTTAAATTCTTATAACAAGTGACACAAGGTCCTCTCTTTTTGCAAGCCCACGATTTTTTTCTAAGTTCGCATTTACACTGTTACTTATCTCAAACCAATGTATAAGCGTTGGATACATATTGATGCAATTTTTAAAGCTAAAATTAACCAGACGGAGTTCCAAAATAACGACGAAGCGTCTTCCACCTCTATAGCTGGTATAGTAGTTCTATCTCTAGTTCGTGAAACCTCATTCATTTGTTTTTGCGTGAAGTAGGCACGTCGTTTCTACTTTTGAACAAGTTTTTTGAGTGAATTATGAAGAAAAACAGATTTCGATAAATACAAATCGAATGAATATAAATGAAGAGGTTAACAAAGATCGTATTTATTATGTTTTAGGTTATGGAAGTAGTACAGCTGTAGACGGGAGGTCTACTTATTTAACTTTGAGGGTGTGAGGCCCTTGTAATTTCTGGATGCGAGATGCCCCACGTAAATTGTTGAGACGTGATGTCCCCTGTAACCTGTAATTTGTTGATGCGAGATTCCCCATGTTAATTGATGAGACAAGATGTCGCCTGTAATTTATTGATGCGAGATGCTCCCTGTAATTTCATTTGAGATGCCTAAAATTACTGCAACTGAATAGTAGACGAGATGTCGCAATAAAGCGAGATGCTTTAACTATTCTGGTCCCGTATTAATACAACCTATTTGGTTTAGCAGAGAGATGTATCCTTTTTAAGTTGAAATTGTGGAAGTTCCACTCAATAATAAAAAATGTTTTTTCTTTTAGGTTATATTGTGAAATATTAATTAACTAGTGAATATCGGGACTGCTGATAACATTTTATTGGGCGATATGGAGATATGAGGAACATTACAAAACAATGAACATTGCGCCAAGTCGATGACCTTAAGCTTCGCCACGCGCGCTATTTTTAACCTCACTTTCACTTGTAATTACCAACCTACACATTTTAAGGTTGGCCTCCATGGTATATGGGTGGTTAAATTGTCTACAGTAAAGTTCATAAAATTAGAAGAAGATTTTTCAGGTTACTGACATGGTCCTAAAGGACAGCCTAAAAGCAACATCTGTTGCATATATTGAGATAAATAAAAAGTTAACACTAGATAAAAATGCATTGATTTAATGTAATAAATTATTTTATAATTCCTTCCTAAATCAAAATAGAAATAATGAACCTTGGTTTTTCTACGTATGTTTTAAGATATAAAGCAAATCGTCTATTATGACTAACAAGAATAGGTATAATATATTCTTAAATTATTGATTTATGTGACAAGTTAATATAAAACTATTTTATTGTCCTTCGCTTCTACGTGGTAACTGCTCTAGGTAGATAATTAAGTTGTAGATTCCGAGAAGTATGAGGAATTTCATACCCTGACTCTACTGAAAAGGTGATATACCAAATTTGAATAAAGTTGTTTCATAGAAAACTTAATAGCACCATGTATGATCAATTACCAAAACTAAACCCCCGAAACTAAGTGGCAGCAAGGGTAAGCTGCTGTGAAAGATTTTTCTCTAGTAACTTCAAAGGTCAAAGTGGTGTTACACTATTATATATACACCTAATTTTTGCTTTTACCGATAGGTATAATTTTAATTCAACTGAATCAGAAAAATAAGAGGGGGGAGACAGCAAAAAGTAGGTACATAAAGTTGAGGAAGAAATATGACAACCTGAAAAAGAAAACAAAAAAGAAATTTTAGGAACTGGAAGAGGACCTCCAAAGCGCTTAACAATTACTGACATTGATATGAAAATTAAAGAGATATTGGCAAAGCGAATTGATGATTTTCCAAGCAAATTTGGAGGTAATGCAGATTGTAGTACATCTTTATCATTAACGTTTGTTAGAAGATGAAAATTTCATATATAGAATTCATTAAAGTAATGTCTCACTGCATAATTGATATTGGGTATGTTGCGAAAATACGCATGTGGTTGAATATTTACATTGTCAATTAAGTTGCTTCTTCTTCATCATCTGGAGGATCTGGCTCATTCAAGAGGTTATAGAAACATTCTCCAAAACTGCTGTGTTAATCACAACAGCCTCAACCTTGTCCACTTTCAGTCTAATTTCAAAGGCAAGAACAGGAAACCTTCTTTTACATTATCCAAATTTTCTTTCTATGCAATAAAAAGTTATTCTTGCATTATAAAAGGGTGTTATCAAGTAATTTTTGTTTTCATAGCCACTGTCATCAACTTTAGCTCTGATGTTTGAATTATCAAATATTTGTGAGTCATGGGTTGAATCAGGCCAACATCATACCACATCCTAAAAACATGCAGTTCGAGTAACAAATGACTTGAACATTAAAGAAAAATAATCCTATTCTATCGTGCCACTCTTTTGAGAGGCACTTCTAAGTTCAGGTTGTGTTTCTGACATTCGAATATAAAGCCTTGCAAATGCTCTGGTTACCTTCCAAACAAGACGACTTGTTGTTCCTTTGTCTATACCAACAAAATCCCCAACTTTCTGGAGAAAGTTTCCAGTTTCAAAATATCTCAAAGTTACTAGCACCATTTGTTCAGTAGTTACAGCATGATTCCTAAAAATATATCAGTTACTAGGTTACAAGTGAATACACTACTTGGAAAGCCATAATTTTTTTACAAATTTTTCATCACTTCATCTAGCGTTTATTAATACTTGTATTGCTTCGTCAAAGTTTTCATCATCTGTTATATCAACAGGAATTTCAGGTAGTTGCTGAGCCATTATTTTTAAAATAGTACAAAAGTTGAGGTTTGTTACGTCCAAAATTCGTTTAAGCCCCCCAATTCTATAGCTCAGTTGAACTTTGCAAAATGATAGCCAGTGATCCAAACTTTGCCTTGAACTAGCTTTGACAACTGAACATTGAAATTTGAATCAGGTTCAATCTTGAGCTATGCTTGAACCCATATGAACGGATGTTTTTTTTTCAAACAATGAAAAAAAAATTTAAATACATTTTTTATAGAGTCAATTTGCATAGAATAGTCAAAAATATTTTTTCATTTTATCGCATAGTTATTTATTTACGTATGCTTTGTTGAGATTTTCTTTTGTTAATAGAATTAGTTTAGTACCGTGTCGGTTTGCAATAAGAATCCTTTGTTTTTTTTGTTATTTTCCTACTTTATTTACTACATGTCACCTGGAAAGTTATGAAGATGGAGCTAGACGCTAATTATAAAATATACAGGGTGTTTCCAAATAAATATGAAACTTTTTATGGGCTGATTTCTTGAAAATTAAAGGAGATCTTTCATGTAAATAAAAGCTCTTTGGTCTGCCTTGAAAAGTTAAAAAATGGAATAGGGGTTGAATGTTTCACTGTTTAAAAGATCACAATAAATTCAAAAAAATATTTATATGTAGCTTTTTTATTGGTAGAATCCGCCCACAGAATTCCATTTCTTTAACTCTTTAAAAATTTCACAAAAGCTTTTTTTTTAACTAATTTTTTTTTTCTCTTTTTTGGAAGTGTGTAACTTTTCAAGAACAGGCCTAAGAGCTTTTATTTATATGAAAGATTCCCTTTAATTTTTGAGAAGAAATTATTCCCTTAAACCTTTCGCACTTATTTGGAAACACCCTGTATAAATAATGGAAAATGTAAATAAAGATACAGAATAAGTTTTTTATAATAGGCAGGTTCGACAATTTTGTTTTTTAACTGAAATCGAGAGATATTTTGTTATTTAATAACGATCAAAAAAATTGAAGCGCAAAATATTAATATTTACGTCCGGTAAGCATTTTAAAATCAACGACCGGTGACGTCAGTAGCCATGAACGGTTCGCCCCTGGCCAGCTGCTGCGCTGTATTCACACACATTTTACAGGGTTACCGTTTTTAGTGAATTTCCTGCTAAATTAGTAGATTTTTAAGAAAAATGGTTTAATAGAATTTTAGTAGAATTGATAATAGACAGGCTCGACATTTTTTTTAACTGAAAGCTCATACTTACGTTTGTTCAAACTACTTATTTAAGCGAATCACGTGTCACGTTTGGATGATACAAAATATTTTTTCTGCGATGAGACACTCGTCTTAAATATACTATAGCTAGATAGCGATAAAATATAGTTTTAAATTCAAATCTGAAAAATCTACTGAATTTTATAGCGGACGTAAATATTAATATTTTGCGCTCAATTTTTTTTTGATCGTATTTTAATAAAAAAAATATATCGATTTCAGTTAAAAAAATGTCGAACATGCCTATTATCAATTCTATTAAAATTCTACTAAACACCCTCATTTTTCTTAAAAATCTACTAATTTAGTAGGAAATTTACTAAAAACGGTAACCCTGTAAAATGTGTTTGTATCGTGAATACAGCGCAGCAGCGGACAAGGGGCGAACCGTTTATGGCTACTGACGTCACCGGTCTAGTCTCGCGCACAGGTACCGTTTTCCAGCCTCTCGCCTATCGTTGATTTTAAAATGCTTACAGCGGACGTAAATATTAATATTTTGCGCTCAAATTTTTTTTGGTCGTTTTTAAATAACATAACCACTCGATTTAAGTTAAATTTAAAAAAATAAGAAAAATGTCGAACATGCCTATTAGTAGCATTTTACAAAGTTACGTATAAATAGCTACTTCAATCAATATAAGGAAAATTTCATAAAAATGTTATTTTTACCTTCACTACCTCCTAAAGTTGCCAAATAAAAAACTTCTTCATAAGTGAGCTGTTGATAATGTTTAATATGGAAGGAAAAATAAAATGATGAGTATAATGCCAGTCTCATTGTATTTATTATAGAAGGGGACGATCCACCAGCTACATCTAAAAAATAAATTATTTTTATTGAATAATTAAAAAGCGACTATAGGTATCTTTAACAAAAATATTAGTACCAACAATCTACTGTTGGACAATATACTTCAGTGACTTTACCGATGTTTATTTTTCACTTTGGGATGCATATTGACAACATTCTTATGAAGTGAATAGCTTGAATAATCTGGTTAAATGAGCTCCGTGATGGGGTGAAAGGAGGAGTCATAACTCAACTTATATTAGTAAAATTAGTATTAGATTAAATCAACGTATTTTGCCACTAACACTTTGATAAAAAAATAATAATAATTATATTAATAATTACATCACTTTAATTATTTTACCTGTTCCAAAACCAACTGAAATTCCATAATCCCAAAGCTGCTTGACATTACAAGCTCCAGATTTTAAACATACATTTGAATCTGGACAATGAGCCACTGAAGCACCATATTGTGAAATCAGTTTTAACTCATTTTCCGTCAAGTATATTGCGTGTGCCAAAATAGTCTAAAAGTTAAAATAAATTAATCACAATTGTACTGGTTATATTATTTACGTTGGTATAAGATATATCTCAAATCGAAGATCAGTTTTAAAAACTTATAATTACTTTTGGTGTCAAGAGGTTAGCTTCTTCGTAAACGTTGGCATAAGGCATTCCATAAAAGGTTTGAACAGTGTCCACTTCATCCCTGTTTTCAGATATGTGGGTCTGAAACATAAATTTTGGAAAAATGTAAGTTCATGCTTAAACGTTATGGAAAAGTGATCTATGTGGGAATTGTCTGATATTATCTTTCTGATTAAAAGTTTCAATTGCGCTGAAATCCAATAACCAATAATAATTATAGATGACCTTCTGGTCTTGAACCCTCCTACTTCTGCAAACGGTTATTAATTATCTTTCGCTTCCACTTTGTATGCTTTTTAGATACTTTCTTATGAAAGAGTCATCTTAGAGCATATTTGTACCCTGTAAGTTTGACATTCTCAGATTTAACTTTAATTTCTACAGTCTGGTGTGTGTGTGTGTGTATGTGTGTGAAGTTAGCCCCCCCCCTCGTTTTTCAAATTTTAATATTTTGAAAGTTGTTCCAAATTGGTCTAGGTTTGTACCAAATTGTTCCAGAAAATTATTCCTCAAACTTAAGTACAAAGGCCGAAAAGCTCAAAAAACCATTTTTACAGACGTCGGTGACGTTAGCACCCGGCCAGCCAGCACCAAGCTTATACCGAAGTAATCTTGGCTCACGGCAGGCCAACTCCAAGCGACACTTTTCCAATACGGTCAAATACTTTCACAAATTCATTCTGCCGATTTGGGGTCTACTCATACAAAATTTCTCGTTTTATTAATTTGTTTACATTTTTTTGTTGCGTTGATAATAGGCGGCCACGAACAAAAATTAGCTGATTACATGGATGAATGGAAGGACTATTTAGACAAAATTTTTCGTTTACATAATTCCACTGCAGCCTCGTGGGCTTATTGCGCTATCTCCCTTCTGTTTGTCTACTGCACCCAGTCCATCAACCTTGTTCCTTGTATTAGTTTGTACAGGTTTTTTAATGGCTGTTTGTAATAATCTTCTGGATCCATTTTTGGTTTTCCATATATTCTTTGCCTTCTGTGATCCAGCGCCTCACAGTTGCCAAGTATGTGGAGTGCATTCTCGGTCCCTTTATTGCATTGTCTGCATTTAAGGTCGCCGTTATATAGTCCCATTTTGTTTAGATGCTCTCTGGTGGGAAGGTGTCCCGTGAGGAGCCCTGTGGTAAATCGTAGTTGATTCCTACTCATTGAAAGTAGTTCTTCAGTTACGTTCTTTGACGGTTCTTTTATAAACTTTTTCCCGTGTAGAAGTCCGGATATATTGTCCCAGTACAATTTATGTTTTCGCTTGATCCAGTCTTTTATATGGTTCCTAATCGTACGTTTTGGTACTCCCATCGCTAGTTCTGGACCAATTAATATAATATATGTATGTTATATATCAGTAGTTGCCTATGTTACCACGCTATCGAAGGCCACAAATATGTATTTACATGGTGAAACAGTTCTTTATTTTATTATTACTCTATCCTGGAAGTCCCAGGATATGACAATTAATGGGGTTGACGATCCGCTTCTTGAGAGCTCGTCAGCTTTTTTGTTTAAAGCGGTACCATTGTGACCTGGTACCCACGATAAAGTTACTTTATTGTGGGTCGCCAGTCCTCTAAGTTCTTCGCCATATTCCCATACCAGTCTAGATGTCACCTTTGGGCTCCTTATGGCCTTAAGGGCTGCTTGACTGTCTGAGTAGATTATGATTCTTTTTACCTCGTTAGTCACCATTATCAAAAGAGATTTATGGGTACAGGGTGATTTTTTTCGTTTTTTTTTGGTTTAATGTTTAATTTAAGAGAATATAAAATTAGTATTTCTCGAAGATTATATCTTTATTAAAAAAATTATTACCTGTATATGTAGATCGTTAGATTTTGCTATCGAACTTAATTGTTTCATTATATCCATATCGAGACTTAAAGCAAATCGTGGAGTTATAACAGGTTTCACCAGTTCACACTAAAATAAAGAATTAAATCTATATTAAGTAGTAATTTTTCATAATCATGCAACACTGTATCAAATTTGGTTTTGTTAACCAGAATAAAATATAAAGTAATATACCATTAATTTTTGACCTGTGTTGATTTTTGAATTTATTTTAAAATTTGAACAAATTTATCCTTTGGTTCGATCAAAAACATTTGTATGATTATCAGAAGTGTTCTCGCATGGTTTCAGATATGATACGGAAAATCAAAAGAAATTATTAGACAAAATGGACACCATAATCTAAATCAAATCATTTTTAAACAAAAATATAAACACCAGGATTATGGCAAGTTCATACAACTTAGATTTATACCTTGAACGAAATCACGAGTGATCAATTTAAATTAACGAAAAAAGGGTAATGTTGCTCCTTTATTGAATATAAACAAGAAAATTGCAATGAATGACGTTGTATAGTTCCAACAGATCCGTTATTAGTTTTTCAACACATTTGTGAATCAAAAAAAATCAGAAGAATTGAAAACATATATGACTTTTGAACTAACTCCCTATCATGTTGTTCTATTTAAAAATGGTAAAATAAGAAAGAAAAAGACATCAGAATTTTATGAACCATTTCCAGAATTTACATATTGTAACGAGGAATGAGGCCGGCCCTGTCTGATGGAATGTCCACCGATATGACTCATAGCTCTAGAAGCATGAAGACGAAAGTCGAATATTCGGGAAACGACGTGCGTGTTCCAGAGCAAACAAACGAAAGGACGAACAGGAGTTAGTCGAATTTTGTATGTTGTATTATATAAATTAGTATATTTGCTATAAATTAGAATTTGTATTATTCAAATACATTAGTTATATTAGTGTTTAAATTAAAGCGAACCTAGAGTATAATATTATTACATTGGATTCAGGCATGGGGTAAAAAAGGCCGTTCTTTGAAGGACTACTTCAGAAGATGACCACTGGCAATCTGGGAAGATCCAAAAGGACCGAAAATTAGATCCGGACCTGAGAAAGATTATCATGTAGAAGGAAGGAGACCCCAGACCTTTATGGTAAAAGATTCCTCTTGAGGACTGATCATGCAGGGCTAAAGTGGCTCTTATAATTTAAAAATTCCAAAGGAAAAGCAGCAAAGATAAACGGATGGTATTGATGATAAACTCCTGATGATGCTAACATAGTTACCGAAACGTACGTAGAGTATTAAAAAGTGTAGTTTTGGTTAGTGGTGACGATATTCTTCAACGATATTTCCTTTGTTACTTACTTTTTTCGCTTGAACGTATTTGATGAATTTCAAAGTGTTTTCAACCGCATCCTCAACTACCTCTATATAGTTGTCTGGGGCAAATCTGGTCATGTTAACTTTACCCACTAAAGCCCTTTGTCCTTTTTCCAAGACTATATCTACTAAGATGTTGCAGCTTTCGTTGTGGATAGTACCGAAGTAACAAGCTGTTGTCGTTCCGCAGCAAATTGATTTGTTCTAAAAAATAAATAAAAATGAAGAAAATATTTTTCTCTTTCATGTCGGTAATACTAATTTAGTATAAAAGATCTTCAAAACAAGCTCTATAATTGATGCCGACACAAATGTATCATTTTTTGATTTGACTAAACTTACCACAACAGCGTTGTATACTTTACGTGAAAATTCCAAATCGGAAAATTTCGCTTCTAATGGAAATGTATATATTTCCAACCATTCTAAAAGCGTTTTATCGTATCCCAAACCGCAATTTGGATACTGTGGAGCATGGATATGTGTGTCAACGAAACCAGGAATAAGAATTTGCGATTTTGTCAAAGTTACTACTGGTGTGTTTTTGCTTAAATTTAATCTTGCTTTTGCTTCAGCTAGAGAGGATTCTAATCCGACGGCTAAAATCTGGAAAATATTAATTTGTTATACTAAAAAAACATGTTAAATAGCCAATTTATCACAATAGGGAACTTGCATGATTTTTTTTATTTTTTATTGATACAATTTATTATCTGCAATTAGAGAAAAAACATGTTAAAACTCATTTAGTTCAGTATTTTATTTATAAAAAAATGTTTAAAATAAGTCTGCATCATTTTACGCTAGAATCTGTCACCATCTAGCGGTAATTCATTGCAATAAAGATTGTTGTCAAAAATTTTATTTTATTTATGAAATTTCAAAGAATTGGCAATGACCGTTACCACTGACATACAACCTATTAAAAATGCCAAAACGGTGTAGTAAGAAGTACAAGTGTTTTTTTTGTACCTTACTGCAAAAATCATACAAAACCAGTTCCGGATAAAATATATATACACGTGTATATATACACGTGCCACATGATGATAATATACGAAATTTGTGGTGTGTATCGACAAGACTCCAAGATTTAAAATGTGGGTTAACAGCAATTGTTGCAAAGACCACTTTATTATGTAAAATTACAACATTATAACAAAATCCATTTAATTTAAAATACTTTTGCTAGCTTATATTTTTACATTTTTTAATAAAATGATATTTTAACCTAACCTCGTTGTTTTCACACCCTTCATTTCAACAATGTGGCCTCCAATCTTTAACAAATAATCCATCAGCATGTCCAAACCAACCTTCGATAAATTTTGCGAACATGCTTTTTGATATCCAGTGAAGCAACTTTGTTTAGGCATTTTGTATTTGTATATATTATTTTAGTGACAGATAAAAATGACACTTGTAATCATATGTTGACGCGGAAAAATATGAAGCTCTTTAGGGCGGATTCCCACTAGGCGGAAAATCTGCAGACAGATTTTCTGTATCGAATTCTATTGGTCAACTTCGAAAATTAATTCGAAATCAACCAATAGAATTGGATACCGAAAATTAGCTTACACATTTTCCGCCTAGTGGGAATTCATCTTGAGACTGCATCAAATGACGTCATAGCCAATGGCAGGAGTTGTGACGGATTTAAAAGTTATCCAATTTAGAACGTGTGTTAAATATTTAATAAATTAAAAGTAATACCTTTTTTTAACCTGTTTTATCGTCCTATATTACTTTTAGAACATACTTAACTGAATTCAATAAAAAAATATTCATTTTAAGATTGATGCAAGTTCCCTATTTATTGTCACTAGATAGATTAATATAAAATAATTAATAATAAAACATTAATGCTAAGGATTCAGTTAGAGAATTTTATACCTACTGGCTATTTAAATAAATATTTTTTTAATAAATAACTATTGCGAGGAACGCAACTACTATTTCCTTTAAAATATATTAACACGGAATTAATTTCTAAAAATGTTGTACAGTTAAACCATTCATATTAGAATAGGCAGGTTCGACATTTTGGTTTTTTAACTGAAATCGATAGATTTTGTTACTTAAAAACGATCAAAAAAAATTTGAGCGCAAAATATTAATATTTACGTCCGCTATAAGCATTTTAAAATCAAGGATCGGCGAGAGGCTGGAAAACATACCTGAGCGCGAGACTAGACCGTGTGACGTCAGTAGCCATGAACGCTTCGCCCCTTGCCCGCTGCTGCGCTGTATTCACGATGCAAACACATTTTACAGGATTACCGTTTTTAATAAATTTCCTACTAAATTAGTAGATTTTTAAGAAAAATGAGGGTGTTTAGTAGAATTTTAATAGAATTGATAATAGGCAGGTTCGACATTTTTTTAAACTGAAATCGATATATTTTTTTATTAAAAAACGATCAAAAAAAATTGAGGGCAAAATATTCAGTAGATTTTTCAGATTTGAATTTAAAACTATATTTTATCGCTATCTTTCTATGGTATATTTAAGACGAGTGTCTCATTGCAGAAAAAATATTTTGTATCATCCAAACGTGACACGTGATTCGCTTAAATAATGAGTTTGAACAAATGTAAGTATGGGCTCTAGTAGCAGCGTGGAATAGTGCTGGTTAGTGGTGCGATAGGTGATCGAATCCCGCACACAGCATATTTTTTTTTGCTTTTTATCGTTATATTTTACTTTTCAACCTTATTAAAAATTTTTCAATAAACCGCATTCTATCAACATTTCAATAATAAAGTACCAAAATCACGAGTGTTTCATCGCAGTAAAAATATTTTGTACATATTTTTTACCTACCCGGGGGATATGTATTTTTTTTATTAAAAGAAGTCTTGACTAACTAAACTAGCATTAAAAAATAATAAAAAAACATATTTAATAACGTTTAAAAGTAAAATATAACGATAAAAAGCAAAAAAAAATATGCTGTGTGCGGGATTCGATCACCTATCGCACCACTAACCAGCACTATTCCACGCTGCTACTAGAGCCCATACTTACATTTGTTCAAACTCATTATTTAAGCGAATCACGTGTCACGTTTGGATGATACAAAATATTTTTTCTGCAATGAGACACTCGTCTTAAATATACCATAGAAAGATAGCGATAAAATATAGTTTTAAATTCAAATCTGAAAAATCTACTGAATTTTACAGCGGACGTAAATATTAATATTTTACGCTCAATTTTTTTTTATCGTTTTTTTAATAAAAAAATATATCGATTTCAGTTTAAAAAAATGTCGAACCTGCCTATTATCAATTCTATTAAAATTCTACTTAACACAATCATTTTTCTTAAAAATCTACTAATTTAGTAGGAAATTTACTAAAAACGGTAATCCTGTAAAATGTGTTTGCATCGTGAATACAGCGCAGCAGCGGGCAAGGGGAGAAGCGTTCATGGCTACTGACGTCACACGGTCTAATCTCGCGCACAGGTACGTTTTCCAGCCTCTCGCCGATCCTTGATTTTAAAATGCGGACGTAAATATTAATATTTTGCGTTCAAATTTTTTTTGATCGTTTTTAAATAACAAAACCTCTCGATTTAAGTTAAAATAAAAACTAAGAAAAATGTCGAACCTGCCTATTACGTATTTGAACCAATCAGATACAATTATTTGTTATCGTCGCCATGGTAACAAGTCATTTCTAATTTCTAACGTCATAAAATTCAAACCAAGCAATTTTACATTACATCAATGTGTAGCATATTATATGAAAATTCCATATAATCGCGCCCTTTCCCTTCACAAAAAATTACACCAACTTGGTAAATATGTATTCATATATACATATCAACGAATAATAAAACTTCAAGTCATACCACAATTATTTATGTGAAGTTAATGTTTAAAATTAAGCGGCAACCTATTTCGGCCAAACAATGGTCATCATCAGACAGAAAGCAGTTAGTCAAGTACGACAAATTACAAGAAAATTAATATGGTATGAAATTTCACATTCTGAACAAGTGATAAACGTAAGATATAACTTTAATCAAAAATTACAAATTAAATTTTTAAAAAAATTTTTAAACGCTAACCCAAAAAACTCCATAATGGAGTTCACTTGTTCAGAATGTGAAATTTCATACCATATTAATTATCTTGTAATTTGTCGTACTTGACTAACTGCTTTCTGCGTGATGAGGGCCATTTTTTGGCCGAATCATGTTGCCGCTTAATTTTAAACATTAACTTCTTAATCTTACCACGTTTGAGTATGGATAATCTTCTGTTTTTATATATACATATATTTTGAGAAAGCGTCATTCCATCTCCTTATTTTTAAATTAAGTTTGTAGATAGCCAAGGAGCATATATAATACTAACGCGATGTGTTCTGCAGGTATTGAAAAATCTTATAGTAGTAAAAAAAGTGAAAGATTCAAAATCCGTGGTTAAATTGTAAGAAAAAAAAAACGTTTAAAATTTTAAATCTCTTATAGAATTATTTTTAAACCAGTACTCAGTATTCTTTATTGAGTACATACATTAGAAACTTTACCGAATCCGTCTCTGATCCTTCCTACATTATCGATTAGGTATTGTAAAAGGTTATGTTTCATAAAAAATGTTCTTACCTTAGCTCCTACAATAATAATATAACCATTTTGTAACACTTCTATTTCACTACGAGATATAGAATGGATTATGTTTCCTAGAAAAATTTGCGCGTTTTCAGATGCCATATTTTAATTTTAGATCACTTTTCGTATTACGAGTGTGTTGTCAGTGTCACTTGCTTTCATTCACCGAGTAAAAGGAAGTACAAATGCCGACGAGTCGGCGAATTCTGAATTGAATTTAAACCTATTTTATAAAATAAAGTAAATGTATCTGATTTGTAATGTGTGGTTGGTTCTACTAGACCGGAAAAATCTCTAATTGCCTATTTTAAATTATGATCTAATACGTGTCTTATCATTGTTCCTATTCAACTAAAAATGATAGCAAATAGTACCTACTAATAATTTAATGATAAATTACTCATTTTTTATGCGCAATACCAGAGCCGTAACTAGTAATTATTGGAGAAATATTCGTTGACAGTAAATTATTTATTTAAATAAAATGCCCATTTTTTTTATTTACTATTACAGACACTGTTAAAAAATTGAACAAATATCAAATATTTTTGTATTTTATAGGGAACCCTATAGTGGTTTAGTGTGTATTTCAACTTTTGCTTAGGGGTTTGGACCTCTGCACAGAGGAAAATAGTCCAAGTAAACTAGTTTAATTAAGATATTCTCGCTAATCCCAATCAAATTTGTAGAACAACTCCAAAAATATTTTGTTTTTCTGTAGCTCTTTTTCTGAAATATATCTACCATAAGTTATCAGTTTATTTCGAGCAATAATTTTTTTTCTGAAATTATTTTAAGTATACTAAGTATAACAGGTACCTGATATAAGCAAAGTATATTAACTACAATTAATAGGGTTAATTAATACTAACGGAAATTTTGCATTTCGCACAAGATCGGCTGTAATCATCGCAACATCGTGCAAATTTTTGTAAGTTAATGGTTGGCTTTTGGCGTCATTTATTTTTGAGAGTTGTCGGTGTTAGGACTGTTAGGTACAACAGGCAGCTACGAGCCATAATTCGCGATATTTGGTTATGTGTATAGTGACTGGTGACAAGTTTTTTTTATTAGTTTTGTGTTACAAAAGCGTGGTTTAAAAATGGAATTTGAATTACTTCTCATAGAATGGGGGCTCGGGTAATTCCTAGACCGCTTTAGAGTTACGATTTACAAATTAATCATAATACAATATTCTCTAATTATTTTTGTCGTGGATAAACAGAATTTTTATTTTTAATAAAGAGATTTATAGAATGCACCTTTATTTTGCGTTTAGTATATTGTTCAGAAAAATTGAATCATTGGAACTTTAACAGATAAGGTACCTATATTGTATCAAAGACAAAAATAATGTGAGAGAATGTCGTATGATTAATTTGTTAAACTTACGTCTAAAGCGCTCTAGGAATTTCCCGAGCCCCTATTCTATGTGAAGTACTTCAAATTCCATTTTTAAGCCACGCTTTTGTAGAACAAAACTAATAAAACTTATCGCCAGTCACTATACAACTTGTTTAATCACTGTTAATAATTTGTTTAATTGTGTTAAGTCAAATATTTAATACTTCCAATAATTTAGATTTCTAAGGTGATTAATTTTTGGTTACTAACGGTTACTGTTTTCTATTTGTTATTAAAGTATTTAATTACCTTAAGTTAATTAACCCCAATTATTACAATTAAAGCTCTTTTTATTGTCATAACTAAACGTTTGTCGAGTCCTTAATAATGCTGAATAAACTTTTTCCTGGGTATGACATTAACCTAACCTATACCCACAACACAAAAAACCTAAGACCATTTACTATTAGACATGCCTTGTTTACATTTTTGTATACAATGTTTTGTAGTCCGGCACATCTTGTCTCTTTCTTATGACATTTCTCATTGTGCGGGGTATTCGGCGTGTGCGGTCAAAGAGTTACTAGTTTACAGTGTTTGCATACAAAAAAACTTCGATATTGATTTTAAGACAAGGATGGAAAATTGATGTCTAATAGTAAATGGTCTAAGCAAAAAACTCATCCAATTGACCAATCCAAGATGCTGTCAGATGAAATTTAAGATGGCCGCTGGTTGGCACAAAAATTCACGTCACTTAATGTATTTAATGTGAAGAGCAGTTTATCTTAATACATCAAACTATTGAAGCTTAACACGGAAATGTAGAATAGTTGTGTGTCTACTCGGGATACATTATCGGTATTTAATAAAGTGACAGTTGGTATAAAAAAATGGTGTATCGGCATTTTTCGTAAGTGCTCAACTTTTTCCTTTTATAGTTCTTTCGGAAAAAGTTGAGCACTTACGAAAAATGCCGATTTTCACAAAAATTTTCACAAATCATCTAGAGCATATAAATATCACTTTCCAAAAAAAATAAATTGCCGCAACCAACATTTAACGCCTTTTTTCTTAATTTTAAATTTCGATTTTTTTGAAGTTTGGATTAAAATTATGACACATTTGACGCTTCGAATTGATTTAAGAGTAAAATTATGACACATTTGTTGTTTCGAATTGATTCTGTGTTAACCATTCAAACATAAAATTGTCATTTACACATGCGTTGTTAACTTCACATCATTGTCATACCAGAACCAAGGAAGCAATGTTGCCATGTATAAATAATGAAAATGATGTATTTAAAAAAAGACTTAACTATAACTCAAAGCTGACCAGTTACTGTACTAATTTAACTACCTAAGACCTATCCAATTTTTAATATGCCCAACATGGATTAAGGATGTAAATACAACAATTTTTCTAAAGACAGCATTTGTAGCACTGTATTCTAGATTTGTCTAAATACAGCGAATCAAACACTGTTATTACATATTTTTGTGTTCTTTTTTCACCAACTGGCCCAATGAACCTATTTTTTCTCAATTTAATTCAAAAATTACATCTGCTTCCCGACCAACTGACACAGATCAAAGAATATTATTGCGTTCTTATCAGCTTAATATCAATATCGCTGAATAATAAAAATCAGTTGCTATATTTTGTATCGCACCATTTTTATATTTTGAAAAAAAAAATGAAATATATTGTCCAATAAAAACCAGTCAATATAAATCAAAAAAAAGCTGATTTAAGATATTTTACACAACTTGGCAACATCATGTAAGTCATTGTGATGTATCTAAACACAACTAACCTTAAAAATAATATATTTATAAAAATGGAAAAAGGGTCTTTAATAGTGGTTGCGGCAGAAAATTTATTTTGGAAAGTGATATTTACACTATGTAGATGATTTATACCAATTTTTATGAAAATCAGAGAGTTTCGTAAATGCTCAACATTTACCGAAATGTTTTTTGAAAGGTAAGAAAAGCTCTGACTTGTTTATTGGTGTAAAAACTATATATGAGGACCAAATACGAAAATATATTGAAAGCAGTCACTGGTGGAAAGTCGCCTTCTCGAGTATTTCATCAGGACCAATTATTCATGAGTGTGAAAGGAACAATACCCTGTATAACTTTGATTTTTTCCTTATATCTTATGGCAATGTTTTTACTTTTACTCTTTAACATCAATAAATAATCACTCTTATCGGAAAAGCAATTTCTAAAAGCTCAAAATACTTAAAACAAACTTACAACACCTGCAAAGTGCAGTAAACATTTTGTGTGCCTATCACAAACCACCTATTCTCTTTAACTACTGATCTGTGGTAGGGTTTGCGATCTCGATTCGATCTTATCGATAATCGATCTTTTGTGACTCGATATTCGTTTTTGGATCGATTTCTTTGAGTTGAGATCGATCTAAGAATCTGAGAAAATAGTTGAGATCGAATACCGATTTTTTTGTGTAGGTATTTCTAAACTTCTAATATTATTAATTCCATAAATAAATAAATAAATAATAAATAAATTTATTAATCCTTTTTTAAATAAAATACTTAACAGTAAATATACACTCGATAAATAATAATGTTTGTTTTATTGAAATAGGTTAAATCAAAATATTGTCCTTACAAAACCATCAAAATAAAAATTAAACAGAATTTGCTTGTTTTGATAAAAAATATATTCAAGTTTCATATTTTTTGGCCAATTTCATACAATATGATTTTTTTCTTATTTATAATTTTTTTTTATACCATTTAAATTATTTTATAGAGAAATAGAGAGAAAGAGATTTTTTTCTCATTTTTCTGATTTTTTGTTTTTTTTTTCTATTATTTTTTTCTAGTTTTTTCTTCATTATTTTCCCATTGTTCTGTTTTTTCTCTATCTCTTTCTTTTGGTTTTTAATGTTTTCTTATTCTGGATTTTTGTTTCGATTTTTGCGATTTATCTCAATTCTTTCGAATTTTTTCATTTTTTATTTTTTACCCATCAAACTGAAAGTATAGTGAACGAGCAAAAAAAAATTCGAGATATCAATGGAAATATCCATTTTGAGGTCCCCGAAGGAGATTGAAACCAGTTCCAGAGTATGGTCTGTCTGTGTGTCTGTGTGTAATCTCCTACTTTTTGGTTTAAATTGGTACAGTAGAAGGTCCTTAAGACCGACATTGATTGAATTCACATATAAGAATTTTTGATATTTTTTAAATTTTAAAGACAAACGCTACACTTTAGTGCAAAATGTTGTAATACAAACTTTTAGAGCATAAATTTTCCTACAACTTTGGTCTTAAACTTTTTCCAGAATTTTCAATAGTTGCGCCACTAGAGGGCGCGCAAAAAATGTGCATGCAGGTTTTCCATAGTTTTTCTTCATTTTGAAGACAAACAATGCATTTTATTGCAATTGTAAATTATTGCAAAATGTTCTGATGTATAAAGTTGTGAAGCATCAAATTTTCTTTAACTTTTGTATTAAACTTTATTTCGAATTCCCCATAGTTTCGCTGCTAGAGGGCGAAAAAAATTCACATTTAGGATTTTCACCTTTTTTTTTTTTAATTTTGAAGACAAATTATGCACTTTAGTGCAAAATGTTTCAGTGCAAAGTTGTAGAGCATAAAATTACCTACAACTTTTGTATCAAAATTTTTCCCGAATTCCCAATAGTTTTCACACATGATTTTAGGAGATCATAATTGTAGCAGTGTGATATACAATGTGCGAATGAGCCCGCTTATGCCATTATCAATATTGAAATATCAATTCAATGGACGTATTCACTATCGGCTCGCTATTTTTAATGTGTTCCACAAATTAAAGTAATGCTTAGCATTTTGTATTTAAAATAATCCTATTCTCTACAGTTGTACTGGGAAAGTTCTGGGGCGACACAGCCGATTTTTTTTCTTATGGTTACAATTCTTTGTATCAGATTATAAATTGAAACGATTTTCATGAGATCGATTTTTATCCATCCGATTTTTCTTAGATCAATCTTTGACAAAACGATTCGAATCGATCTTAAGAATCGAACTTTTTGATAAGGATCTGTGGTGCCTACCAGTGGCCATTTTGATGACGTTTGGCCACGTGTTCTGGATTGCCTTTTTGAACATTCTGAAAACGCATCTGCGCAATGCGTAATATTATTTGTTCGACTTTGAGTGAGTGATAAGAAATTCATACAAGGTCTAATCATCAATTTTATATGGGAGGTTATAAGTATATGGTATTTACTAGTACATTTATCAGATCCGGTACATGAGTCTTTTTTTATCTGTTCGGATTGACTTCTTATAGACTATACTATGAATTCCATAACGCAGTTTAATAAGACTCTCTTCGATGTTGAAGGTCTTTCCACGTTGGACATTATCTTTAAGGGCAACTTGTAATGTCGGTTACTAACCTGAGTCTTGGATCTATCCACACTCCCAGATATTTAACTTCCTTGCTTGGAGTGATTATTCTGCTTCCTAACAGGAATCCGATTCCCGTACTATTTCGTTGTCCCCTAACCACAGCCGCTTCAGTCAGTTTTCTCTAGGGCCAGTTTTATTTTGGGTTATGCTTTATGTAATCCTTAGAGTGTGCACCTACAACCAATATAAAGTCTACTGCATACGCCGCTGTCCTAGAACTTTCCCCTAATCTAACTACTCTGTCGTAAAAACCGCTTTACAGAGTTGGGCCCAATACCGACCCCTGTGGAACTACTTTTGTGGGTTGCAGTGGATGCTGTCCTATTTTTAGGTTTATATGACTTAAATAATATGATGTTAATGATGTATTGACTACTAACGATCAAAATAATAACACTCCAGGAATAGTTCATATCGGCTGCACATGCAATAACAATTTCTATGGCATGGATATTCGACCTCCTTCTCCTAAAACCGAACTGGGTATGTGAAAATTCTTGTTTCTCTTCCAGTTCCTCCTCCACTCTATTTCTGATAAAATGTTCAACTAGCTTGTCAAATAAAGGCATATTGTTCTAGATTATCTGCTCCAACATACACTAAGTACTAGCTTAATAGCATGTTGGTAAGCTCATTATAGTAACAGAAGTCTCAGTCTGGTAGTTCTTTTGGTATCTGTTTTATTTCAATAACACTTTCGTACTTTCGTCTTACAAAAAAAGTGTTTAATGACCATATGTTTAGTTATATTTCTATATTATAAGCTAATTATAGAACTGGTACATTATCAAAAGTTAGAGATGTTAGCACCACAGGTAGAAGTAAAAACTACTCCATAAGTCTTTGTACACTATTCGAAGTCTGCAACATTGAAATATTATTATTATTATACTTTTATTTACACATATATTTAAATTTTTAACCTCAACTAAAAGTTAGCTACCTTTATAGATATTTTTGAATTATTTTTTCAAAGTTAACTTTTTAGATGTTTTCTGATGTAGACATAAAATACAATCAATATTTTTTTTATTCCTAAACCTTGATGCTAGTCTTCATCTACTTTTCGAAAATAGACCTCTCTTTTTTCCATAAAGATGATTTATATAAGCTCACATATTTTTATTTTTAGCAGTACTTAAAATGGATCTTACAATACGTATATAAAATGGCTATAGTACTGAATGTGTTATTATAGGCGATATGCTGTTGAGCAAAACCTTTGATCATAAATCTGGTCTTGTACTTTTATATGGATTTGTTTTTATACCATAAATCCATTTGCATGTAAGGGCTTTATTTTCTCTTTCTCCATAGCCTTCTTCCACTAAAAACTTTCTCTGATTTCAAGTGCTTTATTTGTATAATGGGGAGGGAGTTCAACAAAAATATAACCTCACGTTTTTTCTTTATTAACAGTTAAAATTAATCAAATAAAACTCATTGAGTTTAATTATTTACCGTAATTTGAGCTAGATTTTTGAATAAATTAATTTAAAAATTCAAATTTCTAATTCTTTGAATATGCCGCCATTACGATTGTGACGTCACTTATGTGCAATGAAGTTACCGTCAAGCCATTAACTGTAAATGTGTAAAGAAGAGAATACGAATGAATAACAGCTGTTAAATCTGACTTATACAGACAAAGATAAAGAAAACCATTGTATGATAGTTTGATAAAGATGAAAACTTGGACCTATCCACTGTGAATTCGCATTCAAAATCGAGAGAGATAAGTAGATATTAGATTCCGCTGTTAGATAAAGAAAACCACTATTTTAACGAGATCAGGTAATAATTTGCTGTTTGGTACATAAGTGCTGGGTACAAGCGTTCCTGATTAAGTGAAAAGTCGCGTCCACGTCTGCTTACTGCATAGTTCACTGTCACTATTGTAGTTTGTACTCTGTAGAGCTTGTTGATGTTAATAATTTTCCGTGTTTATTTGTATTTGTAAAGATACGTAAACAAAGGTAAAAGTAAACACAATTAAAAACATATTGACCAAACGACACTTTATAAGCAAACGTCATCTATATTTGAAAGCGTCAATTTTATTTAGAGAAACTGGCCCACGTTAATATTATGCTGCAGCTATTGCATATAAGTGACGTAGGTGCACTACAAGTTGCATAGATGCAGTAATTTTTAAATATCAATTTTTTCATGTTAAATTAAAGAAAATAACAGAAAAAACGATTTTTTCATAAAAAGAAATTCATTTTTTTCTCAAATAATGCAAAAAAAGATGGATTAATATTTCAAGTTGAACCCCCCGATTCTAGAGTGTTATATGATTTCTTCATCAGTTTAAATTGGCTTGGTTTTTGCAATGCTTGAAGTTATTTGGTAATTTGTCTTCTCCACTGTCATTAATATCTGCGTGTTTTCTTTGCTCTTGATCCTCTTCTTTATCTTTTGATAGCTCACGTCTACCTCTTCTGATTTTGAGGATATTTTTATTCTTTGTCTACACAAAAACTGGACGTTTTTCTTGTATCCATATTCTAGAATTATCAGAACTGTATCCAACCAATTACCCTTTCATAAATTTCTTATCTATTTTGCGCCATTTCTAAACTGGAATGTAAAAGTAACAAGTTGAACCTATTGTTCAAAAGTGTTTGAACTTGATTTATATACAATCAATCACATTTTTAGCTAACTATTTAATTTATTTCTCATATTGAATAGGTACTTGAATATTCACCAATAAGTTCATCATATTTACTATTTTTTTAATTTACTAATGACTAAAAATGTGATAAAATTAAATGATTTGTGCAGCGTGTGATTTTTTAAAAAAATCTGGTAAAAAGAACGATGTAACGATTAATATAATTCACATATTTCCGTTAAAGATCCGTCCCTGTAAATCATGATATTTGAAGATACTTTAATTCTATTTAAATAATTATTAATTACACATCTTCGTTTATTATTTTAATAGATAAAGATAAAAATATTGTGGTTTAGGTTTTTTCC
This sequence comes from Neocrepidodera transversa, assembly GCA_963243735.1. Taxonomy (NCBI): domain Eukaryota; kingdom Metazoa; phylum Arthropoda; class Insecta; order Coleoptera; family Chrysomelidae; genus Neocrepidodera; species Neocrepidodera transversa. The sequence continues at coordinate 26,522,453 of OY725340.1, read as the reverse complement.
TCGTCCATGGAATTTTTATTCAGTGATATATGCTACCAAGGGCGTCCGTAAATGGAGGTAGAGGTCGATGCCCCCCTGACATTTAAAGATTTGTTTTCAAAAATATAACAAATATATATGTACAGAGTGGTAAAAATTAATACTATTGGGATTTTGTAAACCGTTATAGATACAAAGTTGATTAAATGGCACAAAAGGTAAATTAATTGTTGTTTCCAAAATTAAAATAATGTTTAAAGATAGATAAAAGCTTTTTTATTCAATGTCAAATAGTACTTGAGTTAGCGTATTCAATTTTTTAAATCAACGTTTTGTCTTTGAAGGCCACCCTCAATTTTTATTAAATACGGTTATATACATTTTTGAAATCCTGTTTTTTGTTTCTGTCTAACCACGTAGAAAACTCAACTTTTTACAAGGTTTTTGATACTGAACTAGATTTTTACGGTCCTGTTTATTTATTTCTACATTAAACGTTTTTTTTTAAGATTTTGACCATATTTTATATGTAAATGTTCAAAAAATTGAAAGTAGGAAAGATCAATTGGATCACAAAAATCTATATTAAGATGACTGTAAAAACAAAATTTTCCTGTATTTTGTTTATTTTTTGATTTAATTATTTAAGACTATTTAATAGAAATTAGGTATAATTAGAACAGGAATATACTAAATTTTTAATTAATTTTGTTTATAAATATTTACAGTAAAAAATGGAACAGTGGAGTAGCACTAGAGTTTAAATCCCCCCTAGATTTTTTTGTTGGGATGAGAATAACCACGTTATCAGAATGAGACTTTGAACCCACAATTCCTCCCGAAATATTTTACTAGATAGGGCCGTGGTTAGATATATAAAAAATGGGAATTCAATAATGAAATAAAAAGTACAGGTCCGTATTTAAAAAATATGCTCAAGATAGTGGTCCTATAAAGACGAAACCTTTTGTGTAATAAATTTATTAATATCTAATGGCATTTATTCATTACTCGCCCTGTATAAGTGAACCAATTAATCAAACAATATTTAATTAAGCAGAAATCAAATTTGGTCATTTAAAAGAGGTTAACCTAAAAGTAATAAATATTGGGCAAAAATGATTATGTAAGTATATTTATTGTTATATATTATTTATTCAAGTATAACTAGATAAAAAAAATCTACTGCGACAGAAAAATTTAAATTCATTAAACGAGAGTAAAAAATAACGATTTAATATTTAGATTCCTGCTGGAAATTTTAACTACTCCAGTGACAGGATTAAGGACATTACTGATACATACCTCTAAAATAACCAATCGTAAGCTACTGCATTCATAAATTAAAGTTATATGGTATTATAATTAATCGAAAATTACTTGAATGATCAAATAACTTATCAATAGTAACTCTGATCAAATAGTTATTGTGTCCAACAAGTAACCGTTTTAGGCCCACTACTTTTTAAAATTTACATTAATGATATTCATATGTAATAAATATTTAATTTTTTTGCTGAGGAAAAATAAATTGATGAAACAACTAATGAAAAAATATTGTTAACTATTAATAAATTAATTGTACGTTTTTATTTACACTAGCAACTGTCTCAATACTTTCTAATTGTAATTGATACATCCTTTATATTTTCTTCTCCCACAGTTGTATAATACCTATTTCTCGTAAAATCTCATAAACAACTCGACTGCGGGGAGTCAGTGACTTTGGATATAAAAAGCCGACAACCCTGGTACCGACTTTATTAAGTACCTTCCACGGGGTTGCCCGGTTATCGACCCCGCACCAACGGTGCGTATCACCCCCCGCGTGCCCTTGAGTAGCCCCTTCGCGAGAGATGGGCGCTCAGTGGATCCCTTAGAAACAAACCATAGTTTATCGTTGATGTTCTTCGGCTCTCTCTCATTGCGGCCGATGACCATTTTGTGATGTCACCGCACTCTGTACTCTAGCAGTACTACCACTAGTACCGGAGTCGATCTTTTTCAACGGTAAAAAAACAGTCGATCTTTTCTTCGTATATTTTTTCAATTAGAATTTACTTCAATTATTAGAAACGTTACATTAATAACAAACGTAGCGATGTTGTAATATTATTGTATTAATTCAACTACTTATATTCGAAATATTCCTTATATTTTACTATTAATATATTATATATGATACGTATCAATAAAAAATTTTGATAATCTATCTCAATTGGGCGTGGGTTATGTTGTAAACGAAAAATCATAAAATTTTACAAAAAACTAATAATAAATTTTACTGCCCTGCTAATTTTCTCTTCTTCTTCTTATCTAAAACTTTGTTGACGCTAATTTTCACATCTACCTCTTCTAACTACTTATTCTTAATTGTTTTTATATTCTTATTTGTTGCTGCTCTTTTTAGGGTTCCGTACCCCAAAGGGTCGAAATGGAACACTATTGCTCTCACTCGCGTGTCCGTCCGTCCGTCTGTCACACCGGTCTAGCAGCTAAACCGTTGGAGCTAGAGTCCTCAAATTTTGACAGTATATGCGTCTTGTTGACCTAAAGCCATATAAATTGCAAAAAATATTTTTAAATGTTTTCAAGGGGGGCTCCCATACAGCTAAAGGGGACGCTGAAAAAAAATTTGAGCGATATCATTGTTTAGAGTTCATTGAGTAGATAAAAGCCATATTTTTTGTTTTAAAAAATAATGGAAAACGAAGGCATGAGAAGCCGCCAAAATTAGCATTTTTTACAAAATTTTGTTCCGAAGCATTTTTTAACTTTCCATTGACCTATGAACTGGAAATTTGGTGATATTGTTACGTATATTTTACCAACAAATACCAATATATTAATAAATATGATTTTTTCATTAACCTTCTCCCATTTTTAGGGTTCCGTACCTTCGTATATATGCGAATTGTGATATTCGATATTTTATTATTTTTATCTCTGTAATCGTATTAGTTTTATTAAAAACGCGTTTTTCATCTGATAAATTTTTTTCTCTCCTTGTCTGATATTAACATGTTTGTTGCAATTCAAAATTTGTTAATACAGGGTGTTCCGATATTCGACCGACAACGCTTTATAGGTGATAGCCCTTGACAAATGATGAAAAATGATAGGTACATAAGCCTCAAGATTCTTAGTTTGCGAGATACAGCTGGTTAAAGTTGAAAAATTAAAAACATTTTTTTGCTATATTTCTCATACCGTTTAAAATTTTTTGTTTAAACTTTTCAGTCGATTTACTTTTTAGATGCTTGAAAATTTAACAAAAAATGTGGTTCGCGTACTTCATCCAGTGGTGCACAATAATATTAACTTCGGCTCCCCTATTTTTTACGACACTGTATAAACCGTTTTTTTTTTCATATAATTTAAATCTTTGGTTATTTATGTTATAAAAAGTTATTAACTTTTGTTGAGCTAAAATCAACAATTTTGGAGATATTTGACTTTGAAGAGAAGTCTACAATTCGTCTTTTCTATCGTCGATGTTAAATCTGGATTTGTTTATTTACAATAAACAAATATCTGGATCTAATATACGTAATACAAATATTTAGAAAATAGTTCATCATTGGTCAGAAATTTTGGACAATACCATATCTTAAATATACTGGACCGTATTATATTATTTGACATTAAATTTCAGCACCTGTATATTTTTTGACTAACCTGGCTTATATTTTACATTTGGTACGGAACCCTAAATGTGCGAAGTCCGACACGCATTTGACCAATTTTTTATATCCATTTGTACCACGGAGCCGAACATCTGGGCGCGGCCGCTTGGCCAAAAACAAAAAAAAACAAAAACAAAAAATTTTATTACTTATTTTTTATTAAAAAGAATTTTTTTTTTCAAAAGGATTTCTTACTTAGATAGAAATCAGACTTTTTAAAATATGAATAATTTTGTAAAAAGACGCTGTCATAGAGCGTAATAATAATAATATGTATTCACTAAAATATAAATATATGTGAATCGTACAGTAATAAATAATGGCAATACAATATATTAGACATAAAGTAAAAGTTAAATGTGAATAAATGAATACTCGATAAGTCTGAACCACTTGTTTCGAGACAGAATTATTAAGTAGTATATAATAATAATTAAATATAAGATAGCATTTAAATTACCATACAATGAAAATTTCATAGAATTAGTGATTTTTTGGTGCCAAAAGTCTTAATTTGCTATTAAAATAGAAAGCACCTGCCTAACCCCATTAACCCAAATTTCTAAATGCAATTTGTGCACAACAGTCCCTGCGCCCAAGTGGCCTGCGCCCAAACGGCCGCGCCCAGATGTCCTAGACCGTTTGTACCATTATATATCCACAATATTTATTCCCAAAACCTTATTTATTTTGTTCCAATACCGTTTGCAACCTTTTTGATTACTCTCTGTTTGTCTCCCCCATTTTTTTCTAATTTTTCTAACTTGTTTTCTGATATTTCTTCGTCCCCTAGTCGTCTTTTATAATAAACCTTTTTAATGTCAACAAATCTTTATTAAAAGAGTACCAAAAATTCAACGTTTCGTGTCAAATTCGTATCTCATTAATTTCGACTCCGTTTTTTTTATAAAACACTCAATGATCCCAATATAAAAATAAAAATCGGCTTCTATGGAGAATATGATTATTTTAATTAAAAAATACAAAATTATTCCTAAATGGGAAAGTAAAATGCTGTAAAATGAGGTAAATTGATGAAAAAATATGGGTAAATATTGAAAAAATGCGCAAAAATTAATTAAAATGAAAAACGATAAAACTTACTAAAAAAGGTAACGAATTATTTCCAAAAAATTGTTAAAAATGATAAAGAGTTGCTAAATTTCAGCAAAAATTAAAACTATAATAAAAAGAGAATGAAGGCAAAAATTAAAAATACGATAAAAATCTTAATACAATTTGTAAAAATTGGAAAAAAGAAGCAAATATGCTGAAAAAGACAAAGAGCAAAAAAGGTACCTAGCAAAACGAAAAACAAACGTAAAATACAGCAAAAAAGAAAAAGAGGCCTAATAAAGGCATAAAAGGAAAAAAGTCTAAAACAAAAATCAACAAAAGACCAAAAAAAGTCAAATAAGACAAAGTCAAGGGAAAAAAGCAAAAACACCAAAGGACAAAAAAGTCCAAAGAAATTAAAAACTAATAAAAAATACAAAAAAGTGGTAAAAACCCTAAAAAAGGAAAGAAAAGCAAAAAAGGCAAAATAGAGTTAAATAAAGTCAAACAACGCAAAGCTCAAGACCAAAAAATTTAAAAGAAAATTATAAAAAAGCAAGAAAAATGGCAAAAAAGGAGTAAAAAGCCAAAAAAAAAGAAAAAAAGGTAAAAAAAGCAAAAAAAGACAAAATAAGGGTAAAATAAAGCCAAAAACATGGAAAAAAAACAAAAATGGTCCAAGAAGGAACACATTATATAGCTACATTTAGGTTATCCTAAAATCATGGGTGAAAACTATTGGGAGTTCGGGAAAAAGTTTGATACAGAAGTTGTAGGCAATTTTATGCTCTACAACTTTGCACTTGAAAATTTTGCACTGAAGCGCATTGTTTGTCTTCAAAATTAAACAAAAAGACGAAAAGCCTAAATGTGTATATTTTTCAGCCTCAAGCGGCGAAACTATGGAGAATTCGAAAAAAAGTTGAATATAAATTTGGTGCTCTATAACTTTGAACTAGAAAATTTTGCACCAAAGTGCATTGTTTGTCTTATTTGGAAAAACTACGGAAAAACTACATGCACATTTTTTACGCGCCCTCTACTGGCGCAGCTATTGAAAATTTCTTTAAAAAGTTTAATACAAAAATTGTAGAAAATTTTATGGTCTAAAACTTTGCATTACAATATTTTCCACTAAAGTGTATTGTTTCTTCTTAAAATTTAAAAAAAGGCAAAAATCTAACATGTTTATTCAATCTTGAGGACCTTGTACTGTACCAATTTGAATAAAAAACTAATGGTCGCATTCGACGCACACACCAACCCATCATACCAAATTTCGGCTTGATTGGTCAAACCGTTCGACAGTTATCGTGGAAGATTACACACAGACACAGAGACACACAGATAGACCTTACTCTGAAAATGGTTTCAATCTTCTTGGGGGACCTCAAAATGGATATTTCCATCGATATCTCGATTTTTTTTGCTCGTTCACTATACTTTCCCTTTGATAGGACCGGGAAAGTAAAAATCCGTTTTAATTTTTGATTTAATAAATCTTTAATTATTTTAATTATAAAGTTTAGTATCTGTTGGTAGTTTATAAATTATAATTTATGTTTTATTAAATCCTTCAGTACCTGGATTAAAAAAAAAATTTTTTCTAATAGTAACTTAATCCTACATGACGTTAAAAATTATCCTTATTTTAAGAAAAATAAAAATCTTCAGCGGTTTTATATAGATAATATAAAGTTATAATATTTATTAGATGCCTTCTTTATTTTTTCGATATTAAACTGACATTTTTCAGACTTTTTTTATTTTAGTCCATTTTATTCAACATGGTATTAAAACGACCACCCTCTATGTCTTCTCGGTTGTTTGGAAACCCTCTGAAACTGAGATTTTTCAAGCGTTACTCTTTATAACTGGTATCATCCCCCTCGGAGTGAATGTACCATGCACGGTCTGTAGACAGAACTTCAGACAAAGGAAAACGACCAATTATCTACCTTCATCGTTGGCTTGAAAAAAAAAGAGCACCGACTAGCACCCTCTTTTTTTCGACTTGTAATTTGTTGGTATTGATACACTGAAAGAACAGTTTTATATGTATAACAAAGAAAGAAATGTTCGTTTCATTTATTAATAAATAAATAGTTTTACCGGAAAGGAGCCCTACATATTTTTACAATTTTAAAATATTGTGGAATCTTTTTATCAAAATGTCTTGTTATTCATTTCCTAAAGTTAGTTTAAATCACAACTTAATTTTGATTTAAACAAATCGTTAATGAAAAATCCAGCAATATACAGGGTGGCTACTTTTTAATAGGGACAGTATTGCTATCTCGTAAACGGTAGACGCTAGAAAGACGGTTAAATGGAGAAAATATTCCTATTGGTTCCGGAGTTAAACGACAAAATCTGAATTTGTGGAAAATCGTTTTTTTGCCAAAGCTCTGTTATTATACAAAATTTGGGATAACTTTATTAAAAGTTTTTGTTGTATTCTAACATCGTTATAAACTGCCATAGTTAAATTTTAAATCTGACGTTTCGCCTCTTCGGGGCCACCATAAACTTTATCTTTTTAAATACGGACCTGTCTATTTTATATCAAATTATTAAACAATATCTATTGGACCAGACAGAAGTAAGTGACGCGTAACTGTTTTGACAATATTTTTAATTTCTCAGAATTGACAATCAACTTGATACTTATTCTAAACAAATATCAATTAACATACATACATTTAAAGATGATAAAATATTTTATTTCTAACATTGTCCGCCCAAACAAAATTAATCGACACCATAACGTTTTGGTGGTTTCACGATACGTCGTCTCCTAGTTACAGTTTTGTCTTCTTTCTCGCTTTCTTCTGGTTCTTTAGCTTCCTTTGTCTGTTATTGTCACGTGAGTGAAAAAAAACACTTTAGACACTGGTTGCATACAATATTTTTTCTACTACCAAAAAATATGTAGGTATTAAGTATAAAATAAGCAATCTACTACAAGAAACTTGTTTGTAAAATCTTGAAGTTAACCAGTTGATTTTTGATACATAGAATCTTTTCACTAGTAATCTCCCTAGAGCTTGAATTATTACCGGAAATTTTTTTCGAGTACACGATCCGAGTCGCGAAGCGACGAGGGATAATTTTCTTCAAATATCGTGTACGAGGAAAAGTTTCCGGTTATTAATTCAAGATCGTGGGGGATTCGGTAAGAAAATTTCACAGTAATTGTTTAATTTTGATTTGCACAAAAAGTAAACAAAAAGTCTTATATGAATCAAGCCCATTACAAGTGTCATTATTTTGACATAAAAATTTCCACTTATTAATTTCGTCCAGGGTACCCTGGAGGATGAAAATTTCCGGAAATTTTTTGGGTTACCATGGTAACCAAACAAAAAAATAGACTCTGATTGGCTTAAAAATGGCGGTGTGAAATTTTCAAGATAAGAAACATAAGGATATTGCAAAAAAATGTGTAGCACATGCGAAGAAGTTATTTTGCAAATTTTATCTTACTTTACGCACTACTGAAAAAAAGTTAAACTTTACACACTCCGTATAGCATGGTAGTAGAAAAAATATTTTTTTAATTTTGAATTTTAAATCATTGTAGATCGCAAGCATATTAAGATTAAAAAAAAAACTTGCATCTTCTTAAAAGATATATCGAAAATAATGATTGTTGGAGTTGAAAAAATATTTTTTAATTTTGAATTTTAAATTATTTTAGATCATATTAATACTAAAAAGTAACTTGTTTAATTTGCATCATAGAAAATAATGATTGTTGTAGTTCCTTAAGAAAAAAGAAAGTACCAGTTTTACCACTTGTTGAACCAAAGTGGATAGATTTTGCCGGAAATCATTAAGTCGGTTTTATGCATGATCGCAACGGTCTGATTGGACAAAGAGTGCTACAAAAACTATAAATCGTTTATAGAGGGTCGGTAATTTATTAAATTTTTATTATAGTAATCTCATTCTTTGCGTTTCTCAGATTAAATTCATTCCCTTCACGTTGTTAGAAATAAAATGTTTTATTATGTTTAAATGCACTCCCTCTGTATGTTGATTGATATATGTTGGCAGTAAGTTTGAAGTTGATTATCAATTTTGAGAAATAAGAAATATTGTCAAAACAGTTATAATTTAATTTCTCAATAAAAGGTAAAATTAAATGGTACGTCCTTTTCAACGTTTGTTTCCTATGGAAATGAATGATTCAGTAAACTCTAGCTCTGGAACAGAAAACAGACAAGCACAGACAAAAGACCGTAGAACATATTTGTAGAAAACAGAGTTAAGAAAGTAAGAGCAAAAACTTATGCGGAAGATTGGTATCATGTTCCAGGAAATATATCAATCCAGCAGACCTTGTTTCAAGAGGATGCATTGCAAAAACTTTGCTAGAGGCAAAGTGGTGGTTAGGTCCGATATGGTTAATGGAGAGTACCAAAGAATGGCCAATTAATGAGATGTTAAACTTATACATATATATGCTTTCTTTACATACTATCGAGTGCTTCACTTTTTAAAAGTCGCTATTATTTTTCTCTGTAATTCCAATTTCCAGCAGGAACTATAATTAGTCTATTCAGAAGCTACAACAGAGATTATCTATATAGAAGAGGTTGATAAAGAAAAGATAAAGAGAACGAATATTCTTATCGTGAAAGTAACTTCAACAGAAAAATATAGATATTATTATAAGTTTCTCAAAACGGTAAGGATGATTAGGTTTTTATTCAATACTAGGTAACCTTCACAGACGCAGAAATAAAATTGCTGATAATGATACAAACGAGATGACATAAAATCATTAAATTTGAAAGTAGTTGAAGATATAATAATAAACTATGGAGACTCAGGGCACGACTTATTTTAGGAAATCACCCAGAAAATTTCAAGGTTCCAATTTTACTTCCAAGTAATCATATTATAGTAAAAAGATTAATAGACGAATATCATCGATAAAACTGCTATGCAGGAGGAGTACACACATTAAGTATAATCAGAGAAAACATTGGATAACAAAAGGAAGGAAAACGGTTAAATAAGTAATATTCAAATGTGTGAAATGTAAAGTGTACACTAGTAAGCATATAGAAACACTTTTTGCTCTACTACCAAAAGATAGAATATCATGCACAGCAGTTTTTGATGTGGTATGTATAGATTTTTAGCTGGACCACTGTACCTGAAAGGTAGACAAAAATCTTGGATTGTACTATTTACATAATCCGTTTATAGAGCAGTTCATTTAGAACTAGTAAATTCCTTTTTAACAAAATCATTTCTATTAGCGCTACAAAGATTTTCATGTCCAAAAGGAAGATTTTCTAGTAACTACTAACTCACATAATGAAGGAAATTTTTGTGGGTATCTACAGCATGATGAGGCAAATAAATTGGGACAAAATTTTAGAATATTGCCTGTGAATAAAATAAAATGGATATTTAATCCTCCAACCGATGCCTGGTGTGTAGGATAGTGGGAACGTATAATTCGTATCATCAAAAATCTTCTGCGTAGAATTTTAGTAAAAGTTATTGTAAACTATCAAGAACTACTTACTGTTGTATGCCTGACTGTGAAGCAGTAATAAATAAAAGGCCTCTGAAGTAAATTTCAGATGATGAAAAAGATTGAATGCCTTTATCCCCTTTCATGTTCATCAGTGCTATTGCCAACAGTGAGATATCTGAAGTGGATGAAATACATTTTAGTTAGATGCATGATAAAAATATTTACAACATCTTATATATTACTTTAGAACACGGTACAAACAAAAAATGGTATAGTTGTAATCGTATAATTAATGATTCAGTAAACCGGAGACCTGGAAAGGAAGACAAAATTCACATTCGTGAAAAAATTACACACTTGTTGCATAATAGTAGTTTGTACAACAAGTGCGCAAAGCGTAACTTTTCTCAGGAGCTCAGAAGTTTGTGGCACGAGCCGTAGCGAGTGCCGCAAATCTAGAGAGTGGGAAAAGTGCTTTGCGTACAAGTTGTACACAATATTTTTTCTACAACCACATTTATTAATGAAAGAAAAATAGTAACTTGTTAAAAAAAAGTTGACAGGTCATAGCTGTGTTTGCCATTTCTGTGGGGAAAAGTGCCATTGCGTGTAGTTTTCGCACTCTAAATTATTACTTTTCTAACGGATATCAAAGGTATTAAGAAAAGGTAAAAAATCGTGTTTTGCATAATGGTTGCAGAAAATAATTATTTTCAACATAAGTTGTTAATATTTTACTTTCCCGGACCCATCAAAGGGAAAGTAAGGTGAACGAGCAAAAAAAAAAAATCGAGATATCGATGGAAATATCCATTTTGAGGTCCCCCAAGAAGATTAAAACCATTTCCAGCGTATGGTCTGTCTGTGTGTCTGTGTGTCTGTGTGTCTGTGTGTAATCTTCCACGATAACTGCCGAACCGTTTGACCAACCAAGCTGAAATTTGGTACGGAGGGTCGGTGTGTGCCTACAATGCGACCATTAGTTTTTGGTTTAAATTGGTAGAGTAGAAGGTCCTCAAGACCGAGATTAATTGAATACACGTGTAGGATTTTTTTCCTTTATTTAAATTTTATGGACAAACAATACACTTTAGTGGAAAATGTTTAATACAAAGTTTTAGGGAATAAAATTTCCTACAATTTTTATGTCAAACATTTTCCAGAATTTCCAGTAGTTGTGCCACTAGAGGGCGCGCAAAAGACGTGCATGTAGTTTTTCCTAGTTTTTCCACATTTTGAGGACAAACATTGGATTTTGGTGCAAAATGTTTAAGTGCAAAGTTGTACAGCATCAAATTTTCTTTAACTTTTGTATTTAACTTTTTTTCGAATTCCCCATATTTTGCCTTTTTTTTTTAATTTTGAAGACAAACAATGCCTTTGAATGTGCAAAGTTGAAGTGCATAAAATTCCATACAACTTTTGTCTTAAGCTTTTTCCATTATTTCCAATAGTTGCGCCACTAGAGGGCGCGTAAAAAATGTGCATATAGGTTTTCTCTAGTTTTTCTTGATTTTGAGGACAAACAATGCATTTTAGTACGAAATTTTCTGTCTCAAAGTTGTAAAGCATCAAATTTTCTTTAACTTTTATGTTTAACTTTTTATTGAATTCCTTATAGTTTCGCCGCTAGATGGCGAGAAAAATACACATTTATAATTTCCTATTTGTTTAAAATTGGAGGTAAATTATGCTCTTTAGTGCAAAATGTTTCAGTGCAGTTGTAAAGCATAAAATTCCCTACAACTATTGTATGAAAATTTTTCCCGAATTCCCAATAGTTTTTACACATGATTTTAGGAGATCCTAATTGTAGCAGTGTGATATACAAGGTGCGCATGCGCAGCTTATATCATCAACATTGAAATATAAATTTGGTAGACGTATTCACCATCGGCTTGCTGTTTTTAATGTGTTCCATAAATTATTGTAATGCTTAGTATTTTGTAACATATTCTCTACGGTCGAGCCGGGAAAGTTCTGGGGTGACACAGCCGATTTTTTAAATTTTAAGGACAAACAATACCCTTTAATGCAAAATGTTATAGTACACTAGAGGGCGCGTAAAAAATTTGCATGTAGGTTTTCTCTAGTTTTTCTTGATTTTGAGGACAAACAATGCATTTTAGTGCAAAAATTTTCATGTGCAAAGTTGTAAAGCATCAAATCTTCTTTAACTTTTATGTTTAACTTTTCATCGAAATTCTCATAGTTTCGCCGCTAGATGGCGAGAAAAATACACATTTAGGATTTTCCATTTATTTTAAATTATGCTCTTTAGTCCAAAATGATTCAGTGCAAAAGTTGTAAAGCATAAAATTCCCTACAACAATTGTATGAAAAATTTTCCCTAATTCCCAATAGTTTTCACACATGATTTTAGGAAATCCTAATTGTAGCAGTGTGATATACAACGTGCGCATGCGCAGCTTATGTCATTATATCAACATTGAAATATCAATTCGGCTCGCTATTTTTAATGTGTTCAATAAATAATTGTAATGTTTAGTATTTTGTAATTAAAATAATAATAATAAATAACATATTCTCTACGGTCGAGCCGGGAAAGTTCTGGGGTGACACAGCCGATTTTGTTTTATTGATTTTGAAACGTAATTTTAGTTATTTTGGATATGTATTTTATGCACTAATCATATCTGAATTTTTGGCAGGTCTCTTATTAATTTAGCAGTTTCCGATTTCCTTCATAGCAAGAAATTTGATATCTATAAATCTAAATAACTAAATTAACTTTACCCACGCCCACTTCTGTAATTATCCAACTGGTCTTTCGTCTCCACTTCTCTAATTTTTAATGTAGATAGGCTTAACCTTACCAGTAATTGAAAGAGGCTTCAGTTTTTTCGTTATAAGGGTGAAGCGTGTGGTTTAATCTTCATTATAAATAAGAATAAATAAAACTCAATATTAGTATAGTAAAAAGAAGAACTATTTGAGACTCATTATAAAGGTCGAATGTAATAAACTACCTACCCTTAACCACATCTAACAATAGTTTATGAGTACGGCAATAAATTCAACCTCGTTTCAAAATTAGACACCTCTCTGGCCCGTATTACAAATTTTGTTTTTAAAATAATAAGTATTGACCTATATTTAAATCAAGGATCTATTATTTTCCAACAAAAAACTGTAATTTTAATTTTCTAGAAAATTCGATAGGGTCGATTATAAAGTAATTAAAAGAAATTACTTTTTAGCTAAAATGGTATGGTGTACATAACAATTGTTTTGTTTTTCTCAAATAAAGGAGGCATGTTATTTGTTTACAATATTATATTTTAAATATAAATAATTATTAAGAAACAAAAATAAATAATTGACAAAACTAAGACTTTTTAGGTAATTTTGGTTTGATTATAAGGAATTAAGACCAAATTATTAGCACTTAATCAGAAATCGATTTATTAAACCTCTATGTTTTTACTCCATTATAACTATTTTTGGTTTGTAAATATTAATATTGAGTTATATAGTACATTTATTTAAATTACAGTATAAAATTACAATTAATGAAACAACTTCAAATTATACTGAAGTACGGTCCATATTTAAATTTTAAAAAAGGTACCATTTCTTTATAACAGTTGCCTATAAAACAGTAAAACCCTCATAAACCCTAATAAACCCTCATAAAATATGAATAAGTCAATATCAAATATCAGTTCCAAATACTACATCTCTTAAATGAATCATCCTGTATATATCTTCATATTCAGAGCGAAATTTAATATACTAATCTGAGATGTAAATGAAATCAAAAAAATCGTTTATTTTATTTTATTATTTTACAAAAACAACTAAAATTCCTTAACTGATAGGACATTTGTATGGAACATAATCTCTGCAACAATATTCTCTACCAGCTGATAGATTTGTTCCGTGCCACTTGTCGCTGTGGTTTTTGACAAATAGGTATGCTCTTTCTTTGAAAACGTGTTCCCTGTCGACCGTAGCGCAAATTATTTCGTTGCCCTTTGGTAGGTGCTTAATGATCTGCAACAAAAGAAAAAACAAAATTAAAAAATTGGTGAAATCGTTTAGATTTCTTATTTATTTAAGCTGCCATAGGAATTATTAAAAAAAAAAATTTAAGTTCTGAAAAATCCTAACCATATTATTTGTTATGCCCTTTTTCAACATTCTCTAGTTACTTCTGGTGATGAAATTGTATTTTACTTTCCCGGACCCATCAAAGGGAAAGTATAGTGAACGAGCAAAAAAAAATTGAGATATCGATGGAAATATCCATTTTGAGGTCCCCGAGAAGATTGAAACCATTTCCAGAGTATGGTCTGTCTGTGTGTCTGTGCGTATGTGTGTCTGTGTGTAATCTTCCACGATAACTGCCGAACCGTTTGACCAATCAAGCTGAAATTTGGTATGAAGGGTCGGTGTGTGCCTCGAATGGTACAGTAGAAGGTCCTCAAGACCGACGATTGAATGCAGAAGTAAGATTTTTTGCCTTTTTTTAAATGTTAGGGAGAAACAATACACTTGCAAAGTTTTAGAGCATAAAATTTCCAACAATTTTTATACCACACTTTTTCCGGAATTTCCAAAAATTGCCCCACGAGTGGACGCGCAAAACATGTTCATGTAGGGTTTCCGTAGTTTTCCCAAATTTTGAGGACAAAAAATGCGTTTTAGTGCAAAATTTTCGTATGCAAAGTTGTAGAGAACCAAATCTCCTTGAACTTTTATTTTTAACATTTTTCGAATTCTCCATAGTTTCGCCGCTAGAGGGCGAAAAATATACACATTTAGGCCTTTTGACTTTTTTTATTTTGAAGACAAACAATAGGCTTTAGTGCAAATATATTGTGCGCATGCGCCTGCTTATGTCATATGAACATTGAAATATCAATTCGGTAGACGTATTCACTTTTGGCTTTCTATTTAAAATTTGTTTCACAAATTAATGTAATGCGTAGTATTTTGTAATTAAAATAATCCTATTCTCTACAGCTGACCCGGGAAAGTTCTGGGGTGACACAGCCGATTTTTTTTATTCCGCATGCATTTTAAATAAACACTATCAATTTAAATACAAAGTCTAGATTTTTTTGATCTTTATTAATACTTTAACTGCGACTTTCTTATATAAATGATTCGCAAAAACTAAGCAGTGATGTGGGCATCGTAAATAAACAATTTCGTATATTTTGTTATTTCTTTACAAATTTTTATAAATTCATAAAATTTTACATATTTTTACAAATTTTACTTATTCTACAATTTTTGAAATTTTTGATATACTTCTGAAATTTTTGAATTTCTGAAAATTCATTTTTATCAGATTTTTAAATTTTTTTAAAATGTTTGTGAAATTCTTAAAATTTTAAAATTTCTATTTTGTAATTTTCGAAACTTTCGAAATTTTTAATATATTTGGAAATTTTCGATATATTTCAAAAATTTGGAATTTCTAGACATTTTTACATGTATTTTTTTAAATTTTCTAAATTTTAAATTTATTAAAATTTAGTTTTTTTTTATTTTTGAAAAATAATAGTATCACGTTTATTAGTGTATTATTTAAATTAACGCAAAATTCCACTGACACCAAAATATTCTTAGTGTATATTTCAATATTCAAAATTTTGCCCACAGTAAAAGGGTTAAGGAATGAAAATTATTGAGCACATTTTTTTTCAATTTTTCCTCGATCCCTCTGATGATTTTAAGAAGTTCTTGCAAAATATTAAAAAATCGAATAAAACGATCTTAAAAAATGCTATTAAATAAGTATAAAAAAATAAATAAACGAAGAAAATACACTCAAATAAGTAAAGAAAGTCCTTAAAAAATCATTGGCGGAAGAGTAGAAAAAGTCGTTACAAATGATATATATGATCTGCATTTTTTTTTCAAAAAGTTTAAAAACTTCTCTCAAGAGATAGACTATCATTTTTATGAGAAAATAAAGTAGTTTTAAATGATTCAAAAAAAAATTCTTTGAAATAAGTTTAAAAATTACTTTCAAATAAATGAATAGAATTTATTTTAAATTAATTTAAAAAGTTCTTATGGATAAGAGAAAAGTTTGCTTTTAAATGAGGAAATAAAATCCTTTCTAAAATCCTTTCATGTAATCCTAACGTTATTTTCATAGATTTTAAAAAGTTGCTGCAAAAAAATAAAAAATTCTTTTCAAATAAGTAAATAAATATCTTAAAAAAGCCATTTGAATAAATTACTTTGAAATAAACGAATAGAAAATACTTAAATGACCAAATATAAATCCTAAAAAAGAGCCTAAATAAATTAATTTTAATTGACTTTAAATTTTTTTTAAAAGTTCTTGGGTATTAGTGAAAAAAGTCATTTCTAATGACCTTAAAAAGTCCTTTCTATGATTTTTAAATTCTTTTCAAAGTTTAAAAAAAATGAAAAATCCTTTCATCTTCATCTTAAAAAATCTTTTCAAATAAGTTTAAAAATTACTTTTAAATAAACGATTAGATTATACATAAATGACTAAAAACTTACAAATGAGGGAAAATAAATTTACTTTTTTAAATTAAAAAAAATTTTTGCGGATTAGGGTAAAGAGTCCGTCAAATAGGGAATAAAGACTTTTCCAATGATCTTAAAAAGTCCTTTACGATTTTAAAACTGAATAATGTCCTTTAAAATAATCGTAAAAAAATCTTTTTGAACAAAGAAAATATATTGAAATGGGCAAAAGAATTTTATTCTTCAGATAATTGAATAAGCCAATTAAACCTTTTCTATTTTCTAATGATTAAAAAAAGTACAAACTTACTTTCAAATAAACGAATGAAATACTCTTGCTCTTGAAAGATTGAAAAGAGTCCTTTGAGATAAGCAAATAAAAACGTTTCAAGTGATCTTAAAAACTCCTTTCAAATAAGTTTAAAAATCACTTTCAAATAATCGGAGAAAATACAGTTAAGCAATTGAAAATGAGCTAAATAATAATATTTAAAAATAAATGTTAATAGTTTTTGCAGATTAATCAAAAAAGTCCTTTCAATTATAAAATTATCTTTATGTAACTTTTTTCAGAGTCTAAAAAGTTCTGAAAAAGGTCTTTTGCGCTGAGCAAATAAAGTGGGTTCAAATAATTTTAAAAAACCTTTCAAATAAGTTTATGAATTTATTAAACAAAGAAAAACTTTACAAATTAGGAAAACGGAATTATTTTAAATGGCCTTAAAAATATTTTATGTAAGTTTAATAAGTTTTTCGTAATAAGAACCATTTTAAAAATATGAACCAAAAGGCAAACAACTTATAAAAATATTAAACATGTAAAAAAAAGTTAAGTTATGTGAAAAATGTCGGGCTTATTTTTGGTTTTAGATAACTTGTCATTTTAAGGCTTTTTTAAACAAATCTTTAAATTTCTTCCTTACAGGGTCCTTTCAAATTAACAAATATAAAAAGTTCTCTAGATTTAAAATGTTCTATTAAATGACCTTAAAAGGTCCTTTTCAATGACTTTAAAAATGCCAAATGGTATTAAAAAGAACGTTTGTAAAAAGCTGAATTAACAATTTAAAAAAATACTTTAAATAAAATTTCGAAAAAAACATCCTTTGGAGGACATTAAATACATTTTAAAAAATCTGAAACTATGTCAAAAATGTGGGGCTTATTTTTGATTTTAGATAACTTGTCATTTTAAGGGTTTTTTAAACAAATCTCTAAATTTCTTCCTTAAAGGGTCCTTTCAAATAAATAAATATAAAAAGTTCTCTAGATTTAAAATATTCTATTAAATGACCTTCAAAGTTCCTTTTCAATAACTTTAAAAATTCCAAATGGTATTAAAAGGAATCTTTCTAAAAAGCTGAATTAACAATTTAAAAATATACTTTAAATAAAATTTCGAAAAAAACATCCTTTGGAGGACTTTAAACACATAAAAAAAAATCTGAAACTATGTGAAAAATGTGGGGCTTATTTTTGATTTTAGATAACTTGTCATTTTAAGCCTTTTTTAAACAAATCTTTAAATGCCTTCCTTAAAAGGTACTTTGAAATTAACAAGTATAAAAAGTTATTTAGATTTAAAATGTTTTATTAAATTACCTTAAATGTTCCTTTTCAGTGACTTTAAAAATTCCAAATGGTATTAAAAAGAATCTTTCTAAAAAGAGGAATTAACAATTTAAAAATATACTTTAAATAAAATTTCGAAAAAAACATCCTTTGGAGGACTTTAAATACATAAAAAAAAATCTGAAACTATGTGAAAAATGTGGGGCTTATTTTTGATTTTAGATAACTTATCATTTTAAGGCTATTTTAAACAAATCTGTAAATTTCTTCCTTAAAAGGTCCTTTCAAATAAACAAGTATACAAGTTCTCTAGATTTAAAATGTTCTATTAAATGACCTTAAAAGGTCCTTTTCGATAACTTTAAAAATGCCAAATGGTCTTAAAAAGAACCTGTCTAAAAAGCTGAATAAACAATTAAAAAAAATACTTTAAATAAAATTTCGAAAAAATACATCCTTTGGAGGACATTAAATACATTAAAAAAAATCTGAAACTATGTGAAAAATGTGGAGCTTATTTTTGATTTTAGATAAGTTGTCATTTCAAGGATTTTTTAAACAAATCTTTAAATTTCTTTCTAAAAGGTCCTTTCAAATTAACAAATATAAAAAGTTCTCTAGATTTAAAATGTTCTATTAAATGACCTTAAAAGGTCCTTTTCAATGACTTTAAAAATGCAAAATGGTATTAAAAAAAATACTTAAAAAAAAATTAGGAAAAACCTCCTTTGGACGACATTTAATACATTTAAAAAAAATCTGATACTCTGTGAAAAATGTGGGGTTTATTTTTGATTTTAGATAAATTGTCATTTTAAGGCTATTTTAAACAAATCTGTAAATTTCTTCCTTAAAAGGTAATTTCAAATTAACAAGTATAAAAAGTTTTCTAGATTTAAAATGTTCTATTAAATGACCTTAAATGATCCTTTTAAATTACTTTAAAAATGATAAATGGTATTAAAAAGAACCTTTCTAAAAAGCTGAATTATAAATTAAAAAAATACTTTAAACAAAATTTCGAAAAAAAAAACATCCTTTGGAGGACATTAAATACATAAAAAAAAAATCTGAAACTTTATGAAAAATGTAGGACTTATTTTTGATTTTAGATTTCAAGGCTTTTTTAAATAAATCTTTAAATTTCTTCCTTAAAAGGTCCTTTCAAATTAACAAGTATAAAAAGTTGTCTAGATTTAAAATGTAAAAGGTCCTTTTAAATGATTTTAAAAATGCCAATTAACAATTTAAAAAAAAAATACTTTAAACAAAATTTCCTTTGGAGGACATTAAATACATTAAAAAAAATCTGAAAAGATCTGAAAAATGTGGGGCTTATTTTTTCTATTAAATATGACGGTAGGGAATCCTTAATGAAAGGTAGGACAATCTCTTTGATATTCCATTTTCCTAATTACGAATTCGTTATAGCCACCAACCCCCGTTCAGGTATCTCTAAAATTTCACACGGTCATCACGGTTTCGTAGCAAGCACAATGGACCCCAATCAAAACTAAAATTACAGACAATACAACCCACCTACGAGTATAAAAAAAATTTAAATCACAACCGGTCAGCTATAGAAAAACAACCCGACAGACCATTTAAATACCTAATTACGTCGGGGTGTAACTTCCCTTACACGAAACGAAAAATAAAAGTGTTTTCCACCCTGGTAAACACGATGAATAACCGGTCCGAGGATGCACTTGCGTTTTGATGGGGGCGACAAGCCAGTGACGTAGCAATATCGATTTTAGCCTGTTGCTAGTTTAATGTAGAAGGTGTTAAAATTCAATAAATTCGTTATTATTTAAAAGGCCACTTGATCGTGAAAGCTGGAGTAAGGGTTCCAGGAAAATGAAATAGGAATATTTCAATATTAAAGTAATATCTTTAATTTTGGAGTTCTTCTAGATTCATTTTTAATACAATTATTGTCAAATTATTGGTTTTATTTGGGAAAAAAATTACTGAAATGACTCCCATTATTTTTTCTTAAAAATATTACTATGAATCAAGAGGCCCACTTGCAATCAAGTAACCTATGGAATTATGGAACGCTTTTGACAAAATTGATTGCTGCGACCAAGTGACCAACACCCAAAAAAATATGTACGAAAAATTGTAAACGTAATCATTTAAATATATTTTTTATCGAATGTCTTATGGCTGGTTCCCAATTGTTATCAAAATATCTAATCTAATTGTCCTATTTTTCCCTATATTCAAATATTTTCTAAAAATTTTCCTTTCTTAATAATTGGACAAATTAATGATTATTTATATTTATTACTCAATTCTAGTACGCTTATGTAATAATTTCTAACAATCAAAAAAAATAAGAGGTTCTCACCAATTCCAAGCACTTGTTGGTGCATTGTCGATGACCGACTGCGTTATTCATAAAAGGGGTGTCCATTTCCTGCGTCAAAAGGGGTGACCCTTTCGGTTGCTTTTTCGACCCTTTCTTGAACTGCCCACTCAAAAAAACGCCGCAAGTGCATGGGGTAGGTTCTTGCATTTCCTCACTCTTCTCTTCTTTAGTATCTTTGTGCCATTTTATGAGCGATGGTTTGATAGGTATATCGTTGGTTTCATCTTCTTCAGTATCTTTAACTTCATTATCTTTAACTTCAGTATCTTTAACTTCAATATCTTTTACTTCAGAATCTTTAACTTCAGTATCTTTGACTTCAGTATCTTTAATTTCAGTATCTTTGACTTCAGTATCATTAATTTCAGAAGTATCAACTTTTGATTTCGGTACTAAATGTATGGTTTCTGTTTCTTTTTCTTCGTTTGAAACTATGTCTTCCTCAGCATTATTTGTTGGGGAATCTAATTTGCTTCCATTGATGATGGTAAATAAGGAAAGAATTATAGAAACTATGAAGAGTATCTAAAAGAAAAATAAACGTTTTTTTACGAAAATTGTCTTCTCAATAAATTACAGACAGATAAATATACTCAAAATAAAAAATATATGTGACTTACCTTTCTCATTTTGCAAAAAAATAGGAGTCTTGTTTAAGATTAATTTACAACCAACAACCAGTGTGTATGTGTCAGAAATCAGGTCAATATTAAGTATAATGTTCGTATTATTTTATAATTGCAAACATGGCGAAACAGTTACAGAATTAAAAACAATGAAAAAATTTGCAAACCTTTTATTTTTCTTATAAACACAATTCTAGGTCAAAAATAAAATTTTTAATATTTATAATATATTTACATTTACAGTTTTAAATTGAGAATAAAAAAAATCTTCAGTAAATCTTTTAAAAAGTCAATTGAAATGAAATTTAAACATTCATTTAAATTATTTTAAAAATGATTTTTTTTGTTAAATAGATAAATATTTCCACATTTTAAAAACTGTTTTTAAAAGTATAAAAGGCTTTGCAAGTATTTCATGTTAGCTTAAAAAGTGCTTTTAAAAATAATTTTAAAATTAGTTTAAAGTCTAATAATAACCTAAAATAGTCCTTTCAAAGGACTTTTTAAAATAAGTTATGAACTGGAAGTCCGATCAAATGATTTCAGCCTAATTAAAAAGATCTTTAGTAATCAATATTTTGGAGATCAGTATATAAATTATTTTTTCGTAATTGATACTTTTTTTTCGGTTAAATTTAAAACGGGGTGAAATCAGTTTATTTTCGTATTATTCGTATTTTTATCGGAGGCAGGAAGAGCATCGGGCAGCGGTTTCAGAAAAGTCCACTTTTAACTCTTTGTCGACGAGTTCAACGTACTTTGGTGGTGTACCAGCCCACGGAGAAGCCGACCCTCTCATTCTGGCTACGATATCGACTCACGGCATTTTTACAAATGTACTATATTCTTTGAATTTAAATCCTGATTGAAACCAACTTTAATTATTTTAGTTCATTTTCATTTTTTTTATTGTCTTTTATACTAACAAATTAATAATGTCACTATACTATTTTCGCCAAACGAAAATAAAAGATGCGAGTTTCCATTTTCCATAAGTCAATTGATTAAAAACAGTGGAAATTCCATTATCTCAAATGTGGTCGAATGATGAGGTAATAAAATTCAAAAGCAAGTACCACACAAATTATATTTAAATCGTAGTTAACTCGAAAAAGAGAGAACGGCAACTAGTTTCGGCATAACTGCCATCATCAAGTCAAATTTATTAAAATTTAAGAGCAAGTACTTAATAAGTGGTTGGTAACAAACATAAAATTTATTTTAGTGTGTGCGCGCACTGCATGGTATAAGAGGTAAAAAAATTGTTTTTTTGTTCTGATTAAGGAACTGGGTGGGCTTATGTCAACTGGGGGATGATCTCGCCCCCGTGGCCTGTTCAATTGGGCCACGATACCTGCGATATTTTACAACTCTTTACCATCCACGGTTTTAAAAATAGACATTACATACCACTGGTTTTTTACCGTTCACCAGATAAGAAAAACCTGTTACGTAATAATAGTAATAATAATAATAGTGCTTTACTGAAGACATCTAGTTTTTTATAATATAATTTTACATTAAATTAAAAAAAAAGCTAAAAGCCGATAAGTATAATACTTGTTTCACCAATACTTATAAGAGAAAAATGTAACCAACTAAATTTAGATTTTTCACCAAAAATAAATCGTTATAGATTTTGAAAGAAGTATTCACAATGCGGTTAGAGCGATTAGGAAAGAAATACAGATAGTGGGAAAAATCTAACAACTCGGACTAAATCTAAAATTTAGGGAGCGCAATTCAGAAATTGGCAATTTTTTTAAATCATTTTTTGGGTTACCATATTTAAATTCAGTATAAAAATCAACCAATTCTTGTGAATCTTTCCATTCCAGATTAAATATCCAATTTTACAAAACACATCCCATTATAATGAAATCATTTTGTATTATTGATAGAAGTTAATTTATTATTGTTATTATAAATAAGTGTTATGTTCTAAAAATTATATTCGAAAGGTTTTTACAGTTGAATATAATGAGTTAATTTAAAATAAATGGGTATATAAGGAAACAATTTTTCATTAAGAGTTTTGGATATCTAAGGGAGGTCTTATGAAATTTTAGTAGAAATAAAAATTGTTTATAGTTAGAAAGTAATTTAAAAAAAATTAAAATCATTCAGCATAAAAGTTTGGAATAAAATTTACGATTTTTTTTAGTTTTTTGATAAAAAAAGAGGGTGGAATTAAAACGATACGAAAAAAGTCATAAGATTTAATCATTTTTGGACTTATGTTAAATAGAAATGTAGATTTGAAATTTTGTTAGATGGAAAAGAATTACTGAATGTGAAAAGACTTGAATATGTATGCAATTAACTATAAAGGAAAAAATAAACAAACATTTACAATTAAAAAAAAATATTTCAAATAAATATAATTACGTACTATATGGGATGTAGAAAAAAAATTGGGTAAGAAGAAATAAATTATATGAAGAAGAACAATAAGAACATAAAAAATTAAGAAAATTAGGGGAGGTAGGATTAATTCTAAATAAGTTTAAGAAAGTCAGATAAGAAGAAGAGGAAATTTACATAAATAAATAATAATAAAAAATTTTATTAAGTATCTAGAATTTTGTAAAGTTTTATGATTTTTTTTAAATTTAGATCGGACCGATCCCAAAATTTGAGATAGAGTTTTAAAATGTTATAATGATTAATAGGCAGATCATTATAATATAGATACACTTATAGACACTTTAAGATTCCAAACAGAAATAGAGAAAAAAACTTTCAAAATGACAAGAGTTCGAAAATAAAATAGTAAATTTAAGCACTTTAATGAAAATTATGACTTTTAAAAATTTGACCGTATTATAATTTGTTTGATAATAATTGTATGATTGGTAATGCCAGCGGCGCCTTATCTCAGAACCTAAAAAGTTGAACCTGTTTTTTAACTATGAATTATTTTATTTGATGCGTTTACGTGATTATTTATATAAAACAAAAATTTCTCAAGAGTCAATTTTTCCATCTAAAATTTGGACGTGTAAGACTGATAGAATTAGGTCAGTTTTGAATGGAACGTTAAAAAGTGTAAGACATCTAAACAAAAAGAAATATTTTTGTCCAAAAATTTAAACGAATATTCTAATAGCATGATAACTCGCTATTCATTTGTAAAATCGGTTTTAAAAATCTAACTTGTTGTAAATATTGTATTAAATTGTAGAAGGTTATCCATAATCTCAAATGTGGTCCACCAATGAAGAAATAAAAAAATAAAATCTAATACCACAAAATAATTTAATAGAAGGGAAACTGGCAACTAATTTCGGCAAGTATATACCATCATCGGGCCTATAATACAGACGTTACAATCAATTAAGAGAAAAAGAGACCAATAAAAAGAGACTTATAGGATACAACCTTAGACCATTTCCTATTAGACACGCCTTGTTTACATTTTTGTATACAATATTTTGAAGTCGATACATCTTGTCTCTTTCTATGACATTTCTCTAGGTGCGGGGTATCCGGTGTGTGCGGGGAAGTGTTTAAAAACATCAATATAAGTGGCGTACGCCCATGGAACTTACCACAAGTAACATTTATAATTTAAATAACTCATTAAAACTTTAGAAAATGGCTCGGACATTTATTTAAACGCTCGATGAGTTACTTGCGATACTGTTTCTTTACGTGTTTGTATACAAACAAACTGTCATATCACAACATGGCTGTGCTTAGATATCGACTTCAAGAGAAGGATAGAAAATTGATGTCTAATAGTAAATGGTCCAATGATACAACATATTGTATAGCCTCATTAATTTGATTAGAAAGTTCTCGGTTTATGGTCGGCTCGGTGCTAGGATTTTCTTATTATCGACACTTGGAATTTTCAAATTATAAAGTTTAAGTTTTGTATTGCTCGTTTCGTTTATTATAGGTATTTTTTTCCTACATAACCCGAGCTCAGTATTTCCAGATCTAAAATGGCCAAGAAGGTAGATTTGCCATGTAGAAAACGGTAGATTTGGATTTGAAAACGGTAGCTGTCATATGACGTCATAATTTCGTTTCTTACACTAAGGCACGTTCTTTTATTCACCGGTGGCTCCATCAATCCACCAACTGCGTTCGTATATTCTTTGATGGATTCTAGTTTGACGTAACCACGCGCTCATTTATTACTGTTTTGTCAACCAAAATTGCAAACCATTTCACCGATGTACAGAGATGCTGGACGGGTTTGCTGGCTTCCTAATCTCAAAAGAAGTAAATAAAAATATTAGAGTTGAAAACTGCTTGCTGAAGATTAAATAAAAATGGATGAATTAATCGAAATCAGTCTGGAATATGAAAAGAACAGAGTGACTACATTATTGACAGCATCAGAAATAGAAGAAATTTCGAGTTGTAGGTACATTTTTTCTCGCACATCATGAATTTCAACATATTTTATCAATAAATTGTTTCATATGCCAATAAATTAGTGCAAGCATTCAATAAACTTGAGTACCATCAAAGAATCCTGAATGATTCTATCAGAAATGTAATGAACAGTGAACCCTGCTCCAGTACCGCTACTCAGTCTGATGAGAATGAGGAAACACTTGGTACTAGTGGTACAAGTAGTGGTACTAGTAAGATAGAAAAGTATATTCAGTTCAAGTGCAATGACAGTTCAATAAAATTGTTATTGGACATACTTCTGAATCTGGAGACAAAGACTCCAGCAACACATTTCAATACAGCATTTTTAATTCCAACTATAGGATTGTAATTTCTAATAACCTAATAAAAACACAACCCAACATGTAAAACAAAAATGAATGAAATGTCAGTTGTCATTGTCACAGGCGAACTGCGGTTTTTTTTTCACTGGTGACTCCAACAATTCTGTTCATCAGAGAATGACGTCACTTCCATCAATGATGAATATATGGTGTAAAAAAGAACATGCCTCTACTGTTTATGGATCGTGATAGTTGGTCAACCTGAAATGTTTCCAAACTAAACTTGTTGCTATGGTAACTTCCACTTCCACTTATAAACGTGTCAAATTTTACATTGGGTATGGGTTAGTTAGTTCAAGTTCAGTATTTATGTTTACGTTTTATAACCTATTCGCTTCCTGCTTTGCTGTCTTTTAGCTCATTTAATTTTATTTTTGGCTTTTTTAAAAGGTTTGTACATATTATTTGTAATATTTATGTGTAATACAATTATTTGTTTTAGATGGTTATGTGTTGGGTATCAGATTGTAACCATTATGAAATAAAACCAGTACTTATTCATTTTAAGTGTCTTACCTCGATGTTATACTGCCTGTCTTTCATACTAGCGTAAACTTTTCCTCTCACCACTTTTAAGGGATCGTCAAAGATGAAACTTGCCACATGTCCGGACTCGAGCGCATTTTCTGCACGAACCATTACTTTTGGTTAAAAAATACAAGAAAATAGGAAAAATAATGAGAAATGGTGCAAAAGAGTAAAAAAAAGGAATAATTCTGAAGACTAGTAAAAAATAATAAAAAATAGAGAAAAACATGTGAAAAATTGAGAAAATAGGGAAAAATAGATACAAATATGTTAAACAAGGCAAAAATAGGGAAAAAAGGCAATAGAGAAAAAGGGGAAAAATAGTAAAAAATAATGAAAAATGGAAAATATGAAAAAAATACGGAAAAGTAGGAACAAATACGGAAAAATAGGAGAACTAAGAAAAAATATAGAAAATAAGAAAAAATAAAAAATAGGAAAAACACAAAAGTAGAAAAATAGGAAAAAATTGTGAAAAACTGGAAAAATTATAAAAAATAGGGGAGAATTTTTTTTTTTGTATTACAACTATTGTCCTGAGTTGTGGAGGGGCGAAACTTTTAAAGGCACCTCATGCTTGATTCTATCTGTGAGGTAGTGTTGGACTCTCCCCTGCTCCCTCTGCAAGCAGAGTCAGGGCAGGGGCATATACCAACTAAACCCTCCTCGGTAATTTGTCCTGTTTTGTTTTGTTTCCTTGTACCCTGCTATAGGAGAGAGGTTCTCCTTTTCAGGGATACAGTGGGGGCTGTTGATCTGAAATAGAATTTGTTAATTATCTTAAGATATTTGATGGATAGATATTTGGATTGATATTTACGAGCCTCCCAGCGTCGGTGGTGATGGGTCGATCTCGTCTGAGGCTAAGGGGGCCATCTTTCAATAGACCTAGGAGCTCGTCCGAGAGATCTATGACTTCTTTTGCTTCACTAAGGATCCTGAGGTGGGTTGGGTGAATTTGTTTTTTTGGTTTCCTGGGGATTGTTCGTCTGTTCCTGTCAACTGTCTATTTGGTCCTTAGAATTTCTTGTGCGTGGGTATTGCTGCTCTTCAGTCTTCTCCCGACGTACCCTTTTTGTAGCGTCTTGAATCTGGAAATGATTGTAGGGATATTAGTATGTTCGTATATTTGATTGGATGGCAAGCGCCAGAGAAGGTGGGCCATCTTCCTAATGATCCACCTCTCTGTTGCCGTGACGGCGTGCAAGAGACGAAAGGGGAGAGTGGAGAAGTTGAGGGCTCTATATTCCAAAACGGGGCGGATGTAGGATTTGTTATAGCAATGTCTTTGGATTACACCAAGGGCACCGAGGAGAGAGGTCCGTCTCCTAACTCTGTCTAGAGTTCTTTGGACTTCCGTTCCCCAATTGAGTGTACGCGTGAAGCATACTCCCAAGTAGGTAACTTCATCCGCAGGGAGGAGTCTCTCTCCCCAGAGCCTAAGGTTAATGTCATTGCGGTTTTGATTGGATTTTCTTGAATAGGAGGGATGTTTGAATATTATGAGTTGGGTGTTTTGGGGATTCAGGGTAGCCCTCCATTTGCTACACCATCGGGCGAATCGATTGAGGAGTTGTTGTGTTTTGGTGTTTAGAGCTCTGGTAGAAGGAGCGGAAGCTGCGATTTGTGTGTCATCAGCGTAGAGTTGGATATCTTGCCTAGTAGAAAGAAGTTGGGTAATGTTATAGGTG
This sequence comes from Neocrepidodera transversa, assembly GCA_963243735.1. NCBI lineage: Eukaryota > Metazoa > Arthropoda > Insecta > Coleoptera > Chrysomelidae > Neocrepidodera > Neocrepidodera transversa. The sequence continues at coordinate 26,494,207 of OY725340.1, read as the reverse complement.
TATATGACATAGCATGATGGCATATTTGTGCCTAAACTAGTTGCCAGTTTCTCTTCCATTTGGTATTTTATTTCTTCATTGCAAATATTTTGCCTAACACCGTATGTAATTTAATTTTATTGAATATGAAAATCTGATGTATTTATTTTAATTTTTAAATATAAATTATATTTAGTACCTATAAAATATAGTTCGGTATAGATACAATTTGCGCATCTCTCAATTCTTTTTAAAGTCGAAAGACCCTTATAGTATTTAATCCTATAATAGGTACATTTTGCGTCTCAACCCTATTAATTACCATTTTTCCGACTTTAAAAATGATTTCACTCCAAAGGCACAATTTTACGAAACTCATTCTAATTTATTTACATTTAAAGATGTGTTAAAAGGGTTTAAAATCGAAATTTCTATTAAAATTAATAATATGGCAATTTCTTTAAAGAGGTATTATAAAAATTAAATGATTAGTATACTTGGATAAATTTGTGATAAAAAAAATTAATTAAGATAATTTAGAAAATAGGTAACACATTAAAAAAGGTGGTATTTTTTACCACCAAAACCCATTTTTTAATGTAATATTATTATTAAATAACATTGAAATTGATATTTTATACTTTTATTATTATTATTAGAAAATATTTAAGTGACCGTAGTACCGGATCTTAGCCACTATCCGTTTCAAATAAAGACCAGAACGGAATTTGAAATGTTACGTAACCGCGAGCTCCAGCTAGATATTTATTGTTCGGGTTAAGTGCGTGGCTCTCCACTTGAATCGTCTTTAATCTCTGACACGTCATTGAAATTGATTTTTTTATCGTTATGGCGGAACAGGCCCCTCATGTGACATACTTAAAAATTTAGAATTATTTAAACAAAAAAGAAGTATCTTAAAATAACTATTATAATAGAACTAGTTTAGGTTAAAATGATGATTTTTCTATTTGACGAGGTACCCATATTTTAAATGGCCATGTGCTATTTTTTTGCTCTTCCCTGATCATTGGATTGTCGAAACGAAGGCATACTAGTAATATTGTGAATCTATTTTTCGTCATCACAAATCTAAAAATATCCCTCTACCGGTACCATCTGTAGCAAAAAGGGAATGAAAATCTTCAAGATTGGATTTGAATACTGCACTGTAGAATACCAAAAAATCTTTCAATTTAACAATATCAGTATGTTGCAATATTTGGTTTTTTTGATGGTCTAACTTTACATTTGTCCATGATTGTCACGTCGAAACATATGGGGAGGATAAAGGGGGTAATTACCCCCCCCCCAGGATACCAAAAAATAGCACGAGAAGAAGAAATAAAATATGTGAAATGTAGAAACGGACAAACCAATATTTGTTTAAAAGTTTGATTTCCCCTCCCAGCAGGAAAGAATTACCACTGCCCCCAGAAAAAAAAGTTATCTATGCCCTTGTATACAGCCTGTTTCACAAGATGGTTTCATCGCGAGGGTTAGGAGAAAATAATCAATCAAACTAGTAAAAGCCCTTTTCCGTCAGCGGAAGAAAGTCCGATTCGAAAAAATCGGAATTTTTCCAATAGTTTTTTTTATCAATTTTTTTTCAACGAGCCGGTTGCGATATGGATATCAATCAACGCGTCTTGACTTACACAATACCTTAATAGAAATCAGTATCGACAAATTTGCTTTCCTTATCGAGATATGTCGAATAGAAGTTTCACTTAGTAGACGGGATCGGAATCCTCGGACCCGAAATTGCTCATCTTCTGATAGAGCCTTTCTTTTTTGAATAAAAACCGATGGCCGAAAAAATTTTCCGGATCGGCCGTACCGTTCTCGAGTTATCGTGCGCACAGACATCCACATATCCACACAGACAGACTTTTTTTTGCGGAAAATCAATTTTTTCTACGTTTCATGACATTTTAAGTCATTTGAAGCAAAAAAATGTTTGAGATTTTTGCACGATTTCAATACTACGGTTTGCCATACTTCACCAAAGGGCCATAGTAATAATCACTCTCGCAAATGAAAGTTTAGTTACAATAATTGTAGAATCACTGTTGGAATAGACCCGGAAAAAAGTGAAGGAAAATTCACGGAAAACTCCAGAAAACCAAAGAAATAAAATCCGAAAAGAATTTTTCCGCAGAAAATCAGAGAAAATGATATAGAAATGCCCACAGTTTCCAATGGGGAAGTTTTTTCCAATGAAAACGAAACTATGGAAAAAACATTATAAAGGTCAAATTTTTACAAAAATAAATAAATTTTTTCACGAAAGTTAGGAGAAATCTCTAAAAACGCCTAGAAAAAATCACACATGAATTGGGAAAAAACATTAATACATTTTTCCACAGTTCAATTTGAATAAAAAAATGTAAGAATGCATTTTTGCAAACTCAAATTTGAAAAAAATCAGGAATGCATTTTTCCACAGGAAAATTTAAAAAAAAATTGAGAATGCATTTTTCCACTGATAATTTGGAAAAAACTAGTAAGAACGCATTTTTCTACACCGAATTTGAAAAAAAGAAGCAAGAATGCATTTTCCATAGTTAAAGTTGAAAAAGAAACATTTTTAACAGTTAAATTTCCCAAATTAAAATTTAGAATTACTAATTTTTCGGTAAATTGTTGAGTTGCTGTAGTCCATTTCACCGAAAAACAGCAAAAATGCAGTTTTTAAATATATGAATTGGAGAAAAAACAAGAGCATTTTTCCCCACAAAAAATTAGAAAAAACAGCAAAAATGCATTTTTCGCAAAAAAAAATTGGAAAAACAGCAAAAATGTATTTTTCTTACAAAAAAAACGGAAACAACAATGCATTTTTCCCCGCAAGAAACTGAAAAACAAAACAAAAAACATTTTTTCACATAAAAATTTTTAAATTATATAAACAACGCATTTGTTTATAACAATTTTGTAAACAAGAGAAAATAAACATTTTTAAAAATCATTTTCATGTGAATTTTGATCATAGAAAAACGAATCAATAGTAATATATTTTTTTTTTTCAATGATTAATCAAGTTTTTAATTTATAACCTAAGTAAATTGTTAATAACAAAGTGAAAAATAACAATTTTTTAATTTTTTCAACGGGAATCTGTTCTAAGACCTTTCAAAAATAGGTCCAAAAATGGAAAAAAAATTCAGATTTGTTATTTAACAATTATGGCACTTACAATATTCATGTTCATTTACAAAAAAGTTGTTAATTAACTAATGCATAATTAATAGAAAAACGCGATAAAAATTTTTTGACCACGAATTATTGTTCATAAATCTATCTAGTAGATGCCTGAATTTTTACAAATTTTAATTTTCATATTTAATAAGTTTAAATAATATTTATTCATTAAAGGTCCAAAGTGGGCAGCGCTTACGCAAGCCGGAGTCCCCGTTTTCAGCCGTATTTTCAACATTCTGGGAAAATTATACGGTTCCGCGAGGTATAGTTTTTTTTGGTAAATTCCCTCCTCTTTTTGAATCTTTTTTCAAATTTAAAAAATGTCAAATAGTTTTTGAGATATTTGCAAAAATCGAACCCCATTTTTTCAGTTAATTGTTTATAACTTTTGCAATTTTTATAAGCGACTCTTGATTTTATTCAAAAATCATCTACACGCTCTTCCGAATCGAATGACACCTCGTTCATATTTTTCGGAGGCGGAGAAAAAAGTTTGACTCAAAAAGCACTTGTTGTCTAGACTATATTGGCCCCGGGGCCAATCTGAATTTTTGATTCCAAAATACCGAAAAAATCGTTGCTAAAAATGTTTACAAAAAGAACAAAAAAAATGCACCCCTGCATAAATAGCAGTTTTGAAAGGGGATGAGTTTTAAGGGTTGAAAATGGTTTCTTCCATTTTTGTTTCAAAACATTTTTCTACATAATCTCAAATTTTTCAAAATAATGGCAAAAAACCGTTTTTTTAATTTTTGATATTTTTTTGTCGAAAAATTTTTAATATACTTGAAATATTGATGAAATTTATGTTTTGAAGGGCTTTAAATTTACCAGTTTTTCCGAAATTTCAAAAATGAAAAATTGATAATAGAAATTTTTCAGAGGCTCATTTTTTTCGTGTTGAATCAAACTTTAAGTAAAAAAAATAAAAATACCTTTACATTTAAAAACCCTGTCAAAAATGAGAAAAACCAAAAATAACGATTTGTAAAAAACGAGATTTTTCAAAATTTTTTTCCTGAAATTCAAAAATAAATTTGGTTAATCATTAAATTCATAAAATTGGAGCTCAGAAAGTCGGTAGATTGGTCACAGCAAAAAATAAATAAATTATTATTTTTTATTACAAATATAATTGATAAAAAAATTAAAAAAGAAATAAAGAAAATTAACCCAATGATACTACTTACATTTTTACTATTAAATTCTCATCAAACTCAATTTTTTTTCTTTAATTTCCAATTTTCTGCAACGCCCTCAGAGTTTTTTTTTCATATTTAAGAATAATTATTTATAAATGTCATTTTAATTTATTGTTAGTAAAAGTAATTATCATGTAGGGTAAATTCCCGTTAAGTTTAAAAGTGCTGCCGGCAGTGGCTACGCATCTAGCAAGTGAGGTAGTGGTTAATGATCCAGACCTGCGGAATCGTAACAAGCCGAAAATGAACGGCCGACGTTAAATTCGAAATTTTCATATTCTGATCCAATATAAAAATATACAAAAGTATATTTTACCGATAAAAATCAATAACAAAAAAATATACAAATTGATTTATGGGTACTTTTTTCTGAAAAAAAATATGTCTATGTTTTTTATAAACTATCTCTTTGTCTTTATTTATAATCATAGAAAACATTATAAATCGTCATTCCTTAAGTGACTTTTGTGGTTGCCGGTTAGAAAATTACAGAAGGAAAATGTGCTTTTATTCTAATTATTTGGGTCTAAAAATTTTTAGTAGTTTCCGGTTAATGTTAAGTAATCCTACCCTCTAGTTCAATTTTTTCTGCGCAGAACAGGGTAGAGCGCCATAAAACATAATTATTCGTTTTTGGACGAGAACTCACCTAAAATATGCCGTTTTTTTTCATGACATTTAAAATATTTATTAGAAGAGTGAAAACCGCAGCTTTCCATCTTTAATATTAATGGAGCGCCCGTCAAAAACCGATTCCAGGCAAGATAAGGAAATTGGAAATTGGAAAAATTATTTGCAACAATATTGTCCAAAATATGCAAAAAAAATTCTTACCTTTTCTCTCTTCTAAATTTATTTTCAAAATTACGTTTTGCTATACAATAGGTGAAACCGGACGTTTAGTGCAAGTTAGGATCAAAGAACATCAGCGATGTACAAGAATAAGTTTTATATTGAATACTAACACCAGATTTAAAAGAAAAATATTAGTGATCACCCATATGAGTCCCAGTGAACACATGTTATTTATGATATTATAATTTTGATTTTGTCCAACACTCTGTGTATTATTTTACCTTTTTATACCTGGTATTATCCATGTCTCTAAATAATAGAAACTAAATTTAACTTTGTTGTTATTATCATTATTTTTAATTAAGAGTTTTTGTTTTATTCTAATATTTTATTACTAAAAATAGGGAAATATTAAAATATTTAAATTTGGAATGTCTGGTTATTAGCGATTATGTTAGAATTCCGTCTGTCGGATCTGTATTCACGGCTATTAAGTAATCATAAAGTAGGCATTTACTAATCAGTGAAGTCGCCAATAGTCAGTCGTTGGCCTTTTCCTAGCTAAACAGTCTAGCTGGTTTAATTATCGGCTCGTACTTTAGTTAAAAAGATTAATAATACAGAAGATTTTCTACAATAAAATAAAATTTGCGGGTAGGATGTCAAAAATATTTTTTTATTTCTAACAATTTCATTAAGCATTTAGTGAATATAACGATTGTGTTCAATTTGAATTATTTTATGTTTTATGAGGGTTTACGAGGGTTTTACTGCTTTATGATCAACTGTTATAAATCTTTTGAAGAAATGGTACTTCTTTTAAAATTGAAACATGGTCCGTATTTCAATAATTATGACCACTTACTGTGGACACAAACGCACACACCTAAATAACCCCGGGCCAAGAGGATATTGATATTGAAACTAATTGGCACTTGATCCCGAAGTCCCCTGCAACCACCCCTAGTTTCCCCCCACGACATGGCCGCTATTGCGGACATATCGCGAGGTCGCATTTAAGGACCGAAGTCCCCTGGTCGTCATTCATCATGTGGAATAAACTCCGATTTTTTTGTTTTTTATTTTTTATTTTCCCGAGCCCATCAAAGGGAAAGTAAGGTGAACGAGCAAAAAAAAATTGGGATATCGATGGAAATATCCAGTTTGAGGTCCCCCAAGAAGATTGAAACCATTTCCAGCGCATGGTCTCTCTGTGTGTCTGTGTGTCTGTGTGTAATCTTCCACGATAACTGCCGAACCATTCGACCAATCAAGCTGAAATTTGGTATGGAGGGTCGGTGTGTGCCTAGAATGCGTTTAAATTGGTACAGTAGAAGGTCCTCAAGACCGACATTGATTAAATGCACATGTAACAATTTTTTAATTTTTTTAAATTTTAAGGACAAACTATACACCTTAGTGCAAAATGTTGTAGTATACAGAGTTTTATAGCATAAAATTCTCTACAACTTTTGTTTCAAACTTTTTCCAGAATTTCCATAGTTGCACCACTAGAGGGCGCGTAAAAAATGTGCATGTATAGGTTTTCTCTAGTTTTTCTTGATTTTGAGGACAAACAATACATTTTAGTGCAAAATGTTGCAGTACAACGTTTTTAGAGCATAAAATTCCCTACAATTCTTCTCTGAAACTTTTTCTAGAATTTCCAATAGTTGCGCCACTAGAGGGCGCGTAAAAAATGTGCATGTAGGTTTTCTCTAGTTTTTCTTGATTTTGAGGACAAACAATGCAGTTTAGTGCAAAATTTTTTGGTTCAAAGTTGTAAAGCATCAAATTTTCTTTAACTTTTTATCGAATTCCTCATAGTTTCGCCGCTAGATGGCGAGAAAAATACACATATATAATTTTCCGTTTTTTTAAAATTGGAGGTTAATTATGCTCTTTAGTGCAAAATATTTCAGTGCAAAGTTGTAAAGCATAAAATTCCCTACAACTACTGTATGAAAATTTTTCCCGAATTCCCAATAGTTTTCACACATGATTTTAGGAGATCATAATTGCAGCAGTGTGATATACAACGTGCGCATGCGCAGCTTATGTCATTATCAATATTGAAATATAAATTCGGTAGACGTATTCACCATCGGGTCGCTGTTTTTAATGTGTTCCCTAAATTATTGAAATGCTTAGTATTTTGTAATTAAAATAATAATAATAAATAACATATTCTCTACGGTCGAGCCGGGAAAGTTCTGGGTGACACAGCCGATTTTTTTTGTTTGGATTTGTAACGTAAAGTTATGGGACAATTTTATCCTGCTGAAGTCTATTTTTTACACCTAACCTGTAGAGCCTAGAACGTCTTTAAGACTTTTCTGAAATCCGTATTTCTGGCGACACGTTGTTTAATACGAACATTCAATAAGAATGTGTTTGAGGCTGCTTTGCTATCTGCAATGTTGGCATTTTGATGGGTTCTTGGTGGACATTAAGTGCCTCATGCGTTAGGTGGGAATACCCGATCCGTATTTTCTGATCATAGATGGAATTATACTTGTTCTGATGGTAGGATAAATAACTATTAATTAGAAAGGGATTCTCCTCCAGTTATTGTGCCCCACGTTCTTCGAATTGAGTTTGAAGAAAGCTTCTTTGCATATTGTTGTTTTAGATGTGAGAGCATTTTTGCAGCTCTGTCGGTAGCCCAATTTCCCGGAATTTCCATGTTTAAAGGAACTCATAAATTTGTTATATAGCGATACTCCAGATGAAGCAAATTGGTTAATATAATAATGGACTAAGGGGTGAGCAGTATAAATATTTTTGATAGAACTGACAGAAGCCAGCAAGTCTGTAGAAATAACTGGGCGGTTATTTATTGGTGACAATTTAATTCATGTATAAAAAATCCCATAAGCCGCGTAATTTTGTCATTATGACAGCGAAAAAAGTTTGCTTAACTTTTCCAGCGACAATAACGGAACCTAACTTTTGAAAGCATGACAATCAGCATTGTAAACAAATTTTTGATGACGTTATATCAATTTTTTTCAAACTTGTCAGAAAAGTTTTCATTTTCCGACTCAAGCTATTTTTAATAATTGTGTTTTTAACAATTGTACTTTTCCGTTAAATTAAATAAACTAATTTACATCTTATTTTTTAATTTATTGATTTACATATTCATTAAATTGTCTTACCGAATTACACTCTAGCTTTTTTTTTGAGTCGAAGTGAACTTGACATTTATAATTCGAATTTTGTTGCCATTAGGTAATTCAACTCAATAAACTGCCAAAAAAAATTACTCGTCCTACGGACTCGTTTTCAGAGGCAGTTTTTTTCGTTAAATTGCCAGGCAACAAAATTCTTTCTTATTGATACATATCAAGTTTACTTCGACAAAAAAAAGCTCTCGTGTAATTATAAGTGATAAATAATCTATGGTGTTGACTTAAATGACACTTGGGAAAATAGAACTTCTTACAATACGAATTCTGCGAAAAAAACTGCGAAGCATACAAGTACATGGAAACATAAACAAATTGGATAGAGAAAGAAAACAATGGAAAGTCATGCCAATTGCACGAATTTGAGGAAAGAAATGTGTGATCTTTAAATTGCTCTCGATCAAAATAGAAGAATATATAATTAAAAATTTGTTAGATTGTCAACATCCCAACATTCCCTCCCAATTTAACAATTCCGTGTCTTCTTTTCTATTTTTGAATTCAAATACTCATATGAATTGAGTTTATAGAATTTCTTTTGTAAAAATATTAGCCAATTGCTCCTTGGCATTAAGGTAGACGACTCTATCGTGCATATCCCGAACAAAGGTATACTCTATGTCGCATGAGCTCCCATTTCTAGACAATGTGAGTACAGGACTAGACTGTTACCAAAGAATTTTTGTTTATTTCAGTAACCTCATTTTCCCTGTTGGTTCCCGATAGGATATAAATTTAAAAAGAAAAGGCTCCTGAAATTTTATAGATTTTTATTTAATACCCGTATTTATCCCGTTCTTGTAGTCTGGAGGTGTTCATTCGTTTCACTTTTCACTCGATTCACTTTTCAATCGCGAACAGAATTTACACTTTTATATAGACATTAATGTCCGTACATATGTTTTGCTGTTTTCCGTAAACATGTAGCTTATAAACAAACCAAAAATGGTGGGTTTATGGTGTCTGTAAACCTAATAAAAACAGCTTGTTGATAGCTTGTTGACGGTTGCTTCTTATTCTTCAAACGCCAGCATTGAAAGTTTCAACGCGAATAACAAAAAAAAACAATGCATTTTCAAGGAAAACTTATATAACATTTTTTAAAGTGCCTGAAACACCTTTATTTTCGTTATTTACAACAGCCTGTAGCATGAAAACTAAGCGAGTTATGACGAAAATAAAGTTGGTCTCTTTTTTTTCGGCGACAAAAAATGTGAAAATCACAAGTTAATTACCACCTCAATTGAAAATATAATATTGATAATATTATTTTAAAAACCAAATTTGTAATACGGACCAGAGAGCTGTCTAAGCTGTAGACCGATTTTGAATTTATGGCCATACTCATAAACCATTGTTAAATGTGGTTAATTGTAGGTAGGTTTATGACAGTGGGCCTTTATAATGAGCCTCAAATAACGCTTCTATCGACTATATATAAAATTTCGCCGTTTTATCCAATTTTCCTACGAAACCATGCGTTTTGTAGAAAAACGTAACATAGAGGGATTATGCTAGTTTATTCAAAAAAACAAACTGATGCCGGACTCACCATCCCTGGTAATTGCGCTATATTTGTGAGATTTTTAAACCGATAGCAAAAACTCGATGTAGGTCGGAAAAATCTTGGAAATGATGGCTCATAATGCAGTACAAATTTTATACCAAAATATTCAATATGAGTCCACTCTTACGAGATTTACAAAAAAGTAACGCGAAAGTAAAAACTATGTCAAACTGTTCACCTATTGGTAAGTAAGCTACACCTACAACTGCAATAAAATGTACGTCATTTTATTTTACTATTCAGAGCCCTATAGAATTTAAAATGAGGGAGATGGGGGGCTTTGATAGCCCTTGTGCTATACATAATGTTGTGTCCAAGTAATAAGCAATTGATGCCGCTTATGCCTGATAGTAACTTTGAGATACACGAAATCCGTATTTTGAGGGCCTAATTCAAATCCCTCAAACCGCTAAAAAATCTACTCTCGGACATGTCAAGATTCAAAAGGCAGGGGTGAGGGGGTCAACCTTCCACGAGTCTTAGATTTCGATGGTGCGCCTATGCTCCTAGTTTAGTCGCCGAAATCGAAAAACCAATCCACTCCTGAGACCTCTTTTCGAAATCGAGGGGGTCTATATTTTTCTCCGACGTACAGCAAGCGTCAACTAGGAAGAGATTGAGCAGATCCTGAAATTCGTTGTACTCCTCCCAGATTTGCGCGGCTTTACCTTATGCAAGATACGATGATGAGGTTGCGCAGATCCCGAAATTCGTCATACTGTTCCCAATACTGCGCGACTTAATATTTTTCTAGTTGAAGAATACAGTACCAGGACCTACTTAGTCATACCTCGAACGTTAATGCCATATCTCGGTAAACATTCGAGATATCGTTAAAAAAGGACCTACAAAAACAGTTGCAAGTTGCTGGAATGAAGAACGAACGAATCGGCTCATATACACCGACCAACTATAGGCATCTACGGTACTTTTTACAGTGTTACCGTTTTCAATAAACCTTATTCTATCAACATTTCGATAATAAACTACCAAAAATCTACTACTCATTCTTGTCAAAAACTGAGTACTAACAAAGTCAAATTGAGCAGCTCTAGCCAAATTAAGATAAAAACTAAATTCATTTGCCTGAGAAAACAACATACAAACAACCAAACACAATCTAATTAGCAAAGCATCAACAAAGAACGTACTTAAATTCTGTGTTTGGACTTTTTAATAAGATTGACATTTTTGACGACACACTTTCCTCGTCTATAGGATTGTTATTAATCTCTGCTAGAATTTGTTTAACCATCCTCTGCCGTTACGTCATACATTGTCCAACTTGATCTCTCAATCATGAAATGGATGAGACGGAAGTATGACGTCATTAACGTATTTCTTAACTAATGTCGACGTAAATGTTATTTTTGAATGTTCAATTAATTTTTCATTGTCAAAATGCCTTCCCGGTATAATAAGAAAGAGCAAAGTTTAATTTTGAAGTTGATTAATTACTTTTCAAGAGAAAGAGATGCTAAAATACCGCTTTTACCGTTAAATGCAGTCTGCAACGTTTGGGTTCTCCCCAAAAGTATAATCGTGTAATACATTTTTACGCCATTTAATCAAGATTCGATCATCCGTAATTTTTTTTATGTAGTCAAAAATCATTCTCAGGGACGTTAAACATTCCCAAGCTTGAAATTTGAAACAAATCAGTTAAAAAAACGGAGGGGTCAAGTTAAAAAAAATTACTAAAACATGTAAAAAGGTACGCAACGCATAAAGCAAAATACAATTTTTGGCATTATCAATTTATTCATACAAACACACCTTAACATGCGTCATTGAAAACAATATGTCATTGATTATATTAGTTTAATTTTGATGTTATGTGTAAAATAACATTCAAATAATTATATATGTATCTAATACTCCTATATCGCCAGCTTGAGAGAGAAGTGTGTCGCCGATAGTAGAGTGTAGACGATCGTTTCTCTCTCACGCAGCATCGGATAGTCATAAGCGTCACAGCTGTAAAATCGCCTACGTTTGCTTAACTTTCCTTTTCACTACATTCCTTTTTCACCAATGCAATTTATGTATATGGGCATGCGCGTTGGCACCCAATTCCGATCTTGCATGTCCTTCTGTCGGAACACTTTGTTTCTACAGGCAAAGATAGGACGTTGGCGATATAGGAGTATTACATATATGCAAATAATATATGACAAACGTAAAACAGCAGAATACGTCACCGATTATGACGTAACTGTTTGATTCTGAGGTTTGCCAATAATGGAACTTGAACTCTTTATTAATGTTTAACAACAACTTAACTGTATTACTTTTAATGGCTGATGGTAATCCCCTGTCATCACCTCGCGCGCAGTCTTCTTCTGCCAGCCCAACTGACATTGACAGCTGCGTTCGAGATCGAGAACATTTACACTGATAATGTAAAAGGTGAAGAGTGTATACCATCCTCGGTCACTTATTTGATAATGTAAAAGTTCACAACCGTTTCAGAAGTCGGTACCATAGATTCGCTTGTCGATTCACAATCACTGTCACTTAAACCCTTTTCACACTCGGGTTCGGGCACATTATTCTTAGAAATCAAACTTTCACTAGAGGTAGGAGCGCCGTTAGGATTACACAAATTGTTTGCGGACAATGTTTGGGTAAATACGGGTTTGAATTTCGACACCTCGTGATAAGGTGCGTGAACTAGGTGCCATCGATGGTAGGTCCGGTAATCAGTTTCAATTATAAATGAACGAGGGTGAGACAACTTTTTAATGACTTTACCATACCGTCTGATATCCATTAAGGTCATTGCACGTGCATTTACACAAGAAATAAGCAGTTAAAAATAAAAAATAAAATTTGACAGACCGTTATCATTTCTCGATTAGTTATCAACGCACGTTGAAAAATAAAAATTAAGAAATAATACATATGAAATAATTTTTTCCGCAAGGATGAAAATTTTATTCCTGAAAAACAGTGTTTATTGATGTTGACAACTTTTGACTTCTTAACAAAAATCCTCGCACCACGCAAATAGTATTAACATCCATTTTATCACTTGATTTTGATATTTACAAAGAAAAATACAAAAATGTTAGATTATTATTATTACTAAATTTGATACCTAACAGTTGATTTATGTTTGTTCGCATGCGTATTTCAAAAGAATGTAGGTTAACAAAAAATAATTTTTTTAACTGCTAGTTTCTATTTCTTATTTTTACTGCTTATTTCTTATGTAAATATACGTGCAAGAACCTTTACCCAAACACTGTCACCTATTTTTAGGTCAGACAACTTTCTTGTTCTATGTCTTTTATTGTAAAAATAAGTGGAATTCTAATTATTCCTACTCTCTCTTTTAAACACAGCTTTAGTATTTATACATTTCTTTAATTCGCTAGGTCGAGTAGTTTACGGTTCATGATTAGTTCTGCAGGGCTGAAACCGCAGTCTAGTGGAGTAGTGCGATAGGCTAGAAGAGCCAAACAAATGTCATCATTCTTTTTTAGCAAGTTTTTAGCTGTTTTAACAGCCGCTTCGATAGAGCCATTAGACTGAGGGAAGTATGGGCTACTTGTAATGTGCTGAAAGTCATATTCTACGGAAAATTTCCTAAACTGGGACTGGAACTGAGGTCCATTGTCTGACCTTACTATTTCAGGTATTCCGTACCTAGCAAATAATTCCCCTAGCTTGGAAATGATGCTAGCTTCCGTAAAGCTGCTGCAATTTAAATATTTCAAAAAATCGCGAAAAATAGTATGTTACTATTAAATACTAGTCATTTAGTTTGAATAGGTCCAACGCTATTTTCTGCCAGCGGCGATCTGGAAATTTTTTTTATTTATTTTATTTTCAACACACTGAGGGCAACTACGGACGAGATTTTCGATTTGTGTAGAGAGCCCAAACCACCAAAGGCAAGCTTTTGCTCTATCTCTACATTTATAAATTCTAAGATGACCTTGGTGTATGAAATTTAAGCATTTTTCTTGAAGTGACTGGGGAATTATTATGCGGGAACTTTTTAAGAGTAGACCTTCACAAAAAGAAATATCGAATCTGTACTGATAATAGGGAAGCACTATTTCAGGTATTTTATTTTTCCCGGGCCACTGCGAATAATAGTAAGTTTTCAGAAACTGGTAAATTGTGTCTGTACCCTGCTCAGTTTTAATAGTTTCAAGAAAATAAAGCTTGACAGCTAGATTATTTATTATTAGATTAACATGACCTTCGACTTCATGCGAGAGCTCTTGTTCAAGGGGTGTGTCTTCACGGTTAGAGAAATATCTAGAAATAGCATCAGCCACTAGTAAATCTTTACCGGGAGTATAATAAATTTGGTTATCGTACCTCATAAGGCGAAGTCTAAATCTCTGCAGCCTAGGTGTTAATTCGTCAATAGGTTTGGTCTGCAGTACTTGTATGAGTGGCTTATGATCAGTTTCCAGAAATACTTCGGTGCCAATAATATCAGTCCCCATAAATTAACCGAGGATATGTTCGCAAAGAACACGCCACTTGAATTTTTAGGTAGAGTTACCTATATACTAAAATTTCATTGAAGCTTAAAATACCGTTTTCCATATCCCCCTCCAAGGTCACCCTTGTGATGCCCAGTAGAAATTCCTTAAACTATATACTGCAATGAGCTAGGCTACTTTTAATGATATTATAAAAAAATAAAAAGTAAATGTTCTCATACCTTTGTGATACTATTAAGTACTACGCAGTACCTTTAGCTGTAAAACATCTGATAAAAAATACATACCAGGGGTAGTTTGAGATTGATAAGAAGCTTTCTTAATCCACTCGTAAGGACTTCAAGCAGGCGGGGGCATACTTTGATTGTGATTCTGTTGTGGTGATATATTCCCGCTTTGTCCTCCAGGACTCGATATGTCACTTCCGGTTATCGGCGGCGACGGAAGTTGGGTCTCGGGATCCAACTGATGTTTGCAGATATTGTAAACTCGGTACCGTATGTATAAAATCCGGAAAATCGTGTTGAAACACGCTGTGCGGATGTGCAGGATGATGATGATGACACATTTGTTGTTCCTGTTCGACGCAATAAGGACCCGGTGGAGCGGTACCCAACTGCTGGGTTTGGCGGTACCCCGTATACCACGAATGCATCGGAGAGTTCGGTTGAAAGTGGCCGTTGCCGGATATTTGTTGTTGGTGATATACTCTTTAAATTTGTCGCAGGCCCAAGTCAAGGCTAGGGCTTCTCGCTCAATTAGAGCATACTGTTGTTCTGTAGCAGATAGAAGTCTAATAGCATAACATACTACTTTTTTATTAGCGGGGTCATCATATTGAAAAAGACAAGCACCTAAACCATAAGAAGACGCATCTGCAGAAATACTTATTTATTTAGTATGGTCAAAATATGCCAAACAGGGACTTGATTTGAGAAGATCTTTTATTTTCTGGAAATATTGTCATTGAGAAATGCATCATGAGGAGGAGACATTCTTCTTAAGAAGAGTTGTAAGAAGTTCTAGAACCTCTGAACAATTCGCTAGGAAGCGAGAAGAGAAAATGACCATGCTTAGAAATCGCATTAAATTGGTTTAATTAGAGGGCTCTGGGAACTTATCGATTGCAGAAATTTGCTCAGAGTGTAAAGAGACACGTTCGCCTGAGATAACGTACCCTAAGTAAGGTAGTGTTGTTGCACCAAATATACACTTTTCTTTGTTTAAGGTTATACCTTGTGCTTGAGGACTTCTACTAGAATCTGATTGTGTTTCCCCACAGTTTCAGCATGAATCAATACATCATCAATGTGGAATTCTATCCCTTCAATATCCCCTAGAATATTATATAACTCGGAGTGAAAATATTCTGGATCACAGTTTATACCAAAGGGAAGACTTTTGAATATAAATCTTCTATAGGGGGTAATAAAACAAGTAAGGTGTTGGCTATATTTCTTTAAACGAATTTGATAAAAGGATAATTAATAGGTTCAATAAATTTTAATTGTAATAGTCTATCAATTTCATCTTTTAATTGCTTCAATAAAGGGATAGGCACTGTTCTAGGGACAGACCGTACATAAGGTTGAACCCCTTCCTTTATTTTTATTACCTCTCGCCCTTCAGATAAGAGAGGTATAGGAATCATGCTAAAAATTGGGTAGTGAGTTTTCAATTGATAAACACGTTTTGGGGTCCCTAGAATACGATTTTAATATTTTCGCGATGATGTCTGTGTGTGTGTTAGTGTGTGTGTGTGTGTTAGTGTGTGCGTGTGTGTGTTAGTGTGTGTGTGTGTTAGTGTGTGTGTGTGTGTTTGGATGGATGTTGTAGTAACGATAACTCAAAAACTACTGAATAAAAAAATTTGAAATTTTGCATACAGGATTCTGATACCCTAGATTAGATCTGATTAGATTTTGGTGCCAATCGCACAACCGGAAGTGGCAGTTGCTATGGGTGATGACGCCATTATTATACAAAACGGCAATAAAGTTTTACACATATATTTTGTATACCCTATAGTTTATTTTCATCTCATTAAAATTTTCGAAACTTTTGCCATTGTTGCCAGATTTACAAAAATATAATTTTTTTTCATACTTTTTTGTGTCAACCTGTAAATTTTTGATTCAAAAATGGCGAGAGGTCATGTGCTGGCCACATCAGATTTTTTCTAACTCATTTTTAAACCTACATTTGAAATAATTTAGGAAATTTACTTAACACATGAGTGTTATCTATCAAAGCAACTTTGTTAATGCATACCTCATTTCCAAGCTTCAGGAGCTCTAAGCCAAGGATAGCAGATCTAACTAAAATAGGTTTGCTTAAACCTTCGATTACAAAAATTTCTGAGTGACTTATATTATTATTACTAATTAAACCCGATTTGAAAGTACCTTTTACCTCTAATTGTTCGCCAGAGGGACCAGTTACTTTTGAAGTACAGATGTCTAAATTTAAATTCACTAAATTTGCAGGGAGACAAGTGACATACGCTCCTGAGTCAATTAAAAAGTTAAACCGTCGATTAGGTTTGCTAACATAAATGGATGTAGTCCATTCTCTAGCTAATGTGTTTACCTGAATAGTTCCTACGTAAGGCTCTTCTTCGATCTGAAGTTGGCTTACATTTGAAGAACGGCATACAGCTGCCCAATGTCCTACCTTTTTGCAAGACCTACACGTTGAATTATTTGCTGGACAGTTTTTGCGACAGTGGTTATTTAAACCACATAATTGGCATCCTCTTTCTTCAGTCCTCTTCCCCCTCTTTGGAAAAAAATGAGTTTGAACAGTTTGGCTGCCTCCTTTTTTATCCACTTGTGGATGCCTATGTACCTGAGTGTGACTGCTGGATGCTATACCAGCCACCGTGGTTGGGGAGAGATGAGTAGTATTTTGTCCATATAACTCACGATTTTGGCTGGCCTGTAACTCTGCTTGTTTTACTGCTAGGATACCTTCTACTAGTGTTAAATTTGCTTGAAGTTGTAATCGTTCACTCGTTTTGTGTCAACCATCCCCACAACTAACTTATCACGTATAAGTTCATCTTTAAGTTGTCCATAGTTTCAGTGCTGCGAGGTTATGTAAACTTGTAATAAATTATTCAAACGTTTCTTGAAATGTGTTCGGTACTCTAGGAAATTGCAACATTATGTCTTCAGCTTCTTATGTAGATTAACATATTAATTTTTTCGTTGTCTGACTTTTTATCATGTCCAGTGACTGACATGAAACGTTCAAAGCATCTGCGCCACTGGGGCCATACGTGAGGAAGATTGAAATTGAACTTGCCTGGTGGGGTCACCTGAATAGGTATTTTTGAGTCGGTAACTGATTCTGCCCCTACGGCGGGCTCTGCATTTGTCATTTTATGGTTAAACACTGCAGGGATTCTTTGTATTTGCTTATAAAAATGTTTATGTCCACTAGTTTTTTACTATCTTCCAGGGACGGGGGTTTTTTTTACACCACTGCCACAATGTTTGATTCTGAGGTTTACCAATAAATCCAGTAGTAGAACTTGAACTCTTTAGTAATGTTTAACAACAACTTTACGTATTACTTAAGATCTGATCGTAATCCCCTGTCATCAACCTCGCGCGCAGTCTTCTTCTGCCAGCCCGGCTGATATTGACAGATTGACAGCTGCAGTCGAGATCGAGAACATTTACATTGCTACTGTAAAAGGCTAACAGAACAGTAACGGAAAAGGATGGTTAAACAAAACTCTATCACCAATATCAACTTAGATTATGTCTAATGACATTTGGAGGTTAGAAACTGCCATATTTGAAGTTTATCATTACGTCATTTTAAAATCCTACAAAAATTTTAACCACCTTATTATTTTCCCATTGTTATTTGTCATTTACAAAAATGTAATCAATACGTTTAATGTTCAAACTTCAAAACATAAATGGTAATCGTGATTTTAAATCAATCGTGAAGAAAAAATGGCTGATAGAGCAGCGAACATCTTTTCCTTCGAAGACGTCTTACCGCGAACAGGATGGGGCTTATACTACAAATTCATGCTAGGAATGGCTTGTGCTTCGTGCTTCGCAAACGCCACTGCCTTTACCTGCATCCCCATAGGAATTCCATTGTCAAGCTGCGAAAGCAAAATCAGCGAAACAATTTTATACGAAATATTCATAAGTTTTACTATTGGTAGAAGCATCGGTGGATTTTTAGGAAACTGTTTATGCGATATTTTTGGAAGAAAGAGGCTTCTAACTAACAGCCTTATTTTTAATTTTGCTACTACATTTATGGCAGCTTTTGCTTATAATTACTATATGATTATTTTTGCTGTATTCTTCTTAGGAAGCTCATTGGAACATCACCAAAATGTAGTCAAAATCCATCTAGCTGAGATCCTACCTATGAACAAACGTGGTCATTATTTAGCTCTATGCGATGTATTTTGGACTTTTGGTTATTTATTGATAGCGGTCCTGGCAATATTTTGTAGAAGTCCTTCTTATATAGAACACAGAGTTGTTGATATGAGGGTAACTACTTGGAGAATGCTATTCGCTCTATCTGGTGGATTCAGTTTAATACTAGCTTGTGCTTCTGCTCTACTAGAAGAAAGTCCAAGATACTTTTTACACTCACGTAAGGAATACCTTGCTGTACTGACATTAAAACAATTCTATGCTATTAACAAATCAACTTACGGTAACTCTTTTGATGTCAGAGAAAACGATATTAGAGATCTTGTACGAGATTATGGGTTATACTATCAACCGGAGCAAATGGGGTTTTCCAGGCCAATTATTGATATTCTTGTAGTAATAGGAAAAGGAATCAAACTTTTGTACTCAGAATCTTTTAAGAATTTAACAATATTACTGTTCTGTATGAAGACATCGTTATTCCTACTAAGAATAGTAGACGTGAATATATTTTTAGCGAAATATGTTACAGGTGGGAATATAATTAATGGTGTTGATATAATCTACTTGGATCCATTAAAAAACAACGCAATGTGCGGAAGCTATAAAGAAAATAGCATTTTATACTTGAATTTTTTTATAATATCAAGTAATATACTATTGGCACAGATTATAATGGTATGGATGTTAGACCGAATAGGTAGAAAAATATCCTTGTTTATCGGGATATTTTCTAGTGGATTGTGTTTCTCCTTTTTGTTTTTAATCGAAGACGATATGACGAAAATGATTTTTTCTTCAATACTCATGATTTCGTTTAGTATAGCGATGACTTCGTTGTCGGTTTTGAACATTGAAGCGTTTCCAACTTCTGTACGCGGTACGTCGCACGGATCGACCAGTTTTTTAGGCATACTTTTATCTATATTTTTAATAATTTTTTTTTATTTATATTCAAATTGGTTCGTGATAATAATGGGTTGTCTGTTAGTCCTAACTTCTTGTATAACTTGCTTAATAAACGATATATCAAAGCAGCCGATGGCAGAGTGAGAAATCAAAGCTATCAAATTAGATTTGTGTATAATTTAGATTATATTTTAATAAAACCATTAATGTGCTTTATGTTTACTTTTAAATAAATAAGATCATTCTGTGATGTTATAAATTTATTTTGATCAAATAAGAACAAACAAATCAATCTAAATCTAACCTTCTAATGATTTGTATTTTCCGACGAGATACATTTAACGCAAAAGAGGATATGCTTTTCTGGGTTCCATGCTCCCAGTCATAGGATTTTGTACACTTATAGATCATTAAAAAAGAAACAGCTTCACAAAATTTTAACTTCCAAACCATTCCGGAACATCTTCAAATAAGTTCTTTTACAGCAGAGTTTTAGATTTCTAAACCCCAAAGGAGAAGTCTCATAATACGGATCTGTCTGTCTGTCTGTCCGTCTGTCCGCATTTATAACTCAAAAACGAAAAGAGGTAGACAAACGGTCAACGGAAATAAACTCAGCATACCTTGAGTAGCTCCCAAATAGATTTTCAGATTTTTATGACTTCCAGTTTCAAAATTGGTTTTACCAACCAGAACCGGAAGTGATACTACCGGTTTCAAAAATAGCGATGTGAAATTTAACGTTGAATCGATATTTGAAAACAGATTTGAGATATATTTTATGGTTCGCAATTTTTTAGAAGTGGCCACGTGCCTGCTAACGCGAAGGCGCCTTCGACTTATTTGAAGGCAAAACATGATACAATAGACATTTTGGCAATATTGCTTATGTGCGTATTCTGGGTTTCAATGTAATTCACTAGAAACTGCCGGTACGTTTCACTATTAGCCGCTTTTGCAGTACTTTTTCATGTAGGTACCCATCGCACCCAAAACACTTTATGGTTCATAGATGAAATCCGATTAATAAACACTCCAAATACAAGAAATATATGCCAAGAGTTATATATTTATTGTGATCCAATTGCCTAGCGGACAAGAGTTAGCCGACGAATTTTCATAGTTATTTTCCAATTCGCAAGCAGACAATGGGGACGTGTGGTGCGGTAGCTACAGCAAATTCATTTGTAGTATATGAAAATCTACTTAAAATTTTTCATAAAAATAAGCTTGGTTAATTTTGAAACACTACGATTGCTAAGAAATAAATTTTCAAAATTTCCAAGTGACGTCACCTACATTAATTTGTTTAAAATAATGTAGATGGCATGACAAGGTATAATTTACAGTTATCTGTCGAGTATTACTAAACCAAATAGCCTTAAAAATAATAGGTTATGTTACACTGAAAAGTCAAAAATAAAACGTTGTGCCTAGCAGTACATCGGATGTACGCATTTATTTTGTACTTCGGCCGTTCATTGCGTTTTAAGGTTTACAAAGTATAGAAGTATGTTGGCGCATTTGCTTGATAAGTTTCATATTATTTCTGTAACGTCGTTGTATAGTATATGGTTTCGGTGTAAAGGTATCTTTATGCTCATACGAATGTCGCAAAATTTATGCGAATCGGAAAATGTTTTGCCGTCCCCAAAATTTGATGTTTCTGCCAACGGTTTCTGCCAACGGTCAAGTCAGATAAGTCAAAATATGTGAAATTATGGTGTTGTGTTCGTGAATTTTGTAAACAAACTTAACTATAAAAAATAATGGATTCAAAAACAGAAACAAAACTAAATATATTGAACTTTTATAGATTATATTACGAACATTTACCACTATTGATATCCGTCACATTCTGTGACACGTCGTCATCCGAATGCGCAAAAAAGTTAAAATATTTCAACTTTATTGCGAAATTTTCAGGCGCCATTTTATTCGCATAAATTTTGCGAAATTCGTATGAGCATGAACATGCTTTAAAAGGGCCGGAGTTTCATCCTAGTACGGCCATTTTTTTTTTGTTTTAATATTTTTTTAGCTTCATAAAATAGTGATTGTTAACTGGTTTGATTTGTATAATAGAGTTTTTTTCTCCAAAATTAATGATTATTAGATTTCACGCTTTAACTTCTTAAAATCTACATAAAGATAGTGACATGGTAACTAGTGTGATTTATACAGTAAAGTGTCTTTTTTTCTCAATATTTTTAATTTAATTTTTTTTAAATATAATACAGGTTTAAAAAAATTATAAATATTTTTGTAGGCATATTTGATAACATACTTTTAAGGTCCTAATTTAAAAAAATTACATAATACGTCCCCATTTGAAAGTATAGAAACAGCTTTTGTGGGAACAATTTATTACTGTCTACGTCGACGGAATGTACTCTTACATAAGGCTGAGTCTCATTAGGACATTTTAGTGGGGTCAACAAGTAGAAGCCACTAAAGTTGCCGCTAAAAGTCACAGTGCAATTCAAAAATTACCACTTGCCTTCATCTAATCAACGAAGAAATTTATTTTCCTCTCAGGGCAAACTTTTGTGTCCACTTGAAAGCAACCAGGCTTATTGAAGCGAGTAATCGCCTAGTGTGATCTATATTACTTTCTCCGACTCATCAAAGGGAAAGTAAGGTGAACGAGCAAAAAGAAAATCGAGATATCGATGGAAATATCCATTTTGAGGTCCCCCAAGAAGATTGAAACCATTTCCAGCGTATGGTCTGTCTGTGTGTCCGTATGTCTGTGTGTCTGTGTGTCTGTATGTCTGTGTGTCGGTGTGTCTGTGTGTTTGTGTGTCTGTGTGTCTGTGTGTCTGTGTGTCTGTGTGTCTGTGTGTAATCTTCCACGATAACTGCCGAACCGTTTGACCAATCAAGCTGAAATTTGGTATATAGGGTCGGTGTCTGCCTAGAATGCCGACCATTAGAGTTTGGTACAGTAGAAGGTCTTCAAGACCGACATTGATTAAATGCACATGTAACAATTTTTTACTTTTTTTAAATTTTAAGGACAAACTATACACTTTAGTGCAAAATGTTGTAGTACAAAGTGTTATAGCATAAAATTCCCTACAACTTTTGTTTCAAACTTTTTCCAGAATTTTCAATAGTTGCGCAACTAGAGGGCGCGTAAAAAATGTGCATGTATGTTTTCTCTAGTTTTTCTTGATTTTGAGGACAAATAATACACTTTAGTGCAAAATGTTGTAGTACAAAGTTTTAGAGCATAAAATTCCCTACAACTCTTGTCTAAAATATTTTCTATAATTTCCAATAGTTGCGCCACTAGAGGGCGCGTAAAAAATGTGCATGTAGGTTTCTCTAGTTTTTCTTGATTTTGAGGACAAACAATGCATTTTAGTGCAAAATTTTCTGTATAGGTGGAATACTGAAGAAATTTGTAAATTTTTGGATATTTATGAACATTCCGGATTATTATAGAATACCGGGCTAGATCATTATACAAATAAACTTAAAAAAAAATAGGTCTATTATAATCGACCCAAATTTGGTATAAATCTATTTACCCGTTTAAAAGTTATAGGGGTGGCCCATGACGCATTTACACCCGGTATACAAAAAAAAATAGCCGCTTTCTTCCAGGCTATAAAAACGAAATATTGCCCTTATATAATATTAAAAATATGTTTGTAGACTTAAAATATTCTGCATATTTAATATTCACCCATTGTGTTTTTATTAAAGGATACGATCCCGAATTAAAATTTTAAATAATCATTAGATAACTTATTGATAAAAATAGTTCAAATATACGAGTTGTTCATTCATTTAATCATTTCTGCCCCCTCCGGATGTAGCATAATCAGAACTGTATTTATGTATATAAATTCAACAAGTCTAGAGGGGTTGATAATCGCATTTAAATAAGAGATAAAGAGTTGCATAAACACGAACAAGCGAACGTTTGTCCGGGTAGTTATACCCAATCTTTTCATTGGAAACCAAATCTTATCAGATTAACTTTTTAAGTTACTTAAATATAATAAATATGGATAATTCCAGGTACTCTTTACAGACCCGGTTTCAAGGATGTATCAATTTCTGTAATCTCGACACCTGCAATGCGAATGAAACCAAAAATGGGTTTCAATCAATTAAGAGATTATTATTTTAATTTCTTATGCATCTTCAAAACCAATGCATAAACATCATGAATTTTACCTAGAAGAATAAGTAATTAATTAATGAATAAAAACAAATAATAATCTCCACGTCTGATCTTATCAAAATTTATTAATTATGTTGGACAAAAAAAAACCTGCGCTTATTGACTATATTAATAAGTTTTATACCGGTGTGTTAAAAAACATTATTTTTAATTTTTTTAAATAATCTTGATAATTTTTTATAAGGATAAATAAAAAAAATCTGGAAGTACAAAACTTTATTTGCCTTACGCTTTGTCAATTAAAAAAAAAATCTGATGTGGCCAGCACATGACCTCTCGCCATTTTTGAATCAAAAATTTACACGGTGACACAAAAAAGATTTGAAAAAAAATTACTTTTTTGTAAATTGGCAACAATGGCAAAAGTTTAGAAAATTTTAATGATACGAAAATAAACTATATATACAAAATATATCTGTAAAACCTTATTGCCATTTTGTTTAGTAATGGCGTCATCACCCATAGCAACTGCCACTTCCGGTTGTCCGATTGGCACCAAAATCTAATCAGATCTAATCTAGGGTATAAGAATCGTGTATGCAAAATTTCAAGATTTTTTAATGCAGTAGTTTTTGAGTTGTCGTTACTACAACATCCATCCTAACACACACACACACACACTAACACACACACAGACATCATCGCGAAAATATTAAAATCGTATTCTAGGGACCCTAAAACGTGTTTATTCATTGAAAACTCACTACCCAATTTTTAGCATGATTCCTATACCTCTCTTATCTGAAGGGCGAGAGGTAAAAAACTTAAAATAATATATACATACTTACATTAATTTGAACTAACAAAATTAATTTATCTTAAGCTTAAGCAATTTTTCCTAAACATCTTCCCACTGTTATTTGATTATTTAAGTAGCTTTCTTGAATTTGTCTTATTCTTTCATATAGTTTTATATATGTACTACACCGGTTTTTAGTTGTCATATAATGTTCTGTTTGTATCTCTAATATTTGACAATGTTGAGCGTCTTCTTTCAGATACTGTACTAGTTCAAAAACGTTTGAATGGCTTTTACCGATGTTGCCATCCTTCGTTGCATTATGTTGCAAATGTTTCATATATGTTCATTCTTCATCCACTGGTTTACAAAATAGTCATTGAATTTTTGATTTTTTTCACAGATCGGACAATTTTCCATAATAAATACCTAATCATCTTCTAGAGCATTATTAGGAATATGCGCTAAACTTGAATTGGGAATTTGGAACCTTTGGTTTTCAACAATGTTGAAGGATATCATCACCACTAACCAAAACTACACTTTTTAAAACAATCTACGTACGTTTCGCTAAGTATGTTAGCATCATCAGGAGTCGATGATAAACTAAATATTATACCTACGGTCTAGCTATTTATACCTACCACATTCACGCATGAATGCGTTTCGACACTAAGTGCGGAGGCTTTATCCAATCATTTGGAAAAAGCCCGCCAACCTTATGTAATTAAACTGTATAGTGGACTAAATGGAATAGGTCCTTTGTCTTTATTTAAACTATTTTTACATTTAATTATTTCAACACTTTCAAATGCATCCAACAACCTCTTATTGGGTACATTTTTAAGTAATTTTACATTATCCACACTAATTTTATGATTCTGACAAAACGCATGTTCCGCAACAGATTATTTCTCTGTGTGATCGTATTTCAAATGTACCATGTGCTCTTTAAATCCAGTTTGTACAGATCTTCTAGTTTGTCCAACATACTTTTTGTCACAATCAGAACAATTTATTTCGTAGATTCCACTTTTTTCCAAATGACTTGTTTTATCTTTTGGGATGTTTAATATACTTTTCACAGTGTTGTTTGATTGAAAAACTACTCTCAAGCCTGTTTTGTGAAAAATCGTTTATAACCCTTTAGTGAGGTATGGGTTATATGGAAGCCTGCCTCTCATGTTGGAAAGAAGTGGTATCCTTTAAGTTTTTATAAAATGTATGGCGATTAATTAACTTATTTACGAACTGTATATCATAATCGTTATTGGCAGCTACATCTTTGATCAGATTCTTTTCTTTTGTATATCTCTCTTTAGTGAGAGGGTTAATGTATTAAACGATGTACAAGAAAATGTAAACTCGCCATCTTATGTTGACCACAATGAAATGAATCTGAAGGGATATATCTGTTAGTAACGGTGTCTTTCCTAAATTTGTCAAATTCTAAAGTATTATTATTTCTATACTCACTAAAGTATCTAAAAATGGTAGTTGTACATTATTTTTCTTTTCATATGTTATTGATGGAAATTTAGAATTTAATTTTATCATGAAATTAACTAAATTTTCTTTTTTAGTATCAAAAATAGCGAAAATGTCATCCACGTACCTGTACCATATTCTCGGAAAATACTCAACCTCCTGTCTAATTTGGGTTTCAAAAATACTCATGAAGAGGTTATCAAAAAACGGCGATAGACAATTGCTCACGGCAGTTCCTTCGTGTTGTTTATAATATTGATTTTAATATAGAAAGTAATTTTGCTCCTTGCAAAGTTTATTCAAAAGTAAATATTCATCAATAGTTTCGTCATCCAAATTGTTGGATCTTAGCACATTCTCACACATGGACTGTGGAATCGGTACACTAGGAAATAATGAACTTACGTCGAATGAGATTAAAATTTTCCCATCTGCAATTGAAGTATTTTTAATTTTGTTTATGAACTCTAAAGAGTTTTTAACTGAATAGTGTTGCTGGATGGGTAAATTTCCAAGCTCAAATAATCAATTTCAAAAGAATAGAGGTGTTAATTATTACAAAAATAAGTAATCTACCAGCAAAATTGCATCGTAATCAGGACTGTAAAATATTAGAAAGTCAAAATTTTAAGTTATTTAACATAACATTAACATAGCTAGTCATAAATAGCTGCACAACTTATGACCTTCGTCTATTAAAAGTAATTGTTTAATTTTTTGAGAATTCTGAGCTGCCATTATTTTTAATATTTGACTAAAAGAAGTAAAATTTTCTAGCATATACAAAAACTTTATTAATGATTAATAAGCTATTATGTTGGGATTTCTTTACAGACTGGAAGATTTACAACTATTTATTTACGCCTAATATGTAGTCTGGTGAAACGAGAATTTACCCGCTATTCTGACTCTCAAGTAGGACTCACGTTTCTTGTGTCGGAATTTGGCTAAAGTAGCAAATTATGGCTTATGTATAGATTCCTCCGAAATATAATTCTTTACCAAATAATCAGAAACCTGTTAGATTTTTTCATCATTTGGTTGGATTGAAGTTAAATCGAATACAAAACAGTCTCCAACGTTTTGTGGTTCCAAGAATAATAGAGCAAAGCAATATCCTCATTTTCCAATTTCTGTTTTATTCATGTAGTCCGTTGCTGTATTTTACTCCACCAAAACGGCAGCTAAAATGAGGCATTTACGCCAGGATAGTATATCATTATGAACGGACTTTTCAAAATCCACCACAGTAGAATAGCTATGACAGTTCTAGCCCACTTCTTATGGAAATTAACATGGGAAATAGCCAAGGTTCATTCTGGTAATTTTTTGGCTCATTTAAGGTCACTCGTGACGTCATCAGACCCCACTAGACTAGTCTCGGAACAGCTTTTAACAGGCCTCGAACAGGCCACGAACAGCTTTTAACAGGTCTCGAACAGCCTTTAACAGGCCTCGAACAGCTTTTATCAGGTCTCGAATAGCTTTTAACAGAGCCCTGTTAAAAGCTGTTCGAGACCTGTTAAAAGGTGTTCCGAGACTTATCTAGTGGGGTCTGATAACGTCAAGAGTGACCTTGAATGAGCCAAAACATTACCATAATGGACCTTAGCGATTTCCCATGTTAATTTACATAAAAAGTGAGTTAGAACTGTCATAGCCATTCTACCATAGATAAAGAAAAATAAATTCTACTCACCACAAATTCCTGAGGAACCCAATTATATCCTGAACTATTACATTTTTCCTTGATAATATCAAAACATCGCTTATAAATAAGTTTTCGTTGATTTATCTAGTAACAGACAAAAAACCATCAGAACATAATATCCGTTTAATTAGCCAAAAATGGTAAATAATTGCTTGAAATATTTTGAACAATAATCGTAAGTGCCATCCATACATATATAAAGTTTTACATTTAGATAAATAATTCAAATTTTTTTGTCAGAAAAACAATAATTTGGAAAGTTTTGTCATTATTTAACAGAAAGTCTTCAGTTCGATTATTTAATAAAGGACACAATTTTCTCACTACTGAATGTACTTGCTTTTATATACGATTTGGGTAACTTTGGCAAAAGTTTTCTTCTTGCTTTTAATACAATGGAAATCTTTATTTTCAATTTCATCACTATTGTTACACAAAACCTCCGGGATGATTTTATTCGGATTTGACCCAATGTCCTCGGCGGAAACTTTAATTAATCCCTTTTGAAAAGTCTGCGAAAACATTTCAGTGTGATTATATTCAACTGAAAACTTTATTACACTGTATTCTTCCCCAACCTCAAAAAATTATGCTAAACAGTTTGGAGTACGACATCGCCAAGTTTTTACTCCATTGAAGTTGACGTTTAAGAGTAAATTTGTAATTATTTCCAATTAAACAAATTTTTTCACTGCGGCTATAACACTTCTAAAAACTTTAACACCTTCCATATTTACCCTCGTTACTATGCGAAATAATAAACAAAATTAAAATGTTTTTAACAAGAATAATGTTTAATATAAACTACTGCAATAAGAATAAAGTTTTAAAAAATTCATAAATAGAAAATAATGAAAAAAGAAACCGGATACAAATATAATTTTTAAAGTTTAAGGATTCATCACTAATTTTATTACCAGTTAAGACACAATGCTGCTTTATGAAACAAGGAATAGGAAATAAGGTTTTAGTTTCCAACGTGTTGGTTTTAAGAATTATATTTTAGAAATTAAACCAATTAGAACGGATTATTTTTTCGAATGACATTTATAATTTAAAAAGGATCTAACCTCATTTCCGTTTTATTTTCGTTTCCCTCCACTTTATTTTATTTATTATAGGTACATAACAATTATGTCTTATCAACAATGGACTTTATCGGGTCGGAAAATATAGTATACAATTCAATTGTGTTCAAAATTCAGATGAACTTTTAATTCAATAACATTAAATACGTCATACATGTCAATTTCAATCAATCGTCTTGGACACGCCTTTCAATCAACGCCATTGGTCAAATTTATTTTTTAATTTTTTGTTGTGTCTTGCACCCGCTATTACTTATTTTATAAAACCTAAAACTTATTGCTTATTTCATAAAATTTTGATTGTGTCTCTGCCTTTAGATAACATTAAAACCATTTTTGCGCGAGCTAACAAAGGTTACTACACAACTTATTATTGGGGAAACCATATTTGCACGACAAACATGTAGCTATGACGTCACATAAGAATATGAGGTGAGTTCGGCTTGGTTACTCTTTTCGCTCTTTTTATCCCGTCCTTGATCTCGACGTTACTCCAAATACTGACACTCTACTCTTAACGCTCCAAATTCTTCAAGCCGAACTCAGCTATGGTAAGCAGATTTAAGTAACCACTTTTATCTTTGGGTACATTCAGCCGACGTCAACAGTTGAATAGTTGCGTAAGCGAACGCGTTCAGCTTATCTGCTGAGTTCACGCTTAATCTCAGCAGCTGTATATTTCTCAAAGCCGGATTAATTTGCGCTATCCAAACTCAACATATGCTGACACATGCGCAGAATTGAAAATTACACTTGACGGGGATGTTTTACCCTCTTCAAATGTTCCTCTAGACATTCTGAAATGGTTATGGCAGTGTATAATTTGGTATCGTCCATAGCAGATTGGATAACAATACAAGATGGCTTTTTTTAATAGGAATATAATAATAATTATTATTATAAAAATCACGTAATTTTTTTGTGTCATGATAAAAACCAACAAATAATCCTGTACAAAGTTGTGTTTTGTGCTAGTGACAGATATAACGTCAGTTGTCACAAAAATGAATTCAAACTCAACGGGTGAGTTCGGGTTGACGCTCGGATTGATCGGAGCATATATTTTACGTTTCTTTATTAGCAAAGTTTTCTTTTACTATTTACTATGGATACGGTTGTATCCACTACAAATGGCCAATGTGGTATTTGCTACATAACTGGACCATTAACGGATATTCAAAACCATTTTTTATTAGAACATGTTGATCCAGAAGAGCGAGCTGAAACCATACTATCTGCTGAAACTTCTGAATCAAATTCAGGACTTGGAAAAGGCAATTATTGTCCAACAGTCTCCCATTTTAGTATTTGAAAAATATAAAACAGAAGCAAGTAATTCCAAGAAGTGCAATTAGTAATTGCTTTTGCAAAGTTGTTTCTGGGTATCCAGAGAATTTTGTCATCGTATTAGGCATGTTCTGCAATTTTAACAGAAAATTTTCAAATAATGTTTTCGAGTTAAGGCGAAAATGATATTGAAATTGCTGACCAGTAAAATTTATAACAGTTTCTTCGACAAAATTCCAAATTTTGATAGTAATTTCTGTTTCTTCTTTATCATTATCACCATGAAAAACATATTTACCGCAAAATGTAGGGGAAGAAGTCTGTTTATGTTCATTTTTAAAAATTAAACTATAAATAGTTTTTCGAGGTTATAAATTATTTCTTTTGAGCGTTCGAGCGTTCTGCTTTAACTCTGTTATGACGTCACGTTCTCTTTATCTACCCCGCTCGCTCTACCGAGCGTCACTCCGAACTCACCAAGCACTGCGTTCAGCAGTTTGTTTACGATCCGCTTAACCAAATTAGCTCCCAACTGTTTAGTGCTTTGGTTCAGCCGTTGACGTCAGCTGAACTTACCCTTTTTCTATATTGTTTTAAATGTCATATGACTTACTCACGTTAAATATGAGGTTACGTAAATAACTGTCGGGCATTCTTGATGTCATATTGGATTTGTAGTAACCTTCTTAAGTTTTGATATTCGTTTTACATTAGTCGCTAGGTGTCACTATTTTCTGTACCTAGTAGCATAGAGACAAAATAGAGTAACAAAACAACCCAAAAGGTAATATTTTTGTAACAGGAGTAATACCGTACTACAATGCATCAAAAAGTAATACATTTGTTACAATTGTAATACGCTGGCAACGCTGCATGCAAATAACAAAAAATATGCTGAATCAACAAAGGTCCTAAAAAACACGACGCATCCTTTTTTTTCGGCAGAATCTAACCGAAACTTTTTATCTTTTTTTTCACAAAACAACTGCCACGCGCCGATACTATGGGCAGAATCTTCCTTTTTTTTTGGTTGTTGACTAACGGAGCACGAATTACCACTTAAGAATTTTCCTATTGTCAAAAAAAGGATGCGCCGTGTTTTTTCGGACCTTTGTTGATTCAGGATTTTTTTGTTAATTTACATTACGTTACGTAACAGTGCCAAAACTGGATCACTATATTGTTATTAATTTCGACACCTTTATAGTTGCAAAATAATGTGTTTATAGCATAGTTATTTTTCCTTGGCCCAACTATAGCATGCAAAAGAATTTTTTTTTTGTATAATGATGGTGTGAAAATAATTTATACCGGGTGGTTGGTTGTTTTACGCTAAAAAATTATATTTGTATTTAGTTTCTATTTTCCTTATTTTCTATTTATGAAATTTTTAAATATGACTTTAGTCTTATTACATTGGCAATAATTCAATTACTGTATCTAAAAACAGCTTGCCATTTCCTTATAATCTACCGGTTATCTACCTGTTAATGTTCGGGACGAAGCGAGAACTCGGATTAAAAAATATATTCTTCCGATTAAGATTAAAGGGGATTATTGAGCCGAAACGTCCACTGATCAGTGAGCTATTATTTGGTAGAGATAAATTTGTAGTATTATTTGTAATATTAGCATATAAAGTGTTAAATTTTACCATATTTAATCGGTCATTTATTTCTCGACGAAGTATAGAAATATTTGTAAGGGTGAGCGCCCTTTTTTAATCTGACATCTGGCAGGCCTTTAAAGATGCCGGCTCACCCACAAGGTTGATGAACCCTTGTTTACAATTCGTTTTCTAGTTTTTTTCTTCTTCTATCATCTTTGTGAGTATCATTATGCCGAGATAACGTGTAACTTACAAATTAGGGATTATGGTTGGTGTGAAACAAGCAATTCCTTTCATGTGTGTACATTCTGAGCTGTAAAAAATATTTACCTAGTTAAAAATTAGAGAAATATCAACAAAAATTTCAAAAATGTATTTTAAAATAAAAACCAACAGTTCGACATAGAGTTCGTTAAATAAACATTTGTTTTAAAACAGAAACCAGTAATCCTGTAAATTACATTTTTACTTTCCGCCTAGGTACATATTGTATATTACCTTATATCCTATTCTATATAATATAATAAGTGTTATGAAATTTGTTATACCCTGTAATTTTAGGTAATTGTTAGGAAATTTGTATAAGATTTGTTATAAAATATTACAGTAAGTAGGGGTTGGTTGAGTTAAAAAAATGGATAGTAATTGGAATTAAAATTAACAGTGTTCCTTTATTTTAACATTTAAAAGAAAAATGTAAATTAAAAAGAAATTTTGGGTAACTGGTATGAAAAGTATAAATTAAATTTGGTAATATGAATAGGGCTTAAGCCATTTTGAAGTATGAAATTCTTTGTGACAGGTTGGATGGCATTTCTTATCAGGTAAAATGATTTGTCATTGGGTTGGTAACAATCAAAATGATGTTGGAACATTTTTTAAAAAAAAATATAGTAGGTAAAAATTATGGGATTAAAAAAAAAATTGAATTATTATTGATTGATATATAGATTGTCAGAGATAAAAAAAATTTTTTGGAAAGCTAATTTTTATAAGTTGATAGATTTTGTATGATGGGCAGTTGGTATTTTGTAACGTATCTATATTAAAAGGAAGAAATAAAAAATTAAAAAAAAAAACAAAATAAATATTTATTTCTAACATTAAAATAATAAAATATAAAAAAATCTGATGTGGCCAACACATGACCTCTCGCCATTTTTGAATCAAAAATTTACAGGTTGACACAAAAAAGTATGAAAAAAAATTATTTTTTTGCAAATCTGGCAACAATGGCAAAAGTTTCGAAAATTTTAATGAGATGAAAATAAACTGTAGGGTATACAAAATATATGTGTAAAACTTTATTGCCGTTTTGTATAATAATGGCGTCATCACCCATAGCAACTGCCACTTCCTGTTGTGCGATTGGCACCAAAATCTAATCAGATCTAATCTAGGGTATCAGAATCCTGTATGCAAAAATTTCAAATTTTTTTATTCAGTAGTTTTTGAGTTATCGTTACTACAACATCCATCCAAACACACACACACACTAACACACACACACACACACAGACATCATCGCGAAAATATTAAAATCGTATTCTAGAGACCCTAAAACGTGTTTATCCATTGAAAACTCACTACCCAATTTTTAGCATGATTCCTATACCTCTCTTATCTGAAGGTCGAGAGGTAAAAAGAACTGCAAGGAGAAGAAGAAGATGAGACAGAATATAAATTTTTGAAGGTGAGTGGCTAATATAGAAGATATACGGGCAGATAGAAGAAAAGTCTTTAAAAAGTATACAATTAAAAAAAAGTCAGAAGAAAAGATAGTGAGAGGTAGAGAGCAGAAGTGTTATGCAGAGATCAAGAGAAGAGATCAAGAGAAAATAAAAAAATAAAATTATTAATTTTTTTTAATGTATTGTTAATTTTTTTTAAGCTCCTGAACCCAGCCCATTGGGGAATTGTTTTGCAGGTGAGAAATGGAATTCTTATTTCAATATGTATAAAAAAAATGTATTGAGAACGAGTAAAAAACCGATCCCTAGATTTTCACTTTTCAGTACGCTTTCTAAAAATATGCAAAAAAATTGGAAAAAAAATCTAAACAGATTGTAACCAAATTTTCAGCAAAAATTGTCTTGGTTCTAACTTCTGTGTAAATTTTTGTTAAGTTCTTTTAGGCCAGTCACTGAACGTTTTCCGCTCCCAATTCTGAACCGATTGATTTGAAATTTGACAGTAGTTGTAAAATGACACAAATAACAAAATATATATACAGACGGATAAATGGACTTTCGACCTTCTCGAGTTATACAGGGACAACTAAAAACCAACTAATACCAATTTTCAGTCCTTTTACCTACCATTTACCAAAAAATAAGGGATGCATGTAATAGCATTATACCCATCATGTCAGAAAATTGCCATAAAAACTGCATGAGCAGAAAACGTATGTGCATTTAACAAAGAGGTCGTCAATTTGAGCATTTACTATAATGTATCATTTATTTACACTCTTTTTTCGTTTTATTTCCTAACATCCATTTGTTATAAAATAAAGTTTTTCTGCTTGCTTTAATTGAATTGAAGTAATAAAACTCGAGGTAACAGTACCACAAATAATTTATTACAGTTGAAAGTTGAAAGGGCGACTACAGTTTCGGCGAAATTTCGCCATTTCCTAACATGGACATAGTGTGCGAAGGAAGGAAATGAACGTATATTCTGAAATGGTATATCGTTGGAAGTTTCATAGTACTTAAGTGAAACAGGTATGGGCGAAACCTTTTTCGTGGGAAGCTAGTTTGGACCGACGCAAATCATCTGGTTTTTCTGTAAGAGGCTAGAGCAAACCGTTTGATTTTCCCCTTGATTGGGTTTTCAATCTGGGAATGTTGACTTTCAATTTCTTGAAGTTCATCGGACATATTCGAAATTTCATTTCCAACATCTTTACTACGGGGGGATCGTGAATTTCCAGATTGAGTTGATTTGATGTATGGCAAAAGAAATTGCATCACATCTTGCAGATAGTATATTTTCTTATTGATACAAATGGAAGCTTTTTTGAGCTCGACTAAATATTTTTCCTTTCTTCCAATTTGAATAAAAACAAACACGACTAAGCAACATTTATCATGTTGCTTACGATAAAAATCGCCCATCATCAGCAGATATTCCATCGGGTAATATCGCCGTCGGTTGGGTATGAATAGATACATTAATCATTGTGTTCTTTTTGAAAGTGATACTGTGTTGCGTATCGCGCGTTGCTAGTTGCTTATTGCTTTGGTGTGTATTCTACCTTATCTTCTTATTTAAGTAACAATATCTTTATTACTTTAAGAGGTCAAAATTGACCTTATTTGCACATAAGAACTTTTGTTCACCATCTCAAGATGTACAAGATACCAAAATTTCATTCATTTTGACAGGGACCGGATGTGCACTTAAAAAGTGCTGGGTCTTTTATTTGAAGATTTAAACGTTAAATAACGGAAAACAAGAAATTTTCCGGGAAAATTTATAGAATTTTTTAAAGTACTCAAAGAGACATTTAAAATGAGTAGTGGTAAAAATCTATAGCACAAAAATTGATGAGGAAAATAAGATGGATCGCTTGAATTTATGAAGAAAAATATTGAGCAATAAAAGTTGATATATAATTAGATTTTGGTACTCAAATTAATGTCTTTTAAGTATCAGATAACTTTATGTATCTGGCCCGATGAATTCAGAATTTCTGCCATAGTACTTGAAAGTTTAAACTGTCTTCTTTTGAATGGGTACTGCTGGCATTCAATGAAGATGTGTTTGACAGATAAGGCGCTGTTGCAGTTATAAGATAAAGGAAGATGTTCTGAGGTCATTAGGTGGCTGTGTGTGAGATTTCTGTGACCAATTCGCAGTCTTCTAATAGTTATTTTATCTCTTCTTGGTAATGAAGGGAGGTGGAACGGCTTGACGGTTTGGCGGATCTCATATAACTTCGAAGGAATTCTAGTCCAGTGTTCTTGCCATGACGAGTAGTTACTATCTCTAAAGAAGTTTTTAAAATCCCTGCACAACTAGATTTCTTCGACAGGAAGGTTGGATATTGATGCTTCTTTTGATGCGCGATCTACCAGTTCGTTCCCGATGATGCCGACATGTAAGGGAGCCCAGAATAAAGTTACAGTTATTCTTTCGGAGATAATCAGTTCATATTGCAACTTTTCTGTTATCTTGGGTTATGGAGTTAAAAGTTTGGAGTATAACAAATAGTTCTCCAGTGTGAACACTGGAGAAACATGGGAGTTTGTTTGAGGAAACGGTTGTGTGTGAGAGAGTAACTGAATATCCTACGGCATTACTGTTTTTGGAAGCGTCGGTGTATAATACTTTTTCAAATTTGGAGTTATGCATAAGATCTAAGAAGTTTTGTCTTAGGAGCTTGCTGGAGGTATCGTGTTTGAAGCAGTTACTTAGGCTTAGGTTTATTTTAAGTAAGTTTTTATTCCAGGGAGGGGTGGAGGACCGAGTGGTAGGTGTCGTCTGTTTAAGGTCTATATTAAGGAGAAGTGGCAGCAGGTCGTGGCTGACTGGTTGGGTTATTTTAGGAGTACTCTTCTGTATGGTTGTGCAAGCTGGTTTTAGTAGATTTGCAGATACTCTGGAGCAGTATGACAGGAGGATTTCTTGTCTTCTTAGCCAGAGAGGTGGCTCATTGGCTTCGCAACATAAACTAGCTACTGGGCTTGACCGGAACGCTCCTAGGCAAATACGCAGAGCTGCATTTTGTACGGTTATTTAGAGGCCTCAAATCTGTTTTGGTAGCTGACATGTAGAGTATGCTTCCGTAATCTATTCTGGAATGGATAAGTGATTTGTAGACTCTTAGTAGCATTTCCTCTTCGGCACCCCATTTGTAATGTACCTACCAATTGTAACTTCCTGTATTTTGTTGAGAGTCGTGTTTTATTTACATAGACATCATTGTTAATATTTCGGAGACTGATAAGTTAAAACTAATACTCTGGGTAAATATTGAATGCCTTTTTGATATAGAGCTCTCTGAAATATTCCTAATATTATCATAATTGAACTTTGGTTTTTATCAAAACCAGTAAAATGTTATAAGTACTAGCGACAGTGTTTTTAGCAGACATTAATTAATTATTCCCATTCGACTCTATTCTATTCCAATTCAATTTATATTGTTAGTATTAATCTCAAATTACACATAACTATTGTACTCTTCGTAACCAACATTTTCTTATTTTCTGTTATAAAATAACCAGACAACCTACAATATAGTGTTAGTGAAAACTCCAGTGTTTTATTGCCACCAAGCACCATTATACATTGGCGGTATGATAAACTCCTTAGGATGCTGAGCTTACCTAGGCAGTTTAATGTGCCATTTCCAGCTAAGTTTCCTGTCAAATATGATCCCTAGAATTACAATTTGTTCGACGGTGGGAATGTTAATATTATTTAGCCTGATATTTGGACAGAGTTGGTTATTTCTTCTTCTGAAGAACTTAATTACTTTGGACTTTTCATTTGAGAAGTGGATGCCTATTCTGATAGACCAATCATAAAGAGTATCAATTGTTTTTTGAATTAGGTTGGCTGTAGTAGTGGTATACCTGCCGTGGCAAAAGATGAACAGATCGTCAGCATAGAGAGCAGAACATATAGGTGAGTGAATTATTTTGCACACATCATTGACGGAGAACACTGTTGGGCTCAGTACTGAACCTTAAGATATTCCATTTTCCTGCATAAAAGTGTAAGATATCTTTCCATCAGCTGCAACTCTGAAGCATCGGTCTGTTAGAAAGTTTTTAATGAAGGAGAACATATTTCCTTTAATATGATGAGCTTCTAACGTTTTTAGGATGATTGAGCGTGGAAGAGAGTCAAATGCACTATCTATATCGAATATTGCTGCTACTACTTCTTGGTTGTCATTGAAAGCATTAAAGATGTGTATCTGGAGTACTAGTAGATTGTCTAGAGTGCAGCGTTGCGGTCTGAATCCCGATTGGGCGGAAAAGAGACTATTATATTTTTCGAGATACCACATGAGCCTATTATTAACCAGTAGAATTAAAATTTATTGTAACCCATGAATAATTCATTTTATAGACGCCCCACTAATATGTTTCTGAAGTTTTAATGGTTTAGAAAACATTAATTTTCAAAAAAAGTCGATTCAAATAATTCTTTTTTTAAATTTTAAAAGTAATGAAAATACATAAAAAGTTGTTCTTAACAAAAATTTATCTTTTTTTTTTCACTGAAAATTTTGTGTTTCTGTAGCATAAAAATTAAAAATTTTGCATTTCAGCGATGGGTACCTTTTTCCAGCACTTTAAACTCGAAAGTCTCTAAAACTAAGGGTCCAAACTTTTAAAATATAAATTACCCAAAGAAAATGTGCTTATATTCTAATAAATTGGGTGTAAAAATTGTTTTTTTATTATTTTTCAGTTAATGTTAAGTAATCCTACCTTCTAGTCTAATTTTTTCTGCGCATAACAGGGTAGAGGACCACAAATCATAATTTTCTTGCCTAATATAGCAACTAAAAATATGCAGTTTTTTTAATGATATTTATAATATGTATTAGAAGAGCGCGTCTGTGCTACTTTTTTCAAATTTATCTAGAAAAAAAAGTTGATAGTGGTACCACATGTACTAAAAAAAAAATTAAAAAAAGTGCCATAGACGCGGTCTTAAAAATTAAGTACCAAATCGATTGTTGAAAACCGCAGCTTCCTATCTTTAATATTAACGGAGCGCCCGTCCAAAAACGATTTCAGGCAAGATAACATTGGCGTTTCTTAACATTTTTTATTTCTTTATAAATATAAGTCATTTGCATAAAGCAGACAGTTTGAGATAAACAATACAAATGTTTTATCAAACTCCCCTTGTACTTTAAAACCAATCAAATCGCAAAGTGTAACATAATTTTATCCAAGTATGACGGTTGAATTGGGTTTGTGAGAATGTTTTTTCTTAGTTTGTGGTTAATACCATCACGGATTATACCAATTTGCGGTAAAATTGGCGATAATGTAAATCAAACCTAATATAAATTTACCTCACTCGAGATCACTTAGAAAAAAAAGAATTATTAAGGAGATTAGAAAGTATTAGATATACAGGGTGGTTCATTTAATTGTCGGTAAATTGAAATATCAGTTTTGTTTATTCAAAGTGTTTTTATTTAAAAAAAATGGATGTTCTGAGTATTAACATTATAAAACTTAATTTTTAAAAACATAAATAAAATCACGTAAAAAATAACAAAAAACAACTTTTAAACACGCCAGCTTTACGCTGCCAGTCCTAAGCCTGGATAAAGTGTGAAGGCAAGTTTAATAATATTTAAGTATTGTTAAAACATTTTCAAAAGCCGAGATTATTTTAAATGTAGGACTCGAAAATTGTATGACGTTTTTTGTTCCTGCGTCCCAATGGTATAGAAACTGCAGGATTACTCTCAACTCCCAAAACCCAACTTATCATTTTCAAACATCCCAACCACACCCTAAGATAGGGATGTTAGATCTAAACCGATTATTCACAAGATCGATCTTTTTACCTGCGATTCTCGATCTTTTAAATCGATCTTTTCACAAGCGACTAATCAGTGTATCGATTCTTTTATTACAAAATCGCTTAACAAAGATTGGATGTTACCAAATTATATTCTTACTGCTACATC
The DNA here is from genome assembly GCA_963243735.1 of Neocrepidodera transversa. Taxonomy (NCBI): domain Eukaryota; kingdom Metazoa; phylum Arthropoda; class Insecta; order Coleoptera; family Chrysomelidae; genus Neocrepidodera; species Neocrepidodera transversa. Next base: position 26,454,684 of record OY725340.1, on the reverse strand, counting down.
GCGACATGTAGTATATTTAAATTTAAACAGAAACAGAAAATTATCATTTCCAGCCATTTGTTTAATTTCATAAAAATATTAAGGACAGACAGAAGGAATACAAAACTACCAAGTTTCAAGTATTTCGTTAACTAAAATAAAATTGTGTGAATAAATATTATATTATAAGATCGATTTTTAAGAAACCGATTATTTCGATTCGATTAAATAAAAAACGATCTGAATCGATTCAGAAGATCTATCTTTTGGAAAGAATCGCACATCCCTACCCTAAAAGCTAATCAATCTCTCAATACCTTTGTTCGCGGGTCCAATTCCGAACCAGTTCAAGTACTATTCGCAATCAGCGTTCGCGGTTAAAAAAATTCTGAATTTTTAATAACAGTTGGCGGATCGTATCGAACTGGTTCATTATTGATTCAGAATCGATCCTAGCGGTCCTTGAATTTTTGTTAGTACTGAAAGTTCGGTTCGACTGCTCGTGAGCAATATCGACCTTAATTGTCAATTGTTTTTATTTATTCATTTTTGTTTTAACAATCTAATAAGTTCTAGTAAGTTATACACATTTAACATTGTTTTTTAGTAATTTTCAGTGAACCGACCTGCTCCCCGTATTTTTTATACAGCTCTAGAAAAATTAAAGTATGTTGGTATGTCCACTTATAACCTTCCTTCTCAAAGTTTGTTGAAAAGAACAAAAATTCAGATACTTCTAGAAATGTTCGTTGTTAGTATAAAAGTAAATTAATTAATATAATTATTTACCTCCTTGATCTTCACTCATTTTATTTTACACGTTGTTTTTGCCTAACCTAAATTATGTTTCAGTTTATAAAAAATAAGAAACGAAAACGACAATCGTCTGTCATTTGACATTCGAGGTTTTCGTTGGTTCCGAAATCGTTCGCGGTAAAATAAAATCCAGAATCGGTTCATAACTAGGCATGCGCTCTACATCAGTTATGAATTAGTTCGGAGTGGGTTCAGAATCAGACCCGCGAACAAAGCTATTGAGATTAATATTAGACTCTGGGGAGAGAGACTTGGAAGTGTGCTTCACGGGCACCCTCAATTGGGGGACCGAAGTCCAAAGAACTCTTGAGAGAGTTAGAAAATGAACCCCTCTCATCGGATCATTGATTGGTCGAATTGGTAATCCTCAAGCGTTGCTGCATACCTATATTCGTCCCATAATCGATTACAGAACTCTCAACTTCTCCACCCTTCCTCCTCTTCTCTTTCACGGCATTACGGCAACCGAAAGGAGAATCCTCAGGAAATGTTCCTACCTCGCCTGGCGATTCCCATCAAACCAAATCTACAACCATACTAATATACGCACTATAGTTTCCAGGCTAGAAACTCTACAGGGAAGACATGTCAGGAGAAGATTGGACAGCTCCAACACTCATGCTCAGGATTCCTTTAGGGACGAAGTGGATAGATGTAAGGAACAGAAGAGCCTTTTTCAAACGACCAAAGAAGAAAATCCTCCAGCCAAATCTAATAATTCTAAAAAAAGCGAAGGATCTTCCGGACGAACTCCTAGATCTCCTCGAGGTTCACCTCTAGGCATCAGAGTAAATTACTCCTGCAGGCAGGGTAGAAGGAACAGGGCAACACCAGGACAAATAACCGAAGAGGGTTTAGCAGGTATGATCCTGCACTACCTCACGCATAGAACCTAGCGTGAGGTATCTTTTACGGCGTCATTTTTGGAGTTTTTGAAGAAAAAAAACTCTTATAAAACGGTTTTGTCCGTCCGTCCGTCTGTTAGCCTGATTCAACTCGAGAACGGTTAGAGATAGAGATAAACGGACAACGGCAATCGATTCAGCATCGTTAAAAACCCCAAAAATGATATTAATCTTTGACCTATTTTTACTTTACCGCTACTTATACCATATATACTGTGTATAAGGTATATACCTATAAATAAATTTATTTTCGCAACTTTGAGTTTTCGAAAACTCGTAATTACAGCAAAAATATTGCCGTTTTTCACTTGTTTACTTTTAGGCATAACGTATTTAACGTGATTCTGCGAATAAAATATGAGTAACAATTCCTTAATTTATAAACAAAAAAAGAGGAGTTTAGTTTTTGCAAATAACTTAAAACTATAAGCGTTAAAGTGAATTTAAAAAAAAACTGTAAAACGAACAGACAATAAAAAAGTCCGGACTCCCGGAATTCTGTCTTAATTATTAATAAATTTAATTTCGTTCCGGATTTTTCACAAAATGAGTTGGTTGCTAATTAAGTAATTTTTTAGACGTTGTGGTTTATATTTCAAGTCGTGTCGTTAAACTAAATATTCTAAAATTATTTGATTTCATGGAGACCTTTTGATAACTGTAATAAAATCGTTTTGCTTTATTTGAAACTAATAGTTTAGCATTATTTCATTAATTATTGCTTTTAGATCAAAATGGACAATTTATTTGGACTTTCTTGTATTAAAATACCTCGAAAAGAGTTTTTCAAAAATATAAATTTTTCAAAATTTTCAATAAAAATCCATTTTTTGAACTTTTTATATTATATGCTTCTATAAAAATTGCAAATTAGTTATTTTCATAACAAGTGCGGAAAGTTATACTTTTCCGCGCGCAATTGCAGTTGCCAGAACGACGCGAAGCGGAGTTCGGGCATGCGATTAAGTGGGGAAAAGATACTTTACGCAAGTGTTAGGAACAATATTTTTTCTACAAGCGCCTAGAATTAAAAAAAAAATTAGCAAAAAATATTATTGGTTAACTTTTTGTTTTTTTGTAAATTGTTTCATAATTTTTACAATAAATTAAATATTTCATGAACAATATTTTTATTTAGTTACCAAATATTTTTTTAATCATTTTAGCAGTTATAAAATCAGTGCGAAAAGTAACTTTTCCGCACTAGTGTGGAAAAGTACAACTTTCCGCACTTAAATGCGTGCGGAAAAGTATACTTTTCCGCACGCTTGTAGAAAAAAATTATTTTATTTATTTCTGATAGCCGTTTTTTATTCTTCCTCAAAAATTCCTTTCCCACTTAATTTTTTTAAATTCTTAATTGTGCGTAAAAAAATTGAGCATGGTCTAAAACATAAAATACAATCATCAGATATCAATTTTTTTAGTGGTATAGAAGGTGTGTTAAAAAATGTGATTTATGAATGTGAACTACACTTATTTTTGTCAATATCGAAAATAGTTATAAGGAAAAGTTGATCAGAATTGATCAAATTTTCCATACAGAATTTTCAATTTAGAATAACAGTTATTGAAATTGTCAAAAATAAAGGTACTTTACTTTTGAAAAAAAATCATATTTTTCGACACACCTTGTATACGACTAAAAAAAATTGATATCTGCTGATTGGATTTAAGGTTTGAGACCATGCACAACTTTTTATCAGGAATAACTTTTTTTCATAAAACCAATAATAAAAAAGTTTCCCATATGGTTCCAACTTAAGTATACAAGGTGTTGAAAATTTCAATGTACACTATTGGGATTTCGTTAACCGTTATACAAGGTGTTTCATTGGAAAACGGGCATGCGTTAATTGCAGATAGGGGGCACCTATGTGATTCTAAATAACTACCATATGATGGGTCTAGCGGTCTTTATAACCGAGATTCAGGGTGTTTTATCTATTTTGTCTATTTCTTTAATGGCCTTTAACTTACGATCCACTCTGTATATTCTTTTTATATTCGGGCTACACATTCTTCATAAGTTACCAAATCCATTGCGATATTCATAAAAAACGAAATACAGGTCCGTCTTCACAAAAAATGTACAAATTTATTCATCCCCAAAACAACACACTGTATTCCTGAATTCAAAATGTTTGTTTTCATATTCAAAAAGGGCGCAAAAAAATGAATCTAAAGATGTGCTTTTGGAGTTTGCGCAGAATGGTTGACTACTTCAATTTTATATTCAAATTGCTTATTTATTAGAATTTTTGGCAATTCAAAATGAAATTCATCGGATTGTTTACATTTTGTTTCATTTTAATGTAAATTATCTTATCTAGAAAATATTGTGAAATCCGTATTAATGTATGATATTTTAGCTTACTATAAATTGCAATGGATTAAACGTTACAAACATGTAATAATATTTCAAACACCCTGTATAAGAAAGTCTGTAACCTATTAACATAACGGTAAAATGAAATTTTTAACATAACCTACTTAAAAAAACAAGTCACAAGCGCCTGCGCGTTAGCAGGCACGTGACTACTTCTAAACAAGCACTATCTCATGAACCATAAAAGATATCTCAAATCTCTTTTCAAATATTGATTCAGCGTTAAATTTCACGTCGGAATAGTTTTTTTGAAACCGGTAGTATCACTTCCGGTTCTGGTTTGTAAAACCAGTTTTGAAACCGGAAGTCATAAAAATTTATTTGGGAGCTATTCAAGGTATGCTGAGTTTATTATCATGGACCGTTTGTCTCTTGGATTTCATTTTGAATGCTCAAAAATTCTAATAAATAAGCAATTTAAATATAAAATTGAAGTAGTAAACCATTCTGCGCAAACTCCAAAGGTACATCTTTGGATTCAGTTTTTTGCGCTCTTTTAGGTAGATTTCCACATATGAGGGGGTTGAAATTTCAAAAAATTTATATCTCCGCCATTTTCAAAAATATTGAAACAGGTTATAAGACTTTTTTATAATCTAATTACTATAAAACTAATTTGTCTAAAACTTTTTTTCATCCGACTCACGGGGGTGGAACTGAAGCGGGTTGAAATTTCAAAAAATATATATCTCCGCCATTTTCAAAAATATTGAAACAGGTCATAAGACTTTTTTATCTTCCAATTATTATAAAACTAATTTGTCTGAAACTTTTTTTAATCGGACCTAAGGGGGTGGAACTGGAGGGAGTTGAAATTTAAAAAAAATTATATCTCCGCCATTTTCAAAAATATTGAAACAGGTTATAAGACTTTTTTATCTTCCAATTATTATAAAACCAATTTGTCTGAAACTTTTTTTAATCGGACCTAAGGGGGTGGAACTGGAGGGGGTTGAAATTTAAAAAAAATTATATCTCCGCCATTTTCAAAAATATTGAAACAGGTTATAAGACTTTTTTCATGCGCTAAATATTATAAAATATATTCTTTTGAAACTTTTTTCGATCTGACCATATCGTGGGGTGGGGAAGGATGAGTTTCAAATTTAGAAAACAGAAATCTATCTCTCCCTGTCGACCCCACCGACAGGAATTTTTTGAATATGGAAACAAACATTTTAAATTCAGGAATACAGGGTGCATGTTGTTTTGGGGATGACCAAATTTGTACATTTTTTATGAAGTCGGACCTGGATTTTGTTTTTTATGAATAGCTCAATGGTTTTGGTAACTTATGAAGAATGTGTAGCCCAAATATAAAAAAAATATACAGAGTGGATCGTAAGTTATAGGCTATTAAAGAAATAGACAAAATATATAGAACACCCTGTATCTCGGTTATAAATAGCGCTAGACCCATCATATGGTAGTTATTTAGAATAACCTAGGTGCCCCCTATCAGCAGTTAACGTATGCTCGTTTCCCAATGAAACACCCTGTAAAGACAAAATTGGTTAAATGGGAAAAAAGTTGCATATTATCAAGACAAATTTACTGAATTTTGAAAAATTTTAATATGAGATCCAGTTTCCGAGATATTTGCTTAAAACCAAAATTGACGATTTTCGATTGATTTAATTATCACCTTTATTTTTAAAGACTTTTTTAATCTTTTTTGTTGAAGACCAAATACCGTTTAACTGAATTAACATGGCGTAGTCAGTTTTTTGATACGTTTCGTCTTTAAATAGCACTCCTCATTTTTTTTAAATGCGGACCTGTACTTTTTATTTTATTTTTAAAATCTCCATTTTGTTCTCTATCGAACCATGTATCACACTTAATTTTGTTTAATTAAATTTCGACAATGAACTGTACTTTAGGAAATTTTGTAAGTACTGTCCTGTTTATTTTATTCATGAAGATTTATAAATATTCAAGATGAAAATGATCAGGAATGTACTTACAAAATTTCTTAAAGTACAGTTCATTGTCGAAATTAATTTAAAAAAATTAAGTGTGATATATGGTTGGATAGAGAACAAAACGGAGATTTGATAAATAAAATAAAAATATCTCTGAAACCGGAACTGATACTAAAATTTTTCAAAATCCTGTAAATTTGTTTTGATAATATGCAACTTTTTTCCCATTTAACCAACTTTTTATATACAGTGCGACTCAAAAAGTCTGCACAATATAGGAAAAATTTTTATTATTCATTTGACAGAAAATTTTATTCTTGATAAAAGTTGGTGCAGTGCGTAAAACTGCCATTTCAAGTGTCAAACTTTCAAATTTCTAAATGGTATACAGGGGCGGGCAAAAAATAAGAATTTTGACCAAGAGTAAAGCACTCTTATTTTTGTAATTATTATATTCTTTGTTTTTATTTCAATTTTTAAAAGCTTAATCTTATTTTGTAGTTTTTTATTTTAATTTTCAAAGCTTTATTTTGTTTAGTTAATTTTAGCTAGGTTTTGTTTTACACCGTTAAAGAACAATGGGCATTTTGGACCCACCCTCAACAGCAATAAAATATATGTTATCAGAAAGGTATTTTTATATAGAATAATAATTTTAATTCAAAAACGTACCTTAGGTACCGCAGTTCCGAGTTATAGGGATTTCGAGTTATAGGGATTTAAAGTTACGGGATTATTGATTTAAATGACAGGACAATGATTGCTTTTTTTTGTCAGAAAACTTTGATCAAACTGTATATCTAAAATTTTTATTTAATGTAGTAGAGCTTATTCTAAACATGTAACCCTTTTCCAAATATTCAATCGTGTGAGAGCAAAAGCTACTTGAAGTGATAAAATTAAGAGGTTTCCACACCTTGTAACTCGTTATTTTGACCCCAACTCATATAGTTTGTTAAAATGAGATTTTTAAGGATAAATCTAAAATATAAATATATAGGGTGTGCCATTTAAAAAAGAACAGTCTGTGTGAATCTTGTATAGTTCTTAAAATTAAAAATGGCGATCCTTGAAACTTTTGTACAACTAAGATTGAGAGGTGGTCAAAATATAATTAATGATACTGTAGCGGGTAACTTGTTATGTCAACCCGTTCTTTATCTCAGTTATTATTAAAAATAAAAAAGTCTTTTGAAAGCCTTACATATGTAGTTTATAAAACGTGGTAGAAAATGTTTTTTTGAAATTACACACACTTATTTTTATAATTTTAAATTCTCCTTGAAAAGCTGATTTCAGTAAACTAAAAACTTTGGGGCATAAAGTAAATAGGTAGTTAAAGAGTTACAGGGTCTATGAATTTTAAGTCATTTTTACTTCAAAACAATTGAATATTTATCTAAACAGCTTACATGTTACTATCTAGACTTTTTAGCAATATTCAATGATCGTATATAAAATCATATACAAGGTCACCAAATAAAGAAACTTATGCATTTTTGATTACATCTTTTACTTTTTTTTTTATAACGCAGAAAATAATCGTTAAAAAGTTAGGATAGGGGCATGTAAGCTGTTTTGCCAAATAGTTGACACAAAAAACACCTAAGGTTTAAACATTACTGATTTTTAACACCCTGTAATTCTGTAAATATGTAATTTACACCCCAAGGAGTGTACTATATTGAAATCAGATTTTTAAGGAGAAAATAAAAACATACAGAAGGTGCTATTTAAAAAAAATCATTTCAATCTAGCTACCTGTGGCCAATATACCTATAGGGTTTGGTAGGCACCATTTATTTTATGCTCCCGCAAATAATCTAAATATTGTTATTGTTGATAAAGAAGATTAAAAAATAATTGAGTATAATTAAGTTATAATACTTTATTCTAATAAACCTAATCAGAAGTGAACTAATTGTTTCATTTGATCGGTTTAAAATGAGTATGTACCTTTTTAGGTTAGGTTAGATTAGGTAGGGCAACGTGGTTTGGAAGGGGAGAGGAAGATTGTCCTTAGGTACTAACTTGGCATAGAATAATAAAAAGGCCGTAGCTTAGTATTGGCGCGAAGCCATGTGTTAATACCTTGTAAATAAAACAAGTAAATATCATTGCATAAAAAAGCATGTCAATTCAAATCACTATAACTCAAAACTGCGGTGCCAAAGGTATGTTTTTGAATCGAACATATCATTCTAATGACATATAACGCATTGGTGTTGAGGGTGGGTCCAAAACCCCTATAAAAATGCCCATTGTCCTTTAAAAATATTTTTTTGACGCAAATAAGTGAATGTTATTTACATTTTGGTACTAAAAACGGTTGGGTATCATTTTTTTACCCATTTTCTTCAATTAAATCATAATGGTAGTTTTTATGTACATGTCTACAGGGTGAAATTTCAACTTTGCACCAAGAATAAACCAAAAATCATAACAATTTTAAAAAATGGCAGAGAATGGTGTAAAAATAACGACGAAAACCAAATTTTTTTAACCAAAATGTATTATAGTGATTGAAGGAAGGCCCCTAAAGTGCATCCGAAATCATATTATTTTGAGCTAGGCTAAAAACATAAAAAAATGGATTTTTTGCGTAGGAGGCTCTGATTTTAAATCTGGTTGTAATTTTTAATTATAAACAAATTCCCTAAATAATTTTTTTTAATATTTGTCAAAAATAAGGGTACTTTACTCTTGGTCAAAATTCCTATTTTTTGCCCGCCCCTGTATTCCATTTAGAAATTTGAAAGTTTGACGCTTGAAATACCAGTGTTACGCAATGTACCAACTTTTATCAAGAATAAAATTTTCTGTCAAATGAATAATGAAAATTTTTCTCGTATGGTGCAGACTTTTTGAGTCGCACTGTATAACGGTTAACGAAATTCCAATAGTGTACATTTAAATTTTCAACACCCTCTATACTGTATATACTTAAACAGTATTTCTTCACGTGCCACTAAAAAGCCTATCCACATCCATTTAGTAGTTCCAACGTGGGCACAAAGATATTTATTACGAAACTTGTTAAATAAAAAACTAAAAATGTTAGAACTCGATAATCATAGATTTTAATTTAATTGGTTTAAATTATTTTATTTATTATAAATTTGAAATAAATTTGGCCACCCAGTATAACCACGCAGTAAATTCTTAATTAGATGAAATTTTTTAATTGAAAGAAGTAATCGAATTTATATAAAAATTAATTCAGAAATCGGAAAATATCAGTTATAAGGCCACTCACGAGGATATCATACACGTGTCTGAGATGCTTAGGCTAGGAAATCTAAGTCGCTTAGTCAAGCCCAAAAGTCTATGCAATAAGAAGGGGCGATGACCGAGGCATTATTACAGCACAGGGTTATTAAACACTCGAGAACTTGTACAATTTTAAAACCACTCGTTGAAAGGATTTTACCCACAGGTTTGTCGATGTGGTGAAATTATTTAACTTGGATTGTATTTTTTGTTCATTATTCAATAAATTAAATGTACAGGGTTATTATAATAATAAACATTTTTTTATACAAATAAATAAATATAATTATTATACAATAACACTTTGTCTGTCAACTTTATTTTAGCATATTCTTTTTAATGGATTTGCCAGCCAAATAAGATTGACTATAATTTTTATGATACAATGCATTTTTCTTATTTTTGGAATTTCCTAAGAAAGTAATTTTGACTAATAAGTTGTAATACATTTGTTTTATTTATTTAGAAAACCCAGATAAACGCCAGTTAAAAAAAATTCCTGTCGGTAGGGTCGACAGGGGAGGTAGATTTCTATTGTCTAAATTTGAGCATCCTTCCCCACTCCACGATATGGTCAGATCGAAAAAAGTTTCAAACAAATAAATTTTATAATAATTAGGACATGAAACAAGTCTTATGACCTGTTTCAATATTTTAAAAATAGCGGAGATGAATTTTTTAAAATTTCAACCCCCTCCAGGTCCATCCCCGTGGGTCGGATGAAAAAAAGTTTCAGACAAATTAGTTTTATAATAATTAGAACATAAAAAAAGTTTTATGAACTGTTTCAATATTTTTGAAAATAGCGGAGATATAAATTTTTTGAAATTTCAACCCCCTCCAGGTCCATCCCCGTGGGTCATATGAAAAAAAGTTTCAGATAAATTAATTTCATAATAATCAGAGAATAAAAAAAGTCCAATGGTCTTTTTTAATATTTACAAAAATGGCGGAGATCTGATTTTTTTAAGATTTCAACCCCCTGCAATTCTTACCCCCTTAGAGGTAGAATGCCCATTTGTATTACGCAACGAATTACTACCCCAAAGAATTTTTGTACCAAATGTGGTGTCGATTGGACAAAAATTGCGACCTCTATCGTGCCGGAACGGAATGTCTACACATACATATACAGTGCGTCCGTAAAGGATGGAACAAATTCATTTTTAGCTAAACAGGCCATTTTAAGAAATAATCCTGAAACACATCGATTTTTGATTTTAATTTACGGTATTTTAAAATAATAATCTAATATACAGCGTGAATTACTTTCGAGTAATGAAGTCACCGTCATTTTTTTTAAACGGAACACCCTATATTTTTTTATATTTTTAGACTCATCCCGTGAAACTGATTTCAAAAACCTATTACACTTATATTCTAAAGTAAATAGTTTTGAAGTTATAGACAATTGAAAATCGCATTTTTTCAAATTTAAGTGATTGCTCCGGTAAAACGACATAAAATCGGATAAAACGGCTTACGTATTCCTATCTTAACTCTTCGAGTTCTACTTGATGGCGTAAGAACAAAATGTATACAGGGTGATCAAAATTTGCGTACTTTTGATCACCCTATATACATTTTGTTCTTATGCCAACAATTAGAACTCAAAAATTTAAGATAGGAACACGTAAGCCGTTTTATCCGATTTTATGTCGTTTGGCCGGAGCAATCACTTAAATTTGAAAAAATGCGATTTTCAATTGTCTATAACTTCAAAACTATTTACTTTAGAATATAAGTATAATAGGTTTTTGAAATCAGCTTCACGGGACGAGTCTAAAAATATAAAAAAATATAGGGTGTTCCATTTAAAAAAAATGACGGTGACTTCATTACTCGAAAGTAATTCACCCTGTATATTAGATTATTATTTTAAAATACGGTAAATTAAAATCAAAAATCGACGTGTTTCAGGATTATTTCTTAAAATGGCCTGTTTAGCTAAAAATGAATTTGTTCCATACTTTACGGACACACTGTATATAGGTATATATCGATAAAATTTTTTTTACTGATTCTTATTCAGAAGGTCACAAACGGCGTAGCGCCCCTATTCCCGGTTCTGGAAATCTACCTAAAAATCAGTTTTGACTAAACAAATTAAGCCACCACATATCAATTATAAAAATAATTACCAAAAAATAAGCCAATTAGGATAACCGCCTTGTTAAATGTCCGAATAACATGTTACATCCTGTAAAATCTACTCACTCATAAACGAAATCAATTAAATCGGTTTACATAAAATGCAAGACGGAACGGGTTTTTTGGTTTTCAATTTCTTCCTGTATTTAATTGCTACCTACTCCATGTGAAATAAGATATAGTGCATTGCAAATTATAGTAGAAAGGAAATGCCCAAATTTTATTACAGCGGAAACAGTCCTAGTTATCGACAGATGTTCGAATTTGAGTAAACGACTGTAATCCTTATGTAGTACTTAATTTAGTCTTACATTTAAATGGCCTTATTTTTAAAGATGTACTCTTGTAATGCATTGCACAGTTGAAACGGCAAGCGTTAACAGGGTAGAACTGACCATTCTTAACGACCTGGATTTATTTTATTTATTTAAAATGTCGAAACTCCACACATTCATAATGTAATTAAAGGTGGCTTAAACTTTTAGCAGTCTTTATAAAAATAATGATGTTTTTAATTTTGATTGATTTTTTTAATTTTAATTATTTTTTTTTCAAGATTATTAAAAAAATATTTAGGGTGGGACAAGCATTTCAAGAAAATAATTAGGGTAGTTTGTTATTAATAAAATTATTTAAGGATCAAGGTCAAATTATGGTAGAAGGAAAAACCCAAATTTTGTAACAATCATTTTTATGTTTTTTATTACTTTATTTCTTGTTGTACAAAAGTAAGTTGTAAGTATAAAAATTTATTTTCGTGTTTTATTTTATTTGATTTTACAACAAAAAGAAATTAAAAATCTATAAAATCTGTAAAATTATTAGAATCACATCTGGAATTTTTTTTTGCTCGTTCACTAGGCTTTCCCATTGATAGGAGCGGGAAAGTAAGATATTCGTGTACTACTCCAAAATCAAATTATTAGTTATTTTATTTCCTAAGTACAAAATTAAAATTCTATTTTCATGTTTTTTATTTCATGCTCTAACGTACAAAAATTAAAAATATATGTTCGTATTTTATTTTATTAATTATTTTATTTGATTTTGCAACAAACAAAAGAAAAATCTATTTTCATGTTTTGTTTTATTAATTACTTTATTTCACATTGTAATCATGTAAAAATCTATTTTTGTGTTTGTGAAATTGTTAGAATCACCTTCACCTAGTTCCAACCCTGTATGCCGCCTACCCTTGACAATTCCTGGAAGGTATTCTACTATAATTTGCAACCTACTATACTCGAGATGATCTGAAGGCCATATCATTTCAGATTTCAAGATGTAAATTTCATCCTTCAATGGAATACTAATATGGGTATTAAATAATAATAAAACAAATAATATTTTATTTATGAACCCATCTAAATGTCAAAGGTATCTAAAGTACAGGGTGTTAAATTTTTGAAAACCATAACCTATTTATTGTAAATCAAAAATCATCTATATATTAATACACAAAGAAAAAAATTTGAACCCCTTTTTAAGCGTAATGCGCGAACGGAGGCGTGTGAGATTTTACATAGTTAAAGTTTATATCCGGATTAATGCAAAAAGTTAAAATTAATATATAATGTTCAGTAAAAATTTAGTTAAAATTAACCTTAGGTTATAAAAATAACCGGAGGTTATTTCTGATTTTATATTCTGCATGGCAAATTTCATTAAAATTGACTTTTGGGTTAAAATTTTAACCGCATAGTTATAAATAACTTTTAACCTAGCGGTTAAAATTAAATAAAACGTTATAGAATAGACCCCAATATGTGTTAAAAATAAATTAAATATGAGAAAATAGGAAAAAATTGGGAAAAATACCAAAAACAGAAAAAAACAGCAAAATCAGAAAGCAAGAAAAAACAGGAAAAATGAAAAACAAATTAGAAATGGGAAAACGATTGGAAAATCAGGAAAAAATATAACAAATAAAAATAGGAAAAATGAGTAAATAAAAAAAGTAGGAAATAAAAGGAAAAAAGGAAAAATAGTGAAAAATGGGAAAAATGGGGAAAAATAAAAAATAAAGACAAATAGAGAAAAATAGGAATAATGTGATAAAATAGGCAAAAATGGGCAAAACAGGAAAAAATTGGGAAATATAATTAAAACGAGGAAAACTAGAATTAAAATTAATAAAAGAAAGTAAAAAACAGTATTAAATGGGAAAAATTGGGGAAAAATAGGAAACAATAGAGAAAAATACAGAAAATGGGAAAAAATATGAAAAAATCGAAAAAACAAAAAAAATGGTAAAAACAGAAAAAATTGAAAAATGAGAAAAAAACAGGAAACAATTGGAAAATGGAAAAAAAATTTGGAAAAGGGGAAGAGTTCAGCTTTCAGATGGAATAAAAGTGTATAGGGCGTTTTGTTGAAAAATGGAGGCTATTTGAACCCATTTTTAAGCGTAAGGAGTGTGAGATTTTGCATAGTTAAAGTTTATAAACAGAATTAGTGCAAAAAGCTAAAATTAATATAATATGTTGCAAATAAATTAAAAATAAATTAAATAGGAAAAAAAAGGTAAAAAAGTAGGAAAAACAGAGAATACAGTAAAAAGAAAAAAGCAAGAAAAAACAGTAAAAATTGGGAAACAATTGAAAATGGGAAAACAATATGAAAATTAGGAAAAAATAGCACAAAGAAAATGGGTAAACAAAGGCAAAAGAGAAAAAAATAGGAATAAAACAGGAAATAAAAGGGAAAAAAGGGGAAAAACAGTGAGAAATAGGAAAAATGGGAAAAAAATAAAAAATAAGGAGAATAGAGAAAAACAAGGGAAAAAATAGGTAAAAATGGAAAAAACAGAAAAAATTGCGAAATATAGAGAAAAATAGGTAAAACGAAGAAAACTAAAAAAAATAGTAAAAGAAAGTAAAAAACAGTAAAGCACAGTAAGGAAAAACTGGGGAAAAATAGGAAAGCATAGGAATAAATAAAGAAAAATATAGGAAATGGGAGAAAAATACGAAAAAAGCGGAAAAACAAAAAAAATGAGAAAAACAGGAAAAATGGTAAAAAACTGGAAATAATAGGAAAATGGAAAAAAATGTTGAAAAAGGGGTAGAGTTTAGCTTTGAGATGGAATAAAAATGTATAGAGCGTTTTGTTAAAAAAATCGAGGATATTTGCATTTATAAAAAAACATTTTTTTTTAAACATTATTTTTTAATTTATTTAAAATTTATTATTTTTGAAAAATTTTGGATCCTTCAGAAAATGTGTATATTATGCCCAATTTACCAAATCTTTTCGCCCTTAAAAAAATGCGTTATAAAAACAAAAAAAGTTTCTTACTTTAATATTTCATCTTCATCAGATGAAGGAAAATATGAGCCTGTTCTTTGGCATAATTATTTTTTCAATATTTTTGAAAAATTTTGGATCCCTCGGAGGATATGTATAGGGGGTTGGAAAAACCCGGGTTTTAAAAAACCCAAACCACTGGGATTTTTTGGGTTTTATAAGTGGGTTTTATTTTGGTTTTTAATATGTAGTGTTTTATTAGTTTGTGTTGCGTTTGTTTTTTTTTATATATGTTGTAAGTATTGTTTACTCTTTTTTTACAAAATACAAAAATGTAAAATGTATACTAAGAGTTCAAAAAAAGATAGAAGGAAAATACCATTTAAAAAAACACAAAAACAAACCCTGTGGATAAAGTGGATTTTATCCAAAAAACCTACTAGGATTTATTGGGAAATCCACTGAGCAGCCAACCCTGTATGTATAATATGCCCTTGGCTTCCAGATCTTTTCGACCTTTAAAAATGTGTTGTAAAAACAAAATATTTCAGAAAAATAGTTTCTTACTTTAAAATTTCGCCTTCATCAGCTAAAGGAAAATATAACCCTGCATGTTCTTTGAGGTAATATTTTTTTTTATTTAAAATTTAATATTTTTGAAAGATTTTGGATTCTTCAGAGGTTGTGTATATTATGCCCTTAAAAAAATGCGTTATTAAAAAATGATTCTTTTATTTTATTTTATTTTTATTTTATACAAGATTCTAAGAACCATTTTCAAAAATCATTTTTTTTTAATAGAGACATAATAACTGTTTATATTCGTAGCTAATACTCATTTCCAAGGTAAATTTTTAAAAACTCGAAAACAAATTAAGCATTTAAATGAATTCTAGCCCTTGAAATTGCTGCCGTTTATCACAAAATGAGCACGTGTAATATTATTTTCTTTGTTTTCCATCACGCTTTTTCCATTATATTTTATTGTTGTTATTAAAATTTTTCTTACTTTTGTAAACTTACTAATATTTTTATTTTTTATTTCCACAAACTTTTAAATAATCAATTTTATAACATTAATTTATTTATCAAATAACTTTAATAAATATTTTTTTAATCATTTATACGCGACAACTAAGAAAAATTATATAAGTAAAATATTATATTTTCGATCACAAGAATTGTTCCAACCTTTTTATAAATTGTATTGTACTTGTTAGAAAAAAGTTTGACAACTGCTGCTCAAAGAGATCGATCTATCGCTATAAAACTATTAGGAAATTATACAATAAAAGTATGATCAAATTTGACTGCCATTTAACGAACTTAACTAGACTTTTATTCATTTCTAAAATTACAAAATAATTGACCTCATTACAATAATGGCTCGCCCTGTACCTAGATAACGCTTCTATATTAAAATCGTTTTAGGATATTTTGTTTACGCAGACATCGAGAATTGGATACATAACGATATAAGTATAATTAGTATGTCATTAAGGGTGGAATGATATTGTCAATCGAATAACAACATTTTTAGAAAATTAACAGACGGACGCATATATAAATGTATAAATAATTAGATATTTATTGCCTATCGTTTAGAGACAAATTTAAAATGACTAACTTAGAAACTAGTTATAATTTTATTATTTTAGAAATAAGAGTTTAGATTTTTTTATTTCATTTTTGTAAACAAAAAACATCACTTGGTGTGCCTATGGATGTGTCGTGTCACCCTGTAAGTTGATAAATAATCATAATAGTCAACAATTTTTAAAAAACCTTATTGTTTTAAGTTTGGACAATTTTTTTTATTGTTAAAAACACCCCTAGCTACGCCTATTGATATACTATTAGTACTAGTCAATAATTAAAAAAAAAACTCTTTTATTAATTTTTGACCTATTTTTTTATTAATAAAAGAGCCACTAGCTACGCCTATGGATATATAATCGTATTAGTCAATAATTTAAAAAAGAACTTTTCTTAAATTTGACCAATTTTTTATTATTATTAAAAACACCCGTTGCTATCGTATTAGTCAACAATTGAATAAAATCTTTTTCAAAAGTTTGATCAATTTTTTATTATTATTAAAAACAACCCTAGCTACGCATATGGATGCGTCGTGTCACCCTGTAAGTTGATAAATAATCATAATAATAAACAATTTTTAAAAAAACTTTTTTTTTAATTTTTGAGTATTTTTTTAAACACTTCTAGCTATGCCAATGGATGTGTCGAGTCACCCTGTAAGTTGATGAATAAACATAATAATCAATAATTTTAACCAAAAAAAATTCTTTTTTTAATTTTTGAACATTTTTTTTATTAATAAAAGAGCCTATGGATATATAAACGTATTAGTCAACAATTTAAAAAAAATCTTTTTCCAAAGTTTGGCCAATTTTAATTATTATTAAAAACACCCCTAGCTACGCCTATGGATATATAATCAATCATAAAGTCAACAATTAATTTTTTTTTTAATTTTTGAGCTATTTGTATTATTAAAAACACCCCTAGCCACGCCTATGGATACTTAATTAACATCTTATTCCACATTTTTACCATTTTTTTTGTCATGTTTCGTGTCACCCTGTAAGTTAATATTTAAAAAAAAAAATTTTGAGCAATTTTTTATTTGTTAATTTTAACTTTAAATATTTCTTTAGAGTTTGTCAAGTTAAAAGGGGGTACGAGGTCATGAACCCCCCCTTCAATAACCGTTTTCTCATTTTGTAAACACGTTAAAAATTTATCATTTACGTAACATAATAAAATGTTAAACTCTACCCCACCAAAATTGCCCACCCCCAAATCTGACTGATCCCCCTTAATTAATACTTCTGATTACGCCTATGTGTGTATCGATGTGAAATATTCAAACCCCATAACAATGCTTTTTTAATTATTTTTATTTTAAGCGTATTAGACAACAATTAAAAAAAAACTTTTTTGCTGTTTATCATTTTTTTTTTGTTATTAAAAACACCCTAAACTACACCAATGAATTTTTTCGTGTCACCCTGTAAGTTGTTAAATAATCAATGGCCAACGTTCAAAATTTTTTTTCCGAATATTTGAGCAATTCTTTTTTGTTAAAATTTAACAATGTTATAATTTTAACTTTAAATGTTTCTTTAGGGCTTGTCAAGTTAAGAAGGGGGCATGAGGTCATGACCCCCCTTCAAGAACCGTTTTCTGATTTTTGAATACGTAAAAGATTTAACATTTACGTAGGTAACATGCTAAAAAGTTAAACTGTACCCCACCCAAACTGCCCCCCGCTCAAATCTGAATAGAATATTTTTGCCCGTTCACAATGCTTTTATATTACACTTAATTATTTTTATTTTAAGCAAGAAATTTAATAATTCTCCATGACCCGATTTAATTGATAGTACGCTAGTAGTGAGACTTATAAAAAAATAATAATAGACAACAATTTTTCCGCGTTCTTCTAGGACATTTTTTTAAATAATTTTTATATTGTGATACTTTACTGGTACGTACTATGTTTGGATCGCTAATTTTAAAATATTTAAATCCCATCACTTTTTCCATATATTAAGTAGGTATTTAATTTTATTTTTATAATGACCCCCTTTAATTGATGAAAAATTTTAACATTTAAAAATAAAAGTAGACAATAACTTTTTTACCTGTTTTATAACATTAAAAAAAAAAACTAAATTAAATTTAGCTTTCTATAGTTGACTAGATTGAATTATAGATAATTTGAATTCGATCCACCCCTATATCACATCGAATATACGATCGCTCATACGGGCACAGCATTCTTTTAAAAAAGTGTTACGAAGAGTCAAAAAGTCGTCCTCTTTTTCTGGGGGGTCAACCACCCCACGATACAGCGTGCACGTGTATCCCCGTTTTACCGCAGTCACTCAGTAGAATATCGTCTAATATCGTAGGCAACACACCCAACACGGTAAATTTGGGCCACCATTCGAGCCCTCAATGTAAGAGTTAAAATCTAGTCGACCAGATGATGTCGAATCACGTCCGAACGACCACCGCATCCAATAAACATTTGTACGTTTGGGCATCCACAACTCCCAAGGTCACCGCGGCTCTGTGGTGGTGGTATTCTCAGCCATAGTTGCGCGGGGCTCGCCGAGTTCCATTTAGTTGGCAGAAGGGTGTGCACCACTGATAGTTCTTAGTTAACCCGAACACAGTTTACCCCAATGCACCCCGCGGGTTATTCTTATAGTGAACTGTCAACGTTAGTGGTGTGTTTTTACATGTGCTGGAAGTAAACAATTTGTGAGACGTCAAAGCAGGCTCGTTAGTTTGTTACAAGGACAATATATTGCGTAAGTGTTTAGAATATAAGCGATTTGCGCACACCCTCATCCACGGCGCATGACATAAGCCACCAAATTAGAAATTAAAAAATACATCTAGCCTAAATTCGTTTCGTACTCGTACTTGTTTAAAATACGAATCATTTTTTTAATTATAAAAACTTAATTTCTGTTTTTTTCTTGATATGATAGGAACTGTACCCATGAACAAATCATTTTCTCTTTAGATTTATACTTAGTAGTAGTTAATGGTATAATTTAATCTAACCACAAAGCGTGTGAAATAGAATTATGTACAGGAAGGTAAGTATAACGGTGCATTTTATTGTATCCGCAGGTCTTAAAAGGGAAAAACGCGATTGTGCGCTAAAAACATTCAAAGACTTCGCGGTTCTTTGTACCCCGAGCTACCCCGATATGTTCCGAACCTAACAGAGACAGACTATTATTTGCTGACATGGCGACTTGAAGTGTTGTGGTGTTTTAGTTATCCTGTTCGGGGATTTTTACCCTTTTGTTTTTATGGTGCCACTGTCAAAAGGTAAAGCACATCATGTTTTTATACTTTCCTGTGTTCGCTTAAAAATTATACAAACCATTTCAGTGTCGCGGAATGATTTAAATAACAAAGTAGGGTCCTCGTTTTACCCTGGGTTTTGAAATCAATATATTTCCACAAATCAATATTAAACCCTCATGACAGACCCGCAGCTTGAATGTATTCAGTCACAATTTCAATTTACAATCGCATGTTCATATTCCTGTTGTCCATATATTTAAATTTAGATTATTTAGGCGAAGGGTTGCGTAAACTCGGTCGAAAAGTGTTGAGTAGGCGGGGTGTAGCTACAGACGACTTGTGAAATTTAAATATGGCGGAGGGCTGCACTGATCACGTATATAGGGTTACTAGTTTTTTACTAAATAGGTAATTTAATATTCGGTTTTATTATGAAAACAAACTGGTATGTTTATATTCGATTGGTGTAAGATAGTTCTTGTAGGAGGGGATATTTGTTATGATGTAATACGAGTTCAAGAACGATTCCGCATCTCTATCTGGTGGACACCTGTGTGAATCATTTCCATCAATCAGGGCTTTTCGTTGGTTGGTTAATTCGCGCTTTTTATTTGAATTATTCTTTTTTTTTTGCAATGACTCCGTGAATTTGTCACGTCTTTTTATCGCTTTGCTTTTATAGGGTGACTATAAAGAATAAATTGATTAGATAGTAAATTCAGCATGTGGTTTGTATATAAAATTTGATTAGCCAGTAGCGTAGTTCCGGAAATAATTTTTAGTTATTATTATTGGGAAATTGTAACTTTTTGATAGGGTAAATTTGCGCATCACAAAAATGTATGGTATAGGTATGGTAGTTTGTCTCTGGAGGCTTAAAAATTAAAAAAATATCGGCGGATACATAATTATTTTCACGGATTTAATTACTTTTTGTTTAGGTAGGTTAGATTAGATATTTTTTTTGAGTGAGTTTTTAATTTTAGTTTCCAATGCTTGTTTACTAACAATTTTTGTTAATTTGGGAATTCTCTAAACGGCATTTTTATGCCAAATTACCGATATACAGGGTGGACGATATTTAATTTGGATATACCGAGATTCGTAAACCGCAATATCGGTTAAATGGGGAAAAATATGTGGATTTTCAAGACAAATTGATTGGTTTTTTTCAAAATTCAAGTATCAGGTCCGGTTTCTGAGATATTTGGGAAAAACCGAAATCGACGATTTTCCTTTTATTTAATTAACACCTTCATTTTTAAAATAAAAAAAATCTTTTATTGAATTTTATAATTCTTGCACTCATATCTTTAATGAAAAAATGAACAGGACGGTAGGACTTTAAAAAACAAAACAAAAGTACAGTTCATTGTCGAAAACTAATACATGGTTGGATGGAGAAAAAAATGGGGATTTTTAAAATGAAATAAATAGTACAGGACCGTATTTAAAAAAAAGATGAGGATGGTCCTTCAAAGACAAAACGTTTTAAAAATGTGGATACGCTATATTAAGAAATAGTCAAGCCTTCAATATAAATGTTTTATAAATTTTTTTTCTTTAAAAAATAAGGTATTAATTATATAAAACGAAAATCATCAAATCGGTTTTTTTCCAAATATTTTAATTTTGAAGAATCCATTCAATTCGTCTTGAAAATACACTGTATGTGCAAATTAAATCCGGTCCACCCTGTATATTTCTAATTGAATTTGCATAATTAAATAGTTAATTATGATTACTTTTTTTTTTAAATGTCGATTTTTTACAAAAAGATATTTAACACCTTCGTTTGTTTAACCATCCCCTGTCGTTACGTCATAATCGGTGACGTATTCTGCTGTTTGTCATATATTATTTTCACATAACCTTAAAATTAAAATATAATCAGTGACATATGTTAAGGATTATTTTCAATGACACATGCCAAGGTGTGTTTTTTATGAATAAATTGGTAATGACAAAAATTGTACTTTGCTTTTTATATAAGTAATTTTATTTTTTTAACTTGAAACCTCCGTTTTTTAACTAATTTGTTTCAAATTTCTAGCTGGGGGATATTTAACGTCCCTAAGCAAGACTAAATTAAACAAATTTCGTATGATCGAATCGTGATTAAATGGAGAAAAATGTATTATACAATTATATTTTTGGGGTGAACCCAAACGTTTTAGACTGCATTTAATGGTAAAAGCGGTATTCCACCATCTCTTTTTTTTTGAAAAGTAATTAATCAACTTCAAAATAAACTTTGCTCTTTCTCATTATACCGGGAAGGCAAAACTAACGTCGACATCAGTTAAGAAATACGTTAATGACGTCATAATTCCGTCTCATCCATTTCATAATTGAGAGATCAAGTTGTACAATGTATGACGTAACGGCAGGCGATGGTTAAACAAACTC
Organism: Neocrepidodera transversa; assembly: GCA_963243735.1. NCBI lineage: Eukaryota > Metazoa > Arthropoda > Insecta > Coleoptera > Chrysomelidae > Neocrepidodera > Neocrepidodera transversa. Next base: position 26,432,740 of record OY725340.1, on the reverse strand, counting down.
TACATTACGGGGTTGATTTTTAGGTTGCTTGGGGTCAGTGCAGATCCGTCTTTTATGTATTAGTAGTAAAATAACGAATTCTGGAGTAATAATTTGTTAAATGTTGAAATGAATAAATATATAATTATACTAAAAGGTTGGCCATAACTCAAATGTGGTCAAAGCTTTAATAGCAAATAAAACACAAAATTATGTACCACAAAATGTATTAAATATTAGCGGGCGAGGGCGGCAACTAGTTTCGGCTACTAGCCATCTTGAGGCCATATACTAACTAATACTATCGATTAACAAACTAATTGTTAATTAGATTAACAAATGCAATAGTTCGGACATATTAGGAAAAAGAAAGCGCATTAGGGTAGGAAATTGGGGGTACATGAAAATATTAAAATTGTTTCATTATGTGTTACAAATTATACTTTTTCTAATTATTTTTATGCACCTTTATTATTATTTTACTGTTAACAACTAAAATGTGATCTAAAAATGACATTTTATGTGTTACAGAAAATACTAATATACGGAATATGAGAATTTGATTATAGAATATTCAAATTAACCGCCAAATTTAGTTTAGTTCCATCAACCCTCCGACAGTTCATTCGGCGCGGCAAATGAAACATGTTGCCACTCAGTTAATCCTTGCTCTATGGCTAATGACATTTGACAACGAAATATGTCAATTGTCACCGATTAATTTCAGCCAATCAGAAGTAGTTTATTAAAATCATTATATTTCGGTAACGATACATTCTGGAAAGCTCAGTAAAAATTTGTAAACATATTTTATCATTGCGAAAATAATGGAATAGATTTTGACAATAAATAATCCTTCCCCGTTTGTAGACCTTTTCCTAGGTTGGCAACTTTGACATATTTTACTATAATCAAGCCAACCGTTTGACATAGATATCAAACCACGTTTTGGCCAATTCTTTTATATTTAAAACAACTAAATTTCATTATACCCAAATTTCGGGTTATCAAATAATCTTTTAAAACAGACCACAATCCACTTAACTACTTTAAAAAAATTCTGTAAGCTCACTAGGATAACCTAGTATATATCCAAATAGGACATTTTTAAGCTCATTTCGTGTGATTTTTTTGTTTTTTTTTGTATGGAAATGTCATAATTTGATGAATGATATCTATACTTTAATTAAATCGAAATGTAAGAACTCGATTAATATGTTATTGAGAAAAAGTTTGCAAAATGATCAATTTCTTGATCATTGTTACAGATTCATTAAATATGACATGCGTTTTTTTACTCCATGATTTTCATGTATATTTATATCTGGGATATCCATCAAATTCCATTTTACAATGACTGTATCAAACTCTGCATTTTCCATCTTTTTTCCCATCATTATTGTTATTTTCTAAAGCATATCGTCATTCGTTTTTTTACTGCTGTATGAGCTTTTCCTGAAACATCATCTATTTTAAAATCTATTTGATAATTAAAGATATAGCACTCCAACTAGATACAATTTATAAGTCTTGAGAAAGGAATCATGGTTTTATAAATTTTGTCCTGGAATTTTTAAACATTGAAATTGTCGGAAATTAAAATGTTTATATCTTAATGGCCAGTAAGGAAATATTTGTCCGTTGGTAAACAATTTTAAATAAATTTGATTTATATCTCCTCATCCAGCCGTCTTTGTCATTTAACGTCTCCTTCTGTTATTTATTATTTTTATTTACATCAAATTTTGTTTATTTTTAAATTTTGGCTATCGCTAAGAAAACAAAGTCATTGTTATAAAAAAGTTGTTTTTATCAAATTAAATTTTATGATGGAATTCAGATTTAATGTAACTTTATGGTGGTTGTCAAAATATTTACAATTTTTAGTTTTTTAACATTTCACAGTCTAAAATAATAAATATTTGGAAAAAACATTTTTAACGCAATCACTTTAGGTATAACTTCCGATATATCAATATATATTTCATCTGTCATCCAAAACGAACGTTATATTTACAATGAGTATATGAAAAATTATAAAAAAAAAATTAAAAATGTTTAACAGTATCCAAGTAGTTAAGCTATGGACATATAGACGGTATTAGTTGACTTCGACTTCCACACAAATAATTAAAATCGTCAAAATAATAATATAATAATAATAATTTTATTTTTTTTATCTGTAATAAATCAATAATTTCAAATTATGTCATAAAAGCATACCTGTAGAATGTGTTACCATGTTTTACAAAATTATTTTATTAATAAATGGTAGTTTAAAATAAGGCGAAACATCAAAAATTTATAATACAAAGACACCGTAAGAATAAATTTCATCTAACTTGACAACCGATAGATGATAAAACATCCTGTAAATTTAGTTTATTTTTTTTGTTGTTGCAATATTTGCCATAATTTAAGTGATTTCGATCAGTGTGCGTTCTATCGATTCCTGAAAACAGAAATCCAAAATTTGAGACCGTTCTCGATTTATTCCTGAGACGGACGGTTGCAGTTGACTTAGATCATTGAAAATAATAGGTGGGCGAACTAACGTAACCAGCTATTGATTGCTGAAAACAGAAATCAAAAATTCTAAACTATTATATTATTACTAACGGTGGTAAATGTTTTTGAAAATGGTTATCTTACTAAACTACAATATTTAGGATGACCCATACTAATTTGACCAGGTTATTTTCAAAGCTAATCAAGATATTAGAGTGGAACAAAACTGATTCATACCACCTATTTCTTGACCTATGGAATATGGTATAAAATCGTTGCAAAAAGAAAACCGTTTGGAACAAATCGAAAATTTTAGGAAAAAATATTAAATTAAAAAAAATTCGTAATTTTGAAAAAAAAAATCAATATTTACATATTTACAATTTGGCTTTTTTAGTCATGTTGATAAATAAAACAGATTCTACAAATGAGAACTGTCTCTATAAAACTCGCTTATACTAATAGATATCTTGTCAAATCACCCACTTATTTATAGTCCAGTCAAAAGGTGCTTTTAGTTAAAATTAATTCCAAAAGTTTTGAAACTTGGCACACTCACTAATGCTGGCTTTACATTATCCAATTTTTTTGTGAATAAATTCACAAAGTTTTTGTCAAATTTATTCGTAAATTGCTTCGCTTTACACTTTTTTCAATTTATGTATCATTTATGTCAATAAAACAGTTCCACCAAATTATCAACAAAAAATATTTTTTCAAGTTAAGCTTTGACAAATAAAAATGTTTAAGTTGAATGATCTTAATTATAATATCCAGAAATCTAATATAGTTAGAAAAAAGGCCCTATATTAGTTGGTGCGACACATTTTAATGCAGAAAAAATTGAAAGATGGTGGGTGAGACTATGGTTAGAAAATAAAAATGGAGGAGCTTTAAAATTAGCCAAAAGAGATTTTAAAAATGATATTGAGCAATTTAAACAATTTTTTTAGAATGTCAGAATTTTAATTAATTTCTGAAGCTACTAAAATCAAGAATAGGGAAAACAAATACACAACTTAAGAAAGCTATAAAAGTGCATATGACAAACTGATTGGTCACTGTCAAGATTTCTTGCTACAGGTGAATCGTACAGAAGTTTGATGTATACGTTTAGAATATCTGAATTAACTATATCGTTATTTATTCATATCATTTGTAAAGTTATACAAGGTGTTGCTATATTCGACCGACAACGCTCTACCCTAGATAGCTTGTTAATTGTTCAATTTTAATATGGGTACATTAAAGTGCTTAGTTGCTGAGATACAGGGTGTTTAGATAAAAATTAAAAAACTTCCATAAATCAAAAATATTTTTTTCAAATCTGGTGACCAATATACTCTGTAAGAAACTCATATTTTGACACAAACTTATTTTTGAAAAATTTAACCAGTGGCGCGATATTAGGGTTAGTGGCAACTTTTGCTCCCTTATTTTTTATGCCACTGGGCCAAAAACATTTTTTATTAATTTTTTTAATTCTCTGTTCAGTTTTAATTAAAAAAATAAAAGCCTTTTATGGTGTTAAAAAGAACGGTCTTCGAGAAATTTGCTTCTAAACAAAAGCCTGCAGGTATTTAGATAATTTACAAATTATGATTTGTAGTGTAATTTTCCCGTCGACTTTTTTCTAAAAAATATTTGCCTTAATACATACTATTATTTCGATTTCGACTAATAATTAACCTTAAAATAGTTGAAAAGGGATACAAAAATCAAAATAACAATAGTGCAAAAGCTATTCAAATTAAATTCAAACAAATGTATTACGATAATAACAGTATATTGGTCACCAGATTTGAAAAAAATATTTAAAGGAGTTTTTGATTTATGGGATTTTTTTAATTTTAATCTAAAACTTTTAACACCCTGTATCTCAGCAACTAGGCCCTTTAAGGGTATATGTACCTACCACCGATATGAAAAATCAACAATTAACAAGAGCTATCTAGGGTAGAGCGTTGTCGGTCGAATATAGCAACACCCTGTATATGGGGTATTAAAAGGAGATTACTTAAAGATAAATATATTGTAATGTATTTATATCCCGATTTGGGGTGGGTTACTATAGAAAAATAATAAAAGAAATTACAAATGCACAATAATTATTAATTAAATTTATAGATATGTCCTGTAATAACGGATACTATCCACTTTCCAACTTGAATTCATTGTTTCCAAAAAACTTACTTTAAAATTTTGTTTTGATTTAACGCCCAGTTCCAACTTGAATTCTTTGTTTCTAAAAACTTCTTACTTCTTGAAAATTTTGATTTGATTTAAGTCCTACTAGTATATTCTCTTCTGTATATTTCTTTATTTCATTAGAATAAATTGATTCCTCCTGTAGTTTTGTTTTAATAAATTTTTGCTTTTATTAATAAACGTCCATAAATTTTTTTAATTGGTAATATAATTTTAAATTCCATTCTATTTATAAAGTCTCATACAAATTCCTTCTCTAATTATTTTTTTTTAAAAATTTACTTTTTAAAAAAATACCGTTCATGAATATTACTTAAATGACTTTTCTGTTTATTCTTTTTCACCTTTCATCTGTTTTTTTCCCAAATTAAAAATTTTCTTACTAGATTTATATTAATAAAAATTTTAAATCTTACCCTTTACATTATTACTTATATTTTTTTATATCATATCCAAAAAAAAAATTTATTTTTATAATGGTAATGAAAAAAATAAAAATAAGACACTTTATATTTCACAATTGTTGATTTATAATAAATTATACAGGGGTGTGCCTCGAATATTAGGGGCTTTAAAAGAGTAAATTTTAAATTTTTTAATTATAAATATAAAAACAAGATACAATTTCGAAAAAAAAACTAGGGGACATAAAAGTTAACCCTAAATCCAACGGTGATATCGAAAAATATTTTTATAATCGGAAAGGGTAGTTATTGCAAGGGTAGAGGGTTAATTTATATGTAACTTTTTTGGGGTTGTTTCTTTTACAATGCGGGTACATGTTTTAGAATCTACGTGCTTTTATCTTTCAGAAAGGTAACCAGTTTGCTGAACCATTATTTGAGAAACAAAAAAGGTAAATTATTTTCCTTGCTCACAGGTTAATACAATTTTATGAAAATTGTGGGGTGTTAATCGAAATTTTATCTTGTTTTTTAAACTTATAATTAAAAAAAATTCACAATTTACTCTTTTAAATATGCGTTTAACGAAATATGATTATAGCAACTTTTTTATTAATTTTAGAAGTACTATAACCCCTTGAATTTTTTTACACTATTTGAGGGACACCCTGAATACCAATTACCATTAATAAATTCTTTAAAATCAGTTTTTCGAAGACGATTAAAATTACTATTCTTGAACATTGCGACGCAATAATTATGAGGCATTTTGTAATAAAAAGTTAGAATATAGTTGAATAAATAACGTCGTTTGTAGCGCCATCTTCACACAAATAGAGAATACATGGATTTAAATGTAATTACATGCTACTATTTTCTTAACTACTTTAAGACGTTACAGAAATGTTTAATATTCAAAATTAAGCTACCTGAAATCAAAATTTGTTAAATCCTGGTCCAAGGTCATCAATAGGCATAGGGGTAATAAACATATTAAAGTTGAAATAATCAGAAATAATGATATGCAAGCACCCCATTGTGACATCATTTTCGACAAATTAATGTCTTGCCTCGTCTAATATGTAAGAAAACATAAGAAAATTTCACATTTTTTATACATGAAATCAAAAAATATAAAAGATCCCCGAGTACAAAATGATTGTTAAATGGGAGCACGACAGAAAAATTAATAATAAATATTTTATATTTCTGTTAGTTTTTTTTAACAAGCAAAATTAATCATTGGAAATTTTAGTAGAAAGTACGACACTAGTAAAATCTAGATTTTTTTATGGCATAGTTATTAAGTAAATTAACGGTAATCTAAATTTTAGGGTTGTTGTTTATTAAAAAAATATTTGCCAATATAGCATCTGGAACCAATATTTGAGATTGACTTATTCATATTTTACGAGGGTTTATTAGGGTTCATAAGGGTTTTTGGCAACTGTTAATAAATCTTTTAAATAAATGGTACCTCTTTTAAAATTTAAATATGGGCCGTACTTCAGTATAATTTGAAGTTGTTTCATTAATTCGTGTTAATTTTTATTAAAATGAAACAAAGATAGATACAAATCGGTGTATTACAATTTAGTATCAAAAAAACAATAATTTGTAAACTACATAACATAATACAAATGCATAATTTGTAATTATATACAGTAATTTAAATAAATGTACTACATAACTCAATATTAATATACATATTTACCAAAAAAAAAAATAGTTATAATGGAGTAAAAACATAGAGGTTTAATAAATCGATTTCTTATTACGTCCTAATGATTTGGTCTTAATTCTTTATAATCAAACTAAAATAACCTAAAAAGTCTTAATTTTGTCAATTATTTATTTTTGTTTCTTAATAATTATTTATATTTAAAATATGATATTGTAAATAAATAACATGCCTCCTTTATTTGAGAAAAATAAAACAATTCTTATGTACATCATTTTAATGGTAAAAATGGAGTTTAAGCTAAAAAAAACTGTATTTACTAAAAAGTAATTCGTTTAAATTAATTTATAATCGACCATATCTAATTTTCTAGAAAATTAAAATTACAGTTTTTTGTTATAACATAATAGATCCTTAACAGTTAATACAATATGATTTAAGTATAAGTCAATACCTATTATTTTAAACACAAAATTTGTAATACGGGACAGAGAGGTGTCTAATTTTGAAATGAGGTTGAATTTATTGCCGTACTTTTAAACCTTTGTTAAATCTGGTTAATCGTAGGTAGTTTATTACATTCGACCTTTATAATGAGTCGTCCACATTTTTGCAATGTCGTTAAAACCAATGTGTATGGAATTTTTAGCGTTAGGTACTACGTTACGTACCCCGCTCATAAGTTATAATTTAAATTTTAAATTATTTCTAAAAAAATTAAGAGACTGTTTATTTTTGTAAATTTTAGCATGTTTTTACTCTCTCACGAAGCATCATTTTTTGACCGATTTATTTTTTTTATTTCAGTGCGTTCCAAACTAGCAACTCCCCATTTTGCCAATGTCAAGCATACCCTTTCGATATCAACAGCAAATCCCGTACCACAAACCTGGAATAGCATCTCCAGCTCCAGCCATGTCTTCCCAACGTTTCTGTCTCAGGTGGAACAATCATCAATCCAACTTACTATCAGTATTCGATCAGCTACTCCACGACGAAAGTTTTGTCGACGTAACTTTAGCCGTCGAAGGACAATTACTCAAAGCACACAAGATGGTGTTATCGGCTTGTAGTCCTTATTTCCAAGCTCTGTTTATCAACCATCCTGATAAGCATCCAATTGTGATATTGAAGGATGTTCCCTATACCGATATGAGGTGTTTGCTGGATTTTATGTATAGGGGAGAGGTCAGCGTGGATCAGGATAGACTCACGGCATTCTTGAGAGTAGCTGAAAGTTTGAGGATAAAGGGTTTAACGGAAGTGAATGAAGAAAAATGTGATAATATAGCTTCCTCGCTCACGCAACAGAACCTCCAAAATTTGCCAAATTTACAAAGACTCCAGCAAGGAAAACGATTCGCAAACAATTTAAACATGTTAAGCAACGCGTTGTTGCAGCCAAAGAGAAAAAGAGGCAGGCCTCGGAAACTGTCTGGTTGTTCCAATGGTCCGGACGATTATGACAAAGATATAATTCAGGGTAGTCCGGAGATGTTGGAAGTTAAGATGGGAATGGATAATTTCACAGGAAATAATTCGGATTCTAGTATTAAGAATGAGCTAGATATTGATGACCATAATATTCAGGATGAAGCGGATCCCGGGGCTGGATCCTCTGGCGATCAACCGATGTGCAATAATAAAATATCGGAAGATTTTCATCCTGCGGGTAAGTTTTTCAATTAATATTTTAACATTTATTATTTTAAGATCCAGGATTTGGTATACTAATTTACAACCAATATTTCTAGTTTTATTTCATGTTATTAACAATCTTTAAAGAAAAATATCCAGTGGAATAAAATCATGGAAGAATTGCTTTTAAATGAGAATTCGTAATAAGTTGATGTGTATTTACTAAAACTAATTGGTTTCGAAAAAGTAATTACAATAAATTAATAAAAATGTAATGAATGAGTTACTTTAAAAAGTATCATATCATAATTAATGAAACAAAAAAATGCATGTAAATGTATAAGTAAAATATAAAGAATAAATATGCTATTATATATAAAGTGCATTAAATGTAGTAATAAAAGCAGTTTGATGAAATTTACAGAATTTATTAAGTAAATATAAACTTTTTTATACAACTCATTTTTATTTTTTAATTTTTCAAATTCTAAAACAGTGTTTTGGCTTGCCCTACCGGATTTATTGATTTATAACTTATTATAGAGGTCCACAAATATGATTTATTAGCTCTTTTTATGGGTTGTATTTGACACATTTTATCAACATATAAAAAAAATAAACGTCCGTTAAGTTAGCATTACAACTTGCAAATATGAAAAATATTATTATTGCAAAAATTGTCGCCATTGTGTCGCAAATTTCTCGTAGAAACGAAAAGTTTGTCGCACTTTTTCTTTTTTATATATAGCCTGGCAATGAGAACTTAATAGTTAAGTTAGCACTACCATTCATCTATCTTCGTAAATAAACGTTGAATCCGAAATTCGAATGATGGAGAAATTGTCGCGTACTAGTCGTTATTAGTCGTGCAGAAATTTTATTTAATTTTCATTAACTTTTTCTTCCAACCAACGTCCACCAATTCGAACTCGACCGTCAAGTTAGCACTACCACCCGTATATTTACGTAAATAAACATTGAATCCGAAATCTGAATGATGGAGAAATTGTCGCCAATTTGTCGCAAATTTGTCGTAGAAACGAAAAATTTGTCGCACTTTTTCTTTTTTATATACTTATAGCCTGGTAAAGGTTCAAGCTTTTCAAAATTAAAATTATGAGTGATTGGTTTTTTCTGGCTTCAAAGAAAGCAAAATTTTGGTTCAAAATTACGGATGACTCAACATTACTCTTTAAATACCCCACTTTTCTTGAAATAAAATTGTGACTGTGACTGTTTGTTGAAATATGGCATTCCTTATACATATGTTAGAATTTATGTAATTTATTCAATAACCATACCAATACCAATATATAAAAAAATCTGATGTGGCCAGCACATGACCTCTCGCCATTTTTGAATCAAAAATTTACAGGTTGACACAAAAAAGTATGAAAAAAATTATTTTTTTGTAAATCTGGCAACAATGGCAAAAGTTTCGAAAATTTTAATGAGATGAAAATAAACTATAGGGTATACAAAATATATGTGTAAAACTTTATTGCCGTTTTGTATAATAATGGCGTCATCACCCATAGCAACTGCCACTTCCGGTTGTGCGATTGGCACCAAAATCTAATCAGATCTAATCTAGGGTATCAGAATTCTGTATGCAAAATTTCAAATTTTTTTATTCAGCAGTTTTTGAGTTATCGTTACTACAACATCCATCCAAACACACACACACACACACACACACACACACACACACACACACACACACACACACACACACACACACACACACACACACACACACACACACACACACACACACACACACACACACACACACACACACACACACACACACACACACACACACACACACACACACACACACACACACACACACACACACACACACACACACACACACACACACACACACACACACACACACACACACACACACACACACACACACACACACACACACACACACACACACACACACACACACACACACACACACACACACACACACACACACACACACACACACACACACACACACACACACACACACACACACACACACACACACACACTAACACACACACACAGACATCATCGCGAAACTATTAAAATCGTATTCTAGGGACCCCAAAACGTGTTTATCCATTGAAAACTCACTACCCAATTTTTAGCATGATTCCTATACCTCTCTTATCTGAAGGGCGAGAGGTAAAAATGAACAATCAAATCGAAGATTTTTGAACTTACCGTCCTCTTTGATTGATGTTGCATATACGATTGGCTGGCGGTTCGTTGGACACGTTTTCTTCAGGATGTCGCACATTTTCACTGTTATTGCAATTCGATTGATGTTTTTGTTGTATCAATGTATCCGTAGTTGATTGTGAGTTAACAACTACGAGCGATTTTAAATTTTCTTAAAGTTGTTCTCCTTCCTATAACAGGGGTATCGCTTTGAATTTGCCGATCGGGTGATAAACGTATCATTTTACTGATTTTACATAATAAAGGTTAGTGACATCTAAACAAAATGTAACTTCCAAAATGAACAGTACAAGAATGACTGATGGGTTTAGGTTATTAAATTAAATAGTTGAGATGAAAGTCGGAATCAAACAAGACGCCGCCAAATAAACCGCCCTTGTCAAGCCGATAACCAAAAAAGAGTCAGCTTCTATTACAGAAACCGCTGTTATCGCTTCCTCATTGACCTTTAGTCCACGTGGACTGTGAAATGATTGAAGAAGCGCTTTTTCGCACCCAGGACATGTGCATTATTTTGTCTGCGGCTCTTTGCTTGGCATTTCCTTTGTTCGGCTTTTCCTTTTAGCTGGACACAACTATATAATATATATTTACGGAGATATACGGGTGCTAGTGTTAAATTTACGTAGATATACGGGTGGTAGTGCTAATATTTTTGCACGACTAATTAACGACAAATACGCGACAATTTCTCCATCATTCAGATTTCGGATTCAACGTTTATTTACGAAGTTACATGAGAGGTGGTGCTAACTTAACTATTAAATTGGCATTACCAGGCAAGTGGTAATGCTAACTTAACGGACATAAAAAATAAACAAAATTTATGTTTTACACATTTTCAAAAATATATGTTATTCTTGAGCGGATTATCTACATTCCCTGCAAATTTTAAAGTGGTATCACCATGTGATCACAAGATATTAAATAATATAGAGGGTTTTGATAACAATATATATCCCTATTTTTAATTTTAATATAGTGTTTTGGCTTGCCGGACCGGATTTATTGATTTATAACTTATTATAAAGGTCCACAAATATGATGTATTAGATCTTTTTATGGGTTGTATTTGACACATTTTATCAACATTTGAAAATAATAAACAATATTTATGTTTTACACATTTTCAAAAATTTATGTTATTCTTTTGGGGATTATCTACATTCCCTGCAAATTTTAAAGTGGGAATCAACATAGGATCACAAGCTATTGACCAATATTGAGTGTTTGATAAAAATATTTTTTGATTTTACATATGAAAGTATTTTTTTTTTAAATACATAAATGTCCATTTAGTGCGGTATTCATGTCCGTTAAGTTGGGCCCCGCCATTTTCGAATTGAAAAAAATGGTGCTGTATTGTGCTATGTTTGTGCTGGGTTGTGCCGTATATAAATAAATTTATATATTTTTTTTCTATTTTTTTTTTTTTTTTTTGAAAAAATTGAAAATTAATTTATTTTTATTAAAAAAATTTTGTTTTCGCAAAACTATTAGTTGTGCTGAATTTTGCCGTGCTCAATTTTCTCGGCTAATTAATTTTTTTATTAGAAAAAGTACAAAAATACAATATGAGTATAACACAATTCAACACAACGAATAGTTTTTCCCAAAAATTTTTTTTAAAAATTTTTGACCATTAACTTTCAATTTTCTTGGCTAATTATTTTTTTTTATGAGAAATGGTCAAGAGCACAAAATACAATATGAGTATAGCACAATTCACCTCAATTAATAGTTTTGTAAAAAAAATTTTTTTTAAATATTTTTAAAAATTTATTTCCAATTTTGTCGGCTAATTTAATAAAAAAAAAATCGGTTGTGTCGCCCCAAAACTTTCCCGACAAGTATCCACAAATACTTTTTCAGATATTTAATGTTAAAGTTTCAAATTTTGACATTTTTTTATTTTTGACAGGTGACAGTTGGAGAAATAATTTTGACTGTTCTGAATAGAGTTTTTCAAGGGCTTTCAAATGACATATTGCATAAACATAGAAATATACACTTTGAGGTCACCTGAGATGATTAAGACCATTTCCTGATGGAAGTCTGTCTGTCTGTGTGTATTCTTCCACGATAGAGGCCACACATTTAATCCGATTGAGCTAAAATTTGGTATATGGGTTTGGGTTACCCGTCGGAAGAACCCATTAGTTTTTATACGACATCTGTCAAACGGAAGTGGCACTATCAAAAAATGACAAATGCAATATGTCACGGAATTTGACTTGCAGTATGTCATTTGAAAGCACTTGAAAAACTATTCAGAACAGTCAACATTTGTCCAACTGTCACCTATCAAAAATAAAAAATGTCAAAATTTGAAACTTCAACATTAAATATCTGAAAAAGTATTCGTGGATAGTCGTCGAGAAAGTTTTGGGGCGACACAACCGATTGTTTTCTAATAGTTTTGTTTTTTTTCTATTTCTTTCGTTTTTTAATTTGTTCTCTTTTTTTTCGATTTTTTGCGTTTTTCAGCGATTTTTTCGGTTTTTTACGATTTCTTGATTTTTTTCGTCTTTTCAGTATTTTACAATTTTTTTGCCAATATTTTCTGATTTTGGTCTCAATTTTTAACAAGGGTTTTTTCTTAGTATTCTGCCTTTTTTTGCAATATGAATTTTTTTTTATTTAGAATTTTTTTATATATGATTGGTAATTATTTTATAGAGAGGGATTTTTTATTTTTTCTAACTTTTTTGACTTTGTTTTTTTTTTATTTTTCTGTTTTTTTTATTTACTTGATTTTTACCGTTTATTCTCGCTTTTTTTATTGTTCTGATTTTTTGTTTTATTTTTCTGCTTTTTTTTGAGTTTTTCCTCTTTTTTTTCTATTTCTTTCGTTTTCTATTTTTTTTATTTTATTTTAGTCCTTTCGTTTTTTTTTGCGATTTTTAGCGTTTTTTAACGGATTTTTTTTCTACAATTTTTTTCATTTTTCGTTTTTTTCCGTAGGTATTTTACATTTTTTTTCCCAATATTTACTTATTTTGCTCTTAATTTTTACCAAAGTGTTTTTGTTTTTTACTTTCCCGACCATCTCCGAGAAGGGAAAGTATTGTGAAGAAGCTAAAAAAATTTCCAATAAAGATGTAAATATCCATTTTGAGGTTACGATTAAGACCATTAGCAATCTATCTGTCTGTGTGTATTCTTCCACACGTTTAATCCGATTGAGCTGAAATTTGGTATATGGGTTTGGGTTGCCCATCGGAAGAACCCATTAGTTTCTGTACGACATCTGTCAAACGGAAGTGTCACTAACAAAAAATGACAGGTCCTATATGTCACGGAATTCGACTTGCAATATGTCATTTGAAAGCTCTTGAAAAACTCTATTCAGAACACTCAAATGTATTTCTCCAACTGTCACCTGTCAAAAATAAAAAATGTCAAATTTTGAAACTTTAACATTAAATATCTGCAAAAGTATTCATGGATATTCGTCGGGAAAGTTTTAGGGCGACACAACCAATTTTTTTTTATTTACCGCACAACCCAGCACAATACAGCACAATAATTTTTTTTAAATTCGAAAATGGCAGGGCCAACTTAACGGACATGCGGCATTCCACTCTTACAGCGTTGTTTAAAATATAACGCAAAATTTAAGCTACATTTTAAAATTATATTGGCTTCTACAGGACGTTCCAAGAACATTTGTTTTAAATGGAATGGTGGGGATATTTTTACACTTTTTAAATCATCGCTTAGTTTATTTTTATTTAATATCCTAGACACCGTTGCCAAGTTATTATGAAATTTGTCAAATTTCCGAATTTTACACCGACATTCGAAAGACATTTGTTAAGCAATTTAAACACAAAACTGTACATGATTTTTTGTAATAAAAAGAAAACCCTCGGTAAAAGTATAATTAATTTCCAAATATCCAAAATTTAATGCCAACTCTTCTGATTTTCAAATTAAATTTATTCAGTTTTCTTAAATAACATATTTGGAAAGCCCATTAAATTCTCTTTTTAAAAATACCCGTTACAGATACTCCGGTGCTTTTTCTGTTCTTCAAAACCACGTGACATTGAGGAATAATAGTATTTCTACGAATTAGTTTACTCCCATCCAAGTACGAAGTCTCGTTCCAACCAGGGAAAAATTAAATTGATTAAGACTCAAGAGTGGTAAGAGCCCACACATTATCTGTACTTTTTGTTTGCTGCAAACGTATGTGACCAAATTTGGAGTTGCAATAATAAGTTACATAAACAATGCAACTTAAATTGAATTTTGCCTCACTTTTCATCTTATAATTATTTGTAAATTCCTTCTAATGGATTTCTTCCACTTCAACTAGCCGTGGAGGGTCGGTGTATGCCTAGAATGTGACCATTATATTTTGGTTTAAATTGGTACAGTAGAAGGTCCTCAATAAATACACACGTAATATTTTTTTACTTTTTTTAAATTTTACTGACAAACAATACACTTTAGTGCAAAATGTTGTAGTACAACTTGTTCTAGAATTTCCAACAGTTGCGCCACTAGAGGGCTCCTTAAAAGCGCGCATATAGGTTTTCTCTAGTTTTTCTTGATTTTGAGGACAAACAATGCATTTTAGTGCAAAATTTTCTTGTGCAAAGTTGTAAAGCATCAAATTTTCTTTAACTTTCATCTTAAACTTTTTATCGAATTCCTCATAGTTTCGCCGCTAGATGGCGAGAAAAATATACATTTAGAATTTTCCATTTTTTTTAAATTGGAGTTAAATTATGCTCTTCAGTGCAAAATGTTTCAGTGCAAAGTTGTAAAGCATTAAATTCCCTACAACTATTGTATGAAAATTTTTCCCGAATTCCCAATAGTTTTTACACATGATTTTAGGAGATCCTAATTGTAGCAGTGTGATATACAACGTGCGCGTGCGCAGTTTATGTCATTATCAACATTGAAATATCAATTCGGTAGACGATTTCATCATCGGCTCGCTATTTTTAATGTGTTCCATAAATTAATGTAATGCTTAGTATTTTGTAATTAAAATAATAATAATAAATAACATATTCTCTACGGTCGAGCCGGGAAAGTTATGGGGTGACACAGCCGATTTTTTTATATTGTAATTATCTTCATAAAATAAAGAATATTTGGTCAGAACCAACAATGAAAAATTCTTGGTTTTCCAAAAACAAGTATTTTTTAATGAAAGTGCAGCTGAGTTACAACGCCCCTCATTGTGACGAGGCATTTTTTTTAAAACCTTTTACCAGTGGCATTCCAAGTTGGGTGTGGAGGAATATTTTGCTCCAAATGTTTTACGCCACTGGATACATTTTCAAAATTTAATTTTTCGACACACAAAAGCACATAAAAACACATAATTATGATGCTATTATCTCTCGGGACAAATCTACACTTTTGTAACACTACGCACGTTTCGCTAACTATGTTAACGTCATCAGGAGTCGATGATAAGTTAAGTGTTAAATACGTTCAGTTTTGGTAACGATATTGTGTGTAGAGTGTTAAAAAATAAAAATTTGGTTAGTGGTGACGATATTCTTCAATTTTGTTGAAATCCAAAGGTTACAAAATCCCAAATTAAGTTGAAATTATAATAATTTTTTTTGACTTATAATCACTTTTTTCCGAATTCTCGTAAACCTAAATATATTTTTGAAATCAGATTTTTATAACCTTTCAAATGAAGTGTCACATGACCTCTTTTGCTATTTAAAAAAAATGAGGGGTGGCTGTCATTTAAAGGTGGTTCATCTAAATACCGAAAATTTTATACTTAATGCATTCACTGTATACCAAAAAAAATTCAGCTTCGCTCTTACATCACTATTCGACACTTTTTCTCACTACTATTGATTGCTAACTTCCTTATTTTTTTCTAATGAGCATGGATCTGTTGATCTTTTTTTTCCTCTTTTACATCAAGTCCTATATCAGGTTTTTGTTTTTTGTTGTAAAAACATTTAATTTCTTTTCGGTTTCGGAATGCCACTTTCAGTCATCAATATTGCTTTCTTGTAGTTTCAAAAAACAAGTAATGGGTTATTTTATATGTGACTTGAGACACACGTTTTTTTTTTAATCTGACTACTTCGATTAAGACTCATAAGTTTGTTTCTGAAAGTTTTAGATACTTTTTTTTTAGTTTTTTTCAGGTTACTTTTCTATTAAAATATTCACTTAGATTAACGATTTTTTTTGTAATATGTAAAACTTAAAAAAAAACATTTTTTGTTGATAAAATGGATCTAGTTGTATACTTAATAATATTTGAGCAATTACTGAAAATATAATAAAATACCGGCTATAAAATAACAATTGAAATATTTTAATTATAAAAATATTCAAAAAATCTATAAAAATATAAATTAAAATAATCATTTAATGGTAAAAATTATTAACGTGCTTCTTTCACAATAGTAATTTCAATAAATTACTGGAAAAATAGTGAATTAAATAATGGAAACATTGTTTTTACAATAATTTAGTGACGAATAATAATAATAATAAAAAATCGATTTAAAATAATTTTAAGGGTAATTGCGGAAAAACTAATTAAAAAAATAACAGGCAATTACAGAAAAAAATTGGCTAAAAAGTCTAATTAGAATAATTGAATGGGGAATTATGGGACAAATAATTAAAAATTGTATTCATACATTTACTAAAAAAAAAAATTTCTCTCATATCAAAGTATATTTTTTATTTTACAATATATAATCCTTCAAATTATCGATAAAATATCTTTTCCATACCTTGAATAATTATTTTGGATAAAGAATAATAAAAATCAAGTCATACCACACAAATTTAATAAAGTGACAAATAGTCAAGGCAGCAACGTATTTCGGTCTGAAAGACCATCATCAGGCCTATAAACAAATATTGTTGTTGAAATAATATCTAGTGGAAATCAATTTTTTAATAATAATAATAATTTTTAATACTTTAATTAAATCAATGTTTTTTGTAAAAATTTAATCTTGATGTTTTTTATGTGTCGGTTTTTCATGCCTCATTTAAATTTCTGTTTTTGTGTACAAAAATAACGTGCAAGTAATAATTGTATTTGATTTTCACTACAATATTTGTTTATAGGCCTGATGATGGTCTTTTAGACCGAAACATATTGCTGCCTTGACTATTTGTCACTGTATTAAATTTTGTTACTGTGCCACATTTAAGTATGAATAATATTGTAAATAAAAAATATTTTACTTTTTTTGTAAAATTGGACAAATTCCTCAATTTTTTCAAATTACAACAATAAAATTCATTTTTTTTACAACCAGATGGTGATATACATCGTGTTGATCGATTTAGTCTGAGAGTTATTTATTATTTATTTGTCTTAAAAATCAGGATTTAATAACCCTTTTTATTTTATATTAAACTATGTAAAAGTTATTTAGAAAAAATGTTGAAGGAAATGATTATTATCAATATTAACTTCCTAATGATTTTTTTAATCGTCAATGGGGAATTTTTAACCTATCCTAAATTATTCTTAATTATTGATGCCTGTTGAATTGAAATTTTTATTGCCTTAATGTTTTAAGCAATTATTAATTTAAAAAAAAAACGATTTTTTCTTTTGTCATTTTATTATTTTAGGGTAATTACAAGTTTTGATGAAAATATGAAAAGTTTATTAAAAGAGCAAACATTTATATTTTTATTTTAATAAAATATTTCTAAAGATCCCCTTTAATTAAAACGTGATTTTTTATCGGATATTTGAAATAAAAAAAATAGAAATTTCGGGTAAAAAACATTATTCTAAATATAGAATGTTTCCCATATAAAATTAACAGCATGGGGATTTTGTAAACTATTGTAGAACAAGGTTAGTTAAATAGAAAAAAATTTGCCCACTTTGGATAATCACCTTCATAAAATTTAGGGCTATATTTATATGTTATTTGTGATTTTTTTACTCTGTCGCTCCCTTTTATTGAAATACCAAATAAGTCATAAATCTTTCATTATATTAATTTCAATTTATTTTTTAAATGTTTATCCTGACACAGCCACGTTGGGTACAATAAGATTACATATATTATTTTAGTACGCTCCTGAGTTATAATTTTAATATAAATTGAAAAATCTTATTGTCCAATTTGTGTCAAATTGATATACAGGATTTTAAGGTTAACAATTGTAAAATCATTTTTGCTTAAAAACTCAATGATTATTAGATTTTTACTAAAATTGGAATGCATTTTTTTACTGACTTAGGAGTCATATAATTATGGAAAAATAGTTTGCTCACTATTGACAAAATTACTACGACACTAGTCAAATCATCTGTTTGATTCCTTATTTGAATCATAAATATCGTAATTTTGTTTGACTTCGGAAAAATAATTATTTTTTGAGAGATGTTACTCCCGTACGACCCTGGCAATAGTGAGTAAATTGGTTTTTCCACAATTTAATAAAATTTATTAGTTTGTCTTTTTCAACAATTTTCAAACCCTAAAATCCACGATTTACCCAAAGTGGTAAAACTAGCCCCCTCCCCGAATTGTGAAAATAAGTTTTGTCTTAAATATAAAATGTTTGAGAAAACTGTAATAGTAGTTTGTACAATAGTAGTTTGTACAACAAGTGCGCAAAGCGTCACTTTTCCCACGAGTGCAGAAGTTTGTGGCACGAGCCGTAGGCGAGTGCCGCATATCTAGCGAGTGGGAAAAGTGCTTTGCGTACAAGTTGTACACAATATTTTTTCTACAACCACATTTATTAATAACAGAAAAATAGTAACTTATATAGGTATTTTACTTAAACTTTAAAAAGAAATAATTAAAAAATGACTATTGAATACAGAAAAATTTATTTATTTATAATTATTATGAATTAAAATAAATAGTTTACTTACTTTTAGTTTAAATTTAAAATTTCAACACCTAGAAATTCACTATAATGTTAAACTGTCAAAAAAAGTTGACAGGTCATAGCTGTCTGTGTTTGACATTTCCGTGGGGAAAAGTGCCATAGCGCGTACTTTTCGCACGCTAAATTATTACTTTTCCCACGGATATCAAAGAAATTAAGAAAAGGCCTGCTTTGCGTATAAGAATTTGTGTAGAAAAGCGTGTTTTGCATAGTGGTTGTAGAAAAAATACGTTTTTTTGCTAGAATAGAGTATTTTTTATAAATTTCAACCCAAAGAGATGTCCTTTAACCGCCATTTTCGAACTTTAATCAAGTGAAATTGTTCTGTATTGTGCTAAAAAAAATTTATAGATATTTTTTTGTTTTTTTTTTTTAATTTTTTTATTTATTGATAGTTATTTTCTCCGATTTAAAAAAGTTTTGCTACGTTTATGCAGTTTTTCATTTTTTTTTAACGTTAGCCGAGAACATTCAAAATATATTTATACAAATATAAAAGAAAAAATTCGACAAAACCGTTGGTTGCGATATTTCAAGGACTTTTCAAAGAATACTTCAAAGACTTTTCAAAATTTATTTTAATGATTTAAGTTCACAAGGATTTTTCAGAAATTTTCAAGGACTTTTCAAAAATTGTTCAAAACGATTTTTTTGTTTGAAAGACATTTTCAAGGATTTTTTATGGATTCTTTAACGGTTTTTCAACTATTTTTTATGGATTCTTAGACGATTTTTCAAGGATTTTTTAAGGATTCTTTAATTGTTTTTCAACAAAAATTGTTCAAAAAGACTGTTTAGGGATTTTTGTTTGAAAGGATTTTTTTTGGATTCTTTAACGGTTTTTCAAGGATTTTTTATGGATTCTTTAACGGCTTTTCAAGGATTTTTTAGGATTCTTTAATTGTTTTTCAACAAAAATTGTTCAAAAAGTTTGTTTAGGGATTTTTTGTTTGAAAGCATTTTTCAAGGATCTTTTATGGATTCTTTAATGGGTAGTATTCAAGGATTTTTTTATGGATTCTTTAACGGCTTTTCAAATATTTTTATAGATTCTTTAATTGTTTTTCAGCAAAAATTGTTCAAAAAGATTGTTTAGGGATTTTTTGTTTGAGAGCATTTTTCAATGCTTTTTATGGGTTTTTTAACGGTTTTTCAAGGATTTTTTAGGTGTTCTTGAATTGTTTTTCAATAAAATTTGTTCAAAAAGACTATTTACTGATTTTTTTGTTTGAAAGATATTTTCACGCATTTTTATAGATTCTTTAACGGTTTTTCAGGGATTTTTCGTGGATTCTTTAACGGCTTTTCAAAAATTTTTATGGATTCTTTAATTGTTTTTCAACGAAAATTGTTTAAAAAGACTGTTTAGGGATTTTTTGCTTGAAAGCATTTTTGAAGGATTTTTTATGGATTCTTTAATGGGTTTTCAAGGATTTTTAATGGATTCTTTAACCTCAATGATTTTTTATGGATTTTTTAACGGGTTTTCAAGGTTTTTTTATGGATTCTTTAATTGTTTTTCAACACAAATTGTTCCAAAAGACTGTTTATGGATTTTCTGTTTGAAAGCATTTTTCAAGGATTTTTTTTTGGATTCTTTAACGGTTTTTCAAGGATTTTTTATGAATTCTTTAACGACTTTTCAAGGATTTTTTAGGGATTCTTTAATTGTTTTTCAACAAAAATTGTTCAAAAAGATTGTTTAGGGATTTTTTGTTTGAAAGCATTTTTCAATGCTTTTTATGGGGTTTTTAACGGGTTTTCAAGTATTTTTTAGATATTCTTGAATTGTTTTTCAATAAAATTTGTTCAAAAAGACTATTTACTGATTTTTTTCTTTGAAAGATATTTTCACGCATTTTTATAGATTCGTTAACGGTTTTTCAAGGATTTTTTTATGGATTCTTTAACGGCTTTTCAAGGTATTTTTATGGATTTTTTTAATTGTTTTTCAACAAAGAATTGTTTTTCAATAAAATTTGTTCAAAAAGACTATTTAGGGATTTTTTTGTTTGAAAGATATTTTCAAGGATTTTTTTATGGATTCTTTAACGGCTTTTCAAGGAATTTTTATGGATTTTTAAATTGATTTTCAACAAACAAAAATTGTTCAAAAAGACCATTTAGAGATTTTTTTGTTTGAAAGATATTTTCAAGGATTTTTTTATGGATTCTTTAATGGATTTTCAAGGATTTTTGTGGATTCTTTAATTGTTTTTTAACAAAAATTGTTCAAAAAGGCTGTTTAGAGAGTTTTTGTTTGAAAGCATTATTCAAGGATTTTTTATGGATTCCTTAACGGCTTTTCAAGGATTTTTTATGGGTTTTTTAATTGTTTCTCAAGAAAAATTGTTCAAAAACACTGTTTAGGGATTTTTTTGTTTGAAAGCATTTTTCAAGGATTTTAGATGGATTCTTTAACGGTTTTTCAATGTTTTTTAATGGATTTAACGACTTTTGAAGGATTTTTTAGGGATGCTTTAATTGTTTTTCAACAAATATTATTCAAAAAGACTGTTTAGGGATTTCTTTGTTTGAAAGCATTTTTTTATGGATTCTTTGACGGTTTTTCAAAGTTTTTTTTATGGATTCTTTAATGACTTTTGAAGGGTTTTTAGGTATAGTTTAATTGTTTTTCAACAAAAATTATTCAAAAAGATTTTACGGATTTTTGGTTTGAAAGCATTTTTTTAAGGAATTTTTAAGGATTCTTTAATAGGATTTCAAGGATTTTTTTATGGATTCTTTAACGGTTTTTCAAGAATTTTTTATGGACTCTTTAATTGGTTTTCAATGATGTTTTAGGGATTTCTCAAATTTTTTTCCAGAATTTTTCAAGGATTTATGAAGAATATTTCATTGATTTTTGTGCGAAGAATTTAAAAGGGTGGTTTCATGATTTTTTAAGTATTTTTCTAAGAGATAATTAAGGTATTTTTAAAGTTATCAATGATTTAAAAAAAATTCTTGCACTTTTCAAAGATTTTTCTTGTATTTTTCGAGTATTATTCAACTACTTTCTAATGTTTATTAAAGGATTTCTTGGAACTTTTTTTAAGGGTTTTTTTTTTTAAATCAATCTTTGAAGACGAATTTTCTATTGTTTTTCTTTAGACATTCTCAAGGATTGTTGTAGTTCCAAGGACTTCTTTACAACTGTTCAAGGAGTACTCAAAAATTTCTAAAACATTTTTCAAGGATTTTCTCAGCTTATGTAACGTTAAAAAAACGACACAATATAACACAACTCAGCACTGTACGATTTTTTTAAAGAAAATGGAGGGGCGAACTTAACTATCAAAAAAACAAAAACCAAAAATTTCTAAAACATTTTTACTTAAGGTACAACCAGAATACAGCACAATTTAATTTGCATTAAAATTCGAAAATTGTGGGGCTACGTTAACGGACATCCCAAAGCCTCTGTGAAAAAATGAAAAACCGGTAAAAAACGTCAATTTTTTTTTGGATCGAAATATTTTTATTTCTCTTAAAAAGTCACCCTGGTAAATCAATACGCAAAATCGTGTTACGATATCCCGACTGATTAATTAATGCCAGTCCAAATTACACTCAACCTAAAAACTTCAAATTTTATGACGTAGATATCCGCTTGGGCAAATTTTTTTTATTGCATTCCTAAGAGGGTAGAAATGTTTTTTTCTCAAAAATGATTATTTTTCGTAACGGGTAAAAAACGTCAAATTGTTTATACTTTTCTAGCATGAACGAATAAATATAGATCTGTGGACAACTTTTGATCTATTGCACGGACATGTTATATTCAACGGTTTACGAAATGCCCATGTTAGTCAGAAACATTGCAAATAAGATTTAAAAATATTTAATTTTTTTGATTTTCGAACGGAAAAAATAAATGAAGGAATTTTATATTCCCTTATTTATTAAGTAGACAATTAAATTTGTCTTAATGTACCAAGAGTATTTTTAGGTCCTCAAAAGAGGACGTAAAATCTTACTTTACCCATTTACATTTTAAATCATTTTAACCACTATTAGTTTATTTACAGAAATGCGAAAAAATGGCATAGGTCAAATCACGGAACATAACACAATTAGATTTAATACACATTAAAATTTTGATATAAATTTGTTCTAAATTAAAAATGTGAGTGAAGGGAAAAGCTATAGTGGCGTCAGTGATTTTATTTTTTGTTTTGTGCAACGCATTTGAGGTGAGTTTCAACATATTTTTTTTTGATAAGGGAAGAGTTATCGGAATGAGCCATTTCATAATATTAAATTTATAATATATATATTTTCTTGAGGTGATTAATTGCCAACACACCGGTCTTTACAAACCAAAGAATTAATTGAACGCTCAAGTGTGTAAAATAAAGATTTTAAATTATTAATAAACTTCAGATCGAAGTAATTAAATTCTACTATTTGTTTACAGGATTTTAATTATTTGTTTACAGGATTTTAATTAATATTTTATTATCGTTCTCTAAGATTTTTGCTATTAAAACCACTGATTTTAAAATTATTCAGGATTTTAATCTACATATTTTCTTTTAAATAATTAATCAATTTATAATAAATTTTGAAAACTGCAGGATTTTTATTAAATATCTGCAGATTTTTAATTAGTATATTAACTGTAGACTTTTAATCATTTCGTTTATTGCAGGATTTTAATTATTTTATTTTACACTCTTGATCAACGAAGTTTTTTCTTTGATTTTTAATATTGAGATTTGACAATTTTTGCGGCTTATTCCCTGTAGCTTTTCCCTTTGCAACATTTATTTGGTGGTGGATTGCTTTTTTTTGTTATATTTCTCTAAATTTGGGTTCTGATTTGTTTTTTTCTTCTGATTTTAAGTACCAATATTGCATAAAGTAGGATTTATTTAACATGTTTAGAGCGGATTGTCTTCACTTTAAACGACGTTCTGTGAAAAACTTAAAGCAGCGGTTTTTACCAATTTGAAAGAATTTCAATTTAATAAATCGGTATTGACAAAGCACGATAAGTCGCCATTTTGAAATTTTCGAAACATACCTCGACTTACAATGTATTTTCTGAGAAATCTATGCTGCGGTTTTCACCAGATGAAAGCCAGAATTTTTTTATATATTTAACTCGATACAATTGCAAACACAAGCGAAGGGCTCCTTCTTATTTGACTTTAATCGAATCACACAACGGTATAACATTATATTTTTTATTATTATAGTAGCACATCAGTTGATGATTCATTATATTGTTTTGATGAGTGTTATGATGATTCTTCAAAAGCGATTTATCATACATTCCATTTTGTATGATTGTATGCACATAATATTTCATTTTTTAATCATCCCCTCTAATTTTCTAGTCTAAACATATGTTTCCTTAATTTGTATTATTTTTAACTGCGAATAAAAATTAAATGTGATATCATTATGGGAAAAATGTTTCCAACAGTTCATTAAATTTTCCATAACACTCTAATATCATTAACGATATAAAATTCACTTGGGTTAATTTTGTGTCACCCTGTATACAAAATAGAAGAAACCAACAATCAATTCCAACAAAACTGGGCTATATTGATAATGAAAGATTTACCCCCAGCGGGTTGTTTCCTTTTTCATAAAAAGTCTTTGAAAACGCCCTATATAATCTATCTGGTTAAAAAAATATAGAGGGTATTTAAAAAAAAGCATCTGATATGGTCTTATATTCCAAAATAATTAAACATAAAAAATTGTTTTTAATATCACAAGGCGACCGAGATATTAAACTCGGGAGTTGATCACCCTGTATGGCTTGCTGATTTTTTAAATGTGTACCAGTAGGAAAAAGTGAAATTTGAATCAAATAGAAATTGGGGCAATAAATCAAAAGAATTTTGATATTGAAAAGTTATTTTTGTAAAATTCAAATTAGAGGTTATTAAAAAATTTTGGTTTTGGTATTTAAAAAAAAATAATTTATTGACAAGTAATCTTAAAAATATTGTTTTTAAATACACAAAATAGAATTTTAAAAACATCTGTTTTTATTTTTAATTTTTAAATTAAATATTGCCATTTCAAATGGTTAAATTTTCAAAAAAATATCTAAATTTTATGCCATTAAAACAAATTTATTAAATTATTTATTTTAAAGAAATAATAATTTATCATTTGACATTGAATTTAAAGATAATCTAAATTTCAGTAAATATTTAAAAAAAATTAAACCTATTTTCAGTTTATTAAATTTACAATTAGGTAAATCGATTTAAAAAAAGAATTTATTTTGCCGGAATTTGGAATTTTCATACAAATCTATGTAATATGAAAAAAAAATCAAAATTATCATAAGTCAAAGAAAAATTTCAAAAAATGTACAAAATTTGAGGAAATTTTATTATAAAATTAATCAATTAAAAAAAAATTGAAAATAAAAATTAAAGGTAAAAAAAATAATTTGAATTCAATATTATTGCTAAATTGGTTTGTTCACTTTGTTTGTTCAATTCTTCCCATACATTATCTACTTCTTTTCTACCATATTCCGAGTTTTTTCTTATTTCTTTTTTTCAGTTTTTCTTATTATAATTATCCATATGAGTTCTTAAATTTGAAACAAATTTAAATATAACTGTTCAAATAATAATTGATACGAATCATTGATTTTTAATCAAATTAAATTTATAAATAAAAGTCTAAATACAGTTATTACAATTAGAATTGAAAATTAAAAATGTGATCCACTTATATTCAGTTTTATTTATATTTTCGAGTAATAATAATAGTAGTATAAATACCAAAACAGCGAAAAAAAATATTTTTGTCTTGCTCAGGACGATAGAAAATGTCAAAATCCGAATAACTTATTTCTATTAGATTAAAAAAATATATATGTACATAACCATTTGTTAGATTTTTCTTGCGTACCACTTTCTTTTCTTTTTTTGGTACTTATTTTCTTGTTGCATTGATAACCACCACCATTTTCTTCTTATTTTATGGTTCTAGGTGGGTCTTCTATTAAATTCATGTTTTTTGAGGTCCGTTTCAGGAATAAATAAAATTCTGAAAGGTATTTTTTTTTCTAATATCGATCTACAGTTTCTCAAGATAATGGGTAGATAATAGGGGTTGAAATTATCAACAGACTGTTGCCGTTTCCTTTTTTAGTTCTAATGCGAGCCAACAACTTGTTATAATTAAACACATTTGACACTCGTAATCGTCTTTTCTCTTTCCTTCCTTTCCTTTTTCCTTCCTTTCCTTTTTCCTTCCTTTTTTCATTCCTTTCTTTCCTTTTTCCTTCCTTTTTTAATTCCTTTCTCATCTTTTTATTACCTTTAATTTATCTTCCCTTTCCTTTATTTTCCTTGTCCTTTATTTTCCTTATCATTTCCTTTATTTTCCTTATCATTTCCTTTATTTTCCTTATCATTTCCTTTATTTTCCTTCTTTCCTTTATTTTCCTTATCATTTCCTTTATTTTCCTTCTTTCCTTTATTTTCCTTATCGTTTATCTTTTTCTTCCCGTCACTTTCTTCATCTTTCTCCCCGTCCCCTTTTTTCTTATTCCTTTATCTGCCGTTTTATTTTTTCGTTCCCATGCGAGCCAACAACTTGTTATAATTAAACAAATTTGACACTCGTAATCGTCTTCGATTTTTCAATTTCCTTTCCTCTTTCCTTTCTGTCCTTTTTCCTTTCTTTTTCACATTCCTTTCTCTTCGTTTTATTACCTTTAAATTTATCTTCCATTTCCGTTATTTTCCTTTTTCCTCTCCCTATATCTTTTTCTTCCCGTCCCCTTTTTTCTTATTCCTTTATCTTGCTTTTTCTTTCGCTCGTGTTTCATTTCTTTTGTCTTATTTTTTGCTCTCATTTACGAACTTGGGTCGAAAATTACCGAATATTGGTTAACATTTTAAAATTTCTAAATATGTAACATTGTTTGTAATTGTAACAAATTTCTGAAAAAAGGAATAAAAAATAACGCAGATAATAACGTGGGTTAGATATTTTTTGACACGTTTTCTGATTCAGCCAAAAATAGAAATAAAATTCCTAAAGTGAAATTTCGATTACATTATTGCTATCGGAATGTTTGCTAGAAGGATACTTCATTCCATTTTTTTGTTCCTGACGAAAATTGGTTTATATATTTTATAAGTCTTTTTAACAATTGTATTTTCTCTGTATTCCCAATAAATTCTTTTTCTTTTTGTTTTTAATATTTTTAAATTCTTTCATTTTTGCTATATTTTTTTTGCTCAAGTTTCTGCATGTAATTCGACTTATAGTTTTTTCTTTCTTCATATAAACCCGCCGTGATTTATTATTTTTCCTCATCTTTTTTGCTCATGTTACTACTTGTCATTTGTCTTTTAGTTTTTTTTTTTCATTCTTGTTGATTTATTTTTTGTCAACTTTGCGATGTACCTGCAAAAAATTTCGTTTTTCTGAGCACGGGAATATGCTTGTATTACTAGACGTAAAATACGTAAAAACATTTATATATATTTTTAATTTATTAATTCCTCATTTTCTTCGGTTCAACTATAAATAATATAAAAAACATTGTTTACGTTATCAGCCATAGCAGTATGAAATCAAATTTAATAACCAATTATTTTAAACTATTTTCAAACCATATCGCAATCTATTTAAAAACTCATTAATTTCACTTTTCTATTTAAATAATTTTTAATGGAATGACGACTTTACCCAAAATGTTTTAAACAAATCGTACTTTGTGCAAAGTTTTTTTATAATTTCCCAAGATTTATCCATCACTTAAATATGGTCAAATTAATTAATGCACAAGTTTAATCGAAAAATTTTGCTTTAAAATTTGTATTGTAACTATATCATAATCTTATTCACATTGTGCTAAAACTATTAAATAGCCGATTAAACTTGTGTATAAAATTTATATTTTTCTAATTATAAGTGTATAATTTTGTTTCAGGCGACAAAGAAATACCTACCTCTATAAATAATAACGTAAACATAGACTTAACATCATCTATACAAGATGACAACGAGACTTACCAAGACTCATCGAACTCAGACATAGAAATGGGTGATAACGAAATACTAGACACCGATCAACATCCAACCATAAAATCCTCACTCAACAACAATACCGACAGTCCAAAGAAAGAACCCAACAAGTCTGTCATAGATCTCGACGAATTCGCTCAATACGAAATAGTCCTTGAAGATCATTACTACAATAAATCGTTTATGAGTCCTTCGAAGAGAGCTAAAGAACATGAAAAGTCTGCTAGGGACTTCTGCGTTCGAGAAAAGGACAATCTCTATAGGTGTACAGTTTGTGATAGAATGTACACCCACATTAGTAATTTCTGTAGGCATTACATGACCTCGCATAAAATGGATGTTAAGATGTTTTCGTGTCCAGCTTGCGGGAAAGAATTCACGAGAAAGGACAATATGGTGGCCCACCTGAAAATTATACACAAGCAATTTACTGTGCCTTTTAGTAATAAGTATCTCGATAGTAAATATTGTCCAGTCAAATTAGAATAATAGAAAAACATTAATCGATAAAGATCTAAATTTATGTATACATGTTTATTATGACTTCCCATTGAACATACTAAAAGTCCCCGTCAAACTATGTTCCACTCGAGCGGTTGTCTTGGAAAAAATTACAATTCTTCAGTTTTTTGCCTGTATCTCGGCAACTGTAATTTGTACGAATAAATTTTTCATATAAAAAGTGTTTGTATCCAATAGTTCAGCTGTAATCTACCATCGAATAGAGAAGAGTTCTTGAAACTGTTGTGTAAATGGTTTTTTCAGCTTCATTACCATAAAGGAAAAACGTTTAAATTTATTTAAAATTATGATAGTATTTCTTACCAATTAAAATCGTTGCATTCTACTCGTACTAGTTGTAACATTATCTGAAGCCCAATCTTCTGGTGGTTCATCGAGGTTGGTATCGGCGGAAGTCATTTTCAAGTTGGCTATGAGGTGCTTTGGAAGGTTCCTCATAATATTTTCTCTCAATAGAAATGTTGCTTCAATGTCGAGATTTCTCGAGTTCACACACGCGATACTTGGGCAATGTCCATAAATTGCTGCATATTTTAGTCCGGCATCCATAAGATGAGATATACCCCTTTTTACAATTGCATAAGAGTAATGAGAGCACATAATCTGCAGCAGGAGTCTTCAGAGTCCGAACAGGGTCAAGGAAATCGTGAATTTTCTTCCAACCCCATAGTTCGGGAGATATCTGATATCCACGCCATTTCTGGACTTGCTGATAAACCCGAAACCCGAATATGATTCTTTAACAAGGCTGAAATGGATCATGAAGCTAGTTTTTCAGTCTCTTTACGTCTTTGTCATCTCTTTCTATTCAAGATTCCCTGAATGGACTGTACCAGAATATTACTCTAAAGATTCGCAAAATTGGGTGGAGAGCAGACATTACTCAAATCCATTTAGAAAATACCATCAGTAAATCCTCGAGTTGTAAAACTACCAACTACCTTCATGCTCCACATAAGATTTTGCTCTATCACTATATCCAACCAAGATAAATCGAGGGCAAAAATATAAATAATTTTGCTATTTAACGTCTGACTTATTGGAGAAAAATGTTAAAATACTGTTTTGATGTAATTTAATAAAGCATATTTTTTATATGAACAATTTTATCGGATCAATGATAGTTGCCGAGATACAGGCAAAAAACTGAAGAAGTGTACATTTTTTCCAAAATGGCAGCTTGAGCGCAACAGATTTTGACTTTTAGTATGTTCGATGGGAGACCGTACTAAACATGTATATGAAAATTCAGATCTTTACCGATCAATGTTTTTATTTGAAGAAACATGGTCTAATTTGACTGGACTAATAGGTTTTTTTGGTAACGCTAGTCTACAAAAAGTAAATAGTTTTTGGATAATGATTTCAGTATTAAGAAAGAAATATTTCATAGCTTCAAAATAATAATCTACTTATTCTCGGGTTCTAAAGGTTCAATTTTTAAACCAATTTCAACCATATGTTACAATCATCTGATGTTCCTCAAGGTTTAATCTTTGGACTACTTTATAACACTCGATACGATCTAATAATACCATAATATACCTTCCAGATAATTTATAAAAATGGTTGCAAAATGTGTTCACTCCTACATACTCTGGGGTCATCCAAGGTTCAACCTTTGGACCACTTTCAAAAATATATAATAATCATAAAAAAATCTTTAAAATAATAGTCATGTCTTGAAAAAATAGTTTCGATCATCAGATCCATTATTTGCTTAGTCTCTAGGTCGCTTAAAACGATCTACAAATACCAAATAATTTCTAATCCCGAAAATGAGTCCCATTTTTAAAAATGTTTAATGGAGTGCCCTCAATTTAAAACTCGCTCCGAATCAGAATACATATTATCTTCCTGCTAATCCACTAATGTCCGGGTTTGTGCCCTTTTAAAATTAACAATTTCCTACCCTCGAGGCTGTATAATCAAACTTTTAGTTAAATGATTTGAGCTCTAAATCAGGATTTAAAACGCAAGTTTAAATCATCTCCAATGTTTAGTCTTAGGGTCACATGTAATTTAATAAAATATGACTGATTTAAATTTTGTATTCTCAGCAAGTACACTGATGTTCTTCAAGATCCACTTTTAGGGCCATTGTCAAATATTTTCTTCTCCCAGGCATTCTTCAAAGTTCTGGTTTTCAAATTAAAAACATGTACTTAAAATTTTAAAACTTTTGTTCTACTTTTCTTTGTTTGGTGTTCTTCAAGGTCCGTTCTTGGAACCTTGTCGAAATTTTAAAATATATTTCATGCTCCCTAAAATATCTATTATCAGCTTCATCATTCATTATTCAAGGTTTAGTTTTGATTACAAAATCAAATTTTGACTCAATGATATTCCAAAAAAAAATTTTTTAAATCAAACATGACCAACATTTGCTTTAATGTTGTATTACTTAAGGTCTAGTGTTGAGGCTACTTTTAATTTAAAAACTAGGACTCTTCAGTTTTAATCTAAAGATCATTTTTCAAATTCTCTGCTTTTTTGTGTTCTGTAACGTTCAGTCTTGGATTACTATATATAGAAGCATCATTTATTTCCTGTTGTATTCCTCAAGGTTTAGTATTTAGGATACTTGTAAATTAAAAACAATAACAAGAATCTGCTCCCTTTAAGTCAGTTTTAGAATTTTAATAATCTTCTTTCTGACATTAACCAAAAGTTCAATCTTGAAGCCTCTAATAAAATTTAAAATGAAATATGACCCTTTCCTACCTAAAGTTTAGTCTTGGATCTACATATATTGAACCAACCTATACTTCTGTTGTGTTCCTCAAGGTCCAGTATTGAGGATAATATCGTCCTTTTAAAACGAAAAATGATCATTTTATCCTTTTTCTGTGTTTCCTAAAGGTTCAGTCTTGAGGACATTTTAAAAATTTAAATCTACTTTTATTCTATGGATTCGTTTTTAAAATGTCTAAATTTTATTCATCTGCTGTATACCCCAAGGATCAATTTTGGAGCTTCTAGTAAAATATATAAATGTAAAATTATCTGAAAATTAATTTTATGTAGGCCGGCGTGAAGTCATTATACTGGATGGTATTTCTAAAAATTAAAAAATGCAAACGCAAGTTTGTAGAGGCTACACGCTTAGTTAATGTAATGTTGGCATTAAATGAAGACTGAATAATTACATTTAAATACTTTTAGTATCTACAAACTTTTAGCAAAATTTAGTATTACAGTAAATTTGTTTTTCAATTTCTACATCGGGAAAAAATATATTTTTCACAGTCATTTTTTGTAACTGAAAAAAATTAGATGTAAAAATATTGAACTAAAACAATCAACGGATTTTTTTTCTAATAATGTTTTTAATAATAATATTTTCGTAGCAAAATGGAATAAACATTTAATGAAAAAAGAATTTGTACCGAACATGAACTAAAAATTCTAATATAAATATCACGATTTTATTCTGTTCAGTATTTCAAACATTCAATTTAATCTACAAATATATCGTCACTTTGAATGTAACTAGAAAATATGTATTTTTTTCAAGGATTGACATTTTTTTCAAAAATTTTATTGGTGCTTTAAATTTTCTATAATTTTTTTTTAATAATTGAAAATTTTCATTTTTTCGTGAAATTTGTATTATTTTCCAATTGCAATTTATAAAAATAATATTTTTTTTTCATAAATTTTATTTCATTTGGTTATTTTATATTATACAAAAATTTTCGAAAAATATTGCCTTTTTGACAAAATTTTAATTTTTTCGTGAAACTTGTATTATTTTGCAATTCATAAAAATAATTATTTTTTTTTCATAAATTTTATTCTATTTGATTTTTTTAAATGATACAAAAAAGTTTCGAAAAATATTGCCTTTTTGACAAAATTTTAATTTTTTCGTGTAACTTGTATTATTTTGCAATTCATAAAAATAATTATTTTTTTTTTCATAAATTTTATTCTATTTGATTTTTTAAATGATACAAAAAAGTTTCGAAAAATATTGTCTTTTTGACAAAATTTTAATTTTTTCGTGAAACTTTTTTCTTGCAATTTCCATTTTCTTTCATTTTATTTGTTAGTTTAAAATTTTGGATCTAAATTTTTCATTGTGAACCAAAATTTGATTCTACTTTGATTGATTTTTTTAGTCAAATTTTGAATATTTCTGATTTTTTCTCTAAAATTTACAGTGTCTAAAATGAAAAGTTGGATTATTTTTTAATTTGTAATTTCAAAAAATTAGCGTTGTCAGAGAATGTTGACCTTTTCGAAAATAATTTGATGAATAATTAGAAAACTCCAAGTCATACGACAATATTTTATATAAAGTTGTAAAACGAAGTTAAACAACGGAGGGCTACATGTTTCGGCCAAACATTGGCCATCATCAGGCAAAATAGATGTATCGCAAGTACAACATAACCAGTAAAGTTCAAAAATAATTTAGTAAATCAAAATTATATATATGCTTCAAACAAGCATTGAACAATTAGAATTAAAATTTTTAAATTATTTGTAAAATATTAAAAAAAACATTTTTTGACAATTTTTGTAACGTAAATTTCATTATATTTTTCTTATTAAAATTAGATCTTTCATCAAACTTCTAAAATAAGCGTTTTAAGTTTTAATAATAATAATAATACACTCCCTATTTTTCACCCCTTTACAAGTAAACTTCAAAAGCCATAACTTGTGCAGGGAAGGGACTGATATTATTTGGGAAGAATCGTACTTTGCCACACTATTTTATTTTTAATTCTGTATTTGTAACTATGACTTATATGTGGGTCAAAGATCAGTGAATGTGTTAAAAATTGTGGAAAAATATATTTTTTTCTTATACCCAACCAAAGATATTTTAATGAAAAATACCAACCAGATGAAGGCTGAAAAAAATATTTTAAATGAGCTCCTGTACCAAAATGTGAATATTTAACCGTCAGTTAACGTGCTGTAATTTAATAGAATCCAAATATATTTTATTAAGTCTAACTGTTAAACAAAACGTGGTTATTTTTAGATATTTTATATATGAATTGTATGTCATTATTGAATATTTACATATTTTTATATAAATGACTCAAAAGTTAATTTTGTGACGAACAAGGCGGGTTGTAATTTTAAAATATATATTTACGTTAATTGATTCTCAAATGAGTTGCAACCTGTGCTTAGTTCGTTTTTTTGGTGGCAATAAAGTTAAAATAATACCTGTACTCATTGTTGTTTTTAATAGATGAAAATTATATTGAATTTGTTGCAATTATTAGAAAAAATTTATCATGATATGCTTCAACTCAAAAATTATTTATTGGATTTTTTTTAGCAAAAAATGCGTATAAAGTGAGTGTCTTAAAATATATATCAAAACTTTGAAATGTGCCTTATATATTTATTTATTTATTCGTCAAAATTGTAATTTCATTTTTTTTTTCATCAGAATTTCAACTTCTTTAGTGATTCAGTTGACCATTTTTTTTTACTAAACTTGATCATTTCACTAATTATTATCTTCGATTAATTGATTAAGTTGATGTTCTGGCTGAGGTTTTTGGCCTCAAAGCTGTATTGTATTGTGCTAGTTACATGATTCTCATCAGGTGAAAAGATTTGTCACCTTAACCCTGCCTTAATATTTACCGTTTTGTCCTAAAAGTTTTATTTTTGAAAAAAAAATAATTGCCATATTTTTTCTTTACTGAAATTTGAATTCTTCCAAAAAATTGACAAAAATTTGTATACAAATTAAAAAAAATTTTCTCCCATATTTTTAATCCTTCAAGAATTTCTTTGCTCCCCTTTAATCACCATGTTCCCCATAACGTTTATGCTCCCTCAGTGTTTATTTTGTTCGATAATTACCATGGCTTCTTTCATATTTTGATCTGCTCTCCCGTAATTTCGATTTTTTTTTGTTCATAACGGGTTACTAACCTGTTTTTTTTTCTTTCAAATTTTCGTTTTCACAAACTCTAAAATGAAGCTCATATCTGAATTTGATATATCCATTCGTTCGTTCTTTCTTTCGTTCTTCCATTCATTCGTTCGTTTATGCTGGCGAGAATCTGATAGTACATCAAAAATAAGGTGGATCACGATCAAAAGGGCCCAAATATTTTGTTGAATGGGTAAGTTCTAAAGTTAAGGACCACAAATATTCAAGAAAGAAAAATGGGACAAATATTTTTACATTCACAGTAATAGGATGTCAAGGGACCATGTATTTTTGCATGGACAGGCTTTCCGAGGTAAAGGGCTCAAATATTCTTAAAATTACAGGTTTATATGGAAAAGGGGTCAAATATATTTAAATGCAGACGTAAGGAGTAAAGGACCAAATATTATTATATGAGCATGCCAAAGAGTAAAGGGCTTCTCAAAAATTTCGATTATTTCTAAAATAAATACTGATAGAGTTTGTTTAACCATCCTCTGCCGTTACGTCATACATTGTCTAAATCGATCTCTTAATCATGAAATGGAAGAGACGGAGTTATAACGTCATTACCGTATTCCTTAACTAATGTCGACGTAAATGATATTTTGGACAGTTCAATTAATTTATCATTGTCAAAAGTTTAATTTTGAAGTTGATTATTTACTTTTCAAGAGAAAGAGATGCTAGAATACCGCTTTTACCGTTAAATGCAGTTAACAACGTTTAGGTTCACCCCAAAAATATAATGGTATAATACATTTTTAATATATTATATAATTCGCCATTTGATCACGCTCAGGGACGTTAAACATCCCCAAGCTAGAAATTTGAAATAAATCAGTTAAAAAACCGGAGGTTTCAAGTTAAAACAAATTACTAAATTATGTAAAAATGTACGCAACGCATAAAGCAAAATACAATTTTTGGCATTACCAATTTATTCATACAAACGCACCTTAAAATGAGTGATTGAAAACAATCCTTAACATATGTCATATATATGTATTTTAATTTTTAGGTTAAGTGTAAAATAAATAATGTATGACAAGCGTAAAACAGCAGAATACGTCACTGATTATGACGTAACGGCAGAGGATGGTTAAACAAACTCTATCAATTATTATTATATAATATAAATCCAAAATATAATAAATGAGCTTTTCCAAATAGTTTATTTTTCTCTTTTTTTTATTTTTTGTACACAATTTTTTTATAAATATAGACATAGATATAAATTTTCCTACCGATTTTTTTACCGCTCTAATGGAATGTAATTTTTTGATTTATTTTTTCCAGAATTTCGTTGGTGGATTTTCCTTTTTTTCTCTAAGTACCTGATTCATCCAAATTAGAATCCCATATTTTGTTTTTTAATTTCCAAAAAAAAACACATTTTTTTGTTTTTGTAGTGATTTTTCTATTCAAATATCTTTATCTAATCTTCGCCTATTCTTTTTCCAAGATTATGTATACTGGATTTTTTTGAATTTGACACATTTGTCAGTTTGTGTAATTTTGAGTTGAAGTATAACCATACTGTGCTGACCAAAAGTATAAAAAAAATTCATTTTTTTTTATAAAACTTTAAATCAAAAACCTTTTATGGTATGATATCTCTTTTTTTTTAAATGAATTTGTTTCTTATTTTTGGCTCACACCGTATATACAAATACTAATATTAATTTTTTTTACTCTTAGTTATAAGTTTACGTTAGATATTATAAAAGAACTGACAATAAATTCCTGTTTATAGTTATTAATCA
The DNA here is from genome assembly GCA_963243735.1 of Neocrepidodera transversa. Taxonomy (NCBI): domain Eukaryota; kingdom Metazoa; phylum Arthropoda; class Insecta; order Coleoptera; family Chrysomelidae; genus Neocrepidodera; species Neocrepidodera transversa. The sequence goes on along the minus strand of OY725340.1, from coordinate 26,395,963 downwards.
TTCTTGCCTTAACTTAAAACAAAGAACAAATATTTTTTAGTGCAGAACTGAAGGATGTTAAGGTAAATGTTTAATTTTGCAATATGGTTTATTTATATACTTAAATATTTCTTTTTATGTTTTAGTTTGTAGATAATTTATTTGCACTTATTTTGGTTACCTTGTATATTATATTAAAAAGGGTAAAAAAGTGTAGATACATTTTTATTTTATGCAAATAAAAGTTCAGTTTGCTATTTATTTTATTTGTTTTTATTTCTCTATATTTTTTTAGTTCTTAAGTAAAATTTTAGTTTTAAAGTATGCTTTTTCCATATTATTTTTACTATTCTTTATTTTTCTCCAAGTTGGATGTTCACGCATAATTTTTAACTTTTTCAGAGTTTCTACATTTACTCCCATAATATTTCTCACATGGGTTCGATATTTCACTCATTTAGATGGTTTCTAATTTTTTTGCCAACTTTCAATTTCTACATTTACTCCATAATTTTTCTCTCATGGGTTCGATATTTCACTCATTTAGATGGTTTCTAATTCTTTTGCCAACTTTCAATTTTAGTCCAAAAGCATTACATTAACTCAAAGTTTTGATATTTTCTAATATAATCTTATTGTTTCCTTATAATGTTGACATTTTCCATGATTACAGTGTTCCTAAAATATTTATATGAATTAAATTTTTAACTTATTCACAATTTCAACATAATCTCGATGTTTTCTGTCATAATTTCAATTATTTTCCCTATAATTTTAATTTTTCATTATTTCGATTTTTCCACAATTTTAATTGGATGTTTTTTACAATAATTCTATAGTTCACTCATAATTTGGATGATCCTCACGATTTTAGTGATCCTAAAAAATTGGTTTTTGGTCCAAAATTACTAGTCCCCATTAAATTTTGGACTTTTTCATAATATCGTTAGTTCCTCCCATAAATTCGACATTTTTACCATAATCTCGAATGTCTTCTCATAATTTTGATGGTTTCTCCTCTAAGACCCCAACAAATTGAGCTGTGTTTAAAATGTTAATTTTTCCTTATATCAAAAATATGTTTTTTGTCAATATTTCATTTTTGCCCAATGCAAATTTTTGTTTGTGAATTTTTGCTTATTTGTACATTTACCAGGTTTACTAAAATTTAATTGTTTCCAGCTTCTTCATAATTTCAATTTTGCCCATATTTTAAATTTCTTCGTTCTCCACAATTTTTGACATTCGCCCCATAATTTTGTTACTTCCCTATAATCTAATTTTACTTCGTAACATTACCAATATGTTGATTTTTCTCCCAATTTTTTTTTGTTAAAATTCCATATTTTTCCAAATCTACCAATATTTCTTATTCAAAAATTTTTTTGCAAAACACATTTTCCACTATTTAAATTATATATTTATTTATATTATTTTGTTAATCGTAAATATTATTTAATGCATGATCTTTTTTGATATACAGGGGTGGTGATAAAGATAATTGAAAAATAAGAAGTTTTCAACAATTTAGTTATATTGATGTTTATACTTAAAATTCATTGAAATACCAATTGTCAATTTTTGTTTTAATAAAATAATCATATAATACTTTAGCACCGCCTTGTAGATTGTCAGTGCTAATAAAAAATAGAAAATTTTATTATTGATATAGATTGATAGATTCGTAAAAAATAACAAAATTATCAGGTCTAGATTTTTAGGAAATTGTGTTCATTTTTCATTAATTTTTTTTAATCTTGTTTATTCTTTATATTTCTATTATTTTTTTAACTAAAATTCATTCTTATTTTTATAATTTTGAATATTTACCGATAATTTTTCTTTTTTTAACTTTTTAATTTCCTCATAATTCGGATTTTCTTCCATAACTCCCATTTTCTACATAATTTCGATTTTCTCCTTAATTTAGATTTTTTTTGTTTTTTTTTATAATTTCGATTCATCCCCATAATTTCAATTATTAAGGTTTATATTTTGAAAATATTTGATAGAATTTTCTGGTTGAGGTCTTGAAAAAAATCCCTGTTTTTAATTTATATAGAGGTTATATTACTACTATTATTTAAAGACGCACGAAAATGAAAATGGAAAATTCATAATGATCCTAAAAAACTAGAATTGAAAATTTTGCTGATTTTTTTCATTAAATAAAAGCAGTATTTTAATACAAATTTTAATTTTTTAGATCTGCTGTCTCAAAAGCTTTTGATACCCAAATCAGAACCCAACGACAATTCAGATCCATCAAACCAATTCTCAAACACACCAGAATCATCTCGAATCAGCACCCCTGATAACATCTTGAATAATAACAACAACAACATGACACCTTCGACCAGCGCCGCTCTACCCTTACCAAACATGTCAAATCTCCCGCCAAATCTTACGATGAGCGCGCCCTCCGGCAGACAACCCACAAAACGAAGAGTAAGACGCCGAGCGACATCGCAAAGCCAAGATCCCGCCGAAGCATTGACGGAAATGTCCGTCAGGGGACTAAATTTGTTCCGTTACGCATCGATAAACGAGGGAATCTATCAGTGCACGGAATGTGCCAAAGTTGACGTTCAAAAGACGTTCAAGAACAAATACAGTTTCCAGCGCCACGCATTCTTGTACCACGAAGGCCACCAAAGAAAAGTTTTTCCTTGCCCAGTTTGCCAGAAGGAATTCTCTAGACCGGATAAGATGAAAAATCACATGAAAACCGTTCACGATTGTTTCATGCCGAAAGACGTGGTTTTTCCGCCAATGGGGTTTTTCCCGGCAATCTAAAGAAAATGAATTGATTTCGTACTTGGTGCTTCTTTGAGAAAGTTCAGCGATTTTATTTTTCGGATAGAGTACAAGTTTTTTTTTTTGTAAAGATATGTGATGGTTAAAAATAACCTGAAAGGTTTTTTTCCAACTGCTTAGCAGGTTACAACATTAACGTACTAGTTTTTGTTAAAAAAGTTTAGTTTTTTTTTCAGGTTGGATAGTTTTGTAGGGTTTTTGCAAGTACATTAGAATAGTAGCTGGCATGACATCGTACGTCAAAAAGGTTTTATATTGGTACTAGTGATTTAAGATAATATCGGTAATATCATAAGGAAACAAAGCAACTATAACAACTGTCATATCTGTCAATTTTTTTTTTTTGGTTATGCCTAAAAAAATAGTTTTTCTATTCTTGCAAGTTGCAGTAGGCCGAGTTCGTTTTTATTAGCTAATAATTTTGGGAAAATGGAATTAAAAAGACTTTTATGCATAACACAATTTTCACTACTCATCCACAATTACATTTTTTATAATTTTGACTGTTCCTCTAAAACAACGGATTTTTGATCAGATATTTTTTTAGATTACCCTCCAAATTCACTCATAAACGATAAAAAATGGTTTCATTCAATTTAAATTTTTCCCTAAATTCCATTTTTGTATAATTGTTTAATTTCTGCGCAATTTCGAATTTTTCCCCATCAATTCAACTAATCCGCAATAAATAGTTTTTTCTTTAAAAGATTGGTTTGGTCAGAATCGATAAATGAATTTTAATTTTTCTTACATTTCCGATTTCTCAACAATTCAATTTTTCATAATTTTTCTAGTAATTGTCCATACTTTCGACTTCTACATTAATTTAGACTTTCCCCCTTTAATTTTAACTTTCCCGCTTTAATTTTAACTTTCCCGCTTTAATTTTAACTTTCCCCCTTAATTTTTACTTCTCCGTAATTTAACTTTCCCCCTTTAATTTTAACTTTCCTCCTTTAATTTGAAATTTCCGCCCTTAATTTTAATCATCCCTTAAATTTAACTTTTTATCCCTTAAATTTGACTTCCTCCTTAATTTTGACTTTCACATGATTTAAATTTCCACATTAACATGATTTTTGCTTAAAAAAATTTGTAAAACTGTCCATACTTTCGAATTCTCCCTTAATCTCGATTTTCCGGCATAATTTCGACTTTCCCCCTATAATTTTGACTTTCTCTCTTTAATTTTAACTTTCTTCCTTTAATTTTAACTTTCTTCCTTTAATTTTAACCCCTCTCCCTGAAATTTAACTTCCCTCCTAAAATTTGACTTCCCATTTAAATTTGACTTTTCCCCTTAAAGTTGACTGTCGTCGTTTAATTTTAACTTTTCCCTCTTTATTTTGACTTTCCCATCATTTTTCACATTAACAGGATTTTTGCTCAAAAAGGTTTGTAAAATTTCTAAATTATCGATGTTCAAAGCTCCAAAATAATATGCTTCAGTATCTTGAGAGCCTCTAAATATTTTATATTTTTGATTTCTGTCAAATTCTTTTTTTCATAATTTTAACTTTTCACATAATTTTGGAGTTTACTCAGATTCGATTTTACAATTTTGTATTTTCCCCATAAGTTTGGTTTTCTTCCCTTATTTCTAATCGTCCTCATAATTTCAGATTTACCCCAGAATTTCTAGTTTTTCCCATAAAATAAATTTTGCTCAAAAATAATTGTTAGAATTTATTGTAACATCAATGTTTATAGTACAAAATAATATGCCGCAGTATTTTGAGAGCGCCTAAAAGCTATTGATTTATTTTTTTCCTCCACATTTTCGATTTCTGCAAAATTCCATTTTTTCTTTTAACCTTTTCCCATAATTTAATATTCGCCCATAATTATGTCTTAACAAAAAGTTCAGTTTTCCTCACGGTTTTGACTTTTACCCCCCCCCCCCCCTTTCTAGTTTTTCCCATAAACTGAATTTTTATTTAAAAAGATTTGCAGAAGTTTATAATACGCCGCAGTATTTTGACAGCCACTAAATTTATATATTTCCCATCGCAATTTCCATTTCTTCCAAAATTAAAATTTTTTTTCATAATTTAGGCTTTCAAAATAGTTTCCTCATAATTTTGACTTTTTCCCACATTGCTTTTTCACCGAACTATATATTTTTTTAATAATTTGGAATTACCTCCCATAATTTTGTCTTCTTCCCCATAATTTCGACTTCACCCCATAATTTGACTTTTCTTTCACTTATAATTTCGACTTCCCTATAAACAATAAGATTTTGGTTCGAAAAAGTTAGATTTATTTTAATTTTACAAAATATTGTGAAAACTCAAACTATTCTTATTTTAAATAGCATGTCAAATTTGCTGAAGCTAAAATTTATAAAAATAAAACGCAAAACGAAAAAATCCAGTAGAAAAATGGAAATTTTTTTTTGTCTTTGTGTATCTCCTTTAGTAAGAATTTGTGTTCCAAATTTTTATTGCATCTTTTTTGAAAATATTTTTCAGTTTATAGAAATTTCTGAATTATGAAAGCAGTTAAAAAAAATAATGTGCAAAGAACCCCGCACAAACCTTATGGGAATTGGCTCCCGGTCAAATTGGCTGAAATTTGGATATGTTGTTCGTTTCGGTATCCTGAACAAAAGTCTCACTGGGCACAAAGCTCAATTTTGCTTATTTTGGCTCCTACGGAGCTTTAAAGCTCCACGGATTTACCATTATTTACTACTTAAAAGGGTAATCTCTTCGACAGTTTAGTATTTGTTTGAGGTTGCTGAGTTCAAATCTGATGTTAAAGAGACGATACTGACAATTAACAGCTGCCAACTAACTGTCAAACAACATGTGATCATCAAAATTGATAAAATCCACATGTAAATGTATGTTTTTGAGATTGCTGAGTTCAAAACTGATGTTAAAAAAATCGATGTTGACAGTTTATAGCTGTCAGATAACTGTCAAACAACAAGCAATAATCAAAATTGATAAAATCAACATGTAAGCATATGTCTTTTAGGTTGCCTAATTCTAATCTGATGCCAAAAAGACAATATTGAAAGTTGAGTACTATCGTTAATTAAATATTTGACTGTGCATGATATTGTGTCAAGATAGATTATTGCTTGTTGTTTGACAGTTAATTGACAGCTGTCAACTGTCAATATCGTCTTTTTGACATCAGTTTTGAACTCAGCGACCTCAAAAACATATTTACATGTAGATTTTTTCAATTTTGATTATTGCTTGTTTGACAGCTGTCAACTGTTAATATTATTATATTGGCATTAGATTTGAATGCAGCGACCTCTATAAGATAAGAAGGTACTTTTTGTTAACGCAGCAAGTACTAAACTTTCGAAGAGTAGTAGTAAACAATGGTGAATCCGTGGAGCTTTGAAGCTCCTTTGGAGCTAAAATAAGCAAAATTAGGCTTTGTGCCCATTGTGACTTTTGTTTAGGATACCGAAACGAACAACATATCCAAATGTCAGCCAATTTGACCGGGAGCCAATTCCCGTAAGGTTTGTGCGGGGTTCTTTCTCAAATTTAATTAAAAATGTCAATTCATTTTATTCATAAAATTTTCTCATTTTCTCAGTAAATGTCCTAAATTTACAATTGACAGTCAGTTAAAATCAATTTAATGAAGGTAACCGAAGGTTACTCGTTAGGTGTGTACACACTTGGTAATGAAGAAAAGAAACGCATATTTGTACTCTTTTTTTAAGTGTGTAATTTAATTAAATTCGAAAAATATTATTGTCAAGCGCTTTCAGCTGGTTAACCAGCCATCTTCAGGACAACTACAATTAAGAGGGAGAAGTAAAGTTAACAAACAATAATTAAAAATTTGTAACAAATACTTACAAGTCAAAAAAATTTTGAAGAACAATAGCACTTAGGGCATAATTTAAGTGCTATTAAGTGCTATTGTTCGAAATACTGCGCCTTTTAAGCACGATGTTCTTTAATTGGTTCTCTTTTTTTATTCTTCAAAATTTTTTTGACGTATTTGTTACAAATTTTTAATTATTGTTTGTTAACTTTACTTCCCCCTCTTAATTGTAGTTGTCCTGAAGATGGCTGGTTAACCAGCTGAAAGCGCTTGACAATAATATTTTTCGAATTTAATTCCATTACACACTTAAAGAGTACAAATCTGCGTTTCTTTTCTTTAAAATTAATTTGTTAAATTTTTGAAAAAAAAGGATTTATATTACGAGGGTTATAGAATTTTTTAAATTGCGAAGTCAAGATAATTAATATACAAATCTTTTTTGACAAGTGACATGCCAGCTAATAGAACATTGTATCTGGTTACAAAAAAATAACAATTGTAGAGATGTTTATATAGATTAGTTTTTTTTTAAATATTGACTGCACAGAGTAGACAATATATTTTATATATATATACATAAATTTTTGCCGCAGGCGCACACAATTATATATTAAAAAGAAATGTATAATTTAGTTGATTTTATTAAATGTTTAGTTTAGGTGTTGGGACAATGAGAAACAATAATAGTTTAATAATCTTTATTACAATGCCATTGTGAATCTTTATTTAAATGCTGTAAGCTTCAAAACTGTTGAGTGGTTTTTTCCTTTTAAGCAATTTTGACATATCTTTAAATAATTTTATATATATATATTTTTATTTTTGTGCTAAAACAACGTCAGTGAACTAACTCGAATATTCACTTTATCTGTTTTTATGAATTTATTTAAAAAAAAGTGGAAATTTCTTGAATGTTTTGGTCTATATTTAATTTTAGTAAAATAATATCGAAATAAATTTTTTTAATTGTATTTTATTCATGAAAACGAAAATACAAAAAATTTCCATTAAATTATTAATTATCATAATAGGAGATTAATTATGAACTAAACGATTTTGATTTTTCAAATTAATCACTCCGAAATTTGGTTACTCTTATGGTTTTTCTTTTACATAATTTCTACTATTCGCCCATAATTTCAACTGTTCTCTCGTAGTTTCATCTTTTCCCCATAAACAGGATTTTTTGTTAAAATAGTTGTTAGATTTTGATTTAAAACTATCAATGTTAAAAACTGAAAATAATATACTAATCAATGTATATTTTTACTCCACATTTTCTGTTTATCCACAAATTAATTTTATAAAATAAACTACTGTATGTCGTAATTTCAAAGTTTTAAAATTTCACCTAATTTTCATCTTTGAGTAAATTAAATCTCTTTTAATAAATTGGCCACTTTTTGTTCAATTTTCATAATTACTCCCAATTTTTTTTTACTCAAATTTGTCACTTTTTCATCTCAAATTTCCCCTCTTTTCGCTCAAAAATGTTCCCTCTTTTCTCTCAATTTTGTCACTTTTTTAGTAATTTTTCCCTTAAGGAAAAAACCCACTAATGATACGGCTCTGTCCGTCTGTCTGCATCTATTTCTCAGGAACTATAACGGATAGTGACAAACGGATATATATTCGGCACATCTTGAATGTGTGCATAGGCGAGTTTCAGATTTCTACATGTTTTTGGGGGTGACTGAGAAAACAGCTGATTATTGCGAACAAATACCTCAGTAGTTTTCAATGCAATGCAAACTTTGGTCGACTTGTTTTATTTTGTCAAATTTGTCACTTTTTCATCGCAAATTTCCCCTCTTTTCTCTCAAAAATTTACATAATTTTGACTACTATAATTTCCTCTTTTTACCACAAACAAATGATTTTTTGGTGTAAATAATTTGTTAAACTTTATTTTAAAACTATTGAAGTTATTTAAAATTGAAAATAATATGCCCTTCTATTTTTTACAAACCTTTAACCCACAAATCCATTTTTTTTCATAATTTTCCTGATGATTTGATGTTGTCCTAATAATTTGGAATTTGTTCTTTTCCACATGGTGTTTTCCTCATAATTTTGAAATTTTGACTTTTTCTCAATATTTTTACGTTGTCTCATTAACAAGAGAATTGCCGATTTTCTAATCCAATCCTCTAAATTTAAATTTTTCCCATATTTTCAATTACTACACAGGTTATTTTTTTCCTTATATTTTCAACTTTGTTTTCATAATTTATAATTTTTCCATGACGTTGACTTCCACATAGTTTTTACCTTTAATCATAATTTAGATTTTTCCTCATAATTTTGACTGTTCCCTTATAATTTTGACGTTTCCTCATTATAACCGAATTGTCAATTATCCAATCCTCTAAATTTAAATTTTCCCCAAATTTTTAATTTCTACACAGTTCATTTTTTTCTTTATAATTTCATATTTGGCTTCATAATTTTTCCCGACTTTTCCACATAGTTTTTACCTTTCCTCATAAATTTCGACGATTGCAAATTTTCCAATCCAATCTTTTAAATTGTATTTTTCTCATATTTCTACATAGTTTTTTCCTTATAATTTCAACTTTGTTTTCAAAATTTCTAATTTTTTCATAACGTTGACTTTTTCTCATAATTTAGATTTTTCCTCATAATTTTGACTTTTCCTCGTAATTTTGACGTATTCTCATTAACAACCGAATTACCAATTTTCCAATCAAATCCTCTAAATTTAATATTTTTTCCGTATTTTCAATTTCTTCTTTTTTTTTAATTTCAACCTTAATTTTCACTCATCCCCCCATAATTTCGTCTTTTCTTTATAATTTTGACGTTTTTCCATAATTTCGGCTTTTAAGTTTTCGTCATACACAACACGATTTGTGTCTAATAAACTTTTGACAGATTTTATTTTACATCCAGCAATGTTTTAGCAATTAATTAAGATTTTCACACTACATTGTAGATTTTTCCACCATTTCATTTTCTCCACAATTTCGATTTTCCCCATAATTTTGACTTCTCTATAATTTCAGCTTTTCATGGTATATTTTAAAACTATCAAAGTTGTACAAAACAGAAACGAGGGAATCTCCATATCAATTTATATTTTCCCCATTTTTTTTAATGAATCCTTCGCAGTTTTCAAGAATATTTGATTTAAAATGAAAAAAAGGAAGTCACAGTTTTTGTCATTTGTTCTTTTGTCAATTTTTTGACTACGAATTTTTTAGACTTTTCGAGAATTTTGAACCACAGATTCATTTTTTGGATCAGAGAACCTTTTAATTTCTAGCTTCCTTAATTACAAAGCACATTTTTACCCAATAATATTTGGTTTATTTTTTTTATTGTTATATCTAGTCTTATTAATTGAAAATGGGTTACAATTCATGTTCTTTAAAAAGGAATTAATTTACAGGAATTTCTGTATTACATGAACAATTAACAAAATGCCTGATTTAAAAAATTCTTGTTTATTGTTTGAAAAATCATTCAACAGTCAAAATCCTCTCTTCATTTTTTTTTTTTGGAAAACATTACAATAACAATTAAAGAAATTAATATTGGTTTTACTAGATTTTTATTGTATAAAAATAATTTTATATTGACCAATTCGCAACGTTGTTTTAGTAGGAAAAAAAATCTTGTTATATTTTATTCTAGGGCGACCCAAAGTGCCTTTAATAACTTTTTTGTACAAACTTAGATATATAATATCTATTTAAAAACAAAATAATTACGCAATAGTTTAGAATCACTATGTGATAGTTTTTGTTTTTTTTTATTATTTTTTTGTTTAACATTTGTTAGGCCAAGGCCAGTTTTCATCGACGTTCTTCCATTCAAGATTGTAACTCTTTCGAAAGAAATAAGTAGTTGCAATCTTCATTAGTAAGAATAGTTAAATCTAAGTGCAATTAATATAGAAATTTATCTACTAACGTTATTAGTATTAGTTATATTATTTTTTTCCGGAATAATTCAATTTATTTGGCGAATTTTGAATTCGTCCCTTGTATTATATTATCTCGATTTACGCGCAAGTTATGCGTTTGGTAAATTTTATTTGTTAATCATTATTTAAGGTTTATTATTCGTTGACAGGGTGTTTTTTTTGACAATTTGAACAATTTAGAACTGTCAAAATGATTATTTTAACTTACATTAAATACTTTAATGGAATAACTACACAACCGTCCGAAAAAATCAATTTAAAACTATAACTCTTATTTTCCAAATTTTTCCACAGTCCCTGTTATTTGTTATTTTGTTAAAAACTTCGTCGTCTTTAGTTTACAGTTACTTTTTGACATTGATGGAAATTTTTCGATGTTGTAGGTTGTTTTTGATAATTTGACTCATTTTATGAATTTTTGACACATTTTTCCAACTTTTGAACAATATTTTTTTTTCGATTTTTTTTGCACATCTTTGAAAATAAAATTTTAACAATTTTTTAAAGACTAATGTTCTTTTTTTATGATTTTTTTTTGTAATTTTAGATGTTTTTTTTACCTTTTTTGCGAATATTTTGGACATCTCTCTGATTTTTTTTGACTTTAACTGATCCTTTGATGTTTTCAAAAATCTTTTGATAATATTTAACTTAAAATGTCAATTATTATTTTAGGCAATTTTTTTACGTTTTAACAAATGGGTTTTAAAGAATTTTGCACATTTTTGAAGATATTTCTGCAATATTTAAATTTAAAATGAAAAAAATTGGAAGTCACAGTTCTTGTCATTTATTATTGAGTCAATTTGTAGACATTTTTTTACTTTTAATAAATTTTTTGGACTTTTCGAAAATTATGAACAGCTAACTCATTTTTTGGACTTTAAAAGTCACAGTCCTTATCCTTTATTCTTTTGTCAATTTTTAGACTTTTTGCTTTTAACGAATTTTTTGGACTTTTCGATTACTTTGAACCACGTTAACTCATTTTTTAAACTTTTTAATGAATCCTTTGAAAGTGTTGTACATTTTTGAAGATATTTCTGGAATATTTGACTTAAAATGACAAAAAGGAAGTCACAGTTTTTGTCAATTTTTAGTCTTTTTACGAATATTTTGGACTTTTCGAGAATTTTGAACCACTTTGACTTATTTTTTGGACTTTTTAATGAATCCTGTTTTTGAAGATTGTCTGCAATATTTAACTTTAAATTGGAAGTCACAGTTCTTGTCATTTATTCTTTTGACAATTTTTAGAAAAATTTTTAACGTTTAACGAATTTTTCGGACTTTTCGAAAAATTTTAACAACTTTGACTCATTTTTTGGACATTTTAATGAATCCTTTGAAGTTTTCAAAAATCTTGCACATTTTTGAAGATATTTCTGCAAGATTTAACTTTAAAATGAAAAAAAAAAATGAAAGTCACAGTTCTTGTCCTTTATTCTTTTGTCAATTTTTAGACATTTTTCTCACTTTTAATGGATTTTTTGGACTCGATCGTTTGTACTTTTCCAGAATTTTTAACTATTTTAACAACTTTTTGGATTTGAGAACCTTTTGAACTAATTTTTTACTCTTTTATTATGACTCACTATTTGATATTTTGAAGGACTCTTCAATCTTTTAAAGCACTTTTTCAACTCTATGAGGCACTTTCTTGACCTGTTGATACATTTTTTCACAATATTTAACGTATTGATACAATATATTTGCCCTGGGTGGCACAATTTTATCGTTTAACGCACTTTTTTGACATTCTGTTCCAATTCTTGAATCTCAATTAAAAAACTATGTTAAAACGTACAGACATTCCCTATTACAACTATTTTAAGCAAATCTGCGTTTTTGACAAAATTTTGAGAAATAATTTTAATTAAAAACAATTCCCCATGTCTGTGACGCATTTTTTAACATTTTGCCGTTACAAGTTGCGAAATACGGGTTACGAATAAGTGTTTCGTTATAAATTCCACGCTAAGCGAATGCCCTATCCCTAAATAAAGTCGTAACTCAGATTTACGAGACTTTTTTAACAGTTGACAACCGTTTTGATCAAGATTTTAGCTTTTAACCTAAAAACTTCAATGAAGATGCCAGTTTTTTAAGTTAGTCAAAATGTTTTCCATCACCAGAGAAAAGTTGATAATTTTACTTTAAAAGCTTATTTTCAGAGGTTTACACGTTTATTTAGGATATTTGACACAGGTTTAGTATCTAATGGCTTATTTGATATTTTACCTCATTTTTTTTTTTCAGTTAATCTATTGTAATCCAGTAAATCTTGCGATTTAAAATGTTCGATGGGCTATAAAATGTTTAAAAATATCTAATGACAGTTCTATTTATGTAGTTAAAATATGTCCTAAAACGCTCTGTACATTTCGTGATCACAAATAAAAAAAGAATTCGTTATTTTTTGGTATTAATTTTTTTCTTTATGCTTTAATAATATATATCGGTAGTCTTTTTTTTAAATATAATATTTGTTTTATGTTTATCTTCGTTATTCTATTTTTAGTAACGCTGGTGCAGATGTATTGTGTAGCGATGTAAGTATAAAAAATTTCTCAATTCACAAAATAATCAGTTCTTGTTCGATTATTGTACTTTTCTTTATTAATAAATCTACCTCTAATAAAATATATTAATCCAAAAAAATATATGTTTTTGTCTTTATTTTTTTGCACTCCTAATTTCAGCAATATTGCAAAATTTGTCGTTATTTCCACAAAATTTCTCTAAATCCATATAACTATATATTTTTTTTAATCTATTCATAAAAATAAATATTGTTTCTGATAAAATAGGAATTATGGAAATTCAGAGATACTAATTTGAGGATAGTGATAAATAACCACAATGGCCTTTCCACAGAAAGTGATAAATTTGTAGTTAAAAAGTTTGTCATCGAGCAACTCGAAAGCATCACAATGTCAATATGAATTGTATATTTTAATTCCTTAATTTTGGTTCCCAATATGGATGTTTATTCTCGTGACCTTTCACTCTATTGATGCCCATATATGCGGTCTATACTTACTTAAATTATGGAATACATTAATTATTTCACAAAATATAATTATTTTTCAAAAATCCATAACTTCGAACGCGAATCGTATCCTGTATTACCTTTATTTGTAACGTCATCACTCCTGGATATGAAGTCATCGATTTTTTTTAATGTTCCACCCCATATCAATAACAGCTAGAGGTGATCCTAAAAGGTGAAATTAATTTTTTTCTAAAAACTTAATAATTTCAAAAAACAAAACCGTTTTACCCTAGTTTCTGATATATAACATTATTTTGATTTTTGAGAGCTTAAAATCGTACGCGACTGACCGTCGGAAAGTTTAAAAAATGTTATTTAAGTACTCGAGAACATTTATAAGACGTTTTTCTCTAGTGCAAGTGTCATAACTTCATATAAACGTCCAAAAAAGACGTTCTAAAACGTTTCAAAACTGACTAAATAATTGGTTCGACAACAGACGTATTTTTGAACGTCTACTCACTTTCTTTCTCAAATATACTTTTGCGGACCTAAAAACACAACGTCCTTTGAACGTTTTTTAGAGCGATTATAAAAACGACTTACAAATACATTTAGAAAACGTAACTTTCTGACTTTTTCTGAAAACATACTTTTGAGGACATGCAAAACATTTTTTGAACGTTTTTACTGGTGGGTTTAAACACTATTCAAATAAAACTGTTTAAAACATCCCTATTGTGAAAAAACATCCTGATGCCTAAAAACGTTTACTAGACGTTTTTTTATCGTAGTAAAGAATAGTTTTATTTATTTATTAGTTATTTTTAAGCCTCTTTTATAAACATTCTTGGACAAACGTTTATAAAACGTTTTATTTTGGTCCTCGGACGTTTTGACGTTAAATGGACCATAAAAAAACGTCATTTGGACTTTTTGGTCTATTAGGGATATTTTCTTTTTTTGATTGTTCATTCGTAGATCATTCAAAAAATTTATATTTTCCGAAAAAAAAAAATTAAACGAAACTCAATTTATTCCAAAAAATCTATCTGAAATTGCCCTAAATCGACAATTTTTTTTTCGGGAAAAACCGCAATAAATAATGAAATCTGCATGTAATTTAACAACATGATGATACACGAACAATTTTGTCCTATTAACTGGTAATATAAAAATATTTCACTATTTGGCAAAGTACTATTTTTAAGTCTACGAAGGAAAGTTCATTTTTAATTTATTGCCGTTTTTGAAATTTTAGATTGTTCAAAATTCAGATTCAACGCAGTCGCGATTCGAGACTGCGTTGAATTTCAAATAAAGGTTTAGTTATGACAAAATAAAACGTTGTGTTTGACTAAAAGCTTGCCTATGGCGACTATATAAACTACCCATAACCATTGTTGTCATTGCCAAAAAACCTCATCATGAAAATATAATATATATCTAAAACAAAACCTTAAATTTAAAATATATTTTATTCGCAGGTTATATCCCGAGAACTGCAAATTTAACCGGATAAACTGCGGCTAGCTTTTTTGAAAACATTTGCTTCAAGGCAAAATTTTGAAAAAAATTGACTAGCCGCAGTTTATGGCGTAGATAGAAAAATATATCTAATATAAATCATTTTTTGTTTATTCGTATAGGATCTAGATACAACTCAATCGAATATTGTTGTCACTTTATGATTAGATATATATTTAGAAAATTTGACACTTAGTTTTATTTTCAGACGAATACTGTGATTACCAAGAAAACAACCAAAACCACACTAACCTCCCTTCTTCCATAACCTTGGAACTAATAACACCAATCAAGCAAGAATCCGTCATAATATCAACAGAGGCAGCTCGAAATATGCTCCACGAATCTGTAGATATCGAAGACAAATATCATCCGCCTACAGATTCAGAACTTTTAACTGGTATCCATTTTCTTTCCGATGAGAAAAGTCTCAGTGACAATAGTGAGAGTTACGAACAGAAAAAGAACGAGTTACTGGACTATTTGGTTCAAACTGATGGTAGCGTCATCTGTAAACGTTGCGGTGAAGTATTAGCTTCAAGAACTCACTGGTACCGACATAAGTATAAAGTACATATGATACAAGCGAATACTAAACTAGTGGGTCCTGCTCCTTTATTCAAATGCCACCACTGTAACGTGTTTTTTAAAAGTAGAAAAGGATATACAGGACACATAAGCTCGAGACATTCAGAATCTAACGATCAAGATGAAATTAAGGTTGTTGTAAAAGAGGAAATAGTAGAAACCTGTAATGAAATCCCCGCTCCTACAGCTAGAAGAAAACATGACAAAGTTGATAAAATAGACTGGGAGGAACAGAGAGTTAAAGAAGAAAAACTCGTTGCGGATATCATCAATAGGGTAAAGAGGGAATGTGAGGCTCAAGGGGCGACTGTAAGTAGGAGAGGGTATAGTAGGAGGTCGACTTCTATTATGAATACTGCTTAAAGTATTTTTTACAAAATGCATGTGCCAAATTTGAGAAAAGAGTATTTTTTTATATGAGTAGATTGTTGAGTTCCTATACCTCTTTCTTGTTATCAGTTAACATGTTAACTGCCAACTGCTGTTAGGTTTATTCCTAAACATATAACTATGGCAGTAAACGTGTTAATTAATTAACTTTTGTTATCATAC
Organism: Neocrepidodera transversa; assembly: GCA_963243735.1. NCBI lineage: Eukaryota > Metazoa > Arthropoda > Insecta > Coleoptera > Chrysomelidae > Neocrepidodera > Neocrepidodera transversa. Next base: position 26,379,749 of record OY725340.1, on the reverse strand, counting down.
TAACTATAATGAATTTTCTCAGTAAATAAAATTTGATCATTGAACAATTTTATAAAATTGTAGCTAATTAAAATACAAAGAATAATCCTAAAAACTAAAGAAAAGTTTCTCCATTACGAACTTTTTGCATAAACGATTTTTGTTAAAATTAGATTTGAAAATTGACGACTCGTGAATTCCATTTATATAATTTTTTGCCATCACTGGATCCGATTCACATCGCCGACGATTTTATATTAAGTTAGTGACTAAAGCTCAGTAGCAGATATTTTAGGTGGAGCTATTAGACAGCAAGTGCTCCACATTGTGCGTATGCGTTTTAATGTCAGATTATGTTTTTTCTGATTATTTAGAATACAAATAAAAAAAACTACTATCGGAATCTAGTCGGGGTTAATCATTAATAAAACTAGCATTTATTTCTCAAAAAAAAAATTATTCTTATGGAATATTTGTCTCCAAATTGCGAACACTTTCCGCCCCTATATTTCCACATCATGACTTTGAAAAAAACCCAATGAATATAATTCCGCATATATGTATGAAATATGTTCAAACCAACTTTCTGTTTACTTTTGGAAGTTCCTTCAGTCGATTTGGTATAAGTTGCTCGAAAGAAAATTGCTCGAAAAATTGTTCTTCGAAAGTGTATAGTTACTCGAATAACAATATCTCGAAAAGAAAATTGCTCGAAATAATAAAATAGGTAATTTAAAGAAAATTTATTAAATTTATACAAATACAAAATAATTAAATGTATTGTTTACATTTGTCTACACTTAGAATAAGTTTATTTAACTTTATTTAAAAATATATGTCACTTAATAAAAAATGTGAGCAAGACTGCGAACGTATCCTTCAATATCTATAATACGTTGTACTCAAAATTTTGCACTATGCGCCCTATTCTTCCCGCAACAAAATTATTCTATTTTTAACTCAAGGCTTTGTTGTCATTTGATATCATCTACTTAAAGGAAAACGAGGTGGACGTCGACATCTTCGATTTGGGCGACCGATCCGCGTGTCCTCAAAATAATCAATTATGGGTTGTGCTTCTTCAGGGAACACATTTTCGTCGCACAATACTTCAAAATACTGAATCACATGTTCTTTACGTACAAAGGCTAATGTATTTTCATTTTGAGTGCAAAGTCAGCATCTATTTCATATCTGTTTTTCAAACCATTCGATTGAATATGACGGAAAATTGCCTGACATAAATGGAAAAAACACCCCCTGTATCTTGTTTCAGGATATACATCATGCACAACATTAATTACAGCACTTTCAAAATCGGTCATTATTGTTTCTGGATTTGTATCAGGTATAAATTCATTAATTTTGGGAAAAAGTTCAGAATAAGTTTATCCGGTTTTATTTGGTAGAAGCGCGTAAATTAGCGGCACAGCATCATTACCTTGTAAACAATGTACGGGATACAATTGCCCAAAAATAAGTGGAGTAGTTTTGAAGGTTCCATCGGTATACCAATGTGCGAATGATTCCAACAGACGTAAATTCCTTCTAGAAGAAAAAATAATGATCCGATCTTCCACTTGCCCTTTATCATATAATAAGAAATCTCCATTTGCAGTGATCGTAAACTCAGGTGGAAATTGAATGTCTTGCCAGCGGTTTAGAACTGCGGGGCCCAAATTTTCACTTGCTCGAATGTTTCTGATAGTTTTTTTGATGGAACTTACTAAAGGCAATCTTGCTGCTAGTGCTTGACCAGCAGTTTCTGTGGCGTGCCTCTAGTAGATTTTGCATTTTCTTTGATGGTATTATGCTCTAGCAGCGCCTACACTTGCAGCGTCAGCTGTGTGATTGTGCACATTATTACTACGGCCCGCCCACACTTCACCTTTGGTGAAGTTGGGCAAACCATAGTATTGAAATCGTACAAAAATCTCAAATCCGGAAAATTCTTTCGGCCATCGGTTTTTATTCAAAAAAGAAAGGCCATATCAGAAGATGAGCTATTTCGGGTCCGAGGATCCTGGGCCCGCCTACTAAGTGAAACTTCCATTCGAGATATCTCGAAAAGGAAAGCACATTTGTTGATACTGATTTCTGTTGTGCAAGCCAAGACGTGTCGATTGATATCCATATAGAATGGGACTCGTAAAACAAATTGAAAAATTTAAAAAAAAAATTTTTTTTGGAAAAATGTCCATTTTTTAGAATCGGACTTTCTTCCGCTGAAGGAAACGGGCCGTGGTCTTGAAGAAAAATCGCGCAGAGATTATTCTTTTACTAGTTTATTTTTGTTGCATTGTCGTCGATTGTTATCACTCAAGCGGAGCACTTTAATTTTTTAGAAACTTCACATTTCCAATAAACTTTATTTTAAATAACTTTATCTTTAATAAACAAATAGCCTTCGATTAATAATTTGTTTTTGCCTTTTTCACTTTTAATAAATTCCATTTTGTTACCGTTACCGTACAGATGCCTGTATTCAACTAAAAATTTTGGAAAGAAATTTGTTATTTATAAGGACTTCTTATCATATCATTCGCAAGACAGGTAATAAGAAGATTATTTGAAAATAATAGATGTTTAATTGTACTCCTTACGGATTGTTGACATTCTGCATGTGTATGTATTCTAAATACTCCTTCCCAGTAATACATCATTAGCAAGAAAACTAATGAGCAGATTATTTGAAGATAATAGATATATTTAATTGTACTCGTTAAGGGCACATTTAATTATTTTGTATTTGTATACATTTTTTTGAAGTAACTTATTTTATTATTTCGAGAAATTTTCTTTTCGAGATATTGTTATTCGAGTAACTAGGCTTTCGAGAAACTGTCCATTCGAGGAACAATTGTTCGAGCAATTGATTTCGAGCAATTGTTTTCGAGCAATTTTCCGCAACCCCTTCAGTCCAGCATTATTAGACTCCTGCAATTCAATAAAGAAAATGGCATAAAAATATATCAGATGAATTGACTAGGGTTTTAATATTTGCTCTTTTTGGATAAATGATAGTATTGCCGGAAAATGAAATTAGAAAAGTGATTGAGTATATTCAACTACTGCTCCTCACTTTTTTCCCATGATGACTATGTGAACATATAATGACTAATTTACTGAACTTACATTATCAAAGGTCGTGAATGTAAAGCAGGAAAAACTGGACTGAAAAGTTTACATCACTCATTTGAAGGGAAGCATCTGTGAGAGCTTGCAACTTCAGAACAAAATAAAATATGCACATGATCTATTTCCAGTTTCATACCTGAGTGTATGGTTTTTTTTTCGATGTGAAAGGCGCATTCTTAGATAGAAACAGTTTTGGAACTGCTTTACTTTTCAATGCAGCCCTGTTTCTTTTTGCCACATGGTCACTTTTCAAAAAATGTTTGGAACAAATCACATCTCGATTAGTATCAATTACATTCAGTCCTTCCCAAACTGAAATAGAAAGTCAACAGAAATACTTAATTAAAATTTCAACTCGATGGTGTCCGATTAAAGGAATTTTACCTTTTAGTCTTCTCAACCCAGATATCGAAACAAAAATGACCTTCAAAGCGCTTCGCTTCCTTTTCTATCCGCATATTCTATATGCATATATTGTCTCATTCAAATTCTCTTCCAGGTATAAAAGATTATTTGTCATAAAACCTTCATCAAGGTACAAACAAAATATGCCTTCTGACGCTGAAGCATTTATCTTCTGTTTAAGAAAAAACTCTGTTCTTTATATCCAAAATGTTGAAAATATGTTTATTATCGGTCTCGGTGGCTCAGATCGTTGGCTATCAATAGTATTCATTTATATGGTATGCCAACGTGGGTTCGGGCCTCGTATACCTTGCAATGAAATTTAATTAATCTTTAATGAGGAGTCAATCCCCCTGTGTCACCGTGCCGATGATAGTGGTGAGTTTTCTCGGATTTTCCAACACCTATAGCTAAATGGCGCCATTAATCATCAGTAACTGGTCCCGGAGCGCCACGGCAAATAATAATAGACGTTCCTAGGCAAGTCAGTCAGTCAAACTATCAGATATTTACCAACCTGATTTTTAAATGATTTGCTAATAAAATGTACAATTATTTTACACAGTTCATATTGGGATTTGATCTATAAATAAAATGAATACTATTATGTAAAGTTAAAAATTTGACCGATAAAAAGAGATTCCTGCCATTTTTCCTTTACTTGTACAAGACTAAAGAAGACAATAAGTTACAGGCATTTCGAATAATAATACAACGTTCAACGCACACAACCAAACCGAAAATGAGTATAAAAATATTTAGAAAAATTAACCCATTAACGACCACGGTATTCGATTTCAAAATATATAATTTTTATTTTCAAAAATTTATTGAGAATGTTATTATAAACCAAAAAATAAATATAAGTATACATGTCAAAAACAGATATATACCTACATGTACCTAAATGAGTACAATGAGATCTACAGAGTATCTTTTATTCTACTGTGATACTTAGAAAATTAGTTTAAATGAAATTGTTTGAAACACTCTCGCCTAATACAAAGGGGTACTTTACATTTTTCACTCCACCGAGCTCGTTGGTGACACTGGATACATCTTAATTGTTTAATACTTTTTTTGGGAAAATGTCCCCGTTCATCTGTCTTTACACATAGCAAAATACTACCTCTCGGTCACGATTTTGTAAAAACTGTTTTAGTATAACAACTAAAATAATGCCGTGCAAGTACTTTTTGAAAAACAAGAATCTAATTTTGCCAGTTGATACACGCGTTTACAACACTCATGTTTATAAAATTAGTGAAAAGGACCCACCACTATTTCTTTCCTCTAATGGCGATTTACTAATTATTAAGTGCCTGGTCATGCAAGTCCACACCACCCATGGACTTATTATAACTTTTTAATAAAACAGGTTGGGATATTTTCACTTTTGATTTTGCTGTAGTAGCGCCAATGGTTCCATTGAATCATAGAATCATAATTTGTACCCATTGTTACAACATTGTCCTTCAATTGTGTAGATAATATACCTTTCTCTTTGTCATATTCCTGTTCATAATAACCTCTTTCTCGTTTTTGAAATTGTTTGAGACTTGTTAGCGTGCTTTTTTTGTTTTATTGTCTCTGATAGTTCCAGTAGCTCGAATTCCTTTTTCTTTCAATTATACAAGCAGATAGTAACTAGTAAAAAAGTTATCAAAATATAATTTGTGGTCTGATGGGCAAGCAAGTTTTCCTGCTATATCAAGTACTACTTGTGATCCCAATGGCAACTTATCTTTGGCCCTACAGTATATGTCAGCAGCATAACAATATCCACTGCCACTACATATAATAACCAGTTCTTGTAGCCAAATCTAATTGGTTTGCTTTTTATGGATTTATCAACACATGTCTTCATGAAAAATGCCCCACTTCTGGAAAATTTGGTTTAGCTGCGTTATCAAAGGCCGAAATTTCGCCATTTTGTCTTGTGATGCTATGGTATTATCAGCAAGGTGAATGTAACGTTTGATTTTTAAAAAACGATTCCTAGACATAGCCGAACGTACAAACTGAACTGTTAAATCTTCGGCAAGAGCCCAATACCCAGCAAACAGAGTCACGTTTTAATCACGTGAAATTTTGGTAATATATTAACCAAATGACGTAAAAATTAAACGTACATATCACGTGCTAGAAACGTGAAAATGTCACATTTCTAGGACGTCTTTTAGTGACGAGATTTATACGTCTATTAAAAGACGTATTATACACGTGAGCATTTTACATTTCTAGGACGTCTTTTGGTGACGAGATTTATACGTCTATTAAAAGACGTATTATACACGTGAGCATTTTACATTTCTAGGACGTCTTTTGGTGACGAGATTTATACGTCTATTAAAAGACGTATTATACACGTGAGCAATTTACATTTCTAGGACGTCTTTTGGTGACGAGATTTATACGTGTATTAAAAGACGTTTTATACACGTGAAAATGTTACATTTCTAGGACGTCTTTTGGTGGCGAAAATTACACGTGTTTTCGAAGGGTTCAGGACGTCTTTATATAATCACTATCTAGAGAATGGCAGTATAGGGTTTCAAAAAATAAATTGATAAATAAATATTTATTTATAATAACATAGAGTACTAAACAAATTTCAAAACCAACCAAAGGAATTTGGTTTTTATATGGCGGCCAATACACCTTCGTTCGAGGAGTTATCCACCTATGATGTATACTAACGCTAAAGTACCTCCATCTTCTTCTGTAAATTGCATCAACACAAAACTATTATACCTGTTCTACTTCCAATTTACGAACATTACCTATTTACATTAACCTGATATCCCCGATACAACATTAAATTCTCAGACAACGCTTATACACACAGTATCACTATCTAACAGACAATTAACACAGAAAATAATGAGATATAATCACTTGCCACCAACGCCAAGCCAGCCGCCAACGCCATCAATTTCATCAATAAAATCGAGCCAATGAATTACCAAAGAGACAAAGCGATATGTGAACTTGTGAGCATGCTCGTATTCCGTGACTCGTGGCCGGATGCGTAGACAGTGAATATATGGCGCGAAAATTCAAGTTTATATGTAAATTATTTTAGTTAGACTATAACTTATAAAGTCATTTTTTATTCAAACAGGCAATCATCGGTGAAGGGAACACTAACAAATTGCTCGCTATTACATCCATTTGTCGGTAATATTCATAAAATTCCTACGTTTATAGGTGGTTGATCTGGGACGTAAAATTCACGTAAATTAAGAATGTACAATTGCAAGAAATTTCAATTACACTCACTAAATTATAAAATTGAAATGAAAATACTATAACAACGCTTCTTTTTAAAACCATCAGTGATTTCAAAATATTTCGTTAAAAAGAAACATATCATACACGTTTCTGTTTGGTATCAAGGTGTACGTTAATTTTCAACCAAAACAGGCACGTATGATTCACGTTTTTATTTGGTACCATAGCGGACGTAAATTTTCAACCAAAATAGTCACGTATGATTCACGTTTTTATTTGGTATCAGGGCGGACGTAAATTTTCAACCAAAATAGGCACGTATGATTTACGTTTTTATTTGGTATCATAGCGGACGTAAATTTTCAACCAAAATAGGCACCTATGATTCACGTTTTTATTTGGTATCAGGGCGGACGTAAATTTTCAACCAAAATAGGCACCTATGATTCACGTTTTTATTTGGTATCAGGGCGGACGTAAATTTTCAATCAAAATAGGCACGTATGATTCACGTTTTTATTTGGTATCATAGCGGACGTAAATTTTCAACCAAAATAGTCACGTATGATTCACGTTTTTATTTGGTATCAGGGCGGACGTAAATTTTCAACCAAAATAGTCACGTATGATTCACGTTTTTATTTGGTATCAGGGCGGACGTAAATTTTCAATCAAAATAGGCACGTATGATTCACGTTTTTATTTGGTATCATAGCGGACGTAAATTTTCAACCAAAATAGTCACGTATGATTCACGTTTTTATTTGGTATCAGGGCGGACGTAAATTTTCAACCAAAATAGGCACCTATGATTCACGTTTTTATTTGGTATCAGGGCGGACGTAAATTTTCAACCAAAATAGGCACGTATGATTCACGTTTTTATTTGGTATCATAGCGGACGTAAATTTTCAACCAAAATAGTCACGTATGATTCACGTTTTTATTTGGTATCAGGGCGGACGTAAATTTTCAACCAAAATAGGCACGTATGATTCACGTTTTTATTTGGTATCAGGGCGGACGTAAATTTTCAACCAAAAAACTACGTGACAAAGACGTCAGTGGACGTGACTCTGTTTGCTGGGTACACCCTTTCACTTGGTAGTTGATGATATCCTGTATATAATAGGATACCAAAAAATATATTTATATCCGCTTTAGATACAAAGAAACTATTGTTGTTTTTTGGGAAGAGTACAAATTGGTCTGAGTGACTATATGTTCAAATATTTCATTAGTGAACAACTTTTTAAATATCTCAACTTCATTTAAGTTTTCGAGTTCGTGTTTTAGAAGTTCTAAACGATCTTTGCATCCTGTTGTTCCTGCCATAGTAATGTTTGTAGTAGCTGTTGTCCATTTGGGAGTATGTAATTTTTTTTATTTAGCCTACTTTCTAATCTAAGTGAGAAAGGCACATTATCATCCACGTCGCTTTCTTCATCTGATGAGTACCGAACTTCAACTTCTCCCTCAGGTAATTCAAAATTCTTATCTAATATATTGTCATCTTGAATATCTTCGTCATCAAACTGAGAGGTAGAAGCACAAATATCTTCTAAAGCTGATGGTTGGTCCTTTTATCTCTTGCCATAGAAATAATGAACATCAACAGCTACGAAATCATTGTTGGAATTCATATCTGCAATAAAATAACAAAATATCAAAAACACCTATAGGTGCCCGTTATACTCATTTGAGTACACTTAACTTTCATACAATACCCCGCAGTCTTCATTTTTAAATTTAGATAATTACATATTTACACCTTTTATTTACCTCTTTTTGTGTCAATAAATATCATTTGATTGTCAAAATAAACTTAATCATTAAAACTTATGATAAATTAATAAAATGATTGCACACCTTTAAAATATCGTAGTTCAGACATGAAACAACTAACGAAAAAAACATGAACTATTATATAAAATATGGCACTTCTAAGTCAATTTAACTGCTGTACTCAAATAAGTAAAATGGGTGGTAAGAGTTCTGTTCGCCTCAATTAAATACAATTTTGTACACCAGAGTAAAGGGTCGTGCCGTGACATTTGGACGTCCGTGTGCAAATTTCAATATTGCGCCCCTATTTCAAAAATATCTATCATTTTCGTCTATTAATTACGAGGAAAGGAAAAGAAGGTCTAATTTTATTTCCGTATATCCTATTTATATGAAGCTCTACAATGAAAACACAATTTAAAAAAAATATATTATATTTATATATAAACACGAAACAAAATCTATATAACAGTACATTAAGGATAAAAGCAAATAAACAAATATTCGAAATATAAATTTCAATAAAATCTACTTTTCTTATTGATAAATCATTAAGCCTTCCTTGTATCATGGTAGATCTTAAACAACTTTTGATAATTTTAAGTTTAAAAAATGATCCTTATTCTTCCGAGACAATTGACACTGGCAAAGTAAATAAAATTCTAGGATCAATTGAAATATTAGGAAAAGTAGGTATCGATTGATTCTCTATTATCTATTGCAAAATTAACTTAGAGTTTTGTTCAGATCTTCCTGATGTTGAAGTTGAAGGTATTTCAAAGTCAAAGTATATTTTAAATAATTTTATTTCTTCATATAAATCAATTGAATCAATATCAAATTCGTTACACGAGATTCAATCTTCAACTGGGTATACAAATTTTTATTTACCTATGGTATACAAGTATGTGCACGACTTTAGCAATTGTCAAAGAGAGCATATTATATATAAATTTAAACATTTCATTGAAACTTTCCACCCCTTAAATCGTTATTTAATAGATGATAATATCTGATACAATATAGTGAAAAAAACATTAACTTTAAAATAAATTTTTGGATCTGTTATACATCATCATGTTCATAGTCAAACTGTTTTGTCTTTTTTCTTCTTCGAACAATTTGAGGAGCTGGAAAGTTTGGTTCTACATCAAGATCTTCAGCTAGATCGTGAACATCAACAAGAAGTTCACCAAAACCTTTATCTGACCTCAGAGTTAAAAAATATTTTATTAAATTATTTAAATGACCTGTGCTAATTTTTATATTAATTTCGGGATGTTTTACTTAAATGTTTTACTTAGATAATTTATGCCAAATGACTATTGAACACAAAAAACTAAATTTTGGTAGCTGAACAACGTGCCTAATGAGATACACACAAGTCTTTTGTTAAAGAATTTTCCATTATTTGAACTAAAGCGTCGATCTTACCAATCTCATACCGCAGAGGTTTTATGGTACATAAAATGCTCTTGGATTTATCTTTACTATTTTGTGATGTTTGTGTTGTATTGTTGTTGATGCTTCATATTGTACCATATCCGATGATTGATGTACTTAGTATAAGCGGCATTTTCGTGTTTGTTTTGTTTTTGATTTGACTTGGGGGCTTGCGCGGCCGCCCCATTAAGTGGCCGCCCGGGTGCCTTGCACACCTTTGCACCCATGGACGGCACGTCATTGCCAGAGTAGATCGTGTAACACCGATGTCATTCGGTGATTTCTGGTCTACACTTGCACTATGTTCTTTACTAAAATGTTGTAGAATAATCATTTAAGATATATGTACTACTAAAACCAGGTGTTACATTTGATCTGCAGGCGGTGTGAGAAGTGTAGTGCAAATTTATAAGAACTACTTTGATATCTTAAGTTTTGTGTATATTTTATATACAACTTTTGTAAAGGGCATTATTGGTACGGAAATGCATGATAAAGTTGTTAAAATATTAACATCTTCGACAAAATTTTGAATGGTTGTCACCATTAATGAAATAAGTACTAGAACTGACCTCATTGATTGATTGTCGTCAGGCGAACTAGTTATTCATCGACCGAATTTGTGAAATCGACACCCTATCGAACAAGGTTTTAAGTCATTTTTGCGATAATTCGAGTTTCAACCTTATTCTCCCATCGAATAAGATTGTAAGTCATTTTTGCGATAATATGAGTTACAACCTTGTATGCATGATTTCATCATCACAATATCCATTTTAAAGATATTCAAAATCATATGCAACAACCATAAATAATAAACATAACTGTGCTTGTTTTAATTCAATCAAAACGAATTTACAGAACTACTACAGGACCGTAATTAAAAATAATTGTCACTGATGGATGTTAGTTATTTTAAATGAAACGTCGTTAAAATGACAAGTATGATATATCACTGAATTTGGAATTTAAGGGTTTATTAAAATTTGGAATCAAAAAACAGGTCCGTATTTAAAAAAAAATAACTTGATGGTGGCCGTAAAGACACCGAACGTCTTATCAAAAAATTTATTAGTGCAATTTTATAGAACATTTCATATATAATAAAATTTTCCTTTTCCATGTTTTGATATTTTTGGAAATAAAAATTCTATTAGCAACAAACCAAATATCGCATTATTAATTTTCCTTGAGTCCCTGTTCTCTAAAATAGTTAACTTTTTGTCCATTTAACCGCCTTTATATATCTTATGGTTTAGAATATAGCACATAATAAAAGAAACGGCCTGTATTTCAATGCGTATAACTTTGTTATAAATACAAAGTAGTAAAAAAAATTAATAACAAATAATTCGAATTAGGAAACAATCATAAATTAGGATAGTAGCATTTTTTAAATGGTTCTGTATGATTTGTTATTATTATTATTTTCAATTTGTCACATTATTTTGAGAATTACTCAAAAAAATGGAGTGAAAATGATAATTTTGGTAATAAATCAAAAACTTACTTGTGACTTTTTTACTGCCCAATGATTTTTTGTTTACTGAGAAAAACTAAAACAATATCTTCATTACACTAGTGATTTTAAAATATAGAGGAACTTATGAAAAATAAAATATTTTTGCAATACTACCTTTTTTGAGGTAAAAAAGTGAAAATACTCTTCCAAAAAAAATCATGTTACTAATTTTTCCTATCGTACGTATGTGCCAATTTTATTTTGCTCAAGAAATTGAAATCTTTAGTGATAACATAGTGATTAAGTATAATTGTACGGAATTAATTTTATGTATTGTATGCTCAGATTGTATTTATATGGCGAAACGTGAGAAGGAATTCACCCCTGGCAACGACATTGGGAACAAATTTAAGGGAGATAAGCAATCTGAATTATCGTTTAATAAAAAAAGTTCATTTTTCAGATTTTAATGTGGTATAAGTTATTAGTGCACAAAATGTTTGCCTTATACAAGTGTGAATCACAACTTAACAAAAAGTTCTGTTCCAAAAATGTTCACTTTGTTTTATAATTCCTGGTGGAAGTTTCCGAACTAGATACTATTTACAAGTTTATTAGTTTGGCATTTCGAAAGTCCTTAAAAATATTTACTAATTCATCCCTTTCTTTTCAAGCAATAAAATTTAATTTCATAAAACCCAGTTGTAACGCTCTTCCGTCATTGCGCAATAGGTTTGGCGCCTTTGTCCAGGTTTCCACTTGCTCCCGGCAGCGTCAGTTAAGAAAAATACTCCAGGAGTCGTTATGGCATCGACAAAATCACCAGCGGCCAGAAGGGCGGGCTTTACTTACCCTAGTGAGTTAAGCACCTGGGTATTTGCTGCAAGGATACTAAAGTAAAGATAAAAATTAAGATTCAATAAATAATTAATTTTTATTTATCTCAAATTCCGCCAAAGGCAAGACTTCCAGGTTGGTATGGTGGTCGAATTGACAGTCTAGCTTTCGGTCCCTATGACCATAAGCGACTTGCGGTCAACTGAGCTTGGCTTCTCCTTCAACTCGATCTATCTCTCTCTAAAGGCCGCTGAATCTGGTTCTCCTCCCGAGCTCCAACTCGAACTGCAACTGGTACTGCAACTCAAACTTTAATTACTTTAATTATCAAATATTAAGTAAAAGAATAAAGGTAATTAAGTAACTTCGGTACACAGTGAGCATCACACTTCTATTCCAATATATTTTTTTTATTTCCGCATTTATTAATAATAAATAAATCGTATTTTAAGTGAGCGTGTAGAGCATTTAACAAACCCAGCTGTCGCGTGATGTGACGTCACGAAAAATCACATTTTTTTTTAAGAAAATAAGGAAATTTATTATAAATCAGAAGAAATTTCTAATAATGAATAAAAAATATATAGACAATTCATTGTTGTCCAACGAAATTATTTGTCCACTGAAAGATTATTTTAAATTCAACAAATGACAGACGATTATATGAAAGTGTGTGATATAATTTTGAATTAGATACAAACCTTATTACTCCGTTTGTTAATGTTAAATAATAAAATTTTCATTTAGGAAATAATAATTCTCGTAAATTTTATTGCTTAACTAAAAAAAAATAAGATATAAGATTTGGGATGTTGTGTATCTCTTTTATAATTGTTCCAAATTCTCCGACAGGGGGCTATACGCTGTTGCCAAATTAATCAGATTCGCCAAATTCCTGGTTTTACCTTTGTTATTTATATGTGTATTTAAAGTGTTGTTATATTTTGTGCCAAATTAAATTTTTGTTATATTAAGTCGTTTTTAAATGGTTAAAACTATTTTTACTATCGACTAGATTAAGTCTCTAATTAGATTTTTATAATCTAACGATTCAAAGAAAATATACCTTGATAAATAAATATATAGAAAAAAATAAAATAATTGACGTGATTGTCGAAACTTTTGCTAAATTGTAATTTATATTTAAAAACATTAAAGGTGTATTTTCAAGAAATCATACATTTTCTCATGTAAATATATTATTTACTTGTATGATATTGTAAATATTTGTGTGTCGACTCATACTTGAGCAATAAAAACAATTAATTCTTGACAAATTTGAATTTTCGTACCCTTTACCTATTGAATAAGTATTTTTTTTAATACAAAAACGTTTATTTTCTTTTTTTTTAATCGCAGGGTCTACTAAATAAGGTATTACAGTTGTCTCCTTTGAGAGTTATTTCATATTAAAATTCACAGAAAATATAATAGTTTAATAATTTTTATTAAAATTTAGTAAATTATGCAAAGAAACGGAAAACATTTTTACCACAAATTGTCTTTGGGCATTTGTAGCCCGATTTTCATTTAACACTCTATGACCCGATTTTATAAAAGTTGAAATAAAAAAAATAAACGACTGTTACATTGTTTAAATAATGTTTATTAACGTAAGTAACTTATAATATAATACAAAAAATCATCCCTTTATATAGTTCAGGCTAACGTTTGTTCAGTGACCGCTGATCAGTTAATATTAAAATTAATTGATTATTTCCAACGGGAAAAAGATGCTGGAACGGCTCTTTTGCCCTTGAGTGCAGTTTATGAGGTAAGTACGTATCAATAAAATTGTAAATGGTATTTGAAAATAGTATATTTCTACTATTTGTTTTAGAGAGTTTCTGATGCTCTAGGAATTTCTTGCTCGACGGTTAAGAGAATTAAGGCAAATGGGATACACAAAGATGTGGATTTTAAAAATCTAACTAATAAGGTCATTTTGTCATCTCGCGGTAGGCCAATCCACGAGATTTATGAAAATGCAATACGAGGGCGTATTTACGGGATGTATAGAGCAGGTAAATATATATTTTGTTACTTTCTTGCATTAAAGGTCACTAAGAAAAAGGAAAATAGGCAAAAATCAATATTAATACCTTATATTTTTTTAGGGGAACACGTTACCATACGTTCTTTATGTCGCACAAAAACGACTAGAATTTTTAAGGGAATTTAAAAACAACGAGAGCTCTCTATATGTCCTCTAAAACCTGAGTATCTGGACGAAACCTGGATATATAGCAAAAGCCGCATTTCGGCGGAGTTGGCAGGACGGTTCTCTCCAGACAGTAAGAAAAAAATCATCAGAGGGTGTGAGATATATTATTCTGCATGCTGGTTCAGAGGATGGATTTGTCAATCATGCAAGTTTGCTATTTAAGTCAGGACTAAAAACTGGCGAATATCATGATTCTATGAAAACCGAAAATTTTGAGCGACGGTTTAAAGAAAAACTGTTACCAAATTTGGAAGAATCTGTCCATGATCATAAATCTCGTCCGCCATTGTAAGGGAAAGAGGGGGAATAGTGCGCGAGGGGTAATGGTAATGCACCTATCTCTTTCTACTCTAATACCTTGAACGCAATTCCTGTAGTTCACACCGAGAGTTGCTTAGTTGTCGAGCGAATGTTAAGAGAGTGATACATGTTTATAGAAAAACCGGCATAAATTTATAAAATTTGCCTAGTGAAAAATAAGGACGTAAGTCCACATTTTTTATTTGATTGTATCAACCAGATAATCACCTAAAACCCTAAAGTTTTGCGTTTAATTTTGTGTATATTATCTGTTATTTCATTAAGTAGAGTTTGTTCTGAAAAGTTCTTTATTATTTAAATCCCAAAGGGGTAATAGCATTTTAATGGTAATAGTACGCATCAATGCGCACGATTGCCCCACATATATGTGAAATAATTATTTTTATATTTTTATTAACAGATGCCGCGAAATTATATAAGAAAAACAGAAATTGTTTCATACTGCTCTCAAGACATAGAAAATGCATTACGAGCTATAGAAAATGAAAAAGAAATTCGAGAGGCAAGGCGAGAATATAATATTCCCGAATCTACCTTAAGAAAACGAATAAAAAAATAAATCCAAAAGTCTACCCCGTTTGGGACGCAAGCCATTATTTTCAAAGAAAATAGAAGGCGAATTAAGAGACTACGTTCTTTTACTGTCAAAACTATTCTAACATCCTAATGTCTTAGAAGGTTAGCATTTTGAACAGCATAATATATCGCATAATTTTAATAAGGACACGAATTTGGCCGGAAAAGACTGGCTTTATGGTTTTTTAAAACGATTTCCTCAGATAACATTAAGACAACCGGAAGGAACAAGTTTAAATAGAATTGCATCATTTAATAAAGACGAAATTGACATATTTTATGCTAACTTTAAGAAGCTAGTAGAAAAGTATAAATTTGCACTGAATGCAATCTATAATATGGACGAGACCGGCATCACGACGGTTCAAAGGAAATATCCAAAGGTGTATGGAGCTAGTGGGACTAAAAAAGTAGGGGCTGCTATATCCGGAGAGAGAGGAAGAACTGTAACTGATATTTTTTGTATGAATCCTGTAGGCAATTATGTACCTCTTATGCTGATATACCCACACAAGAGAATGCCTGCTACACTCCAGAAAAATGTACCAGTTGGAGCTTCTTACCAATGCTCAAAAAATGGATGGACTAACTCTGATATTTTTTTCGAATGGTTATCACATTTTGGAAAGTTTTTGAAAAATTATTGTAAGCGAAGGAATATCCATATGGTTTCACTTCCACCTCACACATCCGATCATATGCAACCTCTAGATCTAACATTTTTTGGTCCTTTGAAAAATGCTCTATACAGAGAATACGATTTATATTCAACAACTACTGGGCATCAAAAATTAACCGAGTATGATATAGCTGAGTTACTAAATAAGGCTTTCATGAAAGTTGCAACCATGGAAAAAGCAGCTTCAGGATTTCGAACATGCGGAATCTTTCCACTAGATCCGAATAATTTTAATGAAAATGACTTTGCTCTTGCAAATCAAGTAAGAGTGTTTACAGTTGAGGAAGTTCCTTCAACAAAAGAAAGTAGTAGAGCAGGTGGGTCCAATACGGCACCACCACCACCAATGGAACATAATGCGAACGGTCCACATCTAGCTCTTTCTAGGATATGGCTCCAATTCCAAAACAAAAAATTCACAAGCAGATAACAAGAAAAGCACTCCGCAATTTTGACAAGTACACCAATCTTGCAGAAATTGGAAGAAGCGGAAGCAAAGCGAAAATTAAGAGAAGAAAAACTAAAGAAAAGAGAAAATGAAAAAAATGTTGAGTCTACAATTTGTAGATGTTTTAGTAACGATTCACCAGAGAGAAAAAAAATCAAAAGGAAACAGAAACTGAAACGAGAACCTACACCTGATTCACCTGATTATGACTATGACGATATAGTTTCAAATGTCTGCGATGATGATGAATTAGATGATGCTGTGGAGAATTTGGAAGTTATGGTATCGATGTGTTTTGTGTTCAATATGGAACCACGTAATCATGTTTTTTTAATTACTTATTGGAACAATAGTATAATAAAAATTTTGTAATGAAGAATTTTTTCAACAATTTTTTGACTGGGCATCATTTCCCAATCAAAGCGCATCATTACCCCGTGGGATGGGGAATGGTGCGCAAATGCATGTTTACACTTTAATCAAAATTGTAATTTTGTTTTTGAATTTTTTTACATTATTTGTTCATATACTTTTAATACAATAGTTACTGCTTGCACTAGTCTAAGAAAATTGATATTAACTATAACATGCTCCCGACAATAAAGAATCTTGCTTAAGTGCCCACCATTCTCCCACTTTCCTATGTAAATTTCAAAATTGGTTTCTTGCACATCTAAATACCATAACGAACAGCCTTTTCAAGTTTTTAAATTTTTAAGAACAATACAAAGCGCTACTCTTTTCATTCTATTATTCAAAATGATTTCGGAATTATTACATTCACTAATGGACGTGGAGAAATAAGTTTCTGTTTAGGTACCTACGTAGGTAAAAGAGCGTTTTTTTTGGTTCACAAGAATTCATCCCTATGAAAACCTAACTTAAGAAAAAACATAAACTTTGTCAATATACTCCAATTTTATGACGCAGGGATCAGCGGTCACTGAACAAACTTTAAGTACGTTACTTTAAAGCAACGGTGTTGGGCGTCATGGTTGTGAAACTACATAAATTAGTTGGATGTTGGTGTGAAACAAAAAAAGTAGGCCAATAATGTGCAGTTTTGTCTCTTCTAGTATCTTCAGTGGGCATTTCTGCGATCTTGCCTTTGTGCTTCTTATTTTCAATCTCTACCACTTTTCTATTGTGCACAATGTGTGAGCTAAACCAGTTTTGAACTGTAGCAGACTCATTAGCAATATTACATGAAAGTAGATTTTATGGTACCACTTTTTGCTTCTAATGGTTGTTCGATATAAAGAAATTAGAGAATTAATTAGATCAACACCTCGCATGAACTGATTGTATTGTACAACTACATTTGTACATGAAATATCAATTTTGGATTTGGCAGTCTTATCTCATCTCTTTACCTTAGTAACTGAATTAGGTCCGATAAATGTGCTTAGTAAATGAAAGAGATAGTGTACCTTGATGAAACTTGGTTCGACACACATGATGTTAAATATGGTTCTTATTGTCATACCACTTTATTGCAATGATGTCAACATTTTTTTTAGCTTTTCGTTCTTCCATAGGACCTCTTCCTTTTTTTCGACATTTATTTGTCTACAGAAAAGGTACACCCTTCCATACGATCCAAACTGACTGTTCCCAGACTCAATATACCTAGTTTGAATAGCTCTACTTGCAGTTTTGGACTACTGAACCACTTATAGTAGTAAATTTTGAAATAATAGTTTCTAGGAACAATATTTGAAAGTCGCATAACAACATTTGCATTGATACCTACATCAGTAAGGAATGGATCTAGAGGTACCGAACCAGAATATAGCTCCCAATTGTAAATTATCCCATCTGATCCACATACAACAAATGCTTTATATCCCCATTTTTTCGGTTTATTTTTCAAATATTGTTTCAAGGAACGCCTTTCCTTGAATGGACTTATTTGCTCACCTGCACAAAGTTTTTCAGTCATAGTAATTTTGTTGAATTTTTCAATCAATTTATTCATGAAAAGCTTATCAGTAGTATTAGTATTATTTAACTGGAAAAAATAAACTCTAATTTCGATTATTTTAAATAAAATCACCCATTAGAATTTTAATTTTTTAATTTTTGGTATTTTTCCAACAGTTAACCGCATGCTCAGTATTTATACATTAAAAATAGCTTGTTAGCTATTTATTCTATTTTTACATCAAAACAATCGTAGATGATAAAATATATATGGCTAGAAGGAGAAATCGATTTGATGAAGAATTATTTCTAGAAGTGGTATGTTATTTATTTATTAAATAAGAATTTCCATAAAAAAATTACAAAAATTATTCAAATTAGAGTTGATAAAAATATTCAAAAATAGGGTTAGTTTTGGATACATTATTTTTTATATTAAATATAGTAAAAAATTTCAACCTAATGAATATTAAGATGGATTGCTTTAAAACGTTCAGGATTTAAATATTAGTAAATTTGTATTTAATAAGTGTTTATAAAAATCAATAAATTCCAGGAATAAACCTTATTTTTTTTATTCAATACTATTTAGAAGAATATCGTTAACACTAACAAAAAATACACTTATTTATCACTATACCTACGTTTTGCTAACTATGTTAGCATCATCTGGAGTTGGTGATAAACTTCGTGATGATGCTAACATAGTAAGCAAAACGTACGTAGAGTGTTAAAAAAGACTAGTTTTGGTCTTCAACATTGTTGAAAATCAAAGCTTCCAAATTCCCAATTTAAGTTATTCAATACTAGTTCAATATTTTGCTGCTAACCTATCAATATTATTTTATAGGACTCGAATTATTTAAATTATGATCTAGAAAGCAAAAGCGGAGACTCCTTATTGGTCTATGGGGTCTTGAGGGCTTTGGTTGAAGACGATTTTGAGAAAGTTAAATCTTTAGTTCGAAGAGGAAAGTCCATTAACGTTAATGATGGTAACGGAAATACCCCATTACATGGTGCAGTTTTAAAAGATAAGTAAGCAAAAATTTGGACTAAAATTTGGATTTTTTTAATTGTAGATTTCGCTAGAAATTATTTCTATATTTTTATATGAAACACTCTATATTTTTACCTTTTTGAATTAAAATACATCACTTTAAACGTCTATTATTTTTAATTATGATTTGCTTTTTATAACTACTTTCTCGATAATATATCATTATAGCCACAGAGTGTACCTACCCCTTTTTTCTTTATTTTTAGAGATAAAATTTTCAAAATTGAGACAATTATAGTAAATAGTAAACGTCACATTTTGATTTAAGGAAATATTTCTTTCCTATTCCGGTTTCGCCAAAACATATATCAACTTGTTTAAATATAAACACCCTACATCCTTGTTTTTTTTTGAAAATTAATATTTTAGGTATTTCCAGTTCGATTAGAAACAAAGGAGTCTGCTATATCAATAAATAACAGTTTTTTTAATACTGACCATTTGATAATTAGATTATATTTATTTCGACTCTAAGAGTATATATATATATATATATATATATATGTAAAAATATGGTGTTTCATATAAAAATATAATTTTTTGGTAAATTTTAAGTGTAATCTTTTGATAATTAAGAAAAAAATTTGATTTTAAATGTGCAACAAATTTCTTTAAAATACATTTATAAAAAAAGATGATATAAGTGATCCACATCTCCCGGTGTATAATAAATAAACTGGGTGTTATTGAAACAAATAAACATACATATAAAAACAGGTTAATCTTTTGGCTCCCTTGCAATGTACAAAAATATCTTCAAATAATATCATACGTTATCTTGTCTGAAATGGTTTTTGGAGGCGCGCTCCCTTAAGTGGGTATTGCACCTTCAAAATTACAAAAAAAAAATTGCATATATTTATTATCTAGAAGACGTTATAAATATGTTATGAAAACATTTTTGTCGAGTTCGACGTATTATGTAATTTATAGAGACCCTAACACGGCCGAGCACGATCCTTCCATGGGATTCAGTGGCGGCCGGCGCACATCTGCTTTTCCTGGCGAAAATTCTTTCCGCAAAGGATCAGATATTTGTATGTGTAAAAAATTATAATAATGAATTATTATCTACAGGTATTGTATTTTCTTATGAACGCTGAAACCGCTGCAATACTGCACGCATTTACATCTAACCTGTAAATATGTGCGGTGTTGCAACGTTCATAAGAAAATAAAATAAATTTACACACTTTCAGAAGTAGAATCCATTTGGTTTTACTTTAGTCAATCATTTTGCTACGATTCTGCAGCTATTTAAACACTGCGTATAGTTTTTGTTTCACGTACCCAATGCGAGCGGCTTCGTTTCCTGCTTTGCTAGAGTATAAAAAAGCAATCGCGAGCTATTAGCAGTGAATACTTAAACCTCAAGGGTTTCTAATGTCAACCTACCATTAAAAATTTCCAAAATAGAAACGTTTTTTGGGGGTTTTCGTCAGGTTTTTGGGATTTGGTTTTACTGTGCACGGGTAATATTTCAAAAATAAAAATAAACACAAAAATTAGCTTTTTGCTAATCTAAAGTAGTCTCTAAATTTTATTATAGTGATTATGATATGACGTGAGAAGATATTTTTTTTGACGCCCTGTTTATAAAAATATATAAGTGTATTTATTGTTTGTGTTTCAAATTTTCTTTATTTGTTGCGATTTTCAAAGATATTTATCAAGGTCAGGTAATTTTAAGATTATTAAATTTTCGAAATATATTACAACGAAATATAATTAAATGATAAAATCTTGATGCCAAAAACAAAAATAAAATTCTGTTAGAGTGTTTGCATTATGTATAATATTGATAAAATATGTTATCATTACCATTGTTGAAATATATTAAAATATTCTCTGTCATATGTTTATTTATATCCAAAATGTCTAAGAAAATTGAAGACAAATACACTTTTATGTTTTAGAAAATTGGTAATAATACTATTTTTGAAGCTCTGGTAGTTTTGCGAACCATATTAAAATTTCGAGTGTTTTAAAAATAAATAACCATATATATAGTCTAGTGAACAAGTGCTTTTTGGGTCAAACCCTTTTCTCCGCTTCCGAAAAATATGAACGAGGTGTCATTCGATTCGGAATAGCGTGTAGATGAATTTTGAAAAAATTCAAGACCCGCTTGCAAAAATTGCAAAAGTTGTAGACAATTGACTGAAAAATAAAAATGGGGTTTGATTTTTTGCAAATATCTTAAAAACCTATTTGACATTTTTCAAATTTGAAAAAAGATTCAAAAAGAGGAAATTTAACAAAAAAAAAACTATACCTCCCGTAACTGGTAGGACCAATATTTATAATTTTCCCAGAGTGTTGAAAATACGACAGAAAACAGGGACTCCGGCTTGCGTAAGCGCTGCCCACTTTGCACCTTTAATGAATAAATATTAATTAAACTTATTAAATATAAAAATTAAAAATTGAAAAATTTCAGGCATCTACTGGATAGATTTATGAACAATAATCCGCGGTCAAAAAATTTTTGTCGCGATTTTTCTATTAATTACGCATTAGTTAATTAACAATTTTTTCCTACTTGAACATGAACATTGTAAGTGCAGTAATTGTTAAATAACAAATCTGAAATTTTTTTCCACTTTTCCAAATATGAAAAAAACATTTTTTTTCAGTTATTAATCCAGCTTTTTAATTTTTAACCTAAGTAAATTGTTAATAACAAAGTGAAAAATAATAATTCTTTATTATTACCAACAGGAATCTCTTCTGAGACCTTTGAAAAATAGATCTCAAAAAGAAAAAAAATCCGATTTGTTAGTTAACAATTATCATGTTGAAGTTGGAAAAAGTTGTTAATTAACTAATGCATAATTTATAGAAAAATTATTGTTCATAAATCTATCCAGTAGATGCCTGAAGTTTTTCAATTTTTAATTTTTATATTTAATGAGTTTAAATAATATTTATTCATCATAGGCCCAAAGTGGGCAGCACTGACGCAAGCCGGAGTCCCTGTTTTGGGTCGTATTTTCAACGCTCTGGGAACATTATAAATAATGGTCCGACAGTTCCGGGAGGTATGGTTTTTTTTGGTAAATTTCCTCCTCTTTTTGAATCTTTTTTCAAATTTGAAAAATGTCAAATAGTTTATGAGATATTTGTAAAAAACCGAAACCTCTTTTATATTTTTTAGTTAATTGTTTATAACTTTTGCAATTTTTGGAAGCGGATTTTGAATTTTTTCAAAAATCATCTACACGCTATTCCGAATCGAATGACACCTCGTTCATATTTTTTGGAGGGACAATTTTGAAGGTTTGTTTTTATAGACGTTGAAAGAGGGCTACTAGTTTCAGCGAAATAAACTTGAAGAGCTTAGTAACAAAGTTTTTTTTTCTACGTCGTCAACGTGGTTTCCTGCCCATCGTCGGGGTTTCAAACCTTTTCTATTAGCGGCTAAATTCTTGACTATCCTAAATGTTACATTTACTAAAAATGTTTTCGTAACCAGACCCGTTTCATCAAATGTAATCCTTTGGTTCCATCACAATTGGAGAACTCATTTCTCGCATTTTTCTAATTTTCACAGGATGTCCAAGTGCGGACATATTGTCACCCCCCCTGCCATGTTTTTTATTTTAATTTAACCACTTTGTACCTTTGTTTAATTTTTCGTTTATTAATATTAATTTTAGTTACAAATATTATTACATATTTCGTCATGTAATACCAACCAATTAGTTTAATTTCAATTTAATATAATAACTAACCCCTTCTTCTATGAATACATTGGTAAGTTAAAAACTTTGTTACTAATCTCTTCAAGTTTACTGGCGGGAGTCGTTTTTAGGCCTGATGATTGCGAAATTTCGCCAAAACTAGTCGCCCTCTTTCAACTTTAAGTTATATCAATAAATTAATTGTGGTACTTTGACGTCGAGTTTTATTACCTCACCGGTTGACCACATTAGAGAACGTGCATAACATTTTGTTTTAATTCTGAAGAGCTTTACCATGGTCCTTGATTCATGTTAAAACATTTGATTAAAAAATGATAGATAGTCAAGACATCTATCGTAAGTTGATGGTTACCAACTGGACACAGCCACTTATTTGTATAAAATCCTACTGTAAAAGCGACTTACCAAGAAAAACTTCGCCATTCGCCATCATAATCCCTTGCGGGGAGCGGCGCAACGCAATATAATTCAAAAACAGAGAAAGTAAGTTTTTGAAACTTTTCAAGTACATAAAAATACTTGGGATATAAAGATTATATTTTTGAAACTATATGCATTCCGACTGATGATTAGTATAAGGATGAATCATGTATGGTAATGATCGGAGTGTATAGTTTGTCTCTGTTTTTGATAAAACATTTAATATGTTCCCAAAATATTAGAAATGTTGATCACAATTATATGACTAAATAAAGATACAGGGAAATGAGGCGAATTCACTTTCATTCGCACTTGTTTGGCAGGCAATAAGGCATGTTTAATTTAGAAATCACTGCACATTTTTAATCATAATTTTAACACAAATAATTAAAAGAAATAATTTTAGCACAATTTTTTATAATCCTTACAAAATTTGTATCTTATAACTAATCGTTTACTCAAACATATAAACGACCGTCGTATCTCTGGCGATGTGGCCTACTTTGGTTGGCTGGAAATATATGGAACGATTTCTCTTAAGTACTATTGAAAGTCTTTTTATTGCATTAATTTAGAAATAATATTTAGTGTAGCTATAATTCTGTTAACATAGAGATAAAATATGTCTGCTAATTTAATCTCGGATTATTCTAGAAAGTATGCAGCGGCGTAGGAGAATATGCATATATAGACAAGTAGAAATTAATTGAAGTTAAATTGAATCAAATTAAACCACTTGATGAGCTGACTAATTGATTTTTGTGCTGAATTTCCTAAGCATACTTATTTATCTGTTTAACCATCAAAGTATTAACGATTTCATCATTTATAAATAGCTTTAAAATATCTATGGGGTCCATGAATGGAAGCATCACGTGTTCATTAAATTTGAATTTTGATAATTCGAGTACAGTTGGTACCCAGAAATTGTCACATACTTTTTTCACTCCCACTGTGAACTTCCTCCTCTCCATACATAACTAACTGCTTATCATTAATCTTATCAGTATTAGTTGGCCTTTTGTCTTCAGTACAGGCCCTCCTAACTATCGCCTAAATCAAAATCGCTACTGAAGCAATTCTCGACGACTCATATATACGACATGAAAATTTAAATAAAAGATGTTTAAGTACATAACAACTTTCGAAAATAAAGTAGAAGTAGAATCCATCATTTTTTTTTACTTATTCATATTATTAATTTTTTACAGCCTGGATATCCTAGAATTCCTCCTCTCTCAACCAAAAATAGAAAAAGACAACCGCAACTTCAATGGAGAAACCCCTTTATTACTAGCAATAAAATGCCATAGAATTACCCTAGCCGAAACTCTAATCCAACATGGCGCCAACATAAATATACCCAACTACGAAGAAGTAACTCCTTTACACCTCTCAGTAACCTACCCCAGATTGGCCCATTTGCTAATAAAATCAGGAGCATACTTGGATGCTATAGATTATAGTGGAGATACTCCTCTGCATGATGCAGTTGCTGAAGAAATCTTGGAAAGTGTATGTATGCTTCTTTACTACAAAGCTGATGCAAACATGAGAGGAGTGAACAGCTTAACGCCGTTTATGAAAGCTATAATAGCTAAAAACGTAGAGATCCAAGCAGTGCTGGTTAATTATGTAGATGATTTTAATATCGAAACATACGATAATGTAACTACCTTAGCACTGGCTATTACTAATAGATCACCGTTTGTTGAAGATATTATCCTTGGTGGTGCTGATGTTAATTACGCTTATGGTTTCGATCTTATCGATACATTTTCTTTGTGTTTGCAATATCCGAATCCAAAAACTTTTAAATTAGTATGGGCTAGATTAAAATACGATGGTGATGATATGTCACTTGGAAGTATCTTGTGGAGAATTAGCGGTACTTTAAGAAAAGAAATTTTTAAACAATACGTAGATATTATCATCGAAAGTGATAATCTGACTCAAGTAGTGGATTCTATAAGTACTGCAGAGGATTATTACATGGTAATTGTAAGATTTTGTGATTTTTTTCATCAATTATCTATTGATCAGCTAACGAAATTAACTTGTCGTTTGCTTTGCTATGGTTACGTGGCTACGAGTTTTGATATGAGCAAAATTTTTCTCCACTACGGTTATTGCGAATTATTTAAGATAATGCTCCATATGGATATTAAATTTATAGGAAGAAGACCTCCAGATACTTCAAGATTAATTTATGATTTAAATTATAAAATTAATAACCTATTAGATCAGTTAGTGGGTGTTGTAAACGTTGAATACTTACACAATACAATCTATCAAATATTAGATTATTGTATTTATCCGAAATTGGTAACAAGTTATATGGAGTTAGATAGAGATGATTACGTCAGTTTTAAGATACTGCATCTTCCGAAGGTTCCATCTTTATTGGAGTTATCAAGAAATAAGTGCAGGGAGCATATTATTGAAAAATTTAAAATAAAATCATCTAGGCACTTTTATACTATTATTCATCACATGGAACTTAATAGTGTTTATAAAAGGATTCTATCTTTCGAAAAGAAACTGTATTTTCCTACTTATGTGTATTCCAAAAAATATAATAAATAAATATATTAATACGTAATTTAGTGTTTTTGTTTTGTAGGCCTATTTTAAATTAATGATGCGTAATTTTATCTGTAATCTCTTGAAATATTAAAATATGCATATTGTTTTTATATAAAAAAATTAGGTTTGAATTTATCTCTAAGGTAATAATTAAGATAACTAAGTTATAAAAAGAGTAAACATTCTAATTTTCTTATTACAACAAAAAGAGTATGAAAGTGACAATAATTTTTATCGTTTGTGCCTTATCTTGCGCAAGGGCATTGGAAAATGAAAACATTAAATTAAGATTTGATCAAAATCTGATATCGAATTTAAATACAAACTTAAGGTAAGCAGTAATTTATTCTTATAATAACATTTATGTTTGAATAAATCGTAATGTCGAATTGGTCTCTTTTTTCATTCCATATGCGACTATTTTAGTCTCCTAAATTTTTCCCTTCTCTTAGTTCCTTTCGCCCATTTGCTTAATCGGATTTTCCCTTTACTCTTCTATTTCTGCAATTTGTTTAAGCTAGATTTGACATTCTTTCTTTTACTACATCTATTTCTGTTCATCTTTTCGGTCCGTTGCCATTTCGTCTATCTTCTTGATCGAATTTCCTCACTGACCTCCTATTTCTGCACAACTTGTTTTAAGGATAAGCTAGATCGTTTGTTTTATCAAGTTAAGCTAGATTTGTCAGACTTTCTCTTGCCACATATATTTCTGTTCTTATTCCTTTCGGTCGATTACCATTTCGTCTATCTCCTAGATTGAGTTCTCTGTTTTCAGTCCTGTTTCTGCAAATTATTTACCACGATTACCTATAATTGCTTTATCTCCATCTCCGTCCTTTCTATTTCTTCTGTCTATATGTTTATTATGTTCGGTAGTTTTGCAGATAACTGCATTACCAGTACTAAATCATCGATATACATCTATCTAAAGTTACACCATTCAAAATTTTGAGCTCAGGTGAAGCTAAGGTTATTTCCCTGTTTTATGACTTTACTCAATTATATATCTTCTAATATTCAGTCTAACTTATCCTGTAACGTTGTTATAAATGTTCTTATATAAAGTAGAGCAGCTAATGTCAGACTTCCAATTAGTTGATTGTTAATATGTCTTTTAAATTTGAAGTTGAACGATTCTACTGACCGTGAAACGTTCTATTATTAATAACCTTAGAGAATTTTTTATTAGAATACATGAATAAAATAAATAATCGTTATAAGTGTGAGTTTAAAAAAAACTTGTAAATATCCCCAATTTTCGAACACCATCTTTTCAATTCCCCAATTAACAGATTTGTGAAATGAAAATGAGAACAATTTTTGACAAAATTCGAAGCACAATCCATAGGTTCCCAACAAAGCAAGCACACTACTTCTTCTTTTGTTGGAATGTACATTGACGATAAACTGGAACGATATGAGACAACGTTATCTTTCTTCTGAGGAATCATCCCTTTCACTGGATTACTTTTTTCGTCTGTCAATGGTATTTTTTTTCCTTTCTTTTTATTTTTGTTGGTGCTGTAGACAAAGCAGTCTGCTGCTGTCCAATAATTTCATTTTCTGATAACCCGCCTATTTCATCAGAGAATGAAACTTTCCTCTTTTTTTTGCTTTGTCTTCTACTAATCTATCCTTGATTTTTTTTGTTACCTTTCCTCAATAATTTTCTTTCTCTATTTTGCCTTACAGTTGCTTTTCGATCTATAGATGTCTTTTTCATTTCTATTGATTGGATTAATATTTACGGTAGTAGTAGCTTTTAAAAAATTATCGGCAGTGAATTTTTCGGCACTTTCGTCATATGCCTCTTCTAGCTGCTTCTCAGATTCCTTTAACTTGTTCCTGATGTCAACGGGGAAGATCCCCGTTATTTTGAACCCATTGATAGCTATTTCTGCAGTTTGACATTTTATATACGCTTTACAAAAATAGTTCCATTATGTCAAGAGCAGATATTATAATTGATTAATTAGCAACCACTGACAGATTTCCTCACTCTAATAGGTTTTGAGTGGGCTCATGAATGATTTATCAAGTGGTTGCATTTGTGTGTGAAGTAAAGGGTGTAGTTACGTGGTTTGTTTGGTTTACATTAAATACATCCTAATTTTTCGTGTAATTATTTTTTGTAAATATATTAGTTTGAATCCATTAGGAGTAGTGGACCTAAAATACTGCCGCACTAATTTAAACAACAATGGTGATCAATGCTTCTCTCTCGGCTGAAGTAATTATGCCAATTCGTCTCTTCCTACGAAGGCCTATAATCTGTAGGACTTTAATTTGGACTATGGTGAGACCACTTTCATCGACGTTGTAAATTATGGTAGAGGGTAATTGTGTTTTTAAACGTTGAATCAAGAATATCAAAGAATTATCTTACATTATGACGTTCCCCAAATTCTAGCACTTAATCTATATGTGTTGAAGAGGCACTTGCTATGGGTGATGACGCCATTATTATACAAAACGGCAATAAAGTTTTACACATATATTTTGTATACCCTATAGTTTATTTTCATCCCATTAAAATTTTAGAAACTTTTGCCATTGTTGCCAGATTTACAAAAAAGTAAATTTTTTTCATACTTTTTTGTGCCACCGTGTAAATTTTTGATTCAAACATGGCGAGAGGTCATGTGGTGGCCACATCAGATTTTTTTTTATAGGTTATATCTTTTTTTGTTTTTATTACTTACATATTTCAGGGTTTTTTTGAATTAAAAATACAAAATTTAAAATCTTTTACAAACCGTATATAAAAATTATGACTTTTTTATTATTTTCCCGTCTCTAATTAATCGCGACTTTCTATTCTTTTTTTAAAACCCCCGAACAAAAATCATTACTTGATTTTTCAATCTTATCCAACATCTTTTTTATACTGAATGATTTTAATTTTCATATTTAACTCTTTATTACTTTTCCAAATATAATAAAAATTTTATATCTATTAAATTTCATAAGACCTTCTTTCCATATCAAAAATTTGTTGATTATACCAGAATTTGAATTTTTACTTATGTACCCAATAATACAAAACTTATTTATAATAATACTAATAATAATAGGCTATTTTTCTTTTCACTTCTTTAAATCTTTTTACCAAGTATTTTTCACTTATTAGTTCGATTAAAATTTTAAAGTCCTCTTTTAATAATCCTGCCTCTGCACAGCTGACTTATATTTTACATTTGGTACGGAACCCTAAATGTGCGAAGTCCGACACGCACTTGACCGATTTTTTCTTCATGTTCCAATTTATATGGGCTGCTTGTTAATTCCAAAATCATTAGTTAATGGCAGAGACAACATCCTTCTTTTTTCTCTAAATGGTGTTTGTTCTTTTTCTAGTTAGTTTTTTTTTGTTTTTCAAATAGTTTTGATAGGTTGCATAATTTCGATATGAGTCCTATTTTTGCTGTCATGCTTACAATTCGAATCCCACTTTGAAAAAAATACACATTTACCACTACTTCTTTCGAATAGAGATGTCTTTTATTATTTGCAGTGATTTAAAAATATATAATTACACAAACAAATGACCTTGACTTAACACTTTAAATTTTTAACAAATATAACCATTAGTTTTCGTATACACCAACGAACTTATGATTAAAAGTTCACGTCGAAGTTGGTCTCTAGGGCCGAATTCTTTAGGGAAAAATTATCACCAACCGGAGAATTTCTCCCAGTCTGAAGAAAACTTCATCGTATAATATGTTGAAAAAAATATCAAAGATTGTTGAATATAGAAAAATGGCCAATTTATTAAAAAAATAATGAACTGTAGTTGTAAAATTTAACTTTATATTTTTTCAGAAATGTTAAAGCTGCTGGCATTACAGCAGAATTGAATGATTTTGCTGATAAAATATTCATAAATATTGGAAAATATGCTGTGGCTCACAAACTAGATCCTTTTGCTATTGGGAATGTAACAGAAAACGTAAATATAATTATTTTATTTTTTTCTATTACATAAAAGTAGTTTAACATTTTTCACTAGCACCTAAGGTTTTCATTAATAATGTTGTGGGGTTTTAAAATTGATATTTTTCAAAATTAAATATTTTTTTACTTAAATCTGTTTCATTTATTTTAAATTTTAATTTTTTTCTTGTAAAATTTATTCTAAAATAAGATTCAATTTTTCTTAATTTTTGATTTAAAATTTTAAATTTATTTTCCTTAAACTGTATCTTTTTCTAATTTTTATTTCAAAATTTATTTCTTTAAATGTTTCTTTTTAAATGTACATTGTTTTAAATCTTCCTATATAATCTGATTTTTTATCAAAAAATGTATGTTATGAAATTGCAAAACCTTTCCTATTTCATTTTAAAGCCAAAAAATTTGGATTTTATTTTTTGCTTTTTTTAAATTTTTTTATTCCAAATTTCTACAATAAAGTGATAATAAGAGTGTGTAAAACAAAACCATAGTGAATTAAAAGAATGATAAATAGAAAGTAGATTAAGCAATGATGAAAAAATATCTGCACAAGTTTATGTTATTATTATTTTAAATATAACAATCTTAAATCTGATATTTTAAAGTAATCATGATATTATTTTTAGTTTTTGCTCGCCAAGATTGTTCTCAGTAATGGCGCTATACATGGTATATCAACTATTGAAAGGTACAAAGATGTTACAATCAATTACCTGAGCAAAACAAAAATTATGACTCTGGAAATACCAATAGAATTTTCCAATCTTAGCGTAAATAATTCTTGTATTATACTGAATTACATCAATAATTTGGTTAATTTTTTAGTTTACCTACGATTACGATTTAAAAATGCTCGGATTGGGACCCCATGGAAAAATGATAGGCGAAATAGACAACTTTAAATTTGATATTATTTTGAGTTTTGACTTTACGACTTTGGTTATTAATATCGATAAATTAAAAACAACTGATAGTGGGTAAGAAAAGGATTTTTTGATTGAAAGAATGTAAAACCAGAGCGGTCAAATCATCCTGCACTCTCGAATCCATGATTAAAAACAAAAGGATTCAGTTCCAACTGTACAGTTTGAACGGAACAGTTCAAACTGTCAGTTGAACCTAAACGTGCTTAATGATAGTGACACTGGATTCTAAATTAGAATAAATTTTCTTTAAAAAAAAAGTAATAAAAGTTATTTTAAATGAGTTACAACAACATGTATATGCAATTCATTCATTTGTTATATTTTTCTGTTATTTCATTGAACTATAAATAAATTATTATAAATTTATATTTACAATCATTACAAGAATTTTAATTTTTATCATTTCTTTTTTTCGTAAGTCGATCACGTGTAATTGAAATTGTATTGCAACGGCTATAGAAACTACATTTGAAATAATATATAGGATGTCACATTTAACATAATGTTTGTTTGATCCACCCTAGTAATATGGAACACATTATATAAATATATTATTTTTGTTTTTAGGCACATTTCCATGACATTCGAAGGGAATATAACTGACATTTTTTTCAACATTCTTTCTGAATTCATTACTACCATATTGCATCCTTTGTTACAGGGAATTATTGAAGGTATTATCAAATCTGTTGTAAATAAAGTAGTAAACGATATAAATGATACTATTTATAATATAACACATCATAATTTTACTACTACTTTTAACCAATTTACACAATATCCTCTTAATTGAATTAATATGTATATAATTTATTTTTGTACCTTGTTTAATAAACATATGAAAATTATATTGATTTTTTTTCTATTGTGATATTTTTAAAGTTTGCTTATTATAATTAGTAGAATTTCAAAAATATTGTTAATTAATACACTATTTTTTGGAAATAATGAAAAAAAACCGAAAAATCGAATAATTCGTAAAAAAACGAAAAAAATCAAAAAAACCGAAAAAATCGAAAAAAAAACGAAAAAATCAGAGATAAGCAAAAATAAAAAAAAATTAGAACATAAAAGAAAGAAAAACAGAAGATTATCCATACTCAAATGTGGTAGAATTATCATCAGGCATAAATTTCGTTAAAAAAGTATAACCACTTAAATTGTACGATGACAATATTAGTATGAATAAGAAAACTTTAACCAATTGAGACGATACATTATCAAAAATTATATGTGGTATTACATCAAAAAATTAAACTTCAATTATTTGCAATCCGGGATAAAATTATTTTAAAAATTTAAAAATTCAATAGCCGCTCCATACCATTGTTATATCACTCTTAGCCCTCCGGTATGGAGCGGATATTGAATTTTTAAATTTTTAAAATATTTTTATCTAGGTTTGCAAATTAATTAAGTTGAATTTTTTGATAGATATAGGATAAAGAATACCACATATAATGTTTGATAATTGTATCGCCACAATTGGTTAAAGTTTTCTTCTTCATACTAATATTGTCATCGTACAATTTAAGTTGTTATACTTGTTTAACGAAATTTATGCCTGATGATGGCCATCGAATGGCCGAAACATGTTGCCTGCCGTTGTCAAATTTTCAACATTAAATAATTGTGGTATTGACTACGAGATCTTTTATTATTCTTTGAATAAAAGAAATAATTATGGAATAAACGGAACAATTCGAAAAAATAAGGAATAAAATTGAAAAAACAGGAAAAAAAAAGAAAACCAGAAAAAAATTTAAAAAAAAAAACAGAAAAAAATCGGAAAATATAAGAAAAAACAAAAAATGAGAAAAAGTCATAAATATTGGGAAAAAAAGCAAAATAAAATTGTAAAATATGAAAAAAACGAAAATATCAAAAATATTGTAAAAACCCGAAAAAAAATTTAGCAAAAACGCAAAAAAATAACTGCCAAAAAATGGCAAAAAAAATCGTAAATAATCACAAAAGGTTAGGTGAATAAGAAAACATTAGAAACCGAAATAGAAAAAATTAGAAACCGAAATAGAAAATTAGAAACCGAAATAGAAAAAAAAAATGAGGAAAAATTAGAAAAATGAAAAAAAAGCGAGAAAAGTCGAAAAACATCGCAAAAAAAACTAATAATATCTAAAAACCCGGATTTACTGTACTTGGGTGTATCTCGAGTAAGCAATATGACAACAGAGTTGCTTTGTTACAGCAAGCGATGCCGATGATCGAGAAATCCCTCCAACAATCACATAAACTTTGTCCAACTACTAAACCAACCGCTTCATAAAAATTAGAGAAGTGGAAATCAAAAGAATAAAGGGAAAATTAGAAATGTGGAAACGATGGAGGTGCAGTTTTAGTTGTTGGACAATCTATACAAGCGAGCACGCAAGGATGCCATATTTCTATTAGGCAAGTGCTCCCTGCTTAGAATAACCGGGTTACTATTATCGATAAAAATCATACCACACCATAGAAAATCAATATTCAGCTGTCAGATTTTCAGAATGTCTTGCGTAAGATGTCTAAAAATCATGGTGTTTCCACTTATACCTGTAAAAGTTTGGGTCAAAACTGGGAGATCTCTACCTACTTGATTTTGACTGATTTTTGAGACATTACTTAAGTTTCAGATTAAAAATTTTAGATGGCGCATACATCGCTCATAGTAAACTGTAATCACAGATCACACAGGGTGTTTTTATACTCTGGTACTGAATACAGACTAAGGGGGTTATTCTGTAACACCTAACGATATCGTTAATGAACGATTATCGTTACCTGACGATATTTCTTATTCTGTAGCTAAAGATTGTCGTTACCGTACGATAAAATGTATCGTTACTGTACGACGTCGTTGGAGGTGTCTATTGACGTTAGAATGTCGTTAGCAAAGAATTGGGGGTATAACCGATAGACAAATGCCAATTCTTCCGTTTTGCTTTTTACATAATTGAAGTGAAATAATCATATATAATA
Organism: Neocrepidodera transversa; assembly: GCA_963243735.1. NCBI lineage: Eukaryota > Metazoa > Arthropoda > Insecta > Coleoptera > Chrysomelidae > Neocrepidodera > Neocrepidodera transversa. Next base: position 26,345,660 of record OY725340.1, on the reverse strand, counting down.
CAACGAGTGGTATCTTGACTATCGATAATCCCATATAAGTTACTTCACGAAACGTGTTGTCAAATATTAATTTCACGAGTCAATAATACCTCAATAATTTAAATTTACGGTACAAAAGCATTTACATCTCGGCAAGGTCCACCAAGTGCATTAAATTTTTCGGTCACTTGGTCCCATGTCCTCTTCAGAATATCTGGATCTGACCCATCAAATTTATTTTCTCTCAATGATTTATTTACTCTAAGTTCATTGAGATATGCCTCGAATTGATTCCTTGTAGGCTTGAGACCTCTCCGCTTTTTTGGTGCAGTTGTCATTGTGAATTAATAAAGAAACTCAATTTAAATTACCACTTGAGTGGGGAACACACTGAAAAATAAACCCAATACCAACTTTCTCTATGTGAAAAACCACCGTCTAGTTGTCATTGTCAAACCAAACCAAACGCAACTTTAGTTTTTTGGGCACAGAACATTAAAATAATGTTGCCAACCTTCGCAATTTCCACTTAATACCAAGTAACCAGATTTCGTTCTAACGATATACATACTGAATAAGCGTTAGGAATTTATCGATCAAAATGACGTTGAGCAATATATCGTTAGCTAACGACATCCTATGTTAACGACAAGTTACTGAATAGACCCCTAATGCTCGAATCTGCAGCTTTACACTGTCCACACAAAATACAGTACGGCCCCATTTGACGAAAATTATCCATACTTATACACTATTTAGAACTATTCCTTATGTACTAATAATAATACCACATACATAAAAAAATCCGCATTGACATTGACAGAAAATAATTTATTTGACATCTCATCTGCTTTAAGTGATCTGTGACCAGGACATGAACAATTCTAAACAGCGCCATCTTACAAAATTCTGGTAAGTTCTATTGAACGCAACAGGTGGTACTCCCAAAAAGTTCGAAATAAAATCTAATCAGTGAATACACCAGGGTTTTTAGACATTTTAGTCTTGCGGCATTTATTCTTCGCATGACTGATTTCCTATGCAAACCACAAAAGTTTAATAGCTGTATCACAGTCATACCAAATTTCGGATCTAGCAAACTTGCATACAAAAATTTTCATCACACTTTGTCAAAGCATTTTAAAAAATCTGATGTGGCCACCACATGACCTCTCGCCATGTTTGAATTAAAAATTTACACGGTGGCACAAAAAGTATGAAAAAAATTTACTTTTTTGTAAATCTGGCAACAATGGCAAAAGTTTCGAAAATTTTAATGCGAAGAAAATAAACTATAGGGCATACAAAATATATGTGTAAAACTTTATTGACGTTTTGTATAATAATGGCGTCATCACCCATAGCAACTGCCTCTTCCGGTTGTCCGATTGACACCAAAATCTAATCAGATCTAATCTAGGGTATAAGAATCGTGTATGCAAAATTTCAAGTTTTTTAATTCAGTAGTTTTTGAGTTATCGTTACTACAACATCCATCCAAACACACACACACACACACACACACTAACACACACACACACACACACACACACACACACTAACACACACACAGACATCATCGCGAAAATATTAAAATCGTATTCTAGGGACCCTAAAACGTGTTTATTCATTGAAAAGTCACTACCCAATTTTTAGCATGATTCCTATACCTCTCTTATCTGAAGGGCGAGAGGTAAAAAGCCACAAAATCGGATAATTGTTTTTATTATAACTAACTTTACTATTTTCGTTTGAACAAATATTTTACTATACTTCGTTTTACAATAAGTGGGTTATTTGGTTGGAAATTTGGATATCTCTTAGTATAATTGGGGTTTCTATAAAAAAATTATGCTTTTGCAATATAGTAACTAAAATTTGGTTGTATTTTTCAAAACTTTTTAGTTGTTGGTTCATTATTTTCGTTGACTCACTTCCCATAATAAACAAACAATTTGAATCAATATTTCTACCTATGCAATTTGTCAATTATATAAAAACTAATAACTCTAATCATCAACAACTACTTAAGAAAATTTTATTATCATAAGTGCCTTTATATATTTTTTTAGTGCTTATCACTATTATGTCTATTAGAGATAATTATTTAATAAAACTAGAACGCAAATAATATTTTCTTCAATAAACGAAAAAAATGAAAGCAACATTTATTATAGCTATTTGTTTCGCCGTTTTTTCTTTTGCCAAGGCAAATGAGGGGGACGAAGCACAATTATTAAATTTTGACAACAAACTTACTCAAGAATACATTCTAAAATATTTCAAACAATTAAGGTAAGACATTTTTCATTTCAAATTTATGTTATACTGTCCAAATGTACAAATTATCCATATTATATATTTTAGTTGAATTTGCTCCTTTGTTTGTTTGTCAGGGTTGTTGCGATTTGTGTCATTGTTGAAAAAATTAGTTTTACAGAATGAAAAAAATTGTTGTAAAGAAAAGTTTGTTATAGTGACTAGTTATGCAAGAAATCTGTTTTGAATTTTTTTCTTTGTCATTGGGCAAGAATAGGCATCGATGTTCAAGAATATAAATATTATTAAATATTTCTTCTATAAAAAAGTCAAACTCAGTAATTTTCCGTTAATTCAAATTATCAAATAAAAATAATTATAAATAAGTTTTATTGTTTAAAAAAAAATCTTCATAGGATTTTATGTACTGTGATTGATAGCAGAAGCACCTCTACAGCACAGACGGTGAGTTCTAAAAAGAGAAATAATTAATTTTAATTAGGAACCGTTTTATAATAACACAAACGTAAATTTTTGTTGTAACTTTTTATTGCAAAGTCTAAGTAATCTTATCAAAAAATGTACTTATGAAAAAAATATTAATAAAAATTCAGTTAAAAGGAAAAAATGGATTTCTTCAGGAATAATTAAGTCAATTAATGAAAGAAATATACTCTATTCAGAATCCAAAAAAGATTCTGATAATAACGAAAAGAAGGAGAGATATCTGCTATATAGAAATAATCTGAATAAAGTAATTAAAAAAGCAAAAACTAATTACTATTAAAATAAAATTAATGATCACGAAAATAGTTCTAAGGCTCTATGGGATGTTATAAATGAAATACAAAATGAGAATAAAAAAAAAATAAACAAAATACTCATTGATGACAAATTAGAATTAACCGAAGAATGCGAAATTGCCAATGAATTTAATAAATTTTTTTTGAATATAGGGACTAAGTTAGCTAATGACATTCTACCCCCAAGCATTTTGTTTCGAAAAAGGGATTCTCCCTTAAATTCACTTTTTCTTAATCCTGTTACAATAAAGGAAATTGAGGAAATAATTGCTTCTCTCAAAAATCACAAGGCCCGGGCATTGATGGAATTAGGGCTGAACTAGTTAAGGTGACGTCAAATTTGATTTCACCTTTATTAGTACATCTCATAAATAATTGTTTTCAAAAAGGTCAATTTCCTTCGGAACTAAAAAAAGCAACTATTCTCCCTGTTTTTAAAAAAGGTGATAGGAAGTCTATAAATAACTACAGACCTATATCTCTAATTACTTAGCACAATATCCAAAATTTTAGAAAAAGCTGTTAAAAAGAGGGTAATTGAGTTTATAGAAAAAAATAGCATTCTGTTCGCGAAGGGCTTTCAACAGTTGATGCTATAGCTGCCTTAATTAAAAATATTTATGATTCTGTCGATAAATCAGAACCTACTTTATGTGTGTTCTTGGATCTTGCCAAGGCATTTGACACAGTATGTCAAACTCGTCTGTTGGATGTCTTGGAGGATTCAGGAATACGGGGGATGGCATTAAATTTTTTCAAGGATTACTTAAGCGATAGAAAACAAGAAGTCAAAATTGGTGATAGTCTGAATGAATTTGGACATATCTTATATGGGGTGCCGCAAGGAACAGTGTTAGGGCCCATTCTGTTTAACCTTTATATAAATAACCTACTTTTTTTAGAAACGTCTGGAAGAACTATTAGCTTTGCAGATGATACTGTAATAATATATAAAGCAAAATCTTGGAACTTACTTAAAGAAATAGCAGAAAATGATTTATTAAAAATTTTCGAATGGTTTAAATATCAAAAATTGACCGTCAATTATGACAAAAGTTCTTTTGTCCCCTTTACAAGTTACAAGAATACTCTTCCGAATTATAGCTGTTTAACAATTAATAATTTAGATAGGGACACTTATGTCAAATTGCAGTTAGCACATTCAGCCAAGTACTTAGGCCTTACAATTGATTCACATTTACGTTGGAATGAACATATTAGTAATTTAACAAAAACATTAAGATTGCTTTTATTTAAGTGCAAATCTATTAAAAATATATTAAATGTTACTCATCTAAAAATACTATATCACGCTCTGGTTGAATCTCGATTGCAATATGGCATATTAGCATGGGGAAGTACTTCTAAAATTCATTTGGAAAAACTAAAAGTATTACAAAAACGAATAATAAAAATTATATACGGCAAAAAGCTTTCGTATTCTTCAGATGTCTTATTTCAAGAAACGCGGCTTTTAGATATTAGACAACTATATGTATATCATCTTATATCATTTATGTATAAAAATAAAACAATTTTAACAAATCTTGAACACAATCACCAAACAAGAAACAAAACTAAGTGTCACATACAGATTCTACGGACACGTAAAACTATTGGCCAACGATCGTACAGTTATTTTGCATCCCTAATTTTTAACTTCTTACCTGAAATATACAAGCTATATATATACCATATTAACTCCTTTAATCTTTTCAAGAGCATCTTTAAAAAGTTTTTGTTGTTGACCAGTCGAGGTATGATTAACTCTTTAATAGATAACATATAATAATTTTAATATCCTCTTTATTCTCTATAAATCTTCACTTAACAAATATGCTTAAAGATTTTGTGTTGTGTACTACAGTAAATTTAAATAACGAGTAGAATAACTATTGAGTCTTAGTCATCAGCTCTTAAGGCATTTGCCAAACCTATGGTCTTCAGTAGGGAATTGGCAATATGTCTTGTTGAATAGCTAGTGGCCTTATCTACAATAGAAAATTTTGGTACAAACATATTCAACTGTATAAGAATGTATATTTATATGTTAATCAATAAAATTATTATTATATTATTATTATATAACAACGAAATGAGAGTTATGTTAAAATAATAGATATTAACCTATATATAAATCATATTATATTAATTATTATAGTAAGGAGAATAGATATTTGGAACTCATTATAAAAGTAATAATAAATAAACTAACTGCCCTTAGGACATTTAACAATATTTTATGGTTACGGTCATAAATTATACATTCGTCAATATCGACCGTCCATACTGGAGTTTTTTTTTTTAATAATTTTGACTTAGATACTCTTAAATCATATTGTATTAACTATTAATTTCCAACAATCAACTTTGATTTTAATTTGGTTCACTTTTGTTTTCTAGAAAATTAGATGTAAATAATATTTCGATTATAGCAATTATTATGTAAAAAGAATTAATGAAAAAATAGAAAATTTTTCTGAAATACGGTCCATGTTTAAATCTTAAAAACGATACAGGGTAATTTTATTGATTTATAGACCTAACAGTTACCTGTAAACCAGTAAAACCCTCGTAAATGATAAGAGTCCTGCATAAGTCAATCAAAAATATCTGTTCTTCTCACTCTACACTCAAAATTTTGTTAACTTTGAATATATCTAATTTTGAAATTCGGAACACATATAAAAACATATTTTCCATATATCTACTACTTTAATTCAGAATTATCGCTTACGGTTTTTCCGGAAGTGATAAAATGTTTTATCCTTTAATATTATTATTTGTATTAGTTTTGTTATTTTAAATTTAAGTATTTATCTGGATTTTTATGATTTCAATTTGTTAGATCATACGGGGATTCTGGTATTACTGCAGAAGTAAATGAATTTGTAGATAAACTTTTCGTCAACATCGAGAAATATGCAGTGTATCATAAATTAGAACCTATTCCACTTAGCAATATATCACAAAAGGTAAATACTTGAATATTTTGGCTTTTTTAATTAATTTTAAACCTTCTTACCTGTTTTATGCTATCTTATCTGCGTTCTACAACTTTAGTATATTCAGAATAATTAAAATTTTAATATATACGTTTTTAATTTCTAAGGTTACATTTACTAAGAAAAAATATACATTTTTAGTTTATAATAGAAGAAATTGATCTCACCAATGGTAATTTACGTGGTATAACGAAATTACAAAGGGATGGCGATGTTACACTGAATTATCAAAGCAAACTAAGAACAGTGACACTTGAAGTACCAATTAAGTTCACCAATATCAGTGTAAGTGAATAGGTATTTTACATAGAGAAATAGACTTAAAAAAAAAGCCCAAATTGGATCCATTTTTTTAAAACGGTACTGGAAAACATACAACATATTGTATTACGGTTAGGAAATACTTGAATATGTCAAAAACTACACCAGTATTTAGCAAAAAAAAATCATTAAAAAATAGAGAATAGTATCTTAATTTGCACCATATAAATCACAAATAAAATCTCCAATTCCGGAACCTTATGGTTTGCTAATCTATATGGTTCAGCAACTTTTTGCTTCTTCTTTCTTCTGAACAAACTATTAATTCCTTTTTTTCTTGAGACTTCTTTGGACTGTTTTTTTACGGTTAAAACTTTTAACAACTGACCTTCTTCCTCTTTCTGGCTTTTATTTTGCTATTTTCTTTTTTCTTTATGTTCCACTTTTATGGGCTGCTTCAAAATCATTATTTTATGGCAGGATCAATATTTTATTCAAACCTCTTAAAGCGCAGACCACCAAGGAGTTGCTGGTATAGTCTTAATAGTCACTTATTACTTAATTCGAAAGTATTGAGTGTCAAATCCCATAAAATCTTTATGAAGATATACTGGATTAAAATTTTAAACTGAATTATCCATTTAAAAAAATAGTTTTAGTGTTACGAGGCTTCACATTCATGGGTCACTACTTTTGAATCCAATAGTAAGTGACAATTAATTAAAACGATACTTTATTTTGTTGATAATAAATAATTCATCTGATTAATCTCAAATTGTATTACGGGTTCGTTCCACGAATAAAATTTTAAATATATCAGAAGTAAAACATTAAATGAATAAAATCTTTTGGACGCTAGTCAAGTTGATTTTTTGATGTAATTAGAAACAATTGACAAAAAAACTACGTCCTTTCTTTTTTTTCGGGTTAGGGAAATTAAACTCAAATTAAAGAGAATTTTTTTTTAAACTTAGCTTTTCTTGAGTTTGAGGTTCTTGCGGTTGAGGACAAAAAAACTTCTTGGTCCCAGTAAAATCAACTGTCCAGAGGAAAACTGTCCAGAGGAAAAACTTTCCAGAGGAAAAAACTGTCCAGAATAAAAGAACCAAAAACCATAAAAGTTCACATAAAGTAAATATAAGATTAAAATCTTATAAATTACCAGATTTCATGGTCTCTGTTTTTGAAAAAGGATATAAAACAATGATAATATTAAAATGAAAAACATGAATTTTAGATCAAAATATGAAATACAAATGTGACGCACAGAAATCAAATAATTTATAATCTTATAAATGATAAGATATGAACTTTTAAGTAAATAATAAAAAAATATAGAGGCATTAATTGAATTAAAAATAACAGTAAATAAAAGTTAAAAGCGTCGAAATAATTAATAATTTAGTGAAAATATAACATAATATAATAAAAACTTACCCTAACAAATGAGGGGGAAAACAGAAATCTTCGGTAAGCGTCACAAACGGTATGAAGTCAGTTATTTTGACTGAGTAGGTAAAGAGAAGAACTTTATTAACATGGGAAAGGCGTTTTATAGGAATACCCAGAGAAGAGAGGGACATGACGCGAAGAAATAAGAAGGGGATATCAAGCGAGTATGAAACTATAATCAATCGAATAGAAGAATAATGAAAATACAGGGTGGCACAAAAAAAACGTAACGGCTGACTGTATTTGGTCGATTTGATGTTGTAGACCTCAGAGCATTAAGCACCCTCAACCCAAGATGGCAGTTGACGAAAGTGGCGTAAATATTTCTTTAGAATTTGAATATAAAATATGAATGATTACATATTGATTGATTCCCAGCAAAATCATATTTTTTTAACTGATTTAACAATGGCGAGTTTGAAAACAATGGATGATAACTCGATCTTGATAAATTAGCGTCTATTATTATTGCTCTAAAATTCTCGTGTATTTTGCAATTCGTCTTGACCTAATTTTTGTGATTAATAATCTGATTAAAACCCTCGACCTAAACCTCTCAGGTTTTAACAATTGATGTCTCGATTTTTTTTGCTCGATCACTATACTTTCCCTTTGATGGGTCCGGGAAAGCTAAAATCACGTTGCACTTAATACACTTAAAAAAAAATAATGTTTGTTAATTTTTTTAGTTTACTTATGACTACGAAGCGAAAGTTCTTGGAATAGGCCCTAAAGGCTACTTGGTAGGCGAAGTAGACAACTTTAAATTATTTCTTCAATTGGGCTTTAAATTTCAGACTTTAACTGCCACCGTTGACAAATTAAAAACTACAGATAGTGGGTAAGATATTATAAGAGAATATTGTTCATTTTAATATATTTATTTTTTGTAATTTCAGACATATTTCTGTGACGATCCATGGCAATATAACAGATATTATTTTTAACTTGATATCAGAGATTGTTACTACTATTCTTCATCCTCTAATTCAAGGAATAATTGAAGGAATAATTAAAAGCGTGGCCAATAATATCGTTAATGAAATAAATGAAGTTCTTTATAATATTACCCATCAAAATTATACTTATCTTAACGATATTAAATTCACTCTTAATTGAGAGTTACATATATTTATTGTAAAATTATTATTTAAATATAAACAGCATTTTTCTTTTCTTTAGATACAGAGTATCCAAATTTTTATGATTTTGCTACTAAAAATCTGATGTGTCCAGCACATGACCTCTCGCCATTTTTTAATCAAAAATTTACACGTTAACAAAAAAAAGTATGAAAAAAATTGACTTTTTTGGCAAAATTTTTGAATATTTTAATGATACCAAAATAAACTTTAGTGTATATAAATATATCTGTAAAACTTTATTGCCGTTTTGTATAGTAATGACGTCATCACCCATATAGCAACTGCAACTTCCGGTTGTCCGATTTGCACCAAAATCTAATCAGATCTAATCGAGGGTATCAGAATCCTGTATGCAAAATTTCAAATTTTGAAATTCAGTAGTTTTTGAGTCATTGTTACTAAAACATCCATCCTAACACACACACACACACACACACACACACACACACACACACACACACACACACACACACACACACACACACACACACACACACACACACACACACACACACACACACACACACACACACACACACACACACACACACACACACACACACACACACACACACACACACACACACACACACACACACACACACACACACACACACACACACACACACACACACACACACACACACACACACACACACACACACACACACACACACACACACACACACACACACACACACACACACACACACACACACACACACACACACACACACACACACACACACACACACACACACACACACACACACACACACACACACACACACACACACACACACACACACACACACACACACACACACACACACACACACACACACACACACACACACACACACACACACACACACACACACACACACACACACACACACACACACACACACACACACACACACACACACACACACACACACACACACACACACACACACACACACACACACACACACACACACACACACACACACACACACACACACACACACACACACACACACACACACACACACACACATACACACACACACATACACATACACACACACACACACACACACACACACACACACACACACACACACACACACACACACACACACACACACACACACACACACACACACACACACACACACACACACACACACACACACACACACACACACACACACACACACACACACACACACACACATCATCGGGAAAATATCAAAATCGTATTCTAGGAACCCCAAAACGTGTTTATCCATTGAAAACTCACTACCCAATTTTTAGCATGATTCCTATACCTCTCTTATCTGAAGTGCGAGAGGTAAAAACTCTAAAGGAACTTTTAGAAGTGTAAGAATTCAATGGCGTAAGTAAATAGACTAAAGGCGGGGCTCCACCAAACTGGCCCAGCCCGGCGACACTTGCGGCCTTGCCGCCGGCACAAAATGCAGTGGCTTTGCCGTGGAATTAAATTCGACTCCACCAATCGGGGCAGGAGCATTTTAAATTTGCCGGTTTAAATAGTTGTTGTTCTTCATCCAAGAATGTTTGACGACAACAAAAATTATTAACAAAATAAATAAAAGGAAGCATAGGCCTAGTTTAAACAAAAATTATGAAGCAAGTAAACTTTTAAATCAATTACGAATGGATGATTGTGGTTTAGTGCCTGGTCCTGGTCATACTATCAGAAGCTCTTTTCAGAATTTTGTTAGGATGACTACAACAGATTTTGAGGAACTAATTTGCTTAATTGGACCAACAATTGCTAAAAGTAACGCAAACTACAGAGGTGCTATACCAGTTGCGGATCGATTGGCAGTAACATTGCGATTTCTAGGAACAGGTGATTCATATGTTAGCCAAAGCTACACTTTTAAAATATCAAAACAGTTGATTAGAGTTATTGTACCTGAAGTGTACAGAGCAATAAGAGAAGGACTCATAGATCAAATAAAAGTAAGTATGCCTTTTTTTAATTTTATTTTTTTAATGATTAAAACAAACTTTCTTAACTAAAAACAACAAAAAGAAAAAAGTTAAAAATAAATAAGAAAATTAATTCTAAATCGTTTTTTTGTACGTTTAGAGTGATAAAAAAAGGAAAATGAATCTTCAGCATATTCTGGTGTTTCATGAATCGGGTCTCTTCTGATGTCAGATTCGAGTTGAAGAAGGTCCTGATGAAATCCATGTTGCTGTTTGTCTAGAACCTAATGGCTCGTAGTTAGCGGCTGTATCTTCTGACGTCAGGTTCGAATTAGATTGAGTTGAAGAAGGTCCTAATGGAATCCATGTTGCTGATTGTCTGGAACCTGATGGCTGGGGGTTGGTAGCGGCGGTATGGTAGTGTGGCGTTGGTGGATTATTATTATTATACATACCAAGGCTTCCTTCAAAAAGTGTGGTTTGAATTTTATGACCATACATCGCGCATATCTTGTAGGCAACTGACGAACTTTTATTTCGACTTCTCTGACTAGCAATGAAAACTCATCACAGGTCTTTCGGCTTTCATATATTTCTTTAAACATTTTAAATTTTTCATTTTTTAACTCTTGCTTTTCACAACTTCTTTTTGTACCCCTTTTTTTGGCATATTATTTTCACTCTTTTTATTCTTATTTGGAGTTTGCTCCATTTCAGGATTTATCATAGAAGTTTTTTCTGGAGTATTAGTTAGATCTTGAGTTTGACTTCTATCTTTTGTCAGATCTATGTTGTTAGTTGAAGCTTCTTGATCCAAAATTTCTTCACGTTGACTCTAAAACGAAAATAATTATTTAAATTGCTTTATAATCTTTAAAATCCAAATTAAATTAAATTAGTTTCTGATTGTGTTTTATTTATTATTGATATTTTTTTCTATTGCAGGTTTCAACATCAAAAGAAGCTTGGCAGAAAATTGCTGATCAATTTTTTTCAAGATGGAATGTTCCTAATTGCCTAGGAGCAATGGATGGCAAGCACGTCGCACTTCAGTCACCAATACATAGCGGAACAGATTTTTTTAACTACAAATCTTTTTTTGGTAATGTTTTGTTTGCAATTATTGACGCCAATTATAACATATTATATGCTAATGTATGAAGTCAAGGTAGAGGATATCGGATGGGGGAGTTTTTAATAATTGTGGTTTTAAACAAAAATTAGAAAACAACGAGCTTTATTTACCTGATCCTCGCCCTTTACCTGGACGAGTATAGAATGTTCCGTACGTAATACTTGCAGATGATTCTTTTCCATTGTCCAAAAATATAATTAAACCATATGCTGGCACACATCAAAAAGGATCCAAGGAAAGAATTTGTAATTACAGAATAAGTAGAGGAAGAAGAATGTCAGAAAATGTATTTTGTGTCATGGCTTCAGTTTTTAGAGTATTTAGAAAGCCAAAGTTACTTCAAGAAACGGCTGTGAAGTAACATTGGCATGTTTGTATTTACATAATTTTATGAGACGAGACGCCAAAACTCGATCTCGTTATAATCCACCTGGCACATACGACATTGAATATACAGAAACAGGGATAATTCTACCAGGATCATAGCGAATGGACAATCTAGCAAATGACTCATTGTTGTCTCTTGCTAGAGTTCCCCGAAAATCTGCAAATATGCCACAGAAAAGTAGAGACGAGTTCTGAGACTTTTTCGTTAACGAGGGTAAAGTCGATTGGCAAGACAGATACGCGTAGTTTTTCGCAATATTTTATGTCTGTTCTGCACTTTATGTACTTGTGTTGGTATAATTATCTTTTGAATTTCGCTTTAAAAAATTACTTAAATCGATTAAAAAATAATAAAACTCACCTGTGTAATTATTTCATCAGATTCTTGGGTAGAACGTGGTATATTTTTGTCCTTCAAAAATTCCAAATGCGAATAGGCAAACCATTTAATAATTTTCATCAGCTCCTGAACCTGATTTTTTTATATTAATTTTCTTTTTTTGTCGATAAAAGTGGCTTGTTATATTTTTTATTTTTCTTTCTACCTCAGCTTTTTCAATACGTAATACTTTGGAAATTTTTAGTAACGAATCTGATCGTTTATTTTTATTTGTATAAGAATTTCCTCTAGGGTTTCATAAATTACTTTCATCTTGGAATAATTCTATCAATATAAGACCTTTTTTTCAGTCCATTCGGTAGAGATATGATCATCATCTTGGGTATTTTCCGTATTCGAATCTTGGCTATCACTTTTAATGTCACTTGTATATAACAAAAAAACTAACGTACCATTCTATTCAGTAAAACATTCAAAACTGATTGAAAACTCGTGCTCACGCCGATCCTATCCGCGTATAGCCCGCAGGAATTCCTTTGATGCATACCGACATTTGGCCGCTAGCAAAATTATGCTCATGCTCATGCCGGCGGCCGCAATGGATATTTTTGCCGCTAGGCTGGGCCAGTTTGGTGGAGCCCCGCCTTAAGAGAGACCTCAAACAATTGACCTCCGCGGGTGTCGCGGGGACGAGGGAAAGTAAGAAGAGGGATATATCCGTTATTAGTAGTCAGATTTAAATAGGACAAACGGGAATCTATAATAAATATGACTAGAATAAATACTTAAACAAAAGTCATGCGCAGAAGTCAAGACTAAAGGGCCTTAAGGTCAAACTTCCTTATTATTGGTCCAAATGGAACGCGGAAAACGGCATCGTATTATTAAGATCACGTAAAATAAATACGTACACAAAAATCATGCGGAGATATCCCTCTTCATACTTTCCCCCGTCCCCGCGACACCCGCGGATGTCTATTGTTCCAGGTCTCTCTTAATCTATCTATTGGCGTATATAAATTTGTAGTTAAAAGAGTCCAGCTATGATGCTAACTTTAGGTTTTCTTTAATGAAATATTCTGTATATTTTGGGTTTTAATTCTTTTTTACTAAATAAAACATAATAGGGGAAACGGATGCAACGGATTTAGAAAGAACGAAATGTATATTTTCTATTCGATAATTAATAGAACATTAATAAAGGTAATAAAGTATAAAAAAACTAAATACGGATAAATAAACATAAGCAAATAAACAAATTTTAGATGTACTTATTTTCCTTTTCTTGTAGAACTTTTTTTGTGGCTTCAGAATCACTAGAAGATGTTAAAGGTGATTCCTTGTAAGACCTTTTAGTTTCCAAACTAGATTTCAGATTTGTTTTAGCCGCAGTATGTGGAGGTGTAGTATCAAGAAAATTATTTGGTTTTGGTTCGTGGTGATGATATATATTCTTCAACAATATCTTAAACACGTAAAATGACTTCGCATCTGTAAGAATTACGTAGTGGGTAAAATCGACCAATCTGACGGGATATATCGATCAGTGTGATCGATTTTGCCAGAAGGTAACATCGAATAGAAAATATTTGGATCTCCACCTAACCTTACATTAAAAGGGTATATAAATAATGGGTGTGAATTGTTCAATATACATCTATGTTCATATCACATTAAAATATTTAACCAAATAGACAAATATAAAAGTAACATACCTTTCAAAGACTGGTAAAAATTATAAAATTTTCACATAAAATACAAATTAAGAACACACAATCAAACCACTCAGTTCTACTAAAGACTGAGTTTATGGGTAGGTTCTACTACTTGTTTTGACCTTGTAGCATATACCAGAAGATCTGCTTACGTTTCTGTTATCATAAAAATACCCCGGTCGATATTAGCCGCAGGTCGATATTCCCCGGCTTTCCCCTATATATCTTTTGTGCAGTTCTTGTTAATAATGTTATTGCCTTATTTTATTATAAAATATTACGAATTATCAAATTACATTAAATGTAAAACTATAAAATAAATGTATTTTAAATTTTTTAATACAGTGAGCAATTATCTCATAATTGCATTTGTACAAAATCTGTTTAAAATTATTAAAATATCAAACTTAACCAATTTATTAACAGTAATATACAAAAAAATTAAACATAAGATTGAAAAACCAAAAGTGTAATTATCGGATAATACCACATAAGCAATTTTCCAATGGAAAATATTTAACAATATTGTTAATTGTCATAATAATTAAGAAACTAAATAAGTCAGTTATAAAACAAACGTAACAGCTTTTGTTCAATTATCCGATAATGCTGATATGCAAAAATTCTCATTATTACTTAAAAATGTTTGATATTTGCAGTTAGGTTTTAATAATTTACTTTAATTAATGAAATTTGTAATTATTTGATAATTGGACTAATGCCAAAATCGGTTATTACATTGAAAATGATTAAATATTAGGTCGCTCGATATTTGCATTTATGATTTAATTATTCGGTCTTCAAAATTAATCAAAAACCTTGACCTTATTCGATAATTCCACTATTGTTATTATATATCAAGATAATCACAGGATAAAGAGCAATATTTTATATACAACAGAATAATCGAGAGAAAGCGGCCCGAGCTGAGATATTTCACAGGGTTGCCTTTTTGTCGACGATATAGAAGGCAATATTATATATACTTAGATAATCGAAAGAAAGCGGCATGAGCTGAGGTATTTCACAGGTCTGCAAAACGGAATAATCAAGAGAAAGCGACCTGAGCTGAAGTATTTCACATGTCTGCTAAATGTCCAACTTCTAATGGGCAATATTTTATATACAACGGAATAATCGAGAGAAAGCGGCCTAAGCTGAAGTATTTCACATGTCTGCTATATTTCTACCTAATAATGTTCAATGTTTTAAATAAAACTGAATAATCGAGAGGAAGCGGCCTGAGCTGAAGTATTTCACATGTCTGCTATATGCCCAACTTCTAATGGGCAATATTTTATACAATGGAATAATGGAGAGAAAGCGGCCCGAGCTGAGGTATTTAACAGCGCTGCCTTTTGTCGACGATATAGAAGGCAATATTTTATATATACTGAGAAAATAGATGGAAAGTGGCACAAGGTGAGATATTACATAGGTCTGCTATATGTCCACCTTACAAAGAGCAATATTTTATATGCAACAGAATAATCGAGAGAAAGCGACTCGAGCTGAGGTATTTCACAGGGCTGCCTTTTTGTTGAGGATACAGAAGGCACTATTTTATATATACTTACTCATTTATGATACTAATTTTCGCAAACTAAAACACTTATTTTCAATGTTTAATGAAATAATGGTGGATTATTAATTTTTATCTACAACTGTCATGTAATGACACTGATTTGACACTTATTTGAATTTTGTAATGACGTATATTACCGCACTAGTGCGTTACTGAAATTATTACCGCACTAGTGCGGTAATGATGCGGAACTAATAGTTAATCAAAATTAATCATTTATTTAACAAAACGGAACAAATATAACATTAATAATAAACAATATAAAAAAATTATTTGTTATAGATATTTATAGTTTCATTGTAAATATCTTAGACATTATAATGGACTTATCCAGTAGGAACGGATTTATTGGTTTTATATTAATGAATGAATAGGTTAAAGAACCTAGTTGCTTATGTTGATTTTCATTGTTCTTATAAAATTCAATAATTAATAAAAATCAATAAAAAGTGATTAATATATTTTGAAAGTAGCGCCTTTCTTGACCAATAATTAACGTTTTACTTTCTACAGCATTGCCAAGATTCTATTGTTTGTTTGTAGACAAATTTGACATACTTCTTTCCTTCTTTTAATCATAACAAATGAGAAAACGAGAGTTGCCAGTTTTATCGATATGACAACATAGCCAAATATAATCTGTTTCAATTGGGCCACGTCACAAGCCACTATAGCCCCGATATTAAAATTTTAAGAATTAATTACAGCCGCAGGATCGGTCTCAGAAGGGCTGGACCCGGTGCAATGTGTTATGGTAGGCCAAAATTATAAAATAAAAATATTAAAAAAAATCACTGGATGAGTCCATTGATTAAGTCAGAATTTTTAAGATTTTAGACGCCCCTTTGACAGAAGTTGATTATTAATTCCGTTGCTATTGTTACAAAATACTCACAGATTACTTGTATTCTCAAATAGTCAATTTTAACGATATGCCGACATAATTTTATTCAATATAATTTTGAATTTTCGGAGTTGTAGATAAAATATTGTACAATATTCGTGCTGACGCACTCGTTGGGCAATTTTCACATGCGTATATTAATAATGTTCATACCGCACTTATATCGTAAATATCTATAATGCTATTCCAACGCGTATAACAAAAAAAAACTTTAAAATATATTAAATCGTGCCTAACGGCATTTGTATAGAAAATTGTAGATGCAAGAGCAAACAGCTAAAATGACGAAAAGCTTGAGATAACATATCTAATTTTTAAATTAATGCAAATTATAATGATGTTGAAGAATATCGTCACCACTAACCAAAACTACACTTTTTAAAACACTCTACGTTCGTTTCGCTAACTACGTTAGCATCATCAGGAGTCGATGCTAAACTTGAGTTTATCATAGACTCCTGATCATCAGGAAGTAGAGTGTTTTAAAAAGTGTAGTTTTGGTTAGTGGTGACGATATTCTTCAACATTGTTGAAAACCAAAGGTTCCAAATAACCAATTCAAGCAAATTATAATGAGTTTGCGTGTGACCCAGAATTTTCCAAATAAAACATTTATCCGACTCGACATAAAGAACATATATATGAAGACTTAACGGTTAGGCCATCACAAACTTTTTAAGACATGGGCCCGACGCCTATTATAGTTTATTTTTTCATCTTTTAATCTTTTAGAACCCAATAAAGAAATGTTACTATTATCAAGATAATATATTGAAAAAAAAATAAATTTTGCATAAAAAATCATCTACTCTTTTCCTTCCCCTTCACCGAATCCTTCTTTTTGTTTTGAAAACTTTTCAGTACTTTCTATATCATTTTGATTTCCTTCAATACTAGTTACATCTGAAGGACCTTCCATTAAATCCTTGCTGTTATCTTCAATTTTCGGGGTATTAATTTCATTCTGCTTGTTATAAAGTTGTCCAATTTTCGAATTTATATCGTTCACGGTGTCCATTCTTTTCTTTAAGTCGTTTTCGTTCAGTGACGTATCTTCTGTAGGACTGTACAGTTTTTTTAGATTAAGATTCATCATTTCCAGCTGGACGTCCATCACTTCTCTTATTATTTCGACGCTCACAGAAGCATAACAACTAGGTCTAACTTCTCTTAACACAGAACTAAGAGTCTCTAAAGTTTCAAATCTTTTTTTGTGGACGTCATACTGGGAATCTAAATCCTTTTCATAAAACGCAAGGTACCTGTAAAGTTCACTCAATTCAAGTATAATGTTAACATACTGCAAAGGATAATCTCTTAAGGTATAAAATAATCGAGCTCGTTTTAACCACTTGTGGGTGTGAGTAAACAACTCTCGAGCCTCTTGGATGTTGCTGATTTCCTTTGTAGGAACTAATGGTAAATTTACGTCCATTCCTGTGAATTTAAAGCTGTTTGGATCAATGTTTTGCTCTTGACACTTAAATTCGTTGTTTTCATCCCAAACTTGTTCTAGAACTGAACGTTTGCTTAAACCAAATAATTGGAGTCCATAGTTAACCTAAAAATGAAGATATTAGAGTTTTTGTATCTCATCCGCTAATTGTAGCTTTAACGCTATCCCATAGTTCAGCTTATGAATAGCGATATCGTTACCGTTGGGGTCAAATGCAAAAATTCTGTAATGAATTATTTTTGTTCTTTAAGGTTATATTTGAATGCCCCTTAAACCCCTTCTTACCCCTACTGATAATACAATGAAATTATCTATTAATCAAACTTAAATTATATTGAGAACTTGGGGAATTAATTTTTATTAAAAAAATAGCACAAGAGCTATTATCAGATGTAGAAACAAGGTAGAATATTTTGTATATTTAAAAATTGAAACTGATATTAAGTTCTATGATCAAGGTCTTCGCGAAAATAATTAATACAGATAATTTAGAGCAATTATATTAATTGTTATTTAATATACTCCATATTACTAACCCATACTCTTGCCAAGTCCGCCTGAGCTTTAAATAGCAAAGTATTAGGAGACAACGTGACTTCTAATGGATCAAGAACAGCTTGAGCAGCTGTTAGATGGTATCTAGCATTTTCCCATTTATCCTGAACTATAAAGAGCGACGCTAATCTATAGCATCTAGTAGCCCAATGAACTGGATCGCCATTATTAATATCCAACTCTTTCTGTAAGCTTTTATGAATTGTATCTGCGTATTGATTGGTCATTCCTAATTTACCATAAATCCAACCCAGCATTTGCATATTGTTAATCTTCAGTTTTTGTAGTTTGGTTTTGGAAATGTTTTCATCGGATTTGTTACTTAGAAAAAGATCTTCGGTACTGTAGACGATGGGATCGCATTTTACTTCATCGTTTACAACTTTTTCTAAAAGGGTTTTAGCTCTTTCAAATTCACCCATTCTTGATACGACATAGGAGAGATAATTAACTATTCTTAGGTAGATAAAAGCTATTTGTGGGTTATCTATGTGTTTTTTAATCAAACACAAGCCTTTTTCTAAATATTCTTTAGACTGTGCGAATAAGTTTGCATTGAGGCAGATTTTAGCTCTTTCGTACAAGATTGAAGCAATTATTGATAGAGTTTTGTAATAATCAGGAGAATCATCTTTAACTCTGGACAAAATCCCATCTAATTTGACTTCTATAACAGAAAATTCATTTTCAAAATGTTTCTTACTAGTTTTATTCTCGTTAGAAAGTTCTACTGGATTTTCTATTTTTTCTTTGGTACACGAACTTTTGATATTCTGGTATTCTTCTTTAAGCTCGTTTAAAATATCTATATTTGTAGATTCCATAATAAATTAAATAAAAGTCAAAAAGTGACAGGCTGAATTTTGGGAGACAATTACAATCATTTATGATTTTACATTTTGTCGTTTATAATGTGATGTTTAAGAACATGAACAATTAAATAACGTAATATTTGTCTTTGTTGCCAAGTCAATACTGTCCGAGCTAAAAATTATCGGAAAAACGGATTTTTTAAAGTGGCAACACAAAAAATCTTTTATTTTTATACTTTTTTTCATATACAGTAAGTTTCAAAAAGTTGCACCATATGTGAAACTATTTTATTACCCATTTGTGACAGTTTTATTGTGTATAGGAGAGGTGTATAGGAGAGAACAAAAAATAGGAATTTTGATCAAGAATAAAATTTTTTGATAACTAGATAATAAAAAAAAATTCCATATGGTGCAAACTTTTTGAAACTCACTGTGTAATTGATTTTAAGCTTATAATATTAATTTAGTAGTATTTTTTTTACAACCACTTTGTGTTTGTTAATTTTAATATTTAATATTAGAGCTCTTTCACACGAAGATACTGTATGCAAGATACGCGTATCTTGCATACAGTATCTTAAATTTCTTATTTTACTATTATTATATAAAAATTTACATACGCCTAGATATTTATTCATTCCTATTTTCTTATTAATCCTAATTCTATTTTCTAGTTCATATAACAATAATTTTTAGTAATAATAATTTTGATATTTATCTATTCAATATCTAAAAACATTTGATTTTGGCAAAAAAAACATTCTTAGAATGTTTGATAAGATAAAAATCAATGTTTAAATGTTTATAAATATGAACCAATTATAATTATTTATGTTAGATATCTCGTGATTGATTATTGATTTAATATAAAAAAACTAAAATTATTTTACTCGTAGTTACACAATGAAAATTCATATATGTTTAATAGTTTGTTTAACTTTTTTCATCACACAATTAAATGCAGACGTTTTGGATAATATCGAACATGTGCCCGTAAAAATCGATCCAAATGTGCTACAGGAAATGATAACAAGGCTTTATGGACCAAAACGGTAAAATATACTTTTTATAAGTGAAATATTTAAGTTAAACTTAATTTAAATTTGTCAGGTAATAAATCTACGTGTTTTTGGGAAATTTTTATTTATAATTTCATGTAAAACGTCTTGTGTTTCTTTAAATTATACTCCAATACCAGATTTGATATATTGGTACTTAGCTCAGCTGTGATTTTAGGCATAACCCATCTCGGCTTATCCGATCAGGTAGGAAAGGTAGATATAGCCCGGCTGGGCCGCGACCCAAACAGATCTCCAAATCCTTAAACCATCCCGGCCGAGGGTATATTTATTATAAATTAACACTCACCTTAAAATAAAAAATATTCCATGGATTTTAAAGTCATATTTATTAAAAAAGTCTTACAGTTATATTAATTACAAATATTATATGCATAATAACATGAAACAAAATCAAGTGTGGTAATGTTTTGTTCAGTTATTTTATTTGCAATAAAATCCTGTTGATTTACAGAGCATATTCTGGAATTACTGCTGAGTTAAATGAATATTTTGATAAACTTTTGGTAAATCTGGGCGATGAATTGGTTAGGAAAGGTTACGATCCTACTCCTTTACCAAACAGCACATTAGATGTAAGTATTTATTCAATTTATACAGTTATTTATTTATTTCGATATGATTTATTAAAACGGAAGTACAATTTTACACAAATCGTACCGAAGGTAAAATTTTCGGTATGATTTTTTTTACTTTCGGAATGATTTCTTGTACTTTCTTAGGTGACATGGGAATAAAATGTACTTGATTTTTATTTTGGCAACACTTGCCAAAAAAAAACGTTTCTTTGTGTTGTGTTAATGTGTTTTTCCAATAATGAATGATAAATGGCTGCTGAAAAAATATTATACGCAACATGATCCCAAATCGTCTATGGTTCGTCCTGGAATGTGCATACTTGTCCCGTAAAATACCACTTTTGGAACTTGTTACGTAAATAACTATTTACTTTTCCGCTAAATATATATCACGTATATATAGGGTGACACGAGTAGGTACCAATACTTTTTTCTACACCCACATGGATATTGTAGATCCTGCGCACACTTTACAGAATGTATATGTCAGCAATATCAGTCTACTGAACGGATATAATGTCATTAGCGTGATATATAGAAATTCACCAATCAGAGTTTACAATATCACTTCATTAGCGTAGGATATAGAAATCCACTAATCAGAGTTTAGAATTTTTTATACTAATTCAGAAACATATTTGCAA
Source organism: Neocrepidodera transversa (assembly GCA_963243735.1). Classification (NCBI taxonomy): domain Eukaryota; kingdom Metazoa; phylum Arthropoda; class Insecta; order Coleoptera; family Chrysomelidae; genus Neocrepidodera; species Neocrepidodera transversa. Next base: position 26,323,616 of record OY725340.1, on the reverse strand, counting down.
GAGTAATTCCATAATGACTTCAACAGATATTCATTAAGCCGCAACTATGTAATAGCAATAATATTATTACCCCAAAAATCAAAAACTAAATATCAATATAACCTACTTAAAAATATAATGTGTCTATTATAGTTTTAAATGATTTTATAATAAGTCCGTGACGGCCCGTGATAGCGCAGTGCTAATGCTCTCGCTTTGGGATATGAAGGTCATCGGTTCAATCCCTAATCTTTTGTGTGTAATAAAACTTGATTTATTTACAATTAACGACAAGAAAAGCAAGAATAAAATTAGATAAAATTTATATTTATGAAATTATTTTTAGTTGTTACCTCTTGGTTCGATAACTCTTGAAAAGGGATGGTTGAGTGACTTATCAACGTTAACCCGATACGAGGATTGCACTGTTTCATACAGTTCTTCGACTAAAATACTGAATGTTGAATTTGCTTTAGAATTTGATACTTTAAGGGTAAGGATAATATATAAATTTACAATTAATTAATGGTTAAGAAGGTATCGTGTTTCTATTTTTTATTGAAAATGATTAAATTTACACACTTAATTCATTTCAATTAATTAGAAAGTTATCTGAAATATAGAAAAATCGATGGCTCATAAAAAATCCCGATAGGTTCATTATTTTGTTACAGTTTTTTGTTAAGATCTTCAATTAAGAATAGAAATACCACCGCATAAACAAAAGTAGATTCGCTCCCAGGTACTGTCTTTGAATTTGTTACGTTTCTTTTTCCTTTGACCACACTATAATACATTTTTCTTTTCACGGGGATGTTTTGGCGTTTCACGGGAACACTAATTTTCACTTTGCTCGGAAACACGTTATTTCTCAGCAATATTTTGAACTTCGAGGAAGTATCAACATTTTGGTTAGCAAGGGTCATCAACGACCACGTGCTATTTTACGATACGTCGGCTTCTTGTAGAGGAAAAAGAGGAAAGCTCTCTGTCTCTTGCCTTTGAGTTAAGTTTTTTTTATATTCTTTATATAATACCTTTTTTTCTATAAATAATCTATAAGAAACATATGTAATTGTTTTGCGTCTCCAAAAAAAATGTTTTTATTATAAATCAAAAAATTCAGTTTAATTTGCATTTTAGTTTACTTTTCCTCCAACAAAAAAAAGAAAAGAGAGATTTTGCAATATACCAAAATCTGTTTGTCAATTGCAGCAAAAAATTAATTGACTGGTGCCTGTAAATTTCATCTAATTTAATTATCCTACTTCTTAGTATATTTCAAAATCTATTCGTGGTGACGAACCCACAACTATTTGGGCTAAATCAAAGAAAATTATAAACAAGACAAACTCTCTTTACTCATTTATATCAAGAGAAAAAAAATGCCATAAAATTCAGTAAAGAAAAATTAATTATTGTGCTGTCTAACGAAAACAAAAACGGAACAATCTCTTAAGTCAGAAGTTCAGTATTCCTAACAACACTCTGTCCATTTTATTGATAAATATAATTAGTAACACTTCAGTAGATAGAACGTTTTTTAACTTTAACGGTTCTATAACTAATGACAATGACGTTTAGATTGTGACAATTGTATAAGAAATCAACTTGTAAAGTTTTATTCTAAACGTCATTGCCTTTACTTATTAAGTCTTTAAAGTTAAAGGACGTTCTATCTACTGACAGTCTCTGTCCACTAAGAAAATTTTGTTTTTAGTTTACTTACGATTACGAAACACAAGCGCTTTTGTTAAAGATCCATGGAGGAATCAATGGTAAAGTACAAAACGTACGAGTAAAAGCGATTCTGAATTTTGATTTTAATATTTACAATGCAACCCTTCAACAATTTGATGTTATGGATACTGGGTAAGGCACTAATCATCATTTGTAATTTTCAATAAGTTTAAGATCATCCCTTTAAATTGACAAATGTATATTAACAAAAATCTGTAATAAAAACATTTTAAGTAAGGATAAAAGGATATATAAATTTAGAATAATTTTTAAGGGTAAAAGGTAATGAGAAATAGAATGAAAGATAAAATAGGTGTAAAGTATTTCTTGATTCCTTTTCTGCTTATTTTTTAAGCCAATATTAAAGTATAGTCTTCAATTACCTATCACGGTCTTATTTGAATCTTACTTTTACTTATTTATTTTTATTTTTAGAAAAATTTCTGTTACTTTCACCGGTAATGGACTTGTTGATTGGATAACAAACGCCATGTCGTCAGCAGTAACAACTTTCTTGCATCCAATTATTTTGACTATAATCCAGAGTATTGGTAAAGGATTTCTTAATAATTTAGTAAATGCGGTGAATGAAGGTATTAATAACATTATAAAACATTAATTTTTGTTAAACAAAAATAATTAAACTGTTCATATTATGTCTGTTATTATAAAATAAAAATAAGTTATATGTAGGTAAAATAGATATTTTAATACTGACTACCCATACCTGTTCGATACGACCAACCAGAAATATGCTTAAGCAATCAATAAATAATTTCAAAATAATCAACCAATCAACATTATGGATAAGCTTGAAAGAATGCTTGCTAAATTCAAATGATTACAAACCGACTTACTACAGTCATTAATAACTTATCTGTAAATGTTCTTCAACAACAAGTCAGAGAACTCAAAACATGCATTAATGACCAAAACATCGATGTTGATTTCAGAAAAACACCTCATAGAGATAAATTACCTGGATAGCAAAACACAATAATACTACATAAAACACTCAAAACACTATGAAAGAGAAAAAATAGTAGAAATTACTTGCAAGCAACTAACATTGAAGATTATCATGGACCAATAACAATATTCCTTATTTATTTTCCACTAAAAAATATAATAAAAAACGGTACATTACGATGATTTTCAAGACAATTATTTGCAAGAGGAGATTATAATGCAAAATATCCAATATGAGGTTCAAAAATTACAGCCACAAAAGGAAGACAGTTAATCAAAGTAATGAAGACAGGTAACTTATAGCAGTGACCGCCGAATGTAAAAGTCCAGACTAAAGTGAATTTTGCAGAACGTTCTTTGGATTTATGATTAGACTATTCTCTGGTGATAATAACAGTCCATCTACAAATTATGAATAGAGAAAAATAATCTATAATCTTCCTTATATAACTATTAAAACTAACATAGGAAAACTTAATAATCTAATCTGGTTAAACCAACCATAGAAAATTGAATTTAAAACTCTAACAAAGAGTATATAAGAATGAACATGTTTGGCTACTCCTGCTTTATGAAACAATAAAATTATTGAGAATATCATCACCACTAACCAAAACTACACTTTATTAACACGTTGAGTGCTGACGGATCCACTGGTGGCCTAGCTATACGTTCTTTCCCCCTATTCCATTTATGCGAACGACCCACTCACTGTGGCCGGTGGATCTTCTCTTCTAGTTTGTCTAAATTCTGTCAGTTTCTTCTATCCCCACCTTTTCATCTATCCGTTTCAAATCTTCCCGAGCAGAAGGCCACTGTATTCAAAGGCCACCTACAAGAAACAATAACAAACCCAGTCAATCCCAACTTCAACCAAAATTTCCAGGAAGACACTGACCTCTTCTCCATAACATTGGCACTCCCAACCCCCCAGCTCCCCCTATCCCCGAGCCACTGCACAACCCATTCACCCCAGAATACATTGCCGCGGCATGTCAGAAGGGGAGAAATTCAGCCCCAGGCGCTGAAAAACCTACCTGCCACCATCCTTCCCATCCTCACCCTCCTTCTCATTGCCTGCCTTCGGCACTCCTTTTTTCCATCAAACTGGAAAACAGCCCACACCATCCTTATCCCCAAGCCCCACGAGGCTACCTCCACCAATTCCTACAGGCTTATATCCCTGACGAATGTTCTGGGTAAGGTCTTTGAGAATCTTCTCAAAGACCGTATCTGGGATTTTCTGGATGAAAGGGGAACGATCCCCCAATTCCAATACGGATTTAGGTCTGAGCACTCCACCCAAGACGCACTAGTGAGACTCCACCCCCTTACCTCCAAATCTCTAAACGTAGGTCACTGCGCGTCGTCCGTCTTTTTTTATGTCCAAAAGGCTTTCGATCAAATCATAGTAAAAGTCGGTTCTTCCACCGCAGATCCCTTTACTCCACAAGCCGGAGTCCCCCAAGGTTCAGTATTAGTCCCCGTGCTGTACGTCATATACACGCACGACATCCCCCTCCCGCCAACTCCTAGCCAAGACATCCAACTGTATGCGGACGACACTTCCATCTCAGCAACAGCCCCAACCACCAGAGATTTGCACAACAAAACCCTGGAGGATTACCCTAAACCCGCAAAAAACCCAACTTATCATATTCAAACATCCTTCCCTTTCCAACAGACGGGGTCAAACTCTCAGTGACGTCGACCTAAGGGTTTGGGGAGAGAGACTCGTGCCCAAGGACAGGATTGACTACTGTGGAGTGCGCTTCACGCGTACTCTTAACTGGCCAACCGAAGTCTAAAGAACTCAACAGAGTTAGGGAACGAGCCTCCCTCATCGGAGCCTTGGGGGGAAAATTTGGGAGATGCAACCCTGAAACCTTTTTGCACACCTATAAAACATATATCAGATCCATCCTAGACTACAGAGCTCTGAACCTCTCCGCTCTTCCTCCTCGCCTCCTGGACACCATCACGGCAGCGGAGAGGAGAATCCTAAGGAAATGCGCCCACCTCCCCAGGCGTTTTCCTTCCAATGAATTATACGAACTCCCTAATATAACCTGAATAATTTATTTACAGATTCCAAGATCTCCAAGGAAGGTATGTCAGGAGAACCCTGGCTAGCTCCAACACCCACGCAAAAGAAACCATATGAACGAGATGGACAGATGGAAGACCTCTTCCCAAGAAGCCCAAAAGGAAACTAACTGAACTGAATATAAAAGTTCTCAAAGAAGCCAAAGATCTTCCATACGAGCTCCTAGATCTCTTAGAGGAGGCTCCTCTAAGCATCAGATAAGCTGGTCACCCCACTGACGACCAAGGACTCCCTGCCCGCCTGAGCCTCTCTTCGGTGAGGCTCGTAAGTATAAAAAGCAAAACTAAAACATATTCAAATATCTTAAGTCGCGATAATCAATTACCTTTCAGATCAAACCAACACCCACTGTATCCCTGAAAAGGAGAAACTTCTCCTACAGCAGGGTACAAGGAAACAACCAAATCAGGATAAATAAACGAGGAGGGTTTAGCAGGTATGCCCCTGACTCTGCTTGCAGAGCGATCAGGGGAGAGTCCTGCACTACTTCACGCAGTGAACCTAGCGTGAAGTGTCTTTAAAAGATTCCCGCCTCCACAACTCAGTTGTAATACAAAAAAAAAATAGTAGGAATTTTCAATGCGCCTTACAATATTTAAAATTCGCTAATTAACATTTTTCTTCTTTTTATGTATTTATTATTTTACCACATTAATAATTTTTAATTTTTCCTGTAATTATTACCTGATTACAAAACAAAATATATAAGAAAGAATATAATTTATTTTTGGACCACGGGTAAAATCGGGATTTTGGGCAAAGTACTCAACTTGTTAAAAAATACTAGACTGTACGTTTCTCTATTTTATGTTTATCATTAACTTCTGATGATGCTAACATAGTTAATTTGTTAATCGAAGTTTGTTATAATTTGTTTTAAAATCTATAAAAAACTATAATGAAGAAATTATTGATACTTTTGAAGAATATCTTAATCGAATGATAAATTTAGTATTGACCGACTCAAAAAGGGGTAGAAGAGAATTAATAAAAAAAGAGGAACTTTTGCAATTATGTAACAATATTTATCAAAATTTAAGCAGTGTGTAGTAGAAAAATAATATAATTTTATATGACACAAAATTTAACAATTTAACAAAAAACTTTAAAATATTTCTTCAGAGAAATTCGATATGTTATTAGAAGAAACAATAGAGCAAATTAACACTTCTGTGAAAATAAGGAATCGGATGATGATGCCCTTATCAGGAACTGAAGTTTGAAAATTTTACGTTTGCTTATGGTAATTTTGGTATAAAAATTTGGTAACAATTCTGGGATACCATTTGAACCCACAAGAAAAATCTCTCAAAAATTTGAGTTAATTTGCAATTCCCTTGGTTGAAAACTAACCATCAAAGCTGCTCTTGACTCGACTCAAATGGCAAAAGTGACGCCGAGGTCTTGAATACTTAATGATCTGCATGAAATTTTGTCGATATTCCATGTCGGGAACTAATGTCAATTGTATACGCGGGGAATTCAATGGGAATGAAAATTCACGTGCGTGTTAGTTCTTAATTGATTGTACCGCCAAGTTGTCTCGAAGAGAACAATAGTAGTTAAATCTTAATTTGCGTTCAAATTATTAAGATATAATGATATATATGATCAAGAACGAATTAAAACTAATAGTTAAATGCAAAAACTCTATTGTAATCCAAATATCGTAGAGAGTTGCGACTAAGATTTAGAAACAAGCAACAGCAAACGAAATCTAATGAAACATGTTAAAGGACATCAAAACACTGAAAAATATAACTTAAAACTTATTATTATTATTATATCTGCGTAATTACAAATTAATGCAACAATATTGAAAACACTGTTTGCAAATAAAATAGAATTTGGTGTTAGATCAAAGAACAGAAAGAGAAATATTATTTGGCCCACTTTATTTAGTTACAACAAATAATAAATAGAAAAGAGATAAAATATAACCGAAAATGGATTCTTACTATTCACAGATACAACTAATCTTCAGCAGTAACCGACTTGTTCTAAAGATCTCAACAGCAATTAAAGAGGTTGCTGAGGGATGCCTAAAACGACTTTTCTACATATAATGCCTAAAACCCAAACAGCTCTTTTACATCTAGTACCAACAGAAGAAAAATAATATCGCAGGAATGTTCGCAGCCAGTCGCTAAGCGAATTGGATCCTTAAAAAGGTGACTCAAACGAAAATTAAAAACTGACTATCCTTGCTTTGTACTTTGATGAAAGAAACGATAAGATGATGAAATTGATAAAAAAGGCACTACGCCGATTTGATCAATTGGCAAAAATTTGCAAGTGATAGCGCAAGTTTATCAACTGAAAAATTAAGGAGAGTGGCTTTTATCCAGAGAAAGCTATTTTTAAATCATGTCACATGAATTTTTGAATTTCAGTTTATTTTTTGACAAATCAGAGTCCGTCGAAGAGGCTCTGTTTTAATTGTAGTACGTTGTAGACAAAACATTAAAAACACTATTCTGTTATCATCACTTAATAACCATATTTTTATGTCTTAAGATAGATATCTCTAGAAATTTAACCTTCAATATTTATCTTAAGTACTGATGTTGTCATTAGCAAAAATATAAAAAGGTCCTACACTTTAACTTTTAGATATAATCTCAGAAGATTTTTTTTATTTAATATTGTTTTTTTCTGTTGTGCGTATAATTACAAAATGAAGTATATAGTTTTTGGTGTGATTTGTATTCTTTCTTTAACTAAAGCACTGCCAAATCATTTCAACCAAAAGGCGGTTCATGCTGCATTAAGCAATGTTAATTTTAGTATATTACCTGTGGAACTTGTGGAAAAATTAGCTCAACAATTTGATTCTGACGAAGAACCTAGGTATGTATGAAATCGTAAATTGTGCTAAATTTTGCAGATTTTTCATTTTATTAGTACACTCCATTTTAAAACAGCAATTAAAAATATTTGTCTAAAGAATTATACAATTTACTTCTGTTTTTTATATTAAGATAAAACTATAACAAATATCAATTTTAGTATCGGAGTTATTTCAACAATTGTCAACGAATATGCTGACTTACTGTTTAGCAATTTACAAAGGTATATTACTGACCACAATCTTAACGACATGGAAATTCCTGATACAACTTTACAAGTAAGTTTTTAAAACGATTTGTGTCACTTTGCCAAAAAAAAATTCTAAATGAGGAAATAGGGTATAAAAATCAAAGATTTAGGGTAAAATAAACCAATAAGTACAACAGTAGAGGAAGAAAAATATATTTAATATTTTTTTTTCATCCTTACCGATCTCGAAGGTGTAGATTATCTATTTACGGAGTAGAATGTGGCGCCTTATTTGGGAACAAAAAAACCAAAAGCTTGAATATAACTCAAACTCTCCAGCTAATTTTCTGAGCTCCGAGAAAATGGAGTAAATTATTTCATACTAGGCGATCATAAATTCTCCAAAACAAAGCAAACCCACAGTCGCCAATCAAGAAGCTAGTATGTGTGTTTTTATATATTAAAAAAGAATTTGGAAGAAAGCAGATTTAATTTTTTTATTAGATTTCAATTTTTACCTGTTAAACTAAGTCAAATTTTAAAATTTTGGCTTGGCCACAACCCGATTTATGTGGTCAGCCAGCTGCAGTAAAATTTTCTTTGTCATAGAATCACTCGAAGCAGTTTAATTTGACGGACAAAGTTTTCAATCCGAGTCACGTCAAAGAAAGCTCCTATGGTTCGCTTTGATGAATGCATAATAAAGGTTTCCCATTTAATAGTAATAATAAAAGTAAGCTCTAAATTCAGGGGTTCACATAAAGGGGAAGTTTTATAGAAAAAGGTTTAATAAATTTAATAGTATTAATAATACTTGACGTTATTTATGTTTTGTCACAATTTTATAATTAACAACTGCAGCAGTATGGGGTACGTAATAGTGCACATAATGGAGCATATTTTGCACGGGTATGAAAGTTTTCAACACGAGTCGTAGGTTTTTACATAGTAAAATCGAACACGAAATATTTCATTTCGCAAGCGCTGCTTAGCAACTTGTTAGGCAACGCGTGAAATATAATATATAAAATGATGTATACATTGGCCGCATTCAGCGGACGAAACCGTTGTGAAACTGTTGCAAAACTCTAGCGGAAACGTCCGGTGGCACATACCTACGCTACAAACTCAACACGTTTTGGAGCGGACGCCATTTTTCGGAGCGCTTTTAATTTGTGCTAGGTAGCGGTAGCGAAGTGAGCATAGACAAAGAAATAAGAAATGTTTGAATTTGTTTTTGAGGGTGATGCAAAAGTTGGAAAATAATAGTGAGAAATAATAAAGGATTATAAACTATAGAAAATACCATGCTAGTATTATCAAATAAACAAGTACATTCTTAATTGGATTGGATACACCTCGTAATTGTAAAAAAAAAACCTAGAGAAATTGTTTACTACACTTTTTAAATTTAATAAAAAACATTTTGAATAAACAGAAAACGTAACTTATGTCTCTGTAATAAATGCAACTACCACAAACGGACAGAAAACGAAAACAGCTTGACAGCGAACGTCCAACACGTTCCCAAGCGCAACCGCTACCGATAGGTAGCAGTAGCGCTTTGCGCTACGTCCGCTGAATGCGACCATTGTGTTCCAATAGCTCAATCAAAATGAAGATTTATCATTGTAGTCGCATAAAAACATGTTTTCAGTAATAGCGGAAATCAGCAAATTATAATATGAAAACATAATGATAAAGTCAGTCAGTATCATTATTCATTGTTATGCAAATCAGTTCTCGCACTGAGAACTAATTTAGATCTATATTCGCTATATACATTCCACTCAACTCATAGTTATGTACCTATAGATTGTAATTTTTTATACTGTGTATAGAAATGCCTCGAGTAAGCAATATGACAACACGGCTTGCTTTTTCCAGCAGCCGACTATCGAGAAATCCCATCCAACAATCACATTTAGATACAAGCGAACTCAAAGGCATGCCTCAATGCTTAGAATAAACGCAATTTTCGTACGTAAAGCACAAAAGTTTACAAGCTACATAAAAAGAAAGTTTTGGTGGGAAGTTATGAGAGGAGGGTTACTCAACCTTAGTTAAGGGATAGGGAAGAGAAAAAAAATTGGGAACCACTGAATCGAATGTAAATCTAATTATGTATAATAAAAATAAACAATTTTATATTATTATAATATTATTATCTAAATACCACGTGTATACTTTAGATGATACAAACAAAATGTAGAGAGTTTAATTATATTTGTAAAAATTAGAATACAAAGGTAAAAATTTGCATGTATTTCTCATTAAGATAATGAAACAACTGATAAATATTAATTTGAATCAAAAATTGGTAATTTTTTCTGATACCATGAGGATTTTTTAAATTTTATTCAATTACATTACTGGATCACTTGATTTGACACTCTCGATGGGCATCGATTTCAATGGTAACTAATAAGCTAATTCACATTTTAAAAAACGTGTTTAATAGTGATTCTGCGAAAAATTGTAACCAGTACATAAACAATGGCAAAAATTGTAACTCGATAATGAATTTGAAAAAAGGGAAGAAAATACCGGTAGGAGGTAGATTGCAGCTGTAATTCTGGCATAAAGTTTAGGGTACCCCAAAGGGTCGAAACGGAACCCTAGTGCTCTCACTCGCGTGTCCGTCCGTCCGTCTGTCACACCGGTCTAGCAGCTAAACCGTTGGAGCTAGTCTTCAAATTTTCACAGTATATGCATCTTATTGACCCAAAGCAACATTCATTGTAAAAAATATTTTTAAATGTTTTCAAGGGGGCTCCCATACAGATAAAGGGGGGCGCTGAAAAAATATTTTGGAATACCCCATCGTGTGAAGTATCGTTAAAAAGAGCTCATTGAGTAGGTAAAAGCTGTATTTTTGTTTTAAAAAATATTGCAATACGTAGGCATGCGAAGCCGCCAAAGTCAGCATTATTTTTTACAAAATTTTGTTCCGAAGTATTTTTTTAACTTTCCATTGACCTATATAAACTTGAAATTTGGTGATAATGTTTATTGTTACGTATATTTTACCAACAAATACTAATACATTAATAAATATGATTTTTTCATTAACATTCCTCATTTTTAGTGTGTGAATCAGAGTGAATGTATTTAGTAGATTTGTGGACTTGTAGTAATAGAAGTTTGGTTCAAAAAATCACACATAAGCTATCGCGTGGTCGAATAAAGATATCGAAGGACCACCCTATAATTATTACACGTTTAGGGGACGAGGGACAATAAAACATATCGTCCTGCTTTCTGATAAGATTTAATCAGCAAGCTTTAAACGTAAAAGGTTAACACATAAATTTACAATAATTAAACAATGTTTATCTAATAGTAAACGACAACAATAGAAGTTTAGCTAATAGTAAACAACAACAATTAATCAGAAATTCATCTACTAGTAAACAACAACTAAATTCTACTAGTAAACGACAACAATTAAATAGGTAATGTTTGATACAGTACATTTAAATGAAAGTAAGAACAAGACATAAATATTTCCGAATATAGCACAATACATTTTACAACAGCGCATATAAAAAAGATATAATTACAGAAAAAAGGGTGTCCATAAGAGGAGCTCTCCCTTGGTATATCCTGGACCGTGTCCTAAGGAATTCTAAATTGTTCTATTAAGTTTGGCAACACCGCTCTCATGCACGATGATCCATATGATTGATTAATTATGAAATAGACCCGTGGTCTTTGCATATTTGTAATAAAATGGAAAAGATCTGTTACCTTAAATTCCACACATTAGACATTATATTTTTGGTTTAAAACCTTACACAGGTACAAAACGAAGCACTATATTAATTTACATGTTAACTGCTCGACGGTTGAAGTGGAAGAGAGGGTTGTCACGGTGCTGACCTTGGCGGGAGCCGTGGTTGAGAAAAAAGGGAACTAAACAGTGGCGTAGCAGAGTTTCAAAAGTTAAAGTGATTTTAACATTTAGTGTTCCGTACCTTCGTATATATGCGAATTGCGATATTCGATATTTTATTATTTTTATCTGTGCTATTCTTAGTTTTTATAATTATAATTATAATTTCTTTTTCGTCGAACACACATCCGCCAGGATATTTTTCTATTCAGTTCTTTAAGTTTTTTTACAAAGTATTTTTGACTTTTTAGTTCGATTAAAATTTTAATATCCTTTAATAATCCTGTCTCTGCACAGCTGGCTTATATTCTATATTTGGTACGGAACCCTAAATGTGCGAAGTCCGACACACACTTGACCGATTTTTTTTGATGTGACTAATTTAAAAATTTGAAAAAATGTGGTAGTATCTAGAATCTTAAACGAAAAAACTACTTTGAAAAAAAAATGTTTGCTCGATTGTTCACAAAATGAGCATACGAGTCTTTTTGAAGATTTAACTATATTTTTCTTCATAATCATAATTTTATTTATACCAGTACACACACACAACTTTTTGTTTTATTTTACTAAACCATGTTATAATTAAACATTATCATTTTTTTAAAAACGTGTCTGTATAAAAAATGTTTCTTCTTGTTTGCTTATGGAACAATGTATTATAATCGTGATGATAGGAATATGCCAAAACTAGTCGCCACTTTTCTTACCAGATTTACTTCTTGAATATAATTTGTCGCACAGAGCTTTATCACCTCAGAAGATCACGTTTGAGAATTTGGATATCTCTTTGAACTTATTTTTTTCTGGTTCAATACGTTCTTTTATTTTTTAAATTGTTCAATTTTTTTTACTTGAATGGATATTCAAATTAAAAACATAATAAAAAGTCAAAAATTAATATTTTAATTAAAACTTCAAAGATATATTCTTAAATAATAATAAAAGTAAAAATTTGAACAGTTACATTTGTGTGATTAATCAAATAATTTAAATACAACTAAAATTTTATAAAAAAAAAAAAACTTATTTAATATACAGGGTATTTAAAGACATAAGTACATATTTGAACAACCCTATAATAATTCCAAGAGGTTATCCATTTCTCAAATGTGGTCAACTAGTGTTATAATGAAATGTTCAATACCACAATCGAATTTTGGTTAAACTTTAAAAGAATTGGAAACTAGTTTCGCCTTTCACTAGTAATATTGTAGGCTTAATGATGGCGAAAGCCGAAACTAGTTGCCAACTCGTTTAAAGTTTAACCAATATACAGAGATGCACTCGTAAATAATCCAGAACCGTAACCGTAATGTACGCGATAACTTTATTATTGTAGGTAGTATGGGGTAAGATTATATAGATCGCAAAAGCAAAATGCTGTCGTGATTCTAAACAAACTACATACAAACCTAAAAGTACTGTTTTGAAAACAAAAAATACAATTTTTTTTCAAAAACCAGTGCCGGAACGACGTTTCGGCGCGTTTGAGCACGAGTGCACCCCTACCAATATACGATAGTGGTGCTGGACTTATTATATCAACCCTATAATAATTCCTTTAATTTATAATTTACAAATGGTTATGTATTATTATTTACAGATAACATCTGGTCATATTGACTTATCAAATGGACACTTAGAAGACTTAAACACAATAGGCAGAAGGGAAGACGTCGTTGTTGCTTATTCTGCAGATGAGAAAAAAATTACACTTTCCTTGCCAATCAAATTTGACGATCTTAAGGTAAGCACAATCAAAATTATTCCAAAATTTAAAACTGTTCTAGAGTTATCCGGACATTGTAAACTTAAAAAGTAGCTGAGTCACTTAATAACTAGGTATAAAGTTCGTTGAATACATTCTTGATTCATTTCTATAGAAATCACAAACTAATAAGACCCAGTTGAAAATCAGAAATTTGACATCTGATTTAATCTCAGACACCTAATTGGCACTGAATATTTTATTGTTAATCTTCAAATGCAAGAATCACACTTTTGCTATATACGTAGGTTTGAGTACATACCTACTTGTTTTAGTTCAAACTTGCACTGCACTGATTCACAAGACTTATCGACATTAATCTGCCCTAAATTATTAGTTTAGTTACAAAAACATGTATTTTTAACACTTAGTCGTGTCCCTTTAAATAATACTCCTATATTGTGTAAGATAAGGTCGCTAAAATACTCAGTTTGCAGAACAAAAGTAATAAAATATAAGCGCAGGATTTATGTTCTAATTTCGGACGCCAATAAAAAATTTTGTGCTCTTTTCTTTTAAAAATTACAAGTGGTTCTGCTGGCTTTAGACCAAGCTGGAATACCACAGGTCAAATATATTGGAAAATAAAAATTGAAAAACATTTTTCTTAAAAATTTATAACTGAGAATGAATTTTAAATTACAAATAACTTAATATTGTTAAATTAGGGACAGAAATATAAATTAGCACATAAATAGGAGATAACAAAAATGTTTTTCAATTTTTATTTTCTAATACATTTGACCTGGGGTATTATAGCTTGGTCTGAAGCCAGCAGAACCCCTTGTATTTTTTAAAAAAGAAGAGCACAAAATTTTTTATTGGCGTCCGAAATTAGAACATAAATAAAAGATAACAAAAATATATTTCAATTTTTATTTTTCAATAAAATTGGCCTGTTTTTTGAATTAGCAAATAGAAGAAACTACCACCACCAAGGGGTGCAAGCAATATCATATGTTATCTGGCCTGCAATGGTTTTTGGACGCGGTTTTCACTAAGCGATTCTCTATACAACTACAGAGCGCGTCTGTGTAATTTTTTTTTAAATCATTTTTACTAAAAGTGATACTAATATCAAATTTTTCTCCAGATAAATTTGAAAAAGTAGAACAGATACGCTCTTTTAATAAATATTTCAAATATTTCTCTGATATTTCGGGTTTTTTATATTATGTTGTATAAAATCGAGCCACATTTAGCAGTTAATATAACCATTTACTAATATTTACAACCTTTGGTAACTACAGCACAAACAGATAATTTCTATTTTTTTCTAGTTTTTTTATGATTACTACACCAAAGTTTTATTTATAAAAATCCATGGAGGAGTGCATGGATCAGTTACCGACATTAAAGTTAATGCTGATTTAAGTTTTGATTTTACAACTTATACAACTTTTCTCGATCACTATGACATGAAGGACTCAGGGTAAGTTAAATTATTTTAGAAGTAAACTACAATTCGTTCACTTTTATTTTCTGTAGACCATTAATATAAATAACGTTTTATGTTCTATTTTATTTTAAATTGTGATAAGTCGGCAAGAGAGTTTGAATTAATGGGGACAAAAGTTCCATTTTCATGTTGATTGCAACGATATAAAGATCTAAAAAGAGTAATTTTTTTTTCAGAAAAGTTCATGTTAAATTTACAGGAAATGCGGTTGTAGATTGGTTGACCAATGCAATGACTGATGTAATCGCAGTTTTCTTGGGTCAAGTTATCGTCAATGTAATTGCTAAATTTATTAGAGAAAATTTGAGAGTGTTAATGGATCAGATCAATGAAGCTATAAACAAGATTATCCATCCTTAATAATAATAATATTAATGTTTGCAATTAAATTTAGACTATATAAAAAATATGTCTAAATCTAGCAATGCCTGAAAATTAAATTGTCGTTTAATTTTTTTCCAAAAAAAAAATAAAATTTGAAAGTAATTAGTGGTTTTGTAATTTCCCAAACATTTTTATTTAAAGACATATGTGTAGTCTATAAAAAAATCAAATAAAAAATTTAATACAATTGTTTATTTCCAGGATATGCCGTGGTCTTCTTTGGTTATTACTTCCAAACGTTTCGACTGCAACTGCGGCAGTCATCTTCAGTGGCGTGGACGAAGTACTCTTCGCGATGTATCAACTGAAAATTGAAGATGGCTGCCGAAGATAGTCGAAATGTTTGGAAGTTATAACCAAAAAAGACCACGGCATAACAGCCCGTAAATAAACAATTTCATTGACGCCGGCCGTGAAAGCCTGCATTCATACAAGTTGAAATCCATCAACGCCCCTGCATATGTCGACTGCTCTATTTGCGCTACACTTAATCCGGCTCTGTGAATATTGATCAAACTTTCATATATTTGTTCAACCAAAATAATGATGGAAGAAAACTACAAAGATATTCAAGAATATTTAGATAAATCATTATCTTTAGAACTCTGCATTTGTACTATACAAGAATTATTTGATCAACTTACAATATTAAAATCAATTTACAAATGGCCAGAAGTAAACATCAAAAAGTTTACTTACAAATCACTGAAAGAGAGATTCGAAAATACAGTAATCCAAGAAAAATATTTCGAAAATATCATTTTAAAACAGTGCGGTTTTATTTTGTCTTTATTTGATTGTTTGTTGGAAGAAATGAAAAATGATGGGACACACATAAAATTTTCAACAGACGTTAAGGTTCTTGTTCAAACAAAACTTGATGAAAAGAATATTTCAGAAGATACTATACAAAAAGAAAGGAAAGTAAGAGAGCTTGAAACTGCTAATAATAATGAAAAACAAAATTATGTTTATAAAATTTTAAATTGCATGGCTGAAATTGGAAGAATAAAAGATAAAATAGAGGTAAGTAAGTAACAGATTTATTAAAAGTAAGATTTAGTAATTTTATTATTAATTTACTCAGAAATTTGATAAAATGAAAAAAATAGATATCTCTAAAAACAAACTTTAGGGGCCGGGCCGTCTATAAAATACTCAAAATTTTATAGTTTTTCCATTCTCAGTTTGAGGAGGCTGAAATCAATCGAGGTTGTCACATTTATTTTCTAAAATTCTTTCTTACTATAAAAATGTTCTCGTTATTCAAGTAAAATTTTAGTTAGTGACGCTGTTAGACAGATAGTGTATTTTTTTGTAAATATATAGATAAGTGTATTAGTGTTATATTATAATTAATTAGTTCCACCAATGATAAAATTCACATTAAATATAAAAATTCGCCTTATGCATGAAAATTTTGGTAACTTGGCAACAGCCGGTCTTTGCGGATAAATACAATGGGTTATAAATCTTTTAAACAGTAGTTTCTAAGGATTTGTTGCTATCGTAAAACCACTTCTTGGAAAAATTGACCATAACTTTTCTACGAACAGTGTAACCCTCAAGTCGGGTATTATAGGGGTAGTGTGTGTTAATACTAGTTTATTAGTATTAGTATTATTAGATTAGGTACAATATCCCCTTGGCTCGGGGTCATTTAGGTGTGTGTGTGTGTGCAAATTGTTGAGAGTTTTTTTCGTTTGTTGAATTCTAATGCTTCTAAATAATTTAATTTCAGCCCCTTTCTTTCTGTATGTAAAATTTCAAAGTTTGGATCAAACGAGTGATTTTCTTCTATTAAATGATTGGAATAACTAAAATCTGTTTTATTATGAAATACGAGTTTTGAAATTTCATTTCTCTCTCCCCCAACGACACGCCAAAGTCACACTTTCAGACACCCCTAACAAATATTACGTCATAAAAGCTAGTCCACCCCAATAAACGATATCTTGAAAAATAGCACATTATTTTTTGACTAAGGTATGTTTATTTACCGGCTTTTGAAGTACTTAAGAATGACTTTCTATCGAAATTAAAAAATTTTAAGAACTGTCAAGTTAAGAAAAAAATTTAAATTGATGAACTGATAACGTCACAGTTCTTTAGACCCCTGCGCTTGTCATATCTCGTCACACTAAGCAATACCTCCCTCCCTCTTATTTTCGAACGTATTTTATGAACGGCCCCTAATAATAAATAAAAAAAAATGTACCTATATCTTTTTATTTAAATAAATTGTTTTTAAGGGCTTAATTTATGAAATAACGAATTCGGTAATTTTTCAGCGTTTTTTTACTTTGTATTGATTTTTTTTCCTTTCTGTGAAAAATTTTAATCTCAATTTTTAGAATTTCCAGATTGAAAGTGAAATTAAACTAAATTATTTAAAGTCTTGGCAAAATTCCAAATTCGAGATGCAAAACCAATCTTTTTCCAAAAAAATGGAAGAGATTACTAATAAAATCGATGCGACAAATTCCAAATCGAAAACAGAAACACTCGTTCACAATAATTTTGAGAATTCCATGACTGAATTTCAGCAAGTAAGAGCATTTTTAATAAGTACAGAATTATTTATGTAATAATAATAATAATTTTCCTGTGTTTAATGGTAACCCTAACAACACAAGTACATCCTCTGTACATACCAGGGATGTCCTTCATTTGCTTCTGGAACGCCCCTCTGGGATATCCTTCTTCGGGACAAGATACGTACTAAGGACTTCCCAGGGACCTCTACTTTCCACAAAAAATGACACATAAGGGATGTCTTCTGGTATGTACTAAGTCCTTCAAGTAGGAAATCCCAGGGACATCACTGGGATATGTGAGGACTTTCTTGAATGTCCTTTTTTCAATTCATTTAATTTGAATTATAACATGGAAAACATGAAAAAAAAATAAATCCAAAGATGTTCAACACAAATCAACTTTAATGCAAAAATTAATACACTGGTTACTTAGTCTCTTTTTCTCTCACGCCTTAAGGGTACCTTCCTTATAGGATCCATTGTATTAATATGTATCTAATAGATTGATAAATATACCATATACAAACATCGCTTTAAAGAAAATCAGAATCACTCAAGTCTTTAATTCGAAAGAGAGAAAGACTAAAAAATCAATATCATCATTATTGTTAGACGAACATTAAACTCAACTTATTATTTCAATTTTGCAACTGTAAAATACACAACTTATTATTTCTGCGCAGATCAGGGTAGAGCGCCATAAAACATAATTATTTGTTTTTGGAGAACTCGCCTAATATAGCCAATACAAATATGTGGTTGTTTCATGATTTTAAAATATTTATCAGAAGAGCGCGTCTGTGTTACTTTTTTCAAATTTACCTAGAGAAAAAAGTTGATAGTCGTATCACATTTACTAAAAATAATTTAAAAAAAGTGCCACAGACGCGCTCTAAAGAATTAACTACAGAATCGATTGATGAAAACCGCAGCTTCATATCTTTAATATTAACGGAGCGCCCGTCCAAAAACGATTTCAGGCAAGATAACATATGCATTTTGCCGATAAAATGTCGAATTACACTCGTGTTTATTTTAGCTCACAAGATAACAATACATTTTTCCTATAAAATATCGAATTGCACTCTAATTCCTTTTATCGTGCATTTTAAAAATGCGTTTTGTTAGGTCGAGGAGTAAAAATGCATTTTGCCGACAAAATGTTAAGTTACACTCGAGTTTCATTCTAGATAAAAATGCAATTTTCTGATAAAATTTCAATTTTTTTCCAAATCTTCTTCTATTTTTTCTGATTTTACGGTTTTTTCTGATTTTTTTCCAATTTCTTATATACATTAAATTGTAAAAAATCCGGACCTGTTTTACGATATTACATAATTTACTATAACGTACGCTACATTCCAATATCTACAAATTCCAAAATGGCGTCTTCATTCATAAATTTTGTCAACAATAAAATACACATATTATTAATGACATTGTTCTAGAAATTTTAGTTTTAAGAAGTTGGTAACATTAGAGCCAAACATTCTGACAGTTGAATAATAATGTATTTTAAAAGCTACTATCAGTGCTGCCAGAATGGTACTATAGTACCACATGTGGTACTCTTGATCGTCAAAAAGTACGGTGGTACTCTTTTGATAAATGTGGTACCTAAAATTAGTTTCTAGGTACAATGATTATCGATTATTCCATCCATCTATATAGAATGAGCCCGAGAATGAAGGATCATTCATCAGTGTTTTTGATATAAATTCCAGCCCTCACTCGGAGTCACTCTCCTGGATTACCTCCTCGACATGAAAACCGGTCTACAGACTGGTGTTCCCCGCTCCTCATTCTCCTCTCTCCTTTGTTTCTCTATTCCAACCCTGGCGTGTCTTCTTGGCTGTAATTTTGGGGACGACCGAAGCCTCTATATTCCTTGGTGTCAAGTCTGTGTGGTCCTATCTCGAATGAAAGAGTTTTCTGTCTGTCATATGTGGATTATTTCAAACAAGAAATAATCAGTATATGACTATGAAAAGAGAGAAGCATGCTTCCAAAAATTTGTGTCACTCTTTTAGTTTCTCTGTTATGTCGACGAAGGACAGGCGTAACGCGTGCCTCTATCATTTGATCTTGAAGCTGAATGTTATGTCTCTCAAGTTATTTGACTTTTTTTTCTATTAGGTGCATTCAAAAAAAGAACTGATAGTTGCTTAAGGACATGCTATTTGTGATTCAACTATTTTTTTTCATATGGATAATGAATGAGCTTGGGCTATATTTATATCGAAATAAAGGGTTTTTTTCGTTCATACGGAATGAAATATTAAAAAGTGCTAGGCTGAGGCAAAATGTAGTACATTTTCATCCAGTTTGTGGTACTGAAAAATTTTCCCACCTGGCAGCACTGGCTACTATTCAAAAATTTTTAACCGTCGTTTATTGTGTGAACGTTTTTTTACACCTTAAAATCTATTTTATATTAAATTAGTGATCCACCAGTGTAATTTTAGTATAAATCATCCAAATATTGTAACTAACTCTTACAAAAAACGTGTTGAAACATTGTTCGAAATTATTTGAAATGTGTGAAGTTTAATTGGTTGTAGAAGACAATAAGGTGTTAATTTTTTTAAATTATGTGTTATTTGAAAGTGGAATCATTTATTTAGATTAGTATAATCACCATGCAGAAGGTAGTAAATTTTTATCATATTATTGGTGTAAATTTATATTCACTTTCCTGCTACTTGTATCATATGAACTATCATTTAACTTATATAAAGTGTATTTTTACATTTTTATCATTATCACAATTGCAAATAAAGTAAAATAACTCTAATTTTTGAAATATATGCGAAGAACCTGCAACGCTTTAACTTTAATTGTTATCGTGAATGGTAGAACACAAAAAAGTATCTTCGATGTTTGATACTTTCCATAGAAAAATAAAATGATATAAGGGATTAATTGAATCAGAAATTAATGTAAAATGTAGCTTAATATACAGAATGTTTTGTATTAAATCAGGTTTAAGAAATTTAACGAACAAACAATTTACTCGATGATTCTCATAAAAAGTGGCTTCAATGTTTAATAGTTTCCATAGAAAAATAAAATGATTTAAGTGATTAATTAAATCAGAAATTTGTGCAAAATGTATAATAATATACAGAGTGTTTTTTATAAATTTTACTTACAAACAAATACTTTACTATATACGAACCTTGCTTTAAAGAAAATATTCAGAAATAATCAAGTTTTTGAATCGAAAGAGAGAAAGACTAAAGTCAATATCATGATTATTGTTAGACGAACCTTAAACTCAACTTATTAATTCAATTTTGCAACTGTAAAATATACAACCTTAACGGATCAACAAAATAAGACAAAAATCGTCAATTCAGCGAATCTTTTTACCACCTAAACCACAGAAGCGAAAGTGAAATGAAATTTTGTTGAGAATTGTGTATAATTTCTTGGAGATAGATTACGGGTATTATGCATTAACAATTTTTGCTTGCAAAATAGTCCATCCTAGAAATTTTTGAGTTACTTTTTCATTACCTTAGTAAGAAAAACAAAGATTTTCAAATCAAAAATATCAACTTTAAATCTTCAATGAACATTTTAATGAGTTTCGATGATTCTTATGTAAACGGATATCAGAAATACCAGGGACTAAAACCTATGGATATACAAGATGGGATGTCCCATGGACACCCGCGGAGGGATATTCCCTGGATGTCCCACTCATATCCTAATCCTTGTATAAAAAAGACATACCTGAACCAGCGTCAAGTAATTCTTACGATTAGGTTATAAAGTGATGAGATTAAAATGTTGCCTGAAGAGCTACGAAACCCTCCGTTGTCAGAGATTTTGTTTTCAAAATATGATATTAACAATCCATTACTAGCAAATAATACTAATTTCCCAGAAACTTCAAAAACTCTAATCCCAGTAGTAGGAACATAAGGTCAAGCTAAAGACAGTGTTATAAATATTATTGATATATCAATAGGTTTCCTTTAAAGCCTTTAAAAATAACTACATATTCAATTTAATTATAACTACTAAACTCAATTTATATTAAATTAAATTCAAAGCGTGGAAAATTGTAAAAAAAATATATTAAATTTTAATATTCCAACTTGGCCATGCAATCTTAAGCACAAACTTTTTTCTCTAATTGTTACCACCCTAAGGTATTTGAGACAACATTTTTTTTCTCAATCAACTTTTATCGCTAATTTTTGTGCTAGGAACTGGACGAACAAGTCGAAGATTGGAAAACGAAATACTACGAAACTCTAGAAATCATGAACCAAAGAATTGATACTTTGCAAGAAAAACAAAATAAACAATTAGAAGTTATTTCAAATCTTAAAACAGTGGTAAGATATTGATTATTTTTTTATAATTACTACAGTCAACAAGCTTAATGTTTCTACGGATAGAAAATATTTATTTTATCTGAAATAAGAAACTTTTCTGTGTATTTTTTTAGTACCAACAACGCCAGAAAGAAATTTTTAATTGGAACATCTACAAAATTGAACAGGAAAAAATACGATTAGAAAAAGAAAGGCGAAATAAAGCCGCTACGAAAATACAAGCCTGGTGGAAAGGAACAATGGTCAGAAAAGGATTTGGGAAATTCAGGAAAAAGAAGGAAAAAAAGTCTAAAAAGAGCTCCGAAAAAACACCAACAAAAAAATAAAAACCTAAAAACAGAGCATCATCAGTAATATTTGTTTAACCCTAATAATTAATACTTTATTTATAATAAAATTTTATTTTTTGCTTTTCTGACAAAACATTCCACAATTATCCATAACATTCTTAAAATTAGAGTGTTTGTGCATCATAAAGTAACCCTGTATTTGAGCAGGACTAACATCAGTATTAAGTTCTGTAACTTTTTCCGCGAACAACTTAGCCTGTCTCGCAGCATCTTCTCCATCATAAAATCTTAAGTACATTTTTTCTATTTGCGGTTTGGAACACCAACCGATGTATTCTTGAATATCTACTCGTCCTGGTCTGATAAGAGCAGGATCTAACCTATAAATAATACCTTAGATTATTTTAACTCCTTAAGTATTTAATTTTGGTATAATAAGAAATTTTTAGGACAATTGCTGAAATTTTGAATTTCAACAAGGATAATTTAACAAAAGAATTCGTAGCCCATATCAAAAAAACTGTCACCAAAAGATGAATGTTTAATTTTAAGCACTTGACATATTTATTTAAAATTATTCTATTCACTTATTCTTAAAAATTCATACTCTGTAGAACTTGAAAGGATCAAACTTTGGTTTATATACAACGAAAATAGTACGCCGTTAGACAAATAAAAAATATCAATTTTTGTTCAGAGAGCGATGAAGAATAGTCACAATAATTCTTAGTGACACTTAAAAGTTAGTAGGCACGATAAATTCGCAAATATTTTACTTAAAAAGACAGGTAAAGTAAATGGACCGCCAAATTTTCTGTATTATACACCATTTTCAGTTGTAATTTAGACATTAAAATGTTGATTTCGGAAAGCGTAAAATGAAATTTGGAATAGTAACTTTAATATTTAAATTGAATTTCAGAATAGTTAGTATGTTTTCAGAAAACAAAAATTCATATTTAGAATCGTGAATTTATTTTGAGAAAGTAAAAAATGATATTCGGAATTCTAAAATTAATATTAGAAACGTAAATTTAATTTAGAAACATGTAAAATGTAATTTGCAAAATAGAACAAGAAGTGGCTTACACTCAGTCTGTGGTTCACATTAACTTTGGCAGTAATTGTCCATGTGAAAAAAGCTAAAAGCAGAATTCATGCCTGTTTGATGATATTGATTATAGAGGAAATTATTCACCATCCAACAAGATTTTCAATAAAACACAACCAAATTAGAGCACACATGATTTGACGAAAAAACAGGTACTGCAATTGAAATATGTTCATTGCAGACATTGTGCAAACAAAAAAAATCGGCTGTGTCACCCCAGAACTTTCCCGGCTCGACCGTGCAGAATATGTTATTTATTATTATTATTTTAATAAATACTAATCATGACATTAATTTATGGAACACATTAAAAATAGCGAGCCGATGGTGAATACGTCTACCGAATTGACATTTCAATGTTGATAATGACATAAGCTGCGCATGCGCACGTTGTATGTCACACTGCTACAATTAGGATCTCCTAAAATCATGTGTGAAAACTATTGGGAATTCGGTAAAAATTTTCATACAATAGTTGTAGGGAATTTTACGCTTTACAAATTTGCACTGAAACATTTTGCACTAAAGACCATAATTTACGTCCAATTTTAAAGAAATGGAATATCCTAAATATGTATGTTTCTCGCCATCTAGTGGCGAAACTATGAGGAATTCGATCAAAAGTTAAACATAAAAGTTAAAGAAAATTTGATGCTTTACAACTTTGCACCAGAAAATTTTGCACTAAAATGCATTGTTTGTCCTCAAAATCAAGAAAAACTAGAGAAAACCAACATGCAGATTTTTTACGCGCCCTCTAGTGGCGTAACTTTTGGAAATTCTAGGAAAAGTTTGAGACAAGAGCTGTAGGGAATTTTATGCTCCAAAACTTTGCACTACAACATTTTGCACTAAAGTGTATTATTTGTCCTCAAAATCAAGAAAAACTAGAAAAAACATACATGCGCATTTTTTACGCGCCCAATATTAAACATTTCAAATTCAATGAGTTTCTGGACCTTAAAATTCTTTCTGGGTTACTATTTGCAAATCTAAAGCAAGGCAGTGATGAACAAAGATCAAACTAATCAATTAATATGTAAAACAAAACATAAATACTATTTTCTTTAATTGTGACTTTAAGTGCATAAATGTGTCTGAGAAAAGTACCAATAATGAATTAACCAAATACTCCATCAGATCAAAAAAAATATACAACTACAATCTAAAGCCGTTTACTAAAGGAGTAATTCCAGAAGAACTTCATGACTATTGTAATAATGTTGATATGTAGGAAGTAAACAAAGATAAAACAGTACTGGCATAATTATCAACATTCTGGAAAAACAACTTGTGTTCTTACAAGAATTTTAACGTGACTTGTTAGTTTATTTCCAATGAGGTTTAATTTACTTTTCTATGAATGTATTTTAATTAAAAATATTCTGATATAGGCTCGTTCAGTACATCTTTTTTACTTCATATTCTAAAAGAGCATGTTGTATTTAGTAGTTTTGCAAAATTTCATAATTTTCTGAGCCCTCGTTCATATTTAAATAAATTATCAAAACGCTCCAAATTCAAAACATGGAACAGAAAAAGAAAAATTATAACTATTGTATAGTTCCGCAATGTAAGAACATAACTGTGATCAGCCCTGAGAGTAATACTTATGTGAGCCATGGCTGGTTTTTCTTTCATTTTTTCAATTGTATTAATAAATAGTTTTGATATAAACAATGTCTTAATTCTATTTTTTGCTACATATAACTTGAATTATCTTTATGCTTGAAAAGGAAATAGTATATACTACTCTAAGAAGGCTTCATTATGTGTTTCGTCACATTACACTACCTCGGCAATAAGCTTTTGAGCCCAATATATAATTAGCGCCTTCTACTCCTAGTAATATAATATATTATTATAAGGTAGATATTATTAGTATTTTACGTTACAAGCTAGGTAGGTGACTTATTACAGTACGAGTTATTTTATGGACGAAGCGAGTCCGGAATATAAGCGAGTACTGTAGTAACACCTAACGGACGTGAAACGGATATTTTATTTCATCCTGTCTTGATATGTTGATTTAAAATTTAAAAAAATCGTTGTGTCGCCCCAAAACTTTCCCGACGAGTATCCATTAATACTTTTTCAGATATTTAATGTTAAAGTTTCAACTTTTGGAATTTTTTTATTATTGACAGGTCACAATTGGAGAAATAATTTTGACTGTCCTGAATAGAGTTTTTCAAGGGCTTTTAAACGCCATATTGCATGTCCAATTCCGTGACATATTGCATCTGTCATTTTTTGATAGTGATACTTCCGTTAGACAGATCTCGTACAAAAACTAATGGGTTCTTCCGACAGATAACCCAAACCCATATACCAAATTTGAGCTCAATCGGATTAATACTTCTTCAGATATTTAATGCTGAAGTTTCAAATTTTGACATTTTTTTATTTTTAACGGGTGACAGTTGGGAGAAATAATTTTGACTGTTCTGAATAGAGTTTTTCTAGGGCTTTCAAATGACATATTGCATGTACAATTCCGTGACATATTGCAGCTGTCATTATTTGATAGTGGTACTTCCGTTTGACAGATGTCGTAAAAAACTAATGGGTTCTTCCGACGGGTAAGCCAAACCCCTATACCAAATTTCAGCTCAATCGAATTAAACGTGTGGCCTCTATCGTGGAAGAATACACAGACACACAGACCGACAGACAGACTTCCATCTGAAAATGGTCTTAATCGTCTCAGGGGACCCGAAAATGGATATTTCCGTTTTTATCTCGTTTTTTTTTTGCTCGTTCACAATACTTTCCCTTCTAGGAGGTGGGTCGGTTAAGTAAAATAGTTCGCAATTTGACATGACATTATCTTAATTGCAATTGAGTCCTTGGGTGCCATAGTTTCACATGATTGCTATTTGCTTGTTTGAAAGTATGGAGGTTTTAAAATCGGCAGAATGTAGGTAGGCAACACATTACGGGATATCATAAGTGTAAATGTTCCATTTACCGACCACAAATGAGTACAGGGTAAGTAGGACAGGAGATGAAATAAAATAATTATTCATTCCACCTATAGACTTAACTATTGACAGTTCGCATATTCAATCTGAGTGCTAATATGAAACCTTTTTATTTTTTCAATTTGAGTCGAACGCAATAATAAATAATAAATTCAGTTAGTAAAACCAGCAATATTTATTACAGATTTTTAAAAAATCTAAACCAAGCGATAATATAAAACAAAAAGTTTGAAAACTCGATTTAAACATTGTGTTCTAATCTACTCGGTCGCCTGTTCATTTTTTTATATTTTAAATGCAAAAAAAATAAGCTCTACATGAACTACAATTCTATTACATTATAATAATCATAATATATTACTATATTTAATACCCATTCCTGCATTTTAAGACCCCTCATTTCTGCACTGATGAAATCTCGATTTGTATTAAAATAGTCCTTTACCATAATAACAACAACTTCCGGAATATTGGAGGAATCGGCCTTAATATTATACCCATCAGACATTTTTATATTATCTAGATTTAAAAAACAACACCAAATAACAAACGGCACTAATTTATTTTGCAATGCAACTGATAATAATGAATTATTACCTACGAACGTACCCGTAGCGCGTAGTTTATCTCGACTCGAGAGATGGTATGACGTCAGAGCCCTAAATTTCCGAGGCATTAAAGGTTTTAATATTTAAAGTCCCGTAACTTTTTTAATTTTTGTTCAATTAAGCTGAATTTTTTATGTGGTATATGTAAGTAGTACTTCATAAAAATGTAAACAAACGTGGTTGATCAAATTTCACTGAACGAGCCCATTCTAATAGTTTATTTGACTTACGAAATTCAAAGCAGTGAATTTGTCTGTGTACTGTTTGGTATTGAGATTGTTTTTAATTTAGTTCAAAATATGGGACAAACGCGAACGCCTAGCAAATATAAAAAGACTAGGAAAAGTCTGTTGTCTGTGTTGATTTAGTTTGATTTATTCTCAGTTGCTGTAATACATTTTTATCTTAATAACATGAAAAATACCTAAACTGACCAATTAATTCTTAAAAATAATTTTTATTTTAGTGGGCTTTCACACCAAAGTAGCATGCAACGTGCGACTTGCTGCCAGAAAGCAGGAAGCACGTCGTAACTGGCGTCTTCACGATTTACTTTCATATCAAAGTGGCGCAGTGCGACTTTTTTTATCATCAGACCTTCGTTGGCAAATAATAAAATGAGGTAGTAAAACTCTAAATCCAGTACCACATTTAATATAATTCTTTTTAAAAGAGGGCTTCTAGTTACATTGAATGAAAATGAGGGGGCGGCGACTAGTTTCGGTAATATGCCATCATCCGGCCAAACTAATTACAAATGAACCGAAGAATGAGTTACAATAGAAGTTAGCGCAGAAATAAAAATAAAAATGGAATTACATCGAGTGCGCACAGGTACATATAGGAAACATAAGGATTAAGTGGTACTAGGAAACGATAAGGGGATTTTATAAAGGTAAAAAATTGAGGAAGTTTGAGTGATGTCTAAACCCCATGGTGTTGCTTAAAAGCCACATCAAAAATAAGTGAAGGTAAGAAGTACCCTAGGATGAGCCGGCGTAGTACCCGACAAAGTGCGGCAATTGTGGATGCAACCACTTTAATTTTGACAGTATACCAAAGGGAGGCAACCTTATAGGTGACCAACCCAGTACCGAACAAATTAGTAAACTTAAAAGGAAAAACATTAGAAATGTTCTTCGAGGCGCGCCAGAATGTAGCAAATTCATTAGCGTTAACAAACTGCGTACATATCTACTATGTATACATCGCGAAAAAATTTAAAATAGTAGTTTGTACAATAAGTACGCAAAGTGTTACTTTTCCAAATCGCTTCTGAGCTCGTGGGGAAAGTGACCCTTTGCGTACAAGTTGTACACATTATTTTTTCTACAACCACAATTATTAATGAAAGAAAAACAGTAACTTGTCAAAAAAATTTGACAGGTCATGGCTGTGTTTGACATTTCCGTGGGGAAAAGTGCCATAGCATGTACTTTTCGCACTCTAAATTATTACTTTTCCAACTGATATCAAAGAAATTAAGAAAAGGCCTCCTTTAATAAAAATTTGTTTAGAAAAGCGTATTTTGCATAGTGGTTGTAGAAAAATTAATTTATCAACTCGGCCACTAAACAAGTCAAACGTCTACGCGGGTTGGAAACACGTGGCAAAGTAGCGAATTATACGACCTGTTTTATATTTGAGTCGCACGTCGCATGTTGTCACGTCCCATTTTTGTGACGCCACTCAGGTGTGAAACCATTCATTTATTTGTATAGGTTTTAAAATTCCTGGCAGTAAGTCGCACGTTGCATGATACTTTGGTGTGAAAGCCCACTTAAACTCAGGTATTGCGACTTTTAAAAATAAATCTTCGTCCACGCTGGAACTTGGAAGATATATCCTTTATACCCATTATATTTACATTTTAATAAATCCATAGAGAAACAATATCTAAAGCACATGTGCAATCTAAACAGTTTTAATTAATTTTTACCAAACAGCAAGTGCAGTCCCGGGCAATTTGGTGCAGTCCCCGACAATTTGGTAGTCCCGGATTGGTTTAAAAAAAACCGCGAACATGATCTGATCTAGTTCAAAACAGTTCACAACGCGAACACCACACTATATACTGCGCAAACTAATGACTGTTTTGTACCGGTTCTGGTCGCAGGTCGTACAAACCTATAATGTGTGTGATAATTGCAATATTTATAAATAGCAGAGTTTTATAGTATACTGATTATAGCGAATTTTCGTAAATAAATATTATACCTACAAATGCTTTCTGTAAAATAATAACTGATTATTCAGAAAACTTTTTTACAGTCCAAACCATCTAACTTTCTGTAGATTTTTACATTTTATTATAAAGATAAGTATATTTTACTTATTATAAACGTTTCCATAAGAGTTACATGCTTTTCAAAGTTTCTAGTACTCTTTTGTCCAAATTAATATTAATGCAATAGCTAGTTTCCCTAGACTACTGTCAAAATAATCGTTATAAATAGAATATTAATTATTTAAATACCTTTCTATATAGTTCGTCGTCATAAATACTATTCTCGCTTCTGTACTAGCCACACCATCTAAACAATTCAACAATCCACTAAAAGTAATCCTGTTCAAACCGTCGTAAGCTGCTTTTTGCTGTGAAGTTTCTTCTCTTGACACAAAAGCTGCATCTATATCTTCCAATAATATAATACTCTGCTGTGGCGCCATGCTTAATAAATGATTCAATCTATCATCTGAAAGACTTCTTTCCGCTAGATTTAATATGCATATGGAGAAACCTAATTCGCCTGCTAAAGCAGTTATGTAGGAGGATTTACCACAACCTGGCGGGCCATAAAGTAGATAACCTGAAATAATAATAAGTAGTTCTTAGTATTATTCTCCTTTAAGGGTATAATAGCACCTCAGTTAAATTTGAAATCGAAAATCCTTTTGTAAAATGGCTGAAATTTTAAATGTATATATTGGAGGAAGTTATCGATTACTTCCGACTTTTTTTTTCTTAAAAGTACTTTTTGTTAAGGAGAAAAAAATTCTGTTACCTCATAAAATTGGAATTTTGACAAACAAATATGACCTGACCTAGATAATGTCACAAGAAATATGCTCTAAAAATTTTGTTTCTTAATATCAAACCGTTGTCCTTCTCCCGAATGTACAAAGTGAAGTTACTGGAGCAGCTGGATCCATATAAATAAGAAATTTTGAAAAATGTTATTGCGACAACGGTTCGATATTAAGAAACAAAATTTTTACAGCATATTTATTGTGACATTATCTAGGTCAGGTCATATTCGTTTGTCAAAATTCCGATTTTATGAGGTCGACGAATTTTTTTCTCTTTAACAAAAAGTACTTTTAAGAAAAAAACAATCGGAAGCAATCGATAACTTCCTCCAATATATACATTTAAAATTTTAGCTATTTCACATAAGGATTTTCGATTTTAAATTTTACTGAGGTGCTATTATACCCTTAATTAATATATTTCCTCCTGCGAATCTATTTTTAATTGATTAAAAACTAAAAGGCACGATAAATAACATTCTTAGTTACCTCTTCTATATGGGATTCCTCTGTCTAAATACCATGAAGGGTTTGAAGTAAATTCATGACAATCTTTAAGAATCCTTTCACTGATACCTGAATCAAGAATTACTGATGAAATGGGCCTTGGCCTTCTTGGATGACCTAATTGTCTCCATTCGCTTCCTAAAGCTGTGTATATTATAGTTTTACCTTCGTGTTGTTCTAAAGCCATCTTGCGAGCTGTAATATACATTTTTTTAAATATGAATAAATAAAAGGTAAATATTACAAATTACCTTCCTCTAAAATTGTAAAAAACATTTCTTTATCTTTTCCCAAAGCTGTCAATTGAACTGTTTCCCAAGGAGTACCCATGTGTAAGTCTAACGTATGCTGTTCCCTAGTACGTTCTACTTTTATCCAATTTCTACCATATCTAGAAAATAATTTACAAATACTTTTAACATTTTCATTATAGATGAAGAAATCAGTGCTCACATTCTTAGACTTTATGATGTGCCATCAGTCCCACCGACATATATACCGCAGTAGGACTGAGTAGCAAACTATTTTCTGTCATATAAACATGGCGTTGGGTTGGGAGCAAAAGGGTTAAAAAATATTTTATTCACAATCCTATATGTAATAGCTTAATTACACAATTTTTAAAGGTCGAGTGACATTTGTCACTTTCCAACCGTGAGCCAGATAGATTTCTCTAGACCATATCAGCAGAAAGCTATACATAGTATTATAAATTACAATAAAGTAACAGACTATTATAAACTATACATATTTCCAAAACCCTCTAAACTAGTTTTTATGTATAGATTCAAATAAATAATAATAAAAATGTAAATCATAATAATAATAATTGCTAATAATATAAATTAGTACAAAAATAACAATTCCAAGTTCCCCGTTTGCTCCCCGATCAGCTGATTTGTGATGTCAGCTGACATTGTACTATTTGTCAATTTCTGTGACCTTATTATCATGACATATATGACATCTTTATACGTAGAAAGACAATTATGAATAAAAATGCACTTAACTACTTCTGTAATATGATAATTCAGACCAATAAATCAAACTTTAATTATATGCAGTTTTTTATTTTTAATAAACGAGTACTCCTAGCTGCGGAAAAAAAATAGGAAAAAGAAATGTCATTCAAAGTCCAAATACTACTAAATTAGCATTAAAGCGTTTTTATTATTAAGTATTATGTTATTCAGTATTTGTCATAGGAAATGTTTGACTTTCCTGTATATATTCGACTTTGCTGGTATTTGAGATGGTGTAACTTTATGTATGGGTAATAGAAATGATTAATGTCAATTATAGAAAAACTCATAATTTGTAAAACATGAAAACTCTGTTAAATAGAAAAAAGTTGGATATTTAAAGGACCCATAAAACAAAACAAATTTAAAATATTGATTTTGGTTTTGAATTATTCGGAGAAAACTAAAATCAATATTTTAAATTTGTTTTGTATTATTAGTCCTTTAAATACCCAACTTTTTTCTATTTAACAGTTTTTATCTTTTACAGTTAAAGAGTTTTCTATAATTGACATTAATCATTTCTACTACCCATCTGTCAGATATCGTAATGTAGACATGATAAACACAAAGATATGTCAAAAGTGTGGTTTAAAACATGAATATGGAAATTGTCCAACACATGGAAAAACATGTAACAATTGCAGAAAATATAATCACTTTATGAAAATGTGCCGATCTAAGAAGTTAAATATGGTAGAAGAAACATATGAGGATAATCAAGAAAGTGAAGGTGAATTCTTCATAGGTATAGTTAATAAAAAATTCAACGAACAAGAATGCAAAGAGATAAATGCTATAGATACAGATACAGAGTGGACGCAAGATGTAATGTTTAATAATAATATGGTAAGATTCAAATTAGATACTATAGCACAGGTAAATATTTTAAATAAAAGTATAGCTGATAAAGTAGATGATATAATTACAAATAGCAGAATAAGATTACACAATTACAATGGTTCAAATATTCCAGTTACTGGAAAACCAAAATAGATTGCATTGTTAATAATAGGTTGGTTAATATGGATTTCTAGGTAGTAGATATTAATGCACCTTCTGTGTTTGGATTAGCAACTATCAGAGAATTAGAATTGTTAAAAAAAATAGATGTTGTTAATGTACAAGAAAAGTACACAGATTTATTTGAAGGAATTGAAGAATTAAACTATATTTATAAAATAAAAGTAAAAGAAAATCACAATCCAGTAATAGAAGATCCAAGAAAAATTCCAATAAGTATCGAACATAATGCAAAGAAAGAACTAGATAGAATGGAAAATCAGAATATCATAAGAAAAGTAACTGAACCCACAGAATGGGTAAATTCCTTAGTAGAGTAAAAAAACCATATAATTCCTTGAGATTGTGCTTAGACCCCATAATTTAAATAAAGCAATAATTAGAGAAAAATATCAATTGCCGACATTTGAAGAGATAGCCTCGAAAATGGCAGGTGCTAAAATATTCTCTATATTAGATAGCTACAAAGGATTCTACCAAATAAAGTTAATGCAGGGAAATGTGGTAGATACTGTAATCAAAGGGTACTATATGGTTTATGTTCAGCCCCAGAAATCTTTCATCGATCGTTTAAAGAAGTTTTTCGAGGTTTAGAAGGAGTTGAAATCTACATTGATGATATCTTTGTGTGGAGTAAGGATGAACAAGAACATATAGAGAGGTTGAAAGCAGTTTTAGAACGAGCAAAGGCGGAAAATATACGATTCGACAAAAATAAGTGTAAATTTGTGTTGAGTGAAGTAAAATATGTAGGTCATATCTTTTCAAAAGATGGGTTAAAGCCAGACAGTGAAAAAGTGAGTGCAATAGTAAACATGGAGATACCAAAATAAAAAAAAACAATTAAAAACTGTATTGGGTACGATAACATACAGGGTAACACAGCAACCATGTAACAGGCTAGAGTATCTGTGTTTCTCAAGATAAAATTTTAAAATTTTAGGACATCAAATGGGACCTTAGTGGCCTCATTTTACTCAGTTTGTTTCACTTTTACTACTTCCGGTTTTACCGGAAGTGATACCAACTTTTGAATTTTAAACGGGATACCCTGTAGTTTTTTCCTTTTTTATAATCTACATGACAACCTGATTTCATCGATGTATTATACTTGGTATCTCAAGTGAATAGTTAAGGAGCTACACACAAAAATACGAAAAATCTAAATTTGCTAAAATGACTTACCAAGGAAATAAACAATGGGGAAAAACGACACTAACTTTAAGATTACCTTAAATTATTTAATGTAATTCAAAAAATTTATAAATTTTATGCAACATAACTGAATTGCATCATTTTTTATTTTTTTTAATTTAACCCATTTCCACCCCGTTTTCATACCCTTTTTAAATTGCAACCCTTGTTTTTTTTCTTCCTAAAACAATAAACACATTCTATTTTAACTAACTGCATAATTGAAATTTACATTTTTTGTACATTTCTTAGTTAATGTTATCATATGAGAAAAACTATCATAATTTAAATCATTACATTAAATAATTTAATATTATCAAGGCGGCGGTGTCTATGACATTATATTTTTACTTATTTAGCCGGCGGTGAATTTGACAGTTAGCTATTATAAAGCTGTTAATTTAAACTGCGAAATAATACCCTTTTTAAATTGCAACCCTTGTTTTTTTTCTTCCTAAAACAATAAACACATTCTATTTTAACTAACTGCATAATTGAAATTTACATTTTTTGTACATTTCTTAGTTAATGTTATCATATGAGAAAAACTATCATAATTTAAATCATTACATTAAATAATTTAATATTATCAAGGCGGCGGTGTCTATGACATTATATTTTTACTTATTTAGCCGGCGGTGAATTTGACAGTTAGCTATTATAAAGCTGTTAATTTAAACTGCGAAATAATACCCTTTTTAAATTGCAACCCTTGTTTTTTTTCTTCCTAAAACAATAAACACATTCTATTTTAACTAACTGCGTAATTGAAATTTACATTTTTTGTACATTTCTTAGTTAATGTTATCATATGAGAAAAACTATCATAATTTAAATCATTACATTAAATAATTTAATATTATCAAGGCGGCGGTGTCTATGACATTATATTTTTACTTATTTAGCCGGCGGTGAATTTGACAGTTAGCTATTATAAAGCTGTTAATTTAAACTGCGAAATAAAGTAAATGATCTAAAATCGTTTTTGATAAAAATGTATACTCGTAATGAACAAATAGACATGTTACCAATATTTGGTGAATGTCGTAAAAATTCAAGGGCTGCTGCTGAGTTGTATATGAATAGATTTCCCAACAGGAATCATCCAAGCAATACTTATTTCTGGAGACTTGAAACTCAGTTAAGAAGGGAACCGATTGCTGAAAATGACAAATTTATATTAAGTGAAGAAGTTGAGACAAATGTACTTGTATATGTAAATTATGATCCAACATCTTCCTTGAGAGAAATAGAAAGACAGTTTGATGTAAGCAGGGAATATATTAGAAGAATTTAAAAAAAATATAAATATAAATCTTTCAAGTATCAAATTCATTAAGAGTTGTATGAAAATGATTTTGCTAGAAGAATTACATTTTATAATTGGCTTTTAAATAATTATAATTTAAATAATAACTTTCATCACTCCTTTTTATTTACTGATGAGTCTAGATTTACGAATTTAGGATTATTTAATAGAAACAATACAAGGTATTGGGCTACAGAAAATCCACGGCTAATAAGACAAGGACATCAACAAGTAAGATTTGTATTTAATGTCTGGTTGGGCATATTAGAGGGAAGAATTTTTGATCCCATTGTATTTGATGGATCTTTAACAGGAGAAAGATATTTAGAATTTTTACAAAATGAAATTGAGAATATTTTCGACGCTTTTCCAGGTGAAGTAAATGAAAGACTTACCTTTCAACAAGATGGGGCTGGCCCTCATAATTTTGGTCTTGTTCAAAATTATTTATATTTTCGATTTGGAAATAGATGGATCGGAAATTACGGTCCTATCAGATGGCCAGCATGATCACCTGATCTTACGCCAATTGATTTTTTTATTTGTGGACATTTAAAGAATATTGTTTATAAAAGAACATACACGACAAGAGAATAATTGTAAATTTCTGTTCGAGACGCTATTAACATCATAACAGCAGATCAAATAAATCGAGCATATGAGGCAACTGTTAGGAGAGCAAGACTGTCTGTCAGTAGATAGAACGTCCATTAACTTTAAAGATTCAGTAAGTAAAGGCGATGACGTGCAATTGTCACAATCTAAACGTCATTGTCATTAGTTACAGAACCGTTAAAGTTAATGATCGTTCTATCTACTGACAATATGTGTCCAAAATAATGGACAATATTTTGAAAATTTGATTTAGTTTTTAAATATTTTGTGTGTTTAAGGATTAGTACTTTTTTATTAAAATTGTCAAATAAGGAGGAATAAATATTATTTTGGAGGTATGACTTTTTCAATTGAAATTATTATTGACTAAGAAATGTACAAAAAATGTAAATTTCAATTATGCAGTTAGTTAAAATAGAATGTGTTTATTGTTTTAGGAAGAAAAAAACAAGGGTTGCAATTTAAAAAGGGTATGAAACCAGGGGTGGAAATGGGTTAAATTAAAAAAAATAAAAAATGATGCAATTCAGTTATGTTGCATAAAATTTATAAATTTTTTGAATTACGTTAAATAATTTAAGGTTATCTTAAAGTTAGTGTCGTTTTTCTCCATTGTTTATTTCTTTGGTACGACATTTGAGCAAATTTAGATTTTTCGTATTTTTGTGTGTAGCTCCTTCACTATTCACTTGACATACCAAGTATAATACATCTGTGAAATGAGGTTGTCATGTAGATTCCAAAAAAGGAAAAAACTACAGGGTGTCCCGTTTAAAATTCAAAAGTTGGTATCACTTCCGGTAAAACCGGAAGTAGTAAAAGTGAAACAAACTGAGTAAAATGAGGCCACTAAGGTCCCATTTGATGTCCTAAAATTTTAAAATTTTATCTTGAGAAACACAGATACACTAGCCTGTTACATGGTTGCTGTGTCACCCTGTATGTTAGCAAATTTTTACCAAATTTGTCACATATCAGTTGACAGTAGCAGTCAAGGTTTAGGAGCAGTCTTGCTACAAAATAACTTACCAGTAGCATATGCTTCTAAAGCATTGACCTCTACACAACAGCAATGGGCTCAGATTGTAAAGGAGCTATTGGCTATAGTTCATGGGTGTGAAAAGTTTCACCAATTGGTTTATGGAAAAAATATAATGGTGGAAAGTGATCACAAACCATTGGAATTTATACTAAAAAAAAATCTTTAAATGAAACTCCCTCTTAGATTGCAAAGACTTTGATTAAAACTACAATGTTATGATATAACTGTTTGTTATAAACCAGGAAAAGAATTATGCTGCATTTACATTAAATTTCAAGTCGACATCAAAGTCCACTTTTCAAATCTGTCATTTACAATTCGATAAATTTTTAGGTTATGAACACTGATAGTTTATTTTTGTTTACATTCGTGATTACTGTTTCTCTAGTCAATTAGTTTTTTGGTTTCCTTTCTGTAAAACATGGAAAGTAGTAAAAGAAATATTGTTATACTGGGATCTGCTGCCGTAACGATTGCTCTTATTGAACATATGAAAGAAAAGGAAAAACGGAAAATCCGTTCAGTTTGGGTCAGAGATATTTATCTCAAAAGGAAAGAACTAGGCTTCTATGACAATCTTATTCAACTCATTTTAAAATGTATATCAAAAATCTTCAAAACAATACAATCTAACCTCAAAACAATACAATCTAACCTCAAAATTCGTAAACGCTCAAATTTTTGCTAGCCGTCGAAAATCAGTTTGACAAAATTCGAAGTGCACATCAAAGTTGACTTGGAATTTTTCCCATTGTAAATGTTAACGTGCTGCCACCATATGACAAGCACGCCAATTTCAACTCAAAGTGGATATCGAATTGAATGTAAATGCAGCATTACTCTTAGCATAATCTCGTAACAATACAAATGATTGTAGAGATTGTCCAACTACTAAACCGACACCTACAGAGTCCCCACCTCAAATTTCTCTCTTCCGGTTTCCTACAGTCGTTTATCGCCGAACAGTGAACAGTGGCGTCGTCAACTTTGAACTGTTTCCTGTATTGTTTGCTTTGGCGGCAAATTTAAAATATCTGATCTTTTAAAGGTGTATATAAGCGTTAAAATGAATATATCCAACATTAAACAAAGAACTTGATTTAAATTAATGAATACGTTTAAATATAGGAGTTATTTTAAATAGAGGATAATTATAATTTAAGGTTTTTTGCTCATTTTAGCAAATGTTTTTAAATTGTTCATCCTCCAGTTATCCTAGGAGGAGAAAATGAGGGACTATTACCTATTTTAATTTCTTCTGTCTCTTAAAATTTTTTTTCAAAAAGTGTTCTTTTTAAATCCTGTTGCTGCTAATACTCTTATCCTGTGACGTTGTAAAGAAATTCGAATGTCATTTTTTGCCTGATTTTTCATAAACTTAATAACTTTGGATATTATTTGTTGTATTTGGTCAGAATACTTACCATTTTGATAATAAGAAATAACCTACTTAGTCTATATCAATAACAACTTTAAGCACGACACTGGTATCGGCCAGTTTGCCATGTACTTTGCGTTTGCCCATGCGCAACCGATTTCGGAGATCCTCGGGCCTCGTTCCCCACTTCTCTAATTTTTAACGTAGCGGTCGTTTTAGCAG
The DNA here is from genome assembly GCA_963243735.1 of Neocrepidodera transversa. Classification (NCBI taxonomy): domain Eukaryota; kingdom Metazoa; phylum Arthropoda; class Insecta; order Coleoptera; family Chrysomelidae; genus Neocrepidodera; species Neocrepidodera transversa. The sequence continues at coordinate 26,285,052 of OY725340.1, read as the reverse complement.
TTGGACAATCTCTAAAGATTGTAAATTGTGATAATGTAGCCGTTGATTATCAATAAAACATCAATTAGTATTGTATTAAGAGATTTATTATTTGTCGCAACTTTATCTTTTCACCTTCAGTCATCTTCTGTCATGTCAATTGTCGTTAGTCAACATTAGACATTGGCAGTGTTGCCACTTTAACTTAAACCTATTATGACATAAATAACTTACCAATATCAGAGGAAGGTTAACCTTATTTAAAAATGAAACCTTATTAGACCCTGATTTGTCTTTAGTTAATAAGTATATTCAAAACGGTTGGCCCAGGTTTGAATTAATACCAGATTTATCAAATACTATTTTTCAATTAAAGATAATTTGTTTTCTGTGGATAATATTGTATTTAAAGATGATAAAGTAGTAGTACCAACTAAATTGAGGAAAGAAATGTTACATTATATACACTATAATCATTTAGGCATTGAGAAATACAAGAATCGGGCAAGAAATGTACTATTTTGGCCAAATATCGTTAAAGAAATTACGGATATGATCCTAAATTGTAAAAATTGTTTAAAATTTAAAAAAACACATGGTCACGAGGAGTTGATGTTAAGGGAAGTACCGTCAGGTCCTTGGCAAATAATAGGGGTAGTTATTTTCTATTTTAAAAATAAAAGTTTTCTACTTATAGTGGATTATTTTAGTAAATTTATAGAAATAACGGAATTAAAACAAGAAAATACGGAAAGTATAATAGTAACTTTAAAATCTAATTTTGCCAGATATGGGATACCAATAACCGTTTATAGTGACAATGGTCCCCAATTTACTGGTTATTTTAAAGAATTTTCAAAATATTGGAAATTTCAACATTTAACATCAAGCACTTATTATGCAAGATCTAAAGGAGTAATTAATAAGTCACCTAGTCACCTTATGGAGATGTCTGACTCATTAAATGGTGGAGAGATACATTCAAACATGTAAAAATATGTTGAAAAAAACAGAGAATAGTCAAAGAGATCCTTATATAGCATTATTAGAGTATCCTAACACTCCAATTGATAGTGTAATTAATAAGTCACCTAGTGAACTTATGTTTGGACGTAATGTGAATGCATTTCTACCCAATCCTGAAACATTTCAGAATAAGAGTAATGAAAACATAATAAAACAAAAATAAGAATTGAAACAAGAAAACTATAAAAAGTATCATGATAAAAAACCATGCTAAACTAAATAACTTTGATAAAAATAAAATTGTTTTTGTAAGGGATCAACAGCATCCAATAACACAGGCGAAAATCATTGATGAAGGTAGTAGACCACGTTCGTATAAAGTAATAATGCCAAATGGGCATATTACAGAGCGTAACAGATTTAATATGTATAAACAAGTTTGTCATAATGAAAGTCCTCCTACTAAAAAAATTAATAAAACTAGAGCGGGTAGGATAATAAACCTACCTAGTTATTTGTTACATTATTGTTAAAAGGGGAGATGTCAAGATATTGTAATGCAGAACACGCTCCTAAGTCCCGTGGGTTCTGTCATATAGTTTCAGTTAGAGGTTAAGTTCAAGTTGTATGCACATTCACACGTTATAAAATAAAAAAGAATTAATAAACAAAAATGTTTTAATAAAATAAGACATGACACCATTCAGCATCTAAAAATGCTTTTTGATATTCAGCTGTGAAAAGAAATCGCCACAGATCATCCGTGTCTATTGGACACATATCCGTGTCTCTCATTCATCGTTAATGTCAGAAAAAATGAAAAAAATACAAATTAAACCGAGGTTAATTATTAATAAAACATTGCACTTGCAACTTTAATTTATCAAAGAATTTTTGAATTTACAATTATAATTGTACTGTTTAACTGTTCCGGCTTTTACTTGATGAAAAAATCCATTATATTATTTAGATAAACGTTTTATGGTTTTTACAAAAATATATAGCAAAAAGTTATTTCATGACTAGTAACATGTTTCGTTGTAAAACAACTTCATCAGACTACAACGAAACATGTTACTAGTAATAAAATAACTTTTTGTTATATATTTTTGTGAAAATCATAAAACGTTTTATTGGAATTACAGCTCCGGATATCCATAGCAGGTGTCAATAAACACTTCGAAAAAAATATTGGGTAAATGACAATTTAGTAGAATTTGTACTTAGGTTTGCAAACGAAGACTACTACTATTATATTAGGTTTGATGTATAAAAACAACTGATTGCTGCATATTCATACCTTAATTATCAATCAAACTGAGCCCCTACCGGAAAAAATGCGTTCCTATACTTGGAATAAAATCGTATTTGGTTTTGATGTGTCCACTATCTTTTTGTTCGAAACTTGTTTCTACGCTTAAATGTTGAGTTTGTTTGGCACCTTTATTAGTCATCCATTGGAGTAGCCACTGGTAGGATTTATCACGACATGGAACTTCTAGGGTGATCATATAGTGCCTTCTAAATAATATTAGTGAAGTTTGTAGTCCTTTTCGTAATAGGGCTGCACCTGCACCAAGACCGAAAAGTCCAAATCCTGCTCCGAAATATGGGTTATCGGAGAGGGCAGAAATATACTCGGTTATAGGCATGATTTTAAATTATTCTATTAATTAATTGGAATATAATTACTGTATTTACTTCATTGTCACTAACATAACCTTATTTTGAAAAAGTAATGGTTAATGATCCGACAATTCAGTATAATAAGAATTTATTTAGACATGATACTGTATTAATTTTTTTAATTTAATTTCAACTTACGTTACCTTTAAATAAACTACAATACTTAAAAACGATATTACACAAAAAACAGTACAATTTATTTGTAGTTGTTATATTAGGATTTCGTACATCGAAGCATTAGTCAGAGTCAGAACTCGTTTGAATCTTTGAACAGGATTAAAAATAACGACTTGACCAACTATAAATTACATGGCATTTTAAAAAAAACTGTGAACATTTGTAACAGAGAGGAATACCGACCCCTTAAGAAAATTCTTGAAAATATCTCGGAGATTTTATTGTTTAAACAGGAACTGGGAGGTTTAAATTAAAGATAAGACGTTAGGAAATAAAATACATGTTTATTATATAGAAACGGTTTTAAAAATTCAAAATGGTTTAACAAACATATATGAGTGGCCGGTAATTACCCGCCAGAGCTTGAGGTAATATATCAGCTGGGGGGTCCACACACAAAGTCTTCCTTTTTTTTTCTACATAGCTACATTTAAATGTACCTACTGTGAACCTATTCCGAACAGCAAACCGCAGTGCATATTTTAAGGGATTTCCACTGGGCGACACAAGGGGGCCCACGGGGTCTGGGGGGTATTAGTGAAACGGGGGTATTAGTGAAACGGGGGTATTAGTGAAACGGGGGTATTAGTGAAACGGGGGTATTAGTGAAACGGGGGTATTAGTGAAACGGGGGTACTATAGTGAAACTGGGGGAACCATTGAAACTGGTGGTACCAGTGTAAACGGGGAGTACGGAGGCCCTCGCCGGGAAATTTTTGAGATTTATACCCTGAAAAAGTGATTATAATGGAATTTTAGTAAGAAAATAATTCGCGAGGGGGTTGAACGGGTCCTCGTCCGGGAAAATTTTGAGATTTGTAATCCTGAAAACGTGATTTTAAGCTTAAATTAAATGGAATTTTAGTTAAAAATAATCGCTGGGGTGCGGGGGGCCCCGCCCGGGAAAATTTTGAGATTTTTAACCCTGAAAACGTGATTTTGCTTAAATTCAATGGAATTTTAGTAAAAAATAATTCGCGAGTTGTCAGTGATAATTTTGAGATTTTTAACCCTGAAAAACTGCCTTCAAAGATCACCTACAGAACACCCTTAATTATCAATCCCCAAAATCCCAATTTCCATCCCGGATTCCAAGAGGATACTGAACTCCTCAAACAAATCATCCTACAAACTCCTAATCCCCAACAACCACATCCAATCCTAAATCCCTTCACCCCTGGGGACATCGCCTCGGCATGGCTCCTGGGAAACAATTCCACTCCTGGTCCAGACCAGATAAAACCTCAAGCCCTAAAAAACTTTACCGCAACCATCATCCCTATCCTCACCATCCTAATGAACGCCTGCTTTCAGCATTCCTACTTTCCAATTTGCTGGAAAAGTGCCCATACAGTCCTCATCCCAAAACCTCAAAAGGACCCAACCTTACCAAACTCCTACAGACCTATATCTCTGACGAATGTCCTAGGTATAAGCTCTTTGAGACTCTTCTCAAGGAGCGTATCTGGGATTTTCTGGATGAAAGGGGATTGATCCCCCAATTCCAACATGGATTTAGGTCTGACCATTCTACCCAAGATGCACTAGTGAGACTCCACACCTTTGTCACCAAATCCCTTAACATTGGTCACTGTGCATCGACTGTCCTGTTTGATGTTCAGAAGGCTTTCGATCAAGTCTGGCATGCCGGACTTATTCGCAAGCTTTCCAACATCAATCTCCCCATCCCTTTCATCAAACTCATAAACTCCTACCTCGAAAATCGAACCATCCAAGTAAAAATTGGAAAAACCTTATCTGATCCTTTTACCCCAACAGCTGGAGTACCCCAAGGTTCTGTCCTAGCTCCTGTTCTCTACGTGATCTTCACCCATGACATCCCTATTCCCCTTTCCCCAAGCCAAGATGTCCAACTCTATGCTGATGACACCCAAGTCTCAGCCTCCGCACCTTCAACCAGAGCTCTGAATACCAAAACTCAACAACTCCTCAATCGACTTGCCCACTGGTGTAGCAACTGGAGGGTTACCCTGAATCCACAAAAAACCCAACTCATCCTCTTCAAACATCCACATCTTACCCGAAAAGCTAACCAAGACCCTAGAGACCTCAACCTTAGGCTTTGGGGAGAGAGACTCGTCCCTTCGGACTCAGTCACCTACTTGGGAGTATGCTTCACGCGTACACTCAATTGGGAGAATGAAGTCCAAAAGGTTCTCGATAGAATCAGAAGACGAACCTCTCTCCTCGGGGCCCTGGGGGGTCGTCTCGGCAAGTGTAACCCAACGACATTGCTACACACATACAAAACCTTCATCCGCCCTGTCCTAGACTACAGAGCTCTAAACTTCGTCTCCCTACCTCCTCGTCTCCTGCACGCCATCACGGCAACTGAGAGGAGGATCCTTAGACGTTCATCCTACCTCCCATTCCGCTTCCCCTCCAACCAAATATACCAACGCACTAATATCCCAACTATCATTTCCAGGCTAAAAAAACTCCGAAGCGGGTACGTCGGGAGAAGAATGGACGACTCAAACACACACTCCAAAGAAACTCTAAGGATTCGCTGGAGAGCTGAAAGGAACCGAAGAACATTCCCCAGGAAACCGAAGATCAAACTCATCCAACCCAACATCAGAATCCTTAGTGAAGCAACAGAAGACATAGACCTCCCGGACGAGCTCCTAGGTCCATTGGAGGAAGCCCCTCTGAGCATCCGATGAGCTCGCCCACACCACCGACACCCAGATCGCTCCACCCTACTGAGCCTCCCCCAGGGGAGGCTCGTAAGTATCCAACATACATTCCTTTCCAATATAAGTTTTTTTTCTAACACCTTTTTATTTTCAGGACAAAACCACCCACTTTTACCCCTGAAAAGGAGACTAGATCTCCTACAGCAGGGTTCAGAGCGATCAGGGGAGAGTCCAACACTACCTCACGCATTGAACCAGCGTGAGGTGTCTTTAAAAGATTCCCGCCTCCACAGCTCAGGATAATAGTTGTAATCCAAAAAAAAAAAAAAAAAAAAAAAAAAAAAAAAAAAAAAAAAAAAAAAAAAAAAAAAAAAAAAAAAAAAAAAACTGAAAACGTGATTTTAAGTTTAAATTCAATGGAATTTTAGTAAAAATATAATTCGCTGGGATCCGGGGTTCCTCGCCCTGAAAAATTTTGAGCTTTTTAACCATGAAAACGTGATTGTAAACTTAAATTCAATAGAACTTTAGTAAAAAAAATAATTTTCTGGGGTCCGGGATCCTCGCTCTGGAAAATGTTGAGATTTTTAAACCTGAAAACGTGATTTTAAGTTTAAATTCAATGGAATTTTAGTAAAAATATAATTCGCTGGGATCCGGGGTTCCTCGCCCTGAAAAATTTTGAGCTTTTTAACCATGAAAACGTGATTGTAAACTTAAATTCAATGGAATTTAATAAAAAAGATAAAACGCTGGGGTCCGGGGTCCTCGCCCGGAAAAATTTTAATATTTTTAACCCTGAAAACGTGATTTTAAGTTTAAATTCAATGGAATCTTAGTAAAAAAAATAATTTGCTGGGGTCGACCGAGGTTCCTCGCCCGGGAAAATTTTGAGCTTTTTAACCCTGAAAACTTGATTTTAAGCTTAAATTCAATAGAACTTTAGTAAAAAAAATAATTTTCTGGGGTCCGGGATCCTCGCTCTGGAAAATGTTGAGATTTTTAAACCTGAAAACGTGATTTTAAGCTTAAATTCAATGGAATTTAGAAAAAAATAATTCGCGAGGGTTCAGTGGGTGCTCGCCCGGGATAATTTTGAGATTTTTAACCCTGAAAACTGATTTTAAGCTTAAATTCAATAGAACTTTAGTAAAAAAAATAATTCTCTGGGGTCCGGGATCCTCGCTCTGGAAAATGTTGAGATTTTTAAACCTGAAAACGTGATTTTAAGCTTAAATTCAATGGAATTTAGAAAAAAATAATTCGCGAGGGTTAAGTGGGTGCTCGCCCGGGATAATTTTGAGATTTTTAACCCTGAAAACGTGATTTTAAGCTTAAATTCAATGGAATATTAGTGAAAAAAAATAATTCGCTTGGGCCCGGGGTTCCTTGTCAGGGAAAATTTTGAGATTTTTAACCCTGAAAACGTGATTTTAGCTTAAATTCAATGGAATTTTAGTAAAAAAATAATTTGCTGGTGTACGGGGTCAATATGTTTTATACAATATACAGAGAAAATTACAATATAGCAATTTTGTTTTTCCAATTGGCATTTTTATTTTGAAAAATATAAACAAAATGCATTTAAACAGCTATAACCTAGAGTCATTAAATTTTCTATTTTACGTTTCGTTTGAAAAAAGCTATCCTCAGTTTTTTGTTATAATCGAACCTATATTTTTCCTTATAAATTTCTTGGGCATTTTAGGCTATGAAAAGTTATTTTTGCTAGCAACTGACGTTTTGTCCCGTTTTTTCCTTTTTCAGACATTTTCTAATTTGCTATTAGAACAACAATAATAGTAATAATAAAAATAATAGCCGTTCCTTGCCCGCAAAAGACTTTGGCTTCTGGGGTTCACTCACAAGAAGAGTGTTATAATTATTATCTTTAATAAGACTTTTTTGTAATGAAAGGTCTATTATCATAAACTTCTTTATAACATAAGTAACACTTAGAAATTATTGTAGGTACAAGAGTAAAATAGATTTAAAAATGACAATTTACTTTTATAACCGGACTAGATTTATTTATTTCTAAAGCTCAAAAAAAGCCATCCCATTCATGGAGCGAATATGAAAAATAAATAACCCCCTTGATATAACATCGAATAGGATAATGTTCGTTACTTTCCCATAGACTTAAAATACTTCCCAAACAAACAATACACCACCTAGTTACGTGGGAATCCCGCATCTAATATGAAATCGAGCTACTAATATATCCTAGCAAATATCTTTCTTTCGGCAAGTAGCCTCTTCGACGCGTGCTCTACCCACATCACATAATGTCCCGTTAAGAGTCACCCCTCGAGCATCGATGCCGACACCCTCTTGAAAACTCCAGGAGACCATATGGTGGTCATGGTGGTAGTCAAGTTATTATGTAGTCACTTTATCCGAACATCTAAATTGGAGATCTGTGGATCTGTCGCAATTTTAACAATGAAAAAAATTTACATAATTGTATGAAATGTTGGAATATTTGTAAAGTTTCGAGTGTTTTTTTATATTTTATGTTAATTTCTGTTTTGTTTTGAAGAGGGTCAGGTCACCAGCATTCAATATTTTACTTTTTATATAAATTTGGTACATATGTACGTTGACGTGCATTATGCGTTAAAGAGGGCTAAGAAAATCAGTTTTTTACTGTGATTGTAAATTTAAATATAATTATATCAGATTTTTTTTTACGTTTACTATCAGTTAAAAATTTGATATGGTAAAATATCCATAATTTATAATTTTCCTTAATGACTTTTTCAGAATAATTTATTGTACCATATTTTTTTTTAAATCTATTAAAATTTGATTTAAACTTGCTTTTTCAGAACTATTTATTTTTTAAAGCACTTTTAAAAAAATAAATAATATATTAAAATTAATTGGGGATGAAACATGCTATAAATGAGAATGTTTTCAAAATTTTCAAGCAAGAATTGTCATCTTAAGAAGAGGGAGATACCAAGCGAGATGAGGAAAATTAAAAAAAATATTTTAGTTGTGGTCTCTCTCTTTTTTTATCACTTTTTAATAACGTCCAAGGTTTTTTTGTTACAAGGGCTAAACAGTAGCTAGAAATTATAATTCAAATATTGTTTCCAATGCTAAAAAAAAACAAATTATCTGCAAAATTTACAATATTACTATTATACTACTAAAAAGAGAATGAAACATAAGTGAGAATTTTTTCAAAATTTTTGAGGAAGAATTGTGAATTTGAGAAAAGGGAGAGACCAAAATGAGGAACATTAAAAAAAAATCATTATAGTTGAGGTCTCTCCCTAATGTCACAATAACAATTTTTATATAAAATTTTGAAAATATTCGCATATATAGTATATTTTTTTCTCTTTCTATTTACAGTTAGCATTATTTATTAACGTTGACAGTTTTTTTGTTGCATGGGCTAAACAATATGTAACTATAGAAATTTTAATTCAAATATTGTTTCTAAAGATAAAAGAAAACAAGTTATCTGTAAATTTATAATATGAATATTACTCTATTAAAAAGAGAATAGAACGTACTATAAGTGAGAATTTTTCCAAAATTTTTTAGCAAGAATTGTAAATTTGAGAAAAGGAAGATCAAAATGAGGAAAATTAAAAACTCCCTACAGTTGTGGTCTCTCCCTATTCTCACAATCACAATTTTTTATATAAAATTTTTGAAAATATTCGCATATCCAGTATATTTTTTTTTCTTTATATCTACAGTCAGCACTATTTATTAACGTTGACAGTTTTTTTGTTACAGAGGCTAAACAATGTAACTAGAAATTATAATTCTAATATTGTTTCTCTAAAGCAAAAAAAAAGATAAATTATTAAAAGTTATGGATTATTAAAAACTATTTTGTACTGGATTCGATTTTTTTTTCAATATATAAATTATATAAACCTTCATCAATTAGATTTTTTATTTTTACTACCGTCTGCTTTTTTTTTGGATAGTGAATTAAATTTATTGCTGTCAAGCTGCCACTTCCTATTATTTTGATAATTCGTTTAATCTGTAATTGGTAAAAAACTAAAGTAAATATGAATTAATGATTTTCAACAATTTTTTGTTCTCTTATCAATCATATCATATTACATATCGCCGGGGGTATGTATAGCAGTTAAGGTATTAAAACATATTTTACCAAAAAAAAACTTTCGTTTTAATGTGGTTAATTTTTAAAAATTCATATTCTGTTAAAAGTACTGATATATTTCCAGTTATTAAAAAGTTAACTCAAATATGTTCTATTGTTCTATTTTGTGGACAAATTTAAAAAAAAAATTCCTGGCTTATTTGAAGTTAGCAAAAAAAATACAATTGATTCTTAACGGTATAAAAAATCTTTGATTATTTTATTGGGAAAAGTAAATTTATATACTGGAGTCAGAAACTATGTTATTATTAGAAACCTCTAGATTTTCTACTTGGCAATCTATAGGTACGTTGCTGTCTCTTTTACTAGTTTATTATTGAATAAATAAAAATTGTTTGATGTTCCAGTGTTTGAATTAATTACAGTAAAAAATGATTATTTTTTAGTATTTTCGGATGATCTTGAGCTAGTTTTCCAGATTGTCAAGACGCGATGTGTAGCGTAAAATATGCTTCAGCGCCTCTTTAAAAACTAAAATCGTTTAAAGCCTCTTTAGAGCCGTAGCCCATTTCGGCACAAAATTTTCACTTACACGAGAGCTTTTTTTTGTCGAAGTAAACTTGACATGTATCAATAAGAATTTTGTTGCCTGGAAATTTAACGACAAAAACTGCCTCTGAAAAAATTTAGTAATTTTTTCTGGCAGTTTTTGAGTTGAATTACCTAATGGCAACAACATTCGAATTATAAATGTCAAGTTTACTTCGACTCAAAAAAAAAAAAGCTAGAGTGTAATTCGGTAAGACAATTTAATCAATATGTAAATCAATAAATTAAAAAATAAGATGTAAATTAGTTTATTTAATTTAACGGAAAAGTACAATTATTAAAAATAGCTTTGAGTCGGAAAATGAAAACTTTTCTGACAAGTTTGAGAAAAATTGACATAACGTCATCAAAAATTTGTTTACAATGCTGGTTGTCATGCTTTCAAAAGTTAGGTTCCGTTATTGTCGCTGGAAAAGTTAGGGCAAACTTTTTTCGCTGTCATAATGACAAAATCACGCGGCTTATGGGATTTTTTATACATGAATTAAATTGTCAATTATAAAACTGAAATAGTTTTAATGGGATATTTAAAATTCACATCTTGGCACAAAGTGACATAATTAATTGCCTCAATATGAATAAACCAACTACTATTTTTATGTATTAAAAAAAAACACTAAACTGAGCCAAATGCAAACCAGTCACTATTTTTTGGATATTTTAAAAGAGCATTAGACTGAGATAAATGCAAACCAGTCACTACTTTTCAGTTATTTAAAAATTAACACTAGACTGAACTAAATGCAAACCAGTTGCTATTTTTAGTTTTTTTTTAATGGAATTGACTGTTTTCCCAAAACTTTAAAAAAAGGAAATTAACCGCGGCAAATGCAAATCAGTCACTACTTTTAAGTTATTTAAAAAAAGCACTAACTAGACTGACCCATATGCAAACTTGTCACTATTTATTAGTTATTTAAAAAAGAGCACTAGACTGAGCCAAGTGCAAACCAGTCACTATTTTTTAGTTATTTAAAAAAGAGCACTAGACTGAGCCAAATGCAAACCAGTCGCTATTTTTTAGTTATTTTTTTGAAAAAAGGAATTGGCTGTTTTCGTAAAATTTAAAACGTAACATAATTAATTTTCTCAATATGAATAAACCAACTACTATTTTTATGTATTAAAAAAAAACACTAAACTGCGCCAAATGCAAACCAGTCACTATTTTTTGGGTATTTTAAAAGAGCACTAGACTGAGATAAATGCAAACCAGTCACTATTTTTTAGTTATTTTTTTTGTTTTGAAAAAAGGAATTGACTGTTTTCGCAAAAATTAAAAAAAAGAGACTTAACTGCAATAAATGCAAACCAGTCACTAGTTTTTAGTTGTTTTAAAAAAAGCACTAACTCGACTGACCCATATGCAACCTTGTCACTATTTTTTAGTTATTTAAAAAGGAGCACTAGACTGAGCCAAGTACAAACTAGTCACTATTTTTTAGCTATTTAAAAACAGAGCACTAGACTCAGCCAAATGCAAACCAGTCGCTATTTCTTAGTTATTTTTTTGAAAAAAGGAATTGACTTTCTTCGTAAAATTTAAAAAAAGTACTTAACTGCACCAAACACAAACCAGTCTAAGCCAAGACTGAGCCAAGTGCAAAGCAGTTACTATTTTTTAGTTATTTTTTTGAAAAAAGGAATTGATTGTCTTCGTAAAATTTAAAAAAAGTACATAACTGCGCCTAATGCAAACCAGTCACTATTTTTTAGTTATTTAAGAGAGCACTAGACTGAGCCAAATGGCAACCAGTAGCTATTTTTTTTTTGAAAAAAAGGAATTGACTGTGTTCGTAAAATTGAGGACTTAACTGAACCAAATGTAACCCAGTTACTATTTTTTTGATAAAAGAAATTGACTGTCTTCGTAACATTTAAAAAAGGACTCAAGTGTGTCAAATGCCGGAATGGGACGTTTCGACGCGGACGTTTCGACGCGGCCGTTTCGACGCGAAAACTATTTTAATTTTATTATTTTTTAGGTAGGTAAAAAAATACAAACTGTTTTCTAGGTAAACATTACTATTTTTTTAGGTAGATAATTATGAATGAAAAAATCTACTTTTGACTGTTTTTTTGAATAAATTTTAGAAAAATCGGCTAAATTGATTTTCACGACATTTTCATTAATAATAGAAACATTTGAAAATTTGAAGCTAATCAGTTTTTGGAAGAAATCAGAACGTAGGAAGGCGGTTTTTAGGTGGGTTTAACAAAACTGACAGAAAAACAGCCAAAACATATTGTTTTGAATAATTTATTAAATACCTCAAAAACAATAAAAAAAATAAAATTACATTTTTCGCGCCGAAACGGTCTGCGTCGAAACGTCCTCGCGTCGAACCGGCTGCGTCGAAACGTCTTAGACCGGCCAAATGCAAACCAGTCACTATTTTTTAGTTGTCTTTTTTTTAAAGGACTTGAGTGTCTCAGTAAAATTATAAATATTTTATTGGCTGTTATTGCCTATATGCCGAAATGTGACTAAGTAATAAAAGGCTCCTGTCAACTTAGAGTCGATTTTAAGAGACGCTTTTTAACAATTAGTTCTGTATTTAATTCTTAAGGTCGCGTTTGTGGCACCTATTTAAAATTATTTTTGGTAAAAGTGATACGTCAATTAACTTTTTTTCACTGGATAAATTAGGCGAGATCTCGTCCAAAAATGAATAATTATGTTTTGTTGCGCTCTAATAGACTAGAGGTAAGGATTACCCGGAAAATAGTAAAAAAATAATTTTTATACCCAATTTATTAGAATATAAGCTGCACATTTTCTGTAACTAGCCATCACGAAAGTTAAGAGGTGTGCGGCCTCGTTTAACTATTCGATGTGCCAATTTGGGAATCGCCCCTCTTGGACACCTAATTGTAATTGTCTGAAACATATGTTGATATTTATTAAATAATTATAGTTTGTTCATTACTTTTTCTTAATATTGGTTATTAATTATTACCTTATTAATATTAGTTATAAATATATTATATTAGATTCTCCGCTCATCCTTAGTCTTCTATTTTTTTTTACAACTCGGTACAGGTGGAGCCCATTTCGGGGCAGAGGCCAGTTATACCCGAATTTAATCCTTTGTCGCTTCTAAAGGTGTAGTATTTCTGGTCGTGAAAGCTATATTAAGGGTTCTAGGAAAAATAAATAGGTATATTTAAAGATTAAATGGATTATTCCTAAATACACTTTAAAAAATGTATTCGTCTACGTTTATTATTTTCATGTATAAAGAGTTACTTTATGGTTGATAACCACTGTGCCCATCTAATTTTAAGTTTACAACGATAGAACCAAATAACCGGTTGGATTACGGAACCCCGTTGACAAAATTGTGACCAACACCCCTCGGTACTGGACACCATTTTTTAGCAAATCTGGCAAAATGGCAAAACTTTTGAAAATTTGAATTATAATAAAATAAAGTAGAACATTATTGTGTTCGGTAAGTAAAAACCAATTTTTTTCTCGATTTGATAACAGCATAAACAATTAACATCTATTGCACTGCCTGTACTTCCTCGTATTAACTAAACGATGGCACCGACTGTACAATTCATATTTCACAGTGGAAAAGAGTGGGTCGAAAATAGAGTTTCTATACACATATTTTTTCCTTTCGTTTGAAGTGTCCATGCTGAATGCGATGATTGCGTGTCCCGCATAGATGACACTGTCGGGTACATGTGACCCCTACGCCAACATCAATTGAGCGAGTTAAGACTAAATTGGTTCTAATGGGATCTTAATTGGACCTAATTGGAGAGATGATACAGCTTTGCAACAAGTGTCTGAGGCCAAATAACATTTTTTCACTTTTACGTATGTGTTAGTTTACCTATCTCTGAAGTAGAGTTTTATTTGTATCATAAGTATTTGTGTTTATTTTAAGATAAAATAATGACATTCAGGGAATTAGTAGAATATAGAAACCGGAAAAGGTCAATTAAGTTGAATTATAGAATATTAATGCAGGCATTTTAATGAATTTTTTATTCTAACATTGAAGGTTTTCTATCTCAAGTTAAATACACGTGCATTAGCTTTATATTGATAAAACAAGGCAAATATTCTTTTAAAAACTCCATGATTATTTACTGTAGCGTATATACAGTGTGTCCCAAATTCAATTCTATTTTATTTTGAAAACTATTAGATATATAATTGTAGCAAAAATTTTGGAAAATACTGACAAATCGATTGGTGATTTACATTATTTATCGATATATTAATCAGTAGCGTATCGTGAACTCTTTGAAAAAAATGTGAATTATATATCAAAATGATTCATTTTTGTATATACACAATTTGAACAATGCCTTGATTTGCTCGTTGTTTAGAAAATTTTTAAGGATCTTTAGAGTTAAATTAAAATAAAAAAAATATCATCTTTTTTTAAAGATATTCAAACAAACTTTGGTATTTCATATTGTCTGTTATTAAAGGCTTGTGGGTTAAAATTAAAAATAAAAAAAATATCGCCTTTTTTTTCGAACCAACTTTTGTTTTTCATAGGGACACGACGTTACTATAGAGTTTGAATATTTGTGGATTAAATTTGAAAATAAAAAATATCGTCTTTTTTTAAAATATTCAAACCCACTTTTGTTTTTTATAGGGACGTTCTTATGAACTTGGATTATTTGTGGGTTAAAATTCAAAATAAAAAAATACTGGCTTTTTTTTGGAGATATTTACACCAACTTTTATTTTTCATATGGACATCATGTTTCTTAATTTCTTTATTAAACAAGTTTACACCCAACTACAGAACCGATGTAATAAGAAAATTAAATAAACATTAACAGGTATAACAGAATAAAATACATATAGAAAATAAGAAAAACAACAGCTTATAACATACATATTGAGAATATAAATAATTACAGAACATGGATGGTAAGCAAATTAAAAAAAAAGAAAAAGAAAAATAAAATATAATAATTAGCTTCCCGAGAAGTACGTCTTTATGGCCGAAATACTAGTAGTAAATATATCAAGCTGGTAATTCATGTGCATGTAATCTGACCTCGCTGATCTTAGCTCCCGGCCGGCCAGCTCCAAGCTTATACTGAGGTAATCTTGGCTCCAGGCAGGCCAACTTCAAGCAGCACTTTTCCACCACGGTCAAATACTTTCACAAATTCATTCAGCCAATTTGGGGTCTACTCATACAAATTTTCTCGTTTTATTAATTTGTTTATATTTTTTGTGGCTTTGAGAATAGGCGGCCAAGAACAAAAATTAGCTGATCACATAGAGTAATGGAAGGAATATTTAGACAAAATTTTTCTTTCACATATATCTCCCCCAAAGGGCCAGCTCCAAGAATCGAAAAGTAGATTTTCGTAGCGGTCGAACAAATTTCAATATTTTTTTTCGGGGGTTGAGAATAGGCGACCACGAACAAAAATTAGCTGATTACATAGAGAAATGGAAGGACTATTCAGACAAAATTTTTCGTTCACATATATCTCCTCTAAAGGGCCAGCTCCAAGAATCGAAAAGTAGATTTTCGTAGCGGTCGAACAAATTTCAATATTTTTTTTCGGGGGTTGGGAATAGGCGGCCACGAACAAAAATTAGCTGCTTACAAAGGGCCAGCTCCAAGAATCTAAAAGTAAATTTTCGAAGCGGTCGAACAAATTTTAAGGAGTTGCCCGGCCGGGAGCCAAGATTACCTCCGTATAAGCTTGGAGCTGGCCGAGCGGGAGCTAAGATCACCGAGGTTGAAATCTGAGGACCAAAATTCAGATATAATATTTGGTACCTGAACAAGCATACGTAATCTGAGGACTAACCGTTTTTGGAAAAACTGATAATCTAAGGACCACGATTTAAATAACATTTATTTTTTATTTTCATTTTTATCACCGCAGCATATTACTTTGTGCAAGTCCAAAAAGTTTCATCACTTTTAAAAACTTGTTTTTTTGAATATCTATACACATTTAAAAAGTAATAATTTGCAAACATGTGATAATCTCAAATTCACTCATTTTATACTCTAAATACTCTGTTTATACCAGTTGACATAAAATATACTAAATATACTAAATTGAGATTATGTTTGCAAAAAGGCTTCATACCATTAAAATGTCATTATAATAATTTCAAGAAATTTGAAATATTGGGAAATTTCGTAATTTTTCGTAAGAAGTTTACATACTCCGAGTAATTCATTGTATTCAACTTTATATAGTGGAGAAATTTTTAAAATATTAGTTCGAGGTAGGAAGGTTTGACGTGTTTTAGTTGTTGGGACGATAAAATCGAGTTTTTGCAGAAAATTTGGATGATTAAGTTTGCTGTTAATAATTTTGTGTAAAAAGATTACTGAATGACAGTCTCTCCGGTGGTTTGATCTATTTACTTTATGCCCGGAAAGAAGTTCAGTGTTGCTGATGGAACAGGGTCTATTCTAAATGACAGGAGTTTTAAAAACCGCCTTTGTATTGATTCCAATGTTTGAATGTGAGTATCATAAATTGGGCTCCAAATTATATTCGCATACTTAGTTTTTGACCTAATATATGCATAATATAATGTTTTCATGGTATCCGGATGTGCAAAATTTGGCAGTTACACGCTTTAAATCCATACATCTTGTTGGCAGCAGAATAAACAGTGTCGATTTGAGCAATTAAGGAAAGTTTACCATACAATCAGTATTTAATGTGTATGACATTATATTTACTTGTATTGAAACATAGTTGTTAGTTAGACTAAAAGTTTCAACACGTTTTAAATTTTTAGAAAATCTTTCACATACGGAAATACTATTAACTTGACAGAAAATCTTCAAGTAATCGGCATATAATAGGCAATTTACGTCCAGCGTATTAACTATATCGTTAATAAAGATGTTAAATAGTAGGGGGCCCAGGTTACTGCCTTGGGGGACACCAGAAGTAACCAAGTACTTGAGCGACTTGAAGCCGTTAAAAACTACACACTGTTTCCTATTACCCAACTGACCCAGCTTAGATAGGAGAATTCCATGGTCAAGTCGGCCAAATGCCTTAGAAAAGTCCGTGTACACCACGTCACACTGTGCCCGATCGTAGCTCCGTGAAGTTAGCCCCCAAAGTGTTAATTTTTTTTCGGAAATTTCCTGTTTGTTAGTGCTTCTTAGTGGTTTAACTATTTTCATAAGTGCTTTTTCCGTTTTCTGCATATTAAGGATTTTTTTGTTTCAAGGTCAGCCCTAACAATCTACCAAAATGGATGAAATTTGGTAATTTGATTTAGTGCTTCAAATAGTTCCGAAAGTTCTTGTCTATTTTTTTACATATTTTAGATTTAAACTTCAACGGCAACCCTAAAACATTTTCCTATTGACTCAATTTTGGTATCAGTTTTTAGTGCTTCGTTAGTGCTTCAAGAAGTTACAACCACGATTTTTTCCTTTTCGAGATATTTAACTTTTAATTTTCAAGGTCAGCCCTCAAATCATATGGGATTGACTTAAATCTAGAGTCATTTCTTGATGCATAGTTAGTGCTTTTTAGTGCTTTAGATAGTTTTCTTATTTTTTTTCCATTTCGTGATAATTCAGTATTTTTTGTTTCCAAATTTGCTCCCAAATTCTCTGCAAATCTAAAAAATGTAAAGACGCCACTCAAGTAAACATTGGTTCAAAAGTACCAAGAAAACGAATACAGATGATGAGGTTCCCGGAGAGAATAGTATATTAAAGTATAAGTGGATAAAACGGTCTTAAAAACACGCGCGATTTTTCGAGCACGACGGCGTAGCCTAGTTATTATTATTATTATAAGGGAAAATGTCATCTTATTTTGGACACTCTGAATAGAGTGGCCCATGTATAAGGGACACTACCTTATATCAGAAACTAAAAAGAAAGAGCAAACAGTTATTGGCCTGCTGTAGATTTTATTTTTAAATGTACAAGGCGAGTCATGTTGCCGTGGCCACTGACCTTTTTTATTTTTAATGAAACATTCTCTATAATTTTCAATTTTTGGATTCTTCTCGTACTTCTACATGTTTTTTGTGTAGCACTTCTCTACTTCCCTACATTTTAAGTACATCTGAAAAGATTTTTTGGGTGCAAATTTGGAAACAAATAAATACTGAATAATCGGGAAACGGAAAAGGCATTAAGCATTAAAAGCACTAACGAAACGTTAAGAAATGACTCAGTCAATCCCATATGATGAGGGCTGACCTTGAAAATTAAAAGTTAAATATCTCGAAAAGGAAAGAATCGCGGTTGCAAGTTTTGAAGCACTAAGAAGCACTAAAAACTGATACCAAAATTGAGTCAATACGAAAATGTTTTGGGGTTAACGTTGAAGTTAAAATCTAAAATATCTAAAAAATAGACAAGCTCTTTCGAAACTTTTTGAAGCACTGAGAAGCACTAACGAAGCACTAAATCAAAGTTCCAAATTTCGTCCATTTTGGTAGATTGTCGGGCTGACCTTGAAATTAAAAAAATCCTTAATATGCAGAAAACGGAAAAAGTTCTAACGAAAATAGTTAAAGCACCAAGAAGCACTAACGAAGCACTAACAAACGGGAAATTTCCGAAAAAAAAAATTGACACTTTAGGGGCTAACTTCACGGAGCACCCGATCGTCTATACATTCAGCCAGAAATTGAGTAATGATAACTAGGTTTATGATAGTCGAGCGTCCTTTCATAAATCCATGTTAATTACATGTAATGACTTGCTAACATGAGTGTAAATTCCATTATAAAATAATGTTTCAAATACTTTGCTGAAGTTACACAATATTGAAATTGGGCGAAAGTTGCATATGTCCAATTTATCTCATTTTTTAAAGACTTGAGTAACTTTAGACGTTTTCCAAATTGGAGGTATAGAGGAGTATTTAAGACAGATATTAAGCAGCGTACAAAAATTTAAATGAAACATTCATTCAATGCACTATACAAAGGACCCCGCACTAATCTTATGAGAAATGGCTTATTGTGAGATTATTTTGAAATTCAAATATGTTATAGAGGTTGATCTCCTAAGTAAAAAATACCATTGCCTCAACTTTCTATCATCAACCGTTTAGATAATACAGGATGTTGAATGAGAACTTTTTAATATTGAACTCAAATCGGTGTACGCCTCTCCTATAGTGTTCAATTAAAGAAGACCATGCTTTTTTGCAATTATATACATCGAAATGTATTCTCTTTAATATCTGGTATCTTTTTTTTTCAAAACTATCATTTTCTTGTATACAGAGTGCTAAAATATATTTTGTCTAACTATTAAAAAAGTCCATTTTTATCAAAATTGAAATTCCAAAGAACCTGTCGTCAATTTTTTTTTTGTTTTTTTTTTATGAATTGTATAAAAGACCATCTTTTTTCAGATTGTGTAGAAAAAAATTTCTTTTCTTGATACAGGGTGGTCAACTTAGAGAAAAGTATTTTGTCACCTATTCTTTAAACTTATTTTGAACATAGAATTTTTTATTTTAGATTCGTTTGTTTTCTCTATGTGTATTTTATTGTAATATTATCAAAAAAAACACTCTGTATATTGGCAATGTATTTGTAATTTTGTATATGAATAAAATTGAAAACTTTACTCATTTTGGAAGGAGAACTAAAATAGATATGTGACAAAATACTTTTCTCTAAGTTGACCACCCTGTATCAAGAAAAGAAATTTTTTTTACACAATCTGAAAAAAGATGGTCTTTTATACAATTCATAAAAAAAATCTGATGTGGCCAGCACATGACCTCTCGCCATTTTTGAATCAAAAATTTACAGGTTGACACAAAAAAGTATGAAAAAAAATTATTTTTTTGTAAATCTGGCAACAATGGCAAAAGTTTCGAAAATTTTAATGAGTTGAAAATAAACTATAGAGTATACAAAATATATGTGTAAAACTTTATTGCCGTTTTGTATAATAATGGCGTCATCACCCATAGCAACTGCCACTTCCGGTTGTGCGATTGGCACCAAAATCTAATCAGACCTAATCTAGGGTATCAGAATCCTGTGTGCAAAATTTCAAATTTTTTTATTCAGTAGTTTTTGAGTTATCGTTACTACAACATCCATCCAAACACACACACACACACACACTAACACACTAACACACACACACACACTAACACACACACACACACACACACACACAGACATCATCGCGAAAATATTAAAATCGTATTCTAGGGACCCCAAAACGTGTTTATCCATTGAAAACTCACTACCCAATTTTTAGCATGATTCCTATACCTCTCTTATCTGAAGGGCGAGAGGTAAAAATGTATCCGTAAGGTACACGGTTAATTTGTATTGAAAAAGAAACCTTTGGCGTAGCCGAACATAAATTTGCTTGTCTGCCATCACGAGGCTGGGACATAAGGCGGGGGCGTGCGCTTAAATATGTCAAATTTAGGTATAAAAAAACTTATAAAATACACAGATCCTTATTACGAAAAAAGCATTTTTTTATGTTCAAGAAACGCGGAAAGATATTGGCAGACTGTTTGCTAGGGGCTAACATGCTGGCAGAGCGCTCCAAAGAGGCGTAAAATGTGATAAAAAATATCACGAGGTACATGAATTATTATTATTTTGTTTTAAGATAAAATAAAACAATTTCAGCTATGGCAGACAAAAAAGTGGGGAATAAAGCCGTGGCAGACGTCAGATATCTTATCTATATTATATACCTCTTGCCACGAGATCTCCGAAACTATCGGCCCGATTGACTTGAAATTTGGCATAACTATTTCCCTGACGTAGACGGCCAATAAGAAAGAAGTTTTAGAAATTTCAACCCTAAGATAGGTAAAAAGGCGGGAAAACTTTATTATGAGAATACCTTGTATCGCACATACAGATTATGTTACCTTGAAAATTGGTATTGAGGCTATTTTTTAAAAATAAAGAAACACGTATTTTATCCTTTTTCAAAACTGCCGTTAAGGGAGGTGAAGAGGGTGGAGTGCTTTTTAGGAACTTTATTTATTACATCTCAAAAATCGTACAACCGAAAAAATAAAGAAATACGTTTTTACCATTACCGAAAATTCCGTTATAGGGGGAAGTGGGGGGCTTTTTTTATAATGGCACCTAATATCAGCAAACATGTTAAATACTTGAAAATTACTAATTAAGTTATTCTTTAAAAAAATCCTGTATCACCATTTTCGACAAATACAGTTAGGGGTGGACGAAAACGGAGGGGTTTCTTTATAGTGCTACCTATATCTCATACACTGAATTGGTACGTAAACTATTCGTAAAAATCAAAGAAACATGCTTTTTATCATTTTACAAAAATCTAGATAATTTTTTGCCAAAACTGAGGAGGGTTCTCATAACTATGCCAAATTTCAAGTCAATCGGGCCGATAGTTTCAGAGATCTCGTGGCAAGTGGTATATAATATAAATAAGATATCTGACGCCTGCCACGGCTTTAGCCCCCACTTTTTTGTCTGCTATTATGTTTAAATATTAAAACTAAATAATAATAATTCATGTACCTCGTGATAGTTTTTTTATCACATTTTACGCCTTTTTGGAGCGCTCTGTCAGCCTGTTATCCCCTAGCAAACTGTCTGGACGTGGCTGAGTTCTGCCAAAAATTTATTTTTATTTTGGGTGGGAGCGAGGGTATGGATTACCGGATTGCGATAACTTTAAGGGATCAAGTAGGTAGGTAGCTGGGTAGGCAAGTAGGTAGTTAATTTATACTTTGATTGGTCGACTGTTTATAAGGGCAGTAAATATCTATTTTTCTTGAAAAATATTATTAGTTGTAAGTTGGTTAGTTTGTAGTAAACTTGTACGATGGAGTGTGCTCAAACAATGTTAAGTGAGAAGGGTAATAAGTTACTTAAATATAAGAACTATAAATTTTTGAAGGCAAACACAAGTAAAGCCGGCAAAATAAGGTGGAAGTGTTGTAACGCTAAATGTTTACCTAGAATATACACCAATATTGAAAAAGAGGAAATTGTGACAGAGGAGAAAAAGAATCACAATCATCCTAGTGATATTACGTTTCCAAGGCAAGTTCTAAATAATAGTCTTAAACGAAAAGCTGTGGAGGACATCATGGAAAGACCTTCTAAATTCATTCGAGAGGAATTAAAAGTAAGTCATTTGGCGGAAGAAATAACAATGCAAGATATACACCGGGGGAGAAAAAATATGTATTGTGCGCGTAGGAAAACTATGCCTAGTGTACCCAAAAGTAAAGAAGAAGTGTTTGAAAGACTCAAGAATTTAAATTTATATACAAATGTTCACTATACATGCATTTAAAAATAGCCATTATGTGCCAGTAATATTTGCTCTATTGTCTAATAAAAGCACCATTTCATATCTTAATTGTTTCAAAACTATTACAAGTAAATACATAGAAAACGGATTGATTTTGAATCCTACATAAGTGGTTGTCGATGTCGAATTGGCAATTCACAACGCCGTTAAAACAATGTGGCCTAATATAAGTGTGACTGGTTGTCGTTTTCATTTGAGTCAGGCCTGGTTCCAAAAAATTCAAACCTTAGGGCTTGTTCCAGAGTATACAAATAAAAATTCAAAAGTATGTGAATATTTAAAAATGTATTTTGGCATGATTTATTTAAATCCCTCAGAAGTATTAGATTTTAACACTAAATTGCATCATTTAATGGCCGAAAACTATTCTGGCATTAAAGAATTTCGAAATTATTTATTTTCGAATTATATAAGTAGTGAAGCTAAATTTCCTCCAATACTGTGGGCATGTAATACGAATTTTGAAGGTAGAACAACAAATTCATGTGAATCTTTTCATGCGAAATTTAACAATTCGTTTTACAATAGTAAACCAAATATAGTTATTTTTACCCGTACGTTTCTAGAATTTCAAATTGAAATTTATGTTAAAATTAGGACAGCAAATTTGTATATTAAAAAATCTAGAAAAAATGTTATGAATAAAATGGAATTTATTCGTAAAAATATAGCCGACTATGAGCCAAAAGTAATCTCTAGATGGACTTTTGTTAAAAATGTTTCTTTTAAAAATCTGTAATAATAATTAATAGGTTCCTAATTCCTAATCCTAATATCCCTAATCCTATTAAGATAAAACGCCGTGGCAGAACTCGGGTATGATTTTTCTACCTGATATATTTGTGGCAGAACTCGACTACTCCCAACTGTCTGCCTATATATTTCCGCGTTTCTTGAATATAAAAAAATGCTTTTTTCGTAATCAGAATCGGTGTACTTTATAATTTTTTTTATGCCCAAATTTGATATATTTAAGCGCATGCCCCCGCCTTAGGTCCCAGCCTCGCGATGGTAGACAAGCAAATTTATGTTCGACTGCACCAAAGGTTTCTTTTTCAATACAAATTAACCGTGTACCATATGGATACATTTTTTATACTATATTAACTTGGAATATTTATGGATTAAAATTCAAAATAAAAAAATATCGTGTTTTTTTTAGAAATATTCAAACCTACTTTTGTCTTTCATAGGGACACTATGTTGCTATAGAATTGGAATATTTGTGGGTTAAAAGTCAAAATAAAAAAAATATCACCATATTTTCCGAGATATTCAAATCTACTTTTGTTTTTCATAAGGACGCCATGTCACTATAGACTTGAAATATTTATGAGTTAAAATTCAAAATAAAAATCATCGTATTTTTTCTTCGAGATATTCACACCAACTTTTATTTTTTATAGGGACGTCATGTTACTTTAGACTTGGAATATTTGTGGGTTAAAATTCAAAATAAAAAAATATCGTCTTATTTTTTCGAGATATTAAAACCTACTTTTATTTTTCACAGGGACGTTCTTATAGACTTGGAATAGTTGTGGGTTAAAATTCAAAATAAAAAAATATCGTCTTATTTTTTCGAGATATTCAAACCTACTTTTGTTTTTCACTACGTTACTATAGATTTGGAATACTGATTTCATGCGAACAAATTTTTTTTCTTAAGAAAATACAGTATTAAATTATAACGTAAATATTGCTATTATTAAAAAATAAAAACTATATATTTTTGAAGAGCATACACGGAAAAAAAATCCGATACTTAGTATACGAAATTCATATACTTATTAGCTGAATTTCATATACCCGGCGTGACAGAAGAACGCTCTTCTAAAATAATCCAACGAAGTCACCTGTTCCAAATATGCTTTGGTATCCTGGAACTAAACTACTTTCATATATTCCTAAATAACCGGGTTAGAGGATCAGATACTCTTGGCATATTAAGCTAAAAACCCCGTTCTACTAATTTAGTAACCTGAGCTTGTGAAAATAAATATATTGTCATATAAAGCTTATAATCTCGTCATATGAAACTAGTAACCTTGTCATATAAAGCTAGCAATCTTGTCATATGAGGCTAGTGATCTCGTTTATCTGGCCGATATTGATCTGTTCTTATAAATATACAGAGTGATTCTGGGGGAATGGGCCAAAATCTAATAAGTATATTCTACACATAAAAATAATTTAAAAAAAGAACTTAACATTGGTATCATAAGTTTTTTAAATTATTTTCATGTGTAAAATGTACTCATAGAGTTTGGTTAGTTCCTCCCGACTCTCCCTGTAAATAGAAACATAGGTAAGTACATAGATATAGCAGAATGTGAGAAAAACCATTTAATCTTTAAAAATATTTATTGAACGATAAACTCTTTGAAATAATCATTAATCTCCATTATTGTTGATGAAATTAAACCAAAAATAAAACAAACATAATAGTTTTTTAGTAACATATCTGTGTAGGAATGCTGAACCTACCTAATCTTTTAATAAACAGGTGTTTTTTCTACTTATTTATAACAAATAAGGAACTTAAAAAATAAAGTATAATAAATACATAGTATCAGTATTATTTCTCATTAAAGGATAGGTACAATAGATCTATTTGGAGAACTGATGGAAAAATTGATTATTTACGATGTGATCTTCCTTCCTATTTTTTGAGAGCGCAGCGTTATCAAGTCTACTTGACTGGCATCAACCTCGTATATATAAATTGAACACCCTGTACATTTGCAGATTTTTAAAATGTCTATTTGATGTTGCAGCTTCCATCAATTGATCATTTCAAATAATATTCTTAAGTCCTACAAAAAATAAAACATATTTGATAACATTCTGAAATTACTCACTTTGGGAAAAAGTAACTCCCTATTTTTCTTACCCCCTTCTGTTGCTAAAAATGTTTATTTGATAACCCTTTAAATTGTATCGAATTTACAACAAGTTTCTACTTATTTTTTTGGCCAGAATTTCTTCACAGAATATTTTGTACAGGAAGTTATTTATTTTATTAAATACAAATTTGAAAATTAAAATTTAATTTTAGCAAATACTTCCCATATTACAAATTTTGTGAAGAAATTTCAGATTAAGCGACAGAGAGGAATTGAACTGGGATAATATTATATTGTGCTGTACTCACCCAAGACACTTTAAATATATTCTTCGTCTAAATTCAATATCTCAAAAACTTTTCCCTTTTCAGCGCTTCGGGAATATAACGTAATGTTCATAATATATCACTCTCCGAACACTACCAATTAACAAATGACTCCAATTGTGGAAATGAGACGTTGACCCGACTCGTATTTGATTCGTGCATCACCGTGCGCGTCCGGCATAAAAAAATTCAGAAAGGATTCTGTTTTAGAACTACGGAAGATAACCTTAAATTACTGTGAATCTTCCGTTCATATGACGAGAATATAAGGAGTATGCGAAAATTCTTGGAGGACTTAGCATATAATGCGTATACGATGTATTTTTAAGTTGATAAGCCAAAAATCTGCCTTTAGACGACGATTTCTAGTAAGATTAATTTTTTTATCCATATCTGACAGGAGTTCTGTTTCAGTGAAACATTATATAGAGAATATTGGAATTTTATATACCTGGAATATGATACAGTTTTAAAGGACCGTCGTTCTGAGTAATTTTTTTCCGTGTATGAATTGTATTTTATAATGACATAAATATACAATAATGAAGATTTTTTTAAATTTATTTTGACCAATTTTAATAAATCTGGTGAAAACAATGGGAATAAACTCGTTATTTTATGAAGTTGAATAATAAAACTCAAACTTTTTAGACTTATTAAAAAACTTCTTAAATCCTTTCTTATTTGGGACACCCTGTATTATAGCTAATAAATATTTTTTGGGGTTAAATATTGTTCAAAATCAATAATTATCAAAATACTTCACGAGTACAACAGTAACATTTTAAACTATGCTTTTATAATAAATAATGACCGGTTGCAGGATTATAATTATACGTAACAAACCCGTAAAACGTATACTTGCGACTATGATCCGAGTTTGCCCACTCTTCCAGTGTTGTTCATTAGCGTCACTTGTCGAAATCCGATCTGAATTTAATATAAACATTTTTTTTATATTATACTTTTGTTTAATCCACTTTTATCCACGATTATTTTATTACTGTTTTAAATCCATTTTGAATCACTTTTTTAAAAATCACATTTTATTTAATAAAATTAAAAACATATTTTAGTTTCGTAAAAAACACAACCCTCCCCAATGAAGGCCCATATTTGACTGGTACATTAAGTGTGTAAAATGTTTTAATAGCAACAAATTGGACAATATTGGAGTGAATTGCATTAAAGAATCTGGTCTGGTTAAACTAATATACTAATGGTTGCACTAATAGTCATTGTCGCTAATAGGGAAAAATTGGGTAAATTGATAAATTCACTTATGGGTGATTGAGCCAAATGCGTGCGCCTGCCTTTTAACATTCGTTAAACTTCATCATCATATTGTTTATGAATTGCTTAATTGACTTATTATATCTGTTAATTCTTTTAATTCGGGTTCAGTTACGGGTTTGCTTTCGTAAGGGATGGTAACGGTGGTGCGGTCTTACATTTATACACCTGATGGTGAAGTTTTGATATGTGATACGGTCGATTGCTAAAAATTATTATTATTATATTCTAAAATTTAAATGAGGTGAGAACAATTTATTCTAAAAGCTGTTTTAAACCGTAATTAGCGTAAATCGTATTCTCTGTAAATTGACATAGAATCAAGGATCGGATTTGGTGACTGTCTAAATATTGTGATAGAAAATTAGTAACCAATGACATACAGGGTGAGTCACCATGGATATTACGAAATTTTATAACGAAACAGCACATATTTTTCAATTTATCTTGCAGTTGGTTTTTGTAAATCAATATAGGGGCTTCATTTTAACAAATACCTTGTTACTGCAGTTTATTTTTATGTATAAGAGAGTATTAAAGCAATACAACATTGCTGATCCTTAGGCGTGACATATATTTTAGTAGACAGTTAATAGTTATTTATGTATCAATGGCATAAAATTAGCGTTTATGGACCGCAACGTGTAAGTATTAACACGTAAGGTCCATACACGCTGTTTACGTCCAAAATACATACAAAATTTTATACAAGACTGTTTTGATCATCATTTATTAATAAATATACAATTTTTTTTGTGCTACCTTTTAATGATCGCTTATTAATAAATATACAAAAAAAATTGAGCGACCGTTTTAATAATAGTTTATTAATAAATATGTTTTGTTTTTTCTTATTTACCTTTTGTGAGCAAGTTATTATACAGGGTGATTCATTGGTAAAGGTAAATATACGTTAACTGTGGATAGGGGTCACCTAGCTGACCCTAAAAAGCCACATAATATGGGTCTTACGCCCTTTGTATCCGAGATTTATGATTTTTCACCATTTCTTTTCTTACTAATAACTTACGAACCATCCTGTAGATTTTTTTATATTTGGTATACATGTCCTGTGGGATATAACGATGTATCAAAAATATTGATAATCCAGGTCCGATTTTACGAAAAATTCACAATTCTTACATCCTCCAAATAACACCCTGTATAGTTGATTTTTTTAATTTAATCGCCATATTTGAAAAGGGAACAAAAAACTGAATTTAATCGTGTGGTTATATTTTTTGGGCAGATGACTTTACTATGAAAATTTGAATTTCATAGTTAGTTTTTTTGGTTTTATTGCGTTTTTTATTCATAACTAGGGAACCACCCTGTATAATAATTTTTTATTTCAAACACGGGTTCTTGCTTTTTAGTGGGATCTAGTGATATAGTAAAAAAATGATAATGCAGGTCCGGCTTTACGAAAGATATACTTATTTGCCAATTATTCATACAACACCCGGTAGATATATTTTTTTAAATTCCTACGTAAATTTACACAGTGCACAAAAAAGGGAATTCGGGAATTTTGTCTTCTTGTTTTTGGGCAGATGATTTTAATATGTAATAATGTAATTTAAATTTCACAAATTTTATACTTCCCGGTAGGAGGACATGTGATTAAATAAATAAATTTAGATAGGAATTTAAAAAAAAAATATTTATAGGGTGTTGTATGAAGGATTGGCAAATAAGTATATCTTTCGTAAAGCCAGACCTGCATTATCATTTTTACTGCATCGATATATCCCACTAAAAATCAAGAATCCTTATATGAAATAAAAAATTATTATACAGGGTGGTTCCCTAGCTATGAATAAAAAAAGCAATAAATTTCATTTCTTCACTGCAAAATCCTAAAAAAAAACTAAATATGAAATTAAAATTTTCATAGTAAAGTCGTCTGCCCAAAAAATACAACCTCGCGATTAAATTCAGTTTTTTGCGCTCTTTTCAAATATGGCGATTAAATTAAAAATCAACTATACAGGGCGATATTTAGATAATGTAAGAATTATGAATTTTTCGTAAAGTCGGACCTGGATTATCAACATTTTTAATACATCGTTATATCCCACGGGATATGAGGAAGATGTATACAAAATATAAAAAAACTACAGGGTGGTTCGTAAGTTATGAGTAAGAAAAGAAATGGTCAAAATTTTCGGATACAAAGGGTGTAAGACGTAAGACCCATGATATGGGGTTTTTTTAGAGTCATCTAGGTGACCCCTATCCACAGTTAACCTATACCTTTACCAATGAATCACCCTGTATATAAATATTGTTTCAAGATGCATGAATTTTATACCTCGATATTATTATAACTCACCCTGTATATAATCTACCATGAAGATTGCCAAACAAATTGTCAATGTTGATATATACCTTCTACTAGTCGCACAACTGAATTTCCAAACTTATACAGGGTGTTCAAACATAAAATGTACATACGTTACAGGCAGATAGCGAATCTAAAAACCTCACTGAAGGTTAGTCCAATGTCATTTTTTACCGAGATACAGGGTGTTTAATGAATTTTGGCCAAAACTTCTTTCGCCAATGTTTCTGAAACCACCTTGTATATTTTGTTCATATTTGGCACTTATATTTTAAAAATGTTACTTGAAACAACAAACATATAATCAATAAATTAATTCCGGGTCCAAACTCAAAAAAACTCATTGTACTTTATTTGGGTTAAACAACACCCTGTATATCAAAATTTTTAAAAACGAGTAAAAGAATCGAAAAGTTCATGAAAAATTGTAATTTCTCCCAAATTTTCAAGAATGCCACACTCACTGTGTATTACAGCATAATTATGATTTTCACAATTCATTGAGTTATAAATTTTTTTTTTGCAAAATTAATCAAAAATTATAATTCCGTTAAGAGATCTGTAACATTTTAATATTGTTCTTAAAATGATATCTTTAATTTATCAAAACTGTCGTTTTAGAGTTTTCGAAGAAAAAACTCTTATAAGATGGTTTTGTCCGTTCGTCCGTCTGTCTGTTAGCCTGATTCAACTCGAGAACAGTGAGAGGTAGAGACAAACGGACAACGGCAATCGATTTAGCATCGTTAAAAACTAAAATGATATTATTCTTTGACCTATTTTTACTTTCCCTCTACATATACCATATACATATAACGTAGTATAAGGTATATAACCATCTATAGAAATTTATTTTCATAACTTTAAATTTTCGAAAACTCGAAATTACAGCATACATTAAAAATCACGGATGCCTAGCCAATCAGAACAAGCCCACATCGAATGATTCCGAAGTCCGAAGTCCGAAGATGTCCGAATTTTTATTGCTACACTAATATAAATTTTAGTTCACAGCATACATAAATAAACATGGAATCAGAGAAGTAAATTTTTTTGTGTCTAAAATAAATTGTGAAAATTAATTCTTAGTTTCATTTCTGTTTTTTTTATTGTGTCTTAAAATAAATTGTTAAAATTAATTTTTAGTTTTAATTTTTGTTTTTTTATTGTCGCTAAAATAAATTGTTAAAATTAATTTTTAGTTTAATTTCTGTTTTTTTTTATTGTGTCTTAAAAAAAATTGTTAAAATTAATTTTACATTATTTATCATTTCCCACATGTACATTCACAGCACTGTTATATCCAAAAATGAAATAAAATAGTATACATAATATTTTTTGTACGTATCAAGTATTTTCATAATTTTAAAAGGAAAAAATACATCAGTCTGTAAATAAAACATAAATTCGTAGATTTAAATTTAGCGGTTTTCAGGCCACGCCTCTGTGCGCTCTGATTGACCAGGCATCCGTGATTTTTAATCTATGCTCGAAATAGCGTCAAAACTATTGTCGTTTTTCACTTGTTTAATCAACTATTCATATTAAATAGAGCAACTCCAGATCCGGATTCAAAAATGATTATTTTATTTCAAGTTACCAATATTAACGCCCTGTATATTAAATTTTCAGAGTAAGAAGCACTCAAAAAAGTCTGAATAATTAAATTTGTGAACAATATTAATATTTTTAATTAATTTTGCAAAAAACTCAATGAATTGTAAAAATCAAAATTGTGCTGTAGCAACACGGTGAGTGTCGCATTCTTGAAAATTTTTGACAAGTTTTTCATATAATTTTCGATTCTTTTAATCGTTTTTAAAAATGTTGATATACAGGGTGTTGTTTGACCCAAATAAAATAGAATCATTTTTTTGAGTACGAACCTGGAATTAATTTATATATTATATGTTTGTTATTTCAAGTAACATTTGAAAAAAAATAGGTGCCAAATATCAATCAAATATACAAGGTGGTTGCAGAAACATGGACGAAAGAAGTATTGGCCAAAATTCATTAAACAACAAAATGACATTGGCCCAATCTTCAGGGGGGTTTTTAGATTCGCTTTGGTGCCCCCATCTGCCCGTAACGTATGTACATTTTATGTTGGAACACCCTGTATATACCAATTTTTTTTGAACATATAGGTACACCTTCCAGTATTAACTCTAATCAAACGGATTTAGAGAAAGTTGGTTGCAACCTACAACAGAGTAAGGTAGCAAATCCTAAAATTTCTAAACATAAATGTTAAAATTGTGTTATTAATATATATTAAAGTATAAGAAACTTATGTTTGGCTTGTTAAAGTTATAATTTCTTTAATTAATATTTTGTTAAATGTATTACTAAATATTTCCATGATAATAAATAAAGTTTGTTTTAGTAACTATACTCCTTTTCTAACAGTGTTGTCGTGAAGTAAATTACGTATATATAACAGTTTCATGAAAAAGTCTTTATAAAAAACATTTAAATTTAAGTATTGTAAATTATTATTATGATACAAATTATCTTAAATATGATATATTATAATATTAACCAATAATTATGTATTTTAAAGATTTGATTTGCATAATTTTGTGTGATGAAAGGAATTCTTCCAAATATTGGATAATGTGGCAACTCTGTTATACATTCCTAACATTCCATTACTGTCAGATTATAAGGAAAAGGAGTATAGATGTGAATTTTTAAATGAAATTAACTTTACCGCCCGCAGGTGCTAAAGTATAGTCCAGGGGCGGTAGAGTGGCACTTTACGCCCTCTAAACGTATTTATAATCTGGACTTTATCACCGGGCCGTGCGTAATAGTTATTTATGTATCAATGGCATGGCGAAAAATAAGCATTTATGGACCGCAACGTGTAAGTAAGAGTTCGAGCCGCTAGGCAAGGGTCCATAACCCTGGTCCATAAACGCTGTTTACGCCCGAAATACATACAAAATTTTATGCACGACCGTTTTAATGATCGTTTATTAATAAATGTTTTGTGAGAAAGTTATTATACAGGGTGTTTCATTACTAATCGGAAAAATTTCAACTATAGAATCCTGAGCTCAAAATATAAAGATTCGCCCCAAATCACCTAGATAAAATGTATCTCCCGTCTTAGTTACAATATGTTTTATTTAAAAAAAATTAAATTATTTGTGCCCGGTACTTAAAACTATTCGACGTATAATTGTCATATTTATTGGCAAGTGTATGATTAACTAAAAAAAAATAAATAAAGATTAACTAAAAAAAAAACAAATTAAAAAAAAAACAATTAAAAAAAATATATATTGTTATGAAATTCTTCGATGTTCTCAATTTGGAGTGAGTTCTAAAGCAAAATAAAAAAAATAATAAACATTACATAATTATAAACATAAAATTAAATTTTGTATATGTCCTTTTACTCTAATTTGTTTCAGTTCTTCTACTTCCTGTCCAGTCTCCTACACCAATCTTTTCTCTCTGTCTTCTCCCTACCTCGACTACTTCTTTTCACTACCTCCTCTTAACCCAATTCTTCGGTCTCTGTTCCTCTACTTCTATAATCTCTATACCCTTTCTTACTTGTTTTACTGGGTTAGGTTCTTCTTTCGTTGTCGCTTTTTTTTTACCATAAACTTTAATATTTATTTTTTTCTTCTTTAAATAACGAATACTTTATTTTTCTTTAGTGTACATTTTTTTATTTATTTTTTTCTCATTATTTCATAATATAATTTTCAAAAATCCATATTTATATCTGACAATTCTTTTTTATAAAAATTCAAAATTGATCTCTTTATTATTTTTTTTCAACTGTCTCTCTCTACCCAAAAATAATATTTTTCTTACTTGAATGAATAATTTTTATCTCTTAATCACTTTTGACAAACTTGCCATTTACTTTTTAATTATGCTGCAAAAATTTACTTTAATATTCTTTCCAAAATTTAACTTTTCGGTCTGATAATACAAATGAGATTTTTTTTTATACTCATCCACAATTGTTGAATTTAAATACTGTATACACCAATTATTTTCAATAAATGCTTTAAAATTAAACCTCTAACGATAAACTCTGTTTATAAAATTCAAAATTCACAAATATTTATATTATTCAAACTTTTTAACAAATAACTAATAATTAACTTATAAAATGACTCCTACAGAGTATTTCATTACAATATATATTTAAGTATACAGAACAACTGGGCAGTAATTAACTTACTACTAGATAAGTATATTATATAAAAATATTATAATATAGGTTTTAAGTATAGATTGATATTAATAATTGATAATTAAAACAGAGATTGGTCTGTTGGCTCTGCCAGTGCCATTAAGATAGTTAAAAAAAAAGTGGCAAGTGTAGGTACTACACCCTATACTAAATTATGTAAAATAAACGTTTAGTCTATTTTATGTCATTCATTCATTTTTGGCTTTCTAAAGTGTTGCCACCCTCTTAATTTTTTTCCAAATCTCCACTGAATTTCTTTAATTTCGATATCAAAAATTTTACATTTTTTGCCTACATTTCCATTTTATCAAACTTGTTTGTATGGAGATAATTTGAATCCCCTAAAAGTCCCGTCAAAGTTTGTCCCATTAGTTGTGGAAAAACCTGTTGAAAGTTACTTTATATATACTTATTGTTATCTAATATTTTTATTACAGAACTAAACTCAGGTAAAATTTGATCAAAAGATAGAATTGAATTTGGGACATACTGTATATACCTTTTATAGTAAATACCGGCTGTCCCAGAAGTTTCTGGCCCATTTTAACTGCAATTGTCTCGGAACTCAGAAGAAATGATATTATAGAGCTGCGGTTTTATTTGAAAAATTTATACCTTATAAATACCTTATATTTTTTATTCCATCTCAAAGGTGAACTCTTCTCGTTTCGGAAAAGATATAATTCGTTTAAGTTTAGATGTAAAATGTGTGTTATTTGATTTTTAAGGATAGGCAGTTATATAGGCATTAAAAAAATCGACGAAAACACCCTTTATAATATATTACTAAACAAACATTTATACTGAAAAAGATTTTATACCTCCCTAACGTTTCTGAGCTCCGAGATATTGACTCCGTGGGACTTGCGAACGTGGGCTATACCAACAGAACCTTTTTCGAGGGCTTTGCGAACACACATAGCTGGAATTAATCTAAGCGCTGACCATGGTGGGCTTTGCGAACACGCTTAAGATTAGAACTATAAAAGTCCAAAAGATAAATACACCAAGATGGGAATATTTTGCATTGTCCTCGACTGTTAAGCTACAGTAAAATATTTGAATACTTAATTTAGTTTTTTGTCAAAGTCGAACTGTATAGAAAATTATCTTTTTTAATAAATATTTACAAATTCTTGAGTTATTTTTTTAATTATAACACATTTTTAAAAACTGAATGAAATGTTTTCTATTTACTCTCCTGAACTAATGGTCTTTTCTTTTTAGTTTCAAAATAATAATTTATTTTTATTTCATTCTTTCTATTCTATTAAAAATTACTCACAATACCTATTCAGAAATTGGTTATTGATTATTTTTGTTAAATTGACGCCTAAAATATTAAATGATAACGCAGTTTGAGGATGAAAGACAGGACGGCAAAACTGTTAAAAAAATTATCAGGATTTTTCTAAAAATAAATCTCGATAATTATACAAAAGATCTGTGTGAAAATACTAAAATATAACATTTACTGAATTATTTTTATAATTTTAACACTCTCTACTTCTAATAAATCTTAAATATTTTATTGTTATATTAAAATACAAAAATAAAGCTGACACAAATTTATCTCTATAAAAAAATTACCTGCAGTGTTCGCAAACCTCACGGTCTCCATAAACTGACGGAGGGTATGCCAGATATATGTTCGCAAATCCCACGGTTCTCAAAGCCCCCGTCACCGAGATATTTGCAGTTAAAATGAGTCAGGAACCCGGAATGTTAAGTACCTACATATAGGATGTTCCATAAAAAATGGTAAATATTTTAACTTTAACGTATGGGGTTCAAAATAATATTCCCTCAAATGTTATTTACTAGCAAAATACAGGGTGTTAAAATTGATTTCAGCAAAAACACTGGTTAATAAATCTTTACGAAATTTTACTGATTTAGGAGCCACGTAAATTATGGAAAAATAAATTTTCTCACTATAGGCGCCAGGAGCGGCATCTTCCTTTCAAAATTCTACGGCACTGGGCGACTATTCATTTTGATTCCCTATTTAAATTTTACGATGTGTTTTTCGTAAATATCGTGATTGTTTTTAACTCCGGAAAAATAACAATTTTTTCAACTATATCTCTATAGTAAAACTTTTAGAAAATGAGCGAAAATAATGTGTAAGTCAAAAATATCGTTTAGTATAAGTATTTTGAAAAATAATCAGTTAAAATGAGGAGTTGACCAGTGTGCCGCAGAATTTTGTGGAAAAGATGCTGCTTCTGTCGCCAATTAATTTTTGATAATTATATGGCTCCTAATTCCGTAAAATTGCATTTCAAGTATAATGAAGATCTATTAATCAGCTATTAATTTATAGGCAAAAAATATTTCTGTAACACTGTGTAGAAAATACCATTTGACCATATATTATTAAGCAATAATAAAATTTGTAGTTAAATATTTACCATTTTTTATGGAAAAATTAGGATTTTTTTAATACAAAGTTTTATTGTCTGAACGTGTCATCCTATATTGTTAAAATGAAAATATTGTTAGGGACCTTTTGTTTTAAAATAATCATTAAAACACCCTGTATAATCTTACAAGAACACCATGTATAACCTTACAAGAACACTCTGTATAATCTTACATATCTACAAAAAATTTAATAGAGAATTTGGTTTCAACAATACAATCATTTATAAAAAATATAATTTTAATAATACTTTAATTTTACTACCAATGGACATACTTAATCACAAAAAATATTTTCTAAATGTGTTTATCTTTGTCTACAATTTTTTTTACGTACATTCGAAATTAATTCCCACAAGAAAAAAAGTAATTACCATCAAGCCCACATCATTCCCATCCACGTGACCACCATCAAAAATACCAATGAAAGAAACAAAACATTTTATCCAAACAATAGAACCTGCGTAGCATGCAGCCCTTATCTCTGCCCTACGATCCTTTAGCCACATCCCTCGAAACAACCGACCAATAACAACACAAAATCCTCTCACACAATTGGCCAGAATCGCGTAGCCTAATTGAGCTCGTTAAATATAAATTGACTAAAATAATAATGTCAGAAGTCAGTTTATCCGTTTAAGTGAAGCTCTTCGCAATTGTTTGATTAAAAAATTATCGTGTAAATTAATCTGATTGTTTCGATCAATTAAAAGTATGGAAGGTGCGCCGTTCGACGATCAATCCTTTAATGATTACAATAATCAACCTTTACCGTCTCTGGCATCGACTTTGCTCAACAAAAATCAGGAAAATCTGAACGTGCATTCGATCCAGGTGATGTTGGGATTGCAGCAGCAGCACGAGATGTTCGAGAAGTTAGACGGATCGCCTATCCATCAGGATTTGGGGATGTATTCGCCGGGAATGGAAAATATTAATAATAATTCTAATAGTGGAAAAAGGAAAAACGACGATGTGGTGTTGTTGCAATCGCAGAATTTGAGTTCGACGGAAATTGGGAGTACGCAGAGTACGACAACGAAGAAAAACGAGAAGAAAAAGAATGATAATGGAGTTAAAAAGAAAAAAACAAGGTATAATCATTTTTTAAATAATTAATTAAAAATAATAGGAGCTTGCATTAAATTTTGTAAATTTTAATCAATAATATACAAATGTTTGTTAAAAAAAATCAAAAATAGTGACTTGTTTGCAAATAAAAATAGTACAACTCTTTGAAATGAAAATGGTATTTTTTAGCAATGTAAATTGTTTTTTTTAATCAAATTGATGTATAGATGTATCATTATCATAAAAGCATTACAAAAATGTTGATGCTAAAAACTAAAACATTATCTAAAACAAGTGAAAAACGGCAATATGTTTGCCATTATTTCAAGTTTTCGAAAATTTAAAGTTACGATAATAAATTTCTACAGGGTGTTTCATTGGGAAACTGACATACGTTAACTGCAGATAGGAGACACCCAGGCGATCTCAAAAACCCCATACTTAATGGATCTAACTACTTTAATAACCAAGATACAGGGTGTTTTATCTATTTTGACAATTTCTTACATGGTTCATAACTTTCTAACCACACTGTATATTTTCATGACATTTGGCGGACATATTTTGTTCAAAGTACCCAATCGATCAATAAATTTACAATAAAAGAAATCCAGGTCCGGATTAAAAAAAATATTATAAAATATTTACACCCAAAAACAACAACCTGTATACCACATTTTTCTAAAATAGATTCCAAAATTGAAACAATTTTTTTTAATGTGATTTAGTTTTAATAAAGACCAGTTAACGTAAATTGGTAAAATTTTAATATTTTAATTATTTTTTCATTATTTGCAATAAATAATTCAGAAAAAACATTCATCTATAATTAACGAATAAATATAAATGAATCCACCAAAAATAAGTACCTAATTAATGAACATTTTAAAAAATAAAAAATAATATACGGAGTAAAAAAATATGTTGTTTATTAGTACTTCGGCCCGAAAAATTGACCTGTTTCGATATTTTTAAAAGTGATATTTCAATCCCCTCCAATTTCACCCCGTAGGTCGGATAAAAAAGTTTTATACAAATTATATTTAAAAAATGTTAATCCATTATGGTTTTACTTTGTTCTCATTCATTTTTAGGTGTTTTTTATAATTTTTGTTGTTTTTCTTAATTATAGTTATTTATTTTTTGTAAATTTATTATTATTTATTCGTTAATTAAAGATTAATGTTTTTTTGTGGATTATTTATCGCAAACAATAAAAAAATATTTAAAATATTAAAATTTTACCAATTTAGGTTAACCAGTCTTCATTAAAACTAAATCACATTAAAAAAAATTTTTTTCAATTTTGGGCTCTCACAATTCGTAACATTTCAGAATTCAAACTCAAAATTTTACAAGAAAAAAACATTTTGCCGAAAATGCAAAGTATATCACTAAATTCATTTTTTCGTGCTCTTTGCAAATACAGAATCTATTTTAGGGTCGGAATATTTTATAATTTTTTTTTTAATTCGGACCTGGATTTGTTTTATTGTAAATTTATTGATAGATTGGGAACTTTAAACAAAATATGCCTGCCAAATATCATGAAAATATACAGTGTGGTTAGAAAGTTATGAACCATGCAATAAATTGGCAAAATAGATAAAACACCCTATATCTTGGTTATTAAAATAGTTAGACCCATTAAGTATGGGGTTTTTGAGATCGTCTAGGTGTTCCCTATCTGCAGTTAACGTATGTCACTTACCCAATGAAACACCCTGTATATATCTGCAGAAATGAACTTCTGAGATAATCCGGTTTAAAGTTATTTTATAATGTCATCTGGACAGAGCAGAACATTATTTTATGAACTAGTATGATCAAGTGTATTAATTTTAGATATATCAATAAATACAATCTGATATCAACTAATTTGATTTTTGATAGATAGGTCTTTTTAAACTGATTTTGGCACGAAAATACTAAACAGGAAAGGGCCTATGTGTAACATAATATATTATTAATATGTGACTGAACTCTGTAAAGTATTCCGACCTCTTTTAAATGTCACCCACGAGGGCCTGGGCGAAATTTTGTTATTTGTACTGAGATGTACTATATTTCCATTTAAATATGGGTATTTTGTAATGTTATTTCTATGGTATTAACTGATTTATTGGCATTTTTTACATCTTTAAAATCCGCAAAATCATATACTTTCCCCCTTCTTTTGAGGGATACTTCCACCATTGTATAAAGACTAATACATTATTGGTTCTTTCAAATGGACACTAAAATTTCGATATTTTGCGTATTTTTTAATATTCATCAAATATTGTTCTAAATCCTAAGTAGATTCTTTTTTTTTAACCAAAGTACCTACATAAAAGTGATTATTTAAAATACAAAAAAAATCGAAGCGGGCAATATTTCTCGATTTTTGTTATTTTCAACGTTTTTTTTGTGAAGTCCACAATTATTTTGAAAAAAATTTACATCTACATTATTGGTTCTTTCAAATGGACACTAAAATTTGGGCGATTGTCGTTTCGTCTGTAATCCGCTTAATAGGTAATTAAAGGTATATCGTTTCGTCCGATGAGCAAAATTTGAAATATTGAAAATATATCATTTGGTCCAGCCGTCTTTCCGGTAGATTTACCTTTTCCATATGTATTAGAATATTTTTAAATGAATATTATATAATGGTTTTGATTAACTAATGTTATTTTATAACACTTCTTCAATATGATAACCAAAGAAGTGTAATTAACAATTATTAATCGATTTTTTTTCAAATTTCACTAATATTATAGAAAATACTAATTCACTAAATATTTTTCATCAATTTTAAATTATATTAAATAAAATACAAATACCTAAAAAAAATAAAAACTATAATATTGAGAACTCAATTTGACAAATTGCAATAAACATATTTATTATCTAATCGCCTAATTTTTTTTATTAAATAATTTGCTCGTTTTGAGTTTTAGAATTCGGGATTTTTTGTTTATGAAGTTAAGTTCCTGAAAAATAAGTAGGTAATATAATTTTAAATAAAATAATCCTATTTTCTGAAAAACACATTTGAACCTAAAGATAAATGTAAAATTGATCCGTCCGGACGAACCGATAATTCATCAGGTAAACAACCATTATTACTTTTAGCTTATGCGGGGATTACTGGACGAAACGGGACGGACGCCAATTGAGCACTTTATTACCCTCAGGTAAAATTCATACCGTAGCCGGACACGCCAATTGAGCACCAAGGACCAAACAGAGACCGGCCAATTGAGCACTTTATGACTAGCCAATTGCGCACTTTATTTACACCTACATTATTGGTTCATTAACGAATTATCAGGTACCTACTGAATTAATACAAACAGTTATTTTTCTCGGTTAAATAAAAATCAGAATATGGTAGTTGGCATTTATTTATTAAAAAAAAAATCATGGGGTCAAAACAATTTTTAAGAAGTATTTTTTCGCAGACCTGTGTAATAATAATAATAATAATAATAATTTTACAGTATAGTTTGTATCTATGAGTAACTAACATCACAAAATCATATTCTGACAATAGCTTATTATCTAGCTTCAAAACTTTTCCGCATCTCTGACTTTTTTCGTTTTTACAACAATAGGGTTACCAATACTTTGAATTTTAATATAAACTAAGCATTGAAATTCAATAAGAGTTTTAACAAAAACGTGAATATTGGGGTGCGTATGGTAAAAACTTTTTGAAAAATGAGAGTGAAAGGATTCACAGGGGTTGGTTGTTAAAAATAAATTACTGGTTTTGGAAGCCCATGCCGAAGGAGGAAATACAAATGTTTCCGAGATATAAAAATCAACTAAATAATCTGCTAATCTTGAAAAGGCATTAAAATCAGGAATGTCCGACATAAAATTATTAATGAAACAATAGCTTACACTATCGGGAGTGAGAAAAGGTAAACCAAATAAATGTTGTATCCATTTTCCTGACTCAGTTTGACTTTTATAAAGGTTTACTAAACCCAAGTTTTGAACTTTTCTACACCAGTTTTATGATAAATGAAATCGACAACCAAAAATTTTTGCATTTGGCCAAACAGATTGCGCAGAATTATGAATGGCTTTTTCGAAATCTATAACTATCTGTTGAGGATTTAAAGAAATATTTATGGAATTTAATAACATCAGTAATTTATTAAACAGAATTGTATACGTTTTGCCTAGTTTGTTTGGAAGAAGGCAAAAAACTAAAGGAATATAATGTCCATTGCGCAACCCATGAATAGTAAATAGTTGAAAAAAGAATTTTGTACAATATTTAAATGTTCCATCCATGTAAATTGTGTCACACTGCGATAAACATTTCATATTAGATGTACAACCAAAAATTACAATATTTGTTTCAATATCATTGGCCAATAAAAATGGTTCGTTTCTATCTGTTGTTAAATCCATAACATTCAGAGCTTCTTGGACATCATGTATATCTTTTGGTGTAGCTGACTTGTTGGTGTTCAATCGATTGCGATTCATATTATGCCGTATGAAGTCCAGATCCATAGTTGTTATATTTTCCTTATATATACGAAGACGTCGAAATCTCCATATTCATTATTTTTGATGGTCGTTGGCAAATGTCATGCACGGCCTTCCTTTTGCAACTATTACTTATAGCCTGACGACTTAGCTTTTGCAAGTTGGCTTGATGGTTGTTTTCCAAGGAATGATCCAGGACGTTTAAATCTGAAAAGACATTAGATTATTGATTTGACCATTCAAAAAAGGTTTCAATTCAAATTCAAAAAGTTGCAATTAACTAACATAAAATAATTTTTTTTTATTTTTTATGCTGGTTTTGACGTTTAAATAATTACATATTTTTTGTTAATGATTTTTTTTTTGGTAAATAACGCTCTAAACACAAATTTGCAATCCATTTGCCTTATATACTCAAAAACAAGAGCACTTTATATTAAAATTTCAAAATGTTGAAATTTCCAGCGGAGAGAAAATAAATGGAAAATGTAATTAATGTAATTAATCTTAGTAATAAACAACCAATATAATCCACTTTCTTTAATAAATATAATGAAAATAATTAAACTTACCTCGAGTATGACATATTGCTTTACAGCCCTTTACAGAACACACCCAATATATGATTCAAGCATTTGCTGGCCACGTTCACTTAAAACAAAATCAGTTACTAACTCCATAGGTAATATTTTTTTATCCGAACGCTAAAAGGTTTAGATGAAAACTGGTAAAATTTTAAATTTCAAACTATTTATCAGTTACATACAGTTAAATATGGGGCTAAATTGATCGTAATAAAAAGGGATCAAAGTATCTAGGGTTTTCCCAATAAAAATTGGTTTTAAGCTTTTAATGAGTTTCTTTAAATTAGAATATTAAGGGATTATTATTACAAAGCGGAGCCAGGTCAAAGTGCTGAATTGGCCTGTCTCAAAAGGGTCGTTTTGAAAAGGTACCTGCCTGCCTGGTGCTCAGTTGGCCGATCTACATTTATTACATCTAGAGCTTGGTGCTCAATTGGCTCATACACACGAAACGATATGTACCCTCAAATTTCGATATTTTGCGTATTTTTTTAATATTCATCAAATATTGTTCTAAATCCTAAGTAGATAATTTTTTTAACCAAAATACATACCTCTAGAAAAGTGGTTTTTTAAATACAAAAAAAATCGAAGGGGCCAATATTTTTCGATTTTTGGTATTACTCTTTATACAATGCTTCCACTTGACTGAATGAGTCTGCGGCCATGAATGTGTGGGCAGGGTGAAAGTATTTAACGTCTAAAATTTTTTAAGACATTTCGTTTGAATTTATTAAATAAATAAAAAATAATATGCTGCCCAATTCTTATTTTGTGTAAAACAATTATCCAGCCAAAGAGTAACCTGCTAAAAGTCATGTATTGATGAAAAATAGGCACAGAATGTGTTAATGATGTTTATTAGGTTATATTACACATAACTTGATCATCTAATTTGTTAGAGTCGGAGGGCCTATCTAAAATAGAATAAAGAATTTTCTTCTAAAAATATTAGATGTGCCTCTTTACACTAATATTTCTAAAAATAATGTAGATAACCCCATTCATTTTTGTCGTTTCTAAGGGCTTAAATATGTAGTTGGGACTTTAGCTGTTAATAAAATAATAAGTTGCACTCAATAGTATAATGTCAATAAGTGGGAAAAAGCAAAAATTGTACATAGGACCTTTTCCACATCATATTTTGTAAGACAAACTCTACAAATATGCTCTAAGACGAACGGATCACGAATGGTTATCTTCGTACCTAGATTATAGGTTTCAATCTGTCAAAATTGTTGATAAAGGAAAAACACATATGTCTTCATGGTAAATGAAGGAATCACACAGGGATCCATACTAGGACCTTTGTTGTTTATCTTATATATAAATGAGTTACCTTCTGTTATTCAAGACTCGTTTACCAGTCTTTATGCAGATGATTCAACATTACTGTTTAGTGATAAAGACCCAAACATTCTAAAGGCCAAAATTATGAATGCTTTATTGAAATTTTCTGCCTGGTCTAGTGATCAATCCTTATTATTTAATACAACTAAAACGAATTTCATTTCATCCTCGCCAAAAAATTTCTTCCCCTAACTTCCATATATATTTTAACAGACTCAGACATTACAAAAACAGAAAATGTGAAATATCTGGAAATATTATTTGATTCACATTTGTCCTTTAAAACCCACTGTTTGAATTTATCAAAGATGTTTTTCAAATTAGAAATTTAATGAAAACACTTAATTTAAATCATATTCGTTTACTTTATTTTAGTCTAGTCAATATAACCAAAAAACCCAAATGACAACTTGTCAATATAACTAAAGCGACATTCTCTGTCTGACAACTCATGTAGTGTTTATCTCTTACCATAAGCACTACATATACATAGTATAAGTAGCGGGAAAGTATAAATACTTTAAAGATTAATATAATTTTTGAAGTTCTTAACGAGGCTGAATCGATTTCCGTTCTTCATTTGTGTCTATCGCTCACCGTTCTCGAGTTGAACCAGGCTAACAGACGGACAAAACCGATTTATAAGAGTTTTTTCTTCGAAAACGCGGATTGCGAGGATTTAAATATTTATGATTCAAAAGTTCAAACCTTTATTGATGCATGTTGATCATTAACTACAATAATTGTAGGAGTTTAGTTGAATTTATTACCTTAGTTACCGAATATTTGACTAGTACTCCAGGAGTCCTGTGTTTAATTCCCGGAAGAAAAAGATCCTTTGTAATTTGTATTGTTTCTTACTTTAAAAGTTTCATCAAAATATCATCTATTAATTTATAATAACAAAGTTATAAATATGCACTTTATTTTTGTCTAATTAATATTCTGCTAAAAAGTACAAATTGTGTTTTTATAGAATCAAACTATGATTTTTGATTATTATGATTATTTTATGATTGACTTGCTCTAACTGCCGTCCGACGGATTGCCTAATGACAATACAAACTTTCAAATTGTTACAACCGTAACAAACAAACAAAAACATAAAGCAAACCCAACAAAAATATATAACTACATCTAAAGACAACAAAAAAATTTCAAATTTCAAAAAAATCAAAATGAAAAACATCTAGATACCATAACGAACAATCTTTTAAAGTTTTCAATTTTTTTTAACAACAATACAAATA
Organism: Neocrepidodera transversa; assembly: GCA_963243735.1. Classification (NCBI taxonomy): domain Eukaryota; kingdom Metazoa; phylum Arthropoda; class Insecta; order Coleoptera; family Chrysomelidae; genus Neocrepidodera; species Neocrepidodera transversa. The sequence goes on along the minus strand of OY725340.1, from coordinate 26,240,364 downwards.
GCTACAAACGTAACAAACAAAAAGCAAACTCATAAGGATAACGATTAGATATTGGTATTTTTTATCAAGTCATTAAAAAATTATGTTTATTACACAGAAGGTACCCTTAACTTAACAAATGCTGCTTAAAAAGTATTTTTAATAGGGTAAAAATGATGAGGGTGTGATACAGCAATTATAATTCAACCATCTAGATCACTACTTAACTCGGTAATTATGAATGAAAATAATTTAATATTTTAAAATCAATAATTACAAGTGCATACAATTTTTTTTTTATTTTAAACACATCTAAACATTTAATTAACTGAACTTTGATTAATACCAGATCTGGGGAGTTACTAAAAAAAGTAACGCGTTACTTTACCGTTACTTTTGCTAAAAAGTAACGCGTTAGATAAACGCTACCGTTACTTTTTTTTAAGTAACGATTTATTCGGTACTTTCCAAAAGTAACGCGTTACTTTTAAAATAATGACGCGTTACTTTTCTATATATTCTTCTTGTTCCATGTTTTCTCGTTCTTTTATTGCCCATCTCACCATTTATCGCCGTTATTATGGCACATAAAATCAAAATTTTCAATTAAAAGTTGTATGATTAAGCTTGGTTAATAAAAACATTATTTCACATCAAACAGCAGAAACAAAAGAGAAAAACCTTTGTTTTAAAGTAACGCGTTACTGTAACGAAGTAACGATTTCGCGTTACTTTTACAAAGTAACGCCATTACCGTTACTTTTTGCCCACTTTAAAAAGTAACAAAATTACTAGTAACGCGTTACATTTAGTAACGCGTTACTGAAAAGTAACGTTTTAGTTTCGTTACTCCCAGCTCTGAGTAATACATTTTTTTTTGTTTAGCAAAACAAGTATTCTCTCTAAATATGATAATTATTTTTTAATCTGAATCAAAAATTAGTTTCATTTTTAGGGATCCGCACTCCAAAGGGTCGAAACGGAATCCTATGGCTCTCATTCGCGTGTCCGTCCGTTCGTTTGTCACACCGGTCTAGCAGCTAAACCGTTGGAGCCAGAGTCTTCAAATTTTCACAGTATATGCGTCTTGTTAACCCAAAGCCATATAAATTGTAAAAAAATATTTTTAAACGTTTTCAAGGGGGGCTTCCATACAGCTAAAGGGGGGGCGCTGAAAAAAAATTTTGGTCTACCCCATCAAGTGAGGTATCGTTGAGTAGATAAAAGCTGTATTTCGTTCAGTATCGGTTCAGCTGAACTCCAATATTGTAATGTTGGTATCTATCCTAATAGTGTTGTCAGATTTCGAATTTACGACGAATGTAAGAACATCTTATTTCTTTAATTAGAAAATAAAGAATGTAAATAAAATACTATTTTCTTTTTATCTTTATTTGGTCAAAGAATACATATATACCAAGAAGCGAAGGCGGGCGAAATTTCTTTGATGTTGGAAAAATGTTTGTGACAGGTGACGGATAACTAATATAACATCCGAGTTCGGCTTCGTTACTCTTTTCATTCGTTTTACCCCGCTCTTGAGCTAGAAAATAAACAAAGAATCCGCAGTTTATTCAAAAATATAGCACCTTTAGACAGAATTGACATTGACGTATAACTAATACAACTCGCGCATGCGCGTTCAAATTTCGGTCCATGCAAATATCGTAACCTTCGCTTCTTTATCGATAGCTATTCTTTGATTTGGTTTTCGGTCGCACAAATATTATTTTATGAGGTTTTGTCAGTTATGTGAGGTGATTATATATGGGTCGTTTTTCACAAAGTTGTTGGGTATCTACGGCTTTTCATATTGAAATTAAGTTACAGCCACCATCCCCTACTAATAAATTGTCATTAAAATCCCCACGTTCAAATTTTACCCTGAATAAACAGTTTGAAAAAATTGTTGAATCATGAGTTTATCCCACAGAATTATATTACACACAATGCTAATGCTAACTCTTAAATTGAAGCAGCACGCGACGAATTTGAACCTTCTGAGTTGCGCAGTATTGTCCCTAGCAGATTGCATTTTCGAACAAGTGTGTGTTCACAGTTTAAATTTACTAAGGACAGGGGCGGATTAAGCTTACATTTTTAATCAGTACATGTTATAGATGGATAAAACCATGAACAAATATAATGAAACAGAAATTGTTTAATAATTATTATATTCTATTATGAATGCAGTCTTAATAGCAGTATTAATGTTTTCCAAAATCATTTTATAGGATTGTTTACTTACTTGAAGTAGCTAATACCCGGCATTTTCCCTTTGTTGGGGCACGAAATTACCATACAAGCACTCATAGTCTTTTTATTTACTGTTATTAACCTAGTTATTTGTCCAAATGGTAAACCAAACTAAGAACTGTGCTTAATAAATCAAATTTTCACTAAGAAATCCACATTTAATACTTATAATAATCACAAAGGAGAGCGGAAATATGAATACGGATCTGGACGCTTGACATTGAAATCAACATGAAGTTTACAGTGTTGCCACAGTATTTTGAAATGTAAGTAGATTTCCTGATTTTGAGATTTTAATACAAATCAGGAAGTCTTCAACAACAATATCAAATTCATATGTATTGGCATCACTGCAACTAAAAAATAGTTAAACTGCGCATGAGCAGCATTGTCCGGTAGACAACTCTTGGCACACTTTGGCCTATGGAAACTGCTATACCTTTAGCTATCTAGAAATATATTATATATATATATATATATATATATATATATATATATATAGTAGCATAGAGTATTGGGAAGCAGCAAAAAAAGAACAAAGTGTACTCTTTCAAGGCTTTATTACCAAGCTTTCGAGCGTGGTTACGCTCATCATCAGGGTAGCTGTAAGTGATGAGTGACAAATATAGTTCAATTAATGAGACTTTTTTTAAAAAACATACCCTTATTGAGATTGTCGTTCACAAGTTTTACAGATTAAAAAAGTTAAAATACAGATAAAAATCATGATCACATTGTAAAACATTTTTTAAAATTGTAAATAAGTTAGTAATAAAAGTTAAAAATTTAAAATTTGTATTATTACACGTTAAAAAGTTAAAAAAGTTAAAAAATCACACTAACACACAGCCAAGTCGGTATAAAACCATTGCACATTAAAATTGAGTTTTTTTAAATAAGTTTTTTTGTTTAAAATTTAATAGTTTGCGCCAAAATTAGGTTGAAATCCGACAGAGTGTCTCGTCCATAACCGCCACACAGACACAAAAGGAAAAAACAAGAGGGAAAGAAAACACAATAGGGCAACAGCTAATGAGACTGTAAACCCTATTTAGGACAGGGGATAAGGAATACAGCTAATGGGACTGTACAGCCTTTATGGGAGGAGGCCATGTTATGTGACAGATAAAGAAGAGACACAATGTCAAATTCTTAACCCCAAACCCCGCATGTCAAATAAAAAATATACTGAAACAAAAAAATTATTATGAAAAAATACCCGATCTGCAATAAACGAAGGGCTATATGCACAAACTTATTATTTGGGGAAACATTATTCTTAAATGGACACATCGGACAAGTCATGCACATTTCTTTTATGTTTGTCAATATCTAGTAAGTAAGCAAAAGAAGTGCTTAAATTATTAAGGTTGACTTTTTATTCATGCAGTTGTCCGATTGATAGATGTATGCCATCTCGAGGAAAAGCCTTCGTGAGTAGTGTCTCTCTTCGACCAAAATGGACACATTCTGGAAATCGGTTACATGTCCTGTCGAGCGCACATGTTCGGCTAAAGCGCAACGCTCAGGATGTAACTTTATATCACTTTTATGCGAAGTTAAACGATCCTTGAGTCTACGAGAGGTTTGACCAATATACACACTGTCACAACTGGAGCAAGGAATACAGTACACGACATCCGAATGCATAACCAGAGGGTCCTTATCTTTAACATTTGAGAAAATATTGTTGATGGTTAACACAGTTTTGTAAGCAACCTTAATTTTACTGACAGATGAGAGGAGTTTTGCTAATTTCGGTGTTAAGTCGTGTATGTATGGAAGAGTTAAATATGGGAGAATAGTGACTCTATCGAGGCCTCCATCCGGAGCACCCGAAGGTGGTGTGTTAACAGGTGGCTCAGGCACAAGGGTGACGTTGGTAGTGACAATGCTATTGGTTCTGACTAATGGTATGGACGATGTGCTGTGCAGCAGCCTTTTTAGAAGGTCATTTGGATATGAATTGTCCAAAAACAGATGGTAAAGTATGTCCAAGTTTTTTCTGTGAAAGGAAATATCACTGATTTTTAATACACGGCTTTTCATATGTTTTACCAGGTTGACCTTCATCGAGTATTTGTGGTAGGACCAGTAATTGAGGTATCGACCTGATGAGATGGGTTTTCTGTACCAATCAATTAGGATCCTATTGCCTTCTGTTATAAAGAGGGTGTCAAGAAACGGAACAGAAGAGTCTTCATTGCCAGTGTCAAGAGTAAACTGGATGTGCTGATCAAAACAATTGAAATAACCTAGTATATTATCAATGACATTCACCGGGACGGCCATAATAATGTCATCCACATACTTCTTAATGAAAAGGATTCTAAATGGTAAAGTGGGGATTATGCTGTCCAGAACATCATCCATAACATAGTCTGCCAGAATTGGGGAAATTTTGCTACCCATAGGAGTGCCGAAAGTTTGTTTGAAAATTTTATTATTAAATAGAAAATAATTATTGTTGAAAACAAAAGTGATCAATTCAAAGAAATGAGGTTTGTTAAGGGTGCAAAACTTTTGAATGTTTACCCAATTTTTGTCAATAGATCTCAAGCAAATATCTAAGTACACATTGCTAAACAGAGACACCACGTCTAAACTGATTATTTTGTAGCTTTCAGGCAAAACGTAGTTGTTGTAAAGATTGTTGACTTCAAAGGAGTCTTTTATGTAATAATTGTTGTTATAATTATATGCTTTTGTAAGGATGTCAGTGATAAATGATGTTAGGTTCGCTATCGGAGTGTTAATAGAAGCGACAATTGGTCTTACAGATAGAGGGGTTTTGTGTATCTTAGGCAAACAGTAGAATTTTGCAGGGACACCCCTATAGTTAATCAATGTTTTTTTAGTTTTTTCATCAATTTGATTTTGAGTTTTTAGTGTATTTATAAGTTTCACGCATGCATTTTGAATAGAGGTGGTGGGATCTTTTCTTAACTCTATGTAAGAATTATCATTTTCAATTATGGTGTTAGTCAACTCAAGGTATTGTTGCCTATACATAATTACCGTGACATTGCCTTTGTCAGATTTTGACACAATTAAGTCAGGGTTGTTTTTTAAGAAATTTCTAGTTTTTGAGTACAAGTTTCTGAAAAAGACATCGTCAGGACGTGTGTTATGTATAGAATTAGTGATAATATTTATTGATCTAGCCATAAGAGTGTTCCTGCAAACCTCGTCAGGTACCAAAGATAAACAGTTGTTTAGATCAGCTAGAATGCTTTTAATCGAAATGTCATGACGTATAGGCAACAATACCTTGAGTTGACTAACACCATAATTGAAAATGATAATTCTTACATAGAGTTAAGAAAAGATCCCACCACCTCTATTCAAAATGCATGCGTGAAACTTATAAATACACTAAAAACTCAAAATCAAATTGATGAAAAAACTAAAAAAACATTGATTAACTATAGGGGTGTCCCTGCAAAATTCTACTGTTTGCCTAAGATACACAAAACCCCTCTATCTGTAAGACCAATTGTCGCTTCTATTAACACTCCGATAGCGAACCTAACATCATTTATCACTGACATCCTTACAAAAGCATATAATTATAACAACAATTATTACATAAAAGACTCCTTTGAAGTCAACAATCTTTACAACAACTACGTTTTGCCTGAAAGCTACAAAATAATCAGTTTAGACGTGGTGTCTCTGTTTAGCAATGTGTACTTAGATATTTGCTTGAGATCTATTGACAAAAATTGGGTAAACATTCAAAAGTTTTGCACCCTTAACAAACCTCATTTCTTTGAATTGATCACTTTTGTTTTCAACAATAATTATTTTCTATTTAATAATAAAATTTTCAAACAAACTTTCGGCACTCCTATGGGTAGCAAAATTTCCCCAATTCTGGCAGACTATGTTATGGATGATGTTCTGGACAGCATAATCCCCACTTTACCATTTAGAATCCTTTTCATTAAGAAGTATGTGGATGACATTATTATGGCCGTCCCGGTGAATGTCATTGATAATATACTAGGTTATTTCAATTGTTTTGATCAGCACATCCAGTTTACTCTTGACACTGGCAATGAAGACTCTTCTGTTCCGTTTCTTGACACCCTCTTTATAACAGAAGGCAATAGGATCCTAATTGATTGGTACAGAAAACCCATCTCATCAGGTCGATACCTCAATTACTGGTCCTACCACAAATACTCGATGAAGGTCAACCTGGTAAAACATATGAAAAGCCGTGTATTAAAAATCAGTGATATTTCCTTTCACAGAAAAAACTTGGACATACTTTACCATCTGTTTTTGGACAATTCATATCCAAATGACCTTCTAAAAAGGCTGCTGCACAGCACATCGTCCATACCATTAGTCAGAACCAATAGCATTGTCACTACCAACGTCACCCTTGTGCCTGAGCCACCTGTTAACACACCACCTTCGGGTGCTCCGGATGGAGGCCTCGATAGAGTCACTATTCTCCCATATTTAACTCTTCCATACATACACGACTTAACACCGAAATTAGCAAAACTCCTCTCATCTGTCAGTAAAATTAAGGTTGCTTACAAAACTGTGTTAACCATCAACAATATTTTCTCAAATGTTAAAGATAAGGACCCTCTGGTTATGCATTCGGATGTCGTGTACTGTATTCCTTGCTCCAGTTGTGACAGTGTGTATATTGGTCAAACCTCTCGTAGACTCAAGGATCGTTTAACTTCGCATAAAAGTGATATAAAGTTACATCCTGAGCGTTGCGCTTTAGCCGAACATGTGCGCTCGACAGGACATGTAACCGATTTCCAGAATGTGTCCATTTTGGTCGAAGAGAGACACTACTCACGAAGGCTTTTCCTCGAGATGGCATACATCTATCAATCGGACAACTGCATGAATAAAAAGTCAGACCTTAATAATTTAAGCACTTCTTTTGCTTACTTACTAGATATTGACAAACATAAAAGAAATGTGCATGACTTGTCCGATGTGTCCATTTAAGAATAATGTTTCCCCAAATAATAAGTTTGTGCATATAGCCCTTCGTTTATTGCAGATCGGGTATTTTTTCATAATAATTTTTTTGTTTCAGTATATTTTTTATTTGACATGCGGGGTTTGGGGTTAAGAATTTGACATTGTGTCTCTTCTTTATCTGTCACATAACATGGCCTCCTCCCATAAAGGCTGTACAGTCCCATTAGCTGTATTCCTTATCCCCTGTCCTAAATAGGGTTTACAGTCTCATTAGCTGTTGCCCTATTGTGTTTTCTTTCCCTCTTGTTTTTTCCTTTTGTGTCTGTGTGGCGGTTATGGACGAGACACTCTGTCGGATTTCAACCTAATTTTGGCGCAAACTATTAAATTTTAAACAAAAAAACTTATTTAAAAAAACTCAATTTTAATGTGCAATGGTTTTATACCGACTTGGCTGTGTGTTAGTGTGATTTTTTAACTTTTTTAACTTTTTAACGTGTAATAATACAAATTTTAAATTTTTAACTTTTATTACTAACTTATTTACAATTTTAAAAAATGTTTTACAATGTGATCATGATTTTTATCTGTATTTTAACTTTTTTAATCTGTAAAACTTGTGAACGACAATCTCAATAAGGGTATGTTTTTTAAAAAAAGTCTCATTAATTGAACTATATTTGTCACTCATCACTTACAGCTACCCTGATGATGAGCGTAACCACGCTCGAAAGCTTGGTAATAAAGCCTTGAAAGAGTACACTTTGTTCTTTTTTTGCTGCTTCCCAATACTCTATGCTACTTCTGTTCTACTCAGCAAATAATTCCTAATCTATATATATATATATATATATATATATATATATATATATATATATATATATATATATATATATATATACTGAGTGTTCAATTTTTTAAGGGCCTTTCACCTGATATCATTGATAAATGGTTTATTTGCACTGTAGCTCCAACCATTGAAAATAAATATATAATATGTCATATCAGGTGAATGAGAATTAACAAACGAAACAAAAAAAGTCAAAATATACAGGGTGTCCCATTTAAAAAAATATAAGTTTGCATTATATTTCCTTAGTGAGACCCCCTAAAAAAAATCTTGTGCGCCAGTGAACTCTTTAATAATATATCTTTCAAAAGTTTTTATAAAATTAATTTATATGTTTCTTAATTAAGAAGTTATAGAACCTTGTAGTTTTCGATAGTTTTCAATAATCGCCCTGTATCTTTCAAATGCAGGGAGATACTAAAGATTTAATTAGGCTATCATTACTTTAATAAAAAGAGAAGTCATAACATCTTAACTGGTTTTTTTCGATCTCTTCTAGTTTACGAGATACAATCGGCCCTAAATGTGCGAAGTCCGACACGCACTTGACCGATTTTTTTTTTAATTCTTAAACTTGTGAGGTCTGGAAATTAAATATAGATGGCGTTAGTTATCCATATACGGTATACTTATAATTTTATTATACAAAAAAAAAAACAACCATTCGCATAACTACATGGTGGCCTAATATGTCATTAAATTAAATGAATCTATTATACAAGGTTATTTCTTAATTAGAGAGACAAACTTATCGCCTCAAATCTGTCACCACGATTTAAGAGGGGCGTCGAAACGAGCTGTTACGATTTCAGTTGGCAATACTGAAATTGACGATTTTGTATAATACAAATCTCGAGAAAGAAAGTTTTATTTGTAGAAATATTTAAACCTGTAATAGCTTACACATTGGAATAGGACATCTCCTTTTTTTAACTAAATCTAAGCAGTTATAAAGAAGATATCAATAGCATTTAGTGAAGGTGTGTTTTTGACAGTTTTGACAATTTGTGATCACCAATTTCAACGTGAAAAGGTATAGGTATACAGTATTAATTTCTGATAATATTAAATCTCAAAAATTTATATTTCTCGAGATTTGCATTCTAGAATAAAAAAACTTATGCAACTTGCAGTACACAAGTTCAGGCATTTTCCGCGTGAAAAGTAACGCTTTTCGGTTTACATTTTTAACAATTTATACAACCAACTACAATGAAAGTTATGGATTAGATATTTCCTCTGTTGAGTGGTTATGGTATGGCGAACTATGAACTGTCATGTCATGTCGTCACTAGATTGTTTTGTGAGGTTATAGAATCTTGTCATTTATTTTGCAACATAATTTAAACTATTTAAACAAAACAAAGTTGGATTTACCCTAAAACTCTAGTTGAAGACGGGACTGACTAGCTAATTAACTTTGTATCAAACGGGCGCCACGTACAAGATTAAACCCAAAAATCTACAGTGTACGTTACTGATTAACATTGCGTAGTTATATGTTTATGAGAAGAAAATAAAATACTCTGGTTGGAATTTATGATTATAGATTGACAACAATACAAAATACATAATACATACAGGATATCTCATAAATCCCAATAGATGCGTTATCGGTTAAATGGGGAAAAAGATGTGTATGTTCAAGACGAATTTATTGGTTTTTCAAAATTAAAATATCAGGACCGGTTTCCGACATATTTGGGAAAAACTGAAATTTCGTTTTATTTAATTAATACTTTAATTTTTAAAGATAGAAAAAAAATTTTTTTATTGAACTCCACATATGGCTTAATATAGCATTTTTAGCATCATTCACTGGCCAAAAAGATCTCTCGGTGTTACTCCGTTGACTTTTTTCTTTAAGTTACATAGAAAGTACAATTTACAACACGTCAATTGAAAGTAACAAAAATTTGTACAGTAAGACAAATTATTCAAGGAACTTCGATTATATTCCTTAATACAAGAATAGCAATGAGACGCCGATGTAAAATGTGTGAAAATGCTCCTCTAGCCAATATTATTTATGTTTCTCTAATTTAAATATATTAATTACATAATCTTTAATTTACTAATAATAGTCAAGAAATTGTAGATCTTCTTGCATTTTTTTCTCAATCATATTATTATAATCATATCATATGATTAATCAAGTTTAAATTTAATTCAAGCGTAGAATAATCATTATAAGAGCAATGTTAAAAATATTGAACATTATATTTTTGGTTTCAGAACAACCTTTACTGCCTTTCAATTAGAAGAACTAGAACGAGCTTTTGAACGAGCTCCCTACCCGGACGTTTTCGCCAGAGAAGAACTAGCTCTAAAATTGAATCTGAGCGAATCAAGAGTACAAGTATGGTTTCAAAACAGACGAGCTAAATGGAGAAAACGGGAACCACCACGAAAAACTGGTTATATCAGCTCAGCATCACCAAGCTCAACAATCCAAACTAACTATAACAACACTATACCTTTTACCCAAGCCAATACTTTAGCTACTCCTGCTCCTGCAGACTCCTGGAGTTACCAATCATCTTACGATTTAAGTCCTCACTTAAATTTACTTAATACTACCACTGGGTCTTATTCGAGTTTTGGTTCACCAGCTTCATATTCCAGCTTTGGTTCAACACAAAACAGCTACTCTTACATGCTAAACTCCCATGAAGGTCAGCTTTTCAGTGCTCCAATGCGAACTCACGAATACACAACTGCTCCCCCAACTCAAAGTCCCCCATTAGGAAGGGAATACTCCTTGCTACAAACTCACTCTCCTACCGCTGATGAAAATTCCATCGGAGTTAAAATCGAGTACGTAGATCATAATGCATTAAGCCAAAGTCCTGATTGGTATGAAAATGGATCACCGAAACATGAGCACGGTTACCAGGAGGATGGAAGGTTAAAGGAGTTGAAGCCTGATGCTGGGAATGGAAATCAAACTTATGTTACGTTACCCCCTTTTCGGAATTAGCCAAAATTGTAAATAGGCATTATTTTTAGCTAATTACGAGATGTAAATATGTTTGTGGCGAGCAAGGTAGTCAAAAATTTGTACATAATTTTTATTATTGAGTGGTGATGGTTAGGGGATATTTCTAGAATTGGATTTTTAATAAAAGAAATTGTCCAATTGTTAACAAAAAATGGTGCTATAGCTTGAAAAATTCAAGTTTAAAAAAAATGCAATATTACGAATTTTTGAAGAAAAAAAATTAATTTTTATAAATATAAAATTGTGTACTTAAGTCTCTAAATAATATATCACCAAGAAAAGGTATGACACTATTAATTAATATTTAGGACCTGTCAATTTAAAAATCAGATTTTTTGTATTTCATTTTTATTTGCGATTTATAAGGTATTTAAATTTTTATATTAGATGTTTTAATATAAAACTTAGGCTACATCAATCAAGATTTTCAGCCAAATAAATCAACGATATTAAAAAATAACAAATTTTTATAACTAAATATTAAAAAAACTTTTTCTTTTTATTTCAAATTTGTAATCTAATTATGTTTTTCGTTACAATTGTACATCGTATTTCTAACCGAATAATATACATTTTTAAATATAACAATCCATTCTAAAAATATGAAGATAACTATGCCACTTAAAAACACCGATTAAAAGGTGATCCAAAAGTATAAAAATCTTTTAAGCAACTTGAATTCAAACAAATTCCTTGAAAAAATCTAAATTTTAATTATATATGAAATACCACCGCAAATATAAATTACTTATAAGGGAACTTAATAAAAATATATTTTAAATAAAAAAATTGGTAAACTTACTGAAAAAGTTAACATTTTGGTAAGACTGTAGACAATAAAAACTAATAATTGTGTAGATACTTTTGGACCATACCTTATATTTTTTAATAATATTTTGTTATTGTATTCGAATTATGATTTTTGAATACACTTTTATTTTAATCCAACCAAGTGTAAAATATTTTTATGTTCACAAATAAAAATATAAATGTAATATTTACATTTACGTACTTTTATTGAATAAGTTCAATGATAAATTTACAATTGTATTTTTATTTTAAAATATTGTATATTTTAAATAGATTGTGCGTCAAACAAATTTCACAAAATTTGTGAAATTGTGAATCCAAGTGCCATTAAGTAAATTCGTAGTATTAGAATTAAAGTTATTTTATATATATATATTTTTGTACATAAAAATAAGCCAATAAGCCTTACAGTTACCAGTGTGCCATATTTTTACAAATAAAAATTGTATTATTTCTACGTTCAAAATAAAATATTTTATTTAAAAAACCAATAGTACTTTATTTAAAAATGATTGTATCTTCCAAACTGTCAATTAATAGTCTAATCAACAAGTGCTTTTTACTCCGCCTCCGAAAAATATGCACGAGGTGTCATTCGATTTGGAATAGTGTGTAGATGATTTTTGAAAAAATTCAAGAGCCGCTTGCAAAAATTGCAAAAGTTATAAACAATTGACTGATAAAAAATGGGGTTTGACTTTTTGGAAATATCTCAAAAACTATTTAACATTTTTTAAATTTGAAAAAAGATTCAAAAAGAGGAGGAAATTTCCCAAAAAAACTATACTTCTCGGAACTTTAGGACCAATTTTTATAATTTTCCCAGAGTGTTGAAAATACATACAGCCGAAAACGCTGTCCACTTTGGACCTTTAATGAATAAATATTATTTAAACTTATTAAATATAGATATTAAAAATTGAAACAAATCAGGCATCTACTGGATAGATTTATGAATAATAATCCGCAGTCAAAAAATTTTTATCGCGATTTTTCTATTATGCGCTAGTTAATTAACAAATTTTTCCTACTTGAGCATGAACATTGTAAGTGCGATAATTGTTAAATAACAAATCTAAATTTTTTTTCCGTTTTTGGAAACCACTTATTGACTAGCTCATTGTATGAGGATTTTTGCAAAATATTTGTATTTTGGGAAACAATGAATTTATTCGATACTTTAAGAAATGTTATTGATTATAATACTGGTCATTAATAATCAATTTCAACCGTAACGTTCGCTTTACTTAAAGGATCATTTTGTAGATATGTATCATACTGGCCATAATATTTTTAAAAAATAGCTATAACAATAACCCCTTTCCCTCCCAAAAGTGACACATCAATTGCGCGGTGACAAGACATTCGTACCTGCTCCTAAAAGATGGTTTTTTTTTCCCAGTCCAAGATATTTGATGCTTTAGTCAAATTTTTGAATGACAGTCAATAATATATTTAAAATATTCCTATGCACACACAGTTAAAAAGTTAAAATCGACTTATTGAAATTAAGTATTGATTTTTTATTTGAGCACTTTAGTACTTGCTGTTTTATAGTGAATAAAAATAATAAATGCTATTTACTTTACAAAACATAAATGTAAAATATTTATTACCTACAGCTCAATAAGCTTACATGTCCATAAATTGTAAAATAACTATTCAAAACAATTATTCAAATTAAATGGATTAAGAATGCTAGAAAGAGAATACTTTTATATCCATGTTCAAGACAAACCCCATGCCAATGTCCTAATTCTATAATAATCATATACCTTAGAAAGAATTAAATACTTACCAACTTAAATTATTCTTGTTCTTTCTATATTATCTTCTGTTTTTAATGTTAGATTAGGGTTATTAAAACTTTACATATATTAATACTGTGATTACTGTTATAAACCAGAAGTAAATAAAAGTAAGTACCTAAACTGGCTATTTAAAAAATTATACAGTGAATTAATATCAAGTCTAAATAAGGTTCATTTACTTTTACGGTTCACGTCCTTTTCACGTTTCATGACAAACATGTTTGAAGTAATTGTTTAAAAAGAGTAGAAAATTAAAAAATCCACCAAAATCATGTTATACTTTAAAGTGTGTTAATACAATACACAAAAATATTTTTTTCTAAATTACTGTGGAAATGGTTTCAATGTTCTTGGGGGACCTCAAAATGGATCGTTCACTATACTTTCCTTGTGAAAGTAAAAACTAACGTAAAACTACATAGTAGTAAGTTTACATATCCAAGCAAACATATAACTGAAGCATCCACTTTTAAAAGTTCAGTAGATGAATATCAAGAATACTCTATTCATTTACAGCAATTAATTAAAGAAAATCAACAATGAAAGCTGTAAAATATTTTAAGGTAAAAATGGGCTTCAGTCATGAACTGAGATAAAATTCGGGGCTATAATATACGATCAAATTAACATTTTAGTGAAAAAATTACTTTGTTTAAGTCCCAAATAAAGCAGAAAAAAAATATTGAAATTTGAAAAAGTGTGGTCAAAATGGTAAGTGACGTAACACCAATAGGATTGCTTAATCTGCTACTATGTTGTAGGATCATTAGTCTATTCCGTTGGTACTCTTATAACACGAGATTATATTGTTATCTTTTTCTATCCCACTAGAAAATATTTGAACATATTTATCCTCTTTCTACAACATAACTAACAATAACATTGACAGACGTGACAGTTAACGTAACCTAACTTATTTATATCCAATTCAATCTGGTAATTGGTTAGAGCTGAGTTCTGGTTTATTAGCGAATTTTGTGAAAGAACTTTTATATTTTGAAAATTTATTTGTGAGCCTTATAATTATTGATTAGGTACGTCTAGATTGCATATTTTTTATCTTACTACTAACAATTAATGAAGTGCAGATTACCTTGCGACTGTCTGTGGGGATATGCAGAGTTACCTACTAGGTTAAAAAAGATTTTCTTGCGATCAAATTGTATTACTTGTTTGTATAGTAAAATATTTTAATGCCTAAAAACAAAAAAATTAAAAAATTGCATATATAGTACTAGTAATGGTTTGATTTGTCGAGGATTACAAAGAATACCTATACAGGAACTTAAGAGATCTATATAAAGTGGCAGACTTATTGATTAAGTATAATGCAATAATTGATCCTCCACTTTTCTTAAATAAATTTAATATTGCTCACCCTGGAAATCAATTACGTTTTCAAAAATTATTAAAACCACCCTAGTTAATAATAACAACTTAGCTATTGTTTTATAAACATTTTAATTATACATACAAGATCATTATTTAGTTAAAAATTAAGTACTTACGAATTCAATTAATCCAATATTTAATAACTATTTAGTTAAATTTTACAATTCAGAAACATTAACATCTTATAATAATCTTGTAACCTAAAAGTATATGAAAATAAAAAAGTAAACACTACCACGTGCTAACAAATGTCAACCAAACTTTTCAACCAACTCATTCGATTTAAAATCTTGAGTGACGTCACAAATACGTCACAAATAGCAACCGCTGTCAAATTTAAACAGGACCGCTGTCATTTATCTGTCAACCGCAACCGCTCGCGCAGTCTAAATCGAAAAAGGCTTAAGACTTTTTGTTTACTTTTTGTGCAAATCAAAATTAAACAATTACTACTTAACTTTTAACATACCAACAAACACTCATGACTAACTAGACCAAAACTAGTCTTTCCTTCTAATCTTAATGTCAAATAAATAATTAATTACTTTTAAATTTTTTAGGTGTGAAATTTTCTTACCGAATCCCCCACGATCTTGAATTAATAACCGGAAACTTTTCCTCGTACACGATTTTTTAAGAAAATTTCCGGTAATAATTCAAGCTCTAGGGAGATTACTAGTGAAAATTTCAATCTTGTTAAAAATTTCTAAATCCAATTAACTTCATAAAATTTGAAACGAGATATATATATATACAGGATGATGTCAAGAATATGTAAATTATGAGCGATTTTATGATACAAATCAATATTCAGCAGCTTAAATTGTAAACCTCTGAAGTAAAAGTTACTTCAGAGCACTGTGCAGTAATGATGATGAGTGTTGTATGTTATCATGACATGCTTTGCTATTAATGCTGAGTAAGTCAAGTATCAACCATCAAAAAATGTTGCCACTTGAAATGCATGTGACCTTGTGACCCCATATCTCCGGTTAACTTTGACCTACAGGGCTCAAATTTAAACTCGATCGAGGTATGATCCTAATATAGAGCTCTAAAGTAGGTAAGTTTAAAAAATATAACCTTTTGGGATATAGCTTTTCATTTTCTAAGAATCTGAAACGTCAGGGTTGCTTTATGAGTTCATATTCTTTCTCAAAATAGATTTGGTTACTCGCAATAATTGGCGTTTTTCCATATAACTTGATATAACCGCAAATAAAGCTGGGGTACACTTGGAAATAACTGGTTTATATAATTTCCTGTGAACAATACGTGATTTCTGAAACCATATTCATCCTTTATGGGTCAAAATGTATAATGTTAAGTAGCAACATTTTTAAAATAACTTATTTTACTTTAGGTATGCTATATTTTTTAGATTTACAAATTTCTAGTTATTTTATTAAACAAACTATTAGCTGGATTTTCATGTATAATACAAAAAAGTACTGCAATAACCCACTACATCATAAATCTTAAAATATCTTTATACTATTTGCAAGTAATAATCCCTTGTAAATCTTAAAATCAGCGAGAATCCCCTTCTTTCCTAAATCTTTCCAACATGGCAACGTTTTTTCGGAAAATCCTTTATTAACAGAATATCCAAAGAAGTAGGAATCGAGGAAGGAATATAATGTATATTACTATTATTTTTTTTTCAAGTAGGTATGTTGTCAAATTAAGTCAAGTCAAGTTTCTTTAATCGATTGTCGGCATAGTACTTTCCCGCTAATATATGTGTAATATATATTTCAGTTTTATTATAAACAGTTATGAATACAGTGGAACAATTTAACACATAAAATCCAACAAGTGTGATCCGAAAATATAATACTTAGTGCTCGGTTGGGCACTAACTTCAAATCTAGAAGAGTAAATGTAATATAATGACATGGAAAAATAGTTAAATTTAGAGAGAAGGTTTGCTAGAAATAATGTGCGCTTGAAAATGGAATTTAAGACGATGCTGAGCGAAGAAGGCAAAGAGCTGTTGGTTATTAACGGATTTAAATTAAGTTTCGCGAAAAAGTTAAAAAACAATAGCATGCTTTGGCGTCATTCAAAAAAAGTCAAAGTGTCCTGTAAAAGTTTACCCTCCTGAAAATTATTTCGAAATTGAACTTGGATCATAACCACAACAGTGAAAAAAACTTAGTGAGGCAAGATCTAATTAACCAACTCAAAAGAAAATTTGCTGAGGATTTGTACGAGAGGCCATTAAAATTATTAAAAAATGATTGTCAGAAAACAGTGACTTCATTAATCACTTGTATGATGATTTACAAGTAACCACAAAAAATATCTACATCCAGAGGAGGGAACCTATGCCGAAAGTGCCGAGTTTCTGCCAAAAAGTTTTCCAGTCTATTACTACATTGGTCCACACTAGGCAACAAAGTGTTGGCAACATCGATAATTATGTTGCCAAGCAATTTGTTGCCAACAGATACAGTTGCAGCCACTGTATCTGGATACATGTTGTCCGTGATGTTGTACGTCTACACCATTATCAATCAATGTTGAATTATGAACGTGAACAGGCAGCTGCTGCTGGTATTTGTGCTGCTTTCATTGTAATAACTAAGAATTCCAAATATTAAGTGATAAACTTATAGTTAACAACGAAATATACAGAACAGATAACATGGAAGAAGTTAACGAGAGAGACGATAAAAGTGGAAGCAACAATCAAAAAATAAAGATAGAAGAAAGATCACGAGAAGGTGATAAGTCTGATGAACAATTAAGAAGTCTAAAAAACTGGTAAAAAATGATAAAAGGATTTGAGAACAACGGCGGTGACGGTAATGGAATAGGACATGATTTATTAAAAGGAATAATTGCGACAAACCATAAGCAGGATCGAAAAAAACATAATCTGGATATTATAGGTATAACAGAAACTAAGAGAAAAGGACAGGGAGAAATAGAATAGCACAACGGCCATGTTATGTTCATTAGTGGCGTGCAATCTAATGATAGAGCCGGGGAAGGAGTAAATTGTATCATACATCACAAAAATATTAAGTATATAAGGTAGTAGTCAGCTGTCAACGAAATAATATTAAAAATCGAGATGGAAATGGAAAAACAAATAAGTACAACAATATTGGTAGTTTACTCATCAAACGAAGATGACTCAACAAATCAACAAATAGAGACGTTTAAATATTTGGAAGTAAAAGTTCAAGGATGGAAGAAATGAAAATATTAAGACTTTTATTCGCAAAAAGAAGTAGGGAAGAAAACAAAAATGGCAATATACAAACCGTTGAAATTAAGTATCTTATGCCGGTTTCCAGAGACTTTCACGTAAATAAAGAATAGGTAGGGCTTGCCTAATTTGGGATAAGTTAAATGTGTAGAATGGTTTCCACCAATCAAAATTATCAATTTCCTAACTAAGTGGAGAAAGACATTGGCAACATCGCAAAACTGTCGGGAATTTGTATTTTTGTCAAGGTTGAGTTGCGCACATTGGTTCAGTGTGGTTGCATTTATTATCAAGAACAATGAAGCAAGGAGACCGGCAAGAGGATCTCTCGGAAGATCCAACTACAGTATCCAAAAAAGAGCTCCGAATTACACCAGTAATGAAAAAGAACTGTTGCTTAATATTATAGAGCACCATAAACATATTATTTAGAATAAAAACCGATTGTGTTTCAGTTAAGGAAAAAAAAGAAACTGGCTAAAAATTTGTCAACAATTCAATACTTCATCTCCCAATCTATATTATAGGCCTGTAGAGTTCCTAAAAAAATTTTACGAAAAAATGAAAGAAGAGTTACGATAAAAAAACAGCAGAAATAAAAAAAAATTATAAAAGTGGTGGAGGCGGAGGCCCCGAGCCACATAATAACCAGCAAGATGACCTCTTAATGTCATTAATCAACAAAAAATCAGTTTTAGGATTGGGAAGTAAATTCGATTATAATAACGGGAGACTGATAATTGGAAATAAATAAAATGATACAGGTAGTCATTTCTTATTTATTTTGATGTTTCTCATTCTTTGTTATAACTGTATGCACATACATTGAGAAATATAATTTATTAATTATAAATTAAACCTAAAAATATATTATATTTATTTTAGGATAGTATGAAAGCCTTTGCCGCTACAACATTGAGGTACTGGAGTTTGAAAATGCCACTGAATAGGTAAGATTATTGAGTAGTATTATTGAAAATTATGTATGAGGTTAGAATTCACCATTCCCTTACTAGGTGACTGTATAGGTGGAGAAATTTGGACCATTTTATGTGAAGATTTGACTTGGTGGACATTAAATCGACCCCTAAGATATTCTCTTCCTAGCGTTAAGTAAGCCCTAAAAATGTTGGTGGAATCGGGCATCAGAGCGTACTATATAGGAATCACTAGAAGACATAAAATTCGAAATAGTCATATAAGAGGGGAACTACAAGTAGAACCTTTGGAAAAATATATATAAAGAAATCAGCTGAGATGGTTTGGTTACTTAACAAGTATGGAGAATAAGCAGCAAGCGAATACCATATGGCAGACAAGAACTTCTGGTATGCGACCTAAAGGAAGATCAAGGAAAACATGTGATAAGGCAGTAGCAGAAATCCTAAGAGAACGCGGACTATAATGACAGGAGGCAGCGACAATGGCCAGAAATAGACAAGATTAGGCTAAAATGGTTCACAATTAAGGGCAACATCTTAGGGTAGATTAAGGTGTTTTTGATTATATATTGTAATGAAATACTCTGTATAAGTTGTTTTTTATAAGTTAATTATTATTTATTTGTTAAAAGGTTTGAACAGCATAAATAATTTATGTTGTTTTGAATATTATAAACAGAGTTTATTGTAAAAAAGATTGATTTTAAAGAATTTATTAAGAGTAATCAGTGTATAAAATATTCAAAATCAACAATTGTGAACATAAAGAGTCTAATTTTATTTTTTTGTGCACATTATTATTTTATTATTATTATTATGAAAATAAAAAAAAATTGGAAATGATATATAAAAATTTTTTTAAGTAATAATGTTAAGGGGAAGATTTAAAAAAAAATTAATTAATCAAGAAAATTTCAATTTGGAAATGAATATTATATACCAATAATACTAGAGGATGAATTTTATTTCGTAATTTTAATACATTATTGAAAAATAAAAATCAAAAAAAAGAAAATTTTAAGTGACTTAAGTAGAAATTTAAACTTAAAGAAGGTTAATATTGGGCGAAATTGGAATGTATAGGGAAAGCAGTAAATAGAAGAACGTAAGAAATGGTTATTTGATGTTGAGAAGGATTAGTAGGAGTGAACACGATGAAATAAAACAATTTAATTTGTTTAAATCTTCATTATATTTGAACTAAGTTCAATATAGATCCGTGACTTAGTTCAAATATAATGAAGATTTAAACAAATTAAATTGTTTTATTTCATCGTGTAGTATGGATCTTCATCAAGTAAAAGCCTCATCTATTCAATTAGGAGTGAAGACTTTATCCGGGCAGTCATCAACTCCGGTCCGCGGTAAATCCCTGATACAAACGTACCTGACAATTTTTAAGGCTGCGATTAACAGCATGGTTCTGCCATAGATTCATAGATAACGCTAGCATACTAATGTAATGGTTTAAAATGTTCTACAGCGGTCCAACTAAAAAGTCGACACCACCTCGTACATTTCGGCACAAAATTGTTCTGACCCACTCTCCGATGATTTGGCAAACTTGCATCTCTGCAGATTTTTAGTAAATTTTAATATTTGTGTGTACTGAACTTCGTCTTCTATGCAACATTGCCAAATTTAATAAATGAAATAATATTGGCATTAATTAGAAATATATTATGAACCAAAAAATATATAACGTATTTTATAACATAAATGGTATTGAAAAATATTTTAATCCGGGATATAATTAGTCTATTTTTTTTTTAAACAATGACACAGAAAATGAAAAACCTAAAAAAAATTTATGTGAAGTACGGGAACTCTTTTTTTTCGGCAGAACCGGCAGCGTCGCTTCGATGACCGAGGGTGTCAATTGTCATTATGAATTTTGAAATCATTTCATTTCGCCCCGTGATTGTTTGGTTGGGTGCTTTTTTTTGTTGGATTTTGTTTATTTTATTGTGTTTGAACTGTTTTTGTGCTTCTGTTGTGAAACTTGTGTTTTCTTGAAAAAAAAAACATTATAAATTGAATTCTTGCTTATAGTATAATTTGGTAAGTATATATTTTCGGTAAAATAAATATTTCAACTCCCTAACTCTTGTTTGTAAAATATAAATGCCTACCTGTAAGTTATCATGTACTTACTTATTTTTTATATTTTAGATTAATTTTGATAATTGTATACAATAATATCTACTGATCATGGAAATACAAACGTCAACCCAGTAAACCTCTAAAGAGAAATAAGAAATCAAAATCAATGAGACTACATTTTTGTAAGATCAAAGAGTAAGTTAATTTTAATGTTGAACATGTGATGCTTATTAATCAATGTGTAATTTTAGAAAAACTCCTAAGAGACCTGAGAGTAAGGAAAATATAAATCCTAATGATACTTTGGAAACCTTATTAAATATATGCTCCACTAAGACATATTCTGTTGATGAAGGGTAAGTCATTAAAGAGTATTTCTCTAAATTGGGAATGTTTTTATTTATATTTATTCATTTATCAAGAGTATAATTTTAATTTAAAAAAATTAAATACCTTTCGGGTTTCAAATAAAAATAAGTATAAAACTCATAATTTAATTAAGATAACATAAATTGCAATGGCGTATGTTTTTGCTTATTAACTTTGTTGTAATTAGTGATTTTTATTACAGGATTAATTTGGGTTCTATGCCATTATTGGATAAACAAAAATGTTTCCAATTGAGTGAACAAATTACTATCTGACAATAATAAAACAGCTCCTAGTCAACATTCCAATTTAGAAATATTCTTTTATAAGCCAAGAAGAGTATGAAAGGTAATATAATTTTAAGTTTGTAACTTTTTTATAAAGGGGGTCGTGCGATGCGGTCTGTTTCGAGATGCGGTTACTTTATTTTTCTTACCTGCTCGAAGTACGAGATGCGGTCACATAGGCAATTATCCGCACTCAATAACAATCAAATCAAATCAATGTTAGTATAAAAAGGTTTACTATTAAGAAAATTCTCAATATCCTACATAATAATTTCCAATCTTTAAATGCATACATTACATACTTTTTTCGTCTCGGAATAACGATTATTAATTAAATTACGAAAATTTTACCATTTTCCTACAATTTTACTATTTTCCTAACGTATCTACATTTCTCTTTCCAATATCATCAAACCATCATAATAAAGCTACTGTTGTTTAAAAAAATCAATTAACCACTTATTTAGCATTGTATTATAATAAAAATTGTTCATAGTAAAGCTTAAACTTTGCTTTATTTAGAACAACTTTAAAAAGTCATGCAATCTTTTTACTTTTTTAAATTACTGTCTTAGCAATGACTGATATTTTTGCATGTGTCATTTTGCCGCCATTTTTGTGTTAATCGCAGCCCAAATCGAATCTGCATTAGAATTGACAACCCTGCTTTCTATAATGGCTAAAATGCGTCGCAAGAAAAGTCACAATTTCAGTGTAAAAGAAGAAATTCCTAACTTCCGATCACTTAAAGTTACTAAAATGCAGTGTCAACCCTGATGGTCAAACCAGTGAACTATAATCTAGTGACAAAATGGCGGTTTTGTTATTATTTCAAGAATTTCCAGTAAAAGATAGTAATTGGCTTTAATAATCATTTTCTGACATCAATATTTAAAATCAACATTAACAAATATATGAACTATTCTATGAAGCAGTTTAGTTACAGAATTATGAAACGAATTTAAATGCCATCGAAAAAACCATTCACGATAAATTTAGTGTTTTTAAAAAATTAATTACCCACTTATGTAACATTGTATCGTATTGAAAATTGTTCATAGTAAAGCTCAAACTTTGCTTTATTTGAACAACTTAAAAAAGTCATGCAATCTTTTTACTTTTTTAAATTACTGTCTTCGCAATGACTGATGTTTTTGCATGTATTATTTTACCGCCATTTTTGTTGTAATCGCAGCCTTAATCTCGTTCATCAGCTCCGGTCCAAACACTAGCTTTAGATAAAGGGTCATCAAAATGTAATTACGGATTTCCAAAAAAATTTACAATATATTTAGATTTAGTTTTATCTTTTTTCGTTTATTGGTTGTTCTCCAAGCGCAAATGTATAGAGATTCTCCAAAATGTCTTTACAAGAAATGTATAGTCAGAGAGGGAAAAAGATGTTAATATAGGATGATTTTAAGTTTTACAAATATAAGCAACTTTCAAGAACGACAAATGCTTGTGAATCATTTCACTCTAGATACAATGCTTATTGCACGTCACCTCACCCTAATATTCATGTTTTTATTACAACTTTAAAATCCATGCAAATATAGATACGTATGTAAAATTAAATAGCATTGGACAAAAACGCATAACAAATAAAGAAGTTAGACAACGGTTGAACTTTATAACAGAAAAAATATTGCAGTTGCATGAAAATCGAATATCGCGATATAATTTTGTTAAATGCGTTTCTTATAAATACGCAAATACTTTTTTATGATATATTTTTAGAAAATTTAATATTTTTAAATTATTTAAATAAAATATATAAATTATCCTCTGGACCGGAGCTAAGGTACAGGATTAGTGGGCCGTTGAGGCACGGACCGGAGTTGAGGTACCAGATTATATCGACACCATAATTGGACCGGAGTTGAGGATCTCCGCTTTATCCAGGTTTAGAAGCAAAAGAAAACAAACAAAGAAGATTAATATACAGGACAAACATAATATAGCATATTATGTATTTTGATAATTTTTTGGAAGGTTTATTGTTATTTTTTTATAGAACTCACCCCAAATTGGGATATAAAATCATTACAATATATATACTATATTAAACTGCTGGTGTCACAGTGCCCAAATAGATAACAATTTATAAATCGTACCGTTTTGGAATTAGGTAAAATGCATCGATGAACATTTTGCATAAGAAATAAGATTTTATAAATAAAAATAAACTATACACCCTTTGCAAATATTATCCATAAAAAAAATTATACTTTTGCTGCTCTTAACCATCGTATCCGTATCCAACAAATCCTTCCTCGGTCATTCCCACTTTCTTTAACAAGTACATTTGTTTTGATTCATCATCCATGCAATAAATACAAACCTGTTTAGTTCACGGTAGTCAAGACTGTCGAGTACTGCAGGTACGGTGTGTACGTTTAACGAGTGACACGAATTATTTCAGTGACTAATTTTTATCCAAACAAGGTACATACTTTTTGTTTTCTCTTTTTTGATTAATGTTTTAAGATTAAGTTTTGGTAATAAGGACACTAATGAGATTTGGTAAAGGAATAAATATATTAAATACTAAAAGTGGTTCTGCATATAATGCTGAAAAAAAAATAACTTTCATGATCACAAAAAAATCGTAGTAGATATACCTACTTTTATTAAATTTTATATTCATGATAAATGTTTTATTTCATTTTAAAAATAATATTGTATCTTTAAAATTTCATTTGTCAGTGGTTTATATTTTATTGACCATTGAAAACCCTTTTATCAGGGATGGTTGTGCTTAGAAGGCAACAATTTATTGAATATTTCATAGGATTTTAACCCATTAAACATTTATTTATTATTAACCCCTATTTTTTTCGAATTCGTTTCATTTTCATGAATGATAATTAATTTTCAGAAATATAATTCATTTTCAGAAATATACAGTACCTATGTTTCAGTAAGTTGGAAACTTTGTTGCTATTAATTTTAGGAAAAAAACATATTCTTTATAAAAAGTTCTGCATGTTCTAGAATCTAAAATACAATAATCAGATATCAATTTTTTCCAATAGTATACGAGGTTTGTCAAAAAATATGAATTTTACTCAAGAGTAAAGTACTTTTAAATTTGATAACATCACAAAATGTTATTTAAAAAAGTTGATCAGAACTAAAAAATAACGAATAATAAAACTCAAAGTCATACAACATACATTTATTTTACCAGTTAAACTGGGGGCGACATATTTTTCGGCCATAACGATGGCCATCATCAGGCCTACAATACAAATATAAACAGGGGTAGATTACAATTAGACAATTAGTTGCAAAAAGTGTACTTACAGTCAGAACGAAGAAAATATTCATTATGTTTGAGAAATAACAAATGGCATTATAACATATTATAAAAAATCAACCTATTAATTAAAAAAAAAAATTAAATTGGTAGTTGAGCACTTTAACCATTAAAAACTCCAATTTGGTTATAGTTTTCAACTACCAATTTAAATTTGTTTTTTTTTTAATTAATTGTTTGATTTTTTATAATATGTTATAATGCGATTTGTTATTTCTCATACCATCATAATGAATATTTTCTTCGTTCTGACTGTAAGTACACTTTTTGCAACTAATTCTCTAATTGTAATCTAACCTTGTTTATATTTGTATTGTAGGCCTGATGATGGCCATCGTTATGGCTGAAACATGTCGTCCCCAATTTAACTGGTAAAATAAATGTATGTGGTATGACTTTGGTTTTATTATTCGTTGAATAATTGACCACATTTAAGCTATGGATAATCTTTTGTTTTTTACTACAAAATAAGTTCAAACATGCAATTATATCCATGTATGTACATTGAAAAAATGTATTCATTTTTTAAATGTATTTCTAGGTACAATAACAATGCAAATTTTACTGTAGTTAGTTACGTGTTTAAATTGCAAAATTGTTAGAAAACATTAGAAAACGAAAAGGTTATCATGATTTTTATAATCACAATAGATAAATGTTCATTCAAAATAGAAATATTAAACAAATTTAAAGGTACTTTACTCTTGAGTAAAATTCAGATTTTTTGACAAACCTCGTATACTACTAGAAAAAATTCATATCTGATGATTGTATTTTACATTTTAGAACACTTTTTATGAAGAATAAGTTTTTTTCCTAAAATTTATAATAAAAATGTTTCCCACATTGTTTAAATTTACTGAGACATACTGTATATGTTTACACTCTTATCAACATTTCCTAAAAATCATCATTCTATCATTACTAAGTTGGTTGTTAAAGAAACATTTTCAACATTGGGTTATTTGTAATGATCACTTATCTATAATGATAATGTTATGATTAAGAAAAGTTTTATTTGATTCATTAACAAGAAATTTAAAAAAATGGTAAAAACCATTAGAACTTTAGAATCGAGTTTCACCTAATCATCTAATAATAAATTAAATTCTTAAAAAATCTAATTTGCTGTCCACTAAAAGTAAGATAACACAAGAATTTATACTGACTATATATTTTTTATTCATTTTGAGTATTGTCTGTTTTTATTGCCAAACTTCGTATTTCCGTAGTTACTAAGTTATGAATTACTATAAGGATACTAATAATAGTAATAGTAAAAATTATGGAATCAGATTTTATTTTTAAGAGGAAGTTGTAAAGGTTTGGAGCCCTTTTCGGCACAGCGGTCAGTTTTATCCGAATTTAATCTTTTGCCCTTCTAAACGTGTAAGCTTTCTGGGTACGAGAGCGGGATTAAAGGGTTCTAGGAAAATGAAATATGATTATTTAAATATTAAATAATATTTTTGTAATCTCTTCAATTGTGGGTTATTCTTAGATACAGTTTAAATAAAATTATTGTCAAATTATTGGTTTTATGAATCGGGTTGGCTTATTTTACTACTCTAATCGGTTATATTTAAATTTATCTATGCTATTCTCGATATTCAGATATGTGAAATTAAATAGTACACATATACCTAACAAACTTAAAAACTCAAATTATAAAAAACGACATGTGTATTTAACGAATTTAATCAAACAATACAAAAATAACACACTTTCAAGGTGTCAATTTATTAAAGCAGTTTCGTATCATTATAAAAATATAATATAATTTTATTCGGTATTTTATATTTTTTGTGTTGAATTTTTATAATACCTAGTATAATTTTTAATCGGTATTTTATGTAGCTATTTTATATTTTTCTTAGTGTTGTATTTTTCTAATAGTATATTTCTTGTGATTTTTCATATTGTTTTGTATTAATTATAAGTTTTTTTAATTTGTTTTAGATCTAGTTTAAATACATTTTTTGTCAAATCATTGTTTTTATTTGAAGAAAAAAATTCTTTACTATACAAATCAAACCGAGATTATTTATTTTAAATTTTTTTTTTTAAAAAATCACTAAAATTATTCCTATTATCTTTTCTTTAAAATATTACTTTGAATCAAAAGGATTAGTTACTTTATGGTCGATAACCACTGTGCCCAAAAGGAGAACCTAATTTTAAAACTTGAGGCCAAAAAACCCGTAGGATTACGGAACCCGGCTGACAAAATTGACCGCTGGGACCAAGTGAACAACACCCCTATAAAGCGTATGCAAAGGTTTCGTAGTCCTTAACTTTTAAAGTTTATTTTTCATTATTAGTGGTTTAAAAAATTTGTATGTGTTGGTAAAGATCTGATCTATGCTCCTTACGACGACACGTCGAAGCAATGTGAAAGGATCCAGGATAGAGTCATGATTAGGGGGATTTGGAATGAGGAGGATGTTTTGGAGGAGTGTCAAAAAAAAATCGAAAAATTAAAATGACCGACCTGTCGGGTGTTTGAACTTGGATCCTCTTGTTTACAAGATGGGCACACTGATAAATAGAGATTATTAAATATTTTAGTCAAAAGGGAGTAATAGTGGCACTTTAGTCTCTATATAAATATTATTAAATATTTTAGACTTCAGAAAAAAATTACATTTTTTTGGATAACTCCAAGACGACTTACTTTATATTTTTTGTGTTGGTCTATATTAATTAGTTTAATTTTACAGCAATAATTACCTGTCTGTAACTTGAACTAGGAGCGTATGGTACCCCTAATTTTTACGCCGCTGAAAAAATTTTGGTTTTGATATATTTTTCTAAAATCTATACCTTTCTAGTACACAAAGTGCAGAAGGTTTGTGTAAATTATGAAAAATTTTTGAGGTATCCAACATTAAAAAGGTTAAAGTTCAGTAATTAAAAATTAATAGTAAAAATTACTTTTTTTTTTATAAATTTTAAGAAATACTGAATACAAAACGACGAAATAAAAATTAAACATAATAATAACTAGAGGACGTAGGCATTACATGCTCAAGAAAAATGTTAATGTTTATAAAAAAAAGAAACAATAACTTTTATAATTACTGAACTTTCCGAAAATTTAACACCCTGTAACTTCGTTAATACTCAATTTAAAGAATAGTTTCATAAATAATTTTGGTCTTAAAATTAAGTAAATATTCTACAGCCGAAGTTTGTCCTCTATATTATGGGACACTCTGTATATGTATGTATGTGTAGACATTCCATTCCGGCACCATAGAGGTAACAATTTTGTTCAATCGATACCAAATTTGGTATAAAAATTGTTTGGGGCAGTAATTTATTGTGTATTGCATAAGGGCATTCTAAGGGGGTGGAAACTGGAGGGGATTGAAATTTAAATTCATATCCGCCATTTTTGAAAATATTGAGACTTTTTTCAGGTCCTATTTATTATGAAAGGGGTTGAAATTTCAAAAAATTCATTATCATAAAATGAATTCGCTTCAAACTTTTTTCGATCTAACCATATCTGGTAAAGGATAAAGCATGAAAATGTCTCAAATTTAGGCTTAATATTTGACCAAATTATAAAACACTTTTCGGTGACACTAAAAAACGCAGCCAGGTTAAAAAAAACTCGTTTGAATTATACCTAAATTTGTGTGTGGTGTTTACAGGGGGTTTAAATCGATTTATAAAAATTGAGTATAACTCAAATTCATGATTGGATGCCCTGCTTAGATCACAGAAGCACTCAATTGCCACAATAATCGAATTATAAAATTAAATCATGACTGTTGCCGTTAATTAATTAATTATTTTCAATATTTGTTAAAGGACAACGCGCCGCATCAATGGGAAATTGGCTTTGGGTAAATTTGCTCGAATTTTTATATATTGTAGAACTCATGATGCCTGATCAAATGTCTTCATTGCGTTAACGCTCTAAATTCAATAGTTTAGATTATACAGGGTGCTGAAGTTAACTTTTCCAAAATTTCATATGGCCATTATGAAGATACTTTTTCGAAATCAACTATGCGTCGATTATTTATAAAACCGATACAAACACACTATAGAGTAAAATAATTACTGCACACACCAAAGATATACAGGGTGAGTCCAAAGCAAGTTTTTCAGTGACTTCCAAAAAGTTGAGCGGTGGAATTTCATTAATTTACAGATATTTTTCAGGATACCAATATCAATTCCGATTGATGTTGGTATCTGCTGAATCAGACTGACATATTATACACAAGATGTAAAAAAATTTTCAGAAGATTTATGTTAAATAGAACGTTTAACATGAATAAAATGAAGTCACTATTTTTTGATAGACGCTGTATATTTTATGTATCACCGAATTATCCAGAATTTCAGGCATTTGGATATATCAATAAGCAGGACGCGTGCGGCTTCATGAGAAATAGAACATCTTGTATATAATATGTCAGTCTGATTTAGGACATTCAAACATCACCAATCGGAATTGATATTGGTGTTCTCAAAATATCTGTAAATGAATGAAATTCCATCACTCAATTTTTTGGAAATCGCTGAAAAATTTGCTATCTTTGGATTCACCCTTTATGTTGTGGATTACGTTGGTATGCGTAGGAATTATTATAATATATAGTGTATTTCTATCTGCTATGCGAATAATCAATACATAGTTGATTTAGTTTGTATATTCGAAAAGGTATCTTCACAATGGCCATTTAAAATTTTGGAAAAGTTAACTTCGGCACCCTGTATAATCTAAAATGTTGAATTTAGAGCGTTAGCGAAATGGTGATATTTGATCGACATCCAGAGTTCTATGTAAAAAATTCGAGCCAATTTTCGAATGATGCGGTACGTGGTCCTTTGAATACTAGCAAAATTATTCCGATAAATAATCAGGATACAAAAATACTTTTAAAACATAAAATTATGGATTTAGTTCAAAAATTTGTTCAAATATGTATGTACTTTCATAAATTCAATATTGTACTTATGATAACAAAAAGTTATTCCCTAATGAGTAATTAAATTTATAAAGAAAATAATGTCTCACAGTAAGTCGACGATTTTATTCATAAAACTAAACAAAAGGTCATAAAAATGAGCAAGAAAGGATTTATTTTTATAAAAAATATTTGCATTTCATAAAAAAATTTAAAAACATAATTTTTTTAAACCGATGCCGAAGTAATTCTCAATCTAATATTAAAAAAGAAAAGGCATCCTTATTTATTTTAAATTGCAAAAAAAATGATGAAAATTTACGTATTTTGGAATGATTTTTTAGTCGTTTCGACGTTGCAATCAATTTAAAAATTCGATTCAAAAACATCTAGTTTACATTATAAGTCAGTGCATAATAGTTATGTACCAAGGGTATAAACAGATCTTTATGCCCTGAGGGCGACGATCTTACAAACTCGAGGGCCTCGGGCCCGAGGGTTTGTAAGTCGCCCGAGGGCATAATCATCTGTTTATACCCGCGGCGTATACAAACTTTTATGTTCGTTATTGCATCCACAATATAAATATAAAAAAAAACTAATTTTTGTCTTTATACCCGCGCGGGCCATAAAGTAAAGTTCACTTTGCGGGACATTAAGTTCACTTTGCGAGCAATAAAGGGTACTTTATGCCCTCGCGGGCCATAAAGTTCACTTTATGCATGCACGGGCATAAAATAAACCTTTATTTAGTTGGTAACTAAGATCTAAAAACAAATAATGAACTAGTATGACATAAAATAACATGTGTCGCTCAGTGCCGAGATTTTGTTGCCCAGTATCGAGATTTTGTGGCCCAGTATCGTGATTTTGTGGCCCAGTAACTGAGGCCTGATTTTTTTTACTAAAATTCCATTGAAAGTAAGCTTAAAATCACGTTTTCGAGGTTAAACATCTCAATATTTTCCCAGACCCGCACTGTTATAAGTGCAATATATTTTTCAATATAGAGAATCTAAAGATGCAAAAATATATAGGGTGTGAAAAAGAATGTCCAATCCTCTTAAGTATGATCCTGTTAATAGATGATAATGTACTTCAAAGACCAGGTACTTTTGTGTTCTTTGTGTATTATTATTATTCAATATTATTTGTTTATACGTTTTTTAAAACTATTTTGTAATTGGATATTTGTACCTTGTAAAAACATAATAAATAAATAACCGGAAGTGACTGGTTGCCTTAAATATTTTGAATCCATAAGCTATCATCAGTGGCGTAGCTACTGTACTGCAGCAAGTGTTAAAATACTAATATGAAAGAAAAACTATTTTTAACAAAAAGGGAAGAGTTTCTCCGACTTGCGTAATAGCTCGACATTTCTATAAAAAAATTACAAATCTTTTAAGTATTACATTTACATATTTTGCTTTAAAAAATATGATTTTGTGAATAAATCGAAACTGGTTTTCTTTAAAAAAAAAATTTCTGTCTGTAATGCAGAACTGTAACGGGTTATCGCCTGAATATTTAGCATAATTACATAAAACGAACGAATTTTTAAACGAATCTAACAGTAAAATCCTCTTTTATGTGTCCCATGAAAAATTATTCAAATTTAAACTAAACGTGGAACAGAAGCTATTTCATACTGTTAACATGATTATTATTTTCGTTCCTTCTGACTGACTATATAAACATCCGTTCTTTTTTCGCATTCTATAGATTTTTAAAGTGCAACACCAATTACATGTTGTTACAGAAATGTATGAGGTAATAATACAGGGCGGTTTGTTTAATAAGGATTAGATAAAATTGGCTTCCCTGTTGAGATACAGAGTGTTTTAAAAATCATTACAATTAATTTGCGCGACAGGTACGGAGAAAGAGTTACACCTCTCTAAATTCCATTCGCAATAAAGTTGAAATATTTGAACTTTTTTGCGGATTCGGATGATGACGTATCACAGAATGTGACAGATATCAATAGTGGTAAATATTCGTAATATAATCTATAATAGTTCAATATATTTAGTTTTGTTTGTGATTCTGAATCCATTATTTTTTGTAGTTAAGTTTGTTTACAGAATTCACGAACACAACACAATAATTTCAAATATTTTGACTTATCTGACTTGACCGTTGACAGAAAACCGCCAAATTATATCGCCTGAGTATGAACATCAAATTTTGGGGACGGCAAAATATTTTCCGATTCGCATAAATTTTGAGAAATTCGTATGAGCATGAACATGCCTTTACGCGGGTCGATCAAGGGAAGTTGGCGTTACTGTCATCTGTCACACGATATCATACTAAATTTCAGACTGATTCATAGGTTAGTTTATATTTGGCAGCCAGTGTTTCGTGTTTCTCCATAAAATGGAAAAAGAACAATATTGATCCGTAATTCGCTTTTTATTTTTGGATGGAAAAACATGCGAAGTTAGATGCTGCATATGGGGACCCTTCACCATCTATGACAACCGTAAGATATTTTTTCGGCGAATTTAAACATGGTCGTACATGTGTTTCTGATGAGAAGCACCCAAGGGCATAAATATTTTATGTGAAACAGGTGTACGTGGTTAGGTTAACGAGAAGATAGTTAGAAAGATCCACGACATGATTCTCGCTGATCACCGAACGAAAGTGCGAAAAGTAGCAGAGGACGTAGGTCATATATGGAACGACAATTAATATTTTACATGATAAGGTAAGCATGAGAAAGGTGTTGGCCCGATGGGTGCCGAGATTGCTTACGGGGGACAATAAGCGGATAAGGCTGTCAATGTCGAAGCAGTAGTTTTTGCATCGAGTCATTATCGTGGATGAAACCTTGATCCATTATTATACGCCAGAAACCCAGCGACAGTCAAAACAATGGATTTTTCGGGGTGAATCAGCTCCGAAGATGACAAAGACGGGCCCATCGGCTAGAAAGGTCATGACCACAATTTTTTTGGATTCCAAGCGAATAATCATGGACTTTTTGCAAAAAAGAAGAACGATCACGGGGCAGTACTACAGTGAATTATTGGACCCATTTGGCACCACGATAACGTACTGGCACATTCATTCAGAATTGTCGCGGCCAAATTGCATGAATGAACTGCACTATAAATTGGTGCCGCACCCACCGTACTCGCCTGACTTTGCTCCCTGCGACTTCTTTCTGTTCCCAAATATGAGTGAGTATTTTACAATATATTTGGGTTGGGCAATAGCTACATGAAGATGGTTCGAATATTTCTTGGGCATAAATATTTTATGTGAAACTGAAGATAGCGGCCAGTTAAAAACCAACCGGAGGAACGCTGAGGGCCTGATGGTAGTTTTGAGCCCGATCTGACCGTGGATCCGAAAGTGGAAAAAAATTACTCCCAGCCGATCGGCCATTGAGACTCAATACGTTCATAACAGTTAGGAACTCGCTTCGGAAACAATTCTTCTCTTAGTTTTTATGTGGAACAATCCTTCTCTAAGTTTTTATGTTTTTGCCATTGTGTAAAGGATTTATTTTATATGGACTAATGCAACAGTATCTACGTTTTTTTGCTATTTCAACCCAAATCTTATCGACGGAAGTGATATTTAAAAAAAATATTGTGAATCCCGATTTCCCAAATAGTGTAGTACAAATCCTAACACACAATCCTACACACATTATACTGATAACATCCTATGCGATATCTTATTGGTTATTTCTATGTAAGAAAAATATATTCAAACTTAAATTATATAAAAATATTTAAAATTAATTGGATATGCAATGTTGGATCCGTCAAATTTGAGACACACTATAATATATTACTTCAACATTGACCAATTGACCTCGACCAGGGTTACCCACTTTTTTCTGTCACAAATTCTTACACAGATAACAAGAATCTATTAATATATCCACCATCTCGAATTGAGATAAGTACCTCCGCATGAACAATGCCTATAATTATTAATTCGGATTTTTTTATGAATAACGACTGGGAATACCCATTATTAATGACTGTGTACAGTTACCTATTTTTTTATAGGAATCGTGTGCAGTTTTTTTATTGCTTGGTGATGTAGCCATTTCTATATTGACAGGATAAACTAGTGATCTACATCCAAGATAACCTTGCTTTTTTTAAAATTAAAAAGTGGATTTTAATTTGAACATAACCGGTCTAAAGATAAATTTTTTCATAATTAAATTTTAAAATTCATTTATTCTATGATATTTTTTATAAAATCAGATGTACAGTTTTTGTTAATTTTTTTATAAATATAGTAATATTTTTGTTTATAGTCCAGTTCGAAAGTAACAGACAGTGACTTGGGCTAAAAAGACGTGTTTAATCGTTATTCTGCAAAATAAAATTTTTGTGGGGGCATCTATAAAAGTGTGCGAAAAAATTGGATAAATACAGTTTTTAAAAAAGAAACCCTATTTTTTTTCAAGTAACTAAAAAACTATAAGGGTTATAGTGAATTTGAAAACAAATTGTGAAATAAAAAGAAATTCGTAATAAAAAAGCCCCACGTGGAAGTGTATCTTAAATATTAGTAATTTTACGCTGAAAATAGAACTCCCAACGGTGAACAGAGCGCAGCGGTAATTCGCAGCCGTTTTTATTTTGGCCTTGAGACATAATTTTTTTTAATATTACTTAATACTAATTAAAAAATTTGAATAAATATGGGATTATCTAGACACTCCAACGAGAAAAATTGCGTACAAAATTTTTTTATCGATTTTTTACAAAATGAGCCCATTTTTAATTAACAATTTTTTTAGGAGCCGTGTATTTGTTAAATAATATTTTTTTTAAATTATTTGGTTTTTTGAAGACCTTTTGACAACTATACTGAGTGAGATTCCATTTCGTTATTTCTAAATTCTATAACCTATTCATTACTAATTTTCTTAACTAACAAAAAATGAAAAAATTACAAAAAGTGATTAGCTAAGATATTATAATGTAACTAGGTATGATTGTCATAAGTCATATAAGGTCTTCCTATTACTCTAAAAAATAATTGATTAACAATATAGATTCATGTACTGAAAAATCCGTGAAAAAGAACTTTTTACCCAGGTTATGTGAGCACCTAAACGCGGCAATAGAGCATGTGTATTTATAAAATAATTATTTTTTTTCTCGTATATCAAAAAAGCATATAAAAACAAATATTATCAGTTGCAAATTATAGTCGAATATCTTCTAGGAATTGTGAAGGCTAGACGGCATGCAGAGTTGTGTTTCTAACATTTTTACAAACACAAAATAGATTTTTAATTCTTTTAGTTACAACATTAAATAAATTAATTAATAAGAAACATGAAAATAGACTTTTAATTTTGTACATATAAAATAAAATAACTAATCAAATTCGGTACATCATAATCTAATTCTTTTGCATTTTAAATTAGATATTTGACACGATAAACAGAATATCCTTCTTGGATTGGAATGACGGTCACTTTAATCCTGATTTTATCCTTATCAACCCAAAAAAATTGTTAACTAGGATTGTTTCAGCTGTTACAAAATTTGGGTTTTTCCTTTTACCATCATTTAAAAAGACCCTTGAATAATTTCATTAATAGCAAATCAACTCAATTGTTTTCTTGAAATGCTTGTCCCACTCTAAATACATTTTTTTAATAATCTTGATTATATTGGGGTATCAAAATAAAAAAAAAATTAGAATTAGTTTCTACATTTTAAACAGGTATCACTTAAGAAGTGACCTCAACCCACTTATCTTGACGATAAGTGTTAATCTGAAGCCTGATGAGGGCGTTCAGTCGGTTCTACTCAGATTTAAAGCCTGGGTCTCTGTGTCTTACAAACTGGGAAGGTGTTTCTGTTTTGTGTTAAACTTTGTCCCACTACTAAACCAACTGCTTGGTTAAAAATTAGAGGAGTGGGGAACGAAAGAACAAAGGGAAAATTAGAGAACTGGGGACCCTGGAGGTGTCGTTTTGGTTGTTGGACAAGCTATAATGGTGATTTGGGGAACGGCACTGTAACATCAAGGGCTTGCGAGATGGTGTTACTAATGGATAGGATTTTTGGGACATTTTCCGAGGTGGATCTTTGGAAGCTAATTTTCCTTTTTGTAGAATCTGATTTGGACTGGGGTTGGCCTATGTGGTATTGAGTGGAAGAGGGAGATTTTAACCAGAAGTGTCTGGTGACCGGAAGTTATAGACATCTTCAAAAATAAGTCCATTTAAATATAAGACCAAATTAAGTAATACATAAGGGTTACAGTCGTTAATTCAAATTCGAACAGCTGTCGATATCCAGGATTTTTTCCGCTGTTATAAAATTTGGGGATACCAAAAAAATAGCACGAAAAGAAGAAATAAGATATATGAAATGTAGAAAACATATTTGTCTAAAAGTTTGTTTACCCCCCCCCCCCCCCCCCCACCAGAAAGAAAAGTTATCTACGCCTTTAGCAATATTTCTCGATTTTCATTATTGTGGGTTATTTTCAAAATTTCAATATATCAATCTTGTTTTTGCTGTTGACTCTACAATTTTAAATCATATACTTTCGAATGGCATAAGTCTCGCTTTAATATTTGCAGTGATTTAAAAATTAGGTGTGCCATAAAGATTTCAGATAATTTACATCACTTTCATTCTTTTTGTTTTTACGCCCACAATATTCTATAAAAAACATTGAAAAAAAAATTACACTTATAGTATTTTTTATTGTCGTTAAAATGGTTGATTTTATTGCAATCCGGGTTAGAACAGAGAAACCAATAATTCATAATCTATTGCTTCAAAAGCAAAACATTATTTCAGTATTTTGGATCAAAAGTGGTTTTCAAAATTGAATTTTTTTTTATAATTTTCAAAAAAAAAATCGAAAAAGGGGATCCTCGCTGTATTTCTTTATTTTCTTTATTACGGACATTTTCATTTATAAAGTCCGAATTATTCTTTTAAGAATTAAAAAAAACACGTATTAGTCTCTATAGTGTTTAAAATGGTTACACTGAAATTTCGATTTTTTCCAAAATATTGGAATATTTTTAACTATATGGTATATGTAGCGCGAAAGTAAAATTGTTATAAACAATCAATAATTTCACATAATGAAAATTTCCTCTTTCGGAATTACTTTGACCAGTTTAAATTATCTTGGGACACTCTGTGTTCTTGTTATTGTGCAATTATGATAAATAAATAATTCAAATAAGTATTCAGTATGAAAGAATTTGTGTAACCACAAGCGAAACCGGCAATGAATATTAAATAGTTAATGCGTAATTGACGAAAAACTATTTATAAAATGTGCTAAGTGGATTTTTTGGAAAATAATTGTTATTTTTTTTGTCGACGTTTAAAATAATCGGATGTGGTGAAAAGAATTTAGGTATTTATATTTTAATTGTTATATTTTGTTTTCTACCATATTTATCAAGGATTTTTTTCGAAATCAGTCAAATTTTAACTCTCAGATCCCTAGTCTTTAATAATATGGCATGCACTTGAAAATTCAATATGTCAAAACAAGAATAGCGATGATATCTGTAGAATCTAATCTGCAGTCTAGACTCTTCCTTATTACTTTTATTTCACTTAATCAAAAGCTGTCTTTAGATCAATAAATATAACATTTTTCTGACTTTATTTTCCTTTCTAATATGGTATATCTTCTAAATTCTCTAAAAGCTGATTTTTCTTCTGGTTTCAGCTCTACAATATTTTCTAAACTTTGTTCCATGTTTGTTACAAATTGTTTTATTCCCTTTCTTGTATATCGTAATTATTATTTTTCCAATCTTTATAAATTTTTCAATTTCGTTCCTCATTATTAATAACCAATGTTTTATTTCTGTTACGATGTAATTTACCATTTAAAGATCTATACTTGTGTATTCCACTTATTTTTTTAATTCTTATTTTGTTCAATTTTTTCTATTTCTAGTATCTCTTTATTGTTAACTTTCTATATATTTTATGCCTCTTATTTCTTTCATTTTTCTCCCTTTTAATACCTTTATATGCTCTATTGTTAATTATATAGTTTTGATTTATTTTTTCTCCGGACTCTTACCAGTTATTCTTTTTGCTTCTCTATATATTTTACTTGCATGATTTCGAATATTTTTACTTTATTTTCACGCTTGTTCATTTTGTGTTTATTTCATGTTGCATGTTTTCTTTTGTTTTGTGGATAAATTTCACTGAAATATTATCCAGAACTTACAATCCTTTCTAAGTGTTCTTAAAATCACATTTAATAATAAATATTTAAAATCATATCCAATATCATTTAGCAACTACATTTTTATAAACAGCAAATATTTTTATTTAAGTCACAGCTTGCACTCCAACATTCTTTAGTGATACGCTATATCTTCATCATAACTCTTCCCTTTCAGTCGCTCATATACGATACGAGAAATATTGTCTTATAACTTGATTCTATATTTATTGTAAAGGAGACAAATCAACAGTTACACAAAATCGCACCCCTGAACCAATGAGATTCGTGTAAATTCTCAGCAGACTCGTCAAGCCTGGATTTATGGTTTGAGTAAACAAAATAACCCGCCATAAATGGCACTGTTTCATTATCTCTCATAGGGAGCAGTCGTAACGTTTTTAAACTAGCCAGCTACGGCTGTACATTTTTTACCATTGACTACAGCAAACATTTCTTTCTGTTATCATATTTGTTCATATTATTTTATTATAACATTTTCTGATATTTCACAAAATTATTGTAGATAGTTATAAAGTAAAAGTGAGTGACAAGTGAGATGATAAGTATTACAGTGTTATAATAATAGATTCTGGAACAAGGTTAGAATCAAAAATTCGACACGAGTGGCAAATTCCAAACGCGAGCGTCAGCGAGCTTGAGGAACCACGAGTGTCGATTTTTTTCATTCTAACCGAGTAACAGACTATATTTTCTCCACGATCAAAAAGTATGAATCAAAATTAAATTAAATCAGAACACAAGTTATTTGTTGACATATTTGTATTACATTGTAGTAATATTTATAGTGTCATGGTACACTTTAACGAAATTAAAATCTGGTGCATTGGTGTTTTTTGATATTTTACAATTTCAGATATTATTAAATTCTATATCTACTTCACTTGATTTTTCACTAATTATTTTGTTTAAATCAAAACTTGTTTGAAAATAATTATTATATACCGTCGCCATTTTGTATCTGACAGTGGCACTTTTGTAATACATGGCAATCCATATCGTTTAGTTCGATTACAGAATATCCATTCTTTACCTTGATAAAGAATGAAAATACATAAGAAGCAAAGTGCTTTATTAGAATAAATATTCAGTAACGGTCGTGGAGAAAAGAATATACCTTGTATAATTTCTTTTTGTTTATAATAAATGGGTGAGAGAATAAACCTTACGATATACTTGTTTTTATTTATGTTAATGTGACGATTTTTATGGTTGGTCCTTCGATGAATGGCCGATGTTTACACGTCGACTGCCGTAGTAAATTTTACCAAGCATTTATCGATTCGTAATCATATTTGTTCATTTTATATCCTACCATCTTGTTATTTTGTTCATTTTAGTCCCTCTCTGACTGTTTCGGATTTGCTATATATCAATTTGTTTATTTGTTGAAATTCTACATTTTAATAATAGGTGTTTCCGACAAATAGAGTTCATGTATCTAATAATATTCAGTCTTTTTTATTTGTAATCTCTACTTCAACTCTTATACATCCCATCCAGACCATTGTTCTTGTCTTTTCCGATCCTTTCTACCAGTATTGTGATGTTATTATTTGTGCCTCTTAATCCATCAATTCCATTCTGTATTTCTTTTATTTCAGTTTTTCCTCCTTTGACCTATCTATCGGTGCATATTCTAGTATTATATTTAACTTTCCATTGTCTAGTTCCAATCTGATGTGTATAATTTGGTACTCTTTTATTTACTTCCTTTGGTTGTTACTATTTTATAAAATAAATATTCCAAGCATTACCCAATTGAACACTAAATTTGGTTCTAAAAAAAATAAAACTTTTTTGAATGTTCTCCTTACCCTGGTTCTAACAGTACATATATTTTTAAAAATCTACGTGTAGTTTACTATATACAATTTACTTATTGAACATGGAGAAAGCTTCTTTTACGTGATTTCTTCGAGTGACTTTTCTGACGACACTATCACTACAACAGTAATCAGCCATCAAACGTTGAACCAATTAGCCCTGTCACATTTCTTCCAATATTTTTTATGTCTTAATGAAATCGTTCTCCTTGTTCCTCACTGTTCTAGAAATTTGTCCAAATTACTGTGGTGGTTGTGAACTTCTATAGGCTCTTATTACATTAACCCTTAGAATTATAAATAAGCTTACTACTTCCACAGAGAATTAAAATTATTACAAGTACAATTGTTATTCTTAATTAGGTATTGTTAAAAACTAAAGGACTACTAAGAACTATTCTCTCTGTTATGCATAAATAAAGCAATCTAAATGTGGAGAACAGAAGACTACTCCTTTATAATAAGAATGTTAGATCTACCTTATATTCTTCAGCGAATTATATGGAAACATTACAAAACATATGTTTAAGTAAACCCTACGTAGAGAATGGAGCACAAGAATAAAGTACCTTCACGAGGAGTCGGTCATGCCTACTATTCGCGTTATATCATCAACAACCCCCAACAAATTCTATCCAAAAATCCTACAAGGGACACCTAAGATGACATTTTTCAATAGAGGTTCTGGAATAATCTGCTCCACGAGAAGCTGCCGCTATCAGACCTAGAGAAGACAAAACATGACATAAA
This sequence comes from Neocrepidodera transversa, assembly GCA_963243735.1. Classification (NCBI taxonomy): domain Eukaryota; kingdom Metazoa; phylum Arthropoda; class Insecta; order Coleoptera; family Chrysomelidae; genus Neocrepidodera; species Neocrepidodera transversa. The sequence goes on along the minus strand of OY725340.1, from coordinate 26,199,319 downwards.
TACTGTGACTGAGTTCAGTCGGACGTTAGACTGACCGCTAGATTGCGCACAGCAGATCAGCCAAATCTGCAAAATAAAGTAGATGTGTTCAGCCTATAGATAAACAGGCCAATCAGCGACCAATGAGATGACCATTTTTAAATGACGAAATACAATTAGGAAGGCTCTGATGATGGCTTTATTTGCCGAAAGCGATTAGCCGAATTTTTAATAAATTATATACATATTTTACACACTGACGTACTCGTTTTCACTCTTCACCTGATATTTAGTGTGCACACCATCCTCAGTCACTTATTTTTAATTTATGTGGTGATGATGATGAGGACCTGGTACAATTCCTTGTTTTTTGCGTAATTTTTTCAGGGATAACTAATAATAAATTTAGCCAAACTCGAAGGTATAAGTTATTAAGTATGGACGAACCTAAGACACTATTTCATAACATTGGAAAACTCAGTTTAAACCGATTAAGTATTGAAAGTAACAATTAAGACAAATGTAGCCAAGATCTGGATTGGAGGGCACAATCCAGTTGAAGAATAGGACGAAGTACATCTCAGAATTGTGTCGATTATTTTTCTGATTCTATTGTAATTGCTTAGTCGTTTTTTAACGCGAAATAAAATTTATGTAATCTAAGGTAACATTTGACGTTAAAGGTGAGATGTTTACAAACCAAGTGTGAAACGTTATAGGAGGAGCCACCAATAATATTGATTTAAATTTAATAGTGACGGAATTTTAGCCAAAGTTTTAGTTATACGTATTAGGCGAAAAAAAATATTTGTATATAACAATAAAATTGCTACAGTAAGAATATGCGTCAAATAATTCTTCAAAATTTTTATATTACAAGAAAATTATCATAAACTAAATATGCACTGATAATAAAATATACAAGCAAATGAATAAACATTTTTAAGCCTACTAATCCCCCGTATTCACTTTCATTCAATACTAATACCAGTGTCATCATTACCTCCAAAGCGCGTATAGAAACCCTACGTCACTGGAAATCCACGAGAAAGTGTTTGCCGATGTGGGTCATGTTCATACTTTCTTTCTATTTACCTCAGTGTCTCGCTGATATCATTCGAATAAAGATCTTGTTTGTTTCTAGAAGAAATGAGGATAACCTTAGCGATAGCCTTTGCCGTAGCGCTATTCAAGGAATCAACCCAACAATGTTTTCCGCCCTTCGCAGGACGACAGCCAAGCAAAACGGGACACCTGGATTTGTATTCGGGACAACAGGAGTTTTCTTTGGGACTGTTGAATGCCATTAACAAAGTTATGCCCAATGAAAATCTGTTTTTCTCACCATATTCCACATACCATGCTTTGTTGATGGCTTATTTTTTGTCGGGGAAACAGACAGAGGCGTACATCAAGAAAGTTTTAAAGCTTAATCCAAACCAGGTATGTAATTTTTATAAACAATTCTGATATTGATGATTTGGTACATATGACACCATATTTGTTTAATTTGGCGATTTTCCTGATTAAATTTTAAAATTTACAAAAAACCCCCTTACATTTTAATCAAATCCTAAAAGTACCATTTACATTGTGAATATTTTCTATTTGACAACTATGGCGATATTTTTCTCTAACTAAAATATTTTTGACTTGTCAAAATCCCATTCTCTCTTTAAACATACTCTACCAAGAAACCAAACACTGTTATTTTTAACCAAACACTAAACAATATATTATGCAAGAATACTAAGAATTTAAATTATCTAATTAGCATATTATTAACTTGTATAATAATAATAAAAATTTTCTAGGAAAAATCCGATATCTACGCAGCTTATAAAACCGATAAATTCCTGACGCAACTTCTATCTAATAGTGTCCCTTACGAATTCAAAAATGCGAACAAAATCTACGTAGAAAAGAAAATACCAGTTAGAGAATGTGTGATGAACGATTTTCCGGACGAGCTAGAACTGAAGGATTTCGCGAGCAATCCAGAACAAGCTAGATTATCTATTAATAATTGGGTTGAAAATATTACTCACCAAATGATTAGAGATCTATTACCACCAGGAACTATTGACTCTCAAACCGATTTAGTTTTGGTAAATGCCGCTTATTTCAAAGGATTATGGGAGAATAAGTTCAATCCTAGTTTAACCAAACAAGAAGTATTCTATGTTGGCCCAAATAAACAGATTTTTGTTGATATGATGCATGTTGAGGGAACTTTTAAACATGGTAAGTACCAATATGCAACCAATAATATGTGTGCTCAAGGAAAGCCGCATTTCGAGAAAAACGCGATCAAATTTTTGAACCTTTTTTATGATTTTTGTTGGGATCCAAAACAGGATTTATTTTCTCCCATTTAGAATGGCGTCTATGGAGATCCAAGTCACAAAATAATGCTGATCAAGTTTTTTTTAGTATAAAAAACCTAATAAAGGTACTTGAATTGGGAATTTTAAACCTTTGGTTTTTAACAATGTTGAAGAATATCGTCACCACTAAAAAAAAATACATTTTTTATCACCGTACGTTTTGGTTAGTGGTGACACAAATAATGAAATTTTTCTGTAGAAGACAATTTTTTGATTTCAAGACTTTATTTCTAATATAAAATACATTCACAGAATTATAACACTGACAGGTTTTAGAGAACACAAGTACATTTTTCCAAAGGAGAAAGAACAAGGTTTATATTCAATATATACTTTATGTACCACTTACAATAAGTGTTGCTCTATTTCCGGTCCAGGAAATTCCCTGGACAAAAATTAGTATTAAAAAAACTGAATGTCAGAATTTTATATACATAAATTTTCTTTTCAGATGTGTCTGAAGCCCTAGGAGCGCACGTTCTTGAAATGCCCTACCAAGGAGGAAATATAAGCATGTACATATTATTACCTCCTTGGTCCGATACTGAAAATTCGATAGAAACTACTTTGAAAAAATTGACGTTGGAGAATTTTAAGGCAGTCATTGAAAATGACAATTTGATTCCAAAAACTGTGCAAGTAGCTTTTCCCAAGTTTAGTTTGGAAACTTCCATCGAAATGACACCGGTAAGTTAAATTCTTTGTAACGTATTAAATATTAAATAAAAAAAAATTAAATTTTAAAGTTCTTAAATTAAACCAAGAAAGAATTTTTTTTGGGTTTTATTAAAAAATGTGATGTCATTTTGTATTCTTCTAATTGCTTTGTAAATACTGCAATATGTGACTTATGTACAGTAATATAAATATTAACATTTGTACTCTCGTGCTTAAACACTAACTTCTTTTAATACAGAAAAGCTATTTTTTGCTTAATTTGGAGAGTCTACTAATTGGACACTTTAATTCTTTACGTGTTCTAGCGAGAATTAGTACTCTATGCCTATGTCTAAAGTTAACATTTTTTGGTTCAGTTACTTAATTTATTCAGAACATTTATTTACTAAAATAAAAAGTGTCTTGTTAGGATAATTAAAAAAACACACACAAAATGCAAGAAATAATAAAAACAGATCAAAAACAAAGTAAACAATAGTTATTAACAATCGATCCGTATGTACAGGGTAAAAAGATAGTTATTGAAATTAGTATCCCATCTGTCTATCTGCCTATGTGCCTGTCTGTTTGTGTAGACCTTTTCCCAGAAACTACTGGGCCGATTCACATCAAACTTGGTACAACGAGACACATTTGGTCAATTGCTGATGATATGATTTTTGGCTACCCCCCCCCCCCCCTAGGAGGACCGGAGATAGAAGGGGTCAAGTTCACAAAGCAATTGACATAGAATTCTTTTTTATTATAGATTCTTAAGAACGACCAAGAGTAAACAACATGAATGGTTTTTTTGGAGAAAATGAGCAAGAGAAAATGAGCACTGTAAAATCTTCTCAAATTAAACTGTATATGTTCTTATAAATTGTTAAAAATTGTTTAAATTGCACAAACTTCTTGCAATTAAATAATTTCGAGATTTGTATAAAACTTTATTTTTTAAATAAATCAATAAAATAAAACTCCTAGTTACGCCACAATATATTAAAACAGCGCTTTATGAGGCAACTAGTTTGGGCTTAAGCCACCTTCAGTCCTAAAAATGAAAAACCCGATTCGACTATGTCTACGCCTGAAGATTGCTCTTAAGCAGAAACTAGTTGCTTCATAAACCGTTGCTTTTATTAATATATTACGGTACATAACTCGGAGTTTTATTTTATTGAATAATTTGACCACATTTGAGATGGATAACCACGAAAGAAAGAATTAAATTTCTTAAGTGACTTAATAGAGGTGTAGCCAAATGGTGCTATTTATCATCAGTAAGTCGCCACGGTAAATAATAATAATAGCCGTTCTTTCCCCTCACAAGCGTTTGGCTTCTGTGGTTGACTCGTAGGGGAGTGAAATGTAGGGAGCGTATTAATATTATTATTATATTTTTAATATTATTATTAATGCACTGCGATCTGTTCGATCTATCCCCTGCAGGCTTACTGAGTCATTGTAATCATTTTTTTCCTCTATACACCTGCCTCTATGCCAATTTCTGCTTTTGAGCTATCCGTATTAGCTTCCACTTTTGTGTGTGCCTGGATTTCGTTATTCCTATAATTCTTGTATTTAAATAATGTTCTGTTTATTTGTCTTAAAAAATATGAAATAAAAACACATAAATATTAAACTCCACTCTCTTATACGGCCGGTTTTTTCAAATCTTATAATCACTTTATCGATGTCAATAGGATTATGGCTATGGTTCTCTTAAATATATTTAAGGCGTCGCAACGACAAGAATAACCTCTAAGCAGATGCATTTCGGAAACATTGCACGGACTAGTATAAATTTTATGCATTAGGAAGAATTTTTGCCGTTCCTTTTCTTGAATCCAATTCATCTCATCACAGCAACAATTCATCTTTTAGGAGAAGAGAAGCAGCGTCGTTATCGATGCCAAGAAGCAATCCAAAGCGAATACTTTTGTCATTTTCATCATGAGAGTTTTTAACAATATTTTCTGGAATGAAAACTGATAGCTGGAAGATGTCCAATGTTTTACCTAAGAATCGCTCTCGCAGATATGTGAGAATAAAGTCTAACAATGGTTCATAGATCGATACTGTGTATTATTCCTCGGCTGAATTCATTTGATGGTTGGCACCATAAATTTTCTGTCCACCATGGCGAGAGATCCGAGAAATATTTTGTTAAAACTAGCGTCCATATTTTCCCGGTTACTGGCAAAAATATAAATTGAATTATTTACTTGCATAGCACAGTTATCTATAGTAATTTACTCAGAGACCACGTTAAAGTTGTTACCAGTAAAGCCGCAGCTTTGTTTAGGTCACGCCATTCTGAAATCTTTCCTAGAGTCTCATCCACAATCTTAGCGAAGTCAACAGAAAATTGGAGTACACCTTCACGCAACTCTACCCATTTAGAGAAAGCGATTACTTTTACATAATTGCAACAGCGTTACGAATAGCTGACACTTCACAACTACGTGAAATAGAGTTATTCTAAAACACAGGATAAACAAAAGTCAAAACAGATCAAGAACAAAATAAACAATAGTTGAGTTTTTTAAGTGATGATAGCATAGTGTCTTGACAGAGTTTTTGACTTGCTTCTGAACCTCCGTCGCAGCACCATGATCTTCCGTCTCTTCCTATCCAAACACTGCTCGAATGGATTTTTCAACCTCTTTTTCAACTGGGAAGAACAATATTTGGCCAAGGTTAAAAATAACTCTCCAAGTTTGGCGGTTCCGTAAATCTTCTTTTCATAAGTAGTTGTCTAATTTCTCCGATCTTCTTCCTCAGATTCATAGTTATTTTCAAGTTTGACATACGCTAGTTCCTCAAACGCATCTACAAACCTTACGAAATCCTCATGAATATTGCACATATCGTAAAATAAGGTTCAGCTGGGACAGGTAGTAATATCCTCATGATCATTTCAAAATTTTGTAATTGGTCAAATTAAGTACTTTGGTCTTGACTTAGGGGAGTAATTGCACCCATTGTCCCTCCCCTGTCCATTTGCGGTATGGTCGTTTTAAAGTGTGTTCTAACATATATTTTGTTACTATAGTGTTCCATGTGATTTCGTTATGGAGTTTTGACTCTTTACTATTTTATATGCAACAAATCTACTCGTATAAATAAAATTAGTGGAAGATTTAGTACGTAAGACTTCCATTGTCACCGATTAAGTGGCCCCTCTGTGATACTCTTGACATGCTCATTCTCTTTGAGTGCCACTCCTACAGCCACAATTTTATTGTATCATAAGTTCAGTGTCGAACAAAGGATAGGAAAGGCACCAGTGTCCGTTGTTATGTTGTTCTTAACCGCCCGGGGATTAACATTGAAATTAATACGTTAGAACTCGTAAAGAATTATCCTGTGAACATTTATTGCTGTATACCCAACCTAACTAATTTTTTACACCTAAATTTTTCATTCTTAGCACAATATTGCACTTGATAGAAATTTTGTACGCTGTACGCTGCACTTAACCGATACTAACAACTTTTTGTTTCTCTGGTAGATTTTAAACTTCTTGGGTGTGGGCAACCTATTCAAATCTGACTCTGACTTCAGCGCTTTGACGAGAAAAAAAGTGTCCCTCGGTGAAGGTATACACAAAGCAAGAATCGAAATTGATGAAAACGGGTCTCAAGCCGCTGCTGCGACGTCCTTTTTCACGTGGAGGATGATGTCGGATGAAGACGAAAACGCGAATTTCACTTGCAATATACCTTTCATTTATTTAATTTATAATCGTAAAACTCACACAGTGCTGTTTAGTGGCATATATAAATCACCCCCATCTAAGAAACATTTATAGATTAAATTTAAGAACAGTTTGTGATAATTTAAAAATCAGAGATTAAAAGTATTAGTTTCTCAATCAAATAATTATATGGCATCGGTTTTTCTATTTTAGGGGAAAGTTGACTTTATTGGATTCGAATTTGTGTTCCTTTTTGCAATTTGCAATATTTTATTGTTGTAATTTTGAACATTTTAACAAATAGCAATGCAATATAGGCACCTTAATATTAAATATGGACTATACAAATCTTAAAAAGTAGTCGAAAATAGGAATTCTGAAGAGAATCCTTTGCCCAAAAATATCTTTCTTAATTTTTAACTTATCTATACACTTATTCTGGCGTTTGTCTACTTATCTTTTCCACAACTTCATTCCGTTTCATTCATTTGATTTAGGTATTTGTACTTCTACTTTCATTTCTCTGCCATTTCCTCCCAAGTTTACATCTGTTTTCCCTTGTATTTTGTTGGATATGTTTGAATTTTATCTTTTAATATGACCATATACCTTTTGATCTTTTTAGTCTATCAATTTTTAGAGAACTAAATTATTTTCGATGTCACTGCTTTTGACCCGGTACCGTTTTCTTCTTCCTGTTATTTTTCCAAAGTTGCTTAATTCCTGCTGCATTTAATCTTCCATTTATTTTTTCACGATTTACTTTTGTATCTATTTCCATTTTTCCAAATATTGTTTATGCATAATAAATTTGATTCCTTTTTCACGTTCCGTTTGATATATCGACATTTATATTCGGTTCTCCAATTAAACCTATTATTATTCATAATTTGATTGGTATCATGGTTTCATTTATGATCATTGTTTTACATTTATTTCAATAATATCATATATTGCCATTTTCTCTCATATTTCTGCCATTTGTACTAAATCATTCCATCTATCTTTACCAGTTTTAAGTCTCTTGTAGTTACTCTATAATTATTTGTAATGCTTTTAATTTTTCCATTCGATCCGGACAAAAATATATAAAAGTAGTTGTTCTTTCCTGAACAGTTTTTCTAACGTTTTTTTCGTAGTTTTTTAAAAAATCTGACAGTTGTTTACTTTCAGTTTATTATGATGAAAATCTTTAAAATTATCTATAAAGCTATCGTTATCTGATTTAGTTATTTTCAATTTGGATCTTTTAACTGTGTTAACTGTTATCTCCAAAGAAATTTTTTTTCAATTGCCATTTCTATTTTCAGTTGCTCAGTGGTTTTTATATAGTTACTTACTTGAATTTTAATTTTTTTGACTTATGATTTCTTAATTCCAGTAATAACTTATTTATTTTAAAATCAATCGATGATTTTCCATATTATTTGATTTGGAAGACTATATATCTAATTTTAGTTTAAACATATAGTGCCATAAGGTAATTAAAGCAATTTTATATTGTCAATAAATCTAATCCAATTATTTAGCTGTTTTTGAATCTGTTCCCAAAATATAAATAGGTAAGATAAAATATAAAAAAAAACACATAAAAATAAGTATTTTTGTAGCTAAAAACACATAAAAAACGACATTCCAAACTTTAGGTTTCTTGTCACTATGTGAAAATGAACCATTTTTTTATCTACTTAAAAATTTTTATAAACACACAAAAGCAATCGTCTATCTTTATGTTACAGATACTTCAATACATGGGCGTTGGAGACCTCTTTGAAGAGTCTTCTGATCTCTCTTTCTTATCAGACCAGAAAGTGTCGTTAGGAGCAGCTTTACACAAGGCTAAAATAGAAGTGAATGAAGAAGGAACTAAAGCTGCAGCCGCAACGAGTTTCTTTAGTTTTAGATCGAGTCGACCTGCAGAACCTGCACAGTTCATCTGTAACCATCCTTTTATTTATGTAATTTATGAAAAAATGCAGGAGGCGGTGCTTTTTAGTGGAGTTTTTAGAAGACCTTACTAAGAGACTTTATTAAATTGTGATTTTATTGTATTATATTATAATTTATGAGTATTATTTGCAGATAGGCAAAATATGACATTTCCAGTGATGTTTTATAAAATGAGAATTTTCTGACTTGTGACTGATGTATTTATATTTTAATGCGACATTTTTATAAATTTTTACCATTACTTGATCAAAGATTAGCAAAAGTTATGTTCCTATCATTTTTTACCTGTGTAAAATTTAATCTGCATATTGCCTGTAAACTGATTTCACAGGATATTTGTAAAGTTGCACTTATAGTGTTTGAGTTTGTGTATAATAAAAAAAAATATTAAATTAATCGCTTTTTACTGTATAGAACACCAGACCTGAGTAGTATTGGAATAATTTGAAGAAGGCAATTGGATAGATAAATTAGACATTGTGTCCGTTTCTCAGGTCAAGTGAAAAATAAATGCTATTATAGAAACAGCACATGTACAATAGAAAATTCAAGAGCGGTACGTACATGAAAGTGACCATTCGTGTTGGAATTGAATCGGTGAAGATTGTACTCCCTGGAAAACACGGTTTCAGAAAGGCCATTCCAGAGTGATGATGTTCTCCAGATCAAGGACTTCTTAAATAGATTGGTATAGGGAGTAGAAAGTTGGACTTCGTCTGGATGAGCCATACCAGCTCAACACCTTTCATGACAGTATCTGCCAAAAGTCAGATTAATATTCTAGGTCAATCTCCAAGAAGGCAATAAGATGTATGCTTAGGAACAAAGCCTTGTAATAAAAGCTGTTGCGGTGACTAATATAATATACGTTTAATAACTTGTTAAATAAATTTGATGGATTAATTTATTTACATTTGTTATTATAATTTAAACATATTTTTGTAGAGACTTAACAATTGGAGTTTAAATTGTAAAAGCAAAAGTTACGGAATTGTGTTTGATAAAGTTGGAGAGACATCAAATAGTTCAAGGAATGACAGACACATTTTAGAATATTGCATATTATCTTAAATTAAAAAAATGCATAAATATTTGCATTCAAATTAAAAGTGTTTTTTAATAAATCTACATTAGTTACATAAAGTAAAATAATGTACATATATACAGGGTATTTCAGAGTGAAATGTACATACATTAACTAAAGATGTGGGATACTTGGATGATTCAAAATCACTGATTAATAATGGGCTATCATACTCATTACCTAGATACAGGGTGTTTTATGGATTTCGCCTGAATTTTTATTTGGTTATAACTCAACAACCACTCGGTATAAAAATATAAAATTTGGCAGGTGAACCTCCTTAGATATAGCCAAAATATTGCTATAGAAACCATAATTAAAATCCAGGTCCGGATTAACAAAATTTGACCAATTCTATAACAATATTTTGTAAATCTGATAAGATATTCGAAAATAGCGAAAAAAACTGATTTGGATTAAGTTCTTTTCAAGTTTACGCATCTCGTTTCAAAGGCCCTAATTTTTTGTTAAAAATTGTTTTTTTTTTAAAAATTGTCAACTTAAGAATTTAAAAATAATTTTCTTATGGTAAACTACCAAAATATTTCTTTTGTATGTAAGTACTTTTCAAATGTCTTAATTTAGTACTTTTTCATTACTTTGAGATAATGTTAGAAATATTTTACAGGGCCGTAATTAGCTAAAATAATAATTTCTTCTTATTTATGAATCCTGTATAATGAAAAGCAAAGATATTAAGGCTAAAGAAAACCGATTTAGAATTAACAAATATCAAAATGTATATTAAATTATAAACAATACTCATACAGTTAACTAATAAAATAAATTAAGTAGAGAATTATCCAAGGAAAATGTGCTTGTATTCTAATAAATTGGGTATAAAAATTATTTTTTCAGTATTTTCCGGTTACTGTTAAGTAATTGTTCCCTCTAGTCAATTCTTTTCTGCGCAGAACGGGGTAGAGCGCCATCAAACATAATTATTCTTTACATGTATTTAATATAATCTCTATAAAAAGTAATTATTACCTTAGCTAATTACGGCCCTGTAAAACATTTTTCAAAGTAATGAAAAAGTACTATATTGAGATATTTGAAAAGTACTTACATACAAAAGAAATATTTTCCGTAGTTTACCCTAAGAAAATTATTTTTAAATTTTTTTCAAAAAACAATTTTTAACAAAACATTAGGATCTCTGAAGAGATGCGCAAACTTGAAAAGACCTTGGTTTCTATGGCAATATTTTGGCTATATCTAAGGAAGTCCACCTGCCAAATTTTATATTTTTATACTGGGTGGTTGTTGAGTTATGACCAAATAAAAATTGATCCGAAATCCATAAAACACCCTGTATCTAGGTAATGAGGTATGAACGCCCATTATTATCTAGTGATTTTGATTCATCTAAGTGTCCCACAGCTTTAGTTAACGTATGTACATTCCAGTCAGAAACACCCTGTATATTATTATTTGTACTATAAGATCCTATTAACAATACAATAATCCTTAATTAAAGATAAACGTAAAAAGTTTTATAAAAATTAAGTGGGATAAATTTATAGATTTGCCTCCATCTGTCGTGGACCTTAGTGTAGCTATTTTCATTGGAATTGGTTCCTTATGTAACTCTACTTCAATATCAAAATAAAAATAAAATAACCTAGTAATATTACTCATTTTATATAAATTTATTCAGTTTCTAATGTAAGAGGAACCTTAGACCATTCACTATTAGACATCCATTTTCCATCCTTGTTTTGACTTCAATATCTAAGTTTATTTGTATACAAACACTGTAAACCATCAGTATCGCTATACCCGTGGTCCGAAATAATAGACAGTAAATTACATGTAAAAGCAGAGACGACAGTTTCATACAACACTGCACCGTAACGTATCATAATACAAAGGCAAGTATTTTGCGACTAAGTCACCGTCTAATATTAAGGACTTCTCATTTAGTAACTCTTAGTGTTTTTGCAAATGGCTGAGCTATTTTCTAAAGTTTTATTGGCACACACCTGATACCCGGACAGTGAGAAATGTCATTAGTAAGAGACAAGATGTATTGACTTCAAAACATTGTATACAAAAATAGCATATAGTCTCAATAGTAAAGACAAATGCTATCAGTCTTTATTATGTGCAATACAGTTTTAATTTGTAAGTAAAATGAAACAAATCTAATATATACTTACAGGTAAGAGTAGAGTTGGAAATAACATCAACAGAATGTTTTTTAAATTTGTGTCTATCATTCAGTAAAGAATTGCTATAAATTTTATTTTGAAATGTTACTCACATTCAGCAACCAAACCCCAAATAGATCAGTTGATGTTTACTCAACAAAACAAAACAATTTGGAACACAGCACTTCTTTCTTTCTTAAATCCATTGCTCAAAATATAAAAATCTGGAAAATACAAAACTGAAATAAAACTGTACAATACCCTAAACTGCCTAAATTGTATTAGCTTCTCGGATCAAGATTGCAGCACTACTTGGTATTTAAAAGCTAGGCTAAGGCCCATTATGTTTGTTTACATTAATTTTATATATTGAATATAATAAATTTGCTACTATGGGAAAATATTTGCTATTACTTCATTTATAAACAAATATGAAAAAACACTACGATTTTCTAAAAATTATAAAATCTGTGCCAACTGACCAAACCAAAGTATTTCCTCTTATACTAACTCCTAAAATATTTTTTTTTGATCTAAAAACTATATGTATGTGTATGTAAGATATTTTAAATCTGTTACCGAGAAAATGGCAGCGAAAGTTAAAAAAATTGAAAAATTATATCTTTTAAACAGTAATAGATATTGAAATGGGACCGCAACTAATAAGCACCTATTGATGAGTCATATATGACAACTTTGTCCATTCACCAAAAATAATTGAAATAAAAAAAATCAATATTACTTTACATACAGACATATATATTCCAAAACGTGAGTTTGAGTGGTAATGCTAGAATAGCATTCCCAGATGTTTTTTAATCGAATACATTTTAGGTGCCGCTGCTCTATAGATATATCACTTCGGTCCCTGAATACACATAACAAATTTGATTTTTGAAATGAATAATCATGTGTTTCTGTTAAAATTTTTAATTAACACAAAAAATTAATAATATCCTGTTTTAGTTTTTCTATTTAAAAATCTATACAACCAGTGAACTCTTTTTTCTAATTGATACCATTTTGTCGGCCTAGCTATTGGATAGGAAGTTTGCCCCAACATTTTTCTCTTTCTGATCATAATTTGATATTCGTTACCTCCCAAGCCTCTTAACCACCTCGGCATGTTGTATAATATTTTTGTAGGATGTAACTTGTCGTTTCCTAGTATGTCTATATAATCGTTTTGTCCAAATAAAGCTCTTTTTTCTGACCAAACATCTTTGGGTTTATAAACGGGCATTGGTAATTTTTCTCCATCCTTTTCACGGGGTAATAAACCTTTTTGAAGCATATAATCCTCGTAGCCATGACGTTTAATTATAGGACCATTTGCAATTTTGTCTGCATGGTATCTAAATCTGACAGCAATTATTTGAGATGTGCTAATATTTATTTTATTCAAACCATTTATACACTTAACCATACACGACATTTTATTTCAAATTATTTAATTTACACAAATAAAATAAAATACATTTAACTTTTTTTGTTAACCTAACATTTCTTCTTCTTCTTCTTCTTTACGTTTATTTGGGCTTAACCTTCAGGTTATCTACCCAGTTCAATTTTCAATGTTCTATTATTTTAAATGAAAAGAGCTGTGCTTCGCACGTCTGACTCTTAGTCATACTCTTCTCAGGTTGCTAAAACAGAAAACAAACAAAAAATGTTCACTACAAATCTTTCACCCTTGGGGTCCAAATTCTAGCCTATAAAGCCACTAATTGTCACTGCACTACAAGTTATTAGTTTCTTTTAGAAATGCGTATATGAGGGAAGCACTATGGGATGTGGGATTTCTAAGGATGTCTACTAAGCACAGGGCAGTTGTTATAGGAGCAAGCGTTTTAAGCAAATCAAAATATAGTTTATCACTTAGATTTCTGTTAATTGGGCATTCAAGCAAGATGTGATTAATATTACCTATTTGGCCACATATACACTGGGGTAACCTAACATTTATTAATGCAAACAGTAACTATTAACCTCATTTAATCTTCTTTTTATTTGAACTTGTTTATAAAGTTCGTTAGTCACATGAATGAATTATTGGAAAAGCATAAGATTTTCAATGTTTAACGTTATTAGTATTAATTTTTTAGTTTTAATAATTAAAATATGTTGTATATGTAGTTAAAATTAATATCTACATACAGAGAAGTAAAATAATATTTTTATAAAAGAGAAGAAGTGCCAACGATAGATAACGCCACTCCCCCATCCCATCTCGCCACCTTGAGTGACCAATAATATTTGAAATTTGCAATTACTGGAAACCGACCTTCATACTTTTGACAGCTAAGAAATTACGTGTCAAAATTAGTTAGATATTTAAAATATTTTTTATACTGCAGCTTATACATGTTCGGTAAGTAATTAAATACGCAAAGTGTTTTTTTTTATTGTAGAAGTTAAATAAAAATAAAAAATATTTTTTTTAATTGTGCAATTCGACATTATTTAAGTGTAATTATGACACGTTTTATTTTAGAAAATAATTATTTGTTATAAATGTGCTACGGAATTTAAGAAAGTGTTTATATTACAGCTTCTCTAGTATTCAGCTGCTATTCCCATGTCCAGAAAAAGAATTAAAAGTAATTTGGAAGAAATGAATATAGTGCATTCACAAATGCCTCGAATGGTAAGTTTTTTCATTTATATTTTATTAAATATTCACTATATATTTTCATTACAGCAACAGCATGTTTACTTAAACACTTTTATATATGCATGTAAAACCGATGTACTTAATATATTTATGAATCCATCTGTCGGTTTACTAAATGTATGTCAATATGTATCAACATAGAATAAAAATAATAATGAATATGTCTTATAATTAACATATTGCAAGTAAAGTAATTTTGAAGAAAGGTTTTTTATGTTATTATCTATATTCCTTGTATATGAAAAGGTATCTAATATAAATCGTTTTAGCCAAACCAAATTTTAAATGATAGAAAAAGAAAAATGTATATGCTCTATCAAAAAGAATCCTAGTTATTTTGATAGTTCATTATTTGAATTGTAATTGATTCAAAGTTCTAAATAATAAAACAGATATTACAGAGTCATAGTATTGATGTTCTAAATATAAAACTGGAATATTTTGAGGTAAAATTTGTAAAAACCCAGCAATTATTACTCAAATACAGTCTACGAGTTTATGAATTTAATTTATTACTACTAATAATTAGAACTAATATTTAATGAGTGTCATAATGATCCCAATGAATGGTAAAAAAATTGAAGGTTGTTTTAGTTTTATATTTTCGGAAATATTAATACATTACATTGTAGAATTTTTCCTTTTTATAAAAAACTTTGATTCTCGTAGATTTTTTTAGAATTAGGTTTAGAAAATATTCATAAACACTTTTATTGAGGTTACACCCAAATTTTGATAAGTAGAAATGATGTAATATTTATAAATTGTATTAAAAGCATTTTAACAATTTTTAGAATTTGATTAAAGTCAGCTAAATATAAAAAAAGGTTTTTAGACTGGAATACTTATTTTTGTTATTTACTTGTTAATCATTAATTTATTATTTCCTGTTATCTGCATTATAACAAAAGATCACACCATAGTTTATTAGGTAATTCTATAAATAAGTTATTTGCAACAGATATAGCCTATTAGTTAGTTTATATAAATAAAAAATCTGAGAATTCACATATATACTTAATATTGGTCTAAATATAAAGATGTGTTTACAATTATTTAAGTAAATATTTTTAGGCGGATTAGGGTTTGGCAAAAAAGCAGTATTAAAAAATATAATTGTAAGATCATGTTTTTCATCTTTTGTTTTGTAAAATATTCAGTTTTAACAATAATAATGAAAAACAATAACAATTCTTTATTTTGGTATAACATTTTCATAAATATTTTTATTATCAGATTATGTTTACATAACTTAATTAGAACTCTAATTTAAATAGGTCAATAAAAATCAATAAGTGTTACTCTAGGGTCAAAAAATATTTTCCTTATTTCGAATCAAATTAAAAAAATCCCATTGGTTGGAGAATTTTTTTATGGACACTTAAACTATTTTTATTTCTCTCACATCTCAATTCAAGGTCAATTTGTATAAAACCTATTGTATTCTATTAATAAAAATATTTTCTTAAACATGTAGATTTAAAACACTTAAAAAATTACTTTGATAATAAAAGGATATTCCTTAAATTATCTTTTTTCCGTCTTGCTATGAATTCAAAGTAACTTGAAATTCTATCTATACTAAATCCCATTTTGTTATATAGAGTGAGAGTCAAAATTACTAAAACAGAATATTTAGTTTTTATTCACAAAAATATAATTTAAAAATGGAACTATTTTGGCTCTTGTTTATGAAATATATCTCCCCATAATTGAGTTTTTAGTGTTTGAGTGTTTATTTCAACTATTCCCAAGATTGAAAACCTGCTAAATCTAAATGATCTCTTGGAAGTAGTTGAAACTATGGGAAAAGTGGGAAAATTCCTGTAAGTTACTTCTGTATTTGAGTAACTTCCCAATAAGCAAAAATCGTGGATTAGATTGAGAATATCTAAATGTGTAATTATCTGACAGTGATTTAATCATTTCTTTGGCACTATTCAATGTTAATACAGTTGTAATTCTATTTAAAATAACCATGCATTTCAGTGACAAATGTGCAGGTTGGTGTCAAATCGCTAATAAATTATCCATAGAAGAATTCAAAGTTATCGGACCCATGGGTCCTTGCACAGAACTTTAAATTTGTTTGTTTTTTCATCTAATGCTTGCTCAGAAACCATTTCTGATATCTCCATCGTCCTGGCATAAATGTCATTTCTTAAGCTGTTTCAACTGTTTCTTTTTGTGTGTATCTTTTGACACCTACTTTGTTTTCTTCTAGGTTGTTTAAGACGAGCCTTTTCATTTTACTTGTAAATTTAAGATAAAATTCTAGCTAGAATATTATCCTCGTAATCGATACCGATGTTGAATTTTTGTGGTGAAGTATTGAGATACACGCACTTTCCATGGTGCTTTTTCATTATTGCCACTAGTATAGACTGTTTGTTTTTTTTTGCACTTTTTGCATTCGCCTTAAGCTTAGTCCGCACCAGGCAACAAAATTGTTGGCAACATGTTGACGGTGATGTTGCTACTTATATATCCCGTCAACAAGCAACATGTTGATGGATACTCGTCAACATTGGGCGGCATATATCAAATTTTGTTGCCAATTGCCTGTATCTGTGTTTCCCATTTCAAATGGCAACATGAAAATCGATGTTGCCAACACTTTTTTGCTGCTGGTGTGGACTAAACTGTAGTTTTGAATCGCCAAACCCTATTTTTGTGGTGGTGCAAAAATCGCTGACATAAAAAAGAAAGGTCTTCGAGTCTTTTTAGACATCTCCAAATTTTTTTAAACCATAAAAACTGTCTTTGAGTGCTTTGATAATAACCATGGCCAAATAATTTCTGAAGAACAAAAAAATGATCCGGTGAAAACACGAGAAAGGGGAAAGAGTTTACCAACAAGCATGTGCAGTTCATATACCTAATATAATTATAACCAGGTGTTTTAAAATACTGTTTAAAAAAATCGTATTCTTTTAGTAAAATGCGAAATATTTGAAGTTGACTATAGGAAGAGGTTTTTTTCTTTGGGTTCTGAGCATCAACGAAATTTTAAATATGACATGATTGAGCCTAACACTATTGATACTTTTATTTTTATTTGATAGGGAAATATTATCTAGAGAGTGTGTATCCATAATAATAATAATTAAGTAGTAAGTAATTATTATTATCTGTTGTAAAAACAAAATAATAATAAATTTTCTTTTATCGCGAAATTTTGTAGTATAATATACATTACTTAAAAATTATATTGTTTTTTAATGAGGAATAAATAAAAATAATAACCCATTTTAACAGCACTTTTTTATGGTTTCAAGTCAGTATTGTAAACATATTTGTAGGTGCCTTTAAAAAATATTCATATATTGACTTTAATTTTTTAAATTGTATTATTAAAAACTACCTTAAAAAAATGATTAATAAAATAGTGTAATATTACGTACGTAATGATAATAGTGACAATAATAATTATTATTAAAATGCATGTAACAAGACGACGCGCTCTCATTAAAATGAACGTGGTAAGTTGTAATTAAATTTGATTAAAAAAATTTCTTGAAATAAATTAGTAAAAACTGCATTTGTAGGCCAATAAAGTAACGTTCTAAAATTTCTACAACTTTCACGTTCTAAGAACCTGTTTTGTTAATTTTGTGCACTTTTTATACCTGTCAGGTTATTTTCTACTATTCTCTTTTTAACGCTATTATTGATTTTTAAGATAATTCAATAGAAAAAAAAACAATCATAGCTATAGTTAATTTGACGTCATAGTTGCTATTTATTAATTGACAATATATTTACTCTACCAAGACCTTATAAGCTGTAGGTAGGCTCCAATTTCTTAGTTATAAATATCATCCTTTACTTATTAAGTTATTGAGCGGATTTGAGATTAAAAATAGATTTAAAACTTATTTTCAAATTTCCTAGGATTTTTAAAAAGCAAATTTCCCTCGCACTTAAGATATTTGTGAAAATTCTGATGATATTTTAGCTTTAAAAGAAATATATATGGTTGAAAACTGATTAATTTAGCGTGTAGTAAATGTATCAATAAAATTAACAAAGTATTCAGTCCTAAAACAGTTTTCTTTTTAAGTGATTAGATATTTTACAATTTAAATTTTCATACAAGTATTTATTTTTGAATCATTTTTAAATTTGTAAGAAATTTGTTGTACTTTTTCCCTTCTTCAAAATAAATAGAATTTTTTCTAAACATTGTCGAGGGAATATTATTAGCCAGGCTTGTTTAATATATTATAACTAGTAATTTATAAATAAAGGTTTGAAATGATTTTTAACAGAGTAAAAAAATGAAAATGTCGTCTTGTTCAAGTTTTTTACACCCATTCGGAATAAATATTATCTTAACAAAAAAATTAAAAAAAATACCTTTTGTGCTTTAAGAAAATTACTTTGAGAACAAACTTTGTGCCTTAGAATAATAAAAAATCATTAAAAAAATGAATTGGAATATCTACAAAAACGATCATTAATAACATTTTGCACAATTAACATATTTTTTATGTCCTTTAAGCTAGCAGAGCAAAGTCAGCAGAACACGATTATTATTATGTCATAATTAAGTGTAAATTAAACGCAAATTTAATGTAGTAATTAAAAATTTAACGCTCCTTTAGAGAAGAACAAAATCTATGTTCTGCTAGCTTAATATAAAGCTAGCAGAACACTGATTCAAAAATCGAAAAGTAATTACGTAATTAATATCAAAAGAATGAGATAATTAAACGCAAATTAAATGTAGTAAATAAAAATTTAACGCTCCTTTAGAAAAGAAAAAAAAACATGTTTTGCTAGCTTAAGATTAAGTTAGCAGAACACTGATTCAAAAATCGATGAATAATTACGTAATTAATATCAAAAGAATGAGATAATTAAACGCAAATTAAATGTAGTAAATAAAAATTTAACGCTACTTTAGAAAAGAAAAAAACTACGTTCTGCTAGCTTAAGATAAAGTTAGCAGAACAATGGTTCAAAAATGGTTGAAAACCACCCTTATTTGAATCAGTGTTCTGCTAGCTTTATATTAAGCTATATAGCAGAACGTAGTTTTTTCTTTTCTAAAGTAGCGTTAAATTTTTATTTACTACATTTAATTTGCGTTTAATTGTCTCAGTCTTTTTATATTAATTACGAAATTATTCATCGATTTTTGAATCAATGTTCTACCAACTTTATCTTAAAGCTAGCAGAACATAGTTTTTTTTCTTTTCTGAAGGAGCGTTAAATTTTTATTTACTACATTTAATTTGCGTTTAATTATCTCATTCTTTTGATAGCAATTACGTAATTATTCTTCAATTTTTGAATCAGAGTTCTGCTAGCTTTATATTAAGCTAGCAGAACATAGTTTTTTTTTCTTTTCTAAAGGAGTGTTAAATTTTTAATTACTACATTAAATTTGCGTTTTATTTACACTTAATTATGAAATAACAATCATCGTGTTCTGCTGACTTTGCTCTGCTAGCGGGACATACATTTTTTAGGTATATTGAAGTTTACTTATTGAAAAAAAAATGTTAAATAGAAATCCATTGATGAACTGTTGATTTATGATAATTAATGTACTAACTCGAATAAAAAACTAAACGTTTTAACGGAATGTATATTTTTACATGATTCATCAAAAGTGCTATAAAAAAAGACCAAAGAGGTCGAGTCCACGTTGCCGTTTTATATTTACATAAATAGCTATTATTATATGTATTAAAAGAAAATAAATTTTTAAATGCAGTTTTGAACTGAATAAACAAACATGATTTCTTACTGCGAAATGGTATTCTCAGAAATGGAAAGCCATTAGTAATAAAAATAAACTAATAAAGAAACTGTACCGTCATTTTTAATAATTCAAATTTTTGTGATGTGAAGTTTTAGCATAATAGAGTATTTTAGAATTAGAATGAAAAAATAAATCTAAAAATACACTTCCTTTTTATATGTTCCTGGAATAAATTACTATAATTCAGAATAATTGATTTGCAATCATAAAAAAATAAGTATTTTGATGCTCGAATAAATAAGCACAACAAAATTCTAAAATTAAAACAATTTTCAACATTGAATTTAAAAAAGAACCCTTTGAAAAATACTAAAAATTAAAAGAACACATAAAAAAATGCACTGAGAAGAATGGTCGATATTATTAAAAATTTTAATAACCTTACTGTCAGTAGATAGAACGTCCTTTAACTTTAAAGATTCAATAACTAAAGGTGATGACGTTTAGAATAAAATTTAACAAGTTGATTTCTTGTACAATTGTCACAATCTAAACGTCATTGTCGTTAGTTACAGAATCGTTAAAGTTAAAGGACGTTCTATCTACTGACAATTTGTATTTAAATTATTTGTTATTGAAATACCATGTGGAATATTTTACCTTCCGATATTCATATAAACGATAAAATTTGTATAACAAAATCTACTCTGCATGACTGATTCACAATCAACAATGGCCCTTTACTTGACGAACTAAACATAAGTTTTTTTTATTTTAGTCATCACCATGTGATCCTGCGCCGTATAGTGATGAAAGAGAAGCAATTAGAAATCGCGAGTTGTGTGATTATTCCCAAAAAATTTCATTTGAAATGGCAAAGACCGGAAAAGCTCCTAGACCAGTGAGGGTGTACGCCGATGGAATTTACGATTTGTTCCATCAAGGACACGCGAGACAATTAATGCAAGCCAAAAATGTATTTCCTAATGTCTATCTCATAGTTGGTGGTAAGTAGTTATCTTAAACATTTTAATCTCGACATTTAATTTTCAATTATTTAAATCCTAAATTCATTAATATTAACCGCTTAACGTTTAACGACATGATTAGACGCGCACTGTTCATGAGGATTGCCATAAAACATTTAAAAAATTGGGTGTTAAGCTTTTAAAGGACATTGAATAGAAGTCAGACCTTTTGTTACTCCGCACAGCGTTTAGTAATGTCCATTGTGTACCCCACCATATCAAACAATTTATCCATTAAATAGCACCAGAAATATTTTGTTGATCATTCTTCATTTTATTTCCTGTTTCTCCATTAATTTTTTTAATTTTACAATTAATTCCCCGTTCTCAGTAGTTATTTTTGAATCTGACAACAGTGCCCCAAGGCTAGATTCTGTAAAATCTGTATATATCTCAAAACAGGTGTTGATCAACACAGTTGCCGTTTTTCGACCAGTCCAATTGCTAAATATCGTAAAAAATAGCTGAAATCGCAACACTCTCGATAGGCTAGCCTCTAGCCTATCGCCGTCGCCTGCCTTTTTCAGTTCAGGGCTGCTATTTTCTAACTCTTGCGAAAATTTTAGTATACGAGTACTCGTATACGAATTTTTTTCGGATAACAAAAGTTTTTGGTATTTTAGATGACATGCGAAAAACAATTCGTCTCGTATAGCTTTAATACGAATGACTGGAGCCGGCAACACTGTCTAAATCAATTTAAACCACACAAATAAAGATATGACAAATTACAAATCATAAGGAACGCTTTTAATATCAAACATTTTATATATTATTGACACTAGTGACAATTACTGATGCAACTCATTGGTTATCTGTCCAACCTTTGAACCCTAGAAAATGTATCTACATTGCCCTTTATTTTTTAACCTAATATTATTTATACTTTCATTACTTTCTCTCTACGCCTAATTTTGAGAGGGCCACAGATTTTTAATTAAAACTTTAATTTTTGATGCGAAAATGAGTGACAAAAAAAGAACAGGGAATATGACATCTAGTCAAAAAACAGAATTAATTAATTTTTTAGATAAAAATAGTCTTTTCCTTGGTCTATTTGCCAATATTTCGGCTTCTTCCAACGCTGCTAAACTCGCCAAATTAATTATATTATTGAACATGTTTAATAATAATCACTTGTTTTTATTCTATATGACATGGAAGTTTTGATTACTCATCAACAGTTGAATTTAGTATGCGGATTTATTAATACGCATCCCTTTGACCATGCGATGTATTTCCGCAAAACAAATTCGCCTACGGATATTTTTCAATGTCTTCAAAATACGGTTTATTGCAATTTATACGAACATGCCAAAAATCCGTATGCGAAAGTCGCTCGTAAGAGTTAGAAAATAGCAGCCCAGTAGTAGGGACGGTGGTATCCCACACTGGCATGTTGCCCAGCGTTCCAACCGTACTATAATTACAACTTCATGTACTATAAAATTTCAAAGTAAATATAGTACGTCCTTTGTACTATAATCTTATATTTTCACAAATCACAACAATATACCAAAGGTTCTTGCAATATACTGATCAATCACTGACAAATTTTAAAAAGAGATTTGAATAATCTGGAATAGCACTTGCAGCGCCCTCCAATAGTCATGCACCTAACTGCAATTTGCTACAGTCAGTAATTCCGTCGCATGCGAAGCATCTACGATTTTTAAGAACTTTTTAAGGATATTTACGATTTTTAAGGATTTTCAAGGACTTTTAAGGATTCTAAGGGATTTTTAAGAATCGTAAACCATGTTTAGGGATTTTAATGTTTTTTAAGGATTATTTTAGGATCTTTAAGAATTGCTTAAGGTTTTTTAAGTAGTTTTAAGTCTTAAGTATTTTTAAGGGTTTTTTAGGGTTTTTAAGGATTTTTTAAAGAATTTTTAAGTATTTTTAAGATTTGCGGAAGATTTTGAGGATTTTTTGAATTTTTTAAGAACTTTAAGGGTTTTTAAATATTTTTAAGGAATTTTGCGGATTTTTAAGGATTTTCAAGGACTTTTAACGATTTTTAAGGATTTTTAGGAATTTTTAAGAATTGGCAAAGGTTTTTAAGTAATTTTAAGCCTTTTTAAGGGTGTTTGGGGATTTCTAAGAATTTTAAAGGGTTTTTAAGATTTGTGTAAGATTTTTACGTTTTTTTAAGGACTTTTAGGGGTTTTTAAGGATTTCTGATTATTATGGATTTTTAAGGATTTTACGGATTTTTAAGGATTTTACGGATTTTTAAGGATTTTAAAGAATTTTTGGGATTTTTAAGGATTTTTAGGGATTTTTAAGAATTGTAAACCATGTTTAGGGATTTTAATGTTTTTTAAGGTTTTTAAGTAATTTTAAGTCTGTTTAAGTATTTTTAACGGTTTTTACGGATTCCCAAGTATTTGTTAAGGATTTAAAAGTATTTTTAAGATTTGCGTAAGACTTTTAAGGATATTTAGAATTTTTTAAGAATTTTAAGGGTTTTTAAAGATTTTTAAGGATTTTTATATTTTTTAGGGATTTTTAACAATTTTTAAGGAGTTATTATTAACCAAGAGCATAGGAAGCATAATTTATAATCCAGAAAGAGTTGATCGAACTCAGATACCTAAATGAGATAATTAGTATTTGTTATTTTTGGTGCAGTTATATGTTATTTTTGGTGTCGTTATTTATTTCTTGTTTCTTCTTTATGGTACTATATTTTTCTCCAATGTACTATAATAATTTAAGTGCCCGTACTCTAACATCCTCCAATACAATTGGCAATGTTGAATTGTTGCCCACAATTCCTGTAACGTCGCATCGGTGGATAGATCTTTTTCTACTCAAACAAATTAAAACTTACATGCGAAATACAATGGGCCAAAATCGTTGATACAATGTTTGTATCTCTTGAAAAAGATTTAGTAAAACGCTTAAAACAAAATATATTTTATAATAATATTATTGATCATTTTTCGCAAACTAAAGACCGTAGAAATTCCCTTAATATATAAAAAAAGTTAATAAAAGAACCAAAATAAAAAAGATTAAAAAAAAAGAAAAAATATTAAAGATTAAAAAAATAAAAACAAAATATGGAAAATTCCAAAAAAAAGAAAAATTATTAAAAATCCAAGAAAAAAAAAACGAACAACAAATTTTTTTGGCAAGAGAAACTCTATATCTCCACGTTGGTTCTTGTTGGGCAACAATTAATTTTGTCACTTAAGTAGCTGGTAAGGCCGCTGCACAAAGGTTAAATTGATTAGCTAAAAAGTTATTTTTACGAAAACGTTTTATGCCAAGCCTCTCTTAAAAATTTCACGAGCCGCCACTAAACAATATTCTAAAGCATTTATTTGTTTTAGGCATTAAACTCGTTTCAAAGATCCCTTTCTTCATGTAGGACATATAGACTCAAAGTACAGTCATATTTTGAGTTTAAGACGTCAAGGTTATGTCTCCCCAATTCATAATCTCACAATTACGTTTCCATCTAAATCACCCACGATAATGTTTTCTATTTTATTTTTCTCTCCATAGATGGTTTAAATTGTACCATATGTAAAAAAACTGACCACAGAGAATCTGGTTATATTTGACTAATACCCACACAGACTCATGAAACTTTACTAGTTCATTCTTAGCCTTCACTATCTAAGGAAAACAACAAGTGTTAAAAATACTTTAAAAAAATGTAATGTATTTAAATACAAATACTTTTTCAGAAATGTATTTACCTTGTATTTTAAATACTTCACTTGACAATGTATTTAAATGCAAATACGTCTTCCCTGTATTTAAAAAATATTTAAATACAATTAGGACTTCCACGAAATAATAGATCATAGACATTAGAAACTCAGGTAATACTGTAATAAAAAATTTGTAGAATAAACAATAATCACCAGCCCGCCA
Source organism: Neocrepidodera transversa (assembly GCA_963243735.1). NCBI lineage: Eukaryota > Metazoa > Arthropoda > Insecta > Coleoptera > Chrysomelidae > Neocrepidodera > Neocrepidodera transversa. The sequence continues at coordinate 26,174,100 of OY725340.1, read as the reverse complement.
AGTAGAAACATTATAAAGGGATAATCCGAAGTTAAGGGCAATTTTTGTTCCCAGTTAAAAGAGAAAAGCAAGTGAACGATTTCAAAATTTCCGAGAAATAAAATGTATTTAAACTTAAACTACAGTATTTAAAATGTTAGACAAAAATGTATTTTAAATATGTACACAGTAAATACAAATGAAACTTATGTATTTAACTACGTATTTAAATACATTGAAAGTATTTAAAATACAATTTTAAATACATGTATTTAAATACTTAACAATACTGAAAACAACGTAAATTTACCTGTAGAATCGTTACCTTTATAGGCCCATGATGCAATACTACCAGGGCCACCAAGAGAAATTTAGGGCCCGGGGGTAACTACGTGCGGGCCCCCTCGCGTTTCGTAGTATAAGTTTCAGTGTTTTCGGTGCCTATTGAACCAGTAAATAAACTAGTGATTAAGACGAATGCCGCAATGCGGGGTTGTAGTACTTATCATTCGTTTATTATAAAAAAAATCATGTTTTTCTGAAATTTCGCGGGCCCCTCCGAATACTACGGGCCTGGAGGGAATCTCTCACCGTTACTCCCTATCGGTAGCCCGGAATACTACCATAGTCACAAATTATCTTACATAACAAAATTCATCAACATTCACTGAAACTAACACAAAATCCATCCAAAAAAATAACCAAAACCCAAATAATCCTAATATAAAAAAACAACTCTCTATTTTGTCAGAAGTCGAGTCTGAAGTTCAAGAAAAATTTTTAATTAACAACAAAAATTGAATATTGCATTTTCTAAACTTGGCTATATTTTAAGTCAATTAAGAGTTTTACTTTTTGGTATATTTTAAATTAGGTGTTTTTAAATTAAAAGTACTTAATGTGTTCCTTAATAATTTTATTTATTTATTATAAACGACAAAAATTGAAAGCTATGATAAAGCCAGAAAGTTTTGCAAGGTTAAACGAACCAACGATTTTATTGTAAAAGTGCAAAAAAAGATCAAAACAAAAACAAATTGGACACATCCTCCTACCTACCTACTAGTTTACAAGTCACCATTGACCTTATAATGGTTCAATCATAATAATAGATAAGTTGACAAATTATGTTTTTAAATATATGTTATTTCCAAGAATCATTACATCATTTTCCCCAAATAGCGTCAAGTATCTTTTCCTGGTAATTTTTTATCAACATCTTTACACCACTTATTCTTATTGTAATAATGCATATTTTATTTAATGATAACTCCTTATATTCTGAATACAATTTAAAAATGATATTTTTTATTTTTAAAACTAAAGTGTCTGAATACGGTTTTATAAGTAAATTATTTTGTACAATTTTAAACAAGACTAGATAATTTCAAGAAATAAATACCATAATAAAAAGTAATGTACCAATTCCAAATTCCTTAAGTTTTTGTTGATTACTATAAGCAATAACAACAATAACCCAATATTTCTGGAACACAAACGCACTTCCGAATCTGTAGAAATACCAACAGCAAACACAAGTTGCAATAACTTTTGAGGAACTTAGAGTGCTTAACCTCACCAAAAAGTAAGACCCCGATGATCAAACTCCCTTTTCGATCCATGATTTTCTTAATATTTGGTTCAATCAAAGCCTTACCCATAATCAAACTGAATAAAAGCAAAACACCCCTTTTATCGCTCTATACCTTTACCCTCAAATACGTCTTAAAAATCTAGAAAAAATATTGATTAACAGAGTGAGATGGTACTTCAAAAGACAACTACTGTAACGTAAACAACATGATTAAAGAACATCCCGATCCGCATTAGATAATTTGGTGGTCAGATATCTAGCTTGCTTTCAAAAACAACGTATGTATACCTGGAAAGCATATTAGTATTTCTTAAAATTTTTCTCAGCACTCCACATAGCAACAAACGATGTACTAAATTAAGTCCAAAGTGCCAGTTAAAGCAAACCTGTCTGATCTGTATACATATTGTAGACGACCTAATTTTCTGTTAAACTGCTGTGGCTAACAGCCTTCGCCAAATGTCCTATTAATAAGCCGAAAACTGCTCGAATTTTAGCAAAAATATACTTTTGACAATCACCTCAACACAGATACATGCACAAATGTATATTTTTTAATTTTATTTTTATTTTTAATTTTGAAAAAAAACCAATATTTTAAAACATTAAACTTAAATTATAAATGAATTTAATAGTTATTTATGTACCAAGTATATAAATAGATGTTTAGGCCCGAGGGTTTGTAAGATCTTCGCCCTGAGGACATAAACATCTATATATTCCCTTGGTACATAAATAACTATTTTGTCATTCTAGTTCATCATTGTGTTTTTATTCCTTAGTAAATTCCCACATAAAGGGGTATTTTATGCTCGTACGGGCATAAAGTGAACTAAAAGTCCTAAAAAATTTGAAAAAAAATAAATTTCAGATAAAAATTTGTATTAATAAAAATGAACGGGTGCTGAGGAGAATTCGTACCCCCATTCCATATCTCGGGGTACAGAATTTTCTCAAACATGAACGATGTCTCATTTTTCTTCAAATCCCAAGGGGAGTCTATGGGCCAAATTTCAAGAAAATCCCTCGAGCCGTTCTTGAGATCGCGTAAACAAAAAACGAACAAAACTATTAATAATTTTAATTAATGAACGGGTACCGAGCGCATTCGCGCCCCCCACCCTATATCTTTGGGTACAAAATTTTTCCAGACATGTGCGATATCTCATTTTTCTTATGAGTCCAAGGGGAGTCTATGGGATAAATTTCAATAAAAACCCCACGAACCGTTCCTGAGATCGCGTAGACAAAAAAACGAACAACACTTAACAATTTTAATTAATGAAGGGGTACCGTACCCATATCTCGAAGTACAAAATTTTTCCAGCCATGTGCTATATCTCATTTTTCATGTGTCCAAGTAGAGTCTATGAGCCAAATTTCAATAAAATCCCTCGAGTCGTTTTTATCCTCGCGTAGAGAAACAAACAAACAAAAAAGGAATAAAACTGTATTAATAGATAATTGAAAAAAAAATTCATGTTCTATTATTAAAAAATAAAGTAAATTGTTCATTAAACTTTTAAAACTGCAATGAACTGTAGCAATGATTAACGAAATCTACCCATAGTGATTTTTATTTTTTGAAAACAAAATTGTTTCATTGCTAATTTCCTGGAAAAAATATTAAGTCATCGAAGACGTAAAGAAATTAGGGAATTTAAAACAATGTCCAAAGTCCAAATTTTCATAAATTAAAATTTAATGCCGACGCAGCCGGTGATAGGTCAATGTTAAAGTATACCCGAAAAATCATTTTTTTTATACTATAGTGTTTTTGAACTTGACCTAAAATATATCCTTTAAAGTGAAATTCAGATAAAAAACTTATTGGATTAACTTAAAAAATTACATAAATAATAGTAAATATATTTTACGTTTCTAAATAAAAACTAATGAGGTGGATGTCGATATCAGTTTTGCATAATTAACTTCTATTGAAGTTTCGATTGATTATTAATATTAATAATTATCAGCAATAAATATTTTTACCGTTATCGAAGTCACCTTTCACCTTGATATTTCGCCAAGGATTGGGAAATTTTGTGATGTATTTTTTTGGTTGCAACACATTTTTAACAAAACTAGTCGGATTTTAGTTCCACCTCGTACAGATTTTGTGTTTGCATGCATTATATATTGTTTTAAACGTTATTAAAATTGTTAAATTCTATTATGGTATTCCTGCCTATATTGGATATTTAACTAAAATGACACGAGAATTATCGGGATTCCTCGTATCGAGATAACCAACTCATTTGCAATTTTTTATCAGTAGTGACCTCAATAAAAAAAATCCATAGAAACAAAATTTTTACAAAAGGATATGTTCACAATTTTTCTACATTTTTCGAAGTTTCAAAGGTAAATTTAGTTTTTTTCGGGATATAAATCGTTTTATCGCATAAAATATAACTAAAACTGTTAAAATGTGGCCATTTGTAAACAATTAAATGTTATAAATTACGAGAGGGACACAGCGCATTTATAGACTGGGCAAAGTTATAAGTTGTTATTTAAAAGCATTTAAATCCTCCCTATGTTTTCTTCAGCTTTTTATAACGGTTAATATCTGGCTATATTTAATTCATTATTACAAAAAATTAAGAAATGGAATGTAATAGCGAAATAGTTAAAATCCAACAAAGATATTAAGATTCTGTTTGTTATTAGCAGATTTTAAGCAATAACGAACCTTATTGTTTTTCAGTGCAAAAATTCCCAAGTTATATAAAGCCCTATTTTTACCACTGGTAAAAATTTCAAACATATAGTTTGTGAGAAATTAATTATAAAGGGTATAGATTTTTCCCGGACATATTTTATCAGGACACCAAGGGCAATTTATATGCCAAATTTCAAAAAATCTGTTAATTTTTGAGATCGCGTATACAAACAAATAATGTTAACTAATGTTAAACTTATTATTCTGTATTACAAATATTTTCGGAGCTAAAAAAAAGATTGAAATTTACATTCGAATTTTATATTTTTATTAAATGTTTTTTGTTCTACGAGGTGTCAAAGAAATTAAACAATAGTATAGTATATACCAAGGGATTAAAAGACACTTTAGTCCTGTGGTATATACGCTATTTTTTACACCGCGGTGCCCAAATAAATTCAAATAATTATTTACTTGTTAATTTTGTAAATATTTAAACGTAACAAACAATTCTATTATTTGAAAGTTTCCTACTTCTGATTAGGCAATCATGTTTGATGATAGAAGATTGCGACTTTGTCTCTTTTAAGATAGTTTAGAATAAAATCGTAAAAAATATATGAAAAAGCTTACGACGATCTTGTAAAATGGTGTTGGAGAAAAGAAAATTGAAAACTATACTACCGAAAATTGTTTCCTATACTCCTTTGTTGAAGTATTTGACAGTACTGAATTAAATTAGAATAAACAAGGTGGCTGGTTTCAATTGTTTTTTATTTGCGGGACTAAAATATTTTAGTTCTTGGGATTCAAAAATTTTAGTCCCAAGGGAGTAAAAATGGCACTTTAGTCCCGCGAATGCGGGACCAAAGTGCTAGTTTCACTCACCGCGGTGTAAAAAATTCTTTAACACAATTGTTTGCAAAAATCGAATTTGTAGTAAAAATTAAAATTTGAAAATTTGACTGTTTTGGAAAAAATTCATTAAATAAATAAAAATATATAAGAATAGAAAGATTTGGTAATTATTTAATTAAGAAAATCATTTTTTATTTGAAAAAAAAATAAACGTTTTTTATTTTTTAAAACTCTAAACTAAATGTGTTTTTTCTTTTGAAAATATCAAAATACATAAAAAAATAAAAATTGTCACATTTATATAGTATTTAAATTTTCTTCGAACGGAATAGGTCGGTGCCGACTGCTGAAGCCATATAATTTATTTTTATATCAAAATATATAGGTTACTAATTAAAATCGATCTGATATAATAACTCCGTTTTAACGTACATTCGCGGTAGCTTTCACAATACAAAAGTAACTAACAAAAATATAACCTCACGTTTTTTCTTTATTAACACTTAAAGTTAATCAAATAAACCCCATTGAGTTTAATTATCTACCGTAATTTGAGCTAGATTTTTGAATAAATTAATTTAAAAATTCAAATTTCTAATTATTTGAATATGCCGCCATTACGATCGTGACGGCACTTATGTGCAATAAAGTTACCGTCAAGCCATTAACTGCAAATGTGTAAAGAAGAGAATACGAATAAATAACATCTGTTAAATCTCACTTATACAAACAAAGATGGAAAAAACCATTATATGATAATTGGATAAAGATGGAAACTTGGACCTATCCACTATGAATTCGCATTCAAAATCGAGAGAGATAAATAGATATTAGATTCCGCTGTTAGATAAAGAAAACCACTATTTTAACGAGATCAGGTAATACTTTGCTGTTTGGTACATAAGTGCGGGGCACAAGCGTTCCTGATTAAGTGAAAGGTCGCGTCCGCTTCTGCTTACTGCATAGTTCATTGTCACTGTTGTAGTTTGTACTCTATAGAGCTGGTTGATGTTGATAATTTTCCGTGTTTATTTGTATTTGTAAAGATACGTAAACAAAGGTAAAAGTAAACACAATTAAAAACATATTGACCAAACGACACTTTATAAGCAAACGTCACCTATATTTGAAAGCGTCAATTTTATTTATAGAAACTGGCCCACGTTAATATTATGCTGCAGCTATTGCACATAAGTGACGTAGGTGCACTACAAGTAATTTTTTAAATATCATTTTTTTCATGTTAAATTAAAGAAAAAAAAAACAGAAAAAACGGTTTTTTCATAAAAAGAAATTCATTTTTTTCTCAAATAATGCAAAAAAAGATGGACTAATATTTCAAGTTGAACTCCCCCCCCCCCCCATTGGTTATTTTTGCTTATAACTTTCTAGATATGAGTGCAAACTAGATATACCTAATATCTAGAAATTATTTATAAACGCTATTATTATTATTCATAAATGTTACTTTTTGAAAATGACATTAGAAATTAAAATTAAATTTTTGCTATTTTTTTCAGTATGCAGCGATGCCTTAACGCACAGCCAAAAGGGACGGACGGTAATGAACGACGAAGAAAGGTACGAAGCGCTTAAGCATTGTCGATACGTCGACGAAATAATCAGAGATGCCCCATGGGAATTATTCGATGAATACGTCGAGCGACATAAAATTGATTTTATCGCTCACGATGATATACCTTACGGTTCAGACAGCAGCAACGACATTTACGCACCTTGGAAAGCAAAGGTAAAAGAAACCATTTACTTAATCTTTAGGGTTATTATTCCTTTTTCAATTCCCTCTAATTCAGGGATAATTTGTTAACACATCGTAGCCAGTAAGAGACAAAATGTAGCGCATTCTTCTTGAACTCGATAAACTTACCAATTTTTAATCTCTAATAGTAAATAGTCTATTCAATGTTAACTTTGAGCTGCAACATGATTGTGTATTAGTTTCTTTCCAATATATTGTAATGTAGATTACATACTAGATTTTCTATATTAATCGTCTTGCTGACGGTCTAATAATTCTGGTTGTATCTCTGCATCCCAATCAATTTAGTAGGACGAGAAACTGAAAAAATGAGACCTTTGATTCATTGCAATCTGACTACTGATGTATACAAGGATTATTATAGTTCTTGTCTTGAAATTTTTTATTTTTGTTTTATACTTATTGTGCACAATGTTAAATCTTGTTCGTCTTCACTATGTGACGTTAGACACTTTCCAAGGCATATTGGACTTCATCCAAAATAGATTCTTTCTCTCTTTTGGCTATAAAAAATTTGTTTACTGTTCAAGAACTTTATATGTGTTTCTTTGTTTTCTAGAATTTCTCCTAAAATTTCAATGCTTCAAATTTAGTACCAATAGGCTAAATATTATTGTTTGCAGACAGCTAGCTCCTGTTTTTTTTCCATCTGATGGGGACATTACCCAAAATATTTTAATATTTTAGGCATTATTCAAAAAAAGAATCGACGCCTTGCAATAATATTGTCACAGATTTTGCTCTGAATTTCTTCAAACTTGCAGAACCTCCCATTTTGTTTTTGCTTATTTTCAAATGAACTTCTTACCCTTTAAGTGCTTTATAACTATTCCAAACCTTCAGCTCTTTAAATTCAGGCTAAATATTGATCCTTTTATTTGTCTTTTTTATCATCTGTGAGGAAGACACCATCCATCTTGAAAATTTCAGAAAATTTAAAATCTTTTCTGGATTTCAAACCTTGCTTAAAAACACCTAAAAAGTAACATTCTTTTGTTTTGTAAGAAACTTAAATTGTTTTAAACCATTCCAAAACTACAGCTATCCAAATTTAACTTTATAAGGCTAAATCTTGTTGCATAATGACATTTCTAATTTTTGTTTTTTATTATCTTATGTTAAACACACCAAAATTCAGAAAACATTGGACTATCTAAAAAAGAGTTATTCTTTTTCTTTAAACAACTTGCTTACTTTTGAATAACTGTTGAAGTTTCATTTGTGCCAAACTATGAAAGGATACATTTTATTCTTTGCTGTCACTTCTTGTTTATCCTCGTTACTTTATAATGTGAAGATTTACATAATTTTATATTTTTTAGGGAATGTTTGTGGCAACACAAAGAACCGAGGGTGTATCTACCTCAGACATCGTAGCCAGGATAGTAAGAGATTATGACATTTACGTGAGAAGGAACTTAGCGAGAGGTTATTCTGCCAAAGATTTGAACATTTCTTACCTCAGCGAAAAAAAGATTAGGTTACAAAATAAGATGCACGAATTGAAGGACAAAGGAAGGAGAGTTATGGATACTATAGGTAAGACAATTAGTTTTTCTAAATTTTCTTCAAAGTATTTATTTGTTTTTCTTTTAGGCGAACGAAAGGACGATATGATAGCGAAATGGGAAGAAAAATCTCGAGAATTCATAGAAAACTTCCTCCTTCTCTTCGGTCGCGAACGGCTCTCGAACATCTGGAACGAAAGCAAAGGGAAAATTTTAAGCGCCTTGAGTCCTCCCAATTCCCCGCACCCACCGGCTAGCCCATCTTCGAGTACTGAAGACTTGGACTTGCTCTCCGAAGACGGTATGCCGCCGCTAAAGTCCCCCCGTTTCGACTCTCCTTCGCCCTCGTCTTCGTCTACGTCCAAGAACTTCTTCAGCGTCGAGGATTATAGCGACGAAGAGGAATTTTCGTTGCCAATGAAGAATGGGAAGTTATAATGAACGATGAATAATTGTTGAAATTATTAGTGCTTTAAAAAAACAGTGTTATTTATGTTATGAGAGAAATGGAGATAAATTGACGTGTGACTGTTTTATTATAAAGTGGATGTACAGCTGGAGAACGAGTTAAGGCCTGTGGAGGTGATACAATAGTGAAGTGATTTAGTGAGTTAACGTATTAGCTGATCCTGGAAGTAAAAAGGGGATAAGACCATTTTTTTAAGAATTATCAGATATAAACACTAAAAATATTGGTTAAAGTCAATAGTGATTTTTTTGTGAGGAATATCGCCTTTATCTGAACCTATTTTCTTATTAGTGATCTCTAATCATCTCAATTTAAGCTGCTTTTCTTTAGTTTATTATTTATTTCTTTTTTGTCTTGTTTTATTTATATTTTTCACCTACTGACCTGCAAATCAGTGAACTTTAAAGACACTTAAAAATTTGGTGTGTTTAACCAAGACCTCTTATATTATTGTTTAGATCTTTTAAACTCTTCAGAATACATCTTTCAGATTTGATGGAGAATTGGAATAAATATATTGTAATTCCATAAGAAATTGGCATTAGTATTGAAATGAGACCTTGAATAATTTTTCTTATAATGTGTGATAATTATTTAACAAAAATGAGATGAATTTTCAGGGATTTATATCAAACCAATATTGTGCCAAATGTTTTAAAATTTGGGAATTATACTACAGTTCCAAGTCAAAAATATAAACTTTTATTTAATGAGTAGCTCTGACGTTAGATTGCTTAAAATTAAAACAAAAACAAGTTAAAATTTCCTATACCATGAACTAGGATTATCTACTATTACTACAATTTTGTTCGTTTTTTTGTCTATGTGATCTCAAGAATGGCTCTAGGGATTTTCTTGAAATTTAGCCCATAGACTCCCATTGGGTTCCTAAGAAAAATGAGATATCGCACATGTATGGGAAAATTCTGTACCCTGAGATACCTGTTCATTATTAATATTGAATATTATTAAAATGGAAAAAAGTGTTTGAATGTTCTTAACGGATTAAAAAGATCGTTGTTTGTGATGTAATGTGAGTATGCCCTCAAAATTTGAATTTAATTTGTCTGACAGCTATGACTACAGTAAATTTGAAGAATGACAAGCCATTATAACTCCCTTAATATTTTGAGTATTTACACTTGTTTCACTTACTTATATGTATAAATTGACTAAAATATTTAGAACCTGTGGGTCCAAAGGGTGATAAGAACGTTTAATGTTCTTTTATGTTGAGCTTCCGCTCTGTGATACCAGTACCGGTTGTCTGCTCTGACCTGGAAGTTTTGATGCTGCAGTTTTTCATCAGTTTAATACTAACTTTTTTTACTCGTTTTCAATAAAATTCGCGCTTCTATGTGGTATGGTAAAATTGAACTAAACTCTCCAATGGATTTGCGTCCTTGACACATTTTTAGATAATAATTGTGAGTGTTTCGAAAACTATGGTTTATTTCTACCTCTTCTTTCTGAAATATTTATATACTTCAGGATATTATTCTATGGATAGTAAACTATCGAAAAGACCAACAAGAAAAGTGAGCTACTAAGTAATCCCTTTAGACTAATGTAGAATATTAGAATACTGATATTTCATAATCCAATTGTAAATGCATATTTTTTGTTATAATTTGCAGCAATTTATTTGTCATATTGTCATTCAGAATTTAAAATCTCCTAAGAATCAAATTTTTAAGTTGATTTGAAATTTAATACAGAGTTAGAAACATATCGATACCTTAATTAGCAGACCTAAGTAAGAAATGAGGTTTTTTTTGTTGCAGGAGACAAATGATTTCCTTTCATAAAAAGCTACAACTAAAAAAAAATAACACATTGCGATTTTACGTATGTCACTGTGGATTTGTGGTATTTGTATATTGAATATTTACTTTAGGAATCATTTTTGCTTGGATAAAAGGATTTTAAAAAAGCGGCTGTATCAAACGTCAGCAACGAATGGGCTAATTTTGTTTTTCAGTTTTTTTTTGATTCGAGATTGTTTTTACAGTTTTGTTATCTGTTTTCGATATAAACTACAGCAAACCCCGCATTGCGTCTTTTTTGGCTGTAAAAGCGAAATATTATTAATAACAATAGTATTATAGATTTTATAGACCAAAAGCGGCTTTGTTCCTTTAACTCTTTGTAATGTAAAAGTCAGAGAGAACAACCAATCTCAGTACAGTTTATAGATTCTAGCCTGAAAGTAATGGGTATCTAAAAAACGTATTCAGTTCCTCATTTTCATTAGCTGTTTAGGAATATTATACTTTTATTATAAATGTTCTTTTCCAGTTTTGCTCACTTCACTTTCCAATATCGGAAGTTTTCAGAAACATTGTTTAGCAAACTGAATGCAATATTATTTTAAGTAAATTATCGAAGACCTTTGAAGTTTCCTATTCCTGGTACGATTTGCTGGAGATTGACAATTTTTAACCAACGTAATTTGCAAAACGTGTTTTTTGTCCAAATATCTTGAGATTTTCGTTTTTTGATGTACGATTTCTTTAGCGTGCTTGATTTTATTTGTGGTTTTCCCTTTTTTTGATTTCTAGTGTTGGAATCGTTTTCGTCCCATTTCATTATTTTCTTGTTCGTTGCTAGAATCAGAATAAGAAACTAAACTCACAACTTTTTTGTCTCTTCTAACATTTTCAGTTACCTCTACATCTGCAACTTGCTCGACTTCCTTGAGAGTTTCGCTATTGTCGAATATAACTATAAAGTCTGGATAATCCGTATACGCTATTTTTGCACTTCAGGGGCTAAAACTATCTACTAGTTCAGTAGTAAACGTGACATGTCAGCCTTTAAAGTAGGAAATAAAATTGAATTTTAGTCCCCGAAGTGTAAAACTAAGGTAACAAACAACTTTAGTCATTTAACGAATGTTATATTTACTTAAAATAATCTTGCAATTTTACTAGTTTTTTAAGTAGGTGTTTTATCTGGGTAAAACATAACATCATGAAAATTAATAAGTTATTAGTGGACCTTGAATTAAGGTATCTGTATTAACATTTTTGTGTTTAAATGAGACATTTAAAAAATTAATGTTATAATTTGAGAATTAAACCTGCCATAATTGATTTCATTTAAAATTATATTCCTCTATAAAAAATGCATCACTTTTGCTATCATTTTAGCTGAAGTAATTCTGTTTTGTTTATATATATTTTTTTTTGAATATTTATTCTGTTTTAAACCATTATAGAGTTTTGCTTTTGTCATTTTGATCCATGTAAACCTAAGCTGCAATATTTAAAAGTCAGTTATGTTAGTACTAAATTATCATTTTTGCAAATGTTATGAATCATTTATTCGAATATTCCATCAGATTTATAATTTTTTGTTTTTAAAAAATCCTGGTCTGTGATCCAGTTCTCTTGCTTTACATTCACTGTTATTGCACAATTTTATTTATTATTGTTATATATTTGGTTTTGCTAAACTTTTATATTTATATACATTATATATACACTGTAGTTTCGTTGAATGATATTTAATTTTAATTGTTTTGTATTTATTGAACTTTTCGAGAACCAAACTCCCACTTTTCGTTTTTAATATATTCACCATTCTGTATTTGCACACTCGTTTAGGTACCGTGATTAAATTGGTACGTAACAAGATGGGTTTTTTACTATCCTAAAAGTGAATATATAGATCATTTGTAGTAAAAAAAATAAAAATTATGTAAAAAATCGAATTATAAATTTTACCGACTTATAGTAAACTAGACATTCGAACATATTTTAATTAAACTGTAATTTAACTACAAAATATAATTTATATTGTCTTTTTCTGTATTTTGGGCTGCCTAGTTTGTGGCTGAAATTAATCCTTGTTGGTTAGCTTTACATTTAAGGCCTCTGTTTAGTTTAAAAAAAGTAGTGGTGGGAAAAATCGATAACTGATAAGAATCGAGAACTGAACCGGGTACCGAATAACACGCTTAGGATTCGAGATTAGAAAATATGTCTTCTCGGTTCATGAAGGTCTGAAGCGGGATTCTCAACAGCTTTTCGTTACCTACCGACCCGAGTAGCAGCCGAAACAGCGATTCTCTATAGCGACTGGGTACCGTTTTCAAACGTCAATTTCAGTCGGTAGGTACGAACCAGTACCGTTGTCTTCTTTATTCAGACAACGACAGTACATATATTCTATCAGTATGGCGACTCTCCGGTCCGTTTGATCTTTTTAGGCACAGAAATTTAACCTTTACGCGATTTTAGCCGTACTAATTTTCAGGGTTGTCAAATGTAGTACAGTGGTGAAAAAAGTGGCACCAGCGCCCTCACTACTGAAAAATAGACAAAACTAGCACTATTTAGTTCTATAACGTTTTGTTTTGTTATTGAATATATTTCTTTATCTGAGCATGTCCAGAAAATACTGTATTTAAAACAAAAACTCCCAAATTTGTAAAATTAAGCGCGCACACCATCTATGGGTCGAATATAAAATGCAAGTTACTACAGTCATAGTACAACCAAGTAAAGCGACTCGGTTGGCGCCAAAGTTCGCGTTTTTTCTTCGCGCAGGCATCGTCGCCATCTTCTCTGTACTTGTCATTGAATCTCCAATGGTGTGACCGATCACGGTCACATGATTTTAGTTGACACTTGACAGTCAGCTGTTGTGTATTTGTGTTATTTTCATATATAAGATATAAGTTAAACTGTCAGTAGATAGAACGTCCTTTAACTTTAAATACTCAATAAGTAAAGGCTGCCGATTGAGTCATTTTCATAAATCCACTATTTAATAAAAACATAGGCACCTGTGACAATAACTGTCATTTACTGTTGTCAAATTAATTATTTATGAAAACCGCTAGATTTCACGTGTGAATAAGAATATTATAACAATAATTATAATAATTGTAATAGTAATTAATATTTAACAGGTCGACGGAAAAATGTAATATGCAGTTTTTCGTCCTTGGTACATAAATATCTATTGTAGTATAGTCTAATAATTTTATTTTTTGACAATTTTTATGACAGAACATAACTATTGAAACTTTTTTTTGTTATTTTAAGTGAACATTAGCGCACCATGAATACTGTGCTGGCTCAAATATATTTGCAAAAAGTGGGTTGATTTTTGTCGAAAGTAACTTTTTCATTCACCCACTGTCTGCACGCGGTTCAATGAAAGTAGAGCAGAAGACACTGATAAATAAACTTATTTCTAAAATAAATGGAAATCTCGAAAGATCCGTAGACTTTTAACAGAATGTACGGAAATTATACGGAATTACAAAGAGTTAGAAAAAGATACGCTGGCAAGTCAAAATATACGAAAATCGTATATTTATACTCAAATCGGCAACACTGTTTAACTTCCGAGTACCGGCACCGATTCTCGAGAACCGAGAACTTTCGAACATGGTTCTCGAGAACTTTAAAAAATCGAATACTTTTCGATACTTGGTATTCGAGAACCACTTCACTAAAAAAGAAATATTTTAAATTTATAACCTAACAAATTATTTTAGCAGCAAAAGTCAAGAAAACAAGTTAAAGATCTTATTATGGATACTCACATTGAAATTAAATTAGATTTTAAATCTATGAAAAAAGATTTGTTGTATGGAATACACAGGTGTTCTCAAAGAGGCTTAAATCATTCCGTAAAATGGTTATCTGAAATTAATTTCTCTCTTAAGAATATAGTTTTACTTCCTTGTGATAGACCTGGTAATGAAGATGATATAGATGAGGAATTTGATGAATATCTTTTAGCAAAATCGTATTTTGATATTAAGGAGTATGATAGATGCTCTCATTTTGTGAAAAATTGTGTTAAACCAAAGTCGAAATTTCTTTATTTCTATTCTAAATATTTATCTATCGAAAAGAAGAAGTTAGAAGATAACATAATAGATACAAACTCTTCTACTGAATCTCCAAAAAACGATACTTTAATTGATTTATGTACAACATTAAAAATTGAACATTCCGAAAATAAATTAGATGGCTTTTCTCTTTACTTATATGGAGTGATTCTAAAAAAATTAGATTTAATTCCAGTCGCTACAGAAGTCTTTATAGAAGCAGTTAATGCTGAACCAATGTTGTGGAGTGCTTGGTTTGAGTTAGGAAAAATTATTCCTGATAAAAATGCGATTTTTGCTTCAGATTTAATGGATCATTGGATGAAATACTTTTTTCTAGCACATACTTACTTAGAACAACTTAATAATGATGAATCTATTGAATTATATAATACATTTTATTCTTTGGGATTTCAAGATTGTACATATGTTTTATCGCAGATTGCTTTAGGGCATCATAATCGTAGAAGTAAGTATTGATTTGAGTTTTTATAGTATACATACAAAAAATATTTAATATTTATTAATCATTTCTTAATTAAATTTGCAGAATTAAACAATTTTTAAATAACAAATATTAAAAAAATCCCAATATTAAGCTTCTGTAATAGTATTTCCTGAAGGTGTATTTTGATAAACTTTTGCTTTTTGCTTTTCAAACTCAATTTTCTCTAAATTCTTAACTTCTGTATAAAGCAAACGACCAAGATATCCAAAATATTGTGTATATAATACCCCTCCATCATTAATATTTTTAGTTTTAAGCAAAATAGGAGCAATAACATTCAGGATAACATCCCTAACATGTTTCGCTTCAACAAGTATTTGATTACTCATTTCTTCAATGTAAAAGTTATGAGATTGTCTTTCTAGCAGTATAAAAAGTAGCTTTCCAATGTTGAAAATACGAGGAAATAAGAATGTTTTCACCACTTCTTCTCCTAAACATTCTAATCCTTTTATAGCTCCATATAAAGTAGTTAAAGGATACATACTGTATCCTTTAAGAGGTCTAATGTAGATACCAATAACTCTATTTGTAATATTGTTTATACGATTGTTATATTTCTCACAAATTGCTGATATTACAAAAACCGAAAAATCTCTTAGTGTCCAATGATTATCGTAATAATACTTGCTAATTCTTCTAGAAAGTACACAGGAAAGAACAGCAGGAATCAGATCATGTAAATGCTCAACAATATTCACATACTGATTATTTAATAAACTTTTCACCATTCTTACAGAATATATCAGCAGAGTCAAATCAGGATGGACTATATTCACATGGATTGTTTGTTTAATAAAAATACTTAAATAAGGAAGTAACGACTTAATGTTGTAGTCAACTGAAAGGATTTTTAAATTTCCATTTCTTACTTGTTCATTGTAACCGAATATTCCTTCTGTTAGCGTTAAATAAAACATTTGTTCTTCCATTGAAAGTGGGTGATTGTCAGGAAATACTTTTAGGAATACTGTATCTACTTTTGGAGTGAAATTTTCTAACAAATTTATTGTTTCGTTAGATTCCATGTTTGGGTTTTCAAATGGTACAAAGGAGTGTATTAAAGCTGATCTTTTTTTAAGGTTTTCCAAATCGTGTTTTCCTTTCATTGACGTTTTGCTCATTGAAATGTCAAATTAAATTTTGACAGTTTAATTTTGTCGCCTACTTATTTAAATATTTTTAATTTTTTTTACAAACATTTTTGAAAAAAATCTGATGTGGCCAGCACATGACCTCTCGCCATTTGAATCAAAAATTTACAGGTTGACACAAAAATAAAGTATGAAAAAAAATTATTTTTTTGTAAATCTGGCAACAATGGCAAAAGTTTCGAAAATTTTAATGAGATGAAAATAAACTATAGGGTATACAAAATATATGTGTAAAACTTTATTGCCGTTTTGTATAATAATGGCGTCATCACCCATAGCAACTGCCACTTCCGGTTGTGCGATTGGCACCAAAATCTAATCAGATCTAATCAAGGGTATCAGAATCCTGTATGCAAAATTTTAATTTTTTTTATTCAGTAGTTTTTGAGTTATCGTTACTACAACATCCATCCAAACACACACACACTAACACACACACACACAGACATCATCGCGAAAATATTAAAATCGTATTCTAGGGACCCTAAAACGTGTATATCCATTGAAAACTAACTACCCAATTTTTAGCATGATTCCTATACCTCTCTTACCTGAAGGGCGAGAGGTAAAAATCTAGTTTAGGGTAACACCTCAGATTTTGACAATTTTTTTATATACCTAGTAGGGGTAGTGTAGTGTAAAAAAAACTTGGTGGTCTCTTAATAAAAAACCTTAAAGAACCACCTCTTTATGTGATTTTTTTTTCTTTTTTACCAACTAGCTTAATGAACACCTTTTTTCTCAATTTTCTTAAAATATTATTCCTTTTCTTATCATTTTTATTCAAATATAACCCCTTTTTTCAATTTTCTACAAATATTACTCCTTTTTACCTCTCGCCCTTCAGATAAGAGAGGTATAGGAATCATGCTAAAAATTGGGTAGTGAGTTTTCAATGGATAAACACGTTTTAGGGTCCCTAGAATACGATTTTAATATTTTCGCGATGATGTCTGTGTGTGTGTGTTAGTGTGTTAGTGTGTGTGTTAGGATGGATGTTGTAGTAACGATAACTCAAAAACTACTGAATGAAAAAATTTGAAATTTTGCATACACGATTCTTATACCCTAGATTAGATCTGATTAGATTTTGGTGTCAATCGGACAACCGGAAGAGGCACTTGCTATGGGTGATGACGCCATTATTATACAAAACGGCAATAAAGTTTTACACATATATTTTGTATACCCTATAGTTTATTTTCATCCCATTAAAATTTTAGAAACTTTTGCCATTGTTGCCAGATTTACAAAAAAGTAAATTTTTTTCATACTTTTTTGTGCCACCGTGTAAATTTTTGATTCAAACATGGCGAGAGGTCATGTGAAAATTACCTATAACTAATGTTCATCATTTTTTCACTTTTTTGATTTAAAATTATTCCCAACTAAATTTCTTCATTTTTTGACTTTTCACACTTAAAATTACCACCAACTTTTTTCACTTTTCAAACTTAAAATTACCCCCAACATATCATTTTTTCAAGTTTTTCAATGAAAATAACCCCCAATTAATTTTAATCATTTTTTCACATTTTTAAGTTAAAATTACCATGCACTAAATTTCTTAATTTTTCACTTTTCACACTTAAAATTAAAATCGTACAAAACATAATGTTACAAAAAAAAATTGTGCAAGAATGGTTTGGTGATAGTTTTAAAAATTCATAACTTTTTTTGGTAAGAGACCACCAAGTTTTTTTTACATTTTCGTGATCTCTGACCCAAAATTAGTTTACAAAAAAAAATTAAAATCTGAAACCTGATCAAATTTTTATATGAAATATCAAAATAAATAGATTCTAGAGGGGATATATTGCTTTTAAATTTTAGATTTGAATGATGCTATCGAAATATTTCAGAAGATTCTTGAATTGGACCCTTATAGGTTGGACAATCTAGATACTTATTCAAATCTTTTATATGTTCTTGAAATGAAGAAAGATCTTGCTGATCTTGCTCACAAAGTTGTCAATATTGATAAATATCGTGTCGAAACTTGTTGTGTTATAGGTAAGATATTTTTGAAAACCATAAATTTTATAAATAAACTGATGGTCCAACCTGAGATATTTAGTTTGTTATTGCCAAATTTTAGTTAGTATTTTTAATAGGAAATTACTACAGTTTGAGATCAGATCATGCAAAAGCAGTTTTATATTTCCGAAGGGCTTTGAAACTTAACCCACAATTTTTATCCGCTTGGACTTTAATGGGACACGAATTTATGGAAATGAAAAATACTAATGCTGCCATACAAAGTTATCGACATGCCATTGGTAAGAAAGTCTTTATTATCGTTAGTTTTTTTTATTTAACTATATTTTAGAAATCAATTCGAGAGATTATAGGGCTTGGTACGGTTTGGGTCAAACATATGAAATCTTGAAAATGCCCAACTATTGTTTATACTATTACAAACGAGCCCAGCAGTTGAAACCGAACGACAGCCGAATGGTAATAGCATTAGGAGAGGCCTACGAAAAATTAGAAAAGACTGAAAATGCTTTAAAATGCTATTATAAGGCTTGCAACTTGGGAGATGTAGAGGGTATCGCAATTCTAAAATTAGCAAAGTAATTATTCTTTAATTAATAATTTTTTTGTCTAAACGGTGAAAATAAGAAAATAGGTATGCAAGTATGCACTCAAAACTAAACAATTTCAACTTTAATAACAATTTATTAAAATATAAAAAAGGCATTCCATCCTAGTTATATTTTGAGAAACGTCAATCATCGGAAAAAATTTAATTACATAAAAATCTTTAAGGGTGGATATTCATAGACACATAATTTATTTTTAAGAGTCTCTCGAAAGATAAGAAATGCTCAGGATTATCTATCACCATAGTTCAGGCAAATTTATAAAAGTTTATTCCCTCTCGAGTATTGTGGCTTTTGGCGTTCAATGTCGGCATGCCGAAAGAAGCGCTGACATTACGGGACAGATTTAAAAAGAGATATTCCGCAATTCCGGGCATTATTATATCCAGGCGCGCGCAAAGCCTGTGTGTATAAAATATAATTTTATGCCCCTTACTCCTTTTTTACATAAATAAAATGACGTGCTAATACCTATATTTAATTTTGATACCCATACATCAAGTAAGTTGGTACACACAAAATTGAAATATGCTACACTGTTCTTTACAACCGGATTCACTGCAGCCTCGTGGGCTTATTGCGCCATCTCCAGTCTGTCTACTGCACCCAGTCCATAAACCTTGTTCCCTGTACTAGTTTGAGTTTGTACATATTCTTTAATGGCTGTTTGTAGTAATCTTCTGGATTTTTGGTTTTCCATATATTCTTTGCCTTCTGTGATCCAGCGCCTCACAGTTACATGGTATGTGGAGTGCATTCTCGGACTCTTTATTGCATTGTCTGCATTTAAGGTCGCCATTATATAGCCCCATTTTGTTTAGATGCTCTCTGGTGGGAAGGTGTCCCGTGAGGAGCCCTGTGGTAATTCGTAGTTGATTCCTAAAGCAGTTCTTCAGTTACGTTCTTTGACGGTTCTTTTATAAACTTTTTCCCGTGTAGAAGTCCGGGTACATTGTCTCAGTACACTTTCTGTTCTCGCTTAATTCAGTCTTTTATATGGTTCCTAAACGTACGTTTTGGTACTCCCATCGCTGGTTCTGGACCAATTAATGGGGTTGACGATCCGCTTCTTACGAGCTCGTCAGCCTTTTCGATTCCAGCGATACCTTTGTGACCTGGTAACCACGATAAAGTTACTTTATTGTGGGTCGCCAGTTCCCAAAGTTCTTCGCCACATTCCCATACCAGTCTAGATGTCACCTTTGGGCTCCTTATGGCTGCTTGACTGTCTGAGTAGATTATGATTCTTTTTCCCTCGTGGGCCCTCATATATTACTATTTCTCGCACATTCGAGTATTGCATAGACCTATGCCTGGCAAACAGAGGTATATTTTCCTAGAGAGAAGCATTCTTGGTACTTATTGTGTTCGCAGTATATACCAGACCCGTCTGTGTACCAGGTAATTCCGTTAGGGTTTGTCCTGAAACCTGTGCTTGTATTCAACTCATTCCGATTCTAAATTATTATACTCAGCTCTTTGTTGAAGCTGTACTTAGCAGTTCATATGTGGTCTGACCTCATACCAAGCATGTTGCCTCCCACATGATCTAGCTTAGTGTGTCATAGTCTATGATTTCCTTCATAGAATGGTAAGTCCTCTAGCCGTCGTAGAGCCATTATACCCTACCCCATTATAATGTATTGTAATGGCGGGAGGTCAAGGAGGGTTTCCATAGCAGCTGTGGGTGTTGTTTTTATGCTTCCGATATTCCCAAACAGGCAAGTCTTTGTATCTTGCCTAATTTAGAGATAACGGTCCGTTGTTTTATCTGTGACCACCAGACCAGAGATGCATATGTTACCATGGGCAGGACTACAATATTGTACAACCAATGTACCATTTTTGTATTGAGTTCCCATGTTTTCCAATACGTGCGTCTAGCTATCATTAAAGTAGCAACCGCTTTCGTATGTATTTTTTGAATCTGAAGGTTCCAGGTAAGTTTGTGTAACTGCGTTTAGTGGTAAATTTTCCTTGGAATAATGACAATGTCATCTGCGTATCCCAGTGTTTTGTGTCCTTCCTCTTGAAGGATTCTCAGCAGTCCATCCATTACCAGATTCCATAGCAGAGGAGAAAGTACTCCCCCCTGCGGACAACCTCTGGTCACATGAGCTGCCTTTTCCCCCCCATCAGAGATGTACATATTAGCCTGTTCCGTAGCATGCAGTCTATCCACCTGCAGCTCGTTGCATTAATACCTGAGTTCCTTGACGCTCTGGCTATTGAGTCTAATCACTTGTCAAAAGCTCCTTCTATGTCCAGAAAGGCTGCTAGTAGCACCTCTCTCGTTTCCATGGCATTTTCAGCTCTGGTTACAAGCTGATGTAATGCAGTTTCTGTAGACACGCCTTCTCTATAGGCGTATTGGTCTCGGTGTAGAGGTCTTTCAGCCAATAGGTAATTGTCCTCCTATATTAAAGTAAATGTGTCTGTGGTCTCGAGTATTGTGGCTTTTGGCGTTCAACGTCGGCATGTCGAAAGAAGCGCTGTCATTACGGGACAGATTTAAAAAAAAACTATTCCGCAATTTCGGGCATTATTATATCCAGGCACGCGCAAAGCCATGCGGCCGCCTGTGTGTAAAATATAATTTTACGCCCCTTTGTTCTTTTTTACATAAATAAAATAACGTGCTAATACCTATATTTAATTTTGATACTGATACATCAGGTAAGGGGGTACACACAAAATTAAAATATGTGTTACATGTACATGTTAATTTGTATAATATAAAATCTATAATAAAATTTTAAATCATCATTTGATGTTTGCAAATAAAGGAAATATTTCTGAAAGCACAAATAAAAAAAGTACTGATTTTAATCAGCATGATACCTGACTATTCATCCCCATAACATTTAGAAGATCTTGACAAATCTTAGACATAATGATTAACGAAGAACGTAAAAAAAGCAAAGCAGTAACAAAACAATAAAAATGTTACATTACAGAAAAAAGAATAAAATAACTTATTGGAAGCACTCTTTTCTTGCCTATTTTTTCGGAAAATTTTTTAATTAACTCATCTAAGGTCACCTTCTATGTACACAATTGCCAAATTACTGAGTCTCTTGTGCCATAGTTGATCGTAAAAGATTTTATTAACTTTAATTTTGAAAAATACTTTTCTCCCGATGCACAGATACTGGTAGCGTTAAAAAAATCGTATGGCCACTGCAGTATTTGGAAATGTTGAAATTAAATTATTCTCTAAAATGTGTTTAAGAATTAACGCCTAAATATTTTGTCATAACGCTGCCGCTGCTTTGATTTTTATGTGTGCGTCGAACATTACTTAATCAAATTTGGTGAACGTTTCTATTAATTTTAATAAATTTCCATTATATATATATAAAATTGTCGTGTCGTTGACTGACTGACTGACTGACAATCAACGCACAGCCTAAACCAGGATTTGATAGAGACGTGAAATTTTCACTAGTAATCTCCCTAGAGCTTGAATTATTACCGGAAATTTTTTTCGAGTACACGATTTTCTTAAAATATCGTGTACGAGGAAAAGTTTCCTGTTATTAATTCAAGATCGTGGGGGATTCGGTAAGAAAATTTCACACCTAAAAAATTTAAAAGTAATTAATTATTTATTTGACATTAAGATTAGAAGGAAAGACTAGTTTTGGTCTAGTTAGTCATGAGTGTTTGTTGGTATGTTAAAAGTTAAGTAGTAATTGTTTAATTTTGATTTGCACAAAAAGTAAAGAAAAAGTCTTATATGAATCAAGTCCATTGCAAGTGTCATTATTTTGACATAAAAATTTCCACTTATTAATTTCGTCCAGGGTACCCTGGAGGATGAAAATTTCCGGAAATTTTTTGGGTTACCATGGTAACCAAACAAAAAAATAGACTATGATTGGCTTAAAAATGGCGGTGCGGAAATTTTCAGCGTAGTTTCCTTCGGTAGTGTAGGGGAGCACTAGAAAGGAATTTTGAAAATTCGCACTTTAAGGGGTTCTAAATTGGGGTTAAACAAATATTGGCCCGCTCGAGTAAGTGCGTCAACCAAAAACCCGCTCGAGTAAATGCGTCAACCAAAAACATACAGGGCGATTCTTTTAGAGGGGAGTGGCTCTCCCCCCTGGGGGAGTGCAAATATTTTACTTTGCCGACCCACCTCCGAGAAGGGAAAGTATGGTGAACGAGCTAAAAATAATTTTGGAGGTAAAGATGGAAATATCCATTTCTCCAACAAAAAAATGTCAAGATTTTAAATTTTAACATTAAATATCTGAAAAAGTATTAATCCGATTGAGCTGAAATTTGGTATGCAGATTTGGGTTAGCCGTCGGAAGAACCCATTAGTTTTTGTACGATATCTGTCAAACGGAAGTGTCACTATCAACAAATGACAGATACAATATGTCACGGAATTCGACTTGCAGTATGTCATTTGAAAGCCCTTGAAAAACTCTATTCAGAACAGTCAAAATTATTTCTCCAACTGTCACCTGTCAAAAACAAAAAAATCGGTTGTGTCGCCCCAAAACTTTCCCGACGGGTATACACGAATACTTTTTCAGATATTTTTAACATTATTTACAAATTCTTTTAACACTTTTTAAACTTTTTTTGTGTATTTCTTTGCATATGTTTGTATTTTTTTGCATTTTTAACGTTTTTTAGCATTATTTTAATTTTTTCAGCATTATTTGACCTTTTTGCATTTTTTTAAAATGAAGTGGCATTTTTTGCACTTTTATCATTTTTTAACATTATTTTACTTTTTTTGACTTTTTTTTAGATTTTTTGGCATTTTTTTTTAATTTCTTTTTTACATTTTTATCATTTTTTTGGCATTATTTTACTTTTTTCAGCATTTTTTAAACTTTTTTTACAATATCCTTTATCACTTTTCAGTTTTTTTAGAACTTTTTACATTTTTTAGCTCATTTTTTGCTTTTCATGTATTATTATGCATTTCTTTGTATGTTTGTATTTTTTTTTGCATTTTTTCCATTTTTTTTGTTCGTTTTTTTGCATTTTTTTTATTTTTTGGGATTTTTTTTTTGCAACTTTAGCGTTTTTAGCATTCTTTTACTTTTTTCAGCATTTTTTACTTTTTTTTTTTAGATTTTTTTGGCATTTTTTTAAACATTTTTTACAATTTCTTTTAACACTTTTTAAACTTTGCTTTTTTTAGAATTTCTATCCTTTTTTAGCTCATTTTTTGCTTTTCATGTATTTTGTGCATTAATGAAATTTCATTGTATATGTTTGTATTTTTTTTGCATTTTTCCACTTTTTTGCATTTTTTTTTCAATTTTTGGGTTTTTTAGTATATTTAGCGTTTTTAGCGTTATTTTACTTTTTTTCAGCATTTTTAACTTTTTTTACTTTCCCGACCCACCTCCGAGAGTGGAAAGTATTGTGAACGAACTAAAAAAAATCGAGACAAAGATGGAAATATCCATTTGGTCACCTGGGACCCAATTCTTGAAATCGTAGGAATCGATTCTCGTGAGAAATTTACGTCATTTTCTCTAGATTTTGTAATATGTCTATTCTTGAAATATTTCGTAGGAAAAAATTCTCCAAAAATTATGAGAATTAATTCCTAATGTCATTGTCTGGAGAAACTTCAAATTCTCATGAGAATTTAAGAAATTAGAGTGTGAATTGTACGTATTTGACGTATTTTGTGGGAATTGAAATTGAACATTATTGTTTTTTTGTTGTTACCGCCATAAATATTGTTAAAATTAATAATTTTTTACTTCAAGCTATCGTTTTAGATAATTTAGAAAGTTGTTTAGACAGCATTTTCGTCTATCCAAACAAGCCTTTGACGATCTAATGGAGTATATTGAGCTTTTTCTGCTACCAACAATCAGAGTTGGAGATTAACCAAGAGAAAAAGTTTTAGTAGGTGAACGAAGAGTAGGAAGCCCTAGTTCCTAGTCTGCGTCGTTGTGTCGTTTAATTAACACAAATTTTATTTGGTTCTGAGATTTACTTAATGCTTGAATACATATATTTTTCTTTTTAAAATACAATATAAAAAAAACGACATATAAAAATTTCGTATCTATCATCTCGACATATAACAAAACTTCAACTCTTTATTTTTTCGCTATCTTAATTTTTATTAAAAGGTTTTTGGCTAGCCACAATAGCTAGCCACAAGTAAGCTAGTAACAAGTATAATAAGTATAATTTCAATAAGTAAAATTATAAAATATATTATAAGGAAGAGAATTCTTTCCTCTAAGAAGTTCCTTATCATTTTCTAAGAATTCTACAAGGATTTTTTTTGCGCTTCACTCACGAAATTTCGTTTGGCCATCGCAAATAAAAAATGAACAAATAACCCATAGTCAATAATAAACGATAATGCACAATAATAGGATAATAACTATGTAAATTGTTTCAATTTGTTTCCTCAAAAATGTAAAATGTCAAACATATGGTATCAATGGCAACTGATATTCATTTCTGCGAACGTATTAAAATAATATTTGAGCACAGAACTAATAGTTCTGAGTATTTGATTGGTTGAGTTCATGAAATACTTGGATTTAGTAAAGACATACGTCACTTTTTTTAATTCACTAGAATTTCAGTTCAGACTTATTCAAGAATAGGACTGGCGATTCTCAAGAGAATTTTTTTTGGGGAATCAATTCTCTGGAGAATTAATTCCTACGATTTCAAGAATTGGGTCCCTGGGATGATTAAAACCATTTCCAAATTCAAGTCTGTCTGTCTATCTGTCTGTCCGACATCTGTCAAACGGAAGTGTCACTATAAATAAATTAGACGCAATATATCACAGAATTTAACTTGCAATATGTCATTTGAAAGCCCTTGAAAAATTCTATTCATAATAGTCAAAATTATTTCTCCAACTGTTACCTGTCAAAAATAAAAATGTCAAAATTTGAAACTTTAACATTAAAAATCTAAAATCGTGGATACTCGTCGGGAAAGTTTTGGGGCGACACAACCGATTTTTTTATTATTTGTCTCCCAAGTAATTTAATTAGAAATAGGAGAGAAAGTATAAATTATTTATCTCAAATCAATTTTATCAAAAACTGAAGTACATGTTTTGTTTATCAAAGGAAATATACATACCAATTTTTAAGTGCATATTTTTTGTGTGGTTTTCTTGGGTCTCTCCCCATCATTTTTAAAAATGCATTTCTTTGGGAGAATCTACCTACCAATTTTCAAGCGTCTATCACCAGTTATAGTTTTCGAAATATTCAATACAATATTCATCACAAAGTATAAAAAGTAGGGGAAGGAAACAGATATAAGAAGGAAACTTCAACATCAACGCGAATGAAGTCGCGGGCAAAAGCTAGATTTCATATAATTTGTTAGATCTACCACATACAGCTAAACATTGATGACATAAAAACTGCATTGCTGAAATTATTCTTTCAATGACACAATACAAGTATCTTTTTTCTACATCCAATGAACGTAATTGACTTTCATTCCCTTAGATAATATATATTTGATAAGTTTAACCAAGATCCGATATTTTTATGGGAGTCACTCTTTTCGTATCTGTTTAGCACTAGTGCCAAATGTTTCCAATCAGAACACCCTTCCTTATTAAACAAGTTGATCAAAAAGTTTGCAACAGCAACAGTAAACCGCATCTCTTGTTGTTGAGTAAATCACCCACTCCCTTTTAACATTCTCTCCATTGGCGAGGTTACGATAAAAACATCTGTGTACCTATTCTTGAAATCAAGAGAAAATTTACTCCCAAAGTACTTTTTCTACTCCCAACTTTTTCTCTCGGTACAGAAATACCTTATTCTTGAAAAAAAGGAGTGAGTGAAAATACAAAAATACACGCATAGTGTTGAAATTCAATTTTATCCAATCGCAGCAGTTAAATTTCTGAAAACCATGTGACATAAGATGAGACATAACCAAAAAATATCTATCCTATTCTTTGACATAACTGTAATGTGTTAGATATGGACCGGTGTCGTAAAAAAAAAAAAAAAGCTGGTCGATTACATTTAGCAACGACCACAAACGTATTCGAGCAAAAGGTTAGGTTAGGATTTTATGTTGATTTGATCGGACTTTGATGAGATTTGTGAATATCAATAGTTATTTTCTTCAAAGTACTTTAGACTTAACTTTTTATTTCTTTATTATTTTCTGTGAAAAATATGGAAGGTGGTTTAGGCAGATTTGTTGTGCTTAATGATCTCGTCGATGCAGAAGAACAACAAAATAGGCGGGCGGCTCGAGTTCCCGTCAGCATAACCCCTCTTACCTGCTCTTCAAATTGGATCCCTTAAAAGTGCACACGAGTTCCCGTAAGGGTTAAAATTTACCTTTATTCCCAAACTCGAGTTCCCGTTACGGTCATTCAAATTAAAACTACATAGTTTCAAGTTTCATTATGTTTATTCAAAACTATCATTAACTATATTATATTAAATTTATATAACACACATTTTATAAAATCAAAGCGGCTAATATTTTTGCAATGATATTGTGCAATTTTGTCAGTGATGAAATTTTGACTTTGTACAACTTCTTTTTTGTGAGAAACTTTGTCTTTTTTATTACTACTATTTATTTTAATAAGTATCAGTTTGTATTCTTTTCAACGTCTCAATAAAGATATATACATTTAGATGATAAACCACACAGTAATTTATTAATTTGGAATGAAAGCTTTCACAGCAGTTCGTAGTTCTAGAAATGTCTGAGGAACATTCTGCCCAAATATAAGGGGGAAAACTTGTCTTCACTTATGTAAGTATCCGTTAAATAGACATTGAACCACTTTTTCATCTTGGGGCATATCTTTTTAATATCCTTTTAACTATTCTGATCGGCGGGCAGGTACCTACCTACCTACCTAATTAAATTGTTTACTTTCGGCAACTCGAGTAGTGGATTATGTCAATCTTCAATTGCTTGCCGGGAATTCAAGGAATAAGTTATGGTCCAAATTTTACTTGCCGGGAATTCGAGTCTCCTCAAAATAGGCCAGTGAGAAGATTTCAAGGACGAGAAAATGCATTTAAGTTAATAGATGAAAAATTTGTTAAATTATTTAGATTGCATAAAGAACTTATTGTGCGAAATCTAATAGATTTATTGACGCCATTTCTCCAAGGTCCAATTATTAGAGCTTCAGCTTTAAGTATTGAAGTAAAGGTAGCAGCAAATAAAATTATGTAGATATATCAATACCAAAAAGGATAAACTATTCCAAAAGTCATTTAGTATTTTGTACTTTTTGTATTTATAATTTTTAGGTTTTTAGGCTGGTTGAAATGTCCTCCCATAAATTCTGGGCTTTTTTAAAAGTAAAATCGCTCTTACAGTTGCTACTTTGGAGATTTTCGTTTTTTTTTTAATTCTGTAAACATTTCTTTTTGTACTTTTTTATAGAAGAACTTCTAAATTTATTTTATGATAGATCGGCACTCTTTTTTATTTCCAACTTTTTTTTCTTCTACTAAAAACACCGTAGGGGGGCTATTCTCGAACTCGGACGAAGTGAACGTTCTCTTAAGAGAAGTGAATTGTCACATCCTTTCCTTGTTCTCTCGGTGTCACAAAACCATATTCTCGGATGTAGAGGATTATGATCGAACGCTTGAAACAATCGTGCTGTGTTGCCAATACTAATTTGTTCGTCTTCTTTTTTAATTTACAAAAGGGCTCTGGTCATTTGTTGAGTTAGATAACTTTTACGGTGTTTTTAGTAGAAGAAAAAAAAGTTGGTAATAAAAAAGTGTGTCGATCTATCATAAAATCAATTTAGAAGTTCTGCTATAACCAAAGTACAAAAAGAAATGTTTACAGAATTAAAAAAAAAACGATAATCTCCAATGTAGCAACTTTAGCAGCGATTTTACTTTTAAAAAAGCCCAGAATTTATGGGAGGATATTACAACCAGCCTAAAAACCTAAAAATTATAAATACAAAAGTACACAATACCAAATAACTTTTGAAATAGTTTATCCTTTTTGGTATTGATATATCTACACAATTTTATTTGTTCCTACCTTTACTTCAGTACTTAAAGCTGAAGCTCTAATAATTTAACAAATTTTTCATCTGTTAACTTAAATGCATTTTCTCGTCCTTGAAATCTTCTCACTGGCCTATTTTGAGGAGACTCGAATTCCCGGCAAGTAAAATTTGGACCATAACTTATTCCTGGAATTCCCGGCAAGCAATTGAAGATTGACATAATCCACTACTCGAGTTGCCGTAAGTAAACAATTTAATTAGGTAGGTAGGTAGGTACCTGCCCGCCGATCAGAATAGTTAAAAGGATATTAATAAGATATGCATCAAGATGAAAAAGTGGTTCAATTCGCGGTCTATTTAACGGATACTTACATAAGTGAAGACTCAAGTTTCCCCCTTTATATTTGGGCAGAATGTTCCTGAGACATTTCTAGAACTACGAACTGCTGTGAAAGCTTTCATTCCAAATTAATAAATTACTGTGTGGTTTATCATCTAAATGTATATATCTTTATTGAGGCGTTGAAAAGAATACAAACTGATACTTACATTAAAATCAATAGAATTAATAAAAAAGACAAAGTTTCTCACAAAAAAGAAGTTGTACAAAGTCAAAATTTCATCACTGACAAAATTGCACAATATCATCATATAAATTTAATATAATATAGTTAATAATAGTTTTGAATAAACATAATGAAACTTGAAACTATGTAGTTTTAATTTGAATGACCGTAACGGGAACTCGAGTTTGGGAATAAAGGTAAATTTTAACCCTTACGGGAACTCGTGTGCACTTTTAAGGTAAAAGGGGTTATGCTGATGGGAACTCGAGCCGCCCGCCTATTTTGTTGTTTTGCATCGACGAGATCATTAAGCACAACAAATCTGCCTAATCCACCTTCCATATTTTTCACAGAAAATAATAAAGAAATAAAAAGTTAAGTCTATAGTACTTTGAAGAAAATAACTATTGATATTCACAAATCTCATCAAAGTCCGATCAAATCAACATAAAATCCTAACCTTACTTTTGGACATCAAAACAAAAAATTACAAATGCGCAAGCGTATGATGATTTATTCTCATGAGAAGACCACGTTCTCCTAAAATTAATCAGTAGAATAACACTCTCTCGATTTTTGTAGGAGGTGAACATTCCTGAAATTCGAGAATACGACTTATATTATTTCAATGGAACCACGCCTCCTTTTCCTATGAGAATCGTAATCGCATGACTCGAGAATAGGCCCCCTGGGAGAATAAAAGTCTCACATATTTCCATCGAAATATTTCAAGAATAGGGTTATTTTACATTTCAGGGAGCCACGCCTATTTCTATTTTAATTTATACTCCCTGATTTTCAAAAATAGGTGTACTGGCAGAAAACTTTTAGCCTTGTGAGTTTACTGGATAGATTCAATTCGTAATTTAATGGGGTCCTTTTCCAGTTTTTTCGCTAAAAATCTTGCATCTGCAAATGTAATTATTTTGGGCCACTCTCCAAGGTGATCAGATATTAGGTCGAGTTAGAAAATAGTAATGTTGCCGCCGTTGGAACGTTTTCAGTATGATGTTCCTGCTGGGTATTATTTATATTATTACAATCAGAAACAAATGAGGAACTTGGGACTGAGGAACAAGTAGAGCGAGCATCGTCGCCATTGTATATAGACTATGTCGTCGGTATTATTTATATTATTACAATCAGAAACAAATGAGGAACTTGGGACTGAGGAACAAGTAGAGCGAGCATCGTCGGCATTGTATATAGACTATGTCGTCGGTATTTTCAAGTTCATGGAAGAACACTTCATTTTGATTGTTTGGGACAAAGCTTTACATTTTAGTCTATAGGTGTCGCCACTTGGCAAATCTACGGATGGTACTGAAGTAAACAGTAAATTTAGTTAGGTAGTTAATTAACTAGAGAAGTATTTGACCAGTTAATGAAATTTTCACTTGCCTGGTACACCTTTTTAAATAAAATCTTATAATATATCAGATCCTATTCTCTTCACTAGTCCAGTCTTTACTGGTCACTATACACCCCTTTTAGCTGCTAGTAGTGATTAAGGCTGTTATTTACAGTGTTTATTTTGCAGGTTATACGATAAGCTTGGTGAAAATGAAAACGCAGCTGCTGCATTTACAGAGTTCTGCCTCAGAGAAGAAGTTAGGGAAATGAGATGCATGGAAGAACAAGCTGAATTTTATACCGCTTTGGAATATCTGGCTAATTACCATTTGAAGAAAGGAGAACTTGATGATGCTTACACATATGCATACAAATGTATGGAATGTGAAGAGGTATGACTTTAATCCTATTATTGATCAATATGACAAAGATAATTTGAATCGCCTGTTTGTTTATAATTAAAAGTGTTTTTTGTAGACAAAAGAGCCAGGAAAAGCTTTATTGAAAACAATTGCTTCGAAAAGGGCAGAATTGGAAGCTGGGTCAACAAGAATGAATGAATCAAGCACCAGTAATATTGATATGGTATTTTCACCAAATCCTCTACAATAGTATATTGTTTGTAATTTTAAGAATAAATTTATTTTATAATCTATAATATTATGGTAAGTGTCATACTTGTCAAATTTCTTACTTTATTTAAACATGATCATTATTTTTTTTATGTCTCTGTCTATCGGTAAATATTGATTTTTTTTAATTTCGGATATTTCTGGTGAATGGACAAGACTAATAAATAGGTGCTTATTAGTTGTGGTCCCATTTCAATATCTATTACCGATTAAAAGATATGATTTTTCAATATTTTCAACTATGGTCGCCATTTTCTCTGTAACAATTCGTTCGAAATCAAAACTGACAACACTTTATTTAGGAACTTTTTCATCCTAAACAAGAATCTGAAGTCAGATTTATAGATTCCATCACAAAGTCGAAGTAGTTTGTGAAAATGCTATACGATCAATCGAATCACCTTTTGGGGCCGAGGGCCAACCACTGCCCGATAATAGCTTTTAAGGAGTTTTAGAATGTTAAACTTAAAATTGAAATGTTTATGTACAAAAATTTAAAAAATATCCCAATCTACTTCAATGATAATAAATGACAATGGGATGTGATTTGCAAACTGTTTTGTTAATTTTGCTTTGAGTTTTTTTTTGTTTATCACTTTTCCTTTTTGTAATGTCCTTTAGATTTTTTACTACCTATTCACCCTTTTCGTTTCTTTGAAAATTAACAATTTTGCGATTTCTAAGTTTTTGATCTTTCCACTTTATAACGATCATCATTTTCGTTTTCACAATTGTCGTTTATTTGATAATTTTTTTTTGTTATCAGTATTACCAAGAATAAAGGGTCATTACATTTTAAAGAAGTTTTCTCAATATGGATTTTTTTCTACTTGTAGGAAATGAAAAATACAGTTTTAAATATTATGTGTACAAATTTTATTGAAACATAATTTTAAATTAAAAACTACACTTTTTGTTATTTCAAATATAACCGGCACCTGGTCTGTTGGCGCGGCAAACTATACATTTGGCAATAATGCAAAGGTTTAGCGATTTCAATTGAAGAAAATTGTTCGTTGCGACACTGTATCACTATACACTTCCGTGTGTGGGTGTCCATTGCACGCATCAGTCAAAAATACTCCATCTCAAACAAAAATATATTCATTTTTTTCATATTATGCATAGTGTAAAATCTCCAAAATAAAATAAAAAAAACACAAGAGAAATAAATGATTAAATTCTTTCAAGAATAAATTATACAGCAATATAATAAAAAAATTGAGACGTAACCCCACTAAGTGGGGGTTAATTACAATATTTGGATTATTTTATCGTATATGACATTTTTTTACATTGCGACCTTTCAACGCAGTTTTTTTTTACGAAAGGTAGAACGAATGTTGTCCCTCGGAGGCCGCTAATCGCAGTTTTTCTCTCATCACTTCGATACTAGAATAGTCTGGTAATTTGAGGTAGTTTACACAGGTCATCACAGATGGAAGAAAATCGTCCGGGTTCATGTTCGCTTCCAAAGTTTTTCTAACTACAGTCAAAGGAGGTGATAAAGCCTTAAAACCTAAAAAAAAAAAACAAATACTAAGTGTTGCGATTTAGTCAACAAAATATTCTTCATTATGGCATTTTTTAATATATCTTGAATTGCATATAAGTTAAAAATATCTTGTTGAAGAATGTGTTTTTTATAAGAGGAAATATTTTTTGGTTTTTTGTTGTATCTTTAAATGCAAAATAGTTTTCTAAAGTTGCAATACATGGATTGAGGTAAACTTTATCCAACTACTAAACCGACTACTTCATTAAAAAATAGTGAAGTGGGGAACGATATAACATTCATTAAAAAATAGTGAAGTGGGGAACGATATAACAAAGGGAAAATAAGAGAAGTGGCCGACGCTGAAGGTGTCGTTTTAGTTGTTGGAAAAGAAGAATCCAGTAAACACATATCAGTTTTTCAAAATGTCAAGTGACCAATCTTCTTTTACCAAGAATTCATTTAAAATATCCAATCTGTACAATAAAATTAATAAGTAGTAGAAAAATAAATATAGATTCTGCAACATTACACTATTTTCCTTTGCCAAACAATTCCATTTTTTATAAAGGTTTTAATGTCCTATAAATTATACTAATCTACATCAAAAACAATGTAATAATTAACAATTTTCTAATTTTTTTCAGAATACTCATTACTTTATCAATAATAGAAAGAATACAGGTTTGCCAAGTTTTAACCAAAAGTTTTCATAATAAAGTTTGTGTTAAAAAACAAATTAAATTTTTTCTTCTTCCAGCTTAGCCATGGTTAGAATTATGCGATTAAAATTTTATTGTCAAGTCCTCATTGATTCTTCCGTCAAGTCTATCCGTGCCGTTAAAGTTTTTGAAGCACTTTTATTGCTCTTTTTGTAGCCCTTTTATTGCTTTTTTGTGCTTATCAATGTTAAGTTTTAATCAAATTTCGACACAAATTGTTCTTCCCAATATGATAATAAATAAAAAACAAATAGTTCTTACCTCCTACCGGTAATCTCGGACTGCCAGTCAAAAATTGCACAAACATCCTCTGCTCCTCCCTATCATACGAACTAAGAACTTCAAAGAGGAATCGAATAGCCCTAGAATCGGCTGTATAGCCGTGATCCGGCCGGCAGCACTCCAACAAAGTCTTTACGTCCCACCCCAGGATGTAGTCTTTCGGACTGCCGCAGAAGACAGCCTCCAACTCTTCCGGTTGAAACACTTTCAAATTGTGCAAGGGAAAAACGGACTCGAATCCTTCTCTCAATGACTCCATTTGTCTGGCTACGCCCTCGTGGAGGATCCAATGGGTCATTAATTTGACGTACAAGTGGAGGTTGTGAATACTTATGTGGGTGGATTTACCACTTTTCATTAGCTCTATGTTGTGGCCAGGGATGACGAAGTCGATACCCAAGTCTTCAATGGGACAACCGTCAAATTCCAACTTTTCCACCTGGAATTATAGTGAAGTAATTGTGAAAATTTAATTTATATGATGCATTATTTAAATACTTTTCGCGTTTTAAAAATCAAATTTAAATTACACATTACTTTTTTCAAACGTTACTTACCTCAATCATTTGTTCTTCTTGTCCGAGATTAAGATTACTAAGAATCTCATCTCTCTCTTTAACAATAAAATGCATTTTCCTCAACGTTTTGTACAATTCCGGATTGACGTGCCTAAGATCCCATAAGGTCAAACAATGTTCTTGTCCTAACAACCAGCGGTAGAATGTTATGGAAAATGGAAGATCCAACTAAAAAATAATAATAAAATAGTAGTAAAAGTCCTTATAATGATTGAAGACTCACCATTCTAGAATCCATCACAGCCTTGGCCATAAATTTCCCTAAAAATCTGAACTTGCTTTTCACCTTCGTAATCTGGCTAACCTTTGCTCCCCTGGATAATGGTATGGGAAACAACCCCATGGGACTATTGACGTATTCGCTATCACTAGAACTCGGAGCGTTCCACAGCTCCAAATTCGATTTTTGCAATTCCTTAGAGACTAAAGCGTAGAATTCGAGAGTAGGACCTAAACCAGTCCCAACCTCATTTTCATATTGCACTTCTAATAAAGCTTTCGACGACGCCAAGTCCTGCATCACTTGCTCGGCCTGCTTTAAAATATCGTCGCGGGATATCGTACGTTTTCTTCTATCCAGTCTTGGCGTAACTCGTTCTTGAGAATCGCTCGAGCTCAGTTCTGGAGACATGTCGAGCAATCTGAAAAATAAAATCGAATTTATTGACACTAAAACAGTTGGTAGTAGTGACTAGTTACCTCTGTAAGGCACGATCTCTATCAAACGATGTGGCGTAAAACAGCAGTTGACGCGTTTCGAACGGGAACAAAAACGGACATACGGTCGCGATTTGTTGCAACCAGTTCGGCAAATTACCCGTCATAATGACTAGAGGGTCCTGCAATTGTCTGCTCGCCTTGGCGGCTATTTTGCTATTCAAGAACTCCGAAGGCGGTAATATGTATTTGTATTCAACGCTGGGATACAAGTACGTCCAGTACATATTGAGTGAGTTCAAGATCCGGAGGAGGCACAACACTTCCAACGAAGCGTCTTGTATGGTAACTGTTTCGGGGAATTGGGTAACGAGGAACACGTCCAATGGGGAATGAGACACCGGAGTTACACCTTCTGAAACAAAAATGTAGTTCAAAAAAGAGATATTAAGCTTTTACAAGTAAATTAGCACTTTTAAAAACATCTCTAATAATAAATTGAGGTATCTTAAAAATGATAAATTAATTTACCATTGTAACGTTGTGTTAAAAGTAAAATGTACAAAGAAAAAATATGGTATCAAACGAATAAAAGTCGGGAGAAAAAGTAAAACATGCGCGGTCGTAGTGCAGTTTAAAATTCTTAGAAAAGCGAAGAGAAAACAATACATTGTTTTATTTGAATAATAATTTTGTACTTTACGTTTAAGCGTTAAAATCAAGAAATGAACCAAAAACAATTCTACACAAAATTTTGATACTTTAGATAATTGTATAAGTACTTACCATTCCATAGATCATCTGCTCTACGTCTAGAAGTATTCTTTCCGGAAGAGCCCTTCCCTTTTCTACTAGAATGGCTCGACGACGCTCCACTACTATTTTTAATTGAAGTAGATGGTTCTTCTTTCAATGGCCGATAATAAATTACATGTGTTTGGACCCAAATACCAGCATTACCTTAAAAGCAGTAAACAAGAAATTACAAAAAGGGTATACAATTCATTTTGAATTGCACCTAATATAAAACCAGATGAACTCAGATGTAAAAAATGTATATACAAATAAAACATACGTTTTAAATTTCCTGACTTCTTCAGGCTTACCATGACTTATTAAATTATAAAAATAAATAAAAACATCAATATTTTTTTCACTACTAATTTAAAGTTCTCACCTAGAGGAGTTTCATTATCAGTATCAGTCTCGCTCTGGTCATTCCCGTTGTTGCTAAACTGTCTCACAGCCTGATAAACAGTCATGTTATAAGGCAGCACATTGTTGCCGATAAGAAATTGCAACTTGTGCCTTGTGCCGGTTTGTGTTATCACAACGCCGGCTAGAGTATCGTCGATGTCGTCGTCGGTGTCGTTGTCGTCGCTGTCAGCGCTATCCTTATCTCTCAGTCGACCGTAACCTCTAACCACTAAGTAACGTTCTATAGCTTGAACTAGTGCTAATGGATCAATTTTCACCGTACCGCCTTTCCATTGCTTCAAATTTGAACAATCCGGATGTCTTTGTAGGTTACACTGAAATATAAATACGTTATTGCATACGCTTGGGTTTAAATTACAGAGACTTACCTTCAATTGATGGGTATTGAAGAATTTGAGAGCGCTAGTACCGCCTCTACCGGCTCCAGAGCTAGCGGGTAAATCGTGAACCTTTACAGGAAACTGTTCTAGCTGAGAGACACATCCATTGAGTTTGGCGACCAGCGCCCCCATCCACGTCGAATTCAATTCGGATATATCTCCAATTTCACTATCTAGGGGACAGCCCGCGAAAACGTTCAACAATATTCTAAGTCTTTGTTCTCTGTCGAATGGTCCGTTCACGTCAGCCAAATAAGACAGTAAAGCCTTGATGAGACCTGAATAGTTTATTTCAAATGGAGAAATGTCCGATTCCATCAAGATTTCACGTAGATCTAGAAGTGCTTCGCCGCAAGAGGTACTGGAAAGTTTATCTATTGCTTGTTTCAAGCGAGTTATTACTGTTGTTGCTGGATGAGGCTCGTCGTCCGTGCTAGAGTATGATTCTATAAATTTGGAAGCCTAAAAATAGAATATGTTACAAAAATATGTATTAATATAGCAAAAGTAAAATATATCAGAAATAAAATAATAAATGCATCTTTAATTTCGATGCTTTTAAAAAAAATTATTTTTTCTGTCGATTTTAAAAAGTAATTTTCAAAAATATGTGGATTTTTCAATAATTTCCACTTTTTAAAACAAATTTTCTATTAATATTTATAATTTTTTTTAAAAAAAATACATTTTCTTCAGAATTCAAAAAATAGATATATTTTTTCATATTTAAGTTTAAAAATGTTTTTTCTTGATATTTGATCTAATACTGGTCTTTGGCAAATTTGAATTATTTTTCTACAAATTTCAAACAGAACAAAAAATTTACTGTTTATTTAAATTTTTTCCACTTATTAATCTTTTGCTGAAATCTTCATTGTATATACCAAGTTCGGTTTTTTAAAAATATAGTTCAAAAGTTTTCGGTTGTATTTAAATTTGGTTAAAATCGCGTAGTTGCTTTCATTGTTATGACAATAAAAAAAAGATTAATATAAAATGATTGTAATGCAATTTAATTATTTTCTAGATTATGTAACTAATTTCATAACTTTTTTAGATGGGATTGAACCGCATTAAGGAACTCAGCAAAATGAAATGTGAAATATATTTTTTTTAATTACCCTGCTCTTATAAACTGAATATAAAGTAAAGAAATGAAGAAGAAAGAACAGATATATTACAATTTTGGGAGAGGAAGATGTTGAGTCGAAATTACAATAATTTTTAATTAAATTTTCAAATGCACATACCTGCTCCCTAATCCAAGTTCTAGTTTTTTCTCTATTTCCTGCTGTGATGTGTGAATTGGAAGCAGATTTCGATAAATTGTTTAAAGATTCTTTGCTGTAGTTTCTATCGTGTGAAGAGTTCATACTTCTGCCCCATCGAGCTGGGTTTAAACTTTGTAGAAAACTCGTTTTCGAACTGGAACCAGAATATCTTGGTCTTGATGAATTACTATGATAAAAAAATATTTTTACTGCTAAATCCCTTTTTTGCTTTATTATTTAATTTTCATATATAAGTTAAAGTAGTTAAAATTGCTGTAATCTCACCTTGGTGTAGAATTTCCTATTGAAGCAGCTTTAGTAAAAAGATCTTGCATTAACGAAGGAGACAACGGCATTTCTTCATGCCTTGTTTTTGATCTACTTGAACCACCAGCCCTCTTCGCTACCCTTTTCCTCTTCAACACATCACTAAGTCGAACGTGTGAAGGACTAGGCGACCTAGTTTCTGAATCCTGCAATCTCTGAGTATCCGGAGTTGATGTGTAGATAGCAGGAGAAACAGGTGTGGCTCCTAATACAGCAGAACCATTCGCCGTTTGCAACGTTGATTGAGAAGTACCGGGTTGAGATTCGTTCAAGCTCGAAGTAAACGATGTTGCGCTGCTGCTATTTTTTGGCGGACTTACTCCTAGGGGAACCTTATGTGAGAAAAAAATAACTTCAGAATAAAAAATCAACCTTCGACAAGAGCAATATACTACCTCAGGATCAGCTAATCTGTTAATTTGGTGCAAAACGCCTTCTCTACGGAAATGTACTCCGAACTCGTCTGGTAACTTGTTCATTAGTATTTCGGCCATTTGTAGGGCTCCCACGACGATTCTTAGATCGCTAGACGCCATCATACCAGCTATGTGACTACTTACTACTTGATTTTTCAAAACATCCCTCAATAATTCCGAATTGGCATAATACACCATCCTCAACAGGGCCCGAAGGCACTTAAACCTTACTGCTGGACCTAAAAAAACAATGAGCAGAAATAAATTAATTCCTCCACGTATCTAGTGTTTTTTATGCTAGTATTAATTAGAAAAATCTTAAGTGTAAATTTTGAAATCGTACTTCTTAGAGGAAGATCTTTATTTTATTTTTTGCTGTTAAAATAAAGCTGTAATAAATTTTAATACGTCAAATCATAATTCAGATTCTAGTCATATTGTCACCTTTATTACCTATAACTTGAATAATTTATTTTTACTTGCCTGCACTTGACGAATATACTTCATAGAGAACGGAGAATAGGGAACGTATAAAGGCAGCTGCTAGGCCTCTTTCTTCTCTAAGACAAGCAACGCGAGCATCTCGACTGGCACTAAGAGGCCTGCTAGGAACCTGAGAAGGCTCAACGGGACTAGCTTGGACGCTCGTTGGAGTAAATCGTCTCTGCAATGTAAACTTTAGATTAAATTGCGAGTATGTGATAAACAATGTAACGAAATTTAGAAAGAAATATGAAAGGTCACAAAGAAATGAAAGAAAACTAGAA
Source organism: Neocrepidodera transversa (assembly GCA_963243735.1). NCBI lineage: Eukaryota > Metazoa > Arthropoda > Insecta > Coleoptera > Chrysomelidae > Neocrepidodera > Neocrepidodera transversa. The sequence continues at coordinate 26,134,470 of OY725340.1, read as the reverse complement.
ATAAAAAAATGATACAAAAACGAAATAATTGGACTTTTCAAGATATAAATACTTGATAAGAGCAGAACCTGCTTCAAATACGTTATTTTTACCTGTACAGGTCTAGAAGTCCCAGTATCTTCATTAATCTGTTGCATCGAATGAAAATCTATCGTATATATCCTTCCTAGAGTGTTTAAACTGACTTCGTCGTCGCTGTTTAGATGCGAGGCTTCAATTATCCTGCTGTCGACGGCTCCGTACGGGTGCCATAAACCTCGATCGTCTCTCCATTGCCAAGCAGGTTGGTCTTTGGCGATGCTTAAGGGTCTCTCTAAGAGACCATCCACGGCGAAAATGCCGTCGGTGGGTAATTTCGGCATTAACTCGCCTATTAGAGCTGTTATTTCAAATTGCTCTTGAGGTTGTCTGAAAGTTGATTTTGATTTTTTTTAAATAACATCATCATTTTATTTTAATGTTGGGTTAATAAAAATATATATATGTATGCATTAATATACACAGTGCATCAAAACTTAAAAGAACGACTGCACCTGTTATGCAACTCTTTTTATTTATGCCCAACCTTTACACAAATCTATAGAAACGAAATTTGTAACAAAAAGAGTTGAAGCAATTAAAGAAATGATTAAAAAACAGTATTTATTGAATAGCACTTTGAATATATAAATAAAAAAAAATAAATTTCTACGTACTTCCGGAACTTTTTATTTCAAGGATAGCAAATTTTGTAACGAACGTTTTCAATTTTGTTTTCCCCTTGTAAGTTATATTAAACTAAATATATTATTTTAAAACCATTGTTTTTATAATTTATTGGTTTTTTCAAAATATTTTTTTAATATTAATTCTCATCGTGACAAAATTGATTTTTTATTTTTTCTAATTTTTTACTGAAAATTACTATTTTTTTTACACATCAACAAACTTTAATAAAACACATTTATATTTTGATTTAGTAAAAGTTGTTCCATACATTTTGATATTTATAAAAAAAAATTATTCCATGAGTTTCCAAAATTTCCATTTTTAATAATTATTTTTTTATTTTATTTTATTAAATTCTCATTGAATCAAAAGTTGAATTTTTTTATATATTCAATTTTTTCTAAACTATCAAATTTGCATTTGGATTTTGAATTTTGTTTTAGTCTATTTTTTTAAAATGTTGATGTTTTTAAATTTCTTTAATTTTAAAAGGATTTAAATATCTTAAAAAAAACCCTCACCGATTTCCCTAACTCTTACCTGGGTACCAACTCGACATCGTCCTGATTAACCTCCGCCGAGCCCGTCAACAAATAAACCAACGTTTCAGCTATATTTTGCTTGAGCAACGTTAGCGCCAAATCCGGACAATTGGCGCACATCACCGACAACATTCTTAAGACGGTGATAAAAGTTCCGGTACTAACTATAGGCGGTGTAACTACCAATAACTGTTGGAGATTCGTCAGTAACTCCGTGCTGGCTATTTCCTGGAGTCGAGCCGGTTCCAGCTGGAAACTATCGACGAGGCGAGAAAACGCCAAACAGACACTTTCTACGCATTTTTTGTCCTGCTGAGTGAGGCGGGAGGCGAGAAGAGATAGGGATTCTTGGACGTATTGAAATTCTTCAGTTGTGAGATTGAGGCAGCAGTTTGCGGTGATGGAAAGGGCGTTGCGTTGGGCATTAATCGAGAAGAAGTCGAGGTACATTAGGCAGGCAGATACTCCTCTCTAGAAAGAATTGTTTTAAGGGTATTAATACATTACTATGTCAAAATTTGAAAAATGATGAATTTAAAACATATAACAAATTTTATTGGCAAAGTATATTATTACTTCTCATAATAATAAACATTACCCTAAATCAGGCTTTATAGCTAAATTATGATAATTTTTTTTTAATAAAGTAAATAACTTTCTGAAAATTTGATATTTATTAGTAATAGTTAAATAAAAAAATTATAAATAAATATTAAAATTTAGTAAATAAAATGTTAATAAACTTACAGCTTGGAGTATAGCTTTAGAATGTCTCCTTGATAACATGTCTAGAGCGGTAAGAGATTGTTCGGCCACATCCATGCACTGAATCACTTGCAATTTTTCCAAAAAAACAGGTACCGCGTCCACCACTACTGCTGAAGACCTCGGCAATGCTTCCATCATGTAAGTTAAAGCTCTACACGCGTGGTTCATCTTAAAAAAATTAATAAATCTGATTTTTAAATCATAGCAAACTGATATTTTTTACTTTTAATATAGTCAAATACTAATTTTAACCCTAAAGGGCATTTCAGAAAGAAAATTAGGTTTCTACAATAAAGTAGGAATTTAAGAAAATTAAGCATTGATTTGTAATACTGTGATTTTAAACCACAGAAAACAAAAAATTTGTATTTTTTGTGGAAATCTTTTATTTTAACATTTTTAATATCGCCAAATACCGATAAAAAAAATAATTCTAAAGATAACTATTTTTATGAAATATAGTAATTGGTGACTTACGATATCGAAATTGTGCTCCATGCCTAATAGAGTTATGAGGGCGGGAACGACTTGTTTGACGGGAAAACCAGTTAGAATTTCTTCATTTCCCATTACTAACACTTGGCACATTTCTATGACTGCTTGGAGTTGTTGGCCTTCGTCACCGGTGGCCTGCAGGCCAGGTATCAGGGCTTGGGCTCTCGCTACAGCTGTAAAAAAATGATTTAAGATTGATAATAAAGCAGATAAAAGCAAGCATTTTAAATTTTGGAATCAAAAACTTATTGTTTTTGATTTTTAATTTTTGCATTCCAACAGATTCAGCTCCTTGAAGAATAATTTTAAATCACATAATAAGCAAAAAATTGTATTTTTCTTGTATATTTTATACAAAAAATTATATTCTTCTTTTAGATTTTTGTTTTTAAAACATTGGAACACAAAGATGTAAAATAAAAATATACATAGATTGATTTTAAACAACATAAAAGCAAATATTTGTACTTTTTGTAATTTCAACATTTTTAATACCATCAGGCTACAGAAAACAAAAAAAATCTTTTCTTTTATATTCCAAGGTTTTTCACCATGTGTATATCAATATTTTAGACTGATTTTAAACCACAAAAATTCAGTATTTTTGAAGTTTTACAGTTTGTTGTTCCGATATTTTTAAATCAAATAAAACTAAATGTAGGTCAAAAAAACAAGATTTGCATATTTTGCTATTCGAACAATTGCAATTTTTTGCGATTGTTTTGCGATTTTTTACGACATTTTTCGATTTTTCTTGTTTCTGGTTTTTCCTGCTTTTTCTGATTTATTGTTTTTTCCGATTTTTTCCAATTTTTCCTCATTGTTCTGTTTTTTATTTCTATTTCTTTCTAAATTTTTCTTATTCCTCTGATTTTATGTATTTATTTGGGATTTTTTTGCCTTTTTTCTTCTATTTCCTTTCTAATTTTTTCTGATTCCTCTAATTTTATGTGATTATTTGCAATTTTTTGTCATATTGTTACGGTATTTTTGCAATTCTTTGTGATTGTTTTGCGATTTTTCTTCTTTTGTTTTTTATGTTATTGTTTTCGATTTCTTTTTTCAATTCTCTCCATTTTATCTCACTGTTCTGTTTTTTCTTTCTATTTTCTAAATTTTTCTTATTCCTCTGATTTTATGTTTATTTGGGATTTCTTTCCATTTTTTTATATTTCTTTTCTAATTTTTTTTTCTACAATATGAATTTTTTTTTATTTTTTCTGATTCTTGTTTCCGGTTTTTTAGCTGTTCTTCGGTTTTTGCCATATTTTTCGATTTTTTTAATTTTTTTTTCGTTTTTTTCAATTTTTCCTCATTGTTCTACTTTTTTTCTATTTATTTTCTAATTTTTTCTTATTCCTTTAATTTTATGTGATTTTTTGCGATTTTTTTATCATTTTGTTACGGTATTTTTGTAATTTTTTTCGATTATTGTGCGATTTTTTGCGATATTTTTCTTGATTTTTATTTTTCCGATTTTTCAATTTTTCTCATATTTTGTTTTGTTTTTTTTTTTGCGACGATTTTGATATTTTGAAAAAACACATGAACATTACTTGGCGAACTAAAAAGTAGATAATGATGGAATATCAAAATTCAAGCAAAATTTAACGAAAAATAAATTAGTTATTTATTCAAAAATAATAACTAATGACGTCGATCTAAATATTTTGTTGACGAATGAGGGCAATAAAGAAACAGTTTTCCTATTAAATATAGTTCAATAAAGTTTTGTTTTTTGCTTGAACATAGAAAAAATATAATTATAAAACACTTAGAAATTATTATAAATACGTAATTTTCTGAAAAGCAAAATCCAGACGCAATGTAGTAAAATAAACAAAATTTTACAAATTAAAACGAACAGAAATTAGTTTAAAACTGATAGTTTCCCTATAATCAAAATTAGTTCTAGATATATTAAAAATCTTGTAAAAAATCAACATTTAATAATTAAAATGACAAAAAATAAAAATAAGATAAATGATCAAAAGCAGAGGTACGGGGTACCTCATTTTCTAGAAATATTTGCTAGTTTTTACAGGAAAAAAATCTACTTACAACTATTGGTTCCCATACTCCTATGTAACATTTGCTGCATCCTGGGTCCCAGAGCTCCGAACAAATGGGGCGGTAAACCCCTGGCTTCCAGGAGCGCCTGCAACCTACCCACCTCGCTGTCATCGCTTTCGGAATCAGCCCCCGGTCCGGATGGCCCGCCGCTGGCTGGAACAGCTTGGGCAGCCTCTTGCGGCGACGGCGGTTCTTCAGAAGCTGAAGCAACAAGTGACAGTTCATAATAGACGTCGTTTATGAAGGACAGCAGGTTTAAAAAGTTTAAAGTTTCCATTTTATTTTTGTTTAGAGTGTTTTACGGTCATTTGACAGTGTCAGTGCTGATGTATATCATAGTTGCCCTGACAACTGAAGGGTATGGGTAATGGGGGGTTCAGATAGTTTGTTGGATTTTGAATACGTTTTTAACAATTACAAGTTATGTGAGTAATGGGATAACGACAATCAGTTTAGGTAACAAGATTAATAAAAAATGCAAAAATTATTGTTAATATTTAAGATGTACGAAATAAAACGTTTATTCACAATCATGTAATAACTCAATTAAAAACTTTTTAAAGGTCGGAAAGCAGGCTATAACGAACTTTACTTCCAGTCCAAGGGTGGGAAGTGACATTTTTATGTATGTGCGCCTCGGTATGTAATATTTTATTAAATATAATCGTAAAAGTTCTATGCAAGAGTATAAAAATCGATTTATTAGTCATTAGCCGAACAGAAAATCATGTATAGTATTCAACAGAGCGACAGTAAGCCAAATCGTTAGTGACATTAATCAACTATAAATAACAGGTAGCCAAACTCAAGTAATAGGTAACTTCAAAGAGTATATTCGTAATGCGGCGCTAAATATTTTGAATAAATTTGATGTTGACTTTGCGTAAAAAATTGTATTAACAGCAGCAGAGCTGGGGCGTAATTGAGAAAAGAAATAACGTGTTACATTATCGTTACGTTTGCAGCAAAGTAATGCCTTAGATAAATGTGTTACAGTTACATGTTTAAAACATTTATTCCTTACTTTCCGAAAGTAACGCGTTATTTTTACTTCTTTACTTCAAAAGTAACGCGCTTCTGTAAAGTAAAGAATAAAAAGTAACTGTACATTTTTACTCCTTTAGATTTAATAGAAGAACGGTAATATATTTTTTTTGTAATTCATACGTTATTTTACTAAATTTCCGCATCTCAAATATTCAACAGAAAATGAGTTTTATTAATTTTAAATGTTATCCAAAACTTTTTAATAACGCGTTACTGTAACAAAGTAACGATTCTGCGTTAATTTTACAAAGTAACACAATTACTCTTACGTTTTGCACACTTTAAAAAGTAACGTTTTAGTTTCGTTAATCCCAGCTCTCAAAATCAGTCACGATTTTCGAAACAATTAAAAAATTACAAAATAAATCTAGCTCAGGTTATGACGGATTGTCTAGTAATGTAACTTTTCAAAAAGGAGACTCAACCTTGATGAAGTCTATCGCCATCTATGTCAAAGTTATTTGAAATGACAAAATGAAAAACTACTCACACTAACAACATGGTTACATAAAGGGGAAATCTATTGAAACAGCCGTTTAACTTTATTAAACAGATAAGTGCAGGATCTGAAACTAAAGATGTGTCATTGGGTATTTTCCTAGATTTTTCAAAGACCTCTGACAGCCTAAATTTCATCACGAAAACAAATGGTTGTAATAGAACAGTCAAAGGAGATGAAATTTTGGACATTTCATCGGGAAGTAGAATGGGTTCATTATAATTTTATACAAACTATTTGGTTACATGTATAGTGTAACCAACCAACCCCCGGTATATCATATTATTATTTTTTCTAGATTTTAATGGTATTTTGTTTCGTCTTATTGAATTATTATTTTAAGAAACTTTCGAGAGATAACCAAAACCCATTATATTTAATGTGTTTTGATTCCATTCGACTTTGTTGATTTTTTTTAAGACATTCGATATTTTCTCAAACCACTTGATCTGTCTGAGTGTAGATTGTCAAAACTCGTTATTTTTTATTAAATTTTATTTCGTCTGTATTTACAGAAAAACAAATAGTACACGGTACCAGAGAACATTATGACGAGGAATGTTTAGTCAAACTCGGCATAAAAACGTGGGTGAAAGCGGGAGGAAAGGTTAGTCAAAAATCAAATTTCAAACTATCAACATCGTCACCGAAAATCTTGTATCTGGCGTCGCGACGCCGACGCCCATAGTTTATCGACAACCAATTGGGTTTTACTTCTTCAAGGCCCAGTATATTTTCACAAATTAACTACGAACACCATCAATTGAAGCTACAATATTGGACGCCATTCCACGACGCTTCGCTCTACGTCCCGACGCTAAATATTTCGGCGTCTACCCATTTTTACATTCTCATCGTAAACGACAAATTCTTCACTTCGTTGGATTTATTTTATCTTGGTAAAAATAAATCAGAATAAGTAAGGGTGACGTTTATACCATCCCTAAATAACAACTTTTATCATATATTTTTCTAAAATATATTGTCAATGTTACGCAGAGGCGTACTGTGTCAATCGCATTATATATTTCTACATTATGGTTCAACGAGAATTCAGCCTGAAATATGGGTTACATCGCTGGTACTGATCTGGCCGTAATTCAATAGGGTTGTCCATACAAACAATATAATAATAAAAAGAGGTAGTTCTTATATCCCAAAAGAGCAATAATTGCCAATAATGCAGAGAGAGACAGTGCACATCTGATGACATGTACGGTATTTAAAGTTATTAAGTACTTTTTGTACATAAATGTCCCAGTAGTGGGTATCCATTGGTTGGAGTTTAATAACCTCCAAAATGGCTATTTACAATTTATTTATTGTCAACACAATTGGTTAATTTATAATTAAACATTCACTATGATGGTGGTTAGGTTTTCTGGTTGTCTGGTTTTCGCTATACCTTTTATGCCAAATGGCGCCATCATTCTTCAGTAAATTTTCTTAATGAATAAATAATTTCTTGAGATTTTTGTGTTTTGATTTATGTTCACTTGTCACCAAACTTTAAAAGAATATCTGGGGTTATTACAATTAATAATTGCTATTATTATTACTTATTATAAATTTGAGTACGAAGTTTCTTACCGAAATGGCCATCGGTTTCTTACTTTTTTACTCGCCTTTATCATAAGATAAACAGGCTAGGGGATGTGAGGTTACAATAGTAAATAATACAATAGCTAAATTTACTGATTCCATAGTTGATGAAAACATAAAAAGGGAATGAGAGTGGTTTTAAATGAATAAGCTAGTAATAAATATGGAAAAAATTAATCACATTTACTTGACAACTAGATCAAATAATAGTACAATTTCTAGAATTTTTGAAATATTTATAAGAAACAATTTCCCGTAAAATCAAAAATTTTGTAAAATATAAAAATTTTGGCACAAAGAACGATTTAAAACATAAAAAACACAACAAAAAAAAACAAATGTTAGTGAAATCAACTAATGTAAAATCAACGGTTCAATAGTTTTTAGTTTAAAATCTTTGGTAAAACTGGCTGATTCTTTTTTTTTTTTAATAATTAACAATACAAATATAAGAATTACTTACGATGAACCATCTTTTGAAAGGTTATTCAACTAACTATTACTTAAACATCACAATCACAATTAAAACCAGGTAAAAACTAAATCAAAACAAGAACTTTTACTCGAGAGAATCACAAAGTGAGACTAATTGCAAAAATGAAAGTAAATCTAAATATCGTTAAATTACTATTATCGCAGCAGGGGACGAGGGAGTTATTCGTGACATAAAACGGATTAAATTCTGATTTGAAAAATTATTTTAAAATGTGTTTTTTTATCTATTTTTGCTGCAAAATATGTTGTTGGTTGTGGGGTTAGCGGTAATATTTCTTATCGTAAGAATAAATTAGAAATAATAATTTAATTTGGAAATTAGTAAAACAGATAAGAGATAAAAAAATAATTTAAATTCATAAAATAAATATAATTTATGATATACTTTCTTTTCTGGAATCAACAGAAAAAAATCGATTTTTTTATACAATTTAGGTTTTTTTTGGTCCTAGAAAAAAAATTTTTATAAGAAAATTTAGTCTTGTTTTACAAAAAATAGGTAAAAGTATTTCTAAATTCAATTGAAACAGTTTATAAAGAACAATAAGCTTTTTTACGACATTTAAGGTTATTTTTAGTAGATTTCCGTATATTGAATACTGAAACATTGGACCTTTTAATTTCCCAATTATTATAAAATTAATTTGCTTCAAACTTTTTTCGATATGACTTCATGGGTGGAAACTGTAGAGGGTTGAAATTTCAAAAAATTCATATCTCCGCATTTTTAAAAATATTGAACCTTTTTTCATGTCCTAAGTAATTTCGTAGGGAGGGGAAGAATGAAAGTCTCAAATTTAGACAAAAGAAATTTACCTTCACCTGTCGACCCTACCGACAAATTTTTTTTTAGTGTTAGGATAGACAGATGATAACACGATTTAATGAACGTATATTCAGCAATAAAGCGGTTCTGGGCATAATTCCTAGCGGAAAAGACGGGACAGTTTGAAACTTAGATGACATTTTCAAAAGTACTCAATATACTCACTAACCAATTTTCAGCTCGTCCTGCATTTTCTAACGCTTTCCCACACCGCAGAGAAGAGTTTTCAGGCGATAACTCCCAGCGGAAAAAATAGAACGGCTAGAAATTTGGGTGACATCATTAAAAATAGTAAATATACAGAGTTACCAATTTTCAGGCTTTCCGCATTTTCCAACAATTTCCCGAAGCGCATGGAGAACTTTTGCGGGGGTAACTCCCAGCGGAAACAAAGGGACTCCTTGAAACTTGGGTAACATCTACAAAAGTAGTAAATATAGCCACTGATCAACTTTTCGCGCGTCACGCGTTTTCCAGCACTTTTCCGGGTATAACGTTGAGACGAGAAGATACAATATGAATATGAAAAAAATATTATTCGCAAAAAACACCTCACTGTTTACCTTTTTATAATAGAAGTTCGATAATATTATCGACGCAATTAGTCACAGATTCGTCAAATAATATGATCGGTAATAATTTAAAAATACTAAAATGAGAAGACAAGTTCTCTAAATGTCCGCTCTAGAAATCTTTTTCACATTATCATAATTCAGAAATCATTTACGTACAAATCTGTTAAAATTTATAATGAATACTTAATAAATCAAATACATCATCCACAATATAATTTCAAAGAAAAATTAAAGAATAATCTACTCTACAGCAAATGACTATTTAAAATGTATTCCTCGACTATTTTTAAATTAATCCATTGTATTATATTTTTATTTATATTTCAAAATCTATATAGTACTTTTAGGTTAAGTGTAAGAATAGCTTGTAGCAAAAATTCGCCTCTTTTTACAATTCATTAATAAAGACGATTTATTATTATTATTATAGGAAAATGTACAGACGATATATCGGCCATACAAAGAGAATTGAGATGCGGGGAGTTTAAATAATTTAAATTTAAAGAGTAATTGAATATTTTTTGAGTACTGTATTTATTATACACCAATGAAATGATCACCGCAGTTTTAAGGCATCCTTTGTTTATATTCGGTGGCCTTGATTGCTATAAAGAGCCTGTCGATATATTTTGGTGTCAAAACATTTCTTACTGTCGTCGTGAAAAGCGCTGGAAAATTGGGCGTACACGATTTCGGATGTGAGAACATGAATCCGGCTACGATACTAAACCGATTAGCGCGGGGCATACTCGAATTCGGCAATGTCTACCTGTGCGTTAATCTCTTTAAATTTATAAATTTGATTTTGTTTAAAATGAAAAAATGCTGCAACAATATTTAACGAAACTTCAGAAAAACACTAGTTAGTTTGAACTTATTATTAAAAAATCACTTTTTTATGCATACGATAATACAGAAATATGTTATTTTAATAAATAAAACGTTTGATTTTCACAAAAACATAAAAATTATTATTCATCAGACAGAAGTTATTGTATAACGAAACATGTCACAAAATGGATTTTCATCAAGTAAAAGTCGACACAGTTAAATAAGAAAAACTAAACTAAATTATCAAACTTGTCGAATTACAATAAAATTTTAATATGATTACATAAATAGAACACAAATATGTACAACAGACTAAAACTACCATTTTTTTTGACATGTTTTATGTATTAAAAAAAATTCTGAATTTAATTCTTATTCCAAATTATTTATTATATTTACACTAGACAAAAAATAAATTCTGAATTTCATTCTTACATTATTAAATTATATTTATACTAGACAAAAACCTACTACATGTTTAAATATTTACAATTTTGAAAATATTTCGTATATTTATTTGTTGTATTACAAAATTTTGGTTTTTCCTTCTCCTCTAATTTGCAACTGATAATACTAAGAAGATGTCATTAGTCTTAATCCGTACCGTTCAGCCGAAATCGAGCAAGGGATTAAAGGCGCAGGTAGTTTCCCACCGAAATCGTGACCGACCGGAAAATTGAGAACGCACTGAAAATTGCTAAATGTGTATAACGAACTACTTTTGAAGATACCCAAATTTCGAGGCGTCCCGTTGTTTCTGCTGAGAGTGACCGCCAAAAGTCTACTCTGCGCTGCGGGAAAGCGTTGGAAAATGGGAGACGCGCTGAATATTGATCAGTGTGTATATTAACTACTTTCGAAGATGTCACCCAAGTTTCAAACCGTCCCGTTTTTTCATCTAAGAGTATTGCCCAGAAACGCTTGGTTTGCTTAATATACGTTCATACGTCTTGCTATAAAAATGTTTTTATTATTTAATGTTAAAAAAATATGAAAGAAGTATTCGTTTTAATTAAGTATAAAAATACTATAAACATTAGCATAATAGTTCAGGATTCTGGTATAATTTTGTTAATAAATAAATCTTACCAATATTTATTGTTAAAATTTGCATATATAAACTAAACAAATATGATTTTGAGTATATAAAAGCAGGATTTTTCATGTTTACTATAAATATTTCAAATTCTGTGACTTTCCCATATTTTATTTTGTCCTATTTTTTGGTCAAAATTAAAACACATATTCTAAATATTTTGCCTTTCACAAATGTCGACTTATTTTACCCTAACTAAATTATTTTTAACTTGAATTTTTAAGAATTACAGATTTTTACACAATAGGATATTAGGATTTTATTACTAGTAAACACATAAAATATTCCGACATTCATTAACTTCTATATTTTAATTTGACAATTATGACACATAATAAAATAAGAATAGTGTGAATAAATACCGTAAATGCTAAGAATGCTGTAAATATATATTTTTTATTCAATACATAAACAAGTGAAAAACGGCAATATTTTTGCCGTAATTTCGAGTTTTCGAAAATGTAGTTACGAAAAAAAATTTCGATTTAGGTATATACCTTATATACGGTATAAGTGACCGGAAAGTAAAAATAGGTTAAAGATTAATATCATTTTAGGGGTTTTTAACGATGCTAAATCGATTGCCGTTGTCCGTTTGTCTCTTTCCGTTCTCGAGTTAAATCAAGTTAACAGACAGACTTCCGAATAACCATTTTATAAGTTTTTTTTTCTTCAAAAATTCTAAAAAGGAGGAAATAACAGAAATGGAACTTCTCCCACAAATTTTTCTTCTGCAGCTTGTAAGTTTTTTCTTCCGTACGAAGAACAAATGCCGTAAGTCACTCTGAAAATTATGACAGCTGAACATTGATTTTCTATGGTGTCCTGTCATGTTTTTCGAGATTATTAACGGCGTTTATTTTAAGTAGAGAAGACATGCATTAGATAAAAATACAAAACATTGCGAGTTTGCTGGTGTGTAAATGTAATTGTTGAGGGGATTCTCGCTCGCTGACTGCTGCGTAAAACAAAGCGGAGTTGCCGTAATGCTTACCCGAGACATACATGGTACAAAGATTTACAATCTGTATTCATTTCGGATTACAGAAACTTCAAGATAGATACGCTTTAAGAAAAACTATATAAAAAGTGTACAGTAGAGGTGCTTACCTCTCTAAAAATAAAGTAAATCCCAAAGAAATTTCTACAACCAACATAAAAATTTTCTTGTCGGCCAAAGACCTCCAAGATTTATTCCACTGACAAAACAGAATTACCATTATCACATATCGAGAGCCAAAACGCAGTACCTTGTATGTGATAATATTGTCGAAAATGAGATGAGTATAATTAAGGCCGGGTGCAAATTGACACAGCGCAGGGCAGAACAGGAAAATTACGTGAGCGCATATTACCACGCAGTTCTTTGTCACTGTTGTTTTTCCGATGATTAATTTGATTAACTTCTATTATAATATTCGTTAATTAAACGTAAAAAATTGGGGACAAGTAATTTTATGAAAAAGAAAAAGTTATGGTGAAGTCAATTTGTTGTCGGAATTTTTTGACAAATATGATGTTAGACGGTTTCGATTAAAGTCTCTTCCATCGCCGCTCTGTATCTAGTGTTGCTAGAGTGGTACTATGGTACCACATGTGGTACTCTTGGTCGCCAAAAAGTACGGTTGTACTCCTTTGATAAATGTGGTACCCAAATTAGTTTCTCGGTACAATTTGTTTATCGATTATTTCAAACAAGAAATCAAAATATCCAAAAATGTGTACTAAAGTCTGTACATCCAACAAGTTTGGTTTCAGGGAAGTTTGACTTGACCGGGGTATTTTTAACACTTATTTGTTACTGTTCATTGAAATCTGTGGCGTGCATTAAGGAATTATTAAGAGATTTTATTTTGTGTTGAATTTTGTGTTTTATTTTATATTTTACTTTTTCTGCGTTGTTTTGGAAATCTTCTACGTATCTGCAAATATATATTATTTATTGATATCATTTTTAAGAGATTTTTTGACGGTTTATTTAATCGTTATTAACGTTTATAATCCAAGATAAGATATTATTTTCTAAATATATTATAAGAAACAGTAATTAAATGGTCTTTCAAAATGGTATATAAAAAATTAAGGCAATAGAGTAATATCCCTCAAATCATTCTTAATATAGTACTGAAAAGAGAAAGGCAAAATGTGGAAAACGGACAGACTGATGGAAAATATAGTCGAACCTCTCATTATCAATTTAAACGATGATTCTGACAGCAGTGATAGCGCATAAGTGTATATCAATGTATTAAAATTCACTCCATACAAACGTATAAAATTATATATTTTGTATCAATTAAGTAGTTTATTTTTATTTATTTTTAAATAACCAGAAAATCCCAAACTCGAAGTAGTTGATTCATATTTTTTTTACTTCTTAATTGGTTTAGTTTATCAATACAGATTTAAAAAGATTAAATTTAATTTAAATATTATATTTCAATTTTTGAATTGATTTTTGTGGAACGCCACTGGTTTCGGACGATATTTCTTTATTCGGGTTATTACTTTTAGGGTAACTGGACATCGGGTCTATTCTTTAAAAACAGACGGTGTTCACGTGATTACTCTGTTTATTGGATGTACAAACTATAGAAGTGTCACTCTTAGTTTAGTTTCTCTAGGGTGTAGATGAAGTAAATCACGCGTTATGGGGGCCTCCAGCGGTTTATATTAAAACTAAACGAACAGAAAGTTCTTAATTTCTCTCAAGTTATTTGACTTTCGATTCCACGTATTCAGCCAAAGAACTCAAAGTTGCTTAAGTGGTACGCTGGAGCAAAATTTAATACATTTCCATCGAGTTCGTAGTACTAAAAACTCTTTCCACCTGGCTGTATCGACTGCGTCTTAATTTGCGCCCAGCCTTAATGTCGATAAATAAAGATTCCACAGTAACCTAAACATAAATTTGTAGTTTCCAATGGAGTTATTATAAAATCACAAATTTTAAATGAATGTACTCATATAGTACTTAGTCAATCTGACAATGCTGTTACCTGTAAGCAGAATCACGTTGATCATCTAGTATGGAAAGTAAAAATTAAATTTAAGATCGATATTTACATTAAGGCTGTTTTCGCGATACACTATTTTAGCTCTTCCCTTATATCTTACTTATTTATCATAGGTAACATTTCATTTTTTGCTGAGAGATTCAAAATAAAAACCCTAACAATCTCTAGTTTTTATTTTTTTTTACATCCTAGTTTTTTAAATAAAAATTAAAAATTAATAATAAATTTTATCAATTTGCAGATATCAAATTTTGGAAAACTAGAGATTGTAGCTAATTTTTTTTCTATTTACAAGTTTTTGCTAAAATCAAAAATGAATTGAGTTTTGTGCACAGGCGTTTTCCAAAAATATTTTTATTTGAAACTCGTGAAAATCGCTCCTCTTTCTCTTCTACCTACAGCCACGAGCTACTTGGATGGGCAAATATATAGTGATTCGGTCAGGGTCTAACTCGCCCTTTTGATTCTAAAAGTTTAGTATTGTTTATTTCTATTATCTTTTACATGTTGTGGAATTATTTATGAAAGAAAAATCGTGCAGTTAGCAAAAGGTAAGACTATTTTTATTAGACATTTTTTTAATGAAAAATAAATATAATTTGAATGATACCTAAAGTCGAAGACCATGGACAATTTTCAAAATATTCCTCCAAGCGGATAATGTTAATTTTGCGGCTGTTTTCGCGGTACACTATTTTAGCTTTTCCCTTATATCTTAGTTATTTATCATTGGTAACATTTCATTTTTTGCTGAGAGATTCAAAATAAAAACACTAACAATCTCTAGTTTTTAATTTTTTTTTACATCCTAGTTTTTTAAATAAAAATTAAAAATTAATAATAAATTTTATCAATTTGCAGATATCAAATTTTTGGAAAACTAGAGATGGTAGCACATCCCCAACGACTCATTCATAACTTACTATTTGTTTACATTAAAACTTGGTCAGGTGAGGTGAGAGGAAAGGAGAAGGTAGGAGTGGGGATGTGCCGGAGTATGACGTCGCATTTAAAAGTATATACATAGGCGTAACGGTAAAGGGTAAATTTCTTCGATATGGCGAAAAATAATACTTAAAATTGCAGACAATGAAAAATTAATCTCTTGCTAGAGAATAAAAAGAAATTACATAAAAAGTAATAATAAAATACGTTGTATTTTTTTGAGTGAGGCATGCATCATGCTACAAAAGTATTCATCGGAATAAGTGACAACTTACTCTAGATCGTGGGAATGGACCGCCACTACGCAGTGCTCGCGGTCCTGCTAGGCGCAGTTGGCCCTACTGTTTTAATCACTGTCAAAACGCCATTCGCAAGATTATCTTTGATGGTGGTGGTGTTTACCTTAGATCATATATGGTGCGCTAGATACGGCACCATGTATTTTATTTGCTTTATTTCTTTACTGTTCAAACAGGTTTGCACCCAACTATGAACAGTATAAAATACATACAGAAATACATACATATCCAGGAGTACACATTAGCAAATTAAAAAAAAATACAAAAAAGAAATAACAATTAGCTTCCCAAGAAGTACGTCTTTATGGCCGAAATACTAGTATTAAAGCTGGTAATTCACTATGTTGCACATTGAGCACATTTTATGTAAGGGAGAAAATTTTAAAATATTAGTTCGGGGAGTGGGAAGGTAAAAGTTTTGACAAGTTATGGATGTTATTCTTGGAACAATAGAAGAGTGGTGTAATGTTGACAGCATACTCTGAGTCGGGTACTGATTTGTCACTGGTCAAACTACGTCGATACTGATTTCTCATTGGTCAACCTATGTCGAAATTTGAAAACGATCAATCACTGACTGATGACGCTAGACCCCCCCTGTTGTTGGTCTGTTTGATGAACGAATAACCTTGTTGTCAATAAGGAAACAAAATGAGAGGGGGAAGAGCTGATGGAAACCCGGGAATGTGCCAGTTATGTCGAAAGAGAATCATATTCGCACCCAAATGATTTCCGACAAAAAGATCACCCAATTGGCGCTTTCCCGTGCATTTTCGGGGTGTATTTGGATTAGGCAGTGGTGCTATCCAGGTTTACCGGAGGCTGAGGTTATAATGTGAATACTGTTGGAGGGGGACTGTACAATCAGTCCCTGGGCGACAAATATCTAAATCCGCTACTGTCTAAAAGTGAATAATTACACATTTACGGGAAATCTGAAAGAACATTATATATGTATACCTAATATTCATCTAGTTATCTTTAAGTTTAACTTAACACATTATCTTTGCTCTTTCTGTCCTTCCATAAAATATTAATTGACGGGATATTTTCAGTGAGAAATAAATAATAAAATAATTTTTTTTCTCAAAGACATGTACGAACGCCCATGGTTCAGAAATGTAACCTTATATAAATTTACTTATGAAACGATAAAAATTGATTTAAATAGTACAATTTTTGCTCACTTGACCTGTTTAACCACATTCATCTAACATAAAGTCTATAAATCACTAATGAACTCCAAAAACACTAAATATTCGAATATTCCAAATGACATAATGACATTTAATGCAAGATGGGCTTAATATTTTACTATTAAATTTACAAATCCGTAATTTTGAAAGAAATCCTAGTGCACACAGTTGCCAAATGGCAAATTAAATTATATATGAATTGACAAACTAAACATAGTAATGTGTTACTATTATGGATTATTAAATTTGTCACTGGTAGCATCAATTTAAAAATAAAACTTTTATAAATTTAAAACAATCATTTAAGCAACTTAAAGTGTCTTTTTGATCCTTTATTGAACTATACTTTGGTAAATACTAAAAATTAAAAATAAGTTTGACAACAATGAACGATCATTGTGACTTTATACCTCTCGGTGATTTAGACTGAGGTGTTGTTGGCGTCCAGAATTTTGTAAACAATGATATCTCTATTTTTATTTATCTATGAATTGTAGCTAATTTTTTTCTATTTACAAGTTTTTGCTAAAATCAAAAATGAATTGAGTTTTGTGGACAGGCGTTTTCCAAAAATATTTCCATTTGAAACTCGTGAAAATCGCTCGCTCTTTCTCTTCTACCTACAGCCACGAGCTACTTGTATGGGCAAATATATAGTGATTAGTTCAGGGTCTAACTCGCCATTTTGATTCTAAAAGTTTAGTATTGTTTATTTCTATTAT
Source organism: Neocrepidodera transversa (assembly GCA_963243735.1). Classification (NCBI taxonomy): domain Eukaryota; kingdom Metazoa; phylum Arthropoda; class Insecta; order Coleoptera; family Chrysomelidae; genus Neocrepidodera; species Neocrepidodera transversa. Next base: position 26,116,734 of record OY725340.1, on the reverse strand, counting down.
CTTTTACATGTAGTGGAATTATTTATGAAAGAAAAATCGTTAGCAAAAGGTAAGACTATTTTTATTAGACATTTTTTTAATGAAAAATAAATATAATTAGAATAATACCTATTGTCGAAGACCATGGACAATTTTCAAAATATTCCTTTAAAGCGGATAATGTTAATTTTAATTTATATCATTCTTCGAACGGTCACTTCAACTCGGATTATATCCTTATTAACCCAATAAAATTTTCGTTAACTACGATTGCTTCCGCTGTTCCAAAATTTGGGTTTTTCCTTCTACCATAATTTGAAAAATCCTTTGAACAGTTTAATTAATAACAAACCACCCTAATTGTTTTCTTGAAATGCTTGTCCCTCCCTAAATGTCACGCCCCTCCCTAGACATCCCTCTACAAATATCCTAATTCAAATCAAAAATTTTCATTTGAGTGTTGTACTTTGATTTTAAATTGTGTGTTATTTTTGTGATTGTGAAATGGGAAAAGGAAAATTATCGTATAAGAGAAAATCACATTCTATCTCAAGCAAAAGTTAGATTTAGTATACTTATTATATTATTAAATATTTCTACATTAAATATTTGTTTATTTGTCTATACCGGGTGGCCACAGGTCAATGTACGCACCCAATATTTTGGTTGTTTTTTAATTTAAAAATTAGGTTTTTGGCGCACATCAATAAACAATAATGGGCTACTTTTAGACTAACAGGGATGAAAATATCACTTCCGGTTTTTTTTCTTGAATGGAATAACTATATTTTTTTGATGCATTTTCATTAAGCATAAATTTCTAAGTAGGTACAACAGATTTTTCAGATTTAAAAAATTCCAAAAAAATAAGTGAGACAATTTATTCAAAATGGCCGCGTCAGATGAATGTATTGTAACAAAATTATTAGTTCATAAGTTGTAAACTTGTCTGTAGAGCAGAAAATAGTTGTTTGAATTACTGATAGGTATCAGTATTTTAAGGTTTTTTTTTTCACAAAACGGAATTTAATTTTCATTTCCATTTATCGAATGTTTTTTAATGGAAGTGTGCAATTTCTTTTATTACTTAGAAATAATGATTCAAAAACTCTGTAATAAAAAAACTGAGAACTATTCCCAGTCTGTACAAAAAGCTGTCAAAAAGTGTTCCTGGGATTCACACATAAAGATTTGTTAATCAAATGAGCAAACGGAAATGTAGTAGAAAAGCCAGGGGCCCTCAATTAAAGAAACGCAAAATTAGCGCACCTAAAGATAAGGACTAAGGACTGCAATTCGATAATAATGACGATGTGTTGGAACAAAAAGAAACTGCAATTTTTGGACAGTTTGTCAAAATCAATAGAGGATATTGGTAAAATTGAAGTATATACTAGAGGTCAGGCCAGTAATGATCTGTGGAAGGAACATCGAAGTAATATGCTCACAGCTTCAAATTTTCTAACCGTTTGCAACTTACGCAAAACAACAGATCCAAAAAAGACTGTTGATAAAATATTATTTTCATCCTTTTATGGATCTGTTGCTACAAAATGGGGAAAAGATTATGAATCTATTGCAAGTTCAAACAAAAATTTGGACAAGGATTAGTGAAATAAATATACAGGGTGGCAAAAATTTCATTGCAATGTATTGTAATCTCGGAAACCGTAAGAGATACGTCGTCGGTTAAATGAAACAAAAGTTTCTCAATTTGAAACCTATTAGTCTCGTGCTTTGCATCCACAGATGTCAGGGATGGTTTTCATAATAATTGATAAAAACCAAAATTGCACATTTTCTATTTAATGGTCCAATGTTTTTATTTTAAACAATAGAAACAAAGTGTATAAAACTTTTTTGTTTGAAAACGTGTTAGCCACAGTTTGATAATATTAAATTTTGAATCTGATGTTTAGTTTCCGCCCAGTCACCCTCAACTTTTTTTTCTCAAATAAGGTTTCGGACCTGCACTTTTTATGTGATTTTTGTATAGCATTTTATTTCCTGAATTCATCCATGTATTACACCTAGTTCATTTTTGATTATTTGAATGAATTTTTAACTGTTTAGTATAAAAAGCTTTTAAATACGGTCCTGTACATTATCTGCAGTTAATAATACAAAAGAATGTAACGGAAACAAATTATTTTATTTCATAATAAATTTATTTCTATAGGTCATTTGGGCTGTTGCTGAGTTCTAACTCTTGACGTAACTCATCAACATTTTGAGGAACTTAAATTGGCCCCACAAGTAAAAATCCATCGGATTAAACTCTCGAGTTTTTGGTGGCCAATGTTAAAGATTGGGATTTTTTCTTGCACAGAAATATTTGTTTTTACTGCTAAATAGTCCATAATTCGTAAATGTGGTCTCATATGTCCATAAAAATTATTTTATTTATCTACTGTTAGTAACAATAACAAAATCTCGATAGTTATTGTTTATTTTTAGGATGTACTTTTTGTACTCTTTGAAATTTGTAAGCTCGATAGATTTTAAGTAGGCTATGAAGAAATCCAGAAAGTGACAGAATTAGCTTTGACGTTTGAAATTTGTGTTGTATGTATTAAAATATAAAAAATGGTTCGCTATACTAATGAGGAAAAAAGAGACATGTATGAGGCGTATATCTGTTGTTACAGAAACGCCACTAATGCGCTAGTATTGTATGGACAGCAAAATCTAAATAGACGACAGCCTTCCAAATACGTATTTTATAGGATTTCAAAATTTATGAGTGAAACATGTAGTCTTCCAAAACCAAGAAAATCGTATATAATGTTAGACATACTATCAATGAAATAAATACACTTGCCCAGATAAATATAAATCCTGAAAACTCTTCCCGGAAAATTGCACAAGAGAGCGGTATTCACCGAACCACAGTTAACAAAATAATACAAAAACATAAATATCGAGATTATAAATTTAAAAAAGTTCAAAAACTACATCCTGGAAACAGTGAAAGACGGTTGTCGTTTGCTCATTGGTACAGACATCAGTTAAATAATCCGTTGTTTAATAACAACATTTTGTGGACAGATGAGACCACATTTACGAATTGCAGCATGTTTAACAGAAGAAACAAACATTTCTATGCAAAAGAAAATCCCCATCTTGTGCAAGAAGTGCGACCACAAGTCAGATATTCAGTTAATGTGTGAAGTGCGATAACAGGTAATAAGGTAATTGGTCCAATATTTTTAGACGGTTCTCTAAATAGTGGAAAGTATTTAGATATTTTGGAAGAGGTATTAGATGATATGCCTTTAAATGACTTAAGAGAAATTGAGTATTTTATGCAAGATGGTTGCGGAGCACACAATGCCATACGAGTCAGAAACTATTTAAATCGTAGATTTCACAGACGATGGATGGGAACCAATGGACCTGTACGTTGGCCACCAAGAAGTCCAGAATGGAATCCAATGGATTATTTCATGTGGAGCTACCTCAAAAACATAATTTACGATACTGGAGTTCCCCAAAATATAGACGATCCAGATCACGTTGCTTCCGCAACAGTTCAAATGACTAGAAGGATTGAGTTATGTACAACACATGGTGGTAACCATCTTGAACAGTTTCTGTGATTTAACAAAGGAGTATGCACATATCTGGTGCTCCCACACGTTATTACTTTATTTATTTTTAAAGGAAACTGTGCAGTCAAAATTTTCCGATTTTTTGGGCTTGACTAGTAACACTACTATAAAATCGTGAATAGTGTCTATGACCTTTTCCTACCTCAAAATTACTTTTTTATTTTTTAAAGGAAACTATGTAGTGAAAATCTTCCGGTTTGTTGGGCTTGACTAGTAGTACTAATCCACTAGATTATACTATAAAATCATAGATAGTGACTGGTGACCCTAAGGTCATCTATAACCTTTTTATACCTCAAAATTACTTTATTTTTTAAAGGAAACTATGTAGTGAAAATCTTCCGGTTTTTTGGGCTTGACTAGTAGTACTGGTCCACTAGATAATAATATAAAATCATGGATAGTGTCCGGTGACCCTAAGGTAATTTTGAGATAGGAAAAGGTCATAGATGACCTTAGGGTCACCGGACACAATGCATGCTTTTGTAGTATAATCTAGCGGACTAGTACTACTAGTCAAGCCCAAAAAACTGAAGATTTTCACTACATAGTTTCCTTTAAAAATAAATACGTAATTTTGAGGTAGGAAAAGATCATAGATGACCTTGGGGTCACCGGACACTATGCATGATTTTGTAGTATAATCTAGTGGACTAGTGCTACTAGTCAAGCCCAAAAAAACGGAAGATTTTCACTACATAGTTTCCTTTAAAAAATAAATACGTAATTTTGAGGTATGAAAAGGTTATAGATGACCTTAGGGTCACCGGACACTATCCATTATTTAATAGTATAATCTAGTGGACTAGTACTAAATATTCATATTCATTACATAGTTTCTTTTAAAAAATAAATGCATAATTCGGAGGTATGAAAAGATCATGGTTGACCTTAGGGTCACCGGACACTATCTACGATTTTATAGTATACTATAGAATAGTAGGGCTACTAGTCAAGCCCAAAAAACCGGAAAATATTCACTACTAAGTTTCCATTAAAAAATAAATACCAAATTCGGAGGTATGAAAAGGTCAACCGATGACCAAAAATAGGAAATTCCCCACAAATCGGCATCACTGTTTGATTACTGACTGGCTGAGCTACTGATGTCTGGTTAGAGGTCGCAAAAATGAAGAAAACAAAAATATTTGGAGAAAATCCCGGACCAAAAATACGATTTACCCTCAGCACCAGAAGCTAACGCTTATATTGGCATACTCCTTTATTATGAAATAAAATAATGTGTTTTCCTTTGTATTATTATCTGCCTATAATGTACAGGTCCGTATTTAAAAGCTGTTATAGTAAATAATTATTAATTCATTCAAATAATTAAAAATAAATTAGGTATACTATTTGGATGAATTCAGGAGATGAAACGCTATTAAAAAATCACATAAAAAGTACAGATCCGTATTTGAGAAAAAAAGTTGAGGGTGGCTGGGCGGAAACTAAACGTCACATTCAAAATCTAATATTATCAGATGGCGGGTAACACGTTTTCAAACAAAAAAGTTTTATACACTTTTTTCTATTGTTCAAAATAAAAGCAATGGACCAATAAATAGAAAATGTGCAATTTTGGTTTTTATCAATTATTATGAAAACCGTCCCTGATATCTGTGGATGCAAAGAACCAGTCGATTAGCATTCAAATTGAGAAACTTTTGTTGCATTTAACCGACTTCGTATCTCTTATGGTTTCCGAGATTACAATACATTGCAATGAAATTTTCGCCACCCTGTATAACGTCTATAAAAACATTAATTTTTTCAATTACAGGTAATTATCTATGAGGTAATACCTACTAATTCTGTTAATATTGAATTTTATCTTTTGAAAGCTATAAAATACATGGTATATTTCTAAGTTTTATTTAAAAAGATCAGCTAAAGAATAATTAAACTAGTATCTGTTGTACTTGATGAGCTCCAAAGAAATGATGCATTTTGACGATAACAAAACCGAATTTATTTTAAGCCAGGGACAAAAATTTAGACATTGGTAAAATCAGTCTGCCATCTTACACTGATATGTATGATTTTCTTTATCATACACTTTTTTAGATTATGTGGACAATAAATTATCAGTAGTTTTTTCTGCTTTCAAGAAAATTTCATATGGAATGTCACCAAATGTTGCCAATTAACAAAATTTAATTTAACATTACTTGATTATATTACTCTAGATAGACAACTTTATTTACTTGCTAATGATGATGTATTATTTCTCATTTAAATTCGATGTTTTAGTTATTTAAGTTTTTTTTTATTGAAATCTGATTTAAATAAACATCCATGAAGTTTCATTTCTGTCGAAGCCAATTTTTTGTTGGAATCACAGGATCAGATAAAATTAAAAAGCTAAAGCAATTTTCTCATTTCTGTAATATATTTTTCACTTACCCGAAAGTCCGTTATTAGGCATTTCCGGTTGGTCTGCGGCCATGGCTGCGGCAGCGTGCGCGGCAGGGGCCGAGAGGAGTGACGGGGTCGCCGACCCAACCTTTTGCTGCCTCACTGCCCTTCTCGAGCTGCCGCCGCTGCCACTAGCGCCACTTGAGCTAGCGCACGAACCCGTTGTTGAGCTGTGCCCTGAAAAACCAGCAACAAAACAACAATTAATTTAATAAAATAAAAACAACAGAGAGCTAATTTGTACCATAGACAAGGATACATAAATATAAAACTATACGGTACAAAATGATCAAATAAGGACGCGTTTATCCTAAAAAAAGACACAAAAAACAGACAATCAAATAAAGGCAAATTTGTACGGCGAGAAAAAACAAACCTGGGTTATGATGACCAAATAATAACAGTTTGTTCAGCAAGAAATAACAAAGAGATACATAACAAATCAACACTTTAACAGAACCTGAATAATGAAAGTTTGAAAGACAAAATAATCCCAGAGCAAAAGAGGACTAGACCTATTTTGTTAAGACTGAAAAAAACAAAGCAAATTAAGGGGTTATAGCAACGCAGAATTTTCAAAAAATCGAAAAAAAATTTTTTTTTTTAAAAGTGCTTTAGTACCAAAATATGGAAGGCGGCAAGAATATTAAAGGACTAGATTTACAATTGCGAAATAATACTGAGAATAATTATTCCAAAAATAAAGTTATACCAATTTTTTATACTTGGTATTAGCAGAAAGTATTTTATAACGTACATATTTGCCTTGGATAACTATTAACTATTTCGATATTAACCACTGACTCTGTAGTATAAAATGTGGCACGAAATATTCAGGTAAAGTTAATATGTACAATACAAATGAAGTTCAAGGATACAAGAGGACCAAATACTGACATAGAAAACGAACCTATAACGTATGTTTGTTTAAAATGTGACTTTTACCTTTGCTGTTTCTTGTGCTACGCCTCAACACTGCTCCGCTGCGTGTGAGGCGAGAGGGCTCCTGTGTGTCCCTTGCGGTGGGCTGACTGCTACTCGCCCCCAGTGCTAAAACTTCTCTTTTGCCGCGTTCCTGTAAACTCTTCTTTGGTAAAGGAATCGAACTTTTCAACGAAATCTTGCTGTGGCTCCTCAAGGGGTATTTGTGTACCTAAAAAATAATTTACAGTCAAGTATTCTGTCATTGAAAGTCCTAAGAAGGTAGTACTGAAATGAATTAGTCTGGAATTTAACATTTTACTGACAGTTATCAGGTTTTAATTATGCCAGAAGCGACCTAGTATGACGTGAGAAGAATTGGTGTAAAATAAGAAAAACGGAAACCATAAATTATTAAAAATTCATCAGGAAGTTTGGAATATCCTGTATATCAAATTTAATTTTTAAAATGACATCAGAATCCTTATTAAATGGTAGTAAAGTGATAGGGTGTCATGAACTACAATGAAATAGTACTCACTTGTGGATAAGTTAAATTAGAAGTGGATGTACTAGCTCCAAGGCTATCCTCGAGAGAAATGTTATTCAATTTAATATTGCAACTTAAGTGTCCTTTATTTTTCTCCCCCTTTTTGGTCTTATCCTTGGTATTTAAATCTAAATTAATATTATTTAAACTGTTAGTTTTGATATTCTTATTTTTCTCTTCACTACGTTTATCTTTTGAATGGATTCCCGAACCGGAACCCTTTCGGTGTTTCCTCGTGATTCTAGTCGTGTCCGTCGAACTGTTACTTAAAGAATTAGAGGGATCCGTATTGTTGCTTCTTAAACCTAGTTCTAAATGATCTTGTCTATGGTTAATATCTAAATTATGTCTAGAAGATTTCTTCTCTTTCGGTTCGCCTTCTGATCCGAAAGGTTGTTTGGTATCAGGTGTAGGCTGTTTTTTTGTTTTGAAATTTGTTACTGGTTGCAGTTTAGCCTTGTGATTTGGGGCGGACTTCGAGGGGAGTTCGCCTTGGGATTTTGATCTAGAGAGGAGCTCAGCTCTATTAGATTTCTTATTTTGAGACGGTCCTGATCCGGAACTCTTAACCTAAAAACAATAATAAAAATCGTTATAAAAGTTAAATTTTCAAGTTTTTAATCTACCTTATATGAAATTTCTGTGGTATGTACAACTTTATCCGTTTGGAAACTGTCTTCTTGAGATGAGGTTCGGAGGCGTTTAGCCTCTGAACGTGGCTGCGTTGGCAGCACACGCTTGCGGCGGCTAGTGCTGGCAGCAGCGAGTGTGTTATCTGGATCTGCCATAGACGAAGCGTTCTAAGCTCCCCCACTTACTAGCGACACTCATTCCCTTTTTATTCAACTTGCTCTTCTGCTTTTATGCGATGCTATAACAAGTCATTAAGTTTATTTTTACTAAAAAACACACTTTTGACAATTTTAATGACATAACAAAAATGAGTGACTTAATGTTAGGCTCTGTTCAAACAACTAATAACAATATGTAAATATTGAATATATAAGATCAAGAAAAATACTACATTGAATATTATAGTACTACATTAAAGGCTCTATATTTGATGTTTTGCACAATAGTTTTAAATTTACTAAAGGATATGCTCATAATCTCTAAATTATTTTGATTATTGATTCTTATTGTAGGTTTGAGGTGGAACACAATTTCCATGCAATAAAATGGACTATTGGTGTATTTAACCTATATCCACAAAAAAGTGATGTTATTTGTAGTTTCAATATATTTCAACTATTTATCTATAATCATTCCTAAATCTAGGGAATTTGGTTTGTATCTTATTTTACAGCATATAAATGTAAAATGTAACTGCATTTATTAATGAATATGTAAAGTTAGTACTGTATGCACAGTAGTAGAAACAATTTTTTTCTAATTTTGACATATAAAGTGACACTTTTTAAAACTGACAGACATCAAACGTATTACTTTGTGTAACTAATTACATAAAGTAAAATATTATGTAACTGGTGACGAAAAATGGATTTCAAAATTAGTGACACAAAGAATTTTATTTATTTAACTGTTATAACAAAAGATAAGGATATAACTTATAATTAATTATTATAAATATTGATAACATAATTATTGCAATTATTTAAATCAATTTTCGACGACATACTTGTTTTATTGCTGGTACTTGCTGTTATTTGGGAGACGGCGCACATTGCATTAGATGTTTCAAAAAATATTTCAGGCTTATTTACAAAATGTCAAACTGACAACTGAAATGAAGTGACGGCAGCAAATAGACTAGATTTATGTTTCACAATTTTTATCAATTATATTTTATTATGTTTTTATTACTTCAAAATTAGAAAAAATCTTGTATGCAATACGTTACGAAATGCAATTTTGTGTAACTTGTGAGCTTTTGCGGAACGAACGTAGTGAGTTCCGCAAAAATCTGATGCGTTACACAAAATTAGGCTTTTCGTAACTGGTTGCATAAATAGCTATTATATTAAAGTAAATGTTCTCTGAAAAGTCGATCTGAGCGAAATTTACTTAAACTGGCCAAACCAATATGTTTTTCTTAAAACAGCATTTTTCAATTCAGTGATTAGGAAATCTCAAAAACTAAAGCACTGATCTTGAAATTTTGCACAATTCTTTTAAATATAAAAATCTTGAATGTGAACAAATGTTTTTTTTAAGGGAAAATTGTGACTTTTAACTTTAAAAAGTTCAATGACAATAAAAATCTACAATAAACTATATTTGATTACAGATAAAGCTGTCATGAGTTAGAGTAATCAGCTCAAAAATATTCCTAAAACCTTATTCAATAATATATGCATAGTTTTTTTAATTCGCGAAAAATCGACACACTTTGTAACCCTTTAATTGAAATCATCGTCAAAGAATAAAATTTAACAATTTTCAAAACAGGAAATTATGTCAATAATTAATTTATTAAATAACAGGGGTGCACATGAGACCATTCATTAATTAACCTTGACTTGTATCCCCTATTCTAATTTGCTGCGGCTTCCCCACACAAAGCTCTTAAATCAATTTACCAATTTTACTAGAAACCCGGATTTTCAAGTTTTCTCAATTACATTAAATGATCGCTATCAAATGCCTTGGAGAAGTCAGTATAGACAGCATCAATTTTACATTTAATATTCTTTGTTCAAAAATTAATGAATTAATTGTTTGTGACAGTAAGTTAATCACGAGTAACAATTAAGTTGGGCATAAATCAAACTATCCAAAATTTTAAGTAAAGAATACTGAATAGATAAACATTTTATCTGTACTCAGATTTAAAAATTTGGGAAACAACATTAAGTTACCACATACATATCAGGTAAACTTCATTGACTACTATTTAATTTAATAGTGAATGAGAACAACAAATAAGTTGTCTAACGGCAAACAACTGGCTATATTTATGTTTGAAAAAATTAAAACTTTCTTTAAGAAATGAAATGTAATTGCAAAATAGTTTTGAATGCCACAAAAATAATTAAATTCTGTTTGTTATTAGCTGATTAATGTTACGTTAAATAACTAAAAAATGCCTATGTAACATAAAGCCTACATTTTACCTTTGGTCAGGATTTCAAACAAGAATGTTTTGTAGTTTAAATTATTGTGAATTATTTAGGAATATGTTTAGATCTTAAGAAGGTATGGATTAAGGATTCTACGTTTGAATTACACATTTTTCTTTTACAAGGCTTCAAACACAGTGGTCAATGCTTTGAATCAGATAGCAAATAATAGATACAGATCAGGTCCTATATAAGTTAATTAGAAAGTTTAGATGTTTTATCAAAGTATTTCATGGGGTGAAATTGGGGTATTAGACATTATAAACAAGTGAAAAACGAAGAAAATATTTTTGCCGTAATTTCGAGTTTTTGAAAATTTAAAGTTAATAAAATAAATTTCTATATAAGGATATTCCTTATATACATTATATACGGTACAAGTATCGGGGAAGTAAAAATAGGTCAAAGATTAATATCATTTTTGGTGTTATTAACGATGCTGAATGATTGCCGTTGTCCGTTTGTCTCTATCTCTCCCTGTCGACTTGAGTCGAATCAGGCTAACGAACAGACTGTCAGACAAAACCATCTTATAAGAGTTTTTTTCTTCGAAAACTCTAAAACTAATTCCATACAAGACTATGGTTATGCTATTTATATGATAAAATGTAATGAGCATTTTAATAAAGCTATAGTCAAACTAATAAATTTTAGAGAGTAGGGCATTGTAAAGTCAATAAGTATCTTCGCTTCGCTACTTTATAAAATCAGCAAGCTAACAGTATCCAAGTAGCTCATCTACGAATAGGTGGACAGACAGACAGACAGCTATAGTTGACTTAGGTCAGTGAAAATAGTAGGTAGGCGAGCTAAGGCGACCAGTTATTGATTGCTGAAAACAAGAGTTCCGAAATTCAAAACCATTCACGAGTTAACGTTCAGACAGACAGACGGACATTGACTAAATTAACTTCTATGTTTGATAAGTAAGTGAAAAATAAGCCAAAAAATATATTTCAATTGTTTGATAAAAGATTGCTTTAAAAATGAAGAATATGGAGCTAATAATAATGAATGTGGTCCTCAGGAACTATTTTCACTGAATTTGGGGTACTAAACACCTTTCTCTATATTGAACGTAATGCAAATAATATAAATAATATTTCAACAAAGTTTTGAGTTAATATTAGCTTTTAAGGATTTATGTGTTTTTTAACAATAATAATGTTACCTCCTTTTCTAGACTTGTATTGAATAGGAAGTTAAGATGACTTTTTTCTACCAATAAAAATTTTTTTTTAAAACAATCTTAACTCTTGCAACTAAGTTAATAGTAATTAATTCTACAATAATATATCCACTGATTAGTCAGCTTTTGAAACATAAAAATATCTGTTAGAAAAAACAGTTGCAGAAACGAAAAAGTCTGTTTTGGTTATAAAAAATCAGTAACAAAAAAATTAAGTGCTTATAATATGATCAAATTATACACAATATTAATGAAATTAATATTTAGTAAAATTAAATAAATGTAGAAAAATGTGTTCAATTGAATACCACCTTAAATATAATGTTGAACAGGGTAAAATATTTTAAATTCACAGACCTAATAATTTTGTTTCCAGAAAATAAGGCAAAGAATTATTAGTAGTTTTAATATAATTCCGTTTTATACCTTTTAATGTAAAATATTTATCTTTGATCATTTGATTAATATTCTTAGGACCTAACAAAGATAAATATAAAAAAATTATAATTTGAAAGTAATTTTTCACTAAAAACTCATGAATTTAATTTATAATGGGTAATACATAAATTCTCCTTTAAAATCTAACACTTATGTCAACGTCTATCAGTTTATAAAGACTGACTTTGAACATTTTCCATGACACGAGTTAGTTTCATGTTATTTGTAGGTTCAAAAAAAAGAAGCGAATTCAAACTACCAAATATCCCAAGTTGTGTGACAGTGAACTTTGGAAACTTGTTGCAAAGAAAGATAAACTTTATAGAAATAATAAACAAATAATTCTAGAAAATGATTATTAGATTTATTCTAATTTATGACGTGAAGTAAATCACTGCACGGATTTATGTTACCTCATTTTTGTATCCAATATTGAGCATCTTTTTCCTTCACACATAAAAACACTTCTGGTCATATATTAAGAGCTTACGATAAGAACCAAATGATATATAATGGTGTTTGGTGTTGAACTCAACAACACTTTAGATATAGTTAATAGATTTTTTTTCTCATCTCCAAGTCACAATATATATTTCAGTTTACTATGCTGGCACTCTATCCTCCCACAAGTACAGTGAAGAAGAAGTGAATTCTGACGGGATCCCGTTTATTTTTGAAGAAATGTTGCTTCTGTCATATGTCTCATGTTTAAAAATGCTTTAATACTGTTTTTTTTTCAATAGAAATATTCTAATCTTATATAATTTTGTTGTTGAAGAAATACTGTTCTTCTCCTACGTCTGCCATGTCTCATGTTTCAGAAATTCTTTAATGCTGATTTTTTTCCTAAACAATGGAAATAATCTAATTTTGTACAAATTTGTTAATGAAGAAATGCTCTTCTTCTACGCCTACCACGTTTCATATTTCAGAAATTCTTTAATAGTCATTTTTTCCTAAACGATGGAAATATTCTAATTTTGTACAATTTTTCAAGTCTGCTAAATCACAAACTATTGTTGAATCTTATTTACACTGCCAAAAGTTTTTAAGGCTATTTTATCCAATGAAATATTCACGTGGTATAAACTATACATCATACAATAACACAGCTTTGTTAAAAGATGTTCCACTACAAACCTTGTCGAATACCAACACTGTTTTTTAACTATCCTAGAGTAAGGCAAGCAGATCAATACAATTTATACTGATTTATTAAAAACATTTGATAGTGTTTGCTACATTTTGTTTCTTTAAAAATTAAAAGATGAAAATAATCAAATCCTACCGGCAGTGACCTTTGTTTTTGTGGCTCACTACAAATGGAAACAGTTGTACATTTAGGTGTTCCACAAATTTCCCCCTGTGGATTGTTTGTTTGTTCTATTCATCAATTATGTCATTTCTTGTTTCAAATTCTAAGTTTTTTTTCACAAATAATTTACTACCATCAGATCTGGACAATCTTGTTAAATGGTGTAATACTAACCACCTTAATTTCAATATAGGAAAATGTGAGGTGGTAATATTTCGTAAAGGCCCAAAACTAATGGAAGAAAATTATATTGTATCTAACACAAAGTTGAATGCCTTTCATTCCTTACATTGAAATATTACAAATAGCTTTTCGATTCTTTGATTTTAAGAGAAACACTAAACTCATCCAATACATAGCTGTCTTCAAGTGCCTTTTTAATTGTCGAATATTGTTCAGAGATTTGGTCAATTGACATATCGATAGTCTGAAGAGAGTACAAACAAGTTTACAAAATATCATCACTTTCCTGAACGCAATATCATATGTCAAACCAGACTTTTATTATGTGAACTTAAAAGCTTGAAATGCACATGCAGAGTGACCTTAGTTATATGCTTGCTCAAGTTACTCAACGGATTGGTAGACAGTGACTATTTGCTTAGTGGTATCATATTCTCAGTTCCAGGCAAAAAAATCCACAGAACTAAATTATTGTTTAAATCCGTTCATTAACCAACTTAAAAAAAAATTATAAGACACTTTTTGAATATGACATTTTCAATAGTAGTTTGTGCTTATTAAAATATCAATTTATCTTTGACACTGTCACTGTTTTATATAAGTAATATTTATTTTTAAATTTGGCGTAATATTTATTTTTAATTTGGTGTAATTTTAATGTACAAAATCACTGTATCTGTAGTAAACCTACTTCCTAAATACATAATTTTTGTTTTTTATATTGAACACATTCAAAAAAGTTACGATAACCAATTATTTATATATTTTATAAAAAAATTATATTATTAAACTTAATTTTACGGAATGGAATAGAATTATAATAATAGCGCAATATTTTTGGTACTGTTCTAAATGTACTATAACCCTACTGAATTGCAATATTGAGTGGCAGTTCATAAAAATAATGCCGTAATTTAGTGGATCATATAATGAGAGTTTAAAGAAATTAATTTAAAATTACATGTTCATGTTTTGTAATAATTATATCTGAGAAAAATGTCAATATTTTATTTCAATTCGTTTTCATTAGAATTCTGATCAGTTTTTTTTAGACAAATTATCTGTTACTCTATCTGAAGTTAATGTTTTCTTGCAACTTAAAACAAAAAACAAGAGTATATCTTAATACACTAAAAAACAGTGATTTATTGTAAGAATTGCTAAAAAAATTACAGTACAATTTTTTAGGTAAATCTGACTTCACTGCGACAAAATACTTATCCATTAATATTGAAATCAAACCACTATAAAGCATTCCGATGTTCTGGTACATTTTTACGATACAACAGACTGTACATCTTTTAAAATAGAATATATTATGTACGCCTTTAAAATGCATGTACTATATATTATTTTAATTATAGGAGTGAACATTTACAACTATTAAAAAACTAACTAACTTTATTACAAATGGTAAACGTGACTATCTTGACTAAATATTTTAATATTGTATTTACATTTTAATCTTATTGTTTTTTTTAATGAGACTAGTTCGATATTAAATAAAAATGCCATAATGTACCCCCTATTGTGTTTCTTAAAGTTAAATATGCACATTTTAATCTGTTTTTATAAAAATAAGAATTACAATTAACAAGAATTATGTTAGAAATAATCTACCTATTTAGAAATTATGGAAATAATTTAATAATTGATTTAATCTTAACTGTCCTCTGTTGAAATAGTTTGAAATATAATAATATATTCTAATTATAGAGTTCATAAATATGGATTGTTTACTTCGCACATTTTGTTACACAAGCCACTCAAATATTTTTTTTTAAGTATTAGTGCCCATAATTTCTGATTATAGGATAACAATAATGGTTAATGAGTCACAAATAAATAAACAAAAAATTTTTAAGGTCATTTTTGCAATCTAATTCCATCACTTTTATCATGAATTGAATTACCTACAATATAATTTATTTCGATGGTTTAAACTGCACGAAAATTAATCTAGAAATGTTTCCGTACCTATTTTAGATTAAAAGAATCGCTTTTTCCACACAAAGGAGCCCAGTATCCATTTTACGAACATTATATGACATTGGTATCAAAATGAAATAAAACTATTAACGACCAGTCAACTACAGATGGTAAATTCGAGAAAAAAACTGGTGGAAGTTTTTCTGTTAAAAACCTACCAAAAATACACTCCATCGCATCAGTATGCACTCGAATTCCTTTTAATATAGTACGGCTTATAAATAAATTTGCCAAAAATAAGAACGAAAATGAATAATTTTGTTCTACACTGTTAACTTTACAACTTACTTGCAACACGAACGTCTGCCTTCAGTAGCCAACGATCAAAGCGAAAATCCCGTTTACACCACACAAATATTTACTAGACCCGTTTTTCAAACCAGTTATTCGCCTATTTTGGACTTAAAATTATTTTATTTACGCATTACTAGATACAGAAATTGTTACTTACAAGCTTATTACTCACAAATTGATTCACAAAAGCATATGATCCATAATGCACCATTATTTTTCCAATTTCAGTATGATAAGCAAGTTTTACAATAATAAAATTGATTCGGAGACATCTTGTAACTACTTACTCAGTGCACCATCTACCAAACCTACACTACAACAGATTCCTGTACACAATTTTAGTTCATCTAATCACTCATTGATGACGCTAACGCAGTAAAATTTAAGTCTGTTTCATAGGAGTTATCGAGAGACAAATATTCCATATTACTCGCATGCGTCGTTAATGTCAGATAAGGTTTTCTCTGATTATTTAGAATAAAAATTAAAAAAAAAACTACCATTCAAATCAAACCGGAGCTAATTGCCCGTGTTTCATTGTAATATTGGATTGGAAACGCGGAAACGACACTATTTTCATGATACTTGGAGAGAAAGAGATAAAATGATGTTTCGGACCATCTCTATCTCTTCCAAAATACTAATCGCCTGAAATGAAAGATGGCTTATAGTTTCGGACCAGCGTTATCTCTAACATCCTACCACATCTAAACTAAGATACTACTAATTTGAAATAAGAGACAGAGATGGTCTGAAATATCGTTGTATCTTTTTCTTTCTCTTGAAGTAACAATGGATAAAACAACTGGACCAAAAATTTCGGCAGTATTTTAGTTGAAAAAACGAAAAAATGTACAACAAACTGGCAACACAGGAAATCGTCCCTGCAGACAGCGGCTTCTGTCTGGAACGTTGGCGCCATCTTACGTATTTATCTTCAACAGATAAACCTCAACTTGTCATATATGTAATTATGGAGTTATAGAACGAGGGCAAACTCTATGGACAACACGTTTAAAATACGAGTGACTCGCGCCTAACCCAATCTTGGCTGTCCAAGGTCAAATCAAGCATTTTACCGCCAATTTCAAATTTCATTAGGTGTTTAGTACGGCCAAATTTTGTAAGAAATAAAGCAAAATAGACAAATCTAAAACAGAATTCAAACTTTAGTTAATTACCTAAAATGTTTAGGTAAAGGATTTCATATAAGCCTATACCCTCCTCTTAGTTGTGTATAGTTTTACTGTCAGTTTATTAAAAAAATCTCCTTTTTTCCTGTTATTACAATGATTTATACTTATTGTATTTGGCCTTTTTCATATTAGATCATATTTTTTAAGTATATTTAGGACCCACTTCATATTAAATTCTTTTTACGTGATAATAGTACAGCAATAGTTAATAACTTCAGAATTTTTATAAGGGTTTTGTGAGGTAAAAAAATCAAGACACAAAAATCTCAAGAATATTTATTCATAAAGCAAAGTTTCTGTTGCGCCCAGGTGCCATTTAGCATAAAGATCTAAGGAAACAAGGAAAACAACCATAATATTGAATATATTAATTTATAAATAATTACCTTATTGTAAATAAAATTTTCAGATCTTACCGTTCTGAAAAAATAAGTTTATTAATTTTATATGTTGTTTGACCTTAAGATATTTTAAAATGTATAATAATAATCAAATATATAATAAAAATGAATTAGGTATGCTATCATGAAATTTACAATAATAAAATATGTGTTCTTTTCGTCCTGGATTTGATAATCTTCTACTTCTGAAATCTGCGAATAGATAATATAACAATCAGGCTTATATTTTTATTAGTTACTTTTGTAGTTGATTTTACCATTTCTCCATGTTGTCTTAATGTCCTAAATTTTAAAATGACTAACTACTTGACACTTATATTTGGCTTTCTGCAAAAGTATCAATCATAAAAATGCTTTGGTTTAAAAAAACCAAATTCATTGCTTGACTTTAATTAATAATATACACCCCACTTTAAGATTTTGATCCTGCTCTGCTGATCGTTGAGTAGTTATGATTTTGATACAATCATCATTTTGCTATAAATTTCCCAATTTTATTACTTCCTTTGCCGTTTAAACCTTTTCCTTTTGGGACATATAGGATATGTACGATGACAATTATAAAATTCTTTTTTACTAATATTACTGAATAATTTTCTTTACTTCTAACTAAACCAAAACAAAGAACGTTCTTCGACTTGATTTTTCCATTAGTCAAACGCAAAAAATACGTATCATAAGTATAACTATACATGAAACATTTTCCAAACGTACCTAAAGATGATTCAAGCTCAAATTCACTGAACTGCACTTTATGTACACCGTTTTCTTACACAATCATAAATTTTAAAATAATCACAACAGTCTTCAAATGAATATATTATTCTCTAAATAGGGAACTCTTCATAATTTAAAGTTGATATTTTGTGAAATTCTATAAGATGACGAGTATGATTTTGTTTATTTATAAACTGCTGGCCATAATATTTGTATTGGAAATTGGAAAACTTATAGATGTTTCTTAGATGAGCGTATACATTTTTCTCGTATATGAATTGCAAGCCACATTCTTCACAAATAATATCTTCGTCGATACTAATAAACAAGAAACAGAAAAAAAGATAAAAATTAACCTCAATTTGAATTCGGCGGTAAAATGTTAGATTTGACCTTGGACAGCCAAGATTAGGTTAGCCGCGAGTCACTCGTTTTAAAATGTGGTCAAAATTTTATACGCAACTAATGGTACATAAAATAACCGACGTAGCGCTGTTGATCGTATATTGAAAAACTGTTTGTAGATTGATTAGTAGATCCATAATCTCAAATAAAGTTTTTTATTTAATGAGCCACCCAATTTTTATAAAATACATATGTTTTAAAAGTATACGTAATGAATTAAAATTATTATTTAAAAAAAGTCAAAGAAAATGTCAACTTGCTTAAACTGTCATCAACAGTCGATCAACAGCGCCACCAAACTGGCTTCCAAAAGCGGAAAACTTTTTCTAACGTTGAGATGTGCCTCCTTCTATCTATACCCTCCATATATGTAATAATACAGAAGATAAACTATTAGTTTATCTTCATTGGTAATACTCCTATATCACCAGCTTGAGAGAGAAGTGTGTCGCCGATAGTAGAGTGTAGACGATCGCTTCTCTCTCACGCAGTCTCGGATAGGCATAGGCGTCACAGCTGTAAAATCACCTACGTTTGCTTAACTTTCTTTTTCTCTACGTTCCTTTTTCACCACGGGACACGACGCCAATGCAATTTATGTATATGGGCATGCGCGTTGGCACCCAATTCTGATCTTGCATCTCCTTCTGTCGGAACACTTTGTTTATACAGGCAAAGATAGGACGTTGTCGATATAGGAGTATTACATATACGCTTGTCATAGGTAATAATTTGTTTCGATTTTAGTCATATATGTAATACTCCTATATCGCCAGCTTGAGAGAGAAGTCTGTCGCCGATAGTAGAGTGTAGACGATCGTTCCTCTCTCACGCAGCCTCGGATAGTCATAGGCGTCACAGCTGTAAAATCGCCTCAGTTTGCTTAACTTTCCTTATCTCTACATTCCTTTTTCACCACGGGACACGACGCTAATGCAATTTATGTATGTGGGCATGCGCGTTGGCACCAAATTTCTATCTTGAATCTCCTTCTGTCGGAACGCTTTGTTTCTACAGGCAAAGATAGGACGTTGGCGATATAGGAGTATTACATATATGATTTTAGTGTGAATCTAAGGTTTTAAACAGTAATAAAAAAACACCGGTCTATAATTTTTCGTTATGCCCCACTTACCTCAGATTGGGATCAATAAGACTAGAATGTGAGGTGTGAGTATTTGGAGTAACGTCTAAACTGAATTGTCAGTATCCGAACGGATAGATCACAGACGGGGTAAAAATGAGTCTGAAGAGTAACCAAGCCGAACTGACCTTTTGAATAAATAAACATGTCATTTATTTGAAATGTGTCATCTGTCATTTGTCACAAGATTCGTGTATTGTCACTTTTAATTTTGTTTTGGTTGGAAAGTGGGCCTTTTGTGAAATAATTAATAGAATGAGCATATACTCTATCACAGGTAAGACTTAATTAATATTTTTCAGTTTAATATATACTGTACAAGTTAATTTTTGTTTAAACATATCACATCTTTATCACCTGAATGTGTCATTTCACTAATTTACTGTTGAATAATTTAATATTGAGCCCAATTCCAGTATTTTGTTAGTTTATAAACTGATCTAGGAAAATTATAATAAATATTTACCAAGTGAAGAGCTTGGGTGTACGAGGACATTGATATTAATCATAAATGACATTAGTCTTAAATTTTACTTTCAACCTACAATGTACTTTGTTACCATTTGTTGCAATTTTAAAGTTTCAAAATAAAAAAAATACTTCTAAACAAAATGTGTTTCATTCAGTTATAGTTTTATAAATTTGAAATTTAGGAATTTAATTTTTGTTGATTATAAATCTGAATAAAGAATAATGTAAAAAGAAAACGATAATGAAAAACTTGTGTATGTTTGTTAGATTATTTGGATGATTTGTCGCTATCAAGACGAAAAGGAGCAAAAAATAATGACATAAATTACTCCAAACTACCCACTAGTGACCAAGGTTTTACAGATGCCCAGTTTTTGGTTCCAGCACAACAAATACCATGGAAAGCAATTCTTCTGGCTACATTATTACTTGTAGTTGGTACCAGTTTATTAGTTTTTGGTTGTATGGTTGCCACAGGACATATTGTCGTACAGTACGCTAATAGAATGTGGCCAATGATCGTTTTAGGAGCTCTAATGTTTATTCCTGGTGCATATCATGTAAGAATTGCTTATTATGCCTATAAGGAAGTTCCTGGGTACTCTTTTGATGATATTCCTGAGTTTGAATGAAAATTATATTTATATAACAGAATAAGCAAGCAGCTAGGTTAGTTTTGGTTACTATTAATATTTGACAATGGCCTTAATTAATAAAAACTGGGAATATTTTTAAATACATATTTGATGGCATGGTGACCAATTATTATGAAAATGATAACTTTATTTAAAAATCTTGTTCATTTTCATTGAATATGTAGTAAAAAATTGATGTTTCTACAGAAGTTTTAAGTACAATTTAACAGATTTTTAATATAAAATTTGTTCACAAAAAACCAAAAATAATTAAAGAATAAGTAAAGCACAGTTTAAAAAATTCTTATATAAGTGTTAAAATGTATTTTTGAGATGTGTTATGTATTAAGAAGCTACATTATATGTCAACGAATCTAGTCAATTTCAATTATTAAGTTATTGTATTGTTTAAATAAAATTAAAATGATTTTTTAGTTTCATTTACCTCCAATACTTACTTCAGCTCTTTCATAAAATTAATTTTAGTGAAGACCAGTTAAAAATTGAAAATTTTGCATCTGAATCTTTTGAAAGTTATTCGATTCTCAAATAGCTTTAGCAATAAAATATAACATCACCCTGTGTGAATATTATTGGATTTAATAATTTTATTCCAAATTTAAAAACTAAATCAAATATTTGAATATTGGTGAATTTATTAAATTAATTAAAACCCTGAAGGTTGTGGAATCCTCAAATTTTGGTTTGTCACTGGTAATATTCAAATTTGTATAAAGAACAGTCAACATGTTATAATAGTGTTTTTTCGTATTTTGAATTGGAAGTTGTGTGCAAAAATTTATAATTTGATGTTACATGCATGAATAATTTTTATTTTATCTACAGACCAGTGACGTAAATAGAACTTTTGCCAGCCGGGGTAGTCTCAAATTTGCCTCCCATTCTAAGACAATCAAATACTAGTTTTTGTAATTAATTAATGTAAATAAATAATTCTAATTGAGACAAACTATAGGTGGGGAACTTTTTACCCATTATATTAGGCAGTAATAAGTTAATATATCTAGAAATGCAACTTTTATAAGAATACAAGTTCCTTTTTTGTAGACCACTGGAAACTTAAATATCTTTTATTTTATATTCATAAATAAATAATTGAATTTTTTTCTTGGTAAGCAAACAAATTGTACACATGTGTTTGTAAACATATTTATATATTTAGTCTTCTAACTTACGTTGTAGAAAAATCGTGTATATTGCTCTTAAAATTTATATTTGTAATTTCTTATTCTATGGACAATATTGCAAGAGTCTAATTCACTCATTGTGGAACGGAGATAAGTTTTTATCAATTGTTAAAAAAAATCTGGATACTGAAACGTTCCTACCCTAGGCCACTTAATCTCTTATTAATTCCCATTTTTTAATTATTATTTTTCCTATATTTTGCTATTTCCGTAGAATTATTTTACGTATAAATTCTAATTTTATTTTTCCCTGTATAAAATTTACGCTTCAAATATTTCTCTTAAAATTCGTAAAAGACTCAAAATAGCTAAAAAGTTGTCCTCTGGAATGCAGTTATCTACGATAACATAAACAAATTGGCGATTACGAGTCGCAAGAGGGTAGATTCTCACTACGCAGTTACAATGCCTACGTCACGAAATGAGATAATTTCTGGGTATAAAAGGGGCATAAAATGAGAAATAAAGTCAGTCTGAAAATTTTTACCATCGCCTAAACTATCTAACAGTACCTACGCTTCGCTTCGAGAAAGAATAAATAAAAAACCAGCCAGAGAGGAAAAAAACAGTTCCTTTAAAAATACCCTTCGACGAAAACAACAATTATTTTGTAGACCTGTGTCGACCGCCAACTTCGACCCCGTAATAATTATTTGTAGGCCTTTGCCTATATATAGAAAACAATTGCCCATAAAACCAAAGAGAAAATAAGTAAAGAAAAAGAATCCAAAATTCGTTACAAAATAAAAATATCTATCTAAATAAAATGTCTCAAAAACACCCCCAATTCAAAATCCGGGGAAGAAAATTCATATTTAATTTGCGTCCGGACAAGTAAACCATTTGTTTAATTGACCGTTCACAGCGGCGCGCCGTTGTGTGTTCGGAAGGGTTAAGTCAGGAGTCTCATTTACCAATTACAACAATACACAATACATTACACAGAAAATCTTGTGTTTTTATGAGTTGGTCAAGATTGTTACTATGTCTATTAAGGTACGGTCCCTTTTAAACAAAAAAAAGAATTAATTATTTTGGGACGGTAGGAGGCAATGTGATCTCCCCTCCCCGTGAAATTTTCCCAATGAGGGATGTCGCAGACGGCAATAGACCCGCGGGCATTCCATCTTCCTACCTGAATGATTAGGACATTATTGACCATAGTAATTACACGTGATTTCAAATCACTCAATTAAAAAGGTTATAAAATAGAAACAAACAGAAATATAAAAATAATTACACAAACACAAAATACAAATTGGTAAAATGTGACAAATGTCTTCTCTTTCGTCCACCCAGTGGCGGGTCTCTGTGACTGGTCCTCACATACAAATAGAGTAAAGAGTAAATAATGTTTCAAGGTTTTGATTTTTGTAATTATCATAAAAGGTTGAAATTACGGAATATACGATTTGAAGGTTTTTCAGTGTTTTATTTTTTTTACTTGCAGCAAACTTTACTATAACGAATAAAAATACAGCACAACTGGGTCCTTTAACAATACTAGACGATCAGGTATATTTTATGATAAATTTGAGTATAAAAGTTTCTTACCGAAATGGCCATCGGTTTGTTACTTTGTACTCGCCTTTTTCATGAGATAAATGGCCAGGGGGGTGGGAGGTTACAATACAGAATTTTCCAATCTATACTGTTGAATAAATTTTAGTAAGAGAGCCTTTACCCCCGTTTTTCCAACGTTTTGCCTCATATAGTGCAGGTACAGCCTTAAAAACCTGGATCCGTTTTGTTTCAATATGGAACCATTCTTATCAGTGAAAATAAAATCATGTATTTTACATTAAAATTATTCATTTAGTAGGTTACATACACGAATATTTTCTTGCAAAGGCATGAATCAAAGCGTTCTTTTATTTCCTTTATAATCGTATACATAGATCCTACTTTTTGTTTTAAGGATAGCCCCATGTCTCAAATTTTCCCCACTCATATTTTTTCTTTTAACTCGACGTTCAGTCGATATCTCCAACTATTCACAAATTGTTTTGGCTGCTATAACAGAGTGTTTTGTATTAACGCATTTCTTTTTTCCATGCAAAGAAAATAGTTTTATATGGCATTGATGGAAATTTAACCCATTTATTTGTAGGTATTTTTGTGCGTCACTAATTTTCATTTATCATAAATTGAGAGAAGAAAATATTGATTAAGTAATATTCTAGCATTTGATCTCGTTTTACACTATTTTCTTCATATGTCAATTTTGTCAAAACGCTTAAAATATAAAAAAATGGTGTTTTACCATAGTATACAAAAAGAACGAAAACAACTGTTCGATGGTTCTAAAAAATGTTATGGAATCGGCAGCAGAAGCTGCGTGTAAACATGCTATAGGTTTAAATAATGATTTATACATGCAATAAATTCTGCATTTGGATTTTTTTTTATTCAAGTTTGAACACCACTATGCTTTCCTGCTGTGGTGTTAAAATTATCGTAGAGCTCATCTTCTGCAATTTTTGATATCTAAACCGTCATTTTCTAATTTCGTTAAAATCATATTTGTGATTTCCTCAGCAGTTTATTTACTTTCTACAAAATTAATTAATGATTCTAGAACTTCGCTGCCATCAATAGTAACCCAATGAACACAATTATGTGTTTGCAACATATCAGTTACAAAATCATGTTTGCATGTTATATGGCGCTGTCAAATTGAGTTTACCATAGATGTAACATAAATGAACTTCAAAATTTCATCCTCAAAGATAATGATAATAACATTTACATTCATATTCTGTAGTGTCTAACTTAACAAGACATATATAAATTTATATGTCCAATATGCAAATCAAGATATCACAAACATGTAGTTGTGATATAATTTGCAGAAGTTTGTTAATGTAATGAAAACATAAATGGCATATATGTAACATATAGCTAAGATATATCCCATAACTCCTTGGGTACTAGGTCGTGATATAACTTCGCCGATTTGAAAGATGTAGTTATGACATATCCTGCCATTCCTCTGTAAAAAGTATGGAACATAACTATGATGTATGGGATTTGATCCATACTAAATACCTACTCACTATGTCGTATACCAGATGTAAAAGGATTATGATACACTCCACTTTTTTCTATAATTTTTCAAGATATTTTTCTAAATGTTAAAACATTTAATATACTTATTGGGAAAGAGATCAGAACTTAAAAAAATATCCCAACAGTACCTCTCAATTAATATACATTCAATGTTCAACATTTCAGAGAAAATCTGAAAAAATAAAGGAAGAAAGCGGTGTATCATAATCGTTTTACACATTCAGATATAATATTTTGCAATTATTACTATCATTATACATACACAGATATCTAGCCACATCGAAAAGGAATTAGTAAGATTTCAACACGTCCAACTTTAGGTTAGCAGGATGATTTGGAGGTTAGATTGATTATTTCCTTTTCAATTTGCCACACCACGATTATAATATGAGAAAATACCTTACTGACTTCTCTAACCTGCTATGCCATCCAAACGAGAATAGATAGTGAATGCAAATAACCACGGAGATGTCTAAGACAGATTATATTTGGCAAAAATATACTTTGTAACATTTACATAATTTTTATGTGAATATAACATATTTGCATGGTATCACTCACAAGACTTGTATGTAGAGCTTGCAACAATAAAATGGATGTTTGAGTTGAGTACATGTAATGTAAATGTCTCATAAAATTGAACATGGTAACCATCTTATATTTGTATATGAATATATTGAAATGTAAGATCCATGGGATACAGAGGGTGGATTTCCTTTCCAAACTGGAGAACTCCTTCTCACTGGGCTGGGTTCAAAAAGCCTTAATAAAAAAATGAAATATATAATATTAAAAAAAAATTAAACACATAACAATTTTCTTTTTAATTTCCTTCTTCTTTCTGCTATTTCTTCAGCTTTCTTAATATATTTCTTTTATCTCCGCATTTCACTTCTGCTATTTATCTCTCTCTATCTCTCCTAAATTTTTTTAATGTATGCTTTTCTTCTGCAATAATTGCTCAACTGTATCTATTTGTAGTTCTTCTAAACTCGCCTCCTGTCAGCTTCTTATGATTAAACGTTTTAAATGAAATAATACTGCTTACTTTTTTTATAAATTGTTTTATTCCTTCTCTTAATCAATCAATATCATTCTGGTTATCATGTACCTTACAAATTCCATTTTTAATTACAATCTTTTTTTATTTTTACAAAATTTTATATTAATTTCTTTATTGACATTTTTCTTTTTTTTTTGACAATCAATAATCCTTCAATTATTTTTTTTTAACCCAAAAAAATTTACCTACTAATTTTTTTTTTTTAAACTAAATTTACCCCAACCCAATGACAATTCATTTCACCTGCTAAGAAATGCCATCCAACCTGTCACAGGAATTTCAAATTTCAAATTTCAAATGTCTTAAGCCCTATTCAGATTACAAAAAAAATTAATTTATAGTTTTAATACCAGTTACCCAAAATTTCTTTTTAATTTAGATTTTTCTCTTTAATGTTAAAAATAAAGGAGCACTGTTAATTTTAATACCAATTACTATTCTCTTTTTTTTTTAACTCAACCAACACTTACTATACTATTTTACAACAAATCTTATACAAATTTTGTAACAATTACCCAAAAATACAGGGTATAACAAATTTCATAACAATTTCCCAAAATTTTCATTTAAAATTTTCCATATTGTAAAATTTTAAATGTAACATTTTCCTAATCTACTACAACATAACTAAAACTCAAAATTAAACTGTTAATATAAACTTTAAGATTCTTCTGTCAGAAATCTATATATTTGGTTAATATGAAAAATTCCCCTTATTATATTTGTATATGGATCTTTTAAAATATAACTATTATTACCCTTATCATTGTCGATTATATAAGGACCTTCAAATGGTAATTGCAACTTTGCACATTGATTTTTTTTTTATTTGGAATTTGTAATGCTCTAACCAGTACTAATTCTCCTTTATTGAATTTCAGTGATTTAATTTTCGTTTTCTTTTTTTTTAATATAATTTTCTGCATTTCTTTTTATTCTCTTATTAACTTTTTCTATAATTTCGTCATATGTTTCGTTCTTCTCCTTAATCCAGGGTCGATTAGGCATTTTATTTTCCATTAATCTAACAGGAATTTCCAGTGTACTTACATTTGGTAATTCATTCATATAAATACTAATTTCTTCCAATTTATTTTCCCAATTCCTATGTTCATTACGTGTCAGCATTCTTAGATATTTAATTATTTCTCGAATATATCGCTCTGTAGGATTTGCAGCTGGATGTCGAATACTAATATATCTAGGTTCTACATTATTTTTTATAAAATAATTCTTTAATCTATTATTATTAAAATATGTTGCATTATCCAAAATACATTTTCCTGGTCTTCCTTTTTCTTCAAAATAAATTTGTAAATTCTTAATTACTGTCTTTGTATTGGTTTTACTGCATGGATATACACTAATAAATTTTGAAAAAATATCCACTATCACCAAAATATGTTTATTACCTTGATAACTCTTTATTAAATTTGACATAAAATCAATTGCTATCATATCCAATGGTTTCTCTGCTACTATTGACTTTGGAATCCCTTCATTATGAAAATTTTTACTCTTTACAATTTGACATGTAGAGCATTTTCTTATAATGTTTTTCACTATTTGATAATCCTTTATTGAAATATAATTTTCTCTAAAAACTAACCAGGTCTTCCGCATTCCTGGATGTCCATATCTTTCATGTATTTCTTTTATTACCTTCTCAGTTAGTTTGGTTGAAATTAGATACATTTCTTCCCCTTCACCTCCTTTATACCATACCTTCTCGATTTCATTATATTTTGCCCTTTCTTTTTCTTTCTGTGTTAAGAGGAAGTGATACATGACAAACAGAAAGACCTGCGGGGCGTCGGGTGAAGGGGAAGTATATTATTCGCTACTGATAGGCGTGTCCTAAATACTACGAATACATTATTACTTGGTCGTCAATCCGTTCCTAGACCGAAGTTTATTACTTTTGTCCAGGTGTTGATCTATGTCGAACACTTACGAGGGGGAGTCTAAATTCTTTATGGCGGTACCGTTGGTGGAATTATAAAATAAGAAAAAATAACAGCAAGTTGTATAATAGGAAGCGAACCGTTGGCGAGTTTCGTATATAATATGCGACTGTAATAATGGCCATACGCTGTTCTATTTTTTCTACTCCCATTATATATTAATTATCTTAAATGAAAAGGAACTTTTTTTACAACATATTAATTAATTAATCTTTTTGTTATTAACTTTTAAAAAATTTAAAATATCTTGACAGTTGTCAAAATAACTGTCAACTTACCTAAAAATAATTATATTCTATTGGTTAAAAAAGTATCTTTATTGATACAAATAAATTATTTGATTATTATTATTTTTTTTTAGAATTATTATCCCTACAAAATTATAATTATAACTTACAGGAATAAACATAAAAGTGACGTACCGACGCGCGGCTACTACATGTAGTCTGATTATAAGGAACAGGCGTTTTTATGGCTGTAAAAAGGACACATTTTATATAGGAGTTAATTTATCATAGTGAAAATCACTATCATAATAAAATTTATGAAACAGAATTTAATCTTTTAATTAGCGAATCATTAAATAGGAGTATAAAATAGTTATTTATGCAACAAGTGCGTAATAGTGATACTTTTTTCACGAATGTGAATTTTGTTTGACAATCACATGAGCGAAAAAGGCACTTTACACACTAGTTACATACAATATTTTTTCTTCTACCATAATATTTATGTACAAAAATTGCTCATGAGAAAAAGCTATTTTGCAATTTTTTTAAGTTAATTGGTTTTAACTTTAACAAAATTTTTGGCATATAGAATCTTGGCAAGATAAAAAACATAAGGATATTGCAATAAAATGTCGTGCACATGCGCAGAGACTATTTTTCAACTTTTCTTTTACTGTAGGTATGAGGAGATTTTTAAATTAAATTCATTTGTGACTTTTTATCTTTCATTATCTCTTTTACTCAAAAGTAGGATAAAATATGGAAAATTAGTGAAAAGTAGGAAAATTACGGCAAAATAGAGAAAAAAAGGGAAAAACATGAATAAAAAAATAGCGAAAAATATGAAGAAATACGGCAAAATAGGGAAAATAGACAAATGTACGAAAAAATAGGGCAAAATGGGGGAAATATGAAAAAATGGAGAAAAATAGGGAAAACGGGAAAATGAGGAAAAATGAGGAAAATAGTAAAAATTAAGGCAAAACGGAAAAATAGTAAAAAGTAAATTAATTTGCTAAAAATTATTATTATTGGGTAAAACAGGCAAAATGGGACAAAACGGGGAAAACAGAGAAAAATGGTGAAAAATAGAGTAAATAAGGGTAAAATGGGAAAAAAAATGTGAAAAAAATAAGAAATATAAAATAAGAGGAGAAAGGTAAAAATAGAAAAAATGGGAAAAAATAGAAAAAAATGAGAAAAAAATACAAAAACATTGGACAAAATTGAAAAAAATAGGAAAAAAGGAGAAAATAGGAAAAAATCAAAATAATATGTAAAAACAGATAAACATGGAGAGAAATAGGGAAAAATTGGGAAAATGTTAAAATATCGAAAAATAGGGCAAAATAGAGAAAAATAGGAAAGAGTAGAGCGAAATAGAGACAAATAGGGAAAAATTAGGAAAAACAGGAAAAAATAGGGCAAAATGGTAAAAAACAAGAAAAAATAATGAAAAACAAATAAAATAAGAAGTTAAAATGGGAAAAGAATGGGAAAAAATTGGAAAAATAGGAAAAAAAGGGAAAAAGGGAAAAAAGGAAAAAACAGGAAAAAATAGGAAAAAAATAGGAAAAAATCGGAAAAATATGAAAAAACAGATAAACATGGAGAGAAATAGGGAAAAATTTGGAAAAGGTTAAAATATGGAAAAATAGGGAAAAATTAGGAAAAAAAAGTAAAAAATAGCGCAAATAAAATAAGAAGTAATAGGAAAAATTCGGAAAAATATGGAAAAATGTGGGAATAAATAAGAACAAATGGTAACAAATGTGTCGAAATAGTGAAAAATATGGAAACGATAGAGTAAAACAGGGTAAAATAGGAAAAATAGGGGAAAATGGGAACAAATTGGAAAAAAAATTCAAGATGAGATCTTTGAAAAAAAATAATGCAAAATAAAAAAATAGAAAAGAACAGGAAAAATTGGAAAATTTTGAAAAAATCAAGCATGCTCGTACAGGTATTCAGCTAGTATTTAGTATAAAACTGTTTTATTTTTCGACACACGGAAAGTGGAAGAGGCCACGTGACTTGCTTTGTTGCCATTTAGAGAATTACCCAACGAAAATATTTATCAGAAGAGCGCATCTGTTCTACTTTTTCAAATTTATCTAGAGAAAAAGTTGATAGTCGTATCACTGTTACTAAAAATAATTCTAAAAATATTCCACAAATTCGCTCTCAACAACTAAATACAGAATCAATTAGTGAAAACCGCAGCTTCCTAGCTTTAATATTAACGGAGCGCCCGTCCAAAAACTATTTCAGGCAAGATAACATTTTTGTATTGGCACCTCTTAATAGGGGCATTGGCAAGTAAACGAATTTCATCTCTATTCATAAATGATTAATTCCTTTGAATTCTGATAGCGGCGCCACTCTCCAGATATAAAATGTTGTAATATGTAAGGGTTTCGTAGTCCCTAACTTTTAAAGTTTATTTTTTATTATTAACGGATAAAAAAAATTGTACGTATTGGTAAAGGTCTGATCTATGTTCCTTACCCTTCAATTTTTCGAAATTTGATTTGGATCTTTTCTAAAAAAAATGTGAAAATAGTAAAAAACGTAGAATTTTGCGATTTTTTTTTGAAAAATCTAAATCAAATTTCGTAAAGGTGAGTGGTAAGGAACATAGATCAGATCTTTATTAATACGTACAAATTTTTTAATCCACTAATAATAAAAATTAAACTTTAAAAGTTAGGGACTACGAAACCTTTGCATCCACTGCTTTATAGTAAGTACAACTTCCTCTTAAAATTTCACTTTTCGATATATTCAAATTATATTCGTGGAACGAACCCATAATAAAAAGAATTGAGCTTAAATCACATTTATTGCTAAATCACTTTTATCAACGAATAAAAAATTAGCGTTTCACAAGTTGGCGCCCAACGTGGGGCTCGAACCCACGAATTTCGTTTTTTTTTAGGTTTAAGAAAATATTAAAAAGATTAGGTTTAAGAAAATATTAAAAAGATTTAAAGATTTAAAGAAGGGAAAATAAAAATAACCTGGCGCATATGAGACGAAAAATGCATTTTTTAACAAAATTAATAATAACACAGATAAAGATAATAAAATATCGAATATCACAATCCGCATATATACTTAGAATGCTTTTTTTAATAAAACTAATACGATTACACACATAAAAATAATAAAATATCGAATATCACAATTCGCATATATACGAAGGTGCGGAACCCTAAAAATGAGGGAATGGTAATGAAAAAATCATATTTATTAATATATTGGCATTTGTTGGTAAAATATACGAAACAATAAACATTATCAACAAATTTCAAACTTATAGGTCAATGGAAAGTAAAAAAATTCTTCGGAACAAAATTTTGTAAAAAATGCTGACTTTGGCAGCTTCTCATGCCTACATTTTGCAATATTTTTTAAAACAAAAAATATGCTTTTTATCTACTCAATGAGCTCTATTTAACGATACTTCACTCGATGGGGTAGGCCAAAAGCTTCCTAGCTTTAATATTAACGGAGCGCCCATCCAAAAACTATTTCAGGCAAGATAATATTTTGTATTGGCAAGTTTTATTAAATTGCAGTGTCGCCGCTATGCTGAATATACCTACGTTCTTTACATAATTATATTCTTCATTGTGATCACATTGCAATAATTTTTTTTTTCATTTATTTATGACAAGTAAAAGTAGAATTGTGTGTGCAGCAAAAAATTGACCAAAACAAATATAAAAATTGTTTTCATCGGTTTCCAGCTAAATTCAAACGTAAATGTTTGGTCATGTATTACTTTTATTTTTATTATTTTGAGGTTTCCTGATTTTTATTCTTTCCTATGTACGATATGAAATAATAATAATTTAATTTTTCACGAAAATTATAATTCTTTACCCTCGTAAACATTGTAAAAAGTAAATGAATTTCATCTCTATTCATAAATGATTAATTCCTTTGAATTCTGTTAGCGGCGCCACTATCCAGATATAAAATGTTGTAATGTAAGGGTTTCGTAGTCCCTAACATTTAAAGTTTATTTTTTATAATTAACGAATGAAAAAATTTGTACGTGTTGGTAAAGATCTGATCTATGTTCCTTACCCCTCGCCATTTCGAAATTTGATTTGGATCTTTTCTAAAAAAAATGTGAAAATAGTCAAAAAACATGGAATTTTGCGATTTTGTTTTGAAAAAACCGTATCAAATTTCGAAATGGCGAGGGGT
The DNA here is from genome assembly GCA_963243735.1 of Neocrepidodera transversa. Taxonomy (NCBI): domain Eukaryota; kingdom Metazoa; phylum Arthropoda; class Insecta; order Coleoptera; family Chrysomelidae; genus Neocrepidodera; species Neocrepidodera transversa. The sequence continues at coordinate 26,084,046 of OY725340.1, read as the reverse complement.
AAGGAACATAGATCAGATCTTTACTAACACGTACAAATTTTTTAATCCACTAATAATAAAAACTAAACTTTAAAAGTTAGGGACTACGAAACCTTTGCATCCACTGCTTTATCGTATAGTACAACTTCCTCTTAATTCCTTTTGATCTTCAAAAATATGCTTTCGTGAAAATACCCCTTCTTGTTCTTTCAACCAATTAATTCCTATTTGAACTTTTTTTTTATCACCACTATTTTTATCATCCATTCTTGTGATGGCATCTGCGATTACGTTTAATTTTCCAGATATATGTCGAATTTCAAAATCATATTCTTGCATTAATATGGCCCATCGATGAATTCTACTATTTCCAAATTTATTATTCAATATAAATACTATTCCCATATTATCTGTTTCTATTATAAACTTATTTCCTAGTAGATAGAATCTCAATTTATTAATACAAAAAATAATACTAGCTAACTCTAATTCTCCAACAGTATAATTTCTTTCATGTTTTTTTGTAGTCCTAGATACAAAACATATAGGAACTTCTCCATTGTTCTCTTCTTGAACCAATACTCCAGCCAATCTTTGTATTGAAGCATCTGTTCTCAAAATAAATTTACTATTATAATCTGGATGATATATTCTAATCTTTTTTCCAAAACTTTCTTTAATTTGTTGAAATGCTTGTTCCCTTTCTTCTGTCCATTTCCATTTTACTCCTTTTTTTAATAAATCTATTAAAGGAAGTTCTTTCTGTGTAATATCAGGTATTAACCTCTTAAAATAATTTAACATACCTAAAAAATCCTCTTAAAAGTTCTCAAATTACTTGGTCTTTTATATTCCTTTATAATCTTAATTCTTTCTGGATCCATTTCCACTCCTTCTTGATCTATTTTATATCCCAAATATATTACCTCTTCTTTATAGAATTGACATTTATTAATATTCAGTTTTAAACCTGCTTCATCCAATACCTTCATCACTATTTCCAAATGTTCTTGATGTGCTTCAATCATTTTAGAAAAAATTAAAATATCATCTATATAATGTAAAACAAATTCTTCATATCTATTTAAAATCTTATGAAGTGCTCTTACCAATGCTGCACATGCACTTTGCAGTCCAAATGGCACGACACAAAATCTATATACTACACCATCTATTGAAAACCCCGTATATTTTCGACAATCTGGGTGTAATGGTATAAGCCAAAAGCTATGTTTTAAATCTAATTTTGTAAAAATTTTTGTATGTGTAATTCTACCTAAAATTGCTTCTGTTGACATGGGAGCTTCATATTGGGGTATTGTAACTTTATTAATTGTCCTAGCATCTAAACATAATCTTATTTCCCCATTTTTTTTACCACTACAATAGGATTAATAAATTGTGTATCACTACATTCTATAATACCATCGTTAATTAATTTATTTATTTCCTGATTTACTTGATTTTTATATTTATATGGAATTGGATATGTTTTAATTCTAAAATTATTTTCATCTTTCATTTTTATTTTATGCACATATTCTTTAGCTACCCTTGATTCCTTTGAACTCAACTTTTCATATTTTTTTACCCATTGATTAACAATATTTAAATATTTTTCCTGGCAATCAATAATAATATTATTATTAAATTCATCACTATTATCCTTATTATTAATATTATCATTATTTTCTTTACAAAACATATTCATAGTAATTACATTCTCTTGACTAATATCATTTTCATCTAAATTTCCCCACTTTAATTCTATTAAATTTTCATCTATTCTTAATTTACCAGTTTCATAATTAATGATGGCATTATATTTTTGTAACTGATCACTGCCCAATACTATATCTGGTTCTATATTCTCTACAATTATTAATTCAAATTTTATACTTTTCCTATTTATTTCTAAATCTAAATTTATACCTTTATTAACCTCACATAATTTTTTTCTATTTGCTCCTATCAAAACTAATTTTTCAATTCTAATTATATCTTTATGCACTTTAGGCAATTTATCTATTAATTTTTGATTTACAATAGATATTTCTGAACCTGTATCTACAATTATTTTTACTTTTAATTTACTGATTTCAGTTTCAAACATGATTAACCCCAAATTTTTATCCTGTGCTATATAATCATCTAATTTAATAAATTCCCGAGGATGTTCATATGTACAAATATACAGATTCCTGTCTAAAGTGCAATCTAATGAAAAATCTGAGACCGTTCCCCATTTTCAATTAATAGTTCTTTATCTACCCTTGCATTAGTAAAACTACTACATGTGGGGTTATTTTGTTCCTCCACATAATTAATCTGTCTGTTCCTATTTCTTGAATTTGATCTAAGTCTATTGTCTTCTCTATTATTACCTTCCATATCCTGCTTATTATTTTCATAAGACCCTTTATTATTATTACTTCTATAATTATTATTATTATTTCTGTCATTACTGTAATTCTTTCTATAATTATCACTAGTAGACCTCTTATTGTTTTGTGCATTATAATAAGTATTATTGTTTCTAAAATTATTAGAATTATCATATCTATTATTATTTCTTCTACTGTCACTGTTAAAATTCCTAAAATTATTATTATTATATTCACTATTATCTTGTCTCTGATTTTGTCTATTAATCAACTCTCCATAATTATTATTTCCCAATTATTTTGTCCATATCGCGGAGTTCTGTCAAATTTTGTTGAATTTTGTCGTGTTAATGTATTAGGATTATAATTGTTACTGTAATGTTTCATAATTTCTATTCTTTTCAAATAATTACTCAATTGTTCTAAAGTTTTAATATTCTGTAGTGCAATTGTCTCTGCTATCTCTATTTTATAATGTCTAGAAATAAACATCACTATTTCTTCTTCTTGCATCTTGGGATGAAGATATTTAGCTGTGGTATATATTTGTAATGCATAACTATTTAAATTATTTCCCTTTTCTTCATTAAATTTTCCAAAATAAAGTTTTTCTCGAATATTATTTTGAGCACTTTCACCCCAGAAATATTTCATAAATAACTCTTCAAATTCTTCAAAATTTTTTATATCTTCCTCAACACTATCAAACCAAATTAATGCTTGATTGTTTAAATTCTCTCTTATCATCTCCTTCATATCATCTACATTTTTTATATTTCTTATTTTATTCTTTATAATTTTAATAAATACTTTCGGATGAATTCTTCTTATATTTCCTTCAAATTTATGTTCTCCATGTGTCATCATGTAATTATTCACAACATTTGTTTCTGTTTTTTCAGCTTCCTTTTTTTATGAATAATTCCATTTCTCTTTGATAATCTTCTTGTAATTGTTTAATTTTCTTCTTCATTGTGTCCAGTTCTTGGTCAAATCCTTCTTTTTTCCAATTATTAATGTTATTTATATTTGTTTGTTTTTTTATTTTATTTATTTCATCACTTATTATTTTTATTTCACTTTTAAATCTTTCTAACTTTTCCCCTATTTTTTTTCAGTGTTTTCCATAATCTTGTCTTCTACCTCCTTTATATTCTCTTCTAATTGCCCTTCTATTCCGGTAATAGTATTTAACCACTTATTTTCCAAAGTTGTCATTCTTTCTGCATTATCTTGTTCCACTAATTTTACTTTCTCTATTTCTTTTTCTATTTTCTGCAAATTTTGCTCTTTTCTTTGAAGTATATTAAATTTTTCATCTTGTAATTTCTCAACTTCTACTATTCTTCCTATCATTTCTATTCTTATTTCCTTTTTTGTTTCTTCTAATTTATTATCAGTATATTCTCTCAATTCTTCAATTTTCTGTATCATTTCAATTTTATTTTCTTTAATTTCTTGTTTAATATCCTTTTATATATCTTTTCCCATTTCTTGCATTTCTTTTTGATTATTGTCCAATTTCTTTCCCATATCTTGCATCTGAATCATCATTTGTCTCAGTACATCCATTACATTATCTTGTTCTTCCTTTTTCTTTTGTTTTTCTTATGCTTGCTCTTCTTTTGGTTCACCTCTACTTGTTCCATCGTATTCTTCCATAATTTGTTCTGGTATTTCCACAATATCACCTTGTCCTATTTCCAACTCTTCCTCGTCTTCAATTTGTCCAATCTTTTTTTCACCTCTCAAATCCATACTAGTTTATTCACTATACAACACCTTTTATTTTACTACCAATATTTCACACAGTATATCACTTAATATTCCACTTTGTTATAATATTTTTATTTAGTTGTTATTTATTGTAAAAGTTATTGTCAATGCTGTTATGAATTTTAGTTTTAATTTTGTTTTATGAACCCTATTATATTTTGTTCTAAATTTATTCTATATTAATCAAAATTAACAGTTCTCCTTTGATAAAGAAAAATATAAATTAAAAAAAATTCTTACCGCTCCTGGTTTTAAAATTTAATAAATTTTTGTTATTTCCACCGATCAAACTAAATTGCTCCAAGCTGTTTTTAAAATGTGCCCCACGTTGGGCGCCATTTGAAATGTAAGATCCATGGGATACAGGGTGGATTTCCTTTCCAAACTGGAGAACTCCTTCTCACTGGGCTGGGTTCAAAAAGCCTTAATAAAAAAATGAAATATATAATATTAAAAAAAAATTAAACACATAACAATTTTCTTTTTAATTTCCTTCTTCTTTCTGCTATTTCTTCAGCTTTCTTAATATATTTCTTTTATCTCCGCATTTCACTTCTGCTATTTATCTCTCTCTATCTCTCCTAAATTTTTTTAATGTATGCTTTTCTTCTGCAATAATTGCTCAACTGTATCTATTTGTAGTTCTTCTAAACTCGCCTCCTGTCAGCTTCTTATGATTAAACGTTTTAAATGAAATAATACTGCTTACTTTTTTTATAAATTGTTTTATTCCTTCTCTTAATCAATCAATATCATTCTGGTTATCATGTACCTTACAAATTCCATTTTTAATTACAATCTTTTTTTATTTTTACAAAATTTTATATTAATTTCTTTATTGACATTTTTCTTTTTTTTTTGACAATCAATAATCCTTCAATTATTTTTTTTTAACCCAAAAAAATTTACCTACTAATTTTTTTTTTTTAAACTAAATTTACCCCAACCCAATGACAATTCATTTCACCTGCTAAGAAATGCCATCCAACCTGTCACAGGAATTTCAAATTTCAAATTTCAAATGTCTTAAGCCCTATTCAGATTACAAAAAAAAATTAATTTATAGTTTTAATACCAGTTACCCAAAATTTCTTTTTAATTTAGATTTTTCTCTTTAATGTTAAAAATAAAGGAGCACTGATAATTTTAATACCAATTACTATTCTCTTTTTTTTTAACTCAACCAACACTTACTATACTATTTTACAACAAATCTTATACAAATTTTGTAACAATTACCCAAAAATACAGGGTATAACAAATTTCATAACAATATATAGCCCGAGCATGGTTGAAATATATTTGGTAATATAGCAATTGTTACAATAATAATCTCTCTGTGGTATATAGCAGACATATGTGTGCTCATTGGGAAACGTGTATGAAGTGAATAACTATAACTAAATATAAAAATGCCGCCCCTTTAGAAGTGATAAAGTGTAGCCTTTCTTGGCGCAAAAGCTGGATTAAGGGTTCTAGGAAAAGAAATATAGGATTATTTAAATATTAAATAATATTTTTGTAATTTTTTCCATTTTGGGTTATTCCTATATACAGTTTAAATAGTAGTTTCATTTTTCTACTCTAATACTCTTAGGGCCACTTTTACAAACGTCAGATAAAGCTTATTCTATGGTTAAGGTACATAAATGGCTATACATTTATTCCTAGTATAACACTTATACCGGGTTTGTAAAAGTGACCCTTAATCGGTTTATGATGAGAGTATGACCAGAAATTCCATTTCTTAAGCAATTAGGTAATCCATAACAAAAATGGAACTGATTTTAATTAGATTTTCTGCACCCTTCCCGAAAGCATGCAAGTTCTTCTGATTTTTCATATTTTTTTCTATTAATTATGAGTTTTTTAATTTGTTTTAGTTACAGTTTAAATAAAATTATTGTAAAATGATTGGTTTGATTTGTAAAAAAATTCTTTATACAAATCAAACCCACGCTATTTTTTTGGAGAAAAAAATCTTTACCATACAAATTAAATGAAGGATATTTATGTGGAGAAAAATTTAAAAAATCAGTGAATTTATTCCTATTTTTTTTTTTAATATTACATTGAATCAATTGGATTATTTCCTTTATGGTTGATAAACACTGCGCCCAAGAGGCCCAACTAATTTCAAAACTTGAGACCAAAGGACTGGTAGGATTACGGAACCCCGTTGACAACAGTTTAACTGGCTAAAATCCACTAGCAAAATAATAATAAATAAGCAACAAGTTTTTATAATTATGTGAATCTACTTTTATTATGTTTTACTGAAGATGATCATATATTGGATGAAACGTTAATAGAAGTTCTAAATATACCTATAATTTTGAACCTAAAAATTCAGTAAGAATCCCACTGAAGTAATTCAAATATCACGAACTGTAGGTACCTACTACGAAACAAAACACGTTTCGATTGACATTATAATATAAACGTCCTGTAGAAAAAAACTTGTTATTTGATTTAGACCGTTTTTTGCAAATGTATTTCAAAATATAATTTCTTTTTAATATTAAAAAAAGAGACAATTTGACCGACGATTTTTTGTTATACCGAGTATTTTTTTAAAATAGCCCCATTTCGTTAAGTTCAACCTCTTATATCTTGCTGTATACACCGTAGAGGATACATGTATAATATTTTTTTCGAAATGGTATTTTATAGTTGTTCTTTAATTATCACAAAATACGAGGTATATTAAAAATGTACAACCATCGATCAAACTTTTTGACTTACCCTGTATAAACGTTTTTTTTTTATTTTTTTTAATACTCCTAAACAAGCACATTATAATCATAAAGTTTAGTTTCTTTTCGATTATCATTAATAAAAATATACAATATTTAAAATTATTGTTTTTATATTTTCAAACTCTTATACATATATGTACTCTAATCAAAATATGTTGCTAATTCATCATTAATATAAACATATGCGAGTCATTGCAATTTTTTAAAATCTTAAAATTATGAAAAATCGATTCTTTAACTCAGAAACGTCTCATTATTTTTTATTGGCGCCATGAAAGCTTTTACTTAAGACATCGAGATCTTCAACATATGCAAAATTCAGCAAATTTGACCGAAAGTCATTTGCCATTTAAAAAGTGCGGGGTCCTTTGGAAATGGCTATTTTTAATTAATATTGGCTATTAAATTTGCTTGCTTCGAGAATAAATAAGTTTACTATATGTGTGTATATTGAATATTTTGTACTGATTCTTTCTTCAGAAAAACGAAATCGTTGTCTAATGAATGTTTTATCCATGATTATAAAGTCTTTAGACCTATCATTTTATTTATTCCATATATCTATAAATTCTAATTAATCTTCATCAACTTCATAGATTATTAATACCTTCTAAATCTTGTATAATAATCAATATTCCCTATTTGTTTTGTACTAGACTTATAATCTCACTTTATTGGTAATTAATAATTATATCTCTTAAACCATACCACCTCTTGGGATTAACTAATAACATTGTTTAATTACAGACTAAAATTTATGGTTCAAAGTTTATTTCACTTAATCATTCCTTAAATGACTACGACTTAATTAAAGTTGGTGCAAATGCCTGTAAAGTTATCACCTAAACAACAAACTAACATTTTCCTCTTTGTGTTATATTTAAATGAATTGAACCTGGAAAACATAATATGTCATGTGATCTATAATTACCTACATGTAGAAGATATTCATATTCTTATATCAGTTTGTACGTCTGTCTGTCTGTCTGTACGTTTCAGGTATCTCGAGAAGGGCTAGAGAGATTTTCTTGAAATTTGGTCCATAGACTCCCCGTGGGGCCCTGAGCAAAATGAGCGTACAGGCCCACCGAGAAGGTGTTGAAGGCGGTACAAAATATCGGCAGGCAACATTATTTTGTATAAATAAAAATTCACTCTTTCGGTAAATCTGATAAAACAGTATAATGTACCTAACTCTAAGGGTTCGTTTGGATTTTAAATCCATAGTTTAGGACTTTTACACTTATTTGTTAATGAATAAATAAAATTTAATAGAATTTAAACTAAAAAATGGGGGGTAATCCCACCCAACTTTCCGAACACTCATAGTAAAGTAATTGTTTAATCGATTATTTTAGTTTTTCTACATCAAAATACATTAATTAATACAAGTTTTCTGGATCAAAATGCATTAATAAAATTTGTTTAAAAAAGGAAAAAAAATCAAATTTTTTATCAAAACAAATCAGAAAAACAAACCAAAAACAGAAAAATGAGAAAAAAACGAGAGAAAATTAGAAGAATCGAAAAAATCTGAGAAAATAAGAAGAAAAAAAACACGAAATATTCGAAAAATCAGAGAATATTGACAAAAAAATGAAAAATAATTGTAAAGTACGGACAAAACGAAAAAATTTTTTTAAAATTTTTTTTAAAAACCAACAAAAAATACGGAAAAATGGCAAAAAACGCTAAAAATCACAAAAAACGAAAAAATCACACAAAATTAAAAAATCCGAAAGAATTGAAATAAATCGAAAAAAATCAGAGGAATAAGAAAGAAAAGAAAAAATCTGAAAACAGAAGAAAGAAATAGAAAAAAAAACAAGAAAAAAACGGGAAAAAAACGAGAAAAAAACAAAAAACAGAAAAATGAGAAAAAAAACCGAGAACAAATTAGAATAATCGAAAAATTGGAAAAATCAGAAAATATTGGGAAAAAAAGAAAAATAAACTTCTAAAATACGGAAAAAACCGAACAATCAAAAAATTTAATAAAAAAACAACAAAAAATACGGAAAAAATTGCAAAAAAAAACACAAGGAGAAAGAATCGGAAAAAAACAAGAAAAAAAAAACGAGAAGAAAAATTAGAAAAAACCAAAAAATTAGAAAAAATTACAGAAATTAAAAAACCTGAGAAACAAGAAAACAATCAGAAAAAACAGAAAAGAAAGAAATAGAAAAAAAAACAAAAAAATGAGAAAAAACGAAAAAATAAGGAAAAACCAAAAAAAAATGGCTATAACTTTTACAAATACTATGTTAAAATTATGAAATAATTTACACACAAAGTACTTTTGGATCATTTTCGGATATGCTATTTACTTTTTTCATTTATTTTATAGTTATTGATAAAACGAAATTACAAAAAATTTTAAAAATTTTGGCTATAATAATTACAATTTTAAATTTTAAGAAACTAAAATACATTTAAAATTTAGAATTTTATATTATTTTTTGAATGGTGAAAGTCCCATTTCAATAACTTTAATATTTTAGAAGTTATTCAATTTAGTTTAAAATCGTAATATAAGTTTAAATGTTTCTTAGCCAATTTTTAAAATATTCCACAATTTTTGTAATAAAATTTTGAAAAAAATTATAATTATAAAATTAGTTATTACAAATTTGACGATATTTTTTTAAAATTTTTAATATTAAAATTTAACTAAAAAATAATAATTTAATAAAGATAAAAATTGTTTAAAAATTAAAATAAAAACTAGCGGCGAAACTATGCGGAACTCGAAAAAAAAGTAAAGACAAAATTTGTAAAAAATTTTATGTTCTACAATTTTGATTTTATATAATTTTTCATAAAAATCAATAATTTTGTCTCAAAATCTAAAAGAGTCGCAAATGTCTATATAAAGTTTTTTCAGCCCTCTAACGGCGAAGCTATGAGGAATTTAAAAAAACGGTAATGACAAAATGTGTAGAAAATTTTATGTACTACAACTATCATATCCTGTAATTTTTCATAAAAATGCATTATTTTTTTTATTTAAGAAAAATATGAAAAAAAATTACTTTTTGATAAATCTAGCAACAATGGCAAACGTTTTTGAAAATTTTAATTATTCGAAATTAAACTATAACGTAAAAAAAATATATGTGTAAAACTTTATTGCCATCTTGTTTAGTAATGACGTCATCACTTATAGCAACTGTCACTTCCGGTTGTCTGATTAACTCCAAAATCTATACAGGTTGTCTCCTTGCTACCATAAATATGTATATAAAATTTCATCTAAATCGGTTTAGCTGTTTAGATGCTATCGTGGTCACACACACATACACACACGCGCCCACACACACACACAAACACACACACAGACAGACACACACAGATACACACAGATACACACAGATACACACAGACACTCACAGACACACACAGATACACACAGACGCACACAGACACTCACAGACACACACAGACACACACAGACACGCACAGACACACACAGACGGACACAGACACACACAGACACACACACACACACACACACACAGACACACACACAGACACACACACACAGACACACACACACACACACTCAAACAAATACAGACACACACTGACACACACAGATACACGCAGACACTCACAGACACTCACAGACACTCACAGATACACACAGACACTCACAGACGCACACAGACGCACACAGACACTCATAGACACTCACAGACACACACAGACACTCACAGACACACACACAGACACACTCAGAGACACACACAGACACTCACAGACACACACAGACACACACAGACATACAAAGACACACACAGACACACATAGACACACACAGACACACATAGATACACACAGACACACACAGACACACACAGACACGCACAGACACACACAGACACGCACAGACACACATAGACACACACAGACGCACACAGACACACACAGACGCACACAGACACACACAGACACACACACACAGACACACACAGACACACACACAGACACACACACAGACACACAGACATCATGCTAAAAATGGTATAAATGGATTCAGGTGACCTCAAAACGTAAAGATCGGTTAAAATCTGGGTATGGCCAAAATATCATGATCGCAATACTTTCCTTCTATACAACTCTGTTGTTCGGAAAGTAAAAAGAAAGTCACATGCCCTTTTACTATACCGTTTCTTCACTGCACCATAAAATAAAATAACACATGTTTTTTATATCTATGTTTTGTGGATGTACGATATACCTAATACAGACAGAATAACCGTTCAATAATTGATAATTTTTGTGTTTGTTTATTTTTGTTCTACTCATATATAAAAAATTGTTACGTTCTTTCGTTAAAGGCATTTTATAAATAATAATTATTAATTAGTGTGCGTTGTTTGATATAATATAGATGAAGGTAAGTCGCAGAAAAAACGTAATTTTTGAAGATCGCTTGAAATCATTTAAAATGCATGGGTGAATGTCTTTTCCTCCTTAATGAACATCCGGAATTTTATTTACATTTTCATTTTCAATTTTCTATAACAATTGCAGCAATCCATATATAATTGTCGCGTATATTCTGAAAGACAGAAACAGCGAGAACACTGAAATAAAAGAGGCTCCTTGAAGCTGGCCCAGCCATTTCAGCACGAACCAAAAATATCTATGGGATAATTTATTAACCTTTTATTAGAAATTTATTCCGTAAGCAAAAATTATATTAATGTTGTCTATCAAGAGTTAAACAAATAATCTAGCTTCAACCTGAACCTGCACAGGACCTGAAAAAACATTATAGACTATTTACTAACCTATAATTAGAATTTATTAAGTTTAGTAAATATTCTACAACGTTTTTTCAGGTACGATGTAGGTTCAGGTTAAAGCTGGCTTATTTTGCTTAAAACTCACTTCAAACAATGTGAATAAATTTAATTCTTATTTTAGTAAATTCTAATTAATCTTTAATAAATTCTAATTATATAGTAGCAAACGTTCTTGAATGTTTTTTCAGGTCCGGTGCAGGTTCAGGTTGAAGCTAGATTATTTGTTTGTAACTTTTGATAGCCAACATAAATAAAATATTTGCTTACGGAATAAATTTCTAATAAAAGGTTAATAATTTATCCCGTAGATATTTTTGGTCCGGGCTGAAATGGATGGGCCAGCTTCAAGGCACCAATATAAGACTGGAATCCTCCACCTCAAATTTACTATTGCCTTAGTATTCACCTTCACCTTTAAGCCCATACCCAGTAGTTCACGTTCACATCGGGAAAACGATGACCATCTTCAGGATAAAGAAATAACAAATATCAAGCAAGATATATCAAGTAATTTTTTAAATATTGATCACGAATTACATTTTGATGTAGGAAATTTAAAAATGACCCCAACTCCCACCGATATCAAAGAAGCTGTGAGAAAAGTACCTGCGCCCATTCCATCAGACCTTCCTCTTGATAGCAACGCAATGCAACTTCCTAAATACTTATTAAATATACATATGAAGAATGAAGAAGTTGTATCAAGAGACTGGCTAACTTGGAGTTCCATCAGGCAATCATTATTTTGTTTTCCGTGTCGGTTATTTAATAAATTAACAAATGCGCACATATCTTCCCGTTTTGTTACTGAAAATGGTTGGAACCCTTCAGATGGCTACAAAAGATTATATAACCAAATACCTGAACATAAAAATAGCAACGGTCATCGCTCGTCATACCTAGAATGGCGAAGTATGGAATAAAATATTTTTAATACAAATACTATTGACAGTCTGATCTTTAAATCTCTAAAAAAAGACAAGTGGAAACAATTATTACAAAGATTTCTTCATTTTATCTTATTTTTATCTGAAATGGGACTAGCATTAAGAAGATCATCTCATTTAATTGGGTATCCAAACAACGGCAATTTTCTTGGCATATTAGAGTTACTAGCAAATTATGATGCATTGTTAGTAGAACATTTAGAAGCTGTTAGATTTTCACAAGAAAATAAGAAGCGTTTACAAGTTCATTACCTTTGGGCTGACATCCAAATTGAATTTGTTATATATTGTGCTGAATAATTCAAGCAAAATATTTTAAACGAGAGGAAACTGGCAAAATATTATTCCATAATTGTTGATGCTATTCCAGATAGTTGTCATGATGTTGGGCTAAATGAAAATAGCAAATACGAGGTATTTGAAAGATTTTTGAAATTTGTCACCTGCAATAAAAAAACTGCAGAAGCAATAGCTAGTATCATTTTGGAAACTTAAAAAAAATGCAATAATGACATAAAAGATTGTCGTGGACAAGGTTATGACAATGGAAACAACATGAGCGGACAATATAAGGGCGCGCAGACAAGGATTCTAGTCCTTAATCCCCGTGCCTTATGGTCTCCTTGCGCTTGTCATAGCCTGAACTTATATATGGTGTCCATGCGGCAGAATGTTGCTCTACGGCTGTAACTTTTTTTGGAGTAATTCAGAAGCTGTATAATATTTTTAGTGCTAGCCCTTCCAGGTGGAAGATGGTATATCCTTCCTTTCCCTTTCTACGACTCGCTGGTCAGCTAGAATGGATAGTGTTAAACCAGTCTGTGAGAAATTACCCGGAATAAAAGACGCCATTGGAGAGTTATTGGAGCTTAATTTAACACCAGAAGTAAGTGTGCTCTTTTGAATGCCTTCTAATGGCTTCAACGTAACTAAAAGTACTTTCCGCTATTAATTATAGAAGTGTTATTCTTCAAGCAGTATCCGTTACTCTGGACTTTCAGGTAAAAAATCTAAATTCATTGCTCGAAGATCTGAATATTATTAGAAATAGTTGGCCTAACATTTCGAATGAATGTAAACTAGTGGCTAATAATTTGGGAATGTCAACTGAACGAAACCCGAAAAAAGAAAACGGAAAAGAAAAATGTTTTTCGACCAAACATCAAATGATTCATTCACTCATGAACTTGATGGGGAGGAATAATTTAAAGTAAAAGTATTTTATAAAATTTTAGATGCTGTTATTTTAAATTTATCAACAAAAGGTTATGGAGTTTTCTAAGTTTAGAGGATATAGAAATTGAAGAGCAAAATCATTACGACGGAGATATGAATTTTAATTTAAAGAAGAAATAAAACATCTTAAAAGCATCTTTTCTGCAAATTTTCAGGATACTGACATTACACCACAATCTTTTAAATAAAATTCATAAATTAAAATTAGATTCCTTGTTTCCAAATATTGTTATAGCATATTAAGACTTTTTTGTACCCTACCTGTAACCATAGCCCAAGCAGAACGAAGTTTCAGTCATCTTTCTACAATTAAAAATACTTTAAGATCTACCATGGCACAGAAATGGTTGAGTGCTCTTGGTATCTTAGCTATTGAGTCCAAATTAGCTAGAAACTGCGACTTTTCTAAAATTATTGAAAATTTCGCATCTGCAAAAAGTTGTAAAGCACCTTTAAAATAATTTGTACCTACGTGCTATAACACGAGTAGTAGTCTAGTGTCTAGTAATAGTAGTTTATGTTTGTAGTAGTCAGAAACATGTTTTGTATTTTTAATTAATTTTGTTTTGTTATACTTTCTATTATTAAATAACAGAAATAATATTAAAAAAAAACTTTTTATCAAACGAGTTTGACTGTAAATCTTTTTACACCGTTATCACCAATTTTTTTTACACCATTTTTGTGGACGTGTGATTTTTGTGTGTACACCAGGGCCCGTCGCGCCTCTCGGTGGCCCTCTGGGAAAACTCTACCCATTCATAAGCTTTATTTTGATCTAAAATTAATACAATAAAAAAACCAGTTGAGTATGAACAAGCTAGCATTGCCAAGACAAACTTTTAATATACAGTGTCATCCACAAAAGTAAGCACCATATGGGAAACTTATTTATTAAGGGATTTTCCACAAAACAGTTATTATTGGTACAAATTTGTGCATCCCCTAAAACCAAACATAGACCAAAAAATATAGTAACACACACGTAATATAAGAGGAGCCTTCAAAAATTTGATTTTCAGACATGAGTAAAGTACCCTTATTTTGAAAAATCTCGGGAAATGTTATTTAGAAAAGTTGTTCAGCATGAAAAAATACATTAGAATTGAAGTCATGGCCGCATTCAACTCAAGTATTATTTTTTTATTAAGAATTATTTTGGACAAGAAAATAAATGAGTTTGTGTCGAAATACTTATTTTATTTTGATGTTTTGTGATTTGATATTATTGAATATTAAGTTCTTGTTATAATACTGCATAATTTTGAGCAATTTTCGGTATTAACAAAAAATAAAAATAACTGCACCAAAAACTTGGAAAATTATTTTACTCTTCAAAAAAATTGACCGTTAACACAAGTTGTGTAATTTGTAATATTACAGGCCTAAAGATTAAAAAAGCAAATAGTCCGGACCTGGTACGGCAGTCATATTGATGCCACACTTAATCCCGCCTACTGATATCATTTTTAGAACATACATTTGAATATCCTACCATCATGGTTTTATCAGAACCTTCACAGACTAAATTTTATATAAAAAAATCTGATGTGGCCAGCACATGACCTCTCGCCATTTTTGAATCAAAAATTTACAGGTTGACACAAAAAAGTATGAAAAAAAATTATATTTTTGTAAATCTGGCAACAATGGCAAAAGTTTAGAAAATTTTAATGAGATGAAAAGAAACTATATGGTAACCAAAATATATGTGTAAAACTTTATTGCCGTTTTGTATAATAATGGAGTCATTACCCATAGCAACTGCCACTTCCGGTTGTGCGATTGGCACCAAAATCTAATCAGATCTAATCTAGGGTATCAGAATCCTGTATGCAAAATTTCAAATTTTTTTATTCAGTAGTTTTTGAGTTATCGTTACTACAACATCCATCCAAACACACACACACACACACTAACACACGCTAACACACACACACACTAACACACACACACACAGACATCATCGCGAAAATATTAAAATCGTATTCTAGGGACCCCAAAACGTGTTTATCAATTGAAAACTCACTACCCAATTTTTAGCATGATTCCTATACCTCTCTTATCTGAAGGGCGAGAGGTAAAAAGTAGTGACTCTCTTATTCACATACAGTACACAACGTAAAATGGATGTTCAATTAAGATCCGAATGAAGTCCAAACGTCCATGGACCTTAAATGGACGTCCAATGAATGTACAGGACTGGATCTCATTTATATATTCAGAAATTGTACGTTTGTGTATGTCCACTGGATGTAAAATATTGGATCAATGTGATTTATCCATACTGGGGTAACACAAGTAGATCCATTAAAAGTCCATATTGTACCCATTAGGTAGCCGGATATCCATGGACATCCATTTGAGATCCATCTTGTGGATATACAATGGGCATCGAAATTTATACATACATTGTTCTAAAATGCGGGCGCTCGCGTACTTGCAGCTCGACCACGTGACGTGAGGTCAGTTAATATTATTTTGATTTCAAAGCAGATATAAGCAGTGTTGCCAGAGTGGTACTACAGTACCACATGTGGTACTCTTGGTCGTCAAAAAGTATATTGGTACTTCCTACCCAAATTAGTTTCTGGGTACAATGAAAAATATCAACCTTTTTATCGACTTCTTTAAACAGGAAATCAAAATGTTCATCGCAGATGGGTATGAAAAGAGAGAGAAGCGTGCTTCTAAAAATGTGTATTAGAAGTGCCATTCTCGGGTGTAATTCTCTATGGTATCCACTATGAAGTGTCCACGAAGTAAATCATGCGTCACGCTTGCTGTTGATCTTGAAACAGATTGAGCTGAAAGTTCTTAGTCTCTCTCGAATTATTCTGCTTCTATTCGGCGCACACTCAGCAACCAATCATTCTTCTAGGCCTCGGGCAGCTTTTTCGGCCCATAGCAAATATATATTGAAATACTGTGTTTTTTCTTTCACATGGAATTGAATTGTCTTCTTTAAGCGAGGTTGCGACTGGGTGTTATGCTCCACGGGTTCGTGATTGTTCTACGACTGATGAGTCAACCGAGGGCTGATGATCGCAGTCGAGGGTGACATAATCCATATAATATATATTTTATTTTTTATATTTTTGTATAACTAGTTTTTTTTTTTGTTCAATCAGGTAGGTAGTTGGGTATCAATGGATGTCCATCAGACACCCAATAGGAACCTTGGACGTCTCGAATGGACATCCATTGAATGTATTGAGTAGACATCCACTGGACATCTTAAATGGACATCCATTGGGTGTGTTGAGTAAGGACGTTCATTGGACGTCTCGAATGGATATCCTTCGGACGTCTTGAATGGACATCCTTCGAACGTTTCGAATGGATATCCATTGGATGTGTTGAATAAGTACATCCATTGTAAGTCTCGAACATACATCCATCGAATGGACATCCATTGTATGTACTAATCTGAACCTTTGGGTACCTTACCTGGTCATTTGGACGTCTATCTACATTCATCGTACAATTTGAATGTCCATGTACGTCTTTCATGTACATCTAATGAACGTCTATATTGTACCGTCCAATGTAGATCCTGGATGTACGTCTATAATATGTTAAATGAACGTCCATAATATCCATTGTGTACATCCAATAAACATTCAATGGACGTATATGTGCATATGGGTTGTGCCAATAATCCTTAGCCTGCCTACATAAATATTTGAAAACCAACCAATTAACTGGCTCTAATTTTGGTTCAAGTTTCAAAAAAATTATGGGATCCGGACAAATCGCCGAATGGACAAAACGCCGAATGGACAAATCGCCGAAAGGCTGGTCAAAACGCCGAAAGTAGTCTTTGGACAAATCGCCGAAAGTGGTCAAAATACCGAAAATACGTCATTGGACAAATCGCCGAACGAGGACAAATTGCCGAATCCTATAAAACGGCGCTGCATAGATCGGGTTTGTGGCGTCGAAGCCGAAGTCACAATTTTAATTAAGATTCTCTGATCAAAATATTAAACTTGATCAAAACGCCGAAATTGCCAAGTTGCCGAATGGACAAATCGCCGAATGGAAAAATTGCCTAATGGACAAATTGCCGAATGGACAAATCGCCGAATGGACAAATCGCCGAATGGACAAATTGCCGAATGGACAAATTGCCGAATGGACAAATCGCCGAAAGGCTGGTCAAAACGACGAAAATAAGTCTTTTGTAGAAATTCTTTTAAATAGTATTTTATGAAATGTAGGTGACAAATGAGATATTTAAAGATTAAAGATATGCTTTAGAATCCAGTAACTGACAGTTAGTAGTTCCGGTTTAATTCTAGGCGCTTGTAGAAAAAATACTTTTTGCTATTTTTTTTTTAATTCTAGGCGCTTGTAGAAAAAATATTGTTCCTAACACTTGCGTAAAGTATCTTTTCCCCACTTAATTGCATGCCCGAACGACGCCGATTGCGTGCGGAAAAGTATAACTTTCCGCACTTGTTAGGAAATAACTATATCCACTTCATTTGCTTATTATTGTGAGTTAAACAGGTCGCTTTCTAAATTGTCTTGAATAAAAAAATAAACCTAATTTGCCAGATTTATCAAAAAGTTAATTTTTTTCATATTTTTTTAAATTGTCAAAATTATGAATTTTTAATAAGAATTACGAATTTTCAAAGATGTAGAACATACAATTCCGCATAGTTTCGCCGCTAGAGGGCGTGAAAGAAATATATTTATATAGACTTTTACTCCTTATTTTTAGATTTATAGCCAAAATTATGGATTTTTCTGAAAAATTGCAAGAAATCAAAATTGTAAACCATAAAACTTGCTACAAATTCTGTTTTTACTTTTTTTTTAATTCCTCATAGTTTTGCCACCAGTCTTTATTTTAATTTGGAAATAATTTATATTTTATTAAATTATTTTTTTTAGTGTTAAAATTTAATATTAAAAATTTGAAAGAAATACCGTTAATTTTTTTATAAAAAACTGTATAATTGTGATTTTTTTCAAAATTTTATTACAAAAATAGTGAAATTTTTAAAAAAATGGTGTAAAGAAATTTGAAATTTGATTACGATTTAAAAAAAAATTGAATAACTTTAAAAATATTGAAGATATTAAATTTACAATGTGTTTTAGTTTCTTCGAATTTCAGATTGTAATTGTTATAACCAAAATAACATTTTTTTTCATTTTTTTTTTGTAGTTATATTTTATCCAAAATTCTAAAACAAATGACAAAAGTAAATAAAGTGTCTGAAAGGAATTAAAATGTACTAAATGTGTGAATTATTTCATAATTTGAAAATAATATTTGTAGAAGTTATAGCCAATAAAGCAAAAAGTTAAAAAAAAATAAAAATGCCTATGAATTTTTGACAAAAATAGTAGTATATTTTACAAGACATGGAAATACTGGTTTTTTCGTCAGTGAAAATTTGTCCACGAGCGAAGCGAGTGGGGCTATTTCACGAACGAAAAAAACATATTTTATGTAGGAAATATCTAAATATTTTAGATAGATTGGGCATCCCTGAAAACCCCATATCTAAAAGTTTCAGATTTGAATTCCGCCTACTTCTGCTGAAACCTCCAATTAGCCCTCTAAAAACTCACCCTGTACAACATATAACTACTAATAACTCTCAGTTACTGGATTCTAAAATATATCTTCAATCTCCAAATATCTCATTTATGTCATCCACATTTCATAAAATACTAAGTAAAAGTATTTCTACAAAAGACTTATTTTCGGACTTTTTAACCAGTCTTTCGGCGATTTGTCCATTCGGCGATTTGTCCATTCGGCAATTTGTCCATTCGGCAAACTGTCCACGTTCGGCGATTTGTCCAAATAATAGTTTCGGAGTTTTGATCAAGTTGAATATTTTGATCAGAGTATCTTAATTAAAATTGTGACTTCGGCATCGACGCCACAAACCCAATCTATGCAGCGTCGTTTTACAGGATTCGGCAATTTGTCCACGTTCGGCGATTTGTCCATTCGGCATTTTGACCACTTTCGGCGATTTGTCCGAAGATTACTTTCGGCGTTTTGACCAACCTTTCGGCGATTTGTCCATTCGGCGTTTTGTCCATTCGGCGTTTTGTCCATTCGGCGTTTTGTCCATTCGGCGTTTTGTCCATTCGGCGATTTGTCATAGACCCAAAATTATCAATAAGGTATTTTACTCAGACAACTTGTTCGGCGCTGACTTGTTCCGGTGCCTACTTGTTCCGGTGGCGACTTGTTCCGGCCCCGGCGACTTGTCCTTCCGCCGACTTGTCATGTACCCACTTTTTAGTACCGTACTTGATAATTTTGTTAAAAAATAAATAAAAAAACCAAAGATTTTGCTGCTTCACTGCAACCATCCACTAAAGGCAATATATGGATAGGGATTTGTTGTTATAATTTACTGTATAGTTCCTAAATATTATTTAAAATGTTCTATTTTGCAATAATTTCATAATCTTTATTATTTTACTACATTTTTTGGTTCATTATTACAAAAATCATCCCTCCATATCTATTCTATAAGATCTTGTAGAAAATGTAGCGTACTTTAAGAAGTTATTGAACAAAGCGAAAGATTTACGAAATATTTGCAAAAAACACACAAAACGCACATTTTTTACAATTTCTCACCCCCTCCCCACAAACCCAACGCTATTTCGGTGGAAACTTTTTACCACGTTAAGAAGATAGGCAATGAATACCTTCCGACAAACAGACCATTGTTTTTTGGATTTACGGGTTTCGGTCTGTCTAATAGTAGTATTCAATTTTAATGATGGAGTTTCCACATTTTAAAAATCAAGAATTTTTTAATAAAACGTTTGATTTCTTGAAATGTGATACCATATTTTAACATAACGAAAATACGTATCAAAAAACAAGATGAATGCGATTGAAGTAAAACAAATCCCGCATCCCCCTAGCGCATCCGCCACTGTCGGTGATCGATCGATTTGGCTGGTCCAGGCGTCTCTTGCGGGGCGCCGTGACATTACGCTCCCAGGATCCCCTTTTACAGACTCCGGACTCCTGTGAGCATTTAGTTTTCGGGAACCCCCATCGCGAGTTATCACGTCGCTTATCTACCGTTATTCGCTTAAGGTAAAGGAAAAGCGTGATTTCAAGTCGAGATATTTTTGTTAGAAAATTGCAGATATTTTGGAAAGTAAGTTAATTTTTCTTTTCTTAGTAATTATATGGAAAGTTTAATTCAGTAGGGGAAGTTTAGAATGTGAGGTCGATCGAGTGTGTTAAACACATGTGAATTTGCTATTACACGTTCTGCGCCGAATTAACGTTGTATCTAAACATTCTTGTAGTTGCGAATATTTTACTTGTAAAATATTATTGATAGTAAAAATTTGATTAATGGAGCAATAATTTTGAAAAAATAAATCATCAATTATTAATGATATTAACGTTAGACAAATATTTTGAATTAAATGATCGAGAAAAATATCGTTGATTTTTAAAATTTTGATTAAATATTTTTGTGGTCCGACTTTTATATAATTTATATCTGTTAAAAATTTGATTTTTCCTATTATAATTTTAATCTCCAGATTTTTACACTTTTTACTTACACATTACATATATTAAAGTTATATGGGTTTCTTAAAAAAAGCATATTTTTTCTAATTTTTTTAAATAAGAAAAGAAATATTTTATACAAAATTTTTAGTATATAAAAAAGTAACATTTATACATTATTTTATAAAATTTTTGAAAATTCAGCAGTTGGGATCTGGTTTTTCGAGAACCAAATTAACTTATCATATAGCTTTATTTGAATGAAATTTATATTTTTGTATGCAAAAAAGTACAATTTTCGGTAAAATACGTCGTGATCATCAAAGAAAAAAAAAACTTTAAATCACTAGACCATCCTATCTGGAAGTGTGCAAAATTTCAATAGGATCGGTGCTTTAGTTTTGACAAATCGTGTCAACAAAATAGAGCTTTGAGAAAAATTTTAAGTAGGAATTAAACAGAGTTTTTTGTTTTATAGAATCGTTATATTTAAAACTTGGGAAAATATGATTGACGTGTTGTATTATTGGATAAAACAAAGTGTATTTTTTGAAATTTCCAAACACATGTAACCCCATAAGGTATACATACAGAGCAAGTATTGTGAACGGGTAAAGAACTGTCTAATTCCCACACTTTATTAAATTTCTTTAAATGAAGCTAATATGCGGACACGCTTTCACCACATTAAAAAAAACACTGACAGTTTTATGGAGGTAACTGCACTTTTTATAATAGAAAAATATTGCGCTTTATTTTTACTTAAAAGCCATGAAAGCACTGCGTGTTATTCATGCCTTTTTTTAATTTTAATTCCTTTATATTATAGCAGAAGAGCTAGCGAACCATCCGACTAACCCGTTTCCCACAAAGCTAAAAAAATTTTAAATGATGTTTTATTATCAGTCAATTAAGAAAATACCGTTCTGGCAGGTATCTTGCAGTTGCGTCATTATCCCTTAAATTTTTGAAAATGTAAAAAAAAATTTTTTTTGATCTACTCCCACAAGGCTACAATTTTAATATGTTTTAATTTATATATGATTAAGTGTAAAAAAACATTGACAACCTATTTTGAGGGTTGCAAGTATGTGAAAGACGATAGCAAAGTTGTCATCGGGAAAGTAATTCATAACCTGCTCCCACAAGGCTACAATTTTGAGGGTATGTTCTTTCAATTGTTTAAAAAGTATATGTAAGTAGCCAGAATATTCCAGCGGTTGCAAGAATCTGCCAGACGAGTATACAGGATGTCTAAAATTGGAAGTAATAACATAGCTATATCAAAAACCGTAAGAGATACAGAGACGGTTAAATGGGAAAAAAGTTAACTATTTTGAAGAGTATTACATTGATCTAAAAAGCTCTACAGGGACTTTCGCCTTTCTCAAGTTATACAGAAAAAACTAAAAATGCTCTTTTGTTTTTTTACTTCTATAATTTTTATTTAAAAAAATATCAAAAAATAGAAAAGGAAACTTTTATTGTATCTCAAATTTGCTATGAAACTGTACTAATAAATCTTTGATACGACGTTTAGTGTCTTAACGGTCACAATTAAATAATTTTTCTTTAATATGGACCTGTCTCTTTTATTACAAAAATTGATAAACCGTTCAAATTCAAATTCAGCCATATATCACACTTGTCATTTTAATGACATTTTATCTGAAATAACTAAGATCGTCAGTGACAATAATTTTAAATTACGGTCCTGTGGTGGTTTTTTTTGTAAATTCGTTTTAATTTCATCAAAACATATATAAAATTACCTAACAATTTCGATAAAAAAAGTTGCATTATCAGTGAACCAAAGAAAAGTATCACAATAGAAATTAAACAAGCAAATAGATAGAATTTAAAGACAGTGGTGTATCATGCATTACATTTTCTACGATGTTTTACGTATACAGTATGTCTCAGTAAATTGCAACCGTATGGGAAACTTTTTTATTATTAATTTTAGGAAAAAAAAAGTATTCTTCATAAAAAGTTCTGCATGTTCTAAAATCTAAAATACAATCATCAGACATTAATTTGACAAGATGGAAAAATGTTATTTGCAAAAATTGATCAGAACTAAGAACTAAGTTCAAATATGCAATTACATATATTTAGATTGAAAAAATAGGTTTTGTGTTTGTTTAATATTGTTTCTATTTTGAATTAACATTTATCTCTAAAAGTCATGATAATATTGTCGTTTCTTAATGTTTTCTAACAATTTTGCAATTTAAACACGTAACCGCAGTAAAATTTGGATTGTTATTGTACCAATTTCAAAAATGAATACATTTTTTCAATGTAAATGGATGTAATTGCATATTTGAACTTAGTTTTTAATTCTTTAACTTTTAAATCACATTTTTCGATGTTGTCATAAAAGGTACTTTACTCTTGAGTAAAATTCATATTTTTTGACAAACCTCGAATACTACTGGAAAAATTGATATCTGATAATTGTATTTTAGATTTTAGAACTTTTTATGAAGAATAAGTTTTTTTTTTAAAATTAATAATAAAAAAGATTCCCACATGGCTCCAAATTACTGAGACAACTGTGTAACATATAATCATCATTGTCACTAATCTATTAATATGGACCTGGATTTTATCTTATGCAAAAAATGGTAAAAATAATTAGATTAACGAATAATTTAATTTTGGAAATAACTACAAGGATTCGACCAATAAACTTAAAGTATTACTAGGTACATATCTATCAAAAATCTATTATACTTAAACCAATTTTGTAACTGACTTTGTCTTTAAATTCTCTATCAACATTTTTTATTCACGACGCAGGTCGATTATCTCGTGCTTGTTTAATAGCTACTATTTTAATTTTTTTTTTATTTCACTGATAATGCATCTGATGATGCTAGTTATTTCAGATAAAACGTTATTAAAATGACAAGTGTGATATATCATTGAATTTGTAATAAAAAAGATAGATCCGTATTAAAAAAAATAACTTCATGGTGGCCGTAAGGACACTAAACGTCGTATCAAAGATTTATTAGTACAGTTTCATAGCAAATTTGAGATACGATAAAACTTTCCTTTTCTATTTTTTTGTATTTTTTCAAATAAAAAGTATAGGAGTGAAAAACCAAAAGAGCATTTTTTGTTTTTCCTGTATAACTTGAGAAGGGCGAAAGTCCCTGTAGATTTTTTTAGACCAATGTAATATTCTTCAAAATAGTTAACTTTTTTCCCATTTAACCGCCTCGGGATCTCTTACGGTTTTTGACATAGCTATGTTATTCCTTCCAATTTTAGACATCCTGTATACTCGTCTGGCAGATTCTTGCAACCGCTGGAATGTTCTGGCTACTTACATATACTTTTTAAACAATTGAAAGAACATACCCTCAAAATTTTAGCCTTGTGGGAGCAGGTTATGAATTACTATCCCGATGACAACTTTACTATCGTCTGCCACATACTTGCAACCCTCAAAATAGGTTGTCAATGTTTTTTTACACTTAAACATATGTAAATTACAACATATTAAAATTGTAGCCTTGTGGGAGTAGATTAAAAAATTTTTTTTTTACATTTTCAAAAATTTAGGGGATAATGACGCAACTGCAAGATGTCTACCAGAACGGTATTTTCTTAATTGACTGATAATAAAATATCATTTAAAATTTTTTTAGCTTTGTGGGAAACGGGTTACTCGGATGGTTCTCTAGCTCTTAGACTATTAACTTCACTACTGAACTTGTTTTCTTGAGTAGGTACAAGACTTGGAATTGAAAATTAACACACTTTTTGTCATAAATTCGTGATGAAATTTTGTACATAAAATTTTATTACAAAGTTTCGTATTCGGAGGACCACCCTCAACTTAAGTTTTTCAAATACAAACCCGGATATAGCGTATCCAATTTTTTTAAACAACGTTTTGTCTTTGAAGAGCCACCATCAACTATTTTTTACTTTTCGTTTCATTTTTCAAATCTCCATTTTTTCTCTATCCTAACTTAAGAAGTTTTTTTCTGTGGAGGGGAATCCGCTTGACACTGTACACACGGGTCGTTTGAATGTTACCTAACCAGAAAGTCCTTGCACTTCCGATTTTTTTGGAAAAACTGGTCTCCGTTGTATGAATATATGGAAAAATACTTTTCCCAAATCGAACAACGAGCTATTTCAGTTTACGCGGCATTTAAAAAGTGGAATGTATGGATCGAATTTGTTGTTTTTATAGTGTGTGAAAAAGATGTGTGTGTACGGGTGTGCGAGGCTTCGTTCTCCTTATATGAGTATACGGACACCCGGAAACACTACGCAAGGCCATAAAAATACTCCTCACATACACATACACACATACAAGCACAGAACAATCCCCCAACAAGAGCACGCTCCACATATCTCGTATAAATTCAAATCATTCCCTACAGCCGGTAAGATAGTTTTTCTCGTACACTTTTCAACGCAACTCGTTGAGGGGGCATGAGCGGGACAGAATACAAAATCAAAAATAGCGAAATTCGACATTGTTTGTTTACAACTAGCTTTGTGACTGTGAACACATCGAATAATTTTGGTCAAAAATAAGTACGGTCCGAGCTACGATATTTCAAAATGGCGTCCTTAATCTCAAAGACTTCACACATTACTCATGTACTTTTACATGAAGAAAATCGAAATAAAGTGTGTTTCTTATGCTTGAAGAAGAATAATGTGATGTTCAAAGCAAGTTCATTGAGATCACATTTGGAAACATTACTCCAGATTAATGTCGCCAATTTGCTAAGTGATGAAAGATTGCCGAAAGTTGTCTGCACGGCTTGCAAGAGAAATATAAATCGAAACATATCGAAGAGAGACTCCGGAAGCGCAAATCTTCAAACCGTTGTATTACCAGATTTTTCCAAGTTTCAGAAGCCAATTTTATGTACAAGATCTCAGACTGGAAAGTGCTGCGAGTGTTATTTGTGTGAGCTTGCAAGATGGAACTTCACAAAGCCACTTTTGACTGGCAAAAAATCGTCTGCTAGAAAATGTGGACAGAAATTAAAGGAGCAGCTCACGGTAACACTGGTTAACGATATTTCTAATAAGCAGGCTGGTGAAGAAAAATGACAAGATCTACCGATCTCACTGACACAGCCCGCTGGAGGGAAAGCTGTGAAAATTCTTGTGTACCCGTCCTGCAATGCAGCGGCCTCCTCAACTACTCCTTATCTGCTGTCTGGACAGGATTTTGTGATAATTAAAACGCAATTCAATCTAAGTTCAAAAACGACCCTTGGTATAGCAAGTGCCCTAAGAGTTTGTTAGTAAGAAGCGCGCAATCATTGAGCCAGGCTGGAGGAATTTTTTTCAGCCAAAAAACTTAATTTTCTTACAACAAAGTCAAAAATTAGTACATTTGTTACCAACCTCATGGTCTACTGTAATAATCTTGAAAATTTCATTGAATATATCAAAACACAGCGAGAAATTGGCAATCACAATTATTTGAAATTTGGGATAGATGGCGGAGGCGGTTTTCTAAAAGTCTGTCTATCTATACAAGCTCTTTAAGATGGAAATGATCAAAAAGAACCGAAACGTCAAAAATATATTGATGGTGTGTGTGCCCAGACTTTCAAAGATACAGGAGTCAAGAAATTGTTTATCCTCGGCATTGCGAAATCTGCACAAGTGAACTATGACAATGTGTCAGAGATATGGAAAATGTTGAATATAAATAATTTTTACTGTACAATAACTTTGCACATGGTATTTCTCTGAGAAAAACAATTTGGAAAACGTCGGGTTGCGTCGCATTATAGGCAACTGTACTTCTTATTTTGAAACTTGGAGAAATGCGGAATCAATCATGAAAAGTGCGAAAAACTACAAAAATTGTGTAAATCTTCCTGTTTTTACTGGTGATGAAAATACCAGAGTTCTAGAAGAGTTCTAGAAATTATTACCCATCCAGAACTTCATTTGATGCTCGGTGTAGTAAATAAGATAGTGAACCATATGCAGGGCGAATTCCAGCAAGAAACAAATGAGTGGACTAATCTCTGTAATGTACAACGCGAAATAACTCACGGAGGTGCGGGATTCAAAGGAAACTCTTGCAAAATTTTGTTGGATAAAGTCGATTTGCTCAGGTCTATTTGTACCGTGGGCTGTCTAAAATATGTAGAGACTCTTAAGGACTTTCATAGGGTCGTTAACGAATGTTTCGGAACTGGATTGAACACTTCTTACAGAGAATCGATTAGGAAATTTAAATCGAGCTATTTAGCTTTGGGTATATCAGTCACACCAAAGGTACATGCGGCATTTTAACATATCGAAGATTTCTGTGAAAATTCTAAGAGAGGTCTTGGATTTTATAGCGAACAAGATATGGAATCCGTACATTCCGATTTCAAAACCATATGGAATAAATATAAGGTTTCTGAGAGCCACTCTGATTATAATTCGAGGTTATTGAAAGCTGTCATTGAATATAATAGTAATCATGTATAATATATAAACGTTTTGCTCTCATATTTATCCAATTGGTGAATAAAGAATATTTTTCATAATAAGGATTATTATAACAGAGTTTTATTAACAAAAACCCCAAGAAAAGAATGCGAGCTCCCACTATATAGTTGGAGAGTTGCGTTAAAAAAGGTGCATGAAAAAAACTGTCTTACTGACTGTAGGGAATGATTTGAATTTATAACGAGATACACGCGTACCCTTGTTGGGATTGTTCTGTGCTTGTATGTGTGTGTGTATGTTGGGAGTATTTTTATGGGCTTGTGTCGTGTTTCCGGGTGTCCGTATACTCATATAGGGAGAACTAAGCCTCGCACACACGAACACACACATCTTTTTCACAGGCTGTAAAAACAACAAATTCGATCCATACATTCCATTTTTTAAATGCCGCTTAAACTGAAGTAGCTCGTTGTTCGATTTGGGAAAAGTATTTTTCCATAGATTCATACAACGGAGACCAGTTTTGCAAAAAAAATCAGAAGTGCAAGCACTTTCGAGCTAGGTTCCGTTCAAACGACCCGTGTACACTGTGTCATCAGTACGGTGGTGTCGGGCACTACTCCGACTAAAACCTCTCCATGCTTGTGTTTCAGCTGCAGGAAAGTTCGGCATACCTCAACTGCTGGAGTCACCTACTGCCTGTCATGTGCTACTTGTCTAGCTCTATCTTCTGCCTCTTTCGCCAGTAAGTATTTTAACTATTTTAAGCCTGTAAACGCTGCATCTTCGAGGTCCTGGCTCCCTTTTGCGATCGTCGTTCGGATTTACCTCAGTTTTGCCTTTATTGTTTTATCTATTGGAATATACCACAGCTGGAGTCACCTACTGCCTGATTTGTGCTGCTGGTCTAGTTCTCTCTTCTGACTCTATCGCCAGTGAGTATTTTAACTATTTTAGCCTGCAAACGCTGCATCTTGGAGGTCTTGGCTCCCTTTTGCGTTCGTCGTTCGGATTGGCCTCAGTTTTGCCTTTATTGTTTTCTCTATCGGCATAAACCTCGACAGCTGGAGTCACTTACTGCTTGTTTTGTGCTGCTTGTCTAGCTCTCTCTTCTGCCTCTTTCGTCAGTGGATTATTTTATCCATTTTAGCTTGCAAACGCTGCATCCACGAGGTCTTGGTTCCCTCTTGCTGTCGTCATTCGGGTTGGCCTCCGTTTTATTTTTTTTTTGTTTCCTCTATTTCTTTTAAATTTTTGTTTATTTCTATCCTGAATATTGGGCAGACCATTTGATCCATTTAGACAGTTGTTTGATCTATTGTTCCCCTTAAATTCTTCCGTTCGGGATCCGAAAGCCGAGGCATCTGTAGCACCTGGTGAGTGATGTCCTACTTCTAACTCTGCAAGACATCCATCCTATCTTTAATGGTCCCATTCTTAGAATATCCCTGGCGGCGTGGATATCCAGGACGACCGTTACGCTTTGGTTTTCATTTATATTATCTCTCATTTTTATTTGTATTTCGTCCTTATATATATATCGGTTTCAATATCCAATATATAAATTATGCTGGTGCCCCTCCAAATTTCTACCTTGGAGTCTATGTTTTCCTTTTCTATTGAGTCTGTGCTTCGTGTTTTCCTTTAAGTAACTCCACTAGTACGTCTGCCCCAAAGAAGGGGTGACAAGCGACCTGCAGGGACCCGATTCTCGACTTCCTGGAAATTATTTCCCATAGGAAAATATTCCCACGCACTTCTCCCATGACATTACTGTTTACTATTCTCCATCAATCTAGGAAGTCATTTTCCTATAGGAAGTGTGATTGTACGTATGTCTGTTATTTTTTTTACATATATTTTACAAATTGACCAATAACACTCAAGGGATTTTAACATTTTTAATCCTTTAATGTAGAGAACACTGCCTTAGATTGACACTGCATTCAATAAAACATATTTAACCTCAAAAACAGTTGTCATAGAGAAAGATTGAGTTAGAATTTGAAAACAATTATTGTAAGGTTAAATTAATTAATGGCTGAATTAAAATGGAATGGATGATTTTTTAATTGGTTTAATTAAAAATTCATCTAATTGATCAGTTAGCTCCATAAGTCTCGTTCTGGATTAACAGCCAGTCTCTCACCAATATTTCTAACTGGTTTAAAAGGATCATTTCGTCCATTACGCTAAGAAAACTGTGGTTATTAATTCCAAAACAATATGAAAAACACCAACCAGCTACACAGAACTCAGGGGAAAAATAAAAAAGGATCCAACAATAAAATCTGTGAAACAAAAACTGCGAATTTTAGGTTATGTTGCCAGTTGTTCAATAGACTTTCATTAAAAAATACCTTCTAAAACCATTGGAAACTTAAATTCCCATGCAAAAGAATATAGTAATATTTTCCCACAAGTTTCGTTGGAAAATATTCCTAGTAGTTGCGTCAAGATTTACAAATCGTAAATTCCTATAGGAAATTTTTGTATTTCCCATTGGAATTAAGTCGAGAATCGAGACCCAGGTCGCTTGTCACCCCTTCTTTGGCGGTGTCTACTTTCAGGGGACCTGCAAAAAACACTAACTACATAGTCAACGTGTTAAAGAGATATATAGAGAGAAAGAAACTCATAAATCAAGGGACATCTAAAGACCCTTTACAATAATAATAATTATTACATTCTTGTGCAATCACATTGCTTCGATACTTAAGGATTGCACAAATACATTTTTAATTAATATTTAATATTTTATAATATTTTAATTTTACATTTGACTATTTACGGAATCTCAGAGCTCAACACTTCGTAGATAACTTAATGGCTTGTTGTGACGTTATAGTGTTTTTTGTATGTCATCCTAACATATTTACACTCTACTATAGAATTGTAAAATATTATTCCCAGATTTTTGGTTAATTTCCATTATAAACATTTAGAATATATAAATATAGAATACCCTTTATTTTCAAATATTAAATTACCCAATTTTATTTTTAAAGTGTATATATCTTAAAAAAAACCTTTAATAACCCACGTGGAAAATTACTCAAGGTTATCCAACGATTATTAAACTTATTTACGTTCTTGTTTTGAAAATCGTAACATTTTCCTTGATAATAAAGTCACGGTTGAAAGTTGCTGATAATATCCTTGAAATTCACGAGCGGGCAATAATTCCCGAAAAAAGGATTCCCTCTTCTCCCATCTACTTTAGATGCGGTTTATAAATTTTTTACAACCACGTTAAAATTACGAGGTCCAAAGCAAGTGGCGGCCGTTAAAAATTAGCATAATGTTAAAAAATATTAGACGTAAACATCAAATTTGTGCAAACATACAATTAATCGCGCGATAATTACCGGTAGCTATTTATTTTATAGCAGAACATAAAAACGATTTCGACAAAAATATAAATGATGAAAATAAATATGGTCGTTAATAAAAAATCCATGGAACCAATTTTTAAGAAATATGATCATTTTTTTCTCATTATCGAATGGAAAAATATTTTGTTCATTTCTTTTTGTCGTTTTGAAGAACAGTATAATGGGAAAATAAGTTTAATTTAAAACTCTCTGCTATACGAAGTATAATTGGAACTGAGTAATCGTATATATTCGCCATTCTACATTTTGAATCCTATTTCTCGTTTTTTTTTATAATACCAGTGTTAAAAAGACAAGAACGGGTCAACGTGTTATTGTAGATGGAAAAAAAATAAAAATTCCACACGTTTTGAAATGGTAACGTTAGATTTTGACACTAGAATTTTTATAGTAATTCAAATCACTCATATAATATAACTAGTATTGTATAACTAGTGCAAAAAGTGTGTATTTGTTGGACGACGCATGAAGTTTGCAGCCCGAGACGAAGTCGAGAGCTGCAATTATGCTGAGTGCAACACAAACATCCTTTTTACACATGTTGCACACAATATTTTCGTAATCGTTCAAATTAAATTTTTTATTTCGAATTTTATTCAAGAGTATTTTACAATAAAAGAAATAAAGAATAATAAAACTCTAAGTCATATCATTCTTTATTGAATATTATTTATTTATTTATTCATTTATTTATTTATTTATTTATTTATTTATTTATTTATTTATTTATTTATTTATTTATTTATTTATTTATTTATTTTAATACAATATCCAACAGGGTTTCCCCCAGTCATAGTGATAAGGTAATACAGTAGTTGTAATGAGACAAAAAAAAAAACAAAAATATAAAGAAATAAAGAAAAAAATAAAAATATAAAGAAACAAAGAAGAAATAGATGGTAATGAGTGCAACCTAAAAAAACAAAAAACTTTACAAGAAAGAAAAACAGAAAAAGGGTTACACTCATTACATCCTACTTCAACTGAACAAATATATATGCTTAATAGATGCAACAGAGCAATTAAAAATGTCAATATCAGTTTCAACTCATGAGAGATTATCGATCATTTGATACAGAGGAGATGATTTGTAGATATTGGTTCGATATGGTCGTTGGTAGAAAGTATATCTGACCGAGAGTTTATTCGTGAAACGTGAAAGTTCAACAGTTCAGTTAGCGAAATGCAATCAACAGTGTTATTCAGAAGTTTAGATAAAAATACTGTTGAGTGCATCATTCGTCTTTTTTGTAGACTGCTTGCACTAAAACGACCAAGGTAGTAAAACTGAGGAAGTCCTCTCGTGGGATACCATCAATTGAAAAACATGCCAATTAAAAAACTTACGCTGGATTCGTTCAAGCTGGGAAAAATGATTTGAATATATTGACTCCAAATTATATTGGCATATTCCAATTTTGATAAAACAAAGGCAGAAAAAAGAATGTTCATGGTTGAAAAGTCTCCGAATAATCTCATATTCCTCACAATAAAACCCAATACTCGATGCGGGGAAGCCGTTGTTTTTTCAACGCTAGTTTTGGATTAAACTGAAACGCCATGATCCTTTATTCATTCCGGTCGTGCTAGTGTGACAGTTTTTAGACCATAGTTAAATAGGAGTACTGAATCTTTGCGGCTGAACGACATTACCTTGTATTTTTTCACGTTTAACGGTAACTTATTATTTACACACCATTCATATAAACGGCCCAAATTTTTCTGCAATTTGATGCAATCCGAAAGAGTAGATATTTCACAGAAAATCTTTAAGTCATCGGCAAATAAAAGATTCAGAACATTCAGATGCCAGACAATGTCATTTATGAACATTAAAAATAGTAAAGGTCCCAACACCGATCCTTGGGATACTCCCGATGTTTGATTGTAATATGCAGATTTGTAGCCTAAGCACTGCACGTAAAGGTTGCGATTTGTCAAATATGATCTAAATAGATTTACTAGTGAATCATTTGGGCTTGCAAGTGAATGGTGGGGTCTAAGTGGGGACTCAACCCCGGAATGGCGCATTGGCTTTATACCAGGGTTGTGAGACCTACCTAGACCTTCGCCTCCGTAATATGGTGGCACAAAGCGAACAGCGCTAAAGGCTAGGCAGCTGGGCAAGCTACAGAGAGTAGCATGTCTTCTGATTACAAGGGCGTTTAGAACAACGCCAACAGCGGCTATTGAAGTTCTGCTGGAGCTTCCTCCGCTACATCTAGTAGTGGAAAAAGAGGCACTGGCAGCAACGTATAAGCTGGGTATAAACGGCATGGGATAGGAACTTTCAAGGAAAGGTTATCATTCCATGAACGCAGAAAAACTAAGAGAAAATCCGGTGTTAACTATGCCATCGGACAGAACGCCTGTCAGTCACAACTTTGTGAAACCTTTCATAGTAACCATACATGAGAGGGACAGAAAGAGTGAGGTCAGGATTCAGAAAATTCAATCAGACTGGTATACGGACGGGTCTAAAACAGAAGACAGCACAGGTGCTGGAATCTATCATATGAACTCAGGGAGAACTTGCATTCTAAACCTGGGATCTATGACAACGGTCTTTCAAGCGGAAATGACTGCGATAAATGCTTGTTTAAACGTGATGTTGCGCGAGAATCTTATAAACAAGAGAATCCGTATACTCACAGATAGTCAAGCATCCCTTAAAGCAATACAAAGGGTGGAAATACAGTCCAAACTAGTATTAGACTGCCATAAAAACCTAAATGCCCTGGCAGAACACAACAAGATAACTCTTGAATGGGTGCCTGGGCATGACGGCATAGAAGGAAATGAAGCGGCAAACCGCCTGGCTGGTAAAGGAGTCGAAAAACCTTGAATTGGACTGCAACCCACATGTGGTATTTCCTACCAACATGTAAAGGGTATGCTGGAAAAACAATTAAGGGACAAACACAGGGAATACTGGTTGGAACTTCCGGGACTAAGACAGTCCAAAACACTTATCCAAGGTCCACCCAAGAGCAGAGACAATCTGCTACTATGCCTAAAAAGACGAGAACTCAAAACCGCACTAGGTGTCTTGACAGGATACTGCGGGCTCAGAAGACACCTGAACCTCATGGGTGTATCGGAAGATTTCCTATGTAGGCAATGTGAGGAAGAGGATGAAACTCCTCTTCATGTAGCCGGGACCTGAACAGGGAAAGGGAATGGCACTTTGGGGTACAGTATCCTGAACCCGAAGATATAGCGAAAGCTAACATCAGGACTATTCTTGACTTTGTACTGGACTGATGTGAAAACTGGCGGGGCACAATAGGCCTAGAGCCTCAATGCAGGTGGGACCTCCCACCCCCGATTCAGGAAAAAAAAGAATCATTAATAAGATAAGTTTAGCTGTTAGTAAATTATGGTCAATTTTGTCAAAGGCTTTGGAGAAGTCAGTGTATATAATATCTACCTGAATTTTCCTATCAAGAGCTTATGAAATGTACTGCGTGACACAGAATAAATTTGTTACTGTCGAGTGACCTAAAATAAAACCATGTTGAGTAGGAGTAATAATTTCACTAACCTGAAAAAAGAGATAGGTGTATTTTAAATACATTTGAGAAGTTACTCAAAATAGTAATGGGGCGATGAATTGATATGTCATTTTTACTTCCACTTTTAAAAACAGTAGGACAGATTTTAGCAAACTTGAAAAGTTGAGTTTTAAACATAATCTTGAAGATAACCGTTAGAGTTTTATAACATACGTGCGCACAAACTCTTATCAAAAATGCTGGAACATTATCTGGCCCAGTTGTTAATTTTGGCTTAAGTCTTTTCAGGGCGGATAGTACTTCTGCCTCTGTTACGTGGGTTATATTAATGTTAGTATTATTATTATCATTTAAGTTATTCATAGTATACTGAGCATTAACACTGGGTGATATATAATTTAACGAAAAGAAGTTTGCAAAAGCATCCACAGTTTCTTTAGGCGTATTAAGTTGATTATTATTAAAGTTCATTAAGTTAAGTATTGTGGACAAGTCACCTTTCCTATATTGAATGAAAGACCAGAACGTTTTAGGATCGGACTTGATGATTTTATCAGAGCGTTTGACATAATGTACATAACATAAAGTGGTTTTTCTCTTAACTTCAGAAAATTATGCCATATTTGATTAGGGTTAATATGTATTGAATAACAGAAATATTATTGTCATAAAACTTTTTTGACTGAATGGTAACTGATGGACAAACTTCATTTCCAGTGATTTTTTGATTTTTTTTGCTTGTGGGGATCTCAGGTTCATCACTTAAAACTTTTTTTCGGATTGTTGTCAAGTTTCCGGTACTGGTACTTGATTCACCTTCCAGAATTTGAGTCGCTATTTTAGTTTCATTAGAAATTGATTTCTCAATGTAGCCCCCCGCTACCGTTGAAGATTTCCATCCTCCATGGCGTTTTGATGTTAATATATCTGCCCCCGATTCCACAAATAATGTTGCAGAAGATTTGCTAAAACAGTGTTCAGTGTATTGCATTGGGTTTTCAATATTTGGCAATATCACTTGGAATTTTACTAAAAGTATTTACACCAATACTAAAGATTTTCTGTTATAATATCTGATAAAAAATCTAGTGTCACTGGTAGACTGGGGACGAAGGGATGCATATTTGATATACATTTGAACAAAATTTCACCGCTTATTACAAATCACTAAGCTTTGTTTGTCTTGGTTTCACAGTTATAATAGAATCCATGTCATTAATATTTTTTAAGGTCAGTTTCTGTAACTCTTTCCTGCGGCATGCTCCTGCAATGCCAAACACTGCAACTAAAACAAAACACGAATATAATTATACCTTCATCATTAGAAATTTATTATCTGGAGCTTTAATTAAAAATTTGTCAAGTTCCTTTTTGGTAAAAATTTTTGATTTCTTGAGACGGTATCCTACCGACTTTTTTTTCAAAAATGGAATTAATTTGTCGAATTTCCACATTTTTATTAATTAAAAGTGTAGCCTTTAACATTGAATATTCTCACCATAAAGTCGATGGCTTTAGTATCTCAGATTTTTCCATTAAATACTCTAGGAGGACGTTTTTAGTAAAGTTCTTAACAAACTTTGTGTCACACTCGGAGCGGTATTCCCAACCAATATTGTTCAGTGATATCCCTCTCGTTGAACGCGAGAGAATAGCAAACATCGCTATCAACCATATTCTCCATTTCTCCACCACTATTCTGCCATCTGTGTCGCTCGTTTTCAATACTACCGGTAGAGGCACTCTTATTAATAAAATCGTTCGCTTTGTTGACGTTGTCATATGAAAGTGACATTGTTTTTGTGATAATGAATATGAAGACCACACTGCTAATTAAAATTGAATAAAGACTACAAAAACCGAATCTCAGAATGCCGACGTTTGTTTTTAAAATACATTTATTCAGAATTTATATTTCTTTAATTGCTGGTTCTACTACATTATGCCCACTCAATATAACATGTTTAATTACATTTAAAATATCCTCATCAGTCCCATTTATTGAATTTTTACAAGAGCCTCATCAAGTACCCATTTTCTCTTTCATGGTTTGTGAGTGTTTTTGTTTTGTTCTTAATTTGATGTTTTGCCATGTCTGTAATTTAATATATATGTATATTATATATACTGCAATTTAATAAACATTTATATACCGTCCTCCATGCTTTCCAGTCTTTGGAACTTTCTGACTATTTAAATAAGCAACCATATCTTTCCACTTGGCTTCTGCATCAGTGTGTGTAAAATTGGAATTAAATTTTCCACTCACTAACTGAGGATTTTCATTAAGAATCTCCACTAGCGTAGTTCATTGACGTTGTGTTATTTTAGTTTTTGCTCTAGTAGTTTACATTTATATTTTTATATAGTAAGGAAAAGTAACCAATGTAAAAACTTAAACATTCACAAGTAAAGTTGAAAAGTGACGTAAAACCAAAATGAATTAATTATGCTAAAATGACAGAAATTTACAATTTTGTCAGTTTAAATCACTCGCATTGGAAATGATCAAACGAAAGGTACATGAGAATACCGTGAATTCAGTTTCACTCTCAGGGGCTCTAATCTTGACACGGTTTTAATCGACGGTGACAAAAGTCACGCATTTTGATTTCACTATTTTTCAAATTATGAGTAATCTTGACATCCGATGAAATGACAAAAGTAGTCGGTGGTTTTTCTCGCCTGGTATATATGGCAACATCACAATTTCCAAATGAAGGCCAATAATAATTAAATTACTGTAGTCGAAACTTTTTAAAATTTGTCGGTGTTTTTGTAAAGTTTGTTGTTGGCATAGCTATTTAGCATTCAAAAAATGAAACTTTCCGAAGAATAAAAGGACTACCTTTTAGAATTCATGCAACAACATCTACAGCTGATTCGTGGAAAATTTAATTCCAATTTTACAAAAAAGATGCAGAGAGTTTATGGAAGGAGCTAACTGTTATATTAAACAGAATGGACCAGAGAAGGACTTTAAAGCTTGGAGAAAGGTAGTTTTGTATTAATAGGAAAATCCACATCATACCTTATTTCATATTCACGGATAAATCAATTATAATTAAATCATCCATATTCGAAATCTAGCTATGTATTATTAAATATTCTAGTTAACTATAAATCGTGTCATTAATATATTTACTGGGGAGCAGTAAATATATAATTAACAATAAAATACATAACAACAATAAGATAACAAACCAAGCGCTCAATTAAATACCGAACTAATATATGCAAATACATATTCTTACTTGACTAACTTAACACTAAACTAACGAAGACTTTAAGGAGACATGTCACTAGGGTCGGTTATTCAAACTGTCGGCAGAGTGCCGACAGCCAAAAAGTACTTTTTGTTGACTCACTTTTTCCTTCTTGAATAATACCTGTTCGTATTTATATAACATATTGTTATTCCGCCATTCAGGTTTCTACATTAAATAAACAAACACGTTCAGTGAACCATTAGACCAATGAACTACACAAGGCGAGATTTAAATATTTAATTTTAATATTTCTTTATGGGAATATTTTTGGAAAATATTCCCCGTGACAATATACTTATGTTTCCTTTAATCAAAATCCCAATTAATATCAGCAGAAGCACAAAAACGAAATATATAAAACAATAAGATTAAACTCACCGAAAATTTCAAATTTCACTCAGCAAAATCTGACCGTTGTAAACATTGACATGAGTATATGTCACTAGTTATAAATCATCGGGTTTCATTCGAATTTTACCGCTTGGGATAAAACTCACCTCGCTCGGCAGTAGCATTTAGAAAAATTCACCAAAATGACGTCATTACGAGGAGATTTGTCGTTCATGAGAAAAATCATCTTATAACTCATTACGAACGTTTGTATCTTTAGGTCTGATGATGGTCAGTGACCGAAACTAGTTGTCTGCTAGTACTATATTTTTTACAATTAAATTTTGTGGTACCTGACTTTGTGCTTTATTACCCGAAACTTTGGACCACATTGAGATATAGATAACCTTTGGGATTTAACTATGATTATGCTTTCGTTAGTATAGTGCTTCCATTCTAAGTTTGAGGACACGTGCTACTATAAAAGTCACAAATGATTGTGGGCGGCATGCCGACAACGGGCGTGCATATAAAATTTGTATAGGGAGAAAAATGAAGTAATAAAATAAAATCATTCCTTATACAAAAAAATTGTACAGTTTTATAAGACAAATAATAATTTAGGTAAATACATTAAAAATAATAAAACAAACTCAAATAATTCAAAAGTCAGGTGTTTATATAAACTAAAATGTGCAGATTTTTCTAAAACACTCATCGGGAGAACGTATGGAAATTTCAAAACTCGTATTTCACAATAAAACAATAAAACAGATTCTTGTTATTCCAATCATCTTTTTCATAAATTTTACGATTTCGTCCTTTTTCGTGTTCATGTTAGGTATTTTATTTAATATTCGCGAATGATACGACGCATTGTCCATTACAATAACTGAATTCGGTGGAACGTTAGGCAAAAGCTGTTCGACAAACCATTTTTCAAACAGATCAGCTGTCATATCTTCGTGATAATCGGCAGAAGACTTTGATATATTTTTGGCCGATAATAGCAACGCGTTAGGTACAAAGCCGTCTTTGCTTCCAGCATGAAGGATAATAACGCGTTTGCCTCTCAAACAAGGTGTACTTAAAGCACAATTATTTGTGTTGTCAACCTAACCGTACTTGACAACATCATGCGTATCGAACCAAGTTTCGTTTAAATAAATTATAACTCTGTTTGAATCGCGGTACTTTTTATTTTACGCAAATACTCCTCTCTAAGTTGAACGATACGCTGAGATTCCATTATAACCATTCTATTATCTAACCTTTTATATTTAAAACCTAAAGTTAATAAAACCGCACGCAATGTCTCTACAGATTTATAAGTATATTCAGGAAAATCGCGTAATTTATCATGAATTAGTTCTAAAGTTGGTACTATATTATCTTTATAAAACCCGTAAATAATCCGTCGAATAAATTTTTCTGTAGCTTTATCGACTCTACGCTATTTTTGATTTGGTCGTTTTCGCTTTAAACAATGATCTGTAACAGTGCCTAATTTAATTACATTATATATCGTCGTAAATCTAAATTTCGTTAATTGGTGAATTCTCGCGATAACCTCATTATCCGTAATTCCAGCTTTTTCTAACACGCGTACATATTTAAAACAACACGTTGACACTGTACATGTAAATCTTTGTTTTTAAATTCAGCATCATCAATATTATCATCCGTATTATTTAGTTCTAATTCATTTGGCGGTGCCAATTCAATTTCCGGCGCTATTTCACTACATTCCACCATTACATCATCTCTAAATGCTGTTTCAAATGGTCGCCAAAACGCCATTCTGATTATACAAACCTTAATAAACTAGTATTAACACACACTACCCCTATAATACCCGACTTGAGGGTTACACTGTTTTTAGAAAAGTTATGGTCAATTTTTCCAAGAAGTGGTTATACGATAGCAACAAACCCTTAGAAACTACTGTTTAAAAGATTTATAACCCATTGTATTTATCCGCAAAGACCGGCTGTTGCCAAGTTACCAAAATTTTCATGCATAAGGCGAATTTTTATATTTAACGTGAATTTTATCATTGGTGGAACTAATTAATTATAATATAACACTAATACACTTATATCTATATATTTGTTAAAAAAAACACTATCTGTCTAACAGCGTCACTAACTAAAATTTTACTGGAATAACGAGAACATTTTTATAGTAAGAAAGAATTTTAGAAAATAAATGTGACAACCTCGATTGATTTCAGCCTCCTCAAACTGAGAATGGAAAAACTATAACAAGATTTGGATTAATTAAAAATTACAGTAAAAAAGTTTTTTAATATCAAGTAGAATAATTTTAATATTAATGTTACCTAAATACCTATGGTTACCATGTTTATGCGTATACTCAAATTAAAAGAAAGTAGATTACATACCGTGGCGAGAAAGAAATGCATCATTAGAGTCGAGGGCAAATATAGATCACCGAGGCAGGAATGATAATTTCCGCCAAGGTTTGTATACTATTGATACAAAATTTAGAAAGAATATATATTTCTCCACGACCATTACTGAATGTATGAATTCTGAAATCATTTTTAATAATAGAATGTAAACATTCACACTCTAGAGTCTGAATATTTATTCTATAATACTTGCCTCTTATGCATTTTGCATGTATTTTCATTCTTTATCAAGGTAAAGAATGGATTTTCTGTAATCGAATTAAACAATATCGATTGCCGTGGACTTCAAAAGTGTCAGTGTCAGATATAAAATGGCGACGGTAATAATTATTTTCAAACAAGTTTTAATTTAAACAAAATAATGAGTGAAAAATCAAGTGAAGTAGATATAGAATTTAATAATATCTGAAATTGTAAATTATGAAAAAACACCAATGCACCAGATTTTAATTTCGGTAAGTGTACCACAGCACTATAAATATTAATACAATGTAATACAAATATGTCAACAAATAACTTGTGTTCAGATTTAATTTAATTTTGATTTATACTTTTTGATCGTGGAGAAAATATAGTCTGTTACTCGGTTAGAATGAAAAAATTCGACACTCGTGGTTCCTCACACTCGCTGACGCTCGCGTTCGGAATTTTCCACTTGTGTCGAATTTTTCATTCCAACCTTGTTACAGAATCTACTATTATTGTTTTTAAAAGTATGTCATATGTGACATGTCTATTAAAATACTCTAGTCAAGTTTTCTTTAAAATCAAAATACTTTGGCATTTAGATATGACATTTTATTTTTGTACTATTATATGTTATTAGCATCATTAAGTAACTTTGTCAAAAAAGTAGAAAACCAATTCTCGAATACTTCAGAATTCATCTCTTCATGGTAATCTCCTATCTTTTTGCCTTCAAAAACCAATAATGCATTTTCTACAAAGCCTGATTCAGAACCAGCATGTAAAATAATAAGACGTCTTCCCTTTCCTGTAGGGTTTTTCAGGTCCGTGGATAAACCTTCGTTTCGTTTCTTCAAAGCATGCAAAATTTTGTTCAATGTAGGTAACTCATTTTTAAAACAGAAATCATGTACTATTTTCCGAACAGCATTTTTAAACCCCTCATCAAATGTTTTTAGAAGTCCTGGTATTCCTCCAATATTTTTTGGACTAGATATTGTTCCACTACTGCGGAATTCTTTTATTACTCGGTAAGTTGTTGACTTTGTAACCCCTGTAAGAAAAATGTTAAGCGCTAATGCCATTTTTAAATAGTAAGTAATAAATATAACCTACCTTAGAAATTTTTGATTTAACATCAACAATTTTGGTTTTTGGTTTATCATCCAATACTTGTTTGTACATATTTAGTATGCACTGTTTTTCTTACTGACTTAAATAGCCTAAACTTAGCCGTTTTCGTTGTTTTGGTGGACTACGCGAGTGACTGTTACCAGTAGGAGTAGAAGGATAAGGATCCATAATCGCAGAAATTGCTTACTGAGTTCTGAACAGAACTATTTTTTTTAACGAAATAGAGTGGAAAACTAACTAAAACTGATGAAATAACAAGAGGACAAAAGCAATAATAGAACTAAAAATAATAATAAATTATCAATTATCAGCTGATGTTAATGCTAAAATTTGCTGTGTGAAACCGACTGCAAACTGACCAATGAGAAGCCTACAGAATTGCCAACTTAAATTCAAATCGCTCCTCCTGGTTATTAAATAGACCATAATTTAAAAAAAAAATAAAAAAGGAAAATGGCAAATTATACTCACAAAACATTACGATTGACTTTAACAAATAAAATAGGTTTTGGAAATACGTATAGTTTATAATAGTCTGTTACTTTATTGTTGTAATTAATAATACTATGTATCGTTTTCTACTGATATGATAGGTATAGAGAAATCCATCCGGCTCACGGGTGGGAAGTGACAGATATCACTTCCCTCCCGTAGACAGGAAGAAAAATTTGTAATAGCTTATTTTCCGACCTTTAAAAAGTGTGTAATTGAGCTATTATATATACGATTGTGAATAAAACATCTTAACGTTGGATTAAACTCGTAAACAATGGAGTATCAAAGTACGTACTTTTTGCACTCTTGCAAAAAGTTAAACTTTTGGTACAGTAGATAGTCCGAAAAATAGTAACTTCTTGCACGATCGTAGAAAAAATAGTTTATTATGAAAAGTGGACCGGTTCTTTTGAAAACACTTGTAATTAGAATAAATTAAATCAATTTTTACCTCTCGCCCTTCAGATAAGAGAGGTATAGGAATCATGCTAAAAATTGGGTAGTGAGTTTTCAATGGATAAACACGTTTTGGGGTCCCTAGAATACGATTTTAATATTTTCGTGATGATGTCTGTGTGTGTGTTAGTGTGTGTGTGTGTTAGTGTGTGTGTGTGTGTGTGTGTGTGTGTGTGTGTGTGTGTGTGTGTGTGTGTGTGTGTGTGTGTGTGTGTGTGTTTGGATGGATGTTGTAGTAACGATAACTCAAAAACTACTGAAAAAAATTTGAAATTTTGCATACAGGATTCTGATACCCTAGATTAGATCTGATTAGATTTTGGTGCCAATCGCACAACCGGAAGTGGCAGTTGCTATGGGTGATGACGCCACAAAACGGCAATAAACTTTTACACATATATTTTGTATACCCTATAGTTTATTTTCATCTCATTAAAAGTTTCGAAACTTTTGCCATTGTTGCCAGATTTACAAAAAAATAATTTTTTTTCATACTTTTTTGTGTCAACCTGTAAATTTTTTATTCAAAAATGGCGAGAGGTCATGTGCTGGCCACATCAGATTTTTTTAATTAGAACCTACATTTTATGTGAAAAATGCTTTGTTAATAATTGGCTTTTTAATAAAATCAATTCGATTACGTGAAGGTACTAGAACAGAAAACTCAATCAATTATACATATTTTATTTATTACATTAACATCCTACATCATTTTATAACAAAACTGTATGATCAAAATATTTTCTGGCACACGCAAGCATTTTCAAAAGTGATTCTTTCGGTGGTAATTGATCATCAATACAGTTTTTAATCATTTCTTCAGTTTTGTCTGGTTGCTGGAATATATCGTTATAACCTTTTTTCAAATTATCTTTGTTAAGAGCTCCACTGTCATCATAAGCATTATATTTTTTAGCAACGCATTCCATATAAGACGATAATACTTTTATATCGAACGGCAAACCATGTAACAGTTTATCAACTTCTGAAGATTCAGTATGGGTTTTAACTTCACAATCATTGCGAAATTGATGGTATTCTCTTATTGCAGGATTTGCATTGACCTAACAGAGTAAAACGATAACTTATGTGACAACTAATACAGGTTGATAATAAAAAACTCCCTTAAATTGTGCTCACTAAAGGCAACTTAAAATCCAAGAACAAATATATTAATTGAAAAAAAAAATGGTAATTTCTTATATAATTTTTTTATTTAAAATATAAAGTAAACAAAATTTAATATTTTATAATTTATGACTTAACAATTTGATCCCATAGTTTAATTTAAATTTTTTAAAGAAGACCAGGAATACTGTATTTAAAAATATTAACCTACCAATAGGAGACAAGTTGCAGCGAAAATCAGCAGAACTAACGAATTCATGTTCACACAATTTAAACTTCCAATTAAAATACAATTTAGAAAATTTTGATTTTATACTCTAACAATATTATTATTTTTTTTTTGGGTTATCTTAATGTCATAGTTTGTGTTTATGTGTTAAATAATTAAGCTCTTTCGTAAAAGGCTGAAAAATATTCATCAAATACTTAAAAATTGCGTAACTAAATCTTATCGAGACCTACAAACGACATTTATTTTTATTAACTTGTTTTTAAAATATATTTTTAAATAACAGAAATCCCTGGTTAGGTTAGGTTAGGTTAGGTTTTTATTAACTTGTTTTTAAAATATATTTTTAAATAACAGAAATCCCTGGTTTTTGATAATCATTTAAGTGATTAATTATTACTTTAAAAATTTTGTCTTGTCCAAAAAAACATGTTGACTAAAGTATATTTGACAAAGAAAAAAATACCATTTCAAATTCG
Source organism: Neocrepidodera transversa (assembly GCA_963243735.1). Classification (NCBI taxonomy): domain Eukaryota; kingdom Metazoa; phylum Arthropoda; class Insecta; order Coleoptera; family Chrysomelidae; genus Neocrepidodera; species Neocrepidodera transversa. Next base: position 26,039,135 of record OY725340.1, on the reverse strand, counting down.
ATGACATCAGAGGTTAGAGGTCCTTGGGCTGAATGTTACCCTTCAGTGCATAAATAACTATTACAACCTGACAATATACTGACAATGACAAACATAAATCACGTTACTGCCAAATGGTCTACCAGGCGATGTAAGCGGAATTTGCATTTAAAATAATTAAAAACATTCTGAAAATTCTGGAAACCTGGCAACACTGAAACGTCGTCTGTGATAAACGATGTTGGGCACAACTCAAACATAAGCAAGGCGCGTTTATGTGGAATATAAGGTACCAACTTACCTCATCTACTGGTGATGATTTCAGAAATTTTACAACGCAGAAGTTTACCATATTTTTTATGAATGAAACTGAAAATTAAAGCAAAACTGAAAACGTGTGAAAGTGAAATTAAGATATCTCAAAAACTAACAGAGTTATAACATTTTAATGTTGCGGTTTGATTTATCCTAATTAGTATACGAGACGGGATAATGCAATCTTCTACAGAAGAGATTTTATTATTGGAACATGTCCCCTGAAAATAAATTCAAGTCGTCGCAGTGAAATAACTTGCTACATTCTTTAAATCAATAAATGTTTGATACCATTTTTATTTTAAAACAATTTTTTTATGTTCATTTACACCTTTTCCGTTTCCTCATTATTAATATTATTATTATCAATATTATTATTTTCATTATTATTATTTTCATTATTATTATTATTATTATTTGCATTATCATTATTATGCGTTTTATGCGTTATAAATGATTTCCATACACTACGAGCCACATATCCATTGATCATTTACGGGGTGCAAGTTTTGCGTAGCTATAGCTCTGAAACTTTAAATTTTACATGAAAAAGATTTACATGATTTTTTTTGGAAATTGTTTGCTCTACTTTGATCCCCATCTTTTTTTTACGTAAAATCAACGGTTAACTATATATTTGGCAATAAACTCATTGAAAAAACCCATATGATCTCTACTATTTTTCTCATACGATGCACGGTTCACGAGACTTCACAAAACGTGTATTTCAAGATGGCGGCTGACGCTCGTGCCCCCCGTCCTGCTAACTTGAATTTACTTTCAAGGGGCATCTCTAAACATGTTCCAACAATAAAATCTCTTCTGTAGAAGATTGCAGAAAAAAGTCCCTGGCTCTTGGACTATATTTTGTTGTGTGACAGTTAATAAATTACGATGACAAAAATAAAATAAAATTAATGTCCGACATGCTTCAATCGTGTCGTGGCATAGAATAAAGAGTTTGCTTTATAGTATGGCGCTTTGGCTATGCGGATATATGACGTCACACGCATTACAATCCGCGCTAAAAATCAACAACTTTAATATTATATTTTTCGATTATTTATTGACCGATTTAAATTTTTTTTACCGATTTATTAGTTTTTTCCAACATTTTAGTTAAATGTGAAAACATATTATATTATCACTATCATGAAACGTCTCCATTATGTCACTTATGTGCGATTGAAAATAAAAATCAACCTGTCATATGATTTTCGTAAAGTCAATATGAAGCGGGAATAATTTGTATAAAAAATAAACGTTGGCTATTAGGTATTTTATCAGGTGATCGATAAAATAATTTGTTCAATCTTCCTAAATTAGATGATTAATTTGGATTTATTCGGCTATCAATCTTCTTTTCCTGTTCTTTTCCATACGTATCAGATAAAAACACGAGTTAGTTTGTCTGAATTTGTCGCTGTCCTTATCTAGGTTGTTGACGTGCGACGTTGTTCGTTTCTGGTAAATTGTCTTGTAATATTGTTGATCACGGGTTATAGGACTAGAATATAATATAAGTTTAGGGAATGAGTTTCCTTGTGAAATCTGTAATATTTATTATTTGATGGAACTAATGTAAATTTAGTTGGTGAATTTTAATTTTATGTAATGGTTAATTGACTTTTATCACTTTCGTACTTCAATAAAAAGTTTTTTTATTATTAGAGGAAGGGGTGGTATTAGGAGCCCCTATTTTGTTTCATATCTGTAAATTCCAGAAATAGTCCAATTTCATCTTAATTTATACGACTTGTGTAATACAGGGTGTCCCAAATAAGAGTGATCGATTTTAAATTTAAATGCACCATGTATTAATTGCTCTAAATAAATCGGGTTTTCACTAATTGTTTTCGTTTACCTAAAAGTTTTTATGAAGTTTGTTTACATTTTATCCCGTCAATACAGGGCGATCTACTAATTTTTTTCAAAATAAATGGAAAAAATATGTGTTATTTTAAATTTAACTACCTGTATGTTTTGATGGTATTTAAAAGAGTTAAACTACGCCACCTCTTTGTACAATTTATTAATACAGATTTATTATCTTCTTTTAAAAAATGTATAGTTTGATATCATCTGCTTTCCTAAAAGCAAAGATATTCGAGATATCAAGAACCACCGCAAATTAACAAATCTGACAAATAATTTATTCAGCAACTAAAAATACTGTATGTGCTTACTCTCTTTTTTGTATTTTTTGCGATTTTTTTGCAATTTTTGCCACTTTATTTCGAGTCTTTGCCATTTATGCAATTTTTTTGACATTTTGTAAGATTTTTTTGTGATTTTTTGCAATATTTTTTGCCATTTTTTGTGTTTTCGATTTTTCAATTTTTCTCAATGTTTCATGATTTTTTCTTTTAATTTTTTTTTCTGATACTTTCCATTTTTTCTGTTTTTTTTGCGTTTTTTTGCAATTTTTTGCGAGTTTTTCGTTGTTTCTGTATCTTTTAATTAGTTCTGATTGCTTTTTGTTTTCCAATTATTTTCGATTTTTTGCAATTTATGCAATTTTGACATTTTGTAAGATTTTTTTGTGATTTTTTGCAATTTTTTTTTGCCATTTTTTGGGTTTTCGATTTTTCAATTTTTCCCAGTGTTTCATGATTTTTTCTTTCAATTTTTTTTTTCTGATACTTTCAATTTTTTTTGCGTTTTTTTTTTGCAATTTTTTGCGATTTTTTCGTTGTTTCTGTATATTATAATTAGTTCCGATTGCTTTTTGTTTCCCAATTATTTTCGATTTTTTGCAATTTATGCAATTTTGACATTTTGTAAGATTTTTTTGTGATTTTTTGCAATTTTAATTCCCATTTTTTGTTTTCGATATTTCAATTTTTCCCAATGTTTCATGATTTTTTCTTTCAATTTTTTTTCTGATGTTTCCCTTTTTTTTCGTTTTTTTTTTGCGTTTTTTTGCATTTTTTTTGCCATTTTTTCGTTGTTTCTGTGTATTTTAATTTTTTACGATTGTTTTTTGTTTCTTAATAATTTTCGATTTTTTGCAATTTTTGACATTTTGTGATTTTTACCTCTCGCCCTTCAGATAAGAGAGGTATAGGAATCATGCTAAAAATTGGGTAGTGAGTTTTCAATTGATAAACACGTTTTGGGGTCCCTAGAATACGATTTTAATATTTTCGCGATGATGTCTGTGTGTGTGTGTGTTAGTGTGTGTGTGTGTGTGTGTGTGTGTGTGTGTGTGTGTGTGTGTGTGTGTGTGTGTGTGTGTGTGTGTGTGTGTGTGTGTGTGTGTGTGTGTGTGTGTGTGTGTGTGTGTGTGTGTGTGTGTGTGTGTGTGTGTGTGTGTGTGTGTGTGTGTGTGTGTGTGTGTGTGTGTGTGTGTGTGTGTGTGTGTGTGTGTGTGTGTGTGTGTGTGTGTGTGTGTGTGTGTGTGTGTGTGTGTGTGTGTGTGTGTGTGTGTGTGTGTGTGTGTGTGTGTGTGTGTGTGTGTGTGTGTGTGTGTGTGTGTGTGTGTGTGTGTGTGTGTGTGTGTGTGTGTGTGTGTGTGTGTGTGTGTGTGTGTGTGTGTGTGTGTGTGTGTGTGTGTGTGTGTGTGTGTGTGTGTGTGTGTGTGTGTGTGTGTGTGTGTGTGTGTGTGTGTGTGTGTGTGTGTGTGTGTGTGTGTGTGTGTGTGTGTGTGTGTGTGTGTGTGTGTGTGTGTGTGTGTGTGTGTGTGTGTGTGTGTGTGTGTGTGTGTGTGTGTGTGTGTGTGTGTGTGTGTGTGTGTGTGTGTGTGTGTGTGTGTGTGTGTGTGTGTGTGTGTGTGTGTGTGTGTGTGTGTGTGTGTGTGTGTGTGTGTGTGTGTGTGTGTGTGTGTGTGTGTGTGTGTGTGTGTGTGTGTGTGTGTGTGTGTGTGTGTGTGTGTGTGTGTGTGTGTGTGTGTGTGTGTGTGTGTGTGTGTGTGTGTGTGTGTGTGTGTGTGTGTGTGTGTGTGTGTGTGTGTGTGTGTGTGTGTGTGTGTGTGTGTGTGTGTGTGTGTGTGTGTGTGTGTGTGTGTGTGTGTGTGTGTGTGTGTGTGTGTGTGTGTGTGTGTGTGTGTGTGTGTGTGTGTGTGTGTGTGTGTGTGTGTGTGTGTGTGTGTGTGTGTGTGTGTGTGTGTGTGTGTGTGTGTGTGTGTGTGTGTGTGTGTGTGTGTGTGTGTGTGTGTGTGTGTGTGTGTGTGTGTGTGTGTGTGTGTGTGTGTGTGTGTGTGTGTGTTAGTGTGTGTTAGTGTGTTAGTGTGTTAGTGTGTTAGTGTGTTAGTGTGTTAGTGTGTTAGTGTGTTAGTGTGTGTGTGTGTGTGTGTGTGTGTGTGTGTGTGTGTGTGTGTGTGTGTGTGTGTGTGTGTGTGTGTGTGTGTGTGTGTGTGTGTGTGTGTGTGTGTGTGTGTGTGTGTGTGTGTGTGTGTGTGTGTGTGTTTGGATGGATGTTGTAGTAACGATAACTCAAAAACTACTGAATAAAAAAATTTGAAATTTTGCATACAGGATTCTGATACCCTAGATTAGATCTGATTAGATTTTGGTGCCAATCGCACAACCGGAAGTGGCAGTTGCTATGGGTGATGACGCCATTATTATACAAAACGGCAATTAAGTTTTACACATATATTTTGTATACCCTATAGTTTATTTTCATCTCATTAAAATTTTCCAAACTTTTGCCATTGTTGCCAGATTTACAAAAATATAATTTTTTTTCATACTTTTTTGTGTCAACCTGTAAATTTTTGATTCAAAAATGGCGAGAGGTCATGTGCTGGCCACATCAGATTTTTTTGTATTATTTTTGCCATTTTTTGTGTTTTCGATTTTTCAATTTTTTTGCAATACATTTTGCCATTTCTTGTGTTTTCGATTTTTCAATTTTTCCCAATGTTTCATGATTTTTTCTTTCAATTTTTTTTCTGATACTTTTCATTTTTTTCGGTTAGTTTTTGGATTTATTTGCAGTTTTCTGCCATTTTTTCGTTGTTTCTGTATATTTTAATTTTTTCCGATTGTTTTTTGTTTTTTAATTGTTTTCGATGTTTTGCGAGTTTTCGCGAGTTTTTGCGGTTTTTTGACATTTTTGGGACATTTTGCAATTTTTTCTTATCTTTTTGTTTTTCTTTAATTTTTTTTTATTTCTCCGATTATTTGCGATTTTCTGCCATTTTTTTACGATTATTTGCCATTTTTCAGATTTTTTGGTTTTTTTTGCAGTTTCTTGCGGTTTTGACATTTTTGCGATATTCAGCAGTCTTTTCTTATCTTGTTGTTTTTTTATCTAATTTTTTTCTGAGTTTTTGCCATTTTTTAATAATCTTCAAATGTTTCCCGTATTTTTTTAAATTTTTTTCAGATTATTTGTGATTTGCTGCCATTATTTCGATTTTTTCCGATTATTTGCCATTTTTTGAGATTTTTCTTTGGGGTTTTTTGCAGTTTTGAGATTTTTTGTGAGTTTTTGCGAATTTTTGACATTTTGTGCCATTTTTTAATTTTAAATCAAACGATTTTTCTAATACAGCGTCAGAATGTTTTCGATAATGTACCTAATGTTATTTTTTGTTTCTGAATAAATTTTTTGTAAAATTTTTATTAATGTCCTTTTTCCATAAGGAAAAATGCAGTGTTTCTTGAAATTTCAAATATATTTATTGATGGGAAAGCAAAAGATATCAAACTATGCATTTTTTAAAAGATGATTAATCGCTCTTTTAAATGTCATCAAAATATACAGAGTGTTCCATTTAAAATAACACATATTTTTCCCATTTATTTTGACCAAAATTAGTAGATCACACTGTATTGAGGGGATAAAATATAACAAACTTCATAAATAACTTTTGGGTAAAAGAAAATAATTAGTGAAAACCCAATTTATTTAGAGTAATTAATATATGGTGCATTTACATTTAAAATCGATCACTCTTATTTGTGACACCCTGTATAACAAGTTTTTTTATTGTATGCTGTTAACTAGAGATTATATTAGTAACCATTAAAAAAATATATACATTTTAATAAAATGATACACTTTAAAAAAAATATGTGCTGATATTATGGGCCCCTTGTAGTTTCAGCAATAACATTGTTTTTCGGAAATAAATGGTCAGTAAATATGTGAAAAAATTTATTTGTTAAAACATTTTATTGGCAAAAATCGCATATGTAGGAGTCTTTCTCAGATCCAGCACATTCATTATGTGCCCAAAGTTCACTGGACCCAAAATTCCCCCTTACTGTCTTCGGAAAATCTACACTCACAAAATAAACATGTTTCATCACCTTGTTGAGGTTCTGGAATACAAAATTTTCGATCAAGAACGGATTCACCTGAATCTATAGAATGAATGGAATCTTCTTCTGACTCATCATCTTCGAACGTTAATTTTCTTTTATGTGATTTTTTAATCTCCTTATTTTGATCAACTTTTGCTTTCTCTTTTCCTTTTGAGATCTTCTTTTTTCCTTTTTGTAAAATTTTGTTTCTCTCTTATTCATCTTTTTCTATCCTTTTCTAAAATTTTCTGTTGACTTTCTAGGAGATTGTTCTTGTATGGAGAAGGTGTAATTAAAGCAGCGTTGAGAGGTTTAGGCCCTCAATTTGTCGTCTTCTTTTTAGATTTGGGAATGGGCCAAATGTCTTTAGGAGATAACATACCTTCATTCCCTGATGTATTTTGAATACCAGATGGACCAGCTTCTTGCAAATCCTTTTCAGATGGAGAAAGCAGACATTCAGTGCCAGGCTTATTCTGAATTCCAGATTGATTGGTATTTTGCAAATCATTATCAAATGAAACAGTGATAGAAAGTAGGTTAGTATCGGGTGTAGTACAAGACTGCTTATCCAATGAACTAGGGTTTCGTAATTTTCACTTAGATAAAAGTGAATAAAAGATGGAAGTAGGGATAGAAAACACGGAGGAAGAATCAACTGCTTCTTAATTCTTACTTGTTTTTTCTACTGGAGTTTTAGGAGACATTTCTTTGCTTTATTGATTGTAATTAACATTTTTTTTTTGTTTTGCTCTTCCCCTTATTTTCGTAAATATGTCTTGTGTCTTCAACGTCAGATCCTGCTGGTGCAAAGCCTACATATTTAAAAATTTGACGATCGCAGGGGTATATTCCTGTGATCTTAAATCCATTTACTGCTATCGTTCCATTTTAGCACATTAAATAACTCTTTCAAAATAATTCTGCGATATCGTACGGTCTTATTAGTTTGTTATTTTGACGTTTCCATTGTCGAATATTTTCACTATAATAGCGTTTTAAGGGTTCCATAAATGTCTTGTCTATGGGTTGCATCTTGTGCGTGGTGTGAACCTGTTCGCCAAAATTATGTTACTATCGTAAGTCTGTCTATATTTTTTGTGTGAGTGTTGTGCCCATCAAGAATCAGAAGAATAGGTGCATCTGAACTGGGCTTAGTTTTTTCCAGGGTTGGCAAATATCATGATATTTATATAAATATCGAAATATCATAATATCGGATATATATCTGATATATATCCGATATATATCAGAAATTTTGTTCTTTAGCTAAAATACAAAAAACCATTCATTAAACACATAAAATAAAGACCATTATTCTGGTAAAAACAAAAATCAAATTTTAATTCAAAATAAGTAACAAAAAGAAGAAACATAATACAAATAAAACAGAACATTTTTCCTAAATATATAATATAAATAACTTGTGTCGTTTGACATAAGAATTTTTAGATAGGACAAAATCGGGCCAGAGGAATATCATCATCATCATCTTCTTCTTCACTTAAGGCAACTTCATCATTTTTTAAGGAGATCCAGTCCAAGCTTTTGGCTTTTTTATCCATATTTTGATTTAAACATTTAAAAATAAATACTAATTTACTCGACTTTTCGTTGCCCAGACGATTTCTTAATTTAGATTGGATTAGTCCAAAACTTGAAAAAATTCTTTCTAAACCAGCTGTTGCCGCTACCGCACTGAATAACTGCTCATATAGTTCTAAGAATTCTATTTTTGTCCATTCCGAGTCAGGAATTGCAATTGATTTCCACCAAATCATTGGCGTTGTTGTTTGTAGAATTCAGAAGATCAAAAGCCTGTTGTTTTTGGAGCGGTGTTAAATTTTGACCCAAGAATCTGTGATCAAGCATATTCGCCAAAAAATGATGTGGTCCCAATGCCATATATTGTCTTTTGACAAACGCTTTCTTTACGATACTTGCATGGTTGATCTTTCATTTCCATTTTCAAATCTTTTTCCAGTTGATACCATATTTCTACTGCAACCCCAATAGTAGTTTGATCACGTTGAATGCGGTCTAATGCAATACCAATGGGATTAAGTCGGTTCATGATATCCATCACATTTTTTATAATGTGGGTATCATTAATTATTCTAATAGTATCTTTATCAATAACTTCGTCATGATCTTGACATAATTGTACCAATATTCCCCGGTTATCCAAATAGGACTTGATTGCATGGCTCATTGTGTTCCAATATACTTCCTGAGGCATAACAAGTTGTTTCCCTTTCATTTCCTTATAAAAAGCCGCAGGTAAATGCTTATTTCTAAAGTACTTTATAACTTTTAAAATATGCTCTGTGACTCCTGAAATGTTTAGGTCTGCTGCAAGCAAATTAAGGATGTGGGCGGAACATCCATAATGAATTATATCAACGTCTTGCCCGTGTTGTCTGTAACAAAACTTCTTACTTTTACATCAAAGGTTTTTTCAGTCTTCTGAATTGCATCAATTGCCACTTCTTTCAAACACTCTGCAGTGTGTGGATGTCCCGATGTATCGATGGTTGACATTAAGCATGAATCTCCACTTATAAATGTCGCTCAAGAAAATTTAAATACAATGCACTTTCGTAAGACCCCAATCGGCCTAGTGAGTATAGATTGTCCAACAACTAAACCGACACCTTCCAAATCCCCATTTCTCTAATTTTCCCTTTGTTCTTTCGCTCCCCACTTCTGTAATTTTTAACCAAGCGGTCGGTTTAGTAGTTGGACAAAGTTTAGTGGGTTTTTAATTCATAATCAAAGATTTACTTCAAACTTTTGATCTTAGATTCTCTGATAAAGAAAACAAAAAAAAACCTAATTCATAATTATTACCTGTTTGCTTGTTTGATATTTACACAACCTCCTCATCATTTGTATCTCTCGAGTTAGTTTCCGATTCTGGATCTGGTTTTTTCAAGAAAATGTTTAAACCAGTCAGTAAATAGATTGGTTTGTATCCAGCCAGATGGATGACATCTACCAATGGTCCCAGGAAGAGCGCTTTTCATTAACGTTTCTCTAAAATTTTTTCTTGGGAATATTATCATTGCTCATACAACAAACAACTGTAATTAAGGATCCCCTCTCTGCCGCATTTAAAGCACCTACCTGTCGTTTACCTTTTAAACCTTTGGAATTTTACTCTGTACAACAGAAATTCCTGTTTCGTCCATGTTGAATATTCTATCAGGTGGATAATAATGCTTATCATATTCAATTTCAAGGATGTCAAAGACATTTTTCACAGTTTCTTTATTGAAACTACTAACACGTGCAAAAGAGGTTGCTGTTGGTTTAAGAATTGATAAAGTATTTTTATGACGATTCATGAAGTGATCAAACCAAGCTCTTCCTGCGAATTCAGAACTGAATGGATGCTTAACCACGTTTCATTCACAGAATTGCTGTGCTAAATGTTGAACATCATTTCTTGTTAAACCATAAAATTTTCTTTCCATGATAATTAAATATTGGACTAAATCGATTTCCATCTCCTCGGACATAACTAGCTTACGTCCCAATTTTATATTGACAGCATTTAGAGGAGACATTTTGAGACGTACCAGCCTTTGAAGACTTCGTGGCACAGAAAAGGCTTTTGATACTTTTTTCAAGCCCATTACTTTTTAAGACATGGCTTTTATTGTTTTAACCATATTTTATTTATCCCAGGATATACGTCGTACTATTTGTTCGCTCCTATTAAGAACTTTTCGAGGCATCTTAAAAATAAAAATTATATGAGCCCTTTTTGCAATATGCGGATAAAATGGGCATCCAGAGACCCATTTTAACAGCACACATTATTTTTACTTGATTCCACTTTCTATAATCTATACGTTAGTTTGAAGTAAACGAAACACAAATATTATGAAAGCGTATTGTTATTGAAGTACAAAGTCTTACCTTGCTAAAAGTTTTTCGGAGCAGAAAACACAAAACAACAACTATATTCTCGCCGATCATAACAAGCACCGCCGCCAAAACGAGACCCGTAATACCACCCCTTCCTCTATTATTTCGAAACTACTCCACATATGAAAATAATAGTTTGCACATGTAAGGGTCGCTTACTAAAAATAATCGATTCATGAACTAAACTTTATTTAAATAATATTCGACACGTGTGCCTAGTCAGGCTGATTCTATCTGAATGTCTCTAGTCTCTACCTGCTTCCCTCTTGTCTCTTCAATGGTGCCCCATATTTATAAACATTCAACTTATCTATTGATTTATGATACCATTAAAGTGGTCCGGTCCAACAGAACTTGACTCGTCATAATAATTCCTTACATTCGGCCAACCTGAAAACAAGTCCTACAAATATATTGGTCTAGTACAACCTGTACTGTGTCAACCGTACACTTTATAAATTTCCTTTTATCATTTTCATCAACTATGAATTATTGCAAACCGCAAAATTAACAATTTATTGTTAGCGACGACCCCATAGGGAGTTGCTTACTACGACCCATATGAAATGGCTATCTTCGTAACTAAGCGAAAAGGGCTATAGTATCTTCGGGAGAAATGATCCCCATCAAATTCTGAACAACTTAACTTTTTTCTGTGGTCTGTATGTCTGTCTGTCTGTCTGTCTGCGTGTCTGTCTGTATGTCTGGTTGTCGTCCGCAAAGCTTAAAAATGCCATAACTTTTGAATGCTTTAATGTATCGACTTGAAATTTTCACCATTTTTTAACACCCACCAGTACTATATTTTAGTAAAAAATGAGTGAAATAGGAAAATGAATAAACGGGGTTTTCCGGGGTTTTCCCACTCTTTTTCTAGTTTCACAGGAAACACGCTGCAGGTCGTAATTGTTGAGCAAATCGCTTCAAATTGGGGAAAAAGATACCTTGAAGTACTGTTATGAAGCCTCTTGAAAATCGAAATAATCGGAAAATTTCTTCTAGGTTTTCCCGGATCGTTTTTCCGAAATATTCAAAAAAGAAAATGTGGGACTTAAATAACTCAACAAGTATTATTTGAAGTATTTTTCCGAGATTTGGGGAAAAAAAAAGAAATTTTTGAAAATAAATAAAATGCCGAAATCCTCGGAAACAAGGGGGAATATCGACAAATGTCAAGAGTACTTTTTTGATGCACTTAAACCGACCCTGAGAAATGAAAAAAAAATTGAAAAATGGGGAAAAAAATATTAGAAAATAGAAAAAAAATGAAAAAGAGGAAAGAAATATTGGAAAATATGGAAAAAAATATGGAAAAAATAATAAAGATTATGGAAAAAAAAATATGAAACAAAATAATGAAAATAGGGACAAAATAATGGAAAATATGGAAAAAATAATGAAAAACAAGGATAAAAATAATGAAAAATATGGAAAAAATAATAAAAAATATGGAAAAAAATGAAAAAATAATGAAAAATATGGAAAAAATAATTAAAAACATGGAAAAAAGTAATGAAAAATATGAAAAAAAAATCTGATGTGGTCAGCACATGACCTCTCGCCATTTTTGAATCAAAAATTTACAGGTTGACACAAAAAAGTATGAAAAAAAATTATTTTTTTGTAAATCTGGCAACAATGACAAAAGTTTCGAAAACTATAATGAGATGAAAATAAACCATAGGGTATACAAAATATACGTGTAAAACTTTATTGCCGTTTTGTATAATAATGGTGTCATCACCCATAGCAACTGCCACTTCCGGTTGTGCGATTGGCACCAAAATCTAATCAGATCTAATCTAGGGTATCAGAATCCTGTATGCAAAATTTCAAATTTTTTTATTTAGTAGTTTTTGAGTTATCGTTACTACAACATCCATCCAAACACACACACACACACACACTAACATACACACACACACACACACACACACACACACACACACACACACACACACACACACACACTAACACACACACTAACACACACACACACACAGACATTATCGCGAAAATATTAAAATCGTATTCTAGGGACCCCAAAACGTGTTTATCAATTGAAAACTCACTACCCAATTTTTAGCATGATTCCTATACCTCTCTTATCTGAAGGGCGAGAGGTAAAAATATGGAATAAAAATTATGAAAAACATGGATAAAAATAATGAATAATATGGAAAAAATAATGGAAAATTTGGATACAAATAACGAAAAATATGGAAAAAAATAATGAAAAATATGGATAAAAATAATGAAAAATTTGGAAAAAATAGAGAAATAAATGAAAAAAATCTTTGAAAAAAAATAATGAAAAATATGGAAAAAAAAATAATGAAATAATGTAAAAAAATAATGAAAAATATGGAAAAAATAATTAAAAATATAGAAAAAAGTAACGAAAAACATGAAAAAAAAATGAAAAACATGGAGAAAAACATGAAAAATATGGATAAACAATGAATATCTATAATCATAATGAGAAAAATGGAAAAAATAAAGAAAAATAGGGAAAAAAATAATAAAAAATATGGAAAAAAATAATGAAAAATTTGGAAAAAAATTGAGAAATAAATGAAAAAAAACTTTGAAAAAAAATAATGAAAAATATGGAAAAAAAATTATGAAAAATATGAAAAAAAATACTAAAAATTATGGACAAAAATAATAAAAAATATGGAATAAAATTTATGAAAAATATGGATACAAATAACGAAAAATAGGGAAAAAAATAATGGAAAAAAATAATGAAAAATATGGAAAAAATAATTAAAAATATGGAAATATGGATACAAATAACGAAAAATAGGGAAAAAAATAATGGAAAAAAATAATGAAAAATATGGAAAAAATAATTAAAAATATGGAAAAAAGTAATGAAAACTATGGAGAAAAACATGAAAAATATGGATAAACAATGAATATGGATAATCATAATCAAACTTTAAATTTTATCGCCAACTGCGAATCGTAAACTATCGCTATCTACGATCAGTAAATATAGCAAACTGCAAACTTCGCTAACTACGAATCGTAACAATAATCCTATATACCAACTGTGATTTGTAACTATTGCAAACTGAAAACTTTAAATTTTATCGCTATCTGCGACCTGTAAACATTACAAATTTCGCTAACTATGAATCGAAACAATAATCGTATATACCAACTGTGATTTATAGCTTTGCAAACTTTAAATTTTATCGCCAACTGCGAATCGTAAACTATCGCTATCTACGATCTGTAAATATTGCAAACTGCGAACTACGCTAACTACGAATCGTAACAATAATCGTATATACCAACTGTGATTTGTAACTATTGCAAATTGCGAACTTTAAATTTTATTTTTCGTGCTGGTCACGCATAACTAGAGGCTTCCACTATTTTTTAGAACACTAAAAAATATTTAAAACTTATTTAATTCAATTTTTTTTTCATTGCCACTCGTAGTATAATCACTTCAAGAGTAAATTAAAACTAACTTATTCACTAAGTTTTTTTTTTATTGCCACTCGTATTATGATCATTTCACGAGTAATTTTTTTTTTTTTTTGGTAAATCCCACCGCTGCTATGTAAGGGTCGCTTACTAAAAATAATCGATTCATGAACTAAACTTTATTTAAATAATATTCGACACGTGTGCCTAGTCAGGCTGATTCTATCTGAATGTCTCTAGTCTCTACCTGCTTCCCTCTTGCCTCTTCAATCGTGCCCTAGATTTATAAACATTCAACTTATCTATTGATTTATGATACCATTAAAGTGGTCCGGTCCAACAGCCCTTGACTCGACATAATAATTCTTTACATTCGGCCATCCTGAAAACAAGTCCTGTCCTCAGAACCTACAAATATATTTGTCTAGTACAACCTGTACTCTGTCAATCGTAAACTTTATAAATTTCCTTTTATCATTTTCATCAACTATGAACTATTGCAAACCGCAAAATTAACAATTTATTGTTAGCGACGACCCCATAGGGAGTTGCTTACTACGACCGATATGAAATGGCTATCTTCGTAACTAAGCGAACAGGGCTATAGTATCTTCGGGAGAAATGATCCCCATCAAATTTTGAACAACTTAACTTTTTTCTGTGGTCTGTATGTCTGTCTGTCTGTCTGCCTGTCTGTCTGTATGTCTGGCTGTCGTCCGCAAAGCTTAAAAATGCAATAACTTTTGAATGCTTTAATGTATCGACTTGAAATTTTCACCATTTTTTAACACCCACCAGTACTATATTTTAGTAAAAAATGAGTGAAATAGGAAAATGAATAAACGGGGTTTTCCGGGTTTTTCCCACTTTTTTTTCTAGTTTCACAGGAAACACGCTGCAGGTCGTAATTTTTGAGCAAATCGATTCAAATTTGGGAAAAAGATACCTTGAAGTACTGTTATGAAGCCTCTTGAAAATCGAAATAATCGGAAAATTTCTTCTGGGTTTTCCCGGATCGTTTTTCCGAAATATTCAAAAAAGAAAATGTGGGACTTAAATAACTCAATAAGTATTATTTGAAGTATTTTTCCGAGATTTGTTAAAAAAAGTTGGGGAAAAAAAAAGAAATTTTTGAAAATAAATAAAATGCCGAAATCCTCGGAAACAAGGGGGAATATCGACAAATGTCAAGAGTACTTTTTTGCTGCACTTAAACCGACCCTGAGATATGAAAAAAAAATTGAAAAATGGGGAAAAAAATATTAGAAAATAGAAAAAAAATGAAAAAGAGGAAAAAATATTGGAAATATGGAAACAAATAATGAAAAAT
Source organism: Neocrepidodera transversa (assembly GCA_963243735.1). NCBI lineage: Eukaryota > Metazoa > Arthropoda > Insecta > Coleoptera > Chrysomelidae > Neocrepidodera > Neocrepidodera transversa. The sequence continues at coordinate 26,023,883 of OY725340.1, read as the reverse complement.
ATGGAAAAAATAATAAAGATTATGGAAAAAAAAATAAAAAATATGGAACAAAATAATGAAAATAGGGAAAAAATAATGGAAAATATGGAAAAAATAATGAAAAACATGGATAAAAATAATGTAAAATATGGAAAAAATAATAAAAAATATGGAAAAAAATAATGAAAAATATGGAAAAAAATAATTAAAAACATGGAAAAAAGTAATGAAAAATATGAAAAAAAATAATAAAAAATATGGAATAAAAATTATGAAAAATATGGACAAAAATAATGAAAAATATGGAGAAAATAATGGAAAATTTGGATACAAATAACGAAAAATATGGAAAAAAATAATGAAAAATATGGATAAAAATAATGAAAAATTTGGAAAAAATAGAGAAATAAATGAAAAAAATCTTTGAAAAAAAATAATGAAAAATATGGAAAAAAAAATAATGAAAAAATGGAAAAAAATAATGAAAAATATGAAAAAAAAAATAATAAAAATTATGGACAAAAATAATGAAAAATATGGAAAAAAAGTAATGAAAAATATGGAAAAAAATAATGAAAATAGGGAAAAATATAATGAAAAATATGAAAAAAAAAATAATAAAAAATATGGAATAAAAATTCTGAAAAATATGGATACAAATAACGAAAAATAGGGAAAAAGATAATGGAAAAAAATAATGAAAAATATGGAAAAAATAATTAAAAATATGGAAAAAAGTAATGAAAAATATGAGAAAAAAAATAATGAAAACTATGGAGAAAAACATGAAAAATATGGATAAACAATGAATATGGATAATCATAATGAGAAATATGGTAAAAAATAATGAAAAATCGGGAAAAAAATAATAAAAAATATGAAAAATAAAGGAAAAAATTGGATAAAAATAATTGTGGTTAGTTGCTTGTTAAACTACAAACTAAAATTGTAACACTATTTGCAACTTATTTATTATTATCGCCAGCTAGGTACCATTTCTAATATCATACACAATCTGTGGACTAGAATAATATTGCCAACTACATCATAAAGGTAATCGTAGACTATCGCCAACTGCGAATTGTAACCATTGCAAACTGCAAACTTTAAATTTTATCGCTAACTGCGAATCGTAAACTATCGCTATATGCGACCTGTAAATATTACAAACTTCGCTAACTACGAATCGTAACAATAATGGTATATTCCAACGGTGATTTGTAACTATTGCAAACTGCAAACTTTAAATTTTATCGCTATCTGCGACCTATAAATATTACAAACTTGCTAACTACGAATCGAAACAATAATCGTATATACCAACTGTGATTTGTAACTTTTGCAAACTGCAAACTTTAAATGTTATCGCCAACTGCGAATCGTAAACTATCGCTATCTACGATCTGCAAATATAGCAAACTGCAAACTTCGCTAACTACGAATCGTAATAATAATCGTATATACCAACTGTGATTTGTAACTATTGCAAACTGAAAACTTTAAATTTTATCGCTATCTGCGACCTGTAAACATTACAAATTTCGCTAACTATGAATCGAAACAATAATCGTATATACCAACTGTGATTTGTAGCTTTGCAAACTTTAAATTTTATCGCCAACTGCGAATCGTAAACTATCGCTATCTACGATCTGTAAATATTGCAAAATGCGAACTACGCTAACTACGAATCGTAACAATAATCCTATATACCAACTGTGATTTGTAACTATTGCAAATTTCGAACTTTAAATTTTATTTTTCGTGCTGGTCACGCATAACTAGAGGCTTCCACTATTTTTTAGAACACTAAAAAATATTTAAAACTTATTTAATTCAAGTTTTTTTCATTGCCACTCGTAGTATAATCACTTCAAGAGTAAATTAAAACTAACTTATTCACTAAGTTTTTTTATTGCCACTCGTATTATGATCACATCACCACTAATTTTTTTTTTTGGTAAATCCCACCGCTGCTATGTACCCTTACCAAAAATAATCGATTCATGAACTAAACTTTATTTAAATAATATTCGACACCTGAGCCTAGTCAGAGCGATTCTATCTGAATGTCTCTAATCTCTACCTGCTTCCCTCTTGCCTCTTCAATGGTGCCCCAGATTTATAAACATTCAACTTATCTATTGATTTATGATACCATTAAAGTGGTTCAGTCCAACAGCCCTTGACTCGTTATAATAATTCTTTACACACACTCATTTGTACTTAAGAAAGTAGTTTATATCACACATGTACTGAAATATTATATCATACGTGTATTGAAAATTAGCAAAACACGTTTATTGAAAATGAAGAAAAAAAAATATTAAGCAAAAATTTCCAACACACATGTTGATCTTTTCAACACATGTGTGATATACTTTTAAGTACATATTGTTTAAGTAACGTTTATTTGAAAAAAATGTTTTTTTGAAGGATTTTTTACGTGGTTGCAGAAAAATAATGTACACAATTCGTTGGAAAGTGTATTCCGCACTCGCTACGTTTATGTACTCGCCTCTACACGGGGTTCGTCCAAAACAGTAACTCGTTCGAAATATTTCAGTTTCCAAACTCGTTATGTAATATATTATTTTACTAATGGGTTTTTTAATTTCACTGTGGCCTCGTTTAAATTTATCGAATTACAAGTGAAATACTTTTTTATGTATAACTTATGGTATGACAATTATTTACCGATAGACTGAATGTTGCGCCATTAATTATATTTGTCTCTTGTTTTTCCTTTTCTGTTTTATGCAATTTATCATAACTTTAGTATTACATTTTTTAATAGAAGTTATATTTTGTTTAATACCGATCGATTTTTTATCAGGTGTTAAAAATATTTTTTCTTCTACCGCTTTATAAAATACTCCTTTTCTACTACCAACTTGTAAAACAGGCTTTTATTATGAACTTTTGATGATCGAAAGTTGCAAAATACCGTCTTTAGCGAAAAACGTTGAAAACCAAACTTCCGTTCGGTACACTTTCATATCTTTTAATTTAACTTAAAAAAAAAATCAAAAAATTATATTATTTTAAATCTCATGCACTACTGATCATTGTAGGCAGAAAACTATAAAACTTATAAATACAATCTGTTGTAAGTTTTATAATCACTGATATTATTAACATATAATATAATTATCAAAAAGATTAAATAATACTTAATTTATATTCTGGAGGAACTCTTGAGGATTAAGAAATTTCCCGACTTATAATCAAGACACTGAACACGCGTTGATACGATTTAAAGGTACGCATTAGTTGAGAACTAAAATCAAAGTTGTTAAGTTTATACAAAGTTGAATTCACGCTGTATGCTATATAATTTATTCAAAAAGTCTTTGTTATTGTTTCGGCAATGTTACATGCGATTAATTTTCGTGTCGCTTGTATTTTATTTCCCCAGAAGTTCAATAATAATTTTTTCCCATAGATGATTTTGACATATACTTTTTAAATCTTCACTATATATATTTCCTTCAAAAAACTTATTAGTACATTATTAATCACATAATATAACATAACCTAACCTAAATTCTTCGTCGTCCTTTTGCTTAGTATTTATCTGCATAATTTTTGGAATACATTCCAGTTGGTTTAGCATTGGAGTAACATTTCTGCTAAATATACCTCTATGATGGTATCTTGAGCTGTCCCATTTAGGGCATACATATATTGTGTGTATGGTAAAATCTTCCTCTGTTGCTGTTTGATTTCTTTCCAATTTTGTGCAGGTAGATGATGGAGACTCCGTGATCCATTATGTAGAAATCGACTTCTCTCATTTCCTTTCGTCCCATTATTTAATATTTTTAATAAAGACTTTGGTGTGTCTGTCATATACTAATTTAATATGCCTCTTTATAATCACCTAGTATTTAGCTACATGTTTAATTTACATGCCATGTATGTAGAGCTCTGCTTATTCCTTTACTCTGACTTTGGACTAAACCAGCGAGCTTAAGTACTGCCATTATTCCTGTTCTTTATACTGACGCTACTTTTCTATTAATGCCTTCCAGTATAATGTTGGTACAATATAGAAACTCATATGTTTTGTTCTATATCTTATAACTGATGATAAAGTGGATGTCAGAACCTTTCTTTTGCTTTCCCTCGGTCTACCAAAATTTGAAGGGATTATTGTTAATATTTTTTGTATCTTATTTATCTTTACACATATTTCCTTATCGTCTTTGTATACGTACATTCACAGAAGATAAACTAATACAGAAGCGAAGGTTCCTGATGTAGCGATGGTCAAAATTTGAGTGACAGTGCCGCTCCAGTATATTAAGCTGCAGAAACTTCAACTGTTACTCAAATTTTGATCATCGCTACATCAAAAGGGCCGACAGGAACCTTTGCTTCTATATTAGTTTATCTTCTGTGGTACATTCATATGATTGATTGAACGATTAATTGATTTAATCGATGTTTTGGCTAAGGATTTAGGCATCAACACTGCAGCCTTAAGACTTATTGTACTATGCCAATTTTATTGTTGTTATCAAGTGAAAACGTTGTCACCTTTATCAGGCTTAGCAGCCTCTTCACAAGATTTTCCCTGGGGAAGGCCTCCTGTGTATTTTCTATCCCCAGGAGGTTGTACCTCCAGCGTATAACTGCTTGACACTCTAGTATAATGTAAGAGGCTGTTTCCTCCTCCTCATTACATAGTCTACAGATGGGTTCATCTTGGTAGATGCCCATTTTGTGTAGGTGTTCCCTAAGGCTTCAATGCTCAGTTATTAGTCCCGTGACATACCTTATTTGATTTCTACTTAGCTGCAGAATATCGTTGGTCAGTGCTTTTTATGGTTTTTTGACCAGTTTACTGTTTTTCTGACCCGGCACGAGATTCCAGCTTGTCTGATGTTCTTTAGTAGCCCATCTAGTCAGCTAGAGTCGGACTGAGGATTTCGGAATGCCAAACACGGACTCGGGGCCCGTAAATTTGGTCGCTGAGGCTTTTCGTGCCAGAGCGTCAGCTTCCTCGTTGTCTGTTATCCCCTTGTGTCTGGGAACTCATTTAAGTGTTACCTTGTTTTAGTTTGCCAGAACCAGTAGGGTTTGTAGACAGTTCCAGACCAGTTTCGATCTGATTTTTTTGCATGTTAGAGGCTTGTACGGCTGCCTGACTTCTCGGAGTGAATGAGGATTGTTTTCTCTCTGTAACCCCTTTCAATGTTCTCCCTTAGACATAGCTCTATGGCATGTACCTCCACTTGGAATACTGTTGCGTAATTCCCCAGTGACGCATAGTTTTTGCATCTGGGTTTGTCGCCATATATTCTAGCGCCTGTTCCATTGTCGGTTTTGGATCCATCAGTATACCATACCAGTGCTAGCTCTCGACAGTTTGATGTGTCTTTCACCTTTCCAAGTTAACTGTTGAATGGCTTCGTGAAGTTATTTTTTGGTATCATTTCATCACTTCTCATTTCTAATAACGAGCTTGTGATTAATTTTGTCACATTGGTATGTCCTTGTTCAGTTGGACACCAGTTTATGTTGCACTCCAATCTGAATGCTTCCATTCTTGCCTCCGCTTTGATATGAATATCAAGTGGAAGGAAGTTTAGTATGGTTTCCATAGCCGCGGTTGGAGTGCTCCTCATGGCACCTGTAATACAAATGCAGGCTAGTCTTTAGAGTTTAGAAAGCTCCAGTATAGTCCTTTTTTGATTTACTTTAGGCCACCATACCAGAGAGCCGTAGGATATCATGGGTCTTACCACAGCAGTGTATAGCCAATATACCATGCGTGGATTTAGTCCCCATTTGGTGCCCACTGCTCTTTTGGTAGCCATTAATGCCATTTTTCCCTTGTTAATGGTTCTTTGCAAGTGCTTATTCCAGGTTAGTTTTGCATCTAGGATTATGCCTAAATACTTCACCCCTGGTTCATTTATAGTTGCATGTTGAAGAGCTTTGGTAACCTGAGGTTGTTCAGGTTCATCTTTTTCGTGAAGAGGATTAGTGCTGTTTTGCCAGGATTGAATTTAAGGTCTTCCTTGAGATACCACCTCTCCACAATGTTCAGCGCCTGTTGCATCAGGTCTGACATAATATTTGTAAAATTCCCCACTACAAGTATGAGTACGTTGTCTGCATATCCCTGGGTATAGAAACCACCATTGTTGAGCTGCACCAGGAGCTCGTCAATTACCAAATCCCACAGTAGAGGGGATAAAACCCATCCCTGTGGGCATCCCTTGGAGATTGATACTTCCATGATCTTACCCAACAATGATGCTTCAGCTGTCCTATGGTATAGCATGTTTTATATCCACCTACACGCGGTGTCGTCTACGACACGCCTTGCCACAGCTGCTGTCATCGATCTGTAGGAGGTGTGATCAAATGCACCCTCTATATCCAAAAATGCTGCTAGAGCAATTTCTTTGTTTCTGTGTACAGCCTCTATCCTTGAAACAAGTTGATGTAGAGCTGTTTCACAGGATTTTCCATTTTGGTACGCATGTTGGTTTTTGTTTAGTGGCATTTCTGTTAGAAAGTTTTCCCTAACGTATTTCAACCAGTTTTTCCAATAGCTTTATCATAAAGGATGTAGCCAGACTTTCCAGACCACACCGGTACCAGCAGTGTTTTGCCCTGCTGTAGGAAAGCTGGGAATATGCCGTCCGGTCCAGGTGATTTGTACGGTTCAAACGAGTCTATTCCCCAGCTGCCAATCCCTTTTTGATGCCCTGTGTCTTTGGTTTTCTGGGTTAGGGATTGTTTAGTTTTCTTTAGTTTCACTTGAATCTGACCGATATGTCTATAGTGGTACCTCCAGAGTTTCCCTACCAGATTCCGTGTATGTCCCGTCCGGTCTTTGTATGTTCCTGATAGGATTGATTGGATCTTTGGCTAGGATTCTGTGTATCCACGCTGCTTCCGAGGTTGTTTCCACCTCTTCGCAGAACTTTCTCCACGAGTTTCTCTTAGCCTTTCGGATCTCGGATATACTTGATTAGTGCCTAGGTTTCCCTATACTAGACATGATCTATTTTGACAGTTGGCAGTTTTTAATTCTTAGGTCTAATATATGAGACTTTTTTCTCTTTATCATCTTGCTTACAGATTGAATTGTTCTGTCAGTAAAGTAAGATTGAATTATTTTTGTTATGTATCTGCTAATCTTTTTCAAAGCGTCGTTTGTAGGAATCATATTGATATTTGTGCAATATGCTTCGTCTATTAAGTTCTGTTTCCAGTCTTATTTTTATCGGAATTTTGTACATTCCATCAAACACATAAATTCTAGATCTTTTTTGGAGGGAAATATATCATTGCAAGCATTACGAAAAAAGCTTTCCAAAAACTTGAAACACTGTTTCGTACCAGAGAGCTTTACACACCGCAGTAGCTCTTATTGCTTTATAAGTCTCAAATTAGACCATCACTGGAATGCAGCTCTCACATCTGGAGCTCTGCTCCTAAACATACCTTGCGGTTGCTCAATTCTATCCAGAAGAGAGTGATTCGCCTTATTGGAGACCCAGAACTGACTAGGAATGTTGAAAGTTTATAACATCGAAAAAGGTGGGCGATTTGACTCTATTTTACAGATATTGCGTTCCATCCATACGAAGTCTAACGTTGTACTCCTCGTACTAGCCTATTGATCTGGAAGACGTCATCACTATGGACTTCTTGAAACTGTGTATCCCAGATAGTATAATCTTCAGCGATAAATACAACCTGAATCGCCATTTATGTGCACGCCCCGCTCTTGAAGCGGCTAAAGGATTACCTATTGTGCGTGTGCTGTCCATAAATAAGAAAAAATAACCTCTTACAACAGACTTACAGCGCCGTCACCAAAAATTATTATTCATAAACGTATATTAGCGTTACAAACCTCTTATAAAGGCTTTGTAACTTTGTAAAATTTACAACAGGCTGTTCACTACTTTAACCGTATTTTAACCTAACTTTTTCAAATAACTTTTATTTAGTTTAATTCTTGTTCGTCGGAGTAAAAACTATAAAAAAATTGACCTATGTGAGACATTGAATTTAAAAAGAAGTATAGATTCAATAAAGACCCGATAAGGCATATCGTGGAATTGGTGAGTGAAGATCTAGTAGTTCATAGTAGGGGTCGTGGAACTTCACCAGAATTGCAAGGACTCTCTGCATTACGCTGTTGGAGCAGAAAAGTGGTAATAAAAAATTTAAATAGCTTTCAGTATGTAATAATTTACAAACTTTAAGGTACAAGACAATGCTGGGGATCTACATGGTCTTAGCTAACCCTCGGTCAGTAGAATATGTATAAAAGTGGCTAAAGCACAAATTCGTTCGGCAACCACAATGCGATGTCTTCTGCTTTGCAGTTCGGTAGAGCTGGTGGAGCGCCTCCTCTAGTCCGAAAAATTTCATGGTGTTGCACCGCTTTCTCCTTCTTCACCTGCATTATTTGCATACCCTATTATGTTTTTAGTTGGGCAATTGTGCGCTTTGTTCCCGTACATGAATTAAAACTGAAAATAAGACACAAAATTTTGTATTTTTATTTTCAATTATTGTTACTCTTTCCCTCACTAAATCTTATAAAAGATGCTAGAAGATTCAAAATATAAAGGAATAAACAAACAAGTGAAAACGACAATATTTTTAGCGTAATTTCGATATTTTCGAAAATTTAAAGCCACGAAAATAAATTTCTATATTACATCGTATAAGTAGCGGGAAAGTAAAAATAGGTGAAAGATTATTATTACATACACAAAATATTATTATATATACACAGATACAGTGCTCGGAGTATGGAGCCGAAATATCTAGTTTTATTAACTATATTAATTTACTATTGAACTTTAATAATATCCAAATATTCGTTAACTATTTTTTTAAATTTCTTGCATGAGGTATTAAACCAATCTAAATCCTGAACAGACCAAATATTATTCGCTAAACGTAACATATGGACAATAGGTGGAGAGTAAGATATATTTGTATATAGTAGGATTCTGAACTTTAACCTTGCAAGAGTGTGCCTATCTGTAATATGAAAGGGTATTAACGCTAAGAGTTTAGGAGAATTTATCGCATTATTGAGAATTTTATATAGGAACATCAACATTTCAAATCTACGTCTAATTTCTAATGACCTAATATTGAATTCGGTTCTAAGGAAAGATGTTCTAACAGTATGGTAGTCAGCTCTTCTATTAAATTTTTAAAAATTTGTTCTGAATTTTCTCTATCCCCTGTAAATAAGTTTTAAATTCCCCTTTACCATATGCTAGACGCAATTTCTAATTTAGGTCTCACCAATGTGTAGTATAACATTTTAATTACATTAATATTTTTAAAATTCGATGTTTGGCTGATAATAAAACCTAATGTACGATTTGCTGAGCATATGATATTGTTAATATGTTGAGAAAATGAGAGTTTACAATTGTATGTTATTCCTAGATCTTTTATTTCCAAATTCCGCTTCAAAGGGAAATCTTTAAATGTATAATCAAATTCAATAATATTTTGCACTTTGTAAATACTCATCACAGAACATTTTGTTAAATTGAAAGGTAACTTATTGACTTCACTCCATCTTATTACATTATTAATATCTTTCTGTAATTTAACACAATCTCTAACGGAACAAACTGTTTTAAATAGTTTAAAATTATCTGCGAACATTAGGCATTCTGAATTTTGAAGCACCAAAGGCAAATCATTTATAAAAATAATAAGAAACAGTAACGGCCCTAAATTAGAACCTTGTGGCACTCCCGAAGGTACTGAGAACTTACCGGAAGTGTCACCCTCGTATCGTACTGAAAAAGATCTATTCATTAAGTATGAACCAAATAAGTACAAGAGTTTTGTAGATGTGCCTAACTTATTTAGTTTTTGTAATAAAATATCATGATTTACCTTATCGAAGGCTTTGCTAAAATCCATATATGCTGTGTCTAGTTTTAACTTTCTTTCTAAAGCCATATTCATAGATATAAATAGATTTGAATGTGTAGATCTTTTGTTAACAAAACCATGCTGCTGTTCAGCCAAGTACTTTTCAAAATAAATATTGACATTTTTATATATAACTTGTTCAAAAATTTTGGACGGCGCACATAATATAGATATAGGCCGATAATTTTCTATTTCAACTTTTCTACCTGATTTGAAGATAGTAACACATATTGAAAGTTTCCATTTCTCAGGAAATGTTGAAGTATTAAGCATTAAATTAAATATATGCAATAAGGGCTTTTTAATCCAATCAGAACACGGTTTGATTATAAAAGGTGGAATTCCATCAGATCCAGCTGCCTTTTTTGGCTTCAGTTTTTTTATGGCTTGGTCAAAATCTTGCTCTGTAATTTCAGATATAGAATAAAAATATCAAAAACATTTGTATCTTGATTAGTGAAATGGACCTTGTAATGCGAAACATCTTTAATAAAAGTTTTGTTAAAAAAAATCAGCAAACGTTTCAGATATTTCCGCTTTATCCACTGTTTTGTTGTTATATTGAAAATTAGTGACTTTCAAGCAATTAGATTTTTTTCTGTTTACGTAATTCCAAAATTCGTTTATGTTACTGGAAGTATTATTTTCTATTGTTTTAATAAATTTCCTGTGTTCAGTAGCTATGAGAGATTTATGTTTTCTACGATGTTCTTTGTATTTTTCTAAATTAGAATGTGATATATTTTTTAACTTCTTGTACTTCTCTTTTTGATTTACCAATTCTTTTATGGCATCAGTATACCAAACTGGATATTTTTTTAAACACTTATTGGATTTAAGTTTTGAAACACAAATCCTAATTATATTATTCAATAAATCATAAAACTCACTTACAGCTTCATTAACATTATTTTTAGTAAACACAGAGTTTCAAGATTCATCTTTTATCTTTATTTAAGATCTCATAATTTCTTTCACATCTTACTATATTGTATAAATCTAGATCAACAATTTCGGCATCCATTACTCCACTTTTCAACCACGTCTCTGTAGCTATAATGTCATAATTTTCTTGCAGTATATTTTCATATATTCGTTTTGGTGTTCAACCCTCTGCGGTTTTGATAGTAGATAGAAATGTTCATATATTGAGAGAATAAGTTGAGTATTCCCTTAAACAACTTAATTTTTACATACCAAAAATTAAATATATGTTACTACACTATAAATAAAGCAATCGATACCAAACTAAAAGTAATAAGTAGTATATAGAATTTTTAATACAAATCCCGATGCACGTCATAGATCATTTATGATGTCAGGACCCTGCAGTGTTGCCTGCTCGTCAGAATAGTCGATGAACGTAGGAATTTTAGAAAATTTAAGGTTATGTTGTTTGGCTTTGTTATTATTTTAAATGTATATATTATATTCAATTATTTTGAAATAAATAAAAAAGAATCATATAAAAAAGGTAGCAAACTGTTTATTTTTATTAAAATAAAACAATGTTTTGTTTAAAGAACACATATTTTTACTTAAAAGAAACAATTCAACTACTAATATTCGTAATTCCTACAAAAAATAATCTTTTCTCCTCATTCAAAACGAAATCACTTGAATCATTGTCATCGCTGTTAGGATTAATTATAATGGAATTAATTTCCATTCTATCAAAAACTCTTTCTCTTTCGTACCATTTTTGTATTTCTTTTTCTGTATGTTTAATAGAATTTTTCCATACTTCGGGAGTAATTGTTCTAAGAGCTTCAGGCCACATATTTAAACAATCTTGTTCTTTGTTACCATCTCTGCCAATATGATTATTACAATATTGTTTGGAAAGTCCCCAAATAAGTTCTATAGGGTTAAAAACGCAATGGTATGGAGGAAGACGTAACACTTTATGTCCATATTGTTCTGCTAAATTATCTACTATAAATATTTTGGGGGTTTGTGTCTGAAAAAAAGAATATATTTTATTTCTACTTGCTGTTTTTTTATCATATAATGCCAACATCACTTATATTCTAAAACATAACATTTTGACATTTTTTGATATTTCTTTTGTATCTATATGTATCGATATTAGTGTATAAAATATAAACTTTTATTGGATATTTAGATTTGCTAATGAACTCACTTCTATCATACATGTTATAAATAACGTTTCGTATTCCACTCGTATCCAATGTTATTGTGTTAGTGACTGTTTTTTTGCATGAACGTTTTTTGGGGCGATTTTAATAATTCATTATTCTTGACTGCTTGCGAAATACTACTGACAGTAGAAATATTTAAGTCTAGGGCTGCTGCAACACGCTAAAACAGACAAGAAACCAATTTCATATTTCTAGACATTTATATAATCTTTCTAACTTACCTCTCTGACCGCAGTTAAGGGTAAAAGTGGTCCATTATTATATCGCTCCAGATCAAAGTACTGTATTAACGAAGATACAAGCTCCTACAGCGACTATTTAGTTTTTTTGGCATTTTGTTTGTATGTAGAAATACACGACATTAATCAACTTATTCGCACTATGTTTGTTTTGAAAAAAAAGAGTTTTTTTATGAGTATAACCGGCAAAGCACAAAAATAAAGACATTATTATAAAATTACGAAAGCGTGGAGAAAACTCATCAACTTGTTGTTGTTGACATAACCTAAATTCCTAAATCAGTTCTCACTACTATAATACTATAATAGGTGAAAATTTTCAATTTACAATTGACAACAGCGCATCAAGGCTTACCAATTACTAAAATGTCATTTCTTCTCTCTAAATACGAGTTTCATTGGCGTACAAAATGTTAAAATTATTTAATAAAAAAATATGGTTTTCTGAGTATTACACATATAATAATATTTTATAAGCTTTTTATTATCAAGAATAAGATGTGAATAAGCTAATATAATTGAGATCATTCTAAAATTGTCAAACTAATAACAATTGCATTTTTCGGTTTTCAGTAGTGTAACTACGTTCATGGATACTCGTGAATATTCGTTGGTTTCGGATTATTTTACATATTTAGGGAAATTTTAATAAGTTGGTAGTACTATAATGAAAGAATGACATCACTTGTGACGTGCATCGGGATTTGTATTAAAAATTCTATAAAATATTATGAGCACCCAAAAACGTTTGAATTGTGACGTTTGGTGAGGTTATAAAAATTTTGACACTCACAAATTAACATAACTTCACTAAAATCCCTAAAAAGTGCATTTTACCTGTATTTTAGTTACTAACCTGTTACTACACATTTATGAATAGCTTACAGAGCGTTTTAACTCATACGTGTTTAAAACATGAATTAAAATATTTTTATGAATAAGACTGTACGAATGTATACTTGTTTTGTCTGTGTTTTTATCACTAGTACAGGATCGGCTCTCTATCAATGTAGTGATGACGTTTTGTTTTTGTTTTTTGTTAGCGTTTGCGTCAACTGACACAGAGTGTCAGCAGGTCTGTCTTTTTAGCACCTTTTGTAATCACATCCGTGCGGCCATATGGTTTTTGGAATAGTACCTAATACCATGATTTCCTTATTTGTTGCATAAAGTTTTCTAAAGGGTGTAGAAGTCGTAGGAGTAAAAGGGAACCCTAGACCTCGCAAATTTAATGGCGTTGGTGTCGGAAAAGATTGCCCGATAGAAAAGATAGTGAAGCTCAACCAAGTAAGGGTATAGCACCTCAGTTAAATTTTAAATATCGATAAAGCGAAAATCCTTTTGTAAAATAATCTGAAATTTTAAATGTATATATTGGAGGAAGTTGTCGAGGGATTCCGATTTTTTTCCTTAGAAGTACTTTCTGTTAAAGAGAAAAAATTCAGCGACCTCATAAAATTGGAATTTTGACAAATATGACCTGACCTAGATAATGTCGCAATAAATATGCTGTAAAACTGTTGTTCCTTAATATCAAACCGTTGTTGAAAAAACATTTTTCAAAATTTCTTATTTATATGGATCAAGCTGCTCCATTAGGTGTTCGGAATGTACCTCTCACTCACCGGTGTTAACTGCACACAGTCATATTTTTCCACCCGGATATATCTACGTGTACTTAGCGAACAGTCTCGATCTGTCTCTCTTCGAACTTTTGCAAGAGAGAAGCTGATGTAAACGGTACGGAGGTGCTATTGTCCCCTTAAAACAGAGTGTGTGTTTCCAAAAGTTTGTTCTTAGCTAAGAGTCAATAAACACTGAGCTGAGACTCCAAAGTCGCTAGATGGAAATATCGCTAGATCCCAATATCAAGGTCACACATAGAAGTGGAACATAACCTAACCTTTTTTGGGTTGGAGAGGGAACTCACGTAGTGTAGGACCCTAGCCGATATGTGCAAGGCTGGCCGACCTTCCACCATTTTTCCACATAACCACATGGAACTGTTAACGCAACATTAAACCGTTTTCGGTGTTTTCGAGTTTTCATCTCCTCTTCCTCCAAACAGTCTATTAAGGTTTAGGTCTTCCCCCACGCTATTAAACATTTCTTCCTTGATCCATTTTGGACAGTATTTCCAATCGAATTTTTATTGTTTTTAGAAAGAATTTTGGGCATTATGAAAAAGTTAAAAGATAAAATCTTCCATAAATTATTTAATATTTTGTGAACTCAACTATAATAAATTAGTATGATTAAGTTTTGTCAAATGTATTAGAGTAGTCTATGTAAATAACATTGGCCATTTTTTATCGATTGTTTCCCAAAGAAATTTGAAACAATAGAACTACAGAAATAATAATATAAAGAGTGATTTGTTATAATTGAATTACGTTCTACGATATATTATTTTTATATTTTTGAGTCGTTGATTAATTTTATTATTCTATAGAGTAAAATAAAAATATTAATTTTTAATTTCAGACTAAAAATTACGAACATAAGATGTAGTGAATATTCAATGTTGGACGAGATTTGAGCGAACTTAGGGGCCTCCGCAAGCCATGCCTCGTTAACAAGGCAGCCATGGCAGGCCTGCCACTGCTCCTGGGGTTGCTGGCCTGCGTTCAACTAGCTTTCTTTCAACCCCCCGTTCTCATTCTCTCCGAACTCTGCTACTATCCTCTTGATTTGAATTTGATCGAGCACAAGCTGAGGAAACTTAATATTACCGTCGAAATTATGGACGAACAAGGTAAGGATTATCTTAGATTTGAATAATTTACTATATATGGATTGTTATACTAAAAGAAGTTAGAAAATGTATTTCTTAACATTAAGCTGATATTAAAGATTGATTATATTTATAGGAAACATTCTTGTAACTGTTGCAAAGTTATGAATATCAAAACGTTGTATCTATCGGATTATCCCTCCTCGACTTAATTCTTTTGTTTTTTGATTATTTTCAGTTATTACTTAATTATAAAGCTATCCTGTAGTGCTTTTAGAATTCTTTCTTGCTGTTCGAGTTCATTTTTTCCTCTCAACTTCTTCCTTATCAGTCGAATTAATTTTTTTCTCTTCGTGTTTTGATTTGCTTATCCTGCTCCTTGAGTTCATTCTCTTTTATCGATTGTCTTCAATTTATTTCGTGTCTCTCCAGAGGGCATCTGTCTGTCAAATTATCTTATTTTTCTCATTCATTACTTTATTCCTGTTTTAACAACATATTTTGTATCCAAAAACACATAAAACTTAGTTCCTAATAAGGTTACTTCAATTTCATAAAAATAGATCAATAAATCACACACCACCCCATCTATTTAAACACCTTCCCTACTCGTACTCAAGTATGAATTAAAACCATTAATTACATCCGAGAGTTTTGAAGCTATTAATTCTAATTTCCAGTGGATCTGACTATGTACATTAATTTGTTAGATTTGAG
Source organism: Neocrepidodera transversa (assembly GCA_963243735.1). Lineage (NCBI taxonomy): Eukaryota > Metazoa > Arthropoda > Insecta > Coleoptera > Chrysomelidae > Neocrepidodera > Neocrepidodera transversa. Next base: position 26,008,104 of record OY725340.1, on the reverse strand, counting down.
CTGCAAAAGCGACTAGATACGATGCATCCGGTCTATTTGATAAGAGATGTTTCGTTGCATTTTATTTCCTTTACGGAGCGGATATCGTTTAACATTGCTTTGTATGCTTGTCTTGAATGTGGTTTAAGTTTAATACTTTAAAACTAATTAGAAGCAGGAATTTTATTATTATTTCGAATAAATTAAAAGTTTTTAGTGCATAACTATATTGGAAAGCCTAGAAATATTGTACCTAGAGAAAGAAAATATTCATTCCTGAAAATGATAAAATAATGTAGAAGTTACTTAAGACACCAATAAAAAAAATGAGGGGGTAATCCCACCCAACTTTCCGAACACTCCTAGTAAAGTAATTTTTTAATCGATTACTTTAGTTTTTCTGCATCAAAATACATTAATAAAATTAGTTTACAAAAATTAAAAGAAAAAACTTAATTTTTTGTAAAAATTTTTTTTAACTTTTTATAATTTTGTATAATTTCTACAAGTATTATTTTAAAATTATGAAATATTTCACACATAATGTACTTTTTGATCCCTTCCAGATGTACTATTTACTTTTTTCATTTGTTTTACCATTTTCGATAAAACAAAAGGACAAAAAAATTTAATTTTTGTTTTATTTTGGTTATAATAATTACAATGTTAAATTCGAAGAGATTAAATTATTTTTGAAATATAGAGTTTTATATTACCTATTGAATGGTATAAATCCCATTTTAATATCTTTAATATTTTTAAAGTTATTCAATTTTTTTAAACTTATATTAAATTTCAAAAAAAAAATTATGATTTCTACAATTTTTTGAGTAAAATTTTGAAAAAAGTTTTTTTCTACAAATTTAATGGTATTTTTTTAAAATTCTTAATATTAATATTAACCTTAAAAAGAAATAAAACCTTTTTTGAATAATTTTAAAATTAATAAATAATTAATATCTCATTCAATTTTATTCAAAATGGGTAGACCTTTTTTTAGATTTTCTGGATCAAAATGCATTAATAAAGTTTTTTTAAAAAACTAAAAAAAAATCAAATTTTTTGTCAAAAATTCATGGCCATTGAATTGTTTTAACTTTTTTAATTTTTTGCTATAACTTTTACAAATACCATGTTAAAATTATGAAATAATTTACATACATAGTACTTTTGTATCCTTTTTAAAAAAAATTCTTTATTTTGGCTATAATAATTTCAATTCTAAATTCTAAGAAACTAAAATACATTTCAAATTTCGAGTTTTATATTATATTTCGAATGGTGTAAATCCTATTTCAATAACTTTAATATTGTAGAAGTTATTCAATTTAGTTTAAAATCATAATATAATTTTAAATGTTTCTTAGCCAATTTAAAAAAAAATCACAATTTTTGTAATAAAATTTTGAAAAAAATTATAATTATAAAATTAATTATTAAAAATTTAAAGATATTTTTTTTTAAAATGTTTAATATTAAAATTTAACTAAAAATAATAATTTAATAAGGATAAAAATTGCTTAAAAATTAAAATAAAAACTGGCGGCGAAACTATGCGGAACTCAAAAAAAAGTAAAGACAAAATTTGTAGAAAATTTTATGTTCTACAATTTTAATTTTTTGTAAATTTTCATAAAAATCCATAATTTTGTCTCAAAATCTAAAAAAAAGTCGCAAATGTCTATATACATTAATTTCACGCCCTCTAGCGACGAAACTATGAGGAATTCAAAAAACCGATAATGACAAAATGTGTAGAAAATTTTATGTTCTACAAGTTTCATATCCTGTAATTTTTCATAAAAATGCATTATTTTGGTAATTTAAAAAAACTATAAAAAAAAATACTTTTTGATAATGTGGCAACAATAGCAAATTTTTTTGAAAATTTTATTCATTTGAAATTAAACTATAATGTATAAAAAATATATGTGTAAAATTGCCATCTTGTTTAGTAATGACGTCATCACTTATAGCAACTGTCACTTCCGGTTGTCCGATTAACTCCAAAATCTCTACAAGTCGTCTCCTTGCTACCCTAAATATGTATATAAAATTTCATCTCACACACACACACAGACACACCCACACACACAGACAGACATCATGCTAAAAATGGTATAAATGGATTCAGGTGACCTCAAAACGTAAAGATTCGTTAAAATCTGGGTATGGCCAAAATATCATGATCGCAATACTTTCCTTCTATACAACTTTGTTGTTCGGAAAGTAAAAATATTGTTAACTCCAACATTCCCCTTTAAAATGTATCGTTTCGAATAACGCAAACTTTTATTATATTATGCATGACTATAACCGCGCTTGTATGTGATAAAAAGTTGAAACCTCAAGTTCTCATTCAGGCATCGATCAGGCGAATAAGCAGGAGCAAAATATGACCCGATTAAAACTAATGTGGGGTACGATGCTCCATAAATAAAAGACCTTGAAATATATACATCTTCTATAATTATTGCAAACTGAATTTTTCATAACCATTGATTTTGGCTTCCATTTTTCAATTCATTTTTGTTAATTCAAAGACAAATTGATTAAAATTACAAAGTTATACTTATTTCCAATTTTATACTTCAGTTGTTTACACGTACTTATAATTTTACTAAAAACTTCTCGAACTATATAATCAAATTTAAAGTTTAAAATTGCTCCAAGATTAAAGTAAGAGGAATTCAACTCAATTTGTGTCAGAACTTAAACAAAGAGAGTATCGATTGACTTAGTAAATAAAAAAACCAGCAAATTAATAGTTAAAGTTGGTGATGAATTTACGTCGACGGGGCTTTTATACCATCATAAATCATTGACGTTTAGAGCTATTAAGAAGTTTTTATTTTCCTTGGTTTTTATTAAAAGGGTATTAATTCTTCTTAATTAAAAAAGTAGTTAGATCTATGTCTGTTTTTGCGGACGGCTAGAGAGGGTTATTTAAAGTACCCCTTTGGACAAATGGCAGATGATAGATGACAGTTTCTAACGTTGAGGAATGCGGGAATTTGTTAGGTTGGGTGATACATAGTGTCAATGAGCAGATACCTTCAAAATCAATGTAAAAATAGTACAAACAAAAAACAAATCTATATTATAGTTGAGACGAACTCTAAGTCAGAATCAAACAAGATGCCTCCAAATAAATCGCTAAACTATTGTATCTGCCCCATTGGTCAGTAGTCCACCTAAACTGTGAACTGATTGAACCAAATGGTTTTTTGCCCAAAGAACATATGGAATACTTTGTAGGACTCAAAAAGCGCGACGTGTTCTTTATAAAGAAATGTAGTCGCTAGAAGATAAAATATGAGACTCGCCGAGTTGTAAAACTGGTCTAAGACTGTTCCAACGGCAAGGACGAGAATGGAAGATAGCTAGATTTGGTCGAAACTGAAGCAATTAAATTTGATATAGGTTTTCTAAAAATTAATATTATTGTCAATTGCAATATGGTAAAAATACTAAACTGGAGTGGTTAATTTATATAGAATCGACAAAAGTTTATTGTTTTTTCTGTAAAATTTTTGGTAAACTCTCTACACAGGTTTGTTTTCTATTAGTGCGAGTGATAAAAATCAGTGTTAGTTTTTGTGACCTATACCTTAAAATAATTAATTAAATACTGAAATAAAATGTAAAAGAATCTAATTTAAATCCTAATATATCTAATAATAGTACAGTTATGGAAACTGAAGAAATTAGGTACGATCTTCTTAACAGATATCGAATGGGCGGTACTGCGTTTTTTTGGAATACAAAGAAAAAATTTAGGTAGACTTTTCCCAGTAAAGATCGGTTTCATTTTACAGCAATGTAACGAATTTAAAAAGGACATAGTAGATATCAAATCAGTGGGATTAAATCTAATCGCGTTTATCCCAAAATTTTTTAATCATAATGAAGGATTAATTCGAATGGTCGATACTTTTTTCACAGAAGATTTTCTGAAGCAAACTAAGAAAAGTAATTAATGATAACGATAAAACAGTTGAATATGTAATGAGGCAAATAGTAGTTGTAACATTCATTGGTAAGAAAATTCCAGATTGTATTAAAATAAACATGGTTAACTTGACGGTTGACCCTTATATATACCCAGTAGTACAATATCTCAATTGTCTACGTTTCGGACATATAAAAACTCAATGCAAAGGTAAAACTCAATGCAAAGGTAAAACTCAATGCAAAGGTAAAACTCGTTGCCCCGATTGCTCTGAACAATACGAAAAAGACCACAAGTGTGATGACAAAGTAAGATATTTTTGTTTACACTGTAATAGTTATGAACATCCACCGATTTCAAAAAATTGTCCTGCATATAACAAACAATATACCATTAAAAAAATCATGACCTTCGAAAACACTTCCTTTAAAGAAGCAGAAATAATATTTAATAATCCATCGTTTGCCAAAATTTCAACAAATAACAGATTTTCAATACTAAATAATTTAAATAACTTTCCTGAATTACCACCCCCATCTGGAAGTGGCAACCTTACTTAGGTCTCTAAACCAAAATCAAGACCTATAAATCTACCACCTAAACTCTCTAACCCAAATAAGAGAAAAAAAGTTAATTCTCCCCCCAATTAGCCACAACCACATACAACTGAGTCTCAAAAGAAAATACACCGCCCTTGTACGTCTATTGTACCAAATCCTCATAGAGACGATTTTACGATATATAGAGAAAAATTAGAATCTCAAATTACTAACTTTGTTCTAGATCTATTAAATAATTCAAAACCAGTCGAAAATAATAAAATTAAATACTATATTTATATATTGCTAAATAATATAGATAAAGCCCCGGAAAATATAATACATATAAGTGATGACGAAAGCGAATATTAATAGATATTTATACACCAAGTGAGTTAAATAGTATATTACATAACGAGTGAGGAAAGTGGCATATTTCGCACGAGTGGTAGTTCAGCACGATCCGCGTAGCGGCGAGTGCGGAACGTAACGAGTGCATGAAATCCACTTTCCAACGAGTTTTGTACACTATTTTTCCTACGACCACACTATTTTAAGAATAGTCTATTTGATTTTCTCATATGACACGATTATTTCTGGTGATGTACATTCACATTCGCTATCACTATCAAATTCCATTTTTTATGTAAGAAATCGAAATTTAAATTTTTTGTTTATTTGCTATAAAGTAAAATAATTTAAACTTTAAAAATATCTTTTATAAAAGTACCTAATTATTCTTTTCAGAATTCACAAAACATAGAAACAGTAATTTCTTTAAAATTTTGACATAAGCCTACTTTATTATATTTCACTTTTATAAAAAAATAACCTTAGCATCAAGCCAATTAAAAAAAATATTTTAAATAATTTTTATACATTTTTTACTTAAATAACTTGAAAAATTTGCAATTTTAAACCTAAAATTAATTTTGAATTACAAACTATTAATAAATTTAAGAATCGGGTTAGAAGATGTATGCAACACACAATACAAAAACGTCTGTCTTATGTGTTGCATACATTCGTTTACACTGAAGTTGTTTCATAATTCATATGGACACTTATAACCTTAAAATAATATTTCAAAACATTTTAGTTATTAGGTAGTCGTAGGAAAATAACAAGCAACTATTAGATCAGTTTTAAAATGGTAAGTAAAATTTATTATGTATGTACATAAGTAGCATATTTCGTCCTGTTTTTAATAATTCATTCAAGTGTGCGTTATAATAACACGCAGCGCGCTATTATAACACACGACTGGTATGCGTCTATGTTGATATGAGACACTTCCAAATATCAAAACAGTTGTGCTATTTGTAGTTTTCATCGGTGGTCGTAGGAAAAATTAATTACCTCACGAGGCGTATACAATATTTTATCCAATTTTGACATTTTTAGATCAAAATATAGATGTTTTTTAAATTTAATTTTGTATTTGACAACCATTTATGGCAATGTAATTGAGAAGTAGTCGATACAATTTATATTAAGTCTGGTTGTTAGTCGTTGTCAGGGCTTGTTTATTTAGACTCTGTTTATAGTTAGTTGAATATTACTGTTATTGACTAAAATCTACGATATAAAACATCGGCAAAAGAGTTAATTTTCGTTTAAAATTTGGGAAAAATGGATATCTTACATTTTGTGAACGAAGAACTTGTTCCAGAAGAAGTGTTAAATGCAGCAAATGAGGCTTTAGCAAAAATAGTACCCAATAAATCTAAATCATTGTACGAGAAGGAGTATATGCTTTTTTGCCAATGGCGACACAAAAAGCAGGTTAAAGGAGTTAACGAGAAGATAATAATGGCATACATATTTGAAAAATCAAAAAATGTGAAGTCTTCGTCATTATGGTCCTATTATTCGCAACTTAAGAAGATGTTGTCCGTTACGGAAAATGTGGACATAAGCAAGTAGGTTTTTAAATTATACTAAAAAATAGACGTTTGAGTTAATAAAAGGTTACTTTTCAGATTTCACCAAGTGAAAGCATTTTTAAAGAACCAATCAGTGGGATATAGACCAAAGAAATCAAATGTATTTAGCAGAGAAAACGTCGAAAAATTTTTAGATACTTCTTCTGATGACAAGTATTTACTGCTTAAAGTAGCTTTGATAATGGGAGTTTCAGGAGGCTGCAGAATTTGCGAACTGGTAGCGACGTCCACTAATAATGTTGACGACAGAGGAAGTGTATTAGTGGTGAAAATTCCCGACAATAAAACTTACAAAGAAAGAATATTCACTGTTGTCAATGGGAGCAATAATATCAATGCAATTGATGTGTTTCAGAAATATAAGAAATTGCGCCCGCAAAATGTACCACATACACGACTATTCCTAAACTATAAAAATTAAAAATGCACGGTACAGCCTGTATGTTTCAACACATTTTCCAAAATGCCTCAGAAGATAGCAGAGTTTCTTTTCTTAGAAAATGCGGGAGACTATACTGGACATAGTTTTAGGCGATCTTCTGCCTCTTTGCTGGCGGAAGCAGGCGCCGATTTATCGGTATTAAAAAGACATGGAGTATGGCGTTCTGACTCAGTTGCAGAAGGATATGTTGAACAGTCTATAAGAATTAAAATAGAAATTTCAAGAAAAATATTGGGTAATGAAGCTGCAGTAGGTGCACCTGAAAAAGCTGGGACAGTAGCCAATAATAAATATAATATATCGGAGAATACATTACAAATTTCCAATTTAAACAATGAACCGATCACCATCGGTACAAACATCGATTCTAACAATGGACCCATCCATTCAAACGTAGTTTCTAATGTTTCAGAGCAACTAACTATTCCATTAAACAACGAAATGAAGCTTCAGTTTAACAATTTAAATAACTGTAACTTTTATTTTGATTATAAAAAATAATTATGCAAAGAAAGTTTCCATTAAGTACTATTGTTTCCATTGTTTCCATAATTATTGTTACAAGTTGATTTTTATAATAAAACTTTTAGACTGATTCCATTGTTTATTATATTGGCTTTACATAATATATGCACACATGCCTAAAGAGTGCTAATATCGATACCTAAATAGTGACTTCCACATTTGGCTGTCGACAGTAATATAGGTACATTATTAGGTTAACTAATAGTGACTTAAAGTTTTTTAAGTCACTAGTGACTTAAAAAAATTTTAACTCACTCTTTTAGTTGCTAGTGAAAAAAACTTTATTTGTTACTGTTGTTATAGAATTAATAAAGTCATTTTAATGTGTCGAAATTGGATAAAAACAATTAAATATTGTTCAATGGAATTCCCGATCTATAAAAGCTAACCTTCTAAGTTTTAAAAATTTTATTTCGAAAAAGACATATGACATAATAATATTATCAGAAATTTGGCTGAACCCTATTAACAAATTCTATATAAAAGGGTATAACTTTATTTCAAAGTTCAGAAATGACGGATACGGAGGTGTGGGTATCCTCATAAGCCAAGGTATAGATTATAAAGAAATTTCCATAAACACAAATTTTAATTCTGAAATCGAAGTGTGTGCTGTTGGTATCGACAGTATCAATATATCGATAGCCTCTATTTATAAGCCACCAAACGTAAACGCAACTCAACAAGACTGGACAAACTTATTTCAACAATTTTCTCCCGAAACGTTATTCTGCGGTGATTTTAATTCCCATCACCTCTCTTGGGGACCAATTCCAGATGATAATAACGGCAGAACATTAATGACAGTAATGGACAATCTAGATTTAATTACACTAAATGATGGTAGCCCCACCAGAATTTCTTCACAAGGCACATTATCAGCTGTCGATTTGACAATAACCTCTCCACGGATTGCAGATAGAGTATATTGGGAAGTTACACCAGACACCTTAGGTTCAGACCACTATCCAGTTCTTATAGATCTACAAATAAACCCTTCCTCTTTACTATTAATCCGTCCACTAAATGGAACGACCTAAAAGCCGACTGGCATCTTTTTCAAAACCAATTAGAATCTTCTTTTCATGAATGTAAGAATTTTGATTTGCTTAATGCTTCCGATAAAGTCGATTTTATCTTTAACTCTATTTCTTCGACTGCCTCCGACTCTATGCCAGTTAAAAGACCCTTTAAACCTACTACTCCAATACCATATTGGTGGGATGATGAATGCTCAAATTTAATAAGTGCACGAAAAAACGCATTACGTAAATATATGGCTTGAGCAAATTATGAAAATTATTTAACCTACCAAAATATAGCCGCTAAAACTAAAAAAAATTTTAAGCAAAAACAAAGAAGATGCTGGGAAAATTTCCTAAATAAAATAAACAAAAGCAAACCGATTAAAGATATCTGGCGCTTTATACGATCCATGAGAAACAGACCACATGAAAACAAAAAAACCCCAAATTTCACAAGAGCTGGTCGAAAAGATTTTTGAAGTTTTAGCCCCCCCTATTTGTATCTGGACCATACGCGAAGCCTAATAATACAAACACCTTTAATTTCTATTCTCAATCTGAATATTTAACAAAACCCTTCACTTCCACAGAATTAGAAATAGCTTTAAATATGTCTCGAAACAGAGCGCCTGGGCTGGATGGCTTTACCTACAAAATACTCTTTAATATGCCCCCCATAGCAAAAATGGGCATTCTAAAAATTTTTAATGATTGGTGGCTGAAACAAAACTATACAGACAAAATTAAAAAAATTATAATATGTCTCTTATTGAAACCGCAAAGAAATCCAGAACTACCCTCATCTTATCGACCAATTTCATTACTGTCGTGTATTACTAAAACATTTGAAAGGTTGATTAAGCTTAGGTTAGAGCATTTTCTGGAAAGTAAATCATTATTACCCAGGTATCAATACGGTTTTCGTCGCGGACAGGGAACCATGGATGCAGTGTCTCATCTCGTGTTAGATACTCAGCTAAGCTTTTCCAATAACGGATATTTAATGTGTTTGTTTATTCACTTGAAAGGGGCATATGACGCTGTTGACTTAAATATTTTATACGAAAAAATGGTCAGCATCGGAATTAACAAGAAGGTATCAGCTAATATCATAAATTTATTTGTTAATAGAAAAATTTATATTCGCGACCACAATAACATATTACATGGTCCCTGCGTCGTCTATAATGGATTACCACAGGGTTCTATTTTAAGTCCCCTTCTATTTAATATATATACTGCTGATTTACACAAGTTGTTTTGACAATAACATTAACATAATACAATATGCGGATGATATATGTATATATGTATCCCATAAATCCTATGAAAACTGTTTACGAGACATTAAATATATAATATATTGTCTAAAAATTTGGTTGTCAGACTTTGGTTTTAGTATGTCTCCTGAAAAGTCGGATATTCTGTGTCTTACTAGACACATATTGCAAATACCGGAAATTCTTAATATTGGTGACTATACTATACCTGAGGTCGAACATTATAAATATCTAGGTATCGTCCTAGATAAGAAGTTGTTGTGGACCAAACATATGAAATATTTACAAGCAAAATGTGAGAATAATAATAATAATAATAATATAGTTTATTTTTGACAATTGCATACATATCTTAAATTTTAACATCGTGTAAAGGCGTCTACATAAACAATGAAAGGAAATAAATATTCCATTGAAACCAAAAAGGTTGTGCATGGACTAGAAATTGTTTTTTTTTTAAGTTGATGACGGTATGCGACTACTTCTATAGATAATAATATTATAATATGTACAGAGAAGGAAATTATATGTTAATGGAAAAAAAGAAAGGGAAGGTATTTTAGTTATTAATTTCAATCAAATAATGAGTTTGAGTTCTACCTAGTGTGAGTATGTATTTTTTAAATATGCTTTTTATCATATTAATTGAGTTTAATTTGTCTAAATATATTTTATAAACGTCTGGTAGATTATTGTAAATTTTACGTGAGAGGTAAGTATGGCATCGGAGGCTAATATTTTTATGTAATAATTCAATTTTTATAATATTGTTTTCTTTATATCTTGTGCTATATTCGTGACTAACTTTTTCATATATTTTTTTATTTTTATAAATAAAAATCTGATGTGGCCAGCACATGACCTCTCGCCATTTTGAATCGAAAATTTACAGGTTGACACAAAAAAGTATGAACAAAAATTTTTTTTTTGTAAATCTGGCAACAATGGCAAAAGTTTCGAAAATTTTAATGAGATGAAAATAAACTATAGGGTATACAAAATATATGTGTAAAACTTTATTGCCGTTTTGTGTAATAATGGCGTCATCACCCATAGCAACTGCCACTTCCGGTTGTGCGATTTGACACCAAAATCTAATCAGATCTAATCTAGGGTATCAGAATCCTGTATGCAAAATTTCAAATTTTTTTATTCAGTAGTTTTTGAGTTATCGTTACTACAACATCCATCCAAACACACACACACACACTAACACACACACACAGACATCATCGCGAAAATATTAAAATCGTATTCTAGGGACCCTAAAACGTGTTTATCCATTGAAAACTCACTACCCAATTTTTAGCATGATTCCTATACCTCTCTTATCTGAAGGGCGAGAGGTAAAAAAATCATTTTTTTGTAAATCTGGCAACAATGGCAAAAGTTTCAAAAATTTTAATGAGATGAAAATAAACTATAGGGTATACAAAATATATGTGTAAAACTTTATTGCCGTTTTGTATAATAATGGCGTCATTACCCATAGCAACTGCCACTTCCGGTTGTGCGATTGGCACCAAAATCTAATCAGATCTAATCTAGGGTATCAGAATGCTGTATGCAAAATTTCAAATTTTTTTATTCAGTAGTTTTTGAGTTATCGTTACTACAACATCCATCCAAACACACACACACACACACACTAACACACACACACACACACTAACACACACACACACACACACTAACACACACACACACACACTAACACACACACACACAGACATCATCGCGAAAATATTAAAATCGTATTCTAGGGACCCCAAAACGTGTTTATCCATTGAAAACTCACTACCCAATTTTTAGCATGATTCCTATACCTCTCTTATCTGAAGGGCGAGAGGTAAAAAGGATATTTTGGTGCATAAACAGTTGTCTAAGATCAAGTATCCCAGATTCAAGAAATAATGTATTAGATGGATAAGTGAGCTTTTTGTTGTAAATTACTTTTAGAATTCGTTTTTGAAGTATGTCAAGTTGTCTAAGATGGCAATATGCTGTGCCTCCCCAGCTCAGCACAGCGTATCGTAATCTGGATTCAACCAAAGAATAATATAATATTTTTAAGTGTGATAAATCTAAAATATGTTTTAGGAACTTAAAACGATATAGTAGTTGTCTTAGTGTTTTAGTTAAGTTGTTTACATGAATATCCCACCTTAAATGTGAATCAATGGTAACTCCTAAGTATTTGTAGTTGGTTTTTGAATTTAAAATAATATTTTTTGAGGATGTATGTATTGTTATAGTTGGATATTCTGGTAAGCAGCTTAAGTTATTAGAGAAGGGTACAAAAAAAGTTTTTTCATAATTTATTCTTAGTAACTTATGACTAAACCAATCAAAAATTTTTGCCAAGTCATTTTCAGCCTTAATTTTTAAATCATTCCATGTGTTATCACTATATAAGACAGCAGTATCATCTGCAAAGCTAAATAGTAAACCAGAAGACACTGAGGTGAGAATGTTGTTTATATACACTGAAAATAAAATTGGTCCGAGGACAGTTCCTTGCGGTAAGCCGTGGTTAACAGACTTTTCCGAGCTAAGTACATTATTTATTTTTACTACTTGCAATCGATTTGATAAATAATCTTTTAGTAGTTTATTAGGTGCGCCTCTTATTCTTGCATCCTCCAAAGCACCTAGCATCTGTGTGTGACTCACAGTGTCAAATGCCTTGGCAAGATCCAGGAATACACACAATGCTGGTTTGCTTTTTTCTAGATTTTTTGTAACATTTTCTACAAGTTTTCCAATTGCATCATTGGCGGATAGACATTCTCGGAATCCGAATTGTTTTTCTGACATTGTTTTCATTAAAAAATTTGACCATTCTATTCTTTATGGATTTTTCAAATATTTTTGCTAATGATGTTATTACTGAAATTGGCCTATAGTTACTTATGTTTTTTACATCACCTTTTTTATATATGGGTGTGACAACTGCTATTTTAAATTCCTGTGGGACTTTATTTGACAGAAAAGCTCTATTTATGATGTGGCAAATGGGCATAGATATTATTTCTGATGTTTCTTTAAGGACTTTGGTATTAATGTTATCAAATCCTGGTGATTTTTTTTCATCTAATGTATTAATAATTGATATTATTTCTTTTTGGTTTACAGGTAATAAAAAAAAAGAGTTTTGGTTTATTCCGTTGTGCGGTGGCGGTGTATCAGGTTTTACTATGTTTTTGCATAAGTTTCACCAACACTGATAAAGAAATTGTTAAATGCTTCTGCAATGCTTTCTGGGGTCTTACTGGATATATTATTATTTGTAAGTATTTCTTTTGGTTCATTCTTGTGCCCATTAGAGTAAATATTTTTAATTACTTTCCACAAGTTTTTGGGTGTGTTTCTCTTTATATTTATTTGTTTTTTATAGTAGTTGTATTTAGCATTTTTAATTAATTTATTCAAATATTTTTTATAGTTGAGATATATTGATTTTTTTAGTTCATTTTCATGTTCTAATTTAAGGTCATTATATAGTCTATTTTTTTCATTAACTGAATTTACAATACCTGTGGCGATCCATTGTTTTCGTTTAATATTACATCTGTTTATTTTTTTTATACTTGAATTTTTTGTGATTAGATATTTTATTATACTTATAAATGTATTCGACAGAGTATTAACGTTTGTTTCCTTATAAAAAATAGTCCAATTGTAACTGTTTAAGTCATTTCTTAAATTTTCGTAATTTATATATTGAATATTTCTGGAAAATTGGTTATTCAACTGGGTATTATGAGTTTCAACGGGTAATCCTAATATTGTTGCTCTATGGTCAGTGATATAGTTTTCAAATACCATGCTAATACATTTTTGTTCAAGAGTAGGGATATTACTTTTTAGAAAAATATGGTCTAAACAGTTACTTGTAGCTCCGTGTACTCTTGTATTTTTATTTATCATTGATATAAAATTATTTTCACTTAAGGAATTCAGATACGTATTGACGGTATCGTCGTTCAGATTAATTTTGATATTTATATCACCTATTAGAATATGCGAGAAAACACATACATTTTTTGTTAGATCTAGGTATTGGTTTAGTTCATCTATAAAAATCTCTTGACTGGCCGATGGTGATCTGTATATACAAGTTATGACTATTTTGTTATGATTTTTTAGAGAAATATTTATTTGTATTACTTTACAGTATCCAATAAAGAGAGTTTTATATTCATAATCAAAACCTTTTCTCAAATAGACAACTACTCCATCATTTTTATTAAAATCCCCATTATTATACATCATTTCAAAATCTGGCCACTGAAATAGATTAGTATCTAAAATTTTAAATGATTCAGTAAAAATCATGTAATCATACTCACAGTTCATTTGGCTAAGTAATATTTTTTGTTCATCTAAGTTTTTGCTAAAGCTGCTTTTTTTTTATTGATATAAGCGAAAAAATACCTCCTCTTTCCTTTCCATCCATCACCTATTGTGCTCTTTTACATTATTAATTTCCAGTGTATTTACTGGCACGTAATCTATATCACGCATATATGTATCCATTTTTTATATAAATTAAAAAAAGTTACAATTCAAATTCCAACTAGGTACTATTAAAAAAAATTTTTAACTAAAAAGAGTTTTACAAATAATTTTTAACTTAAAATAAATTACTAATAAAGATAAATTCTAACGAGTATTAAATCATTACAGTGATTCTAGCTACAACAAAATTAGGGAATATTGCACCCCAAGTTCAAATGAAACTTGTGTTGATTGTTAATGTTTTTACATTATTTTAAAATTGTGATAGTCTTATCTAAAATATTGTTCAAAGTCCCTGTCAGATTTAATTATAATGATTTTTCATTCAGATTTACATAGATTTTTCCATTATGTGTCCAAACATTTTTGAGGGATGTTTTTCTATCACCTGAGACATTAGCTTTACTCTTAAGGGTGTCAGGTCTTCTCTTATGATTACTCCTGTTCCTTTAAGAAGTTTTTTGTTGTTGTATATTTCCATTGCTACTGCATAGTTTTTTAGTTTTAAAAAAATTCCTTTTGCTTTTTGGCTTTTTTCTTTTTTAGAAATTCTGTAACAAATTTCGATATCTTCGTCTTTCAGCTTTATTTCCATCTTAGATTCAAAAAGTGAAATGATTTCTCTTCGTGTAATTTCTTTATCTTTTTCGATGAGGTTGAATATTCTTAGGTTTTTTCTTCTTGATTGTTGATCAATATTATCGTATTTTATTTCCATTGCATTTTTTTCATCTCGTAAGTTTTTTATTTGATGTCCTAGTACATTTAACTTAACTTCATTTTCTTTTTTCATATCTGCAATATTATTCTCCATTTCAGACACGTTGTTTTCGAGTGCCTTTAGTTTTTTCATTAGAGTTTTTGTTATTGCTTCTGCTACCTTATCAGAAACGGTTTTTATAAATTGTAGGTCTTTAATACTGTTTGTTATAATATTATTCACTGATATTTTTATTTCGTTACAAATTTCCGCTGAAAGGACCATTTTCAAGTTCTATTTTTTTCAGGTATTAATCTATTGAAAGTTATATCCAAACAGAGATTAGGAGTCGATGTAAATAGTTCACTATTGTTTTATAGGTCCTCCATTCGTTCACTGTTGGATTATGGGTGCACACTATATGCATCATCATCAAATACCAATTTAAATATGCTAGACAGAATACAAACAAAATCAGTAAAAATATGTCTAGGTGCAATGTTATCGTCACCCAATTCTGCAATCTTAGTCGAAGCTCAAGAACCTCCACTTTCACTCCGTAGGCAATTTTTAGCAAATAAACAATTATTAAAATATAGATCATATAATATGCGTATGGTCACCAAAATAGCTCAAGTCAACAGCGAAAACTTAATAAATCCGTACTGGAGAAAGAAAAACTCCCCTCCACTAACCAATTCACTAATTATATAAAAGAATATAAAAAATATCCGATTTTCCAATCCAAATTTGATACGTTAATATATAAACCAAACGTCATATTCCCTCATTATACAGATTTACCGTCACTTAATAACTCTATTCTGAAAACTGTACTGAATACACGGATCAATAAAGGCATTCATATCTATACAGATGGCTCGAAAACCCAAGACAATACAGGTTTCGCCTTCTATGTTTCTACCACAAATTATACAGAAACTTATCGTGTTCCAAATTTATACTCAGTTTAAACAGCAGAAGCGTTAGGGATAGATAAAGCCATACAGTGGTGCTTGATTAACTTAAACCAGAGCGCAACAATATTATCTGATTCTAAGTCCGTACTACATGCTCTCTCCGGGCACCCAACTAAACACTTTAAAAGTGACGTAATTTTTAAAATAAAAAAGAAACTATTATATCATGAAAAAAACAATAAACAAATAGATTTTGTATGTGTTAAAGGCCATGAAGGTATCACCGGTAATGAAAAAGTCGATTTAGCCGTAAAGCGAGCAAGTAGTATAGGACTCGAATTGGAGGTAGCATGTAACTCTGATATTATCCCTCAACTAAAAAAGATGGCCAGAAATAAATGGGAATGTACTTATGTACTTATAACAATACATCCACCAGCCATTATTATAAGATACATCCTAAATTGCCAAGAAATATCAACCATTTTTCTAATTCACCTTCCAAAGCATATACTTCAATTATTACTCGGCTAAAAATACATCATGCTAGATTTCCGGCCCACCTTCATAAGATCCGCTATTCTAGAATATCCTCTCTGTACATGCAATAACCTTTCAGTTAGAGATTTAAATCATATGATTTTTGAGTGCAACTAAAATAGAAATGCATCTAATTACCTAATTTCAGAATTTAAAAAACTGCAAATTCCCCTACCTACAAATATTACAACGCTGCTTGCTCTACATGACAAAACCAAAAATGATTTAATGGTAGACTTTGTATATAAAACAAACATATTTTTGTAACAATAATTTAAAAAATGTATGTGGCAAATGGGCTAGATCCGATGCCAACAGCGCGCGCACATACACACACAACATCTGACACAATTTTTTTCTAGAAATGTGCTGTCTACAATGAAAGTGTCAGATCCTGGTTGAATTTGGGAAATATATAAAAATTATGCCACAGAAGATAAACTAATACAGAAGCGAAGGTTCCTGTCGGCCCTTTTGACGTAGCGATGATAAAAATTTGAGTAACAGTTGTAGTTTCTGCCGCTTAATACACTGGAAAAAAAGTTCAAAGTTCGTAAGTCTAGATCAAAGAGATTATAGGAAGGGGAGAAGACACCACATGACCAAAGCGGCACCACATTCGCCATATTGTATCTACTCATCTTTCATCTGTCAGTGGGTGTCACTTGGTGTTGTTTTTTTTTGGTTTGTATATTCAGGATTTATTTTATTTGTGTATTGGATTATTTTAATAGTGAAATATGGTGTCGTGTGCTCTTCGTACTTGCAGAAGTCGAGACGGCGTAGATAAAAAAACATCGAATGTAACGTTTCACAAGTAAGTATAAACAAAAAACAGAGACGTATTTAAGATTAGTTATAAAATGTATTATAGATAAATACTTAAATCATGAATGTGTTATTTAACTAAAAATAAAATAAACAAAGCTGCTAGTATAAGACATTTCAGTAATAAATTAGTATTGTTTAAAGGTCAATAGTTTTGATTTTGCTTTATTCATGTTTTTTCATGTCTTGTACACTGTTTCTTTGAAAATTTTATGTTTTATGTTAGTGATAGTGGTAAAGGCTTTTGTTTACATAAAAATTATTTACAGTTCAATTTGTAAAATGTATTTCATAAAAATTATGTTACTGTTAATAGATACCTTTACAATAATTTATAATCTGTTTACAAGACATTTCCTACTGCGTTTGTTGCAATAACTCGATAATAAAAATGATAAGTAAAATTGTTGTAATTTTATTTATCAAGTTACCTGGGCATTTACTAAATCAGGTCTCAAACAAGTCTCGAACAGGTCTGGAAAAGCTGTTAACAGGTATCGAACAGCTATATCTCTAAAACTGCTCATTAAAATATATTCATATTTGGAACATATATTTGAGAACTCACATTTACCACCTAGAAAAAAAAAACAGCATTTCACCGACGAACTTTTGAAATACAGGGTATTTTTAAAATAATGCATTATTGAAGCTTTTGATCAGGTTGGTCAAAAGTACAACATATTAAAAAATCGGATGTGTCGCCCCAAAACTTTCCCGACCAGTATCCACGAATACTTTTTCAGATATTTAATGTTAAAGTTTCAAATTTCGACATTTTTTTATTTTTGTCAGGTGACAGATAAATAATTTTTACTCTTCTGAATAGATTTTTCAAGGGCTTTCAAATGACATATTGCAAATCAAATTCCGTGACATATTGCATCTGTCAATTGTTAATAGTGACACTTCCGTTTGACAGATGTCGTACAGAAACTAATGGATTCTTCCGACGGGTAACCTAAAGCCATATACCAAATTTCAGCTTAATCGGATTAAACGTGAGGCCTCTTTAGTGGAAGAATACACACAAATAGACAGACAGACAGACTTCCATCTGGAAATGGTCTTAATCATCTCTGGATATTTCCATCTCTTTATCTCGAAATTTTTTTTTAGCTCGTTCACAATACTTTCCCTTCTCGAAGGTGGGTCGGGAAAGTAAAACATGAAGCTACTGAGTTTTGATTGAAATCGACGTGATATTTATACCATTAATAAAATTGAGTTGTAAAAAGACCTACTAAAAGAAAGAAAAATAATAAAAAGAAGAAAAAATAATCGTAAGTTTTGCGGGGGTGCAAAGGTGAATGTTGTTTTTTACAACGTGCAATGTTGAAAGTTGTAAATAAGTAGATATTAGTAATTTTAAATTATCACTTGTAAACTCCCTAGCAGCAGAATTATTACCGATAATTTTTTTCAAGGTCACGAATGTTTTTTTCTTGATAGAAAATTTTCAATAAAAACATGAGTGAAACCGAGAAAAAAATTATCGGGAATTAATTCTGCTGCGTGGGAGATTCGGTAAGAAAATTTCATACATTGGAGTTGCTATTTCCGATCAGTTTAGTTTAATATGACGCACTGTATTTTTACAATAGAAGTTGATTTTACTTGTTAGTAACTAAGGTTTATTACTAAAATTTCAGAAATATTAATCAGTTTTCAACCATAACATCTGATATTACATGTCTACATAGTTGATGATTTATATACGAATATTGGAATTCTAGGACTTACCAATTTGCGAATCGTTATGTAGTCAATTGCAATCATCCATTTCATATCAAATTCACAATCGACAGACACGAGTTTTGTTTCTTATGACCCAGCTTAACCGGCGATTCGATAGGTACAACCAGAAATACACGAATATTCCCAAAACAAAAATAGTAATTAATATATTTTCTACTTAAATTTAAAACCCAAACAATAGTTTCAAATGAAACTTAAAAAAACATATTTCCGATGAGTTTAGTTAAATATGATGAACTATATTTTTACAATATGGTTCGTATCAATAAAAATTATAAGATGGCAACAAAACGTATTTTGATTTTATTCTGAGTGACTTTTGCCAATAGATATAAGGCGCTTCATTTTTGACAGAAAAAATATCACTTATTAATTCTATTAAGTTACTTAATAGGAACTAACAAAATTATCACATATACAACGAGTGGCATCTTGACTATCGATAATCCCATAAGTAATTTCACTTTTCGTGTTGTCAAATATTAATTTCACGAGTTCGCAGGACGAGTGAAATTATAATTTGACAACATGTTGAGTGCATAAACTTATTCGATTATCGATAGACACGATACTACGAGTTGTATTCAATAGATTATATCACGAATTAATGACATTTTAAAAATTTGACAATTTACATTTGCAGTACAAAAACAATGACAAAGATAACAGCATAAGTACTAGATTTTTATCATTAAAAGTACCAAGTGTGATTATCAGTTATTAGTCAGTATATGGTGAATGATCGATTATTAATCAAGTAACAATCTAGAACATTATTACATTATTTGTCAGTAGATAGAACGTCCTTTAACTTTAACGGTTCTGTAACTAACGACAATGAAGTTTAGATTGTGACAATTGTACAAGAAATCAACTCGTTAAATTTTATTCTAAACGTCATCGCCTTTAGTTATTGAATCTTTAAAGTTAAAGGACGTTCTATCTACTGACAATATGAGTGATATAATCGCGATAGTCTCCCGTTGCTATAAGCAACGTAAACAAAAAGGAGCCTTCTAATTGGTTGAAAATAAATTTATGATATTTTCAAATTAATTAGTCTGTTATTGGGTTATTAAGTGCAGATGGAAATTTATGACACGTCAAAATTGCTGACAGTGACATTAATCAAAAAATCAAATAGAACTAGCAGTAATAATATAATAAATGAGAAATTAAATGAATATAAAGCTTGTGAAACGTTAACAAGGATTACTAAATAAGTAACAGTAACGTTTTTTTAGTAAAAATATATTCCTTAAAAGAGAAGATAAACCAGTATATAAATATTTTTCAATTGAAGATAGAAGTAGAAGTTTAAATATAAACCTTGTGAAATGTTGACAAAGATTACTGAATTAATAATATCAACGTTTTCTTCATCATAGACTGTAACATCATGAATAGAAAAGATAAACTGCATTTTTTCAAACATTGCGACAACATGCAATATTCCAAAATAATTATTTATTAATAAAAATGCTGTATTAACTCAAATAATTAATTTACCTCTTTAAACATTTGTTTTTGTGTAAGTATAACCCTTGTATATATTGTTTTAGTATACAGGTCATCATTCCTATTAGGGTAAAAAAAACCTCCCCCTAATTGAGGAATAAAGACCTACCAACATCATTTGAAACAAAAAATCTTATAAACAAAGTGAACGCAGTAAATCTAAAGCTAAATAATAACATTTTCTTCATAATTCTTAAAAAAAAATCAACATGAATATTAATAATTAACTGAAAACCCAATAATACAGTCAATTTGTGCTCAAAAGGGCCCCTAGCGGGAAAGTTGTGGTGTAGTTTTGTATTGTTCCATTTTATATGTATTTTGGGGTGCTAAATCAGAGTCTGAGGTTTGCTAAAAAAAATTGGAACGAAAATTTGAAAAAAATTTAAAAAAATCCAATTTGGCGGTTCCTACCACACAAAAACTAATAAGACTGTCAATTAGTGAATTCCTCCCGTTTCTATGCATGTACCACATTTAGATCATATATATCAGGTCATTTTTTCAAAAACTACATAATGTTCAAGCTTTTTAATGAAGTCTGAAATTGTAGAAATTCAGTTAGTTACAAAAAAATTGAAATACCAATGGAAAAGTTTGATTACATGTTATTATATTATATTACATATTATGATTATGTCATAATGAATTTATATGAGTACACATTATATGACTCCTTGTCCAGACTGCACCCGAGTGGAGTGTTCTAAACGACATACTATTCATTCGAGATCGATTTCTATACGTCAGTTATATAGACAAGAAAAGAGTGCACTTGAAAGAAAACAAAAAAATACACTTTACAACATTTTACTCTATACAAAACACTTTTATTTAAACAAAAATATGGTGAGGGTGAGTGACAAGAAGGGTGCATAAAAAAACCAATTCACATTCTAGTAATCAACTACATTTTACGATATAACGAAAAATAATTCTAGTTAAACCAAATGTAACGAAATAATGTCCCACACCTCTATTTATTTTGTTTAGAACTCCCCAAAGCTTTGCCTGGGGAAACGCAACTTTTTAACGAACCTACTAGTTTTCTTTTTCTACTAATTTTACACTTTCTACGGCTTATGGCAGTGGGTTGAATCCCAATCTTAATTCCATTTCTTGATGTTTTGCTTTGGGAAACACCTAAATACCCTTTATATTTAAAAGATGTATGTAATTCAGTCAAAAGAGCTGGGATAGAGGCTCCATACTTTTCAACATTTTCAAAGATGGTTCTAACTGCTGGTACAAAATTCACAGGGTCATCGGTCAAGTGTTTGAAAACATTTTCTGTGTTCATTCCATTTTGATCTTAAATTTTAATTACTTCAGTGTAATCACATTTAATAGTTTCGTTGTCAATATTTGTCTCATTCCCTCTTTTTACCTCTCGCCCTTCAGATAAGAGAGGTATAGGAATCATGCTAAAAATTGGGTAGTGAGTTTTCAATTGATAAACACGTTTTGGGGTCCCTAGAATACGATTGTAATATTTTCGCTATGATGTCTGTGTGTGTGTGTTAGTGTGTGTGTGTGTGTGTTAGTGTGTTAGTGTGTGTGTGTGTGTGTGTGTGTGTGTGTGTGTGTGTGTGTGTGTGTGTGTGTGTGTGTGTGTGTGTGTGTGTGTGTGTGTGTGTGTTTGGATGGATGTTGTAGTAACGATAACTCAAAAACTACTGAATAAAAAAATTTGAAATTTTGCATACAGGATTCTGATACCCTAGATTAGATCTGATTAGATTTTGGTGCCAATCGCACAACCGGAAGTGGCAGTTGCTATGGGTAATGACTCCATTATTATACAAAACGGCAATAAAGTTTTACACATATATTTTGTATACCATATAGTTTATTTTCATCTCATTAAAATTTTCGAAACTTTTGCCATTGTTGCCAGATTTACAAAAAAATAATTTTTTTTCATACTTTTTTGTGTCAACCTGTAAAATTTTTATTCAAAAATGGCGAGAGGTCATGTGCTGGCCACATCAGATTTTTAAATTTGAACTTAACGCAGCAGACATTTTTTGCGTTATTTTTATCATTAAATCTGTTATTGCATCTGAATCGTCTACTAAAAGCGGAAGAAATACATTTTCATTAGGAGACTCTCCTATGGCTAATTCAAAAAGAAAGAGATGCTTTATTCTGAGGTGATGTTGAATGCTGAAAGTATATTGGATATCACTGCAGCTACATCATAAAATATTTCTATATTGGAAAAACTTTGAAGTCTATGAACTATATACTGTTGATTTTCAAGTTCTTCGATTGGCGGTATAAATTCTTTAGGCATATATCTGTCTTGGACAATTTTATCAACGCGTTGTAAAATGATATCAAGGATTCTTTGTCTGTAAAATAATTCATAGCTTGTACTCAGAAAATCAGCCAATTGAGGTAGGTAAATTGAATGCCTTGGTTCTTTCCAAAGGTATGTACTTGAACAATCGAAATAGAAATTAAGGCTCTTATCATTACTTGCGTAAATGACGCTTCGAAAACCTGTTTGAAGTATTTAACCAACACTTTTAGAATATTTAAGATACATAATATCAGTTTTGATGAAGGAAAGTATTTTTCCTACGGCTATAATACAAAACTGCTCTTTCTTAACTGTTCTTGATAGATCAATGGATTATATTGTATGTCTCCTACAAATCATTTTTAAACTTCTCATTTATACTAAGTGTAATTGATATTTTAATTGTACCTAAATAGAAATTTTGAATGACGTTAAATTTGAAATTCATGTTATTTGTTAAATCATTTCGCTATTATCTATTACAGCCGTAGAAAAAGTATAGTGTTTAACTCGCCTGGAATGCTAATTTCCCACTCGTATGATTTGCTTCATACTCGTGGGAAATAACTATCATTCCTTGCTCGTTAAACAATATACTATTTTCAAGACATTTCGTTCGCCAAGATCATCATCAGTCATTATTACTGTAAGCAGCAATTTGATGTTGCGCTTCTTTAAACACCTTGTGTTAAAATGACAGTAATATAATATCTCTTAAAAAGATTTCGTCAGCGTTCAGTACACTTAAATGTTTTGCTTATGCTCCAAGCTACTTTACTGATTTCCTGAAGGTCCATAATCCACTTCTGAAACAAAAATAAAATATAAAAATCCAGGTCCTGTCTCCGATCATTAACTGAATTTTTAGCAAAAACGACGTACAATGTGCAATGGGTGCAATTCTTGATGGGTTTTAGGGGGTACATTGAAAATTATCGTAAAAAAGTCGAATAAATAGTTAATTTGCCTCATTTCTAGGTTCACTTAAAAAAATATTACCTATTGCAGAGGGTCTCTTAAAAATTTCTATACCGAAATTCATTTTAAGACCACCGAAATGCCTTTTTCTCAGGACTCCTGAATATTTAGGGTATAGAAGTTTGTTTAACCATCCTTTGCCGTTACGTCATAATCGGTGACGTATTCTGCTGTTTTACGTTTGTCGTATATTATTTGAATGTCACTTTATACATAACCTCAAAATTAAAATATATCTACTGACATATGTTAAGGATTGTTTTCAATGACCCATGTTAAGGTGTGTTTGAATTAATAAATTGGTAATGCCGAAAATTGTATTTTGCTTTATGGGTTGCGTACATTTTTACATAATTTAGTAATTTTTTTTAACTTGAAGCCTTCTTTTTTTAACTGATTTGGGTCAAATTTCTAGTTTGGGGATATAACTATTCATATTTTTACAAATTGTATAGCAATTATTGTCTGTGTCAATGTGAGAAATACTTTCGTAAGTATTCCTAAAAAATGAAAATAAAAACACATGTATTGGAGAAAACAGGCAATAAATAAATTTATTTCTGAAAAAACTCCCAATACAAATAGAAGAAAGCAACGAAAAAACGGATAAGAAACGTAAACTAAAATAGCATGTAATGAAATAAAATGCAAAATCTAAGCTTCATCATTGACAAAATCATCTTCATCATCACTCTGGGAGTCCGATTCATTGAGAGCTGTGATAACAGGAAGAAAATGAGATGCATCAATGTATTTTTCTTTTTCCCAGTCATTATTGATTAATTGATTTGTGTGCCTGAAATAGTGCTTCCATGAAACATCTCCAGCATGAACTTTGATTTTGTAGTCTTTATCTGTTTCTATTCCACTAGTAACTGTTTTTTGAATGGTTCTAATAGATATGTCTAGAGCATCAGCAACATGCTATAAAATTTAATAAAATCAAATCAATAAATGCTTACATTTTGCATAATACAGCTAGATATTTACGTTGTAGACTGCATTTAACGGTAAAAGGGGTTTTCCAGCATATCTTTCTCTTGAAAAGTAATTAATCAACTTAAAGTTTGCTCTTTCTCATTATACATTGAACGCATTTTGACAATGAACAATTAATTGTAAAAGGCGAAAATAATCAAAAATACTCAATACAAATCAAAATAATGACAACTTAACTGTCAAAAGTAATAAATAATTTGAATTATTTAAGAAATACGTCAATGACGTCTTAAATCCGTCTCATCCATTTCATGATGGAGAGATCGAGATGGATAATGTATGACGCAACGGCAAAGGATGGTTAAACAAACTCTACCTACTATACAATGAAGTACATAAATCGGCGCACCATATCTTTTTTATATTGTAGATAATTTTATATAAAAAGCAGTACAGTAATGCTCAAACCGCAACTATCTATCTTTACCAATATCATCAAAAATTGGACATCTTGTACAAATTGTTAAAAATATAATTTGCCTATTCTCAATCCTACTATAGTGAAATGCATATTAATATGAATGCATTTTCAATTAAATGACACATCACGAATTGAGAACCTCCTTTTTTTGAAGCCGGTTAAAAAGCGAGGCTCGTGATACCCATATGCATTGACATGAATAGACATGAATAGCGTCTTGCTTTGAATAAATTTTCAATTTCCATGATGTATCTGATACTTGGACGAAATTTGCGCTTTCTGGAAACTGCATTTTTAATATTATCTCTAATAATAATTAATTATTAACAAAATATTAGGGAAAGAGCACGTGGAATTTGTTTACTTGGTAAAATAATAGACGAACTAAACGTGTTCGACAGTTGGTTGTATAGTTGCCAAATTTGACTATCTAAATAACTGACGTATAGAAATCGGGCTCGAATGAATTTTATATTGTTATATAGTAATATGCGTCCTGGCTGAGGCTCTTCAAACGCAATTTTTCTGTCGTCAACGTCGGGGCGGCTGAGCTGATCATCTGAAAAATGAAAAAGGTGATGAGGTAGCAACTCGTGATAATATCTCAAAGAGAGATGAATTATTACGAAATAAATTGTGAGATTAGACATTCCTTCCTTTCATCAGTCGTTGGTTTGGGTTTTTCGTCAGTCAGTTCTAGGTATCTTTTTCGGTCTCTTCTTCATTTATGTAAAAACTGTATTCCGGGGGCTCGACATTATCACACATCCCTTTGCAGATCGGGGTTAGGTTAGATTAGGTTGCCTTCCTACATACACAATTGCGTTGGTAGCCTTTTTCACATTTACAAGAAATGTGGCGGAGTATCGAGTCCGGTGCATGATTCAAAGTGGTTGGTACTGGCACCGAGACCACTCCATATTTTTTCCACCTCCACTCCTTTGGGTTGAGTGTGATTTGACCGGATAACCATACTGCTGCACCTGACGATAAACTCTCAGTGAATGTTGTTGTGCAGCAGCTTCGGTAGAGAGTAAGGAGGCAATGTTGGTTTTAGTTTTGTACGATGAAGATACGTATTGCCTGTCTCTCAAATCATTCAGCCTGATATATTTTCCTATACAGATCATTGAAAACGCGTTTCCAGATTCGTTAATCTCGTCCTGGTGAGCATGAGGACTTTGAGAAATTCCAGTTTCCCTTGATTAAACAAAACAAAAGTAGCGTCACAACCACTCTTCTCCTGTAGGAACAATATATGGTCTGATAGGGTTGTAAAGAAGTTATTTTAATTTCCGTAAAAATTATTAAAATATTTAAATTAAATCGCGCACGGCACTTGATTGGAATTAACTTAAAATTATGGGAGAAGCTTCGAATATAAGGTCAGTCGTACCGGTTGAATCTATGCCCGATAGATGGAGATACTCGCTCTATGCTTCTTTTTGAGTAGGACGATTTAATCCGTTGTCGGTAGTTGCTGTGGCCGTCCCAATTGGAGTAGCAATGGTAGCTGAAGGGAGCGAAACCAATTCTAATTGTACGGTAGTCCAGAAACGTCATTCGACCACCACGCAAGCCCGGAATACGTGCCTGTACCGTTCGATAAAGAACCGCCGCCGGATTTTTTTATAAAGAAAAGTTGTTATTTTATTCAATGAATTTTATTTTATCTCCGCAGTAAATACCCAGGTACTCAACCCAGTAGGGCAAGTAAAGACGGCTCTTCTAGCCGCTAAGGGTCTTGTCGATGCCATACGACCTCTGTCCTATTTTTTTTCACTGACATTGCACACTATAAATGGAAGGTGGCGCCCGAGGTAATCCGAAACCTGGACTAGGGCGCCAAAAGACCGCTTGACGACTTAAAGAGCGTTACAGGGTTTAGTCAATAACAAGTTTCTGATTGTAGAGACACATTTTTCCTGGTTTCAAAAAGAAGACTTTTTTATATCAGGTCAATCAAAATTTTCAAAACTTCTATATCTTCCCCTCCACTGTTACATATTCATTTGACGGGGAAACAAAAGAGCTGTTGTGATAATTAGGATATCAGCGTCATCATCAGCTGCTGTGAATCATCTTTTCACAATCGATTATGTAAACGATATTGTAACAGTTCGTTTTCTTTGCGCTCTTCTTAATCATTCTTTGAGTTTAGTGCGTTTTTTGCGTTGTTTTTAATGTTCCGTCACGAAATTTTGTTAGCAAACCTCAGATTCGGATTCATATAAAATTAAAATAATTAAAACTACCCCACAACTTTCCTTGGACGAAAATTTTGATCACCCTGTAAACATTTTGTTTTTATGCCACCAAATAGAACTCAAAAAGTTAACTTAAGTTGAAAAAATGCGATTTTGAATTTGTCTATAACTTCAAAATTCATTTAATAATATATGTGTAATAAATTGTTGAAATGAGCTTCTCGGCACTAATCTAAAAATGTAAAAAAACTATAGGGTGTTCCATTTAAAAAATATAATTTTGAGACGTTAATTTTTTTTAATCATCCTGTATATTTATAAATATTTTTTAAAATGTAGCTCTAATTGACATACATATATACACAATTTTTTTTTTTTAATTGTTATGACTAAATTCCGCGCCGTATGTACTGCCCCACCTTGTATTTTCGGGCGGAAGGGTCTCTAATTTATCACTTCTCGATTGATTCCTTAATCATTTTTGTCAAGGTGTCTTCCCATTTTATTATATTTAGTGAAATTTGAATAAAAATAAGTGGTTAATTTTAGGATCTGTTAACTAGCCACACCAGATATTCCAGTGGAAAAGATTTAAGCTACTTATAGTGGTGTCGATTTGCATTAAGTAGTAAATCTTGTTTTTTTTCTTTTTTCAAGATGTAGTACTTTTCATGCAGGTTCTCTTCATTAGGATCAATTATTATTTTTTTTATTACCAGCAGTCAATTAAATATAAAATAACACAAAAATACAATTCAAGAAATAATAAAACCAACTAATGAACAAATAAACAAATTTGTGAATTTGCTTACATTCTAAAAGTAACAAATCTATAATTAATAATATAGCAAAATATATATCATCTTTTCAAAAAAGTTGCTATTACATTTTCGAAAGTAATACAATATTCTTAAGGTTGAAAAAAATATTCATACAATAACAAAAATAATAAAATTGTATTTAATACAGAAATCGCAATGGTGGAAAGTGAAAGTTACGTTTTATTTCATTTATTTCCTCATTTTACTCTTACAGATAACAATCTTCAAATTAATATCCTAAATTCCCTATTTTTAATAAACAAAATTTGATGTCCTTTAATACGAAGTGTACGGAAATTAACAATCAAGATTTCGTTTGCCAGGAATCAGGAATCCATAACAACTTTAATAAAAGAAGAGGAAACATCTAGAAAATATCAAATATTGAGTGTCGCATGAAAACAACATAATGGCCAATCTAAAGACAATATTTACATTAAAGAAACTTTTGTTTTAGTATTAATTAATCAGTTTAGAAAAAGTAGTGCTGCAAAGTGATTATTGAAAAGTGAACTAAAACTATAAATCAACAAATTTTTCAATGAAAATATTGAATCTATTAAAAGTTATTTTGGAGAAACTAATTGTTTAAAATGAAATAAAATTTTTGGAAAATGATTCCACATAACCCGATTCAAAATCCTATTACTTTAGAATTCTTAAGGGTTAAAGGAGTGATGAGATAATATCTAGTTCCGGTTCCCATGGATTTTGCCGACTTTGCTGATATGGGATATCTTCTCTACCATTTCACTTTTCAATAATTTTAATTATTTTTTTTTTAAACGAATTTTTCGTGGGCGAGTGAAATAAATCAATTCGATATGTATAAGTATAACCAAATGGAATAGCAGAATTCTAGAAATATCGGACTATACGAGAAAATCGAGAAAAGTTATTATTTAAAAAAATAGAAGATTATTCATACTCAAATGTGGTAAAATTATTCAACGAATAATAAAACTCGTAGTCATACCACAATAATGTAATTTAAGAACAAATGACAAATCATCGAATGGCCGAAACCTGTTGCCCCTCGTTGTTAAAAGATCTTAAATTACATTATTGTGGTCTGACTACGAGTTTTATTATTCTTTGAAGTTATTATTTGTTTTATTTAGAAATGAAATAGGATAAACCTCAAAATATAAACAAAGCCAGAGAAAAATAAAATATCTTAACCAGAAAATATAGAACATTACCTGTTTAATATGAACCGGAGGCAAAATTTAAAAATGCAGATGCTATAATTTGAATTTAAATTTAAACGGCTGCATAGCGCTCTCAGACTTTATATCAGTCATAAATTTTGTAATTCTACTCCCGTTTTGTATTTTTATAAGGAAAGTATTAAGCGCTTTTGTATTTCTCTATAAGATTTAATATCATTAAAGGGAGATAAATAAAGAGTTAATATTTTATAGGAAATAAAACGCAAATTGAGGCACTACGAACGTATAACAATGGTAAGTTTCTTCTAAAAATCCATCACTAGGCTTAAAAGCAAGCCCGTTCAAATACAAGAGTTCAAGTTAAAAAAAACTTACCAAAAACAAGTACTTTGCTTGCAGCCTAATTAATTGCTTTTAAAGGCGGCCTTGCATACCAGCTTCTACAAGTTGTCTTCTTATTAATTAGAAGCTAATTTTTGTTTCCACGCCTTGCACACAAACTTCTTTCAGCCCCAACTGTACAATAACAATGCTATATCGTTGTCCACTATAAAATTGAAAATACATCCGTTTACTTCGAATTTTACGCTTGTCTTTTTTGTACTCATTTTGCTTTTTATTTTTAAAATACTGCAGTAAACACAACCTAGGAGCCTAGACACAAACAAAGAAGTTTGGTTATGAAATGGGCATAGATAAAGAGAGGTATGACAATAAAAAGAGATAAAATGTAAAAAAGACGCTAAAAAGATAAACTTCACCCAACATTTAGTGGCATGGCCTTGAAAAATAGCAGACAGAAATTGAGCAATGTGATTGGTTATAATTTAGAAGTTGGTATGAAAGGCCGCCTTAATCCTCTTTTGGATATGCTTTTATGTTATGTTTAATTTTAATTTTAAGTCACTCAATCAATTTAAATTTTTGCTCTACTTATTATGACAATAACTTTTTAGTAGATTATTTACTTGTTTTTGGTAAGTTAAGTTTTTTTTAACTTTAATTCTGTTTACTGTTACTTTTAGGGCTGTATCTCAGTAGATCATTAAGGAGACGCAACCGGCGGCGTCTCCCGTATACATGTGTGCAGCACTATTAGGGCCGTATCTCCTTATTGGGTCACTACGGTGACGTAACTGGTGGCTTCACCCGTAAAAATGACTAGAGTCTAGAGACAGAAATTATACTTTCATCTGTTGTCACTCAGTTGTCACTGCGTTTTAATGTCAAAACTGCCAAATATAAATAGTGTTTATAAATTATAGTATTAAAATCATATTAAAAAAATATTTTTTTTATTAAAAGAAGTCTTGACTAAGTAAACTAGCCTTTGTATAAAAAAAATATTTCCTCGGGAATCGAACCCGGATCTTTTATATGTAAAGCATGTAGTTTACCCACCAGATCACACACCACACAATGATAAATAATCAAATTTTCAAGTTAACTTACAATATTGGATTAAGTATAATTCTTTGTCACTTGGAGCGCTACAGTCGAGAAATCAAAGTAAATTTCTGTCTCTAGACTCTAGTGTAAAAATGTATACAAATACAACCTCACCTGGTGACTGTATGGTTCCGTAGTCAGATTGGTTACGCTACATACATTTTTACAGGTGACGCCACCGGTTGCTTCACCGTGGTGACCAAAGTGAGATACTTCTCTTAAGCTTTGGTGTCGTCTTCTTACGTCCGTCAAAGTACGGTGGTTGACGTCACAAAAAGAGGTGTTACGTATAATAGGGGAAACGTTTTCAAAGAGAGCGGTACTGCGCGCCGTTTACGTTAGAGCTGTGCCGTCTCATTTCCAAGCGGTCGGCAAAACGGTACGAATCAGTTTATCAACGTTTTTTTACGATGGTGTTGTGTGTAGCGGTGAAGATTTTCATTTTAAGTTAAATTTTAAAAAATGACGACAAACTAAAACCTCATAAGCACATTCCTTTCTGCGTTTATTAAATAATTCAGATTC
Organism: Neocrepidodera transversa; assembly: GCA_963243735.1. NCBI lineage: Eukaryota > Metazoa > Arthropoda > Insecta > Coleoptera > Chrysomelidae > Neocrepidodera > Neocrepidodera transversa. The sequence continues at coordinate 25,976,754 of OY725340.1, read as the reverse complement.
AGATTCTCTTTTCTCTTCTTCTGATAATTCCGTCTAAAATAATAACAAGTGCGGAGTTTAGATCATCCATATAGTGACACTTCATTTTCAGACTTTACACTACTCCCTGCTTCTACGACGGTCGTACTTAACCCACCGTTTTTGTGATGTCACCCACCGTACTTTGACGGACGTAAAAAGGCGGCACCGCTTTCGAGGAAACTATAGCTTTAGAGACTATATCACCTGGTGATTGTTTGGATTCGCAGCTAGATTGGTTGCACTACTATGTAGCGATCCGTTTATAGACGTGACTGCGCTGGTTTGCATCACCAGTAATATTTATAGTGCTGTATGGCGGATTACTCCCTCGATCACTAGTCGAGTAAAAAGTTAATGTTCTTAGTATTACTTGGTTAACTACCTGCATCGCATCGCAATATGAGTTTCGGTACCGAAAGATTTATTATAGAGATTCAAAATAGACCCTCTCTATGGGACACGTCTGTGGATGTTTACTCAAATTGCGAACAAAGAAAGAAATGTTAGGAGGAAGTTGTGTACATATTTGGGGGAGAGGCGCGACTGTTGGAGAAAAGAAAAAGTTGAACAATTTTTTTTAAAGCGTTTATTCAATTCATACGTTATTATTCCATTATTCGAGTCGAAAGGACAATTCGCCCTCCTCTAGCTAAATCTTGTTACTTTTTTTTTCTGTGCCACTCTGTATTTGTATTATTCCTCTGCTCAGTATTTCTTAATTTCAGACTGGCTTGATATCCCTTCTTAATTTCCTCGCGTCGTGTCTCAAGATCTCCCTCTCTTCCAGCTATTACTATAAAATGTCCTTCCCATGTTTTGCCTCTTCAGTAAAAAAATTGACTTCTACATCGTCTCTGTCGATTATTGAAAATTTCTTTTTTTCCCCTCGTTATATAGGGTGTTTTATTTATATTATATTATATTTTCATTTATGTCCCCTGTTATCTTTATTAATTATTTCGACCCTTTAAAATTTGTTTAGTGTTGTTTTTAATTTTTTTATGCCGGTATATTTTTTGTTATATTTACTTAAAAGTTCATCTTTTATAAATTATCTGATTTTTGTGATGCTCCGTCAGTCTTAATTACAAAAACAGAATCTATTTTTAATTTGTTTTTACAGTTTGTCTTAAAATTTAATTCACTTTGATTATTTTATATTTCATATTTTGATCTAAAAATTCATGTATTTCATATTCATAGTATTCTTGTTTTACATTCTTTTTTAAAAAACAGAGACCACAAAATCTGGTAATTTATAAGATTTTTGTCTTATATTTACTTTATTTGAACTATAGGGCTTTTGGAACAAGTTTTTTATACAGAACATTTTCTTTGTGGGATTACAAGATTTTTGGACTAAACAAGTTTTTTAGACTGAACAAGTTTTTTGGACAGAACATTTTTTTTTAGGGATTGAACGTCTTTTTTTTGGAACGAGCAAGTTTTTTTTCCTCCTTTGGGACCTAACGTCCTCTACTGCCGAATCGAGGATATTTTAGAAGAAACTCGAAGACAAGCCAAAACCAAGCTACGTCACATTTACAAAAAAAAAGAAAAAGTCTATGAAGGATATAAATTTTTCTTATAAAATAAAACAAATATAACGTTTAATTTGAGTTTAATTTCCTTAAACCCACAAAAAGACTTTGAAATATATCATAGGTTTTTTGTCAATTGTTTCTAAATACATCAAAAAATCAATTAGACTGGTCCAAATTTTTTTTTATTTAATATTTTGCTTTTTGATATATTTCAAATTCTATTCGTGGAACGAACCCATAATAAAAAGAATTGAGCTTAAATCAGATTTATTGGGTCTAGGACATTAGGACGCGGCCACTAAGACGCGGCTAGTAGGACGCAGCCACTAGGACGCGAGGACACTAGGACGCGGGGACACTAGGACGCGGGGACACTACGACGCAGGGCCACTAAGACGCGGGGCAACTAGGACGCGGGGCCACAAGGACGCGAAATTATTAAAATTAAATGAATTTTTTACAAAAATGCATTTTATATTGGCCTATATTGATAATTGGTCAGTTTGAAAAAATAAATATATAAATGTAAAGGGTTACCCTCACTTATCATTGTTTTTTTCCATATACAAAATATTATTTCGAAAAGTGGCTGATTCTTTTATATTAATTTTTTTCAAATTCCATCAGAAACACAGTGTCGTGTATATTCCAGACCGTACAGAAACATTTTTTTTTTAGATGGAATGCACTGTATATTATTAAATTTTAGTAATAAGCTTTTTCCTAATTTCAAAAATGTATCATTTAATACCCGATCTTAAAACATTAATTTAGTACTTTTAAAAATAACACGAAAATTAAATTTATTAAAATTTTTATTTCAAATTAAATTGAATACAATTTACTTACAATATTTTTAAAATAGTATATGTTATTCAGATGTAATAAAGATAATTATTTTGTATTCTTTCCATTTAAATGTATTTTGTCAAATTTAAATCAATTTTTTAAATTTTATTGTAATTTTCTATTAGAGCTAGTATTTAATGTAATCTTAAATATTTCTTCATATTCATTTTAATTTATAATGTAGATGTAAAAGGTCCTTTGCTATCTTTTGGACGGCTAGATATGTATTTCATTGTGACAATCCTTATTATTCTTTTGCGTCCCAGTGTCCCCGCGTCCTAATGGTCCCGCGTAATGGTGTCTCCGCGTCCTAGTAGCTGCGTCGTAGTGGCCGCGTCCTATTGGCCGCGTCCTTGTGTCCCGTTCCGCATTTATTGTGTATCATCATATAAAAATCCATCTCATATCATCACAATACTTTTTGCTAAATCTATATTCTTTAAACATATTGAACCTATTTATTATTCAATCATTTTTAATTTATTTGTTGATCTTATTTTAAGCCAGTGTAATATCTGTTTAGTTTTATTCTTTATACGAGACTAGCGAGGTTTTACTTGTTATGAGGTTTAATATTAAAATATAACTATAGCACGAATGTACTTTATTACCGCATTTATTATTAGATTGTTACTCGTAATTCGTTATAGACCAATTGTTTTATATATAACACAATAACGATACAAAAATATAAAATGAAATAAAATAAAACAAAATAATAATTCTAATGTGGCGAAATTGCTTTAGTTGAACTTGAATCATCATCTGCTATTGCAGATCATCGTCAGATTCTCTTCGTTGGGTGTAATTTCTTTATCGTCGTCGGCGATTTTGTTATAATTTGATGCATCAAGTGTCTCACTAGCTAATCATTTGATCCACATTGCACTATTATTTTTCTTTATTCCCAACGCCTCTTTATCCTTTGTATTACTCGTTGTTGACCCAGAAGCTCTAATATTATTCTTGGGACTCTGGTCATAGTGAGCTTTCATCTTATTTTTTTTCTTGGACCGTTCTTTACAACAAGATGCACTGCAGCCTCGTGGGCTTATTGCGCTATCTCCCGTCTCTTTGTCTACTGCACCCAGTCCATCAACCTTGTTCCCTGTACTAGTTTGTACAGGTTCTTTAATGGCTGTTTGTAGTAGTCTTCTAGATCAATTTTTGGTTTTCCATATATTATTTACCTTCTGTGGTTCAGCGCCTCACAGTTGCATAGTATGTGGAGTGCATTCTCGGTCCATTTATTGCATTGTCTGCATTTAAGGTCGCAGTTATATGGCCCCATTTTGTTTAGATGCTCTCTGGTGGGAAGGTGTCCCGTGAGGAGCCCTGTGGTAATTCGTGGTTGATTTATACTCATTGGAAGTAGTTCTTCAGTTACGTTCTTTGACGTTTCATTTATAAACTTTGTTCGGTGTAGAAGTCCGGGTATATTGTCCCAGTAAAATTTGTGTTCTCGCCTAATCCAGTCTTTAATATAGTTCCTAAACGTACGTTTTGGTACTCCCATCGCTGGTTCTGGACCAATTGGTAGGGTTGACGATGCGCTTCTTGCGAGATCGTCAACCTTTTCGTTTCCAGCGATACCTTTGTGACCTGGTACCCACGATAAAGTTACTTTATTGTGGGTCGCCAGTTCCCTAAGTTCTTCGCCATATTCCCATATCAGTCTAGATGTCACCTTTGGGCTCTTTATGGCCTTAAGGGCTGCTTGACTATCTGAGTAGATTATAATTCTTTTTCCCCCGTGGCCGTTATGTTACTATTTCTCGCATATTCGAGTATTGCATAGACCTCTGCCTGGAATACAGAGGTATATTTTCCTAGAGAGAAGCATTCTTGGTACTTATTCTGTTCGCAGTATATACCAGCTTCAGTTCCCCCTTCCGTTTTTGACTCGTCTGTGTACCAGGTAATTCCGTTAGGGTTTGTCCTGAAATCTGTGCTTGTATTCAACTCATTCAGATTCTTAATTATTATACTCAGATCTTTGTTGAAGCTGTATTTAGCAGTCATGTGGTCTGACCTCATGCCAAGCATGTTGCCTCCCACATGATCTAGCTTATTGTGTCCCAGTCTACAATTTCATTGATAGAATGGTAAGTCCTCTAGCCGTCGTAGAGCCATTCTAGCCTCCCCCATTATAACGTATTGTAATGGCGGGAGGTCAAGGAGGGTTTTTATGGCAGCTGTGTGTATTGTTTTTAGGTTCCCCGCTATTCCCAAACAGGCAACTCTTTGTATCTTGGCTAATTTGGAGATGGCTGTCCGTCGTTTTATCTTTGGCCACCAGACCAGAGATGCATATGTTACCATGGGCAGGACTACCATATTGTACAACCGATGTACCATTTTTGGATTGAGCCCCCATGTTTCCCATATATGCGTCTAGCTATCATTAAAGTAGCAACCGCTTTCGTATGTATTTTTGGAATCTGAAGGTTCCAAGTGAGTTTCAGGTCTAGCATTACCCCAAGATATTTTACCCCTTCTTTCTGATTTACCTCTTCACCGCGAAGCCATAGTGAGCTAAGGGGCTCTAAATTCCTTCTTTTGGCGAATGCTATTATATTGGACTTTTGAATCCCTCATACTCTGTCCAGAGTGTAACTGCATTTAGGGCCATCTGAAGTCATTCCCTAACCGTAGTGTTGAATTTTCCTTCTGATATATGACAAGGTCATCTGCGTATCTCAGTGTTTTGTGTCCTTCCTTTTGGAGGATTCTCAGCAGTCCATTCATTACCAGATTCCATAGCAGAGTAGAAAGTTCATCTTAGTTTACTGATACTTTAGGAAATTTGAAGTTAAGAAGGTTATTTGTCACTGAGAGAGTCGTTCTTAATTTTCGTCCTATTGAAAAGTCACTGGGAAAAGGCAAGGTCAGTAGGGGATGGGACGTTTCGCCATGACCGTTTCGCCACCAGCCGTTTCGCCACCGGCCGTTTCGCCGCCGGGAAAATGAGATAGAGATAAAGTTCCGGGAGTAAGGAATTTTTTATTGGAAGTTTCTTCTTATTCTTCAAGGATCTTTTTTTATTTCATAAATATTGCTAGTTTCCAAGTTATTTGCAAAAAAAATAAACCCATTTTTATCTTAATTTGTTAATAACTTTTGCAATTGTTTATGTGCTGATTTGAAACTTTTGCACATTTTTCTAGATGCCATTACGAATCCAATAAGCCCTCACTCATATTTTTACTAACAGTAACAAGAATTTACACCATTTTGAACTTGCGAACCTGACTAATTAAGAATGATTATTAACTAAAGAGATAAAAAATTAAAATTTTTGTCACATTAAGCTTTTGAAAAAAATTTTCGAGAACTAAATTATTTTGTCAATAAGATTTAAATTGATTTAACAATATATTATTTTGCATTTACCATTCAAGTAAAAAAAATATAATTTTCTTGGCGGCAAAACGGCCGTGGCGAAAAGGCCGGTGACGAAACGGCAGGTGGCGAACCGGTCGTGGCGAAACGGCCGTGGCGAATGGGCTGCGGCGAAACGTCATAGACCCAGGTCAGTACCCTCTTAAAGAGATTTGGTTAGTAACCTCTTCACAATCTTTATAACGTGTTCTTTCATTCCGTTGCAAGCTATATGCATATGCTGATAATATTATAATTTTTAACAAACTTTAGAAATTGTTTGGAATTATACGGTGGTCAATTGTTTTAAATGCTTTCCTGTGATAAGCCATATAATGCAAAAATATTTAAAGTTGAAATGATACTTTCCACAGTTTGATTTCAAAATATATTAACTGCAATACATTTTTTGAAGTAGTCGATGATAACAATAAAATAAACTACACACAGGGCCTTGAAATCTCTTCCTACTTTTTGCCTGGATAGGTCAGGAACTTCGTGTGGTTGTAATGGATCTTTTATATTGGATCTGAAATATTTTTGGTAAATTGAGTAAGAAAATAATAAAATAAATTGAATTTACAGCCAAGGTTTTATCAAATCGACAATTTAATGTGATTTATGTAGTAATTCATTCTGAAGACTTTTTGATACTATATTCTTTTTTTTATAGAAGGAATTATTTTTATGTAGAAATATTTCACCCTTAATCTACCAAAAATGCTAATAAATTACACTTGTGGGTTGACCATTTGTTATATATATAATATTGAATTTTCTTCAAATCCATATCTTGATCTGTTTTGGTTTTCGATAGATGTAGATATTATTGAGTACTGAGAACACTCTTAAGGTATCAGGTATTTGTTGATTTTTTACTGGCAGGATAAAAAAGTATCTTAGTAGTTGACACATTTTTTTTTTCAATAATACAAGCAAACAAGTAATAATGGAAACATTTGTAACCGTAAGCAAAATTTTCTTTTCTATTTGATTGTACCGTTGTTGAGTTAATGTTAACGGAATTGAGGCAAATGAAAATCCTCTTGCATAATTACGGCACCAATACTAACGGGCAGTACCGTATCTTTTTTGGGGTCAGAAGTTTAAAATAGTTGAAGCAGAGTCTGTTAAATGCTCTTTCTTCATTTTCTATTTTCATTGCCATTGAACTTTATTATATAACAGTTTTTAATATGGTTGTTTCACTAGATACGTTGGATATAAATTTTGATAAATAAACTATCATTCATAAGAATCTCCGAAGACATTTTTTCTTAAGTGACAGCTTCGTTTTGGTCTTTTTATTATAAACTTTAATGCTATTATTATTTTTGCTCTCGCGATCGATGTCTGCTATAGGAATTTACTGGGTACAACGTGCTAATTCTCACGCCATTGATAAAACGTAAAACAGGATTGTTTTATGTTTTTTACGTTTAAATTTTAAATAACCTCTACACGCGTTGTTTAACCTTTGATACCATGTTATGTTTTGTTTTATACTTTATACTTGTCACGAGAATTTAATATTAAAACACTATTGCACGAATGATATGTGATAACACATACATTAAAAATAAATTAAACAAATCATTTGTTTTATTTTAGAGCAAATTGCTTCAATATTGAATCAACAGGAAACTAACTGCACTTTTAATGGTTAAGAGGAATTTTAAACCCCATTTTATGCTTTTTATACGTCGTAAACTATATCGATATTACATTAAGAGGTATAAAAACGATTGGTTACAATTTTATTTTTTGTTTCAGATATCTGTGATAACGACCAACTTTTCCATCATGTATCAGTAAAAACGAGGCTAGTTATTGGTTCATTCAAAGCTGAGTTGTGTGATCCAGTTCATTTTTTAAGGATGTACCAAAATAGGTCATTGGTCTCTTGGAATTGTCCTTTGGTAAGAGTATAACTTTAAATAATAAATTGTTTATAAAAAAGTATTAAGGTAATGGGGAATTCAACAAAAATATAACCTCACGTTTTTTCTTTATTAACAGTTAGAATTGATTAAATAGAACCCATTGAGTTTAATTATCTACCTAATTTGAGCTAGATTTTTAAATAAATTAATTTAAAAATTCAAATTTCCAATTATTTGAATATGCCGCCATTACGATCGTGACGTCACTTATGTGCAATGAAGTTACCGTCAAGCCATTAACTGCAAATGTGTAAAGAAGAGAATACGAATGGATTACAGCTATTAAATCTCACTTATACAGACAAAAATGGAGAAAACCATTTTATGATAATTGGATAAAGATGAAAACTTGGATCTATCCACTGTGAAATCGCATTCAAAATCGAGAGAGATAAATAGATATTAGATTCCGCTGTTAGATAAAGAAAACGACTATTTTAACGAGATCACGTAATAATTTGCTGTTTGGTACATAAGTGCTGGGCAGAAGCGTTCCTAATTAAGGTCGCATCAGCGTCTGCTTACTGCATAGTTAACTGTCACTGTTGTAGTTTGTACTCTGTAGAGCTGGTTGATGTTGATAATTTTTTGTGTTTATTTGTATTTGTAAAAATATGTAAACAAAGATAAAAGTAAACACAATTAAAAACATATTGACCAAACGACACTTTATAAGCAAACGTCATCTATATTTGAAAGCGTCAATTTTATTTAGGGAAACTGGCCCACGTTAATATTATGCTGCAGCCATTGCATATAAGTGAAGTAGGTGCAATACAAGTTGCATAGATGCAGTAATTTTTAAATATCAATTTTTTCATGTTAAATTAAAGAAAAAAACAGAAAAAATGATTTTTTCATAAAAAGAAATTCATTTTTTTCTCAAATAGTGCAAAAAAAGATTGACTAATTTTTCAATCCCCATTGCACAAATTTTTGATCTGTTAAAGATGTAATCTAATTTAGAAAATGTAGTTTAAAGTAACAATTTATATGGTATCGTAACATGTTCGCGTAATAAATGTGGACGGTACATCGTAACAGCGTCCCATCCGTTGTTCAAAGAAATGATAGCATTTGCTTGCAAGTCTGGACGAAAATATTGATGAATACTTAGCAAAGAAGTTAAACTAATGTATTTCAAAACGTGACTTTTATTAATCAGAATTGACTACACTTGTTATTTTTAACAACTAAACTTGAGGCTCGAACTAATTCTATAAATACTAATTCTAACACTCCGTGCAATTCTGCAATTATAAAATAAAGTTAATACTCAACAACACTTAACATAGTTCTAAAATTCTTAAATTTTACAGCAGGAAGAGATTTGGTGAATATGTCAGCAATTTGTTCTGATGAGGGCAAATAAATCAAATTAATTTTGGCTTTACTGACTAAGTCTTTAATAAAATGATGTTTAACATCTATGTATTTACTCCGTTTTGTTTCAAGCGTACTAGACATTTTTATACACGAATGATTATCCTCAAAAATATAAACAGGAAAAACGTCTATGTTTAAAATGTCTTGTATCAGCTGTGCTATAAATAAGCACTCTGTTACACAGTGCGACAAAGCTATGTATTCGGAGTCTGCACTAGAAAGTGATACAGTGCTCTGTATTTTAGTTTTCCAAAATACAACTTTGTCATACACTTTGATGACAAAACCACTAATACTCTTCCTATCTTCACTATTAGCAAAATCTGCATCAACGTAAGCAGTAATTATAGTTTTAGAATTTGTAGTAGACTTTGTATACTTTAGACCAAAGTTTTGAGAATTCTTTAGATATCTCAAAACCGTTTTCAAATATATCCGGTGTAAAACAGTTTTGAAACTTACTAAAACAAGACACTAATTTCAGGCCTACTACCTAGCATTATATACATTAAATGCCAATATTTTGTAAATTAGTTGAAGATTATGAATGTAGGACAGTAAATTTTGAATTTTCTGTCAATTGCAAATTAGGTTGCATTGGTATATCTTTACCCTTGCATTCTTCCATGTTAAAAACTTTAAGAACTTTTAGTATTAAATCCTGTTGACTAATAAATATTTGATTTTCTGAATTTGAAATATTTAAACCCAAGAATTTTAATTTTGATACATCAGACCAATTTTTGGTCAAATCCTTTTTAACCTTATACAATTGACTCAAATTTTTAGATAGTAAAATTAGATCATCTACGTACAGTAATAAAAATACATCTATACTTATATACAAACAAGGATCCGCACCTGACCTTATAAAACCACATGAAATCAAATATTCATATGTAGTCGATCATTCCAACATTTAGTTGCTTGTCGTAAACCATACAATGACTTTATTAGCTTACAGACTTTGCCCTTGTAGGTCCCTTCTACGCCTTCCGGAACCTGCAAGTATACTGGGTTCTTCAAAAAACCGTTTAGAAAAGCCGTCTTGAAATCAAGTTGTTGAAACTGAAATTTTTCTTCTACAATCAGTGCCAGCAAAACTCTTATTGTCACTATTCTTGCTAATTGATGCATATACCTCTTCTTCTATATTTGATTGTAAAAATCCATGAGCAACTAGACGAGCTTTTTTAACCATCTTTCCACAGCTTTCTTTTATTCTAAAAATCCATTTTGAATCTATTATCTCTTTGTCTTCAGGCGTCGGTACAATTTGCCAAGTTCCGTTTTTCTCATGAGACTGCAATTCCTCTTCTATAGCTTCTTTCCATCCATTTCTCAATATTATAGCTTCTATATAACTTTTTAGAACATCTTCTGGTAAATGTCCAGCTGATAAAGCAGTCATTAGGTCTACCTCATAGTCGTCTAAATGTTTTGGCTTTCTCCTTATTCTATTACTTCGTCGTAAGTTAGGCTCATCCATTTGTTCATCTTCTCCTTCTTCTCCTTCTTCTCCTTCTTCTCCTTCTTCTCCTTCTTCTCCTTCTTCTCCTTCTTCTCCTTCTTCTCCTTCTTCTCCTTCTTCTCCTTCTTCTCCTTCTTCTCCTTCTTCTTCTTCTTCTCCGTATTCATTTTTTTGTTCTGAGCTAACTATTTGTTTTGATCCCGATTCTCTGGTTTCATCAAAAATTACTGAAGCGGTTACTAATTTTTTTTTGTTTAAAATCCCAAAGTCTGTATCCATTATTACAATATCCCAATAAAAAAGTTTTCCTGGAATGTGCATCTAGCTTTCCAGTACGCTCTTCTTTTGCAATATGAGCATAAGCTATACATCCAAAAACTTTAATTTTATCTAAGTTATACTTATAACCATACCAAATTTCTGCTGGAGTGATCCCTTCTGTAAGCGTTGAGGTTTCAGTCCTATTGGTTAGATACACAGCAGTTAGCACAGCATCTCCCCAAAAACCTTTGTTAAAATTAGAATCAAACATCATACATCTTGATTTTCCTAAAAGAGTTCTATTATACCTTTCTGCTAAGCCATTTTGTTCAGGGTTTCTAGCAACCGTATATTGAATTTCAATTACTTTGGATGTACAAAAATGTTTAAATTCATTTGAAATGTACTCTCCTCCATTATCACATCTTAAATTCTGCACTTTGGTATTTTGCTGTGTTTCTGCTAGAGCTACATATTCTCTGAATTTAGTAGTTACTTCACTCTTTTCTTTTAACAAAAACGCAATTATAAAATGACTAAAGTGATCGACAAAAGTAACAATATATTGTTTACCATGTCTTGTAGGAGGAGTTATTTTTCCACAAACATCGGAAGATACAACTTACAAAATGTTTCTGGCTTTAATGTCTTCAGGAATACTTTTTAAAAACGAACGCCTTGTCTCTTTGCCTTTAAGACATACTTCACATATTGCACTGCAAGGATACTTTGATGAATGCCCCATTCTTCGATGTAGTATAGTCTTCACACTATTGTCAACCATCCCAGAAAATTCGTATCGACACTTCATTTGGACTTGATACAAATTTTTATAAAGAGCACCATCAAATAGAGTCTTATTATTATTAAGAATTTTAACTTTTCCCATTTCAAATATAACTTTAAGGCCATTTTCTTGCATTTTTCTCACAGACAACAAATTACATGTAAGATTTTCACATTCCAAAACGTTTTTTAAAGTTATTTGTAGCCCATCGTTAGTCTGAAGTTGTAAGTCTCCTTTTCGTTTGGCTTTGACAGTTTCTCCAGCTTTTGAAACAAGGATTTGAAGATCAATTTGTTGAACATTGACTAAAAACTTCCCACAAAGCCAAATTTTACTTAATTTACCACTTATTTACTCTCAATAGCCCATAACCTGATGAACACTTAGCAAAGAAGTTAAACTAATGTATTTCAAAACGTGACTTTTATTAATCAGAATTGACTACACTTGTTATTTTTAACAACTATGTAATATGTATATGTAATAAGAGCGCGCCGCATTTATTTTTGCTTCATTTAGATATGGAGTAGTCAGAAGAAAAAAGATGGAACGGTAGAATGTTCTGCTTTTAAGTTACACGACAGTTCTCATTTGACTTTCGACCTGTAAAGACGTATCGGAGCCGGCGAAAGATAAGTGGTAGACAAGTGTGGCCGCAAGGCCAGTTTTTGTGGTATTCAACTTCTGAAGTGAACTAAGTAATAAAGACAAATAAAACCAGTATCGTACATTAGTAATCTAGCAAAAAAATGAGTTATCAGCAAAATTTATATCCACCAAATTATACTATAAATAATCAAAATTCCTTCTGTCAACAAGTACCTAAACAAACTTCAACGATCCAAGTACAACCAATTTCAACATTCAGTCTAGTCCCAACTCAGTATCACCCAAGCAACCATTCAGTAACAATAGTCAACCCACAAACAATCAATATCTAGCCAATCCAAATTTACATCCTACAAGTACGTTATATAATACGTTATATCCTCCCATTAGGCCACAACCGATAAATGAACAAGATATAACAATGACTGATGAAAGCGATGGTGATTCACAAGACCAAAATGAGAAAAATCACGATTTTCAAACAGTGAATAAACGTAAAAGAAACCACACATAACTAGCAACAGACAAAAACGATCATCATCTAAATAGAAATAACAGATTTGAACCCCTAAGTAAGACTAAAGATCAAGACGATAACACCAATCAAACTCTATCAATTCAAAGACCTCCACCTATTTTTATTTATGGAGTTAATGATTTCAACAAAATGATTCAAAATTTATGCCAAGAAGTAGAAACATTGCAATGCAAAACTGCAAAAAACGATACAGTAAAAATAATCACACAAAATCCTGAAACATACATATCAAATGAAGCAGGAGTAGTCATCCGGAATCTACACTATTCAATACCCGTTGATGATATAAAAGCATAAATCGAAAAAGAAGGACACTCAGTACCCAATATTTTAAATATTAGACATATAATAAGCAAGCAACCGCTAATGATGTTTTATGTCGATCTTGAACCCAAACCAAATAATAAAGAAATATATAAAATACAATATTTAAATCATATGAAAATTAGTATAGAACCAATAAACAAAAAGAGAACTGTCATACAATGCACGAGGTGCCAACTCTACTCTGAAAATCATATTGCACACGACCGTATATATGTGTCAAATGCGGTGGAAGTCATGACTCAACAGCCTGCCAAAAAGCCAGAAATATACCAGCTAAATGTGCACTATGTGAAGGAGAACATAAAGCTAACTATAAGGGATGCTCTGTCTACAGAAACCTGCAACAGTTGAGGAATAGTAAATCAAGGAGTGAGTTGCAACCAGGGAAAAACAACGTAGAAACAAACCAGAATCGCAACGCATATCAGGGAATTCCCCGATATATAACAAATGAAAGAGCAACATATGCGAACATAACAAATGGAACTAAAACAACGAATCAATTAACACATTTAGGTACACAATTAAATGTCTTTTTGAACGAATTCAAATCTATATTTATGCAGCTAATTAATTAGATAATCAGAATCAAATGATGTTTGAAAACAGATACGAGTTCTAGTCCAGAACCGAATCGAGAACTAAAAAAATATTTTGTGAAACTGCGTTGCGGTGTAGACTGAGGTGAATCCCAGTTCCCACTCCAGTCCGCCAGCGCCAATGAATTAAGAAATCAAATATCGGGTTATATAAACGACTTCGAGTATCGCTCGACCCTGACAAGCGATCTGGACTAGCAACTGGAACTGATCTTTTAGACTAGGTATTACGCTGGACCGGACTAGTTTGGAACTGATCCATGAAAATTTTGGATCAGCCATCCCTAGTGATAACCAATAAATCTAGTAATGGCCCTTAAGTCGTTAAGAATTGCCGAATGGAACGCCAATGGCTTAATAAACCATAAAGATGAAATTATTTATTTCTTACAACACACTTCACCGAAAGAACCATGTTCAAAATCCCCCAATAGTTAGTCTATCACACAATCCACCCTGATGGCACTGCACATGCAGGAGCAGCAGTCATTATACGCAAAAACATACCTGATCACGAAATTCTCGCTTTTCAAACGGAAAAATTCAAGCAGCGTCAATCCAAATCACTGCTCAACAATGGTCTTTCAATGTAGCTTCTATCTACTGCCCACCAAGGCATAGAATAGAAATAAATGAATATGAAGAACTCTTTGACCATTTGGGAAGAAAATTCATTATAGGAGGTGACTGGAAGGCTAAAAATACAGACTGGGGCTCTAGATTAACAACACCCAAAGGAAGAAATTTACAACAAAGCATCACAAATAAAAACTGCATTGATTTATCAACCGGACAACCGACGTACTGGCCCTCCGATGCAAACAGACTACCAGATCTAATAGATTTCTTTGTTCTTAAAGGCATAGGTGCGAACTATACGGCTATAGAATCCAACTGGGACCTCTCCTCAGACCACACCCCTATTATCGCTACTCTGAGTACACATATAATATATATTAATCTAAATATAATAGTAAAAGAACCAGAAGATATCGAGAAAGCAGTGGACTATCTCACATGCTTAACTCAGAAGGCAGCTTGTATAGCCACCCCAATTGACACTCCGATAAATCAAATACAAAATAAAGTACGAGAACTAATAGCAGAGAAAAGAAGAGCACGGGGAAGATGGCAAAGGAGTAGGAATCCAATAGATAAGACGACATATACTAGACTTACAAGACAATTAAAAATTGCTTTACAAGAAGCAAAAATAATTCCTTTCAACTGTACCTCACCAGTTTATCCAAAGAACTATTCCTTATGGAGAGCCACAAAAAACCTTAAACGACCAAATATGCATATTTCACCCATTAAAATTCAGAACAATGAATGGAGTGAAAGTGATCAAGATAAAGCTACAACTTTCGCAAATCATCTTTATCAAGTATTTAGCGAGCCGCAGTCATATAATAACCAAAACGATAATGATCACGATGAACAAATAAAAACAGTTGGCTGTCTGCTATCATATGTCAGTTGTCGGCACCATTTTGTAGACTTGACGTCCGATTTTAATGGTACTATTACTAATTTTTCCAACATTATATTTTCCAACTATTGCCCTTCAATGGGCCTTAGTTGAGAAACCTATCGTGCATCGTTCTCGAGCTGCCCTTAGGGGTACGCTCCCCCATCGTAGGAGTTCTTTCCTAACCCTAAGTGGGATTCTACATTGGCCCCCGTGCCCTTATCATATCATATGCCTATGTTGGCTTATTTGGGTCAGGTTCTTCCTAATCCCCTTTTATCACCTTCGTTAAGAATACTTTTTATTTCCTAGACACTCTTTGTGTCCTCACAATGAACGTATTCGTTTGAATTTTGTATTTTAACTTTAATTGTTTGTTTATCAGTACCAGTATGTTTAAATTTTAACTGTTGAACTTTAATTATATCTACCTCTTACCCCATGATGTTGATGGTAAGCTCCTCTTATTAATAATTTTGTACCTGTTGTATTAACGAGCGCTATTGTAGGCCTGATGATGGCGGAAGCCGAAACTAGTTGACAATTTCACTAAAACAACTTAGCAAATATATATTATGGTACTGGACTTTGTGTGTTTCATTACTCATTGGTTGACCACATATGAGACATGGATAACCTGATGTAAATTCACAAAAGTCTAGAGGAAAAAAAAATGTGCGGCAGCGTTCTTGGATATTGAACAAGCATTTAATAAAGTCTGGCATGATGGACTCCTTTTCAAACTTAAAACAACCCTCACAACACCTCATTATCTCCTACTAAAATTGCTTTTTCCAAATCATGTACAACCTCGAATTATCATCTTATCATCAAATCAAATCTGGAGTTCCACAGGGGAGTGTCCTTGGTCCATTTCTTTACCAAATTTATACAGATGATATTCCTACAACACAGCAAACATCGACAGCTACCTTCGCAGACGACACTGCTATCATAGTCATCCACGAAACTCCTCAGACAGCATCTCGGAATCTACAAACCCATCTAACCTTACTACAAGTCTGGTTGAGGAATTGGCGATTTAAAGTTAACCAAACAAAATCAACGCACATAACACTTACGCACAAGTTGTTTGACAATACCATTCACATAATACAATATGCGGATGATATATGTATATATGTATCCCATAAATCCTTTGAAAACTGTTTACGAGACATTAAATATATAATATACTGTCTAAAAATTTGGTTGTCAGACTTTGGTTTTAGTATGTTTCTTGAAAAGTCGGTTATTCTGTATCTTACTAGACACAGATTGCAAACGGATATTATTTAAATATTGGTGACTATACTATACATATTTTCGAACATTATAAATATCTAGGTAGAAGTTGTTATGGACCATACATATGAAATATTTACAAGAAAAATGTGAGAAAGGTATTAATCTATTAAAAGTTATATTAAAACAGAGATTAGAAGTAGATGTAAATAGTTCACTGTAGTTTTATAGGTCCTACATTCGTTCATTGTTGGATTATGGGTGCACACTATATGCATCATTATCAAATACCAATTTAAATATGCTAGACAGAATACAAACAAAATCAGTAAAAATATGTCTAGGTGCAATGTTATCGTCACCCAATTCTGCAATCTTAGCCGAAGCTCAAGAACCTCCACTTTCACTCCGTAGAAAATTTTTAGCAAATAAACAATTATTAAAATATGGATCATATAAAATGCGTATGGTCACGAAAATAGCTCAAGTCAACAGCGAAAACTTAATAAATCCGTACTGGAGAAAGAAAAACTCCCCCTCCACTAGCTGCTGCCTTTATCGATACTAACCAATTCACTAATTATATAAAAGAATATAAAAAATATACGATTTTCCAATCCAAAGTTGATACGTTAATATATAAACCAAACGTCATATTCCCTCATTATACAGATTTACGTCACTTAATAACTCTATTCTGAAAACTGTACTGAATACACGGATCAATAAAAGCATTCATATCTATACAGATGGCTCGAAAACCCAAGATAATACAGGTTTCGTCTTCTATGTTTCAACCACAAATTATACAGAAACTTATCGTGTTCCAAATTTGTGCTCAGTTTATATAGCAGAAGCGTTAGCGATAGATAAAGCCATACAGTGGTGCTTGAATAACTTAAACCAGAGCGGAACAATATTATCTGATTCTAAGTCCGTGCTACATGCTCTCTCCGGGCACCCAACTAAACACTTTAAATGTGACGTAATTTTTAACATAAAAAAGAAAGAATTATATCTTGAAAAAAATAATAAACAAATAGATTTTGTATGGGTTAAAGGCCATGCAGGTATCACTGGTAATGAAAAAGTCGATTTAGCCGCCAAGCGAGCAAGTAGTATAGGACTCGAATTGGAGGTAGCATGTGACTCTGATATTATCCTTCAACTGAAAAAGATGGCCAGAAATAAATGGGAATGTACTTATAACAATACTGTTGAAACATCTACCAGTCATTATTATAAGATACATCCTAAATTACCAAGAAATATCAACCATTTTTCTAATTCACCTTCCAAAGCATATACTTCAATTATTACTCGGCTAAAAATACATCGTGCTAGATTTCCGGCAGACCTTCATAAAATCGGTAATCTATAATCTCCTCTTTGAGTGCAACAACAAAAGAAATGCATCTAATTAAATAATCTCAGGACTTAACAAAGTGCAAATTCCCCTACCTACAAATATTACAACGCTGCTTGCTCTACATGACAAAACCAATGATTTAATCGTACTTTGTAAATAAAACAAACATATTATTGTAACAATCATTTACGAACAGAAGAGTAATCTGCCCAAACGTATCTATCAACAATACACAACTTCCAGTGAACAATGAAGTTAAATACCTAGGGCTCATACTAGACAGTAAACTTACCTGGAGACCACATATAACGGCCAAGAAAGTTCAAATAAATATGAAACTAAGACAGATGAATTGGTTAATTGGTAAAAGATCCCAACTTAGCACATAAAATAAACTCTTACTGTATAAATGTATAATAAAACCAATTTGGACATATGGAATAGAACTTTGGGGCTGCGGCATGAAATCAAACACTCAGATCATTCAAAGAATGCAGTCTAAAATCCTCAGAACGATATTCAACGCTCTTTGGTACATAAGCAATAAAACTCTACATGATAACTCAACCATACCTTATGTCGAAGAAGAAATACGTCAACTAACCATCAGATTTCTTGAAAAACTAGAAGACCATCCTAATGAAGAAGCTAGACAACTAAATGTCCCACCCGAAGTCAGACGAAGGTTAAAGAAACAATGTCCAATAGATGTGTTAAATTAGCAATCACGTACACACCAGTCAACTTTTAACGTTAATGTATAACAGGAAGTACTATCAGTCGATAATTTCTTCCTCCATGTAACTACCTTGAATCCATTTACTAATTGCTAAGAATAGCAGATTGTAAATTTCAGTTCCAAAAAAAAAAAATTATACGGTGGTGTTTCTATTCTCGTTGAATCGGGCGTGGGAGGTCCCACTTGCCATGAGGTTCAAGGAGTATTATGCCCCGCTATTTTTCACATCAGACCATTACTCTTCACAAAGTCAACAATAGTTCCAAAGTGTCATTCCCTTTCCCTGTTCAGGACCCGGTAATAGCATAATATGTGAAGAGAAGTTTCGTCCTATTCCTCACATTTCCTACATAGGGAATCTTCTGATACTATGTAGTTCAGGGGTCTTCTGAGCCCGCAGTGTCCTGTCAAGGCACCTAGTACAGTTTTAAGCGCCCATCTATTTAGGCATAACAGCAGATTCTCTATGCTCTTATGTGGACCTTCTATAAGTGCTTCGGACTGTCTTAGTTCCTGAACTTCCATCTAGTATTCGCTCTGTTTATACCTTAATTGTTTCACCAGCATACCCTTTACTTGTTGGTAGGAAATACCACATGTGGGTTGCGGTCCAATTAAAGGTTTTTCGACTTCTTTACCAGAAAAGCGGTATGTCTCTTTATTTCCTTCTATTCCTTTATGCTCAGGAATCCATTCAAGAGTTATCTTGTTATATGCTGCCACGGCATTTAGGTTTTTGTGATAGTCTAATACTAGTGTGACGTTAAACTGATTTTAGATTTAGTACACTGAATATAATGCGGTTCGATAAGTTTTGATTTTATTTATTTATGTGATCTTATCAGGGGTAATTAAAAAGATACCCTTCACAAACCAGTATGCGCGGCAGCCCTTCGTCTGGTGAGCATTGGTTGGTAAGGACTGAATTTACAAGGTTACTCTTTTTTAAAGGGTTGCCAGGCGCCACTTAATTTTAAAAGCAAAAATCAAGACAAATCACAAGAACTGTATCTTATGATGTTGTACAATTTAGTAAAAAATTATTACTATAGACAAAATTAAATATTTGAATTTAAAATAATTTATCCTGAAAGTAAAAAAATTAAACAAAGCAAATTTCAAAAATCAATTTATTCCTGGTTGGTGTTTTTTTTCTAAATATAAAAAATAATTTACAGTTTGAAACAAAAAATCAGGAACATAAATGATACCACATATTGATTATTTTGTGGTCAAAAAAAAAATCACAATATTTCTGGTCGAGTGATTTTGAATCGCAGTATTAAAATTCATACAAAGTAATATGTTACATAAAAATGTTACTTAAAAAACTAAAATCCGTCTCACAATGAGAACTTACCCCAAAAATTTATATTAACAAAATAATGTTAAATTAGCTGACAAAATTAGGTATACTTAAATAACATGATAAACGAAATTAAACCACGATAATCATATGACCTTTAAATATGATATTTGTAAAGCTCAAAAAAAAAACTAACACAAAATAGGTGTCAAAAGTTGGTTAAAAAAATTATTCATAACTCAAAAAGTAGTTCATATACTACTGTCAACATTATACCAAATATGCATAAAATAAATAAATTTAAGGTTTAAATTTTGAAAGATAGTCCGAAAAAAATAAACAGAAAAAAATATATAGGATTTTTACATCTACCTTCTACTAAAAAAGGTTTTGTAACCACCTGCATCACACAGCAAACAAAAAAAAACGAAAATCTCGTAGTTCAAGTAGAAATATCCTTCATCACTAAAATCTCGAAGGTCGAGTAGAAATATTCTTCAACAACTGACGAATCTCGAAGATCAATTAGAAATATTCTTCACGAACGAAAAATACCATAAAACGTATGCCTAGAAGGCATGGCTTGAAAGTTACCCAAAAAAATAAGCGTGCCTTAGGAGGGCATGTCAAATCTATAAAGAAAAGACAACCTGAGGAGAATTTACATTAAAATTAAAAAACAAAATAGCTTACCCTTAATTATAAAGAAGCCCTCGATAAGACATTAAAACGGTATACACTAACACGTGTAAAATACAAAATTTCGTTCACAAGTCATACGACGGACCGTTGCTTTCGCCGGTCAGGATAGGAAAAAACCAATCTCGTCTTAAAACAAAATGGAGGCCTCATCAACGACATCCGCAAGGTGGCGTATCGACAAATTAAAAATATCAAAATAGCTAAAATCTATACAACCCACTGGGCCCCTATGTGTAATATGGGTTGCCTATAGTCAAGTACTATAAACGACTATTCAGGGCTGCTATTTTCTAACTCTTGCGAAAATTTTAGTATACGAGTACTCGTATACGAATTTTTTTCGGATGACTAAAGTTTTTGTTATTTTGGATGACATGCGAAAAACAATTCGTCTCATATAGCTTTAATATGAATGACTGGAGCCGGCAACACTGTCTAAATCAATTTAAACCACACAAATAAAGATATGACAAATTACAAAACATAAGGAACGCTTTTAATATCAAACATTTTATATATTATTGACACTAGTGACAATTACTGATGCAATTCATTGGTTATCTGTCCAACCTTTGAACCCTAGAAAATGTATCTACATTGCCCTTTATTTTTTAACCTAATTTTATTTATACTTTCTCTCTATGCCTAATTTTGAGAGGGCCACAGATTTTTAATTAAAACTTTAATTTTTGATGCGAAAATGAGTGACAAAAAAAGAACAGGGAATATGACATCTAGTCAAAAAACAAATTAATTAATTTTTTAGATAAAAATAGTCTTTTCCTTGGTCTATTTGCCAATATTTCGGCTTCTTCTAACGCTGCTAAACTCGCCAAATTAATTATATTATTGAACATGTTTAATAATAATCACTTGTTTTTATTCTATATTTTATATGACATGGAATTACTCATCAACAGTTGAATTTAGTATGCGGATTCATTAATACGCATCCCTTTGACCATGCGATGTATTTCCGCAAAACAAATTCGCCTACGGATATTTTTCAATGCCTTCAAAATACGGTTTATTGCAATTTATACGAAAATGCCAAAAATCCGTATGCGAAAGTCGCTCGTACGAGTTAGAAAATAGCAGCCCAGAGCATGTCTATCGTAACCGAAGCAGTTTACTACTTACAAATTGTTTTGAGTTATGATATACCTTGAAATAAAAAAAACTTTTTAATTAGGGTCATGAGGTAATTCGTTTATCATGTTGCGAAATACTTACAAAAGAAAAATATTTACAAATGGCTTTTTATACTTAAATTATGAGAGAGATGTAAAAACATAAAACCCTATGCTACACGACATCCTATTTGATGTA
Organism: Neocrepidodera transversa; assembly: GCA_963243735.1. Taxonomy (NCBI): domain Eukaryota; kingdom Metazoa; phylum Arthropoda; class Insecta; order Coleoptera; family Chrysomelidae; genus Neocrepidodera; species Neocrepidodera transversa. Next base: position 25,954,877 of record OY725340.1, on the reverse strand, counting down.
AAAATCGTAGACAAAAATAATGTCGAGGCATAGAAAGAAAAATGGGTCAATTTTGATGTTACACTAGTTTGGACTGTATTTCCACCCTCTTCATTGTTTCACACGACGGTGTTTTGTTACACAATAATTTGGCAAGAGGGGACATACTACCTAGTATAGTGATTCAGATATGTTAAAGTTTATGTTATTTATACATGTTATATTAGTTCCTGTTTTATGTCTATTCTACGACCACATTTGATATATCAATAACCCTATGATTTTTTTTAAAATTATGACTATAATATTTAAATTGAATGTAAGGTTTTTTTATTTTCAGATTTCTGGATCGACCAATCTGAATCACGGCAACGAAATACGACTGAGTTCTCCAATTTCTGCAATAAGCCGCGGATTCGGCAGAGTCGTAGGAGAGATGAAGTGGAAAGCGGTCGCAATTATTTCGAGTGGTGAGTCTGACGCAAAAATCTGTTTGGTTTTCGCATTTGATGGAATTCTCGAACAGCCTCGTCCACTTTTACAAACGAACTCCCTGCTTTTTATTTACGTTATTAGATTTAGTCGGCAGGCTGATGTGATTACGATGTACAAATTCTTTAGGAAATACCGGCGTGATTTAAGTAGATTTTGCGGGTTTGTTAATTAAGCAAATTATTGTGTTGCAACAGATGGAATAAAGTTTAATTAAATAGAGACGCATTAATGATTCGTATTTAAATATCCACATATCTTCGTTGTATTAAATTGGGTTGCAAATTAGTGACGCTACTTATCTTTTACATATTTTGCTATTTTAACAACTATCGCGACAACAACCTCTGTAATAGTTTGAACAATTCATTAAACTTAAGACCGTTCATTGTTCTGGTCTTTTAGGACCAAAGTATGAAGTGTCATCTACCGCATCCTTACGTAAAAGTACCGTTTCTATTACGTGGCAGTAAATTTGGCATAAAGTTTTAAATGTCGCAGCCACTACGTATTTCTACTATAGTCAAATTTTTTGCCTCACCGGCTAGTTATTTTATTGTTAATAATTTATTTTCACAAAAAAAATATATATGAAATTAAGTAAATTTTTCAAAAACTGTCCATACCCTGGACTATAACATTGTATGTTGTAATATCCTTAATAGGGGCGGTGATTGAAAGAGTAAAAAGAAGACTTTATTGAGACACTGATTGATGGGGTGTTTACTTTGGAATATTTTAATGGTATTTGAATTGATCGATAAATTCCGATTGTTTTTGTTTTCTTACAAAATATATTAAATTGCAAAAATAAAGAAACATTAAGGTCATTTTGACAGTGTGGACAAATTGTTTTTTCAAAAAGAAAAAGTTTGCCAATTTTTGAAAAATTGGTGTCAATTAGTGTCAACGTTAATTATTTGACATTATCTTTTTTTTCCAGCTTATTATACCCAAGTTGCTTTTAGAAATCAATAGTATATTATTTAACGATCATATAATGATGGCTATTATTCGCGAGAGTGGCGTTTACATCACGAGCGAAAATATAGCTATTATGTGCGAGTAGAATTATATACTTTATCTAGAACTATTAAATAAACTACTGTCTAGAATAAACCTTTATTTTTAAATAAGTAATACAAAATGTTGTATTTCTTTATAACTAAGTAATTTAAAAATACATTATAATTTTATTAATTAATTATAATCTTTCTATTCACACAGTGAATAGGCTTCTCTTATACCTGTAGGTGTACATGACATCTTATTTTCACTATCTCTCTCTATTTTTTATTAAGGTATTCTAATAAAATACTTTTTTCTTTTATTAGTAAATTGACATCAACCTTGACCATGACCTTGACTTTGCTGACATGACGTTGATACGACCTTAACACGACCTTGACGTGATTTTGTTAACATGTTAACATCACGTCGACATTCCTTTAACATGAACTTGATTTTAACACCACTTGATTTTGATACGACTTTGATACGACCCTGTCATGACCTTGATATGACCGCTATGTTGATATGACTTTTACCTCGCCTTGATCTCGTGCTCGGCAAATGGGAACATATACGACTTGTAAATTTGTTGATTTGTTGAGGGAGGGGAGCATCAGTTGTATATAAAGCAGTTGACGCAACTTATCATTATTCACTAGTTAATAAACAAATCATTATTCACATGTGAATAATGGATAATGATATTATTTAGTAAATTCATGTATAATGAAAAAATAATAGTTTAAAGAAAGTATTTTATTATTTTGCAGTTTTGCAGATGTTTTATTTATTTAAAATTTGATATCGGACGGTTGAGAGACAAATAGTCACTGCTGTTATGAGTGTTAGAAAGAGTTACATCATTCACAGCGTTTAAAAAAATAGAAGTCCAAAGTAAAATTTTTAGAATAAAGTAAATTTCTTTGATGTTAACAATTCAAAACAAAAATCACATTTAAAATATTCTATAAGTGTCTATCTAAGCATTAAAATATTTCTGTATCTTGGCGACGATAAAATCGTTTGAAGAGCAAGTAGAAACATAAAGGGCATAATGACTAGCAAAAGGACACAAAAGGATATTTCAAAGTGGCAAAAAGACCCTTAATGGAGTTTAAATTAACAAAAGGAAATTTCGGTTAGTAAATTAAACCGAAAGAACTTCGGTAAAAAATTTTGAAGAAAAATTATGATTAGCAAATAAAGCTAAAAAATCAGCCAGAAGAGCAAAAAAAATAATAGTAGTTCGTAAAGGTAGTTGAAAAAATGAATTTTAGTTGACAAAGACAACGAAAAAAGTTTTGGTTAAAAAAACTGTTGCCGTTGATTCTGTTATCTTACTTTACTTTGAACCCTTCCATAAACATTATTATGATCATACCCATCTCATAGATGCTATCTCTGTTTAATTATGTCTCTTTCTTGTTTCTTTTCAAAAATATTTATATTTTGATTAAAATAGCTTTTATTATCTCTCTTATAACCATATTGTTTAATTATTTCTTTTGATTTTTGTTCATTTCCCTGTAATTTCTTTCAATACCATTTCTATTTCCCTATATATTCCGTTGATATGCTTCTTCCCTCTGTCAAATCACATAGCCGATAGGCACTTTTCTCCACAACAGAAGGTTCTATGTTTGCTCGCAGGGAAAAAACAGCAGATGGAGCAATCAGAAAAAGGACTATCAAAAGATAGCGTTCTACACGTACGATTAGCCAGTGGCAGACTCCAGCAAAAATTTCTAGAATGTTGATGACATGGCAATGGCCATCCAGGGTTCGAGTTTCGAAGAAATGAAACTGAAACTGATGCAGGCGCTGGATTAATTCTCTACCTATTATGAGGCCAACCATCTGAAGCCAAACACTAGCAAAACACAGGTCTGTGCTTTCCACCTTAAAAATAAGGAATTAAGAAGAGAGCTGACCATTATACGGAGAAACGACCGCGTCCAACACTGCCATGCACCAAAATATATGGGGGTGACGTTGGATCGCACCCTTACCTTCAAACAGCACTGCCTAAATATTAAGAGGAAAATCAGTGCTCGAAATAATATAATCAGGAAATTGACGAGTAAATCCGTGGATGCAGACCATTGTATTCGTACTTGCGCTATATTTTTCTGCTTTTCTGTATCGGAGTACGCTGCATACTCGAAGCAAGTGGACATTGCAATGAATGAAACAACGAGGATCATTACACGGTGCCTGAAACAGACTCCAACAGAGAAATTATATTCCCTAAGCGGCATACCTCTGCATTATATCCGTAGAAGAGATTATTTCCAATATCCTTCAGGAAGCCCTTAACATCGTATGCAGATGGTTTGAGGAGGAACAGATGTCTGTGAACCCCCACAAAACGGTAGTAGTTCCATTTACAAAATGGAGGAAGCTTGATAAGCTACGTCATCCCATTTTGGAAGGCGTAACCATTCCGTTTACGGAGGAGGAAAACTCTCTGAGGATTATCCTTAATAGAAAACTTATCTGGAACTCCCATCTGGAAAGAACAATCAATAAAGCCAGATCATCCCTCTGGAATATCAGAAGGGTATGCGGCAAGTCGTGGGGAATGAACCCTAAACAGATTTACTGGATCAAACGGTAATAAAACCAATGGTCACATATGGCGCAATAGCCTGGTGGACGAAGGGGCTCCAGTCTATTGCGGCGGCTAAATAATCTGGACTACAGAGATTAGCTTGTGTGGCATTATAGGAGCCATGTCATCTACCCCGACAGCGGCAATGGAAAGATCTCTGGGACTTACTCCTCTCCATATATTACTGGAGCAGGAGGATAGAATGACCTCCTATAGTGCCATATCGGTGGCTAGTCAATTTGAGGGGGAGAGGCTATGGGACCACTCTGGACTGCTGCGAGAGATGAGTACTTACCACACTCTCGGAATGGTTTCGGATGTGCTCTCCCCCAGAACTCACATACAGAAGTCCTTCAACGTCCTTCTTCCGAGAAGAGACGAATGGGAAAAGGGGGAGATCCTCTTTCCAGGGACGGCTTATGTACTGTACACAGATAGTTCAAAGACCCCAAGTGGTGTTGCAGCCGGAGTGTACAGCAGAAAACCGAGAGTTGACATCACAGTAAGCCTCGGCAAGAATGCTACCATCTTTCAGGCGGAGATTTTCGCTATAGAATTGTATGCAAGAGAGTTGGTAAACCATTATCTTGTCAACAAAAGTATTTACATTTTATCGGACAGCCAGGCAGCTTTAAAAGCACTGAGCTCCAACCGGCTGGACGCGAAGCTGGTGTGGAACTGCATCGAATCCCTTGATCGCGTTGCTACCAGTAACAGAGTAACCCTACTCTGGGTACCTGGGCATGAAGGGGTGGAGGGTAATGAGAAAGCCCACACCCTTTCGAGAAGCGGTACAGAATCCGAGTTCATTGGACCGGAACCATTCTTCGGCATAGCCAAAAGCAGTGCCAAAGACGATATCTCTTAATGGACCGAGAGGAAAACTCACCTAGCACTGGAAAGATATTCCTGGGTTAGCTCACTCTAAGCCGTTTATAGTCAAACCATCAGATAGCACCCTATTGCAGATCCTATAATGGAGTAGAAGTGATCTACGCCTCCTAATTGGACTGCTTACAGGGCACTCTCGTCTGCGGTACCATCTGAAGAAGCTAGGTCTAAGTCAAACATCGGACTATCGCTTCTGCAGTGTGGAAGACGAAACGGTGGAGCATATTTTATACTCCTGCCCTGCCCTGGAAATGAATAGGCTTCGTACGTTTGGTTTTATACAGCTGGAGTCTACTGACTTCAAGGAAGCTTCACCTAAATCAGCCATAGACTTCGTAAGAAGGTGTGGATTGTATGGTGAATTATAGCCCATAGGGGTGAGCCACAATAGGCCTCTGGTGGCAGCAGTGGAGGGGCGAGCAAACTCTCCACTCACATTGAACCTAACCTAACCCATCCGTATGGAAGTGGCGGCAGACCTGGAATTACTATGAAATAACCAAGATACCCAAGTCAAGGATTAACTACCCCCCGGCAGAGACCAACCAACATTTGATAACATAACTTTTTTTATAAAAAGTAATTTCTATCGATTTTTTGGAAATTAATTAGTAATATAATAACTTTACACAATACATTGAAAACCGTAAAAGTTAAAAGTTGTAGGGGATATATTATTTACCTACGAAGCTGGCGATGAAAGATTTTTCGCGGTTTTTATATAAAAAAAACCCTTAAATGAACACGAATAACTTAACCTTCTTAAATTATATTCAACTTTCAATACATTTTGAATTTTAAAATTCAAGGATTACTCATTATTTTTCATTTTAAGAATGTTATTTGATTCCGGTTTGAAAAGACCGGAAATCTTTTTAGCTACAAATTGGAAGTTCGTAACAAAACGAGGTTATTTATATTCCTTTATTTCTGATTTTACGCAAATCCCAACTCAATTACATACGAACGCCGGAACAAAGCCAATCCCGTTCTTTGTCGTAGATCAAACCTGTGCGCGGTAATAGACTTTATTTCGATATTGTTATAGAGATTGCTTTAGAAATACTTGGTAATTATATAATTCTGTAAAATAGGCAAATATTACGCAGGCTTTCACATTAGGTAACAGTACCAAATTTCGTTGTCCCGTCTAAATTCACGCACTTCTTATTATATACAATTAGACCTACATCATCTAATTCAGTGTCAGGATCATAACAATATAAATTTCTTAATCCATGTTTCTTGCTCAGATGTCATTTTTTTACTCTAGTAGCTACTTTTTCTACGCCTTGGTTCCAGATTTTTTAACTTAAATCTTATTTCTTGAAATTCCCTTTTTTTTGTTTATTTTATTTCAAACTGTGTAGATTTGCACTAGATTTAGAACCTTTATTAACTTACTTCAGAGCTTAGTAATTTATTGAAATCATCCTGTTAGTGTCTGTGTGTTAGTGTACCTGTCTATGACAGCTCTCATGGCTGTTCTGCTAGATTGATTTGCTTCAAACTTGGTATGTATATATTTAGAGTCATACCTCGATCGAGTTTAAATTTGAGCTGTAGGTCAAAACGGACCGGAGATATGGAGGTTACAAGATCACAAGCATTTCAAATGGCAGCATTTTTTGATGGTTGATACTCAGTATCAGTAGCAAAGCATGTCGTCACAACATAAAACACTCATCATCACTACTGCACAATATTCTGAAGTAACTTTTACTTCAGAGATTTACAATTTAAGCTGCTGAATGAATCGATCATATTTTACATTATCTTGTATATTTTTAATATCTCTGTTCAAATTTTATAAAATTAATTGGATTTAGAAACTTTCCCTTCAGAGGTTTATACCTCTATCGTAATGCCCCTTCCAGGCGACCTTCACTCTATTTTTTTATATCATTTTATAATTTTTTTATAGAAAGAGAGAGAGAGAGAGAGATTTTTTAATTTTTTTTCTCGTTTTTTTCTCATTTTTCTAAATTTTTTTTCCAATTTTTTTAATTTTTCCTCATTTTTTTCTCATTGTTTTGTTTTTTTTCTATTTATTCCTTTTGTTTTCCGATTTCTTCTCATTTTTTTCTTATTCCTCTGATTTTTTTGGAGTTATTTTAATTCTTTCGAATTTTTATAAATTTTTTGATATTTTTTTGCCATTTTCTGCGATTTTTGGGTATTTTGTTTTTGCGATTTTTTGTGATTATTTTGCGATTTTTTGCGATTTATTTCAATTCTTTTAGATTTTTTTTATTTATTCTTTTATTTTTTTATGGTTACAATTTTCCGTTCTTTGTTATTTTTGCATTTTTTGTGATATTCTTCTATTTCTCTTGCGTTTTTGCGACATTTTTCGCTTTTTTATATTTTTTACTGTTTTTTAAGCTTTTTTACAATTTTTTTAAGGCGAAGTCCTATTCATGGTTTCACTCGATGTCCCAGTTGTAGTTTGGCTCAATAGTTTATTGACTGGTGCTTAGTATTCCTAGGCTGATTTTATTGCATAGTTTCATCACATCTTAACGATTACAGTTCTGGATTCGCTCTTTGTTCAACATCAACAGTTATAGTTGATTTTCATCATTAACGTCGGTTTTATTTGTATATCTGATTCGAAATTTCTGAGTTTTGTCAGGCTAATATCGTCTTCAGAAATTTTATTACAGTTTGTGGGTTATACTCCGTTGCGTATATGCCGGATATTCCTTTGTCCTTTGTACCCTTTGTTAAAAATGGAAGCTAGTTCACAATGTATGATCTTTTAATGAGCATGGATTTTAAGATACAATCGCATTCACGATATAAAGATTTTTTTATTGGTACAAAATAATTTAGCCAAGCGATTGAAGCTCGTGAAAAGGGTGAAACGGATGAAATAACAATTTGGTGCGATCTTCAGTAGACAGATAGTAAAAAGGGACTGTGGGTACCAATAACTCTTCCACCACGAAATTTTCAAATCTATTGTGGTTTTCCTCTCCATTAGAGAACCCTATCTAAATTTGTTCTATAGTAATTAGACTTCATAATCTAATAAGTAGTTCCCCTGTGTATCATTCGGCTTTAGGCTTTCCTTCGACGAATATTAAAAACCATAGTCAACATAGTCCTTCATAGTAACAGAGAATATGTACTCCTGTTTCCTCCTCTTTCTAATAAAACTTACAAATAGCTTCCTCTGCCAGACTTATTATATTGTAAGTTTTGGCGATGATTAACTCTTTGGCCTGCCTCTGTCCTGGAGAGTTCTTCCACCAATCTTGAAATCCAGTCCAAAAATACATCTATTCTTTGACCATCTGTATAGCGCTTCAATTGATCCATCTCTTATTAATTGTTGATTCATACGTGCTTTCAGGTATATATAAACATACCGGAATGCTTTTAAGACTATATAAACTTGGGGGAGATGAACTGTCCTGAAGCACTTACAGCGAATAATATGATTCCCGCGATATCCGATTTGGCTTCGGACTTTTGATACCAAAATTGTTGTCGGATTTTGGGCCCGTTTCTAGCATATTATAAATTCGACAGAAAGTTTAAACTTTTGCTTAATGGGTTCAACTTGAAATATTAGTCCATCTTTTTTTGCATTATTTGAGAAAAAAATGGATTTCTTTTCATGAAAAAATAGTTTTTTCTGTTTTTTTCTTTAATTTAACATGAAAAAATTGATATTTAAAAATTACTGCATCTCTGCAACTTGTAGTGCAGCTACGTGACTTATGTCCAATAGCTGCACATAATATTAACGTGGGCCAGTTTCTCTAAATAAAATTGACGCTTTTAAATATAGATGACGTTTGCTTATAAAGTGTCGTTTGGTTAATATGTTTTTACTTGTGTTCACTATTACCTTTGTTTACGTATCTTTACAAATGTAAATAAACAGGGAAAATTATCAACATCAATTAGCTCTACAAAGTACAAACTACAGTGACAGTGAACTATGCAGTAAGCAGTCGCGGACGCGACCTTTCACTTAATCAGGAACGTTTGTGCCCAGCACTTATGTACCAAACAGCAAATTATTACCTGATCTAGTTAAAATAGTCGTTGTCTTTATCTAACAGCGGAATCTAATATCTATTTATCTCTCTCGATTTTGAATGCAAATTCACAGTGGATAGGTCCAAGTTTTCATCTTTATCCAATTATCATATAATGGTTTTCTTCATCTTTGTCTGTATAAGTGAGATTTAACATTCGTATTCTCTTCTTTAAACATTTGCAGTTAATGGCTTGACGGTAACTTCATTGCACATAAGTGACGTCACGATCGTAATGGCGGCATATTCAAATAATTGGGAATTTGAATTTTTAAATTAATTTATTCAAAAATCTAGCTCAAATTACGGTAAATAATTAAACTCAATGGGTTTTATTTGATCAATTCTCACTGTTAATAAAGAAAAAACGCGAGGTTATATTTTTGTTGAACTCCCCATTGTGAGCAAATGGTTAAAAAATTGCTCAATCCCAGACTTATTAAATGCAGAAAATCGATTTTTGAAGACTTTAAGAAATACTTTCAGCTAGTCTTGACTGACCATTTTTTCATTATAAAAAACTATTTAATTTTATTGGATTCAGCAAACTGGCAGGATGCTAAATTCCATAGTTCTATTGTTATGATTCCTTTAGTTCGTCATGTAATGTTGATTCTGAAATATTGAAAGATCGACCGATTTCTCGTATTTTTCGCCAAATTGTAGAGCTCATTTTCCGTCCGGTTTGACTTGCTTTCCGAACATAAGTACGAACCATTTTAAATTCTAAAAGAAACACTAAATTGTCAGCAAAATTTCACACGGGGTCGGAAAATTACCCCGCCACAGGTGCGTATTATTCACCCGATATGGGTCATTTAACTTATCGCTAGTAGTTAATGATGAAACGTAATTAATTGTTTGTGTTTGCAGTTAAATTAGGAGTGGATATCCGTTATTCTAATTCGAGATACCATGTTATGTTCACATCTTGAAATGCAAAGATTTATCCCTTGTCACAGTGAGACGGATTGCCTATAACGTGGACAGGCCTAAATATTTGTCAGGATAGACACAAATCGGTATTCTTTGTTTTTCGAACTCGTTAATTGCAAATTTGATACTGAAATTGGAAAATTCAACATGATGTATACAAATTAAAAAAAAAAGAAATAATAATCAGTATTATTGTATTTTCTACTATGCTAATTACGTATTTGTCCTCAAAATTTAAAAAAATATGTAATTGAAGCGAAAAAATAAAAATAAATTCAAGAACAGTATTAAATATAGGTAGGAACTGTGCTTTAAAAATACATATTTAAATATCGATAATCATTAAAAAAAAAAGATTTCAATTATACCTCTTGTTTTTCGACATATTCCTTATATTATCTTCAAAATCACTAATACTTCCACCAGAATATCTATGCCGTAATGAACTATAAGTATATCTATACCAGAGTTGGGATAGTTACTTTTAAAAAGTAACTAGTTACTTTTTATAGTTGCTTTTACAAAAGTAACTAAAGTTACATCTAGTAACAGTTACAGTTACTAGTAACTAAGTTACTATTAAAATAGTTACTTTTTTTAGTTACTTTAAATAAATAGCAGGAAATATAAACTACTTGAATTGAAGCTTGCTTTATAATTTTGGTTTATATACCTACATAACTATTAAATAAAAAATAAAAATAGTCTAATAATTTTATTTATTGACAATTTTTATGACATAGCTTCCATAGCTGTAGCCTGTAGCCTTTAGATCTATTTACAATACAGCAACCAGGAAGCTAACAACTAATAATAAAATACAGTAACTGATCTCATGAATAAAGGGGTAAGAAGAACGTTACTAAACCGAACCGTCCCTACGTTCTTTAAACAAAACTTTTTTTTTGTTACTTAGTCAACATTAGCGCGCAGTGAAATCAAATATTCGAAATTTATATCGGATACGTTATGTCTATGAGGTGAATTCACAAATGAAGCAAAAGAAAATAGCGTTTCTACAGGCGCAGACGAAGGGTGTGGAGTATTACATTTTCGGAAAATAGATTTTATGCAAGGGTATTTTAATAGTGATTGCAAATAACAACTGGGATCTTGTAACTACTGCAAAAATTTAAAGTTCAATTTTAGCTCTACCATCTATATCCACGTCCTGTTGCTTGGTGCCTGTGTCCGTGCCGCATTCTAGGTACTCTTCAAACTCGAAAAAATCGGCAATATCTGTTTTTCTAAATTAAACTTGAGGGTTTTCAACAGGTGCAAGTACAGGATTTCAATTTATTGCTTCTTCAAGCACCATTTCTTGAATATCCCTTACTGATAATCTCGATTTGATATCGGGATCCAAAGTCATCCATTTCATTTTAAATTTGGGATGAGAGACAGCAGCCAATAAAGCAGTATTTTGTTTATTATTTTTTGTAAAAGTAAATAGTTTTTCAAAACGTACTTTTATTTTTTGAATACATACATCCACCACTCTTGATTAAAATTTAATTTTAGCAGGATTCAGCAACATATTGTTGAATTTTTTATGCAAATTTAGTATAAATGGCAAAAGATAACCATAGTAACAATTTTCTTCTCCTTGAAGTATATCTGTTACCGCAAGCGGTTCTACAATCATAACATACTTTTCAATATAATCAAAGTCTCGATCTTAATTTTAGTCTATCAATAAGTCATAGTACGAGTTCTAGTGAGTAATTCCTGGATAACTCAAATAACCTCCTAGACAATGTCTAACAAGACAAAAATTGTTGGTAGAGCATCAGCATCAGCTAACGAAAATAAACAAATGAACAGTCTTCCTAAAACTAACCTATGCTTTAACGCCGGTGAATCGTCAATCACTGACAAGTATCTTGTACTGTGCTGGCCCAAATATATTTGCGAAAATCGGCTTGATTTTTGTCGAAAGTAACTTTTTTTAAAAAAGTAACTTGGTTACTTAAAAGTAATTTAGTTACTTTCAATAAGTAACTAAGTTAGTAGTTACTTTTTACTAGATTTTAAAAGGAACTAAGTTACTAAAAGTAACTTAAATTAAAAGTAACTGCACAACTCTGATCTGTACCATAGAAACATAACAAATATCAGCTTAACATAAAATAGGATCATTTACACAGCTCGACGAAAAAAATCGAAATTTTATTTGCCGAGACTTGACCTATCAGACTATATGTTATAGAGTATGCTGAAACCGAATCTGCAGTCCAAACAACCTCATAATGTAGGCTAAGATTGTAACGCTCTTTGCGTCGTCACGCGGTATTTTTGCGCCTTGGTTCAGGTCTCGGATTACCTCGTGCGCCACCTTCCGTTTATAGTGTGAAGGCCACCTGCACGGGCAGCTTCAGTTGAGAAGAAATATTTCAGAGGTTGTTACGGTATCGACCAAATCCCTGGCAGCCAGAAGGGCGGTCTTTACTTGCCCTACTGTGTTAAGTACCTGGATACAAGCCTTTTTATCACAAATTTTGTCGGAACGCATGCGTGGCAATCAACCATGTTTTTCGTACTGTTTTTTGTAAACAAACGTATTCAAATATGCGATTACAAATAATTAACAATAAAAAATATTAAATAAGCTGGATTTAAAATTCAAATAAGTGAAATAATAAGTGTCCTAGTTGGAAGACAAAATAATTAAAGTGATTATTAAAATGTTACCAGCCCGAAAAAGAACAACAAAACGGTGTTGTTACGGAGTTTGTAAAAGTGATACACATTTTAAATCATTTAGAACCAATACATATTATTTTATAAACTTTCCAAAAGCTTGTTTTGAATATCGTACAAAAATAAATAAATCATCAAGTAAACTTCATACTAAAACATGTTCGAAATGCAGAAAATGTGAATTATGGGTTAAAAAATGTGACCGAAGTGACAGAGGTTTTCGATCGATTGATGATGTTACGAAAGATTCTTATATTTGCTCCTTGCATTTTTATAGAGAAAGGTGGTCCAACGGAAGAACATCCTGATCTCTTGAGCGCTATTATTTTAAAGAATTGGAAAGTCAATTAATAAGGTAGTTTATAATTATTGGTAAAATAACAAAATTGCTATGAAATAAACAGATAAAACTTCGATTAGCAATACGAGCAATTTTGAAACTTTTGAACAGGTAGAGTATTAACGTTGTAAAAATTTTTCGGTAAAAATACTAGATGACCATTATATATTTGTATTATATTAATAGCATCAAAAAATTTAATTACTCATAATATTTATCATTACTAGGTTAACAATGAATTGTCATAATAAAATTAATGATTGATTTGTTTCTGGAGATAATATTGTTTTCCCGGCCATTATTATACAAAACAGAACGAAATTTGTAAGCTACCGCTCTTTCAACATGGCGTCCGGACCTGCGCCCCAGGTAGCAGAGTGACGTGTTAAAGACGTTGAAAATTGGTGTATTCTCGTCAACTGACGTAATTTGGGCCAAAACATGACGTGAAAAAAACGTTGTTAGGTGGACGTTTTTAAGACGTCATAAAAAAACGTAATATATTCGTCGAATTTTGGTATTAGTTTTCGAATAAATATATAAAATCGTATTTTTTAGAAATTTGTTTATACCTAGTCAGTGCACACCGACATTCCCAATAAAATGAAAACAGAAAGTTATTTTTACTCGGAAAGATTTCGCGCGAAATCGTAGCCTTAACCATGTATTGAATAATATATTAGAAAATAAAATAAAATGTAACCAACAATTATTATTACATAGACAATAACGAAAACAGGACTTTATAAATTCCTAATGAAATTTATTAGAAATCACGGTTTTTGCGGTGCAAACATCAGTGGCCCAGTGTTGCCAGTGGCCTGATAATTATCGAAATCTAACATAAGTTTTCTTAATCTTGCTTACGAACTGATAAATCGATAATGATAACCTATAATGTAGCTAATCTAGATAGAGATAAAAATTTCAAATAAATCAATATACCAATTTTTTTCTGAAAGTTTATCCTGGAATCTTATAATTTTATGGTCATATTCCAATAATTTTAGACTAGACGTTTGACGTTGGCAACACTGCGTCCACCTTTGCTTGGCTTTGGCTTTCTCGAACTTCGGCTTCGGCGCAATAGAAGCCATTTTGTCGTGTTTTGTTGTAAAAAAAAGTAAAGATGATGAACAAAAAAAAAATAAAACTACTTTTTATCCACGGCTGCTGGAGTAGTAAACACGGTTACCCAGGTTAGAAAATATTGTTCTGTCAAATTTATATGATGAAATATTTTGAAATGGGGTGCACGTGTGCGAGTGAAATATTTATTACAAATATGCTTGGCCAATTAGTACTAATCGTTCACAGGTAAATCTATTATTACTGTTTAATATAATATACAAATTAATTAAGTTATAAATCGTTTTCAGAATCCTAACCCTACTTTTTAGGTTCAACAGGAGTCTCGTGCTCTTGTTTTACAATAATTTATTTGATACTAAGTTACGATCTATAATGAATTTGAGCTGTTTATCAAATATACTAAACACTATCGACAATTTAAAGTTAAAAACCAGGTAAGCCCTAAGACTAATGTCATTCATATAATTTAGCTTCTTTTATTTTCAGTACTTGAAGACAGTTCAGTAAATGGAAAGATCTTACTTGTTAGTTAGTAGACTCTAGAACTAGTATGATGTCCTACGCCCCTATCACTGATCAATAGTTTACCGGATCAAAAATGGAAGGAAGGCGGCTTTGAATGGATTATATCCTGTCTTAAGTTAGCCAAAAAGCAGTGGTAAAGCAGAAAAGCATAGAACGAGCAAACATAAAACCGATGAGACAGCAAGATGGTAGCGCTTATTGGGAACGCTCAAATCATTAAGTTCTTGTTGTGCCCCCTTCTTGATGTAAGGGTAACAAAAGAGGGTCTAGAAGAGAAAATATATACATATATACAACGTTGGAGAGAAGAGTTACAGAAAGCGACCATAAGTTAGACATAAAAACTTACCCAGGACCTTGGATGACCTTACGAGTGATTTCCTACAGGTTAGTGTTTCATATATCCACCTTAAAAGATGTGCAGTATTCTACCATACAATTTAAGAAACACTTTAACCATTTATTTCTTTTTTAGGCATTTAAATCTGTTACCGGTTGATTTTATTAGCACATGATACAATCATCTTATCACCAAAAAAGAAGAGAAAAGAAAGGAAGGAATTCAATCCATCAAATGTCACATTCAAGAAAGGCCTTTAACCTTTTTAAGTCAATGGGTACCAAATCTGGTTAGTGGGTTGGCATCTTTAAGTAGAAAAATTAATTAAAAGAAGAATTACTGATTTAACTGCGATGACAAAGGAAATGTCAATAAAATATAAAGTAAAGTGAGATTGTTATTAAAACAAGGTTTGTAGTATCCTTTTTATAAATAAATTGGGAATACATTACTCTATTAGGAGACTTAAAATTTGGCCTAAGATTTTAATGCCTAAAAAATTTTAGCCCGTAACACGAGCTCTTAACAGGACTAATAATAATGTAAAAAGTGATAGACTTTGGCGAAGAAGATGGAGGAGGACTAGTGGTGGTTCATTCTTAGTGGCTACCCCCCTGTAGCTTCTCAGTAAAACTCAACATGTTATTATATTTTTAGTTTAATAAATTATACAGGTGTCTTGCAATATTGTGAAGATTTTTGAACTGAAATCCTTCGAAAGAGTGCCGTTTTGACTACCTAATCGTCTTTTATAATCTAAAAATGAATTTAAGTAACTTGTCCTTCCAGTTAAACAGAGCGGAAATCACTGCGAATTTTTATTTTTAAATGGGATACTCCGTGTGCATGTGTTTAATGAAAAATATAGTGGGAACGGGAAAAAAATGCATTCAGACAAAACCGCTCTTTTATCGTATCTTATTCGAAGTTATTTTAGTTTAAAAATCGTCAAACTACTGTATTTGAATATAATTTGTGTAATTATTTCTTTTATGAATTCCGAGGATATTTTGTTTTTTACAGTAAAAAAATACAATTTTTTAATCTAAAATGGATGTTTAATTATATGTTTTAAATACGTAAAAAAAACGTAATTTTTACGTAAAAAAAGACGTCATTGGTCTGTGACTTATGACCCTGTATATCACGTGTTTTCCACGTCATTCATATACGTCAATAATGACCAATATTCAACGTCTTTAACACGTCACACTGCTACCTGGGGCTTGTCACGTGATGAAAATGCCTATTCAGCTACTAGGATGTTAATACTCACCAATAATTAAAAACGAGTCGTACAAATCTTTATTTGGAAACCAAATTACCAAATTCGGAGGGGAGGTATGTAACTGTTCTTACTGTATCGTCTTGGCCAGACGCTAAAGCACGTCTTTCAGGCTTTGACCGTCGGACTCCGGTACAATTAATTGGCTTTGCTCCCTTTAGCTTGACATATCTCTAATGGTCGAGGGACTGCCATTGGAACTCGAACTACCACTTCTACTCCTATGGGGATTACCGCTGCAACTGACTAGGTTGACTCCAACCGAGATTTACCATAAGCTTGGGGGTGGGTATACGAAACAAGATGGACCTCTTTTGGCGGGGATTACAACTGTTAGGTCTGCCCTTATATTCGAAGTTAATTCTAGTCCAGCGCAATTTTATTTAAACATTTTTTTTTCCATTTTTATTTTCTTAAAGTACTATGTAATAGTAAAAATATATAAGTTGTAAAATATTTTTGGTTTAGAAGAAACTCTCCCATGCTTGACCTTATGGTTCTAATGTTAATTTCTACGAGTTCATTTACTTCATTTTCTCTACTTATCGTA
Source organism: Neocrepidodera transversa (assembly GCA_963243735.1). Lineage (NCBI taxonomy): Eukaryota > Metazoa > Arthropoda > Insecta > Coleoptera > Chrysomelidae > Neocrepidodera > Neocrepidodera transversa. The sequence goes on along the minus strand of OY725340.1, from coordinate 25,938,073 downwards.
AAGAAAAACTGGCTACACTTTTCTATTAATTCATATAATAAATACGTTCTTTATTATCATTATTATTATTAACGCTTTCTGTGTAAATTCCTATAATTTAAGTGGAGTGTAATATCAATTCTTGGCAGCATAAGGCGGCTTGTAGTTAACGTTAAGATGGCAGAAATATATTGCCTCCATTATGGTTTTGCAGGAGAAAGTCCGTTCCAATAAAACACTGGAAGAATAACACGCCGTGAAAATAAATGTGGCGATCATTCAAAAGTTAAGGGGTAGAAATGATTCTTAGACAAAAGCTACAAAAATAATAAAATCTGTAGCCATGTGTGGCGTAAGTAGTTTTTAAAATTTTGATATATGTTTCCACTCATGGAAAAACTAGCACTGCTGACGACCAGAGAATATTTTATTAAATAATTTCAAAACTAAAAATTTACTCTTCATTTTGTGCATATTAAAAAACAGTTTTGGTTTTTCAGATTCACATAAACGAATCACAAAATCATTTAAGAACTGTAAAAAATGGAAAACTTCACCGATAAAATTATTTTCGCGAGGCAACATTTGGCAAAAGCCATTTTAAGATTCAATCCGAGCAGTCTTGTCTTCCGTCAATTGGAAAAGCGCAAGGAATATGGAAAATATTATTTCACGAAAACTTTTCATACTTCAAAGGAGTTAAACGATTTTCGGTAAAAAGAGCGAACTCGAACTCAAAAGCTTTCTTTGACGAAAACGTTTTGAGTAATCCGCTTTTATTGAGTTTTTACACGAGTGCTTTTCATTCCTCGCTTTTTCGTCACTTGTTTTTATGCTCGCGTTCGAATAATATTGACCACGGGGCTTCATCTGTTTTAATTACAACACAATTTTATATAATTAAATATACAGCATGATGTTAAAATATTGAACAAATTGGTAAAATATTTTTATTTTATTTAAGTCCAGAATGTTATCCATAATCTCAAATCTGGTCTAATGGTGAGGTAGTAAAACTCAAAATCCTGTACCACAAAATTTTAATATCTCTTTGATAGAATTGAGGGGGGGAGAGGTTTCAAATTACTTATCCCAATACTTCTTTAAATGTAGAATCAAATATAACACATCATGATTGTTTTAATTTAATGAACTCTTCAAAAAAATCAACAAATTACTGATTTACAAACTTAGTGTCATTATCACTTATAAGAAATTTTAATTTTTTTTAATCGGTTTGGTTATCCTCTAAAATAGAGAATCAAAATCTGTACTACGTAGCAGATCAGATGGAGGTATGCAAAAAATTCTAATAATGGTAAAAAACAGCAAAGTGTGATATTCGAGTTAGAAGCAACACTTATAGCACAAAAGCTTCGATTGACGTTTTCTTTATGATTCATTTAACTTCAGAACGTCCGAGGACCAAAATAAAACGTTTCTGCAAGAACATTTTTAAAAGGGATATAAAGAAACGTCCAAAATATGTCGACAAAACTTTCGAACTCATAAAATAAAAATAAAACGTTTTTTACCTTACAAAGACGTTTTTTAAAACGACTACTAAACGTTTGTTTAATGTCCATGTCGGAATTTTTTTAAAAGGTCACAATAGCGACGTTTATTAAAATGTTTTATTTGAGTCGTTAAATCCACGAGTAAAAACGTTCAAAAAACGTTTTGTTTAGGTCCTTAAAAGTATGTTTTCAGAAGAAGCCAAAAAGTTACATCTTTTAACGTTTTTGTATGTCGTTTTTATAACCACTGTAAAAAACGTTCAAAAAACGTGTTTTTGTGTCCGTAAAAGTATATTTTGAGAAAGAAAGTTTAAACGTTTTATTTGAGTAATTTTTAAAACCACCATTAAAAACTTTAGTCCAGTGGACGTTCTAAAATACGTCCAAAAAATGACTTTTGTCCAACCATTTATTTAGTCTGTTTTGAAACGTTTTTAAAACTTCTTTTTTCGACGTTTGTATGACGTTAGAAGTTGTGATATTTGCACTAGATAAAAACGTCTTATAAACGTTCTCGGGTATTTTAACGAACTTTTTTAAAACCTCCCAATGGTCCATCCAATAGCCTGTTTACGAACTTTCTCAATCTTTCGCGAAGACTGATTAATTTATTTTGAACTGATTGTAACCTTTTTTCTAACTTTCCAAATTTAAACGGTTTATCAATTTTCCACGATTTGATAGTAAATTGAAATTAATATTTTGCTCTAATTTCAGTTTTTAATTTTAATAAACAATGAAAACTTCATAACACTTATTGAAAACCCTTCGTTTTGATTTTTCTTATTTCTAGCAATGGTATCCCACAGAAACAATTTTTTATATTCATATACTCTTAAAGTACAGGTTTGAACAATATGAAGAATAATAAAAGTAATGAAACTCAAAGTCACGTACCACAGTAATTTAATATAAACGGCAACTAGTTTCGGCTAATTAGCCATCATCAGGCCATGTACTTAACAAGAAGTAATTAAATTAAAAATTGCACAATTGCATAAAAATGATGCGCATCAGAAAAGGTGGTGGAGTTTGTAGGGATAAAATATGGAAAGGAAAAATTTTTTGGGGTAGATGAAATAACATGAAAGGTTCAAAAAAGGGGAATTATAAAAAAGGTTCGTATTTGGTCGGCTTTGAGGGGATATATTGACGAAAGCCACACTTCCCTCGAAATCCTGCAAGCATCTCGTCCACGGTTACAAATTCTGAGTGATGGTAGCCATTCTGACATTTAGCAACAAAACGGTCAAAAACATCGTGTATCGGTGCTAATTTATCTGTTTTTCTGTAAGGAATCTAAATCTTTTCAAGCTCATGGTAAGACGAAAAATTTCTACGCCAGACCCATCAGTATTCCATAAGTCGTCAGCATTAAGACGATTTGCATGATAGATATCAGCCATATAAATGATTCCAAAGAAAGTACGGATTTCAATTTGATTAGTTGGGGTTGCATCTGTTTTTGAGCAAAATGGTTTAGCAACAAATTAAATATACGCGTTGGTGCATTCCACAATAATATTTATTATCTCGTCGTTGAAAAAATACTCCCATATTTACAGTGGTTCTAACAAGTTTCTAGTTGCTAATGAAGAACCTGGCAATCGTTTGACGATATTTTGCTGTCCTGTTTTAGTAGTTCTAGGTTGTGAAGCTACTTTCCTTCATCGCGTGACTTTATCCTTGCCTATAAACGATAATGTATTGCTGTGACTTTCTTCTACCATTTCCTCATCATCAGAAATATCTTGCTCAGAGTCACTGTTGTGAAGTTGCTCTTCTACATTATCCAACTATTCTTCATCTAACTGATCTATATCTGAATGTTCGTCGTATCCAATCCCTTGTTCTTTATCGTCGCATAAACATTTTTTGCAGTCGAGCCTGCTCTCTTTCGTAAGAGTACATGGCTAAAAAATTATAGCATTACCTTCTATTACACATTAAAAAGACGAAAAACTTACCTCACAATCGAAATAATACTATTTCAAAAATTAAACGTGATTAGTCGCGTCGGTCTCTCACACCGTAGGACGGAATATTTTGGCAATAATACAACTCTTTTAGACTTTTAGAATATTGCCAAATAAAGTTTCTGGTCGGTTTCACAGACCGGACGCGAATAACGGAAGGTTAAAAATATTAGCATTGTTAAGGAAAATTTAGATTTTAAAAGGCTTCCCGAAGAAATATCACATGCCGTACTTGATGAAACTATTGATATCCACATGATTAGGTCAGTTTAGCGATACGTTCTTTTTACCAAAATAGCTAAATTAATATTTTTAGAAGTTTTTGTACAGAGGAAGCTCTTAACAAAATTGTCAATCTAGTCGAACAGAAACAAATTCGGCAACGTTGGTCTTGTCGAAAAAAATCATACTGCACTTTGTTATAGTGGGCGCCTTCTATGGAGACATATTCATTGTGCAGGATTGTTTAGGTAACCCAAATCGAAACTTTGGTTTTGTAGAGAATGCTATCTCTAACATTCTTTCATTTCTCATTGTATAACTGTCAGTAAAACTCTACAAATGAGTGACATATTTTACATTTTATTGGAAATAACACTCTCAACCAATAACGTGTAAGGGAAACATATAAGAGGTATATGCTGTATTCGCCATCTAGGAAGAGATTAAGTCACGCAGTATTGGGTAAAGTACGACGAATTTCATGATCTGCGTAATCTGTTTCTAGTTGGCGCTTACAGTACTCTTAATCGAGCCAAATTAGGACACTGATCAATTATTGACCAAAATAAACTTGGATAGAATGTACTGATTATAAGAAGCTAAGCTGTCGAATAAAGCAATAATTGTTCGCATTTGGAGCGGGCGCCATTTGTCGGAGTGCTTTTAATTTGTGCTAGGTAGCGGTAACGAAGTGAGCAAAACCAGAGCGAGTTAAAAAAAGAAATAAGAAATGTTTGAATTTGTTTTTGAGGATGATGAATTGTAGCCAGGAAGAGTTAGAAAATAATGGTGAGAAATACCCAAGGATTATAAACTATAGAAAATACCATACCAGTATTATCAATTAAACAAGAAGTATATTTTATTTTGTAAAAAATATAGGTTATATTGTACAACTACCAAAAATTGACAGAAAATGAAAATAGCTTGACAGCAAACGTCCAACACGTTCCCAACCGCAACCGCTACCGATATGTAGCAGTAGCGATTTGCGCTACGTCCGCTGAATGCGACTACTGATTAATGGCATTTTAAATATGCTACCGTTTGACGACAGTTTAAGCAAAACCAATAAAAAGCCGTCAGATGCTTCACTTCAATGACGTCATATCTAATAACGGCATTTTAGTCAGACACCGTTTAACGGCAGTTTAAGTACAGCGAAAGACGTATTAGATGTACTATATTATATGCCTAATGATGGCAGTTTGTCGAAACTAGTCGCAAGTCCCCTTTTCAATTTAATAATATATTGTTTTGGAAAACTCTGTTTCTTAAAAACTTTCAATTCCTTACCATGTGTATCTCTTCTTTGGGGTGGGTTCACAATACTAAAAAAAATTATAAATTTAAATCAAATACTATTAAAAATTTAGTTCTTCCCGGCGGCGGCTTCCATTTATTTCATTTCTAATCTTCCATAATTTTTCATTTATAATTTAAATCTTCTAAATTCTGACCCTGTCTAAATTGTTTCTTACTGCTGTCTATCTAACCTTCCTTTACTGCTTGTCTTCTAACTCAGCTTCCAATGTTATAAATTTTTTTTTTTATTTTTTTATGTTAGTAATCTCACCTTATAGATAAAAAAATCTATATTTGTTTAAATATATAATATTAAACCCAAATAATACAATTAATTAATTTCTTTTGACTAATTCTTTTTAAAAAAATCGGCTGAGTCACCCCAGAACGTAGAGAATATGTTATTTATTATTATTATTTTAATTACAAAATACTAAGCATTACATTAATTTATGGAACACATTAAAAATAGCGAGCCGATGGTGAATACGTCTACCGAATTGATATTTCAATGTTGATAATGACATAAGCTGCGCATGCGCACGTTGTATATCACAGTGCTACAATTAGTATCTCCTAAAATCATGTGTGAAAACTATTGGGAATTCGGAAAAATTTTTCATGCAATAGTTGTAGGGAATTTTAAATGTGTATTTTTCTCGCCATCTAGCGGCGAAACTATGAGGAATTCAATAAAAAGTTAAATATAAAACTTAAAGAAAATTTGATGCTTTACAATTTTGCACAAGAAAATTTTGCACTAAATGCATTGTTTGTCTTCAAAATCATGAAAAATTAGAGAAAACCTCCATGCATATTTTTACGTGCCCTCTAGTGGCACAACTATTGGAAATTCTGGAAAAAGCATAAGACAAAAGTTGTGGGGAATTTTATGCTCTAAAACTTTGTACTATATTATTTTGCACTGAATTTTATTATTTGTCCTCAAAATCAAGAAAAACTAGAGAAAACATACATGCATATTTTTTACGCGCCCTCTAGTGGCGCAACTATTGGAAATTCTGGAAAAAGCTTAAGACAAAAGTTGTAGCGAATTTTATTCTCTAAAACTTTGTACTACAACATTTTGCACTAAAGTGTATTGTTTATCATTAAAATTTAAAAAAATAAAAAATTGTTACATGCGTATTTAATCAATGTCGGTCTTGAGGACCTTCTACTGTACTAATTTAAACCAAAAACTAATGGTCGCATTAGGGCATACTCCGACCCTTCATACCAAATTTCAGCTTGATCGGTCAAACGGTTCGGCAGTTATCGTGGAAGATTACACACAGACACACAGACACACAGACAGACCATACGCTGGAAATGGTTTCAATCTTCTTGGGAGACCTTAAAATGGATATTTCCATCAATATCTCGATTTTTTTTTGCTCGTTCACCTTACTTTCCATTTGATGGGTCCGGGAAAGTAAAAAAATTACGTGTCAAAAGAAACTTGACAATCTAATCTTATTTATTTTTTTTTAAATTAAACTGATTTCTGCCTACTTAAATTTTTTAACACTTTTCTAAATTTCTAACCCCACTTACCAAAAAAGACACATCCACATGACAATGAACATTCTCTTTCCCATCACAGTGACATTTCCAAATGCTTTAGGCCCTCTCCATATTATTTTACAATTTACCCAATAATATTAAAATCCTTATTACTTACATTATTCTTTATTAAAAACTATTAATTTTGCCACTTCCATATAAAAGTTATATTCAGTATTTACTATATCTATTACAACTATAACAATTCAACCAATGAATGTAACGCTAACACAAATTATAACTATTACTAATTCTTATATATAGGGTGTACCTACATAACATTACAATATCTTGTGGTACCTCATTTATTTTATTACCTCATTTTCCTATCTGTTATTCTATTTTAGTGGCTTAATAAAATTTGCTTATGTACAAAAAAAAAATCTAGTTGTAATTGCCAATAATTTCCACTTGCTGCACCTTTCTCTGGTCTAATATTGTTTATAGGTACTATATATCTTTGAGAGTCAAACCATAACTTTTAATAATTATTAATGTCAGTAAAATTAAAACGTTTATGTATAAATCAAATTTAGCAGATTGGACTGAAAGTCATTTGCCATAAAAAACTGCGGCGAATTCATGAAAACCAGTAATGTGGTTAAAAAAACAAGTTCTCTATCCCGAGAATAATTTATTAATCACTCTCTTTACTAAAAATGTTCGTAAAGTTGGGTGGGATTGCACTCTCTTCAATTTTGATCGTAAACGGCGAGCACAAAATACTGTATAGCGGAGTATAAAAAATTGAAGGCTCATTTCCTAAATTGAGATGGATGAATGGATGAAAGAGATAATCGATAAACTTTTACCGGAATGGAATAAAGGCTAAAAGCTGTTCGTGAAAAGTTGTTAGGATAAAAGGTAATACTAGTTTTATTGAAGTAAGTAGTTTAAATTTTTGAGATTTATTTCAAGAGATATTAATTTTGCTTTTAAATTAGAAAAGAAGAGAAACTTACTTAAAAATTAAAATGAAACTTTATCATTAATTCTAATTTTATAAGTTTATAATTACAAAATTGTTTTTAATACATGTCAATTTTTTACAAATGAATCGCTTTATATTTTAACCAAGAAAAGCTGAAAAAATACCCTTTTTTTTCACGCATATTTCAACTTCAATTTCTCATATACATCATTAATAAATTGGAAACATAAGTTACTTCGTAAAAAATAAAAAGGATATGCGAATGTAGCAGAAACAGAATTCAGTCCTGACCCTTTTTAATACCAGTCTGATCTTCGGGTCTCAAGGGTTTAGCGAATAATCCAGGAGGATATATCCTAGACAGTGACGTAGGTGTACTGAACTTTATATTTCGTCCCTTAAGACTTTTAACAAAAATATTGCCATTTTAAGTTTGAAGCTGGAATTGTTTTATTATTAATCATTTATACTTTCTCGCTACTTAATATACCGTAGTATATAAGTTATACATATTGTTATAATTATGATTTTTTTACTAGTTAATTTAATTACCTCGTAATTTGTCGGTTTTCCCCAAGAAAAAGTCTTCAATTTAAATAAATAAAAATAATTTCATCAGTTTATGTTAAATACCGGGTGACTCAGTGAGTAGGGCTAAGTTTATATCTTCCGAATTATTTTTTTTGGTGTTATACTAGTAATTTTGAATTAAGTGGCAGACTTCTAGTTTCTTTGAAAATCGCCTAAAAATAAAATTTTTAAATGGAATATACGTTATATCTTTCCATATTTATTTTAAAAATTACTATACAGGGTATTTCATTCTCAAACGAACATACAATAAGGGTAGATATAAGTCATCTAGGTGGTCCTATATATCTTATATTTAATGGTTCTTACAACCTATTAGAAAATAATACAACGCATAATGAGCTACTAACGCAAATACAAATAAATAAAACTTGGTCCCCATTTTCTTAACATATCCGTGTTATGTCTAACTTCTTCGCAGGCAGCTTTAATTATTTAAAGAAGTTCTTCTCTAGTATGATTTTCACTTGATTATACTTGAAATGATAAATATCCCCAAATGTTGTAATCGCATTAATTATAATCTGGTGATCTTGGAGGTCACCTGTGAGGTCCACTTCTGCTTTATTAAAGCAATTACGACAACTATGTTACAACTCAAAATACTAAAAATTGGTGACCTTAATTTTATGCTCGGCAGTGTATTAAAAAAAAAAGAAAAAGAAACGGCTTCTCTCTAATTGTGGATCTTCATGTATTACTACTATATATTAAAAAAATATTGAATCCAAAATAGTTGATCTACTGTTTTTTCAAATTATTTATAAGGATGTATGAATTTTTTACATGTTTTTAAATAGTTTAGAATTTTATAGATTTATTAAATAAATCAGGATCGCGCTTTCGCCATTTTTTAAAATACAAAGCATCAAATGCAATATACAATAAAAAATGATTTTTATGCACAAAACATGTTGTATTATTCTGAGTATACTCATCTTAAATAATAAATAATAATCATTCTTTAAAAATAACACTATGAGAAGGAGTTTGTCTAGTTAATCAGATAAAATAATAAAGAATAAAAAATATTAAAATATTAAATTAAAAGTTAACTGGCATAACCTATATAATTACTCAACATTTTTATATATAGTAGGTTATATTACTATTAAAAATTGTCCAAACTAGCTTTGGAACATTTAAATTTTAAAAATGCTAATTGAATCATCAAAAATAAAATAAATAAAAATAACTTGTTTTAATATTACAGTCCATTACTTATTTTTTAAGTTAACAGAATACTCTGTATATTAATAATGTGACTAACCAACCCCCGGAATTTCGTATTATTATTATTGCAGCAATTTAATTGTATTTTGTTTCGTCTTTCTGAATTATTTTTTTAAGAAATTTTAGAGAGATAGCCAAAACCCATTATGTTTAATGTGTTTTGTTTCCTCTTAGACTTGTTGATTTCTCAAGCCACTTGATCTATCTGAGTGTGGATTGTCAAAACTGATTATTTTTAATTATGTTTTATTTTGTCTTCATTGGCATTTTTCACAAGATACTTTAGATGTCTGTGTTTACAGAAAAACAAATATTACACGGTACTACAGAACATTAATTTCAAACTACCAACACCGTCGCCTAAGTTCCTGTATTCAGCGTCGAGACGACGACACCGATAGTTTCGACAAACAGTTCTGTTTTACTTCTTCAAACCCCAGTATATTTTCACAAATTAATCGACGAACACCATCAATAGAATCTACAATAGTCCACGTTATTCAACGTCGCGACGTCTTCGAACCGACGGTCAATATTTCGGCGTCTACCCATTTTTAGATCTCTCATCGTAAACGACAATTTATTTTCTACGATTAGATTTATTGTATCTTCATAAAAATAAATCAGTATAAGTATTCGCATATTTTAATTCTTATAGTCCCTGCTAAAGGTTAAATCCGTATCGACTGGACCAGTTTATAAGATTTCCGTCTTTCGTGGAGGATGGTGTCATTTATCAGTTCATTATACTATCCTAAATAACAAATTTTATTATATATTTTTCTAAAATATATTATCAGTGTTACGCAGAGACGTACTGTGTCAATCGCATTATCTTTTTCTAAATTATGGTCAGTCTGAAAATAAGGGTTGCATCTCTGTATTGATCCGGTCGCAATCTAGTAGGATTGTCCATACAAAAAATGATATCACTGATAACCAAACAACAATAATAAAAGATGATATCTCAGATATTATTTAAAAGAGCAATATTGCCAATAATGCAGAAAGAGACAGTGCACATAATCTGATGACATTTACTGTATTTACTTAAAGTTATTAAGAACTTTTTGTACATATTCGTTGGTAAATGTCCCGGGGGTGGGTATTCGTTGGATGGAGTTTTTATAAGCTCCATGAAGGTTATTTACTATTTATTTATTGTCAACACAATTGGTTAATTTATAATTACTATATTCATTACGATGGTGGTTAAGTTTTCCAGTTGTCCGTTTTTCCCTATATCTTTCATGCCAAATGGCGCGATCACTCTTCAGTAAATTTTATTAATGAATAAATGTTTTCTTGAGATTCTTTTATTTTGATATATGTTCACTTGTCACCAAACTTTAAAAGAATTTCTGGGGTTATTACAATTATTAATAATAATGCTATTATTATTACTACGATTATTAAACACAACGTGGGTCCTAACTTAATAATACTAGACGATCAGGTATATTTTGTGATAAATTTAAGTACGGAAGTTTCTTACCCGAAATGGCCATCGGTTTGTTACTTTGTCCTCGCCGTTTTTATGAGATAAACATGCCAAGGGGTGAGACGTCACAATAAAGAGAGAAAGTTGTTACTTTTTAGTGATTTCATTAAAGGATAATTTAAGATGTAAATCACACCTAAATAAACCTAATAATTATTAAAAAAAAATACATCTTTTATTTTGCTCCATTTTTACTCTACCATGAATCTGATCTTTTCAGCATATTTTAAAATTTAAGTATATTTTGCATAATTTAAGTTTCTGCGCTATATTCAGGAAACAAAGTTTTAATACCATGTTAGAGGTCGAAAGCTTTCTAAGTGCTTTAAAAATTCTATTACTCTCAGACATGTCTTCCACGACTATACTTCAAAAAAAGACGAAAGATTTTTAGCTACTTGAAATTTTATACAAGATGTCTCATTTACCGATTATTTTGTCCTAATTTAAATTCCAATCATAGCTACTAAGTCAGAACAGAAGAACCACTAGGATAATAGTAGGCCTTCTTATAGTGCACTGTAGGCTCAATAAATAAGTCTGGGAGAGGAAACCATTTGCAGGTTTTGTGAGAAAGATAATACATATACGTTGTTACTACGAAAGGCGATGTCCCTTCTATTCGACTTTTGTAGGCAAAAAAACCACTTTATTCACTGATCTAAGAGTAGTGATTTGGATTTCAGAACTTGATGTGCTAGGATTCAGCACCTTTAATGTGAGAAATTTTTGTTAGGATGGCATAAAATCTGTACACGACGATTTTGTCACGAAAAATGCTATTTGTCATTTGTTGGTGAAAATATACTCCAGTTAGGAAAAATCAAAATTTCATGACCAAGAAAATGTGTTAAAATTATATACCACTTTACTTAAATACTAAAATTGACAGTTTTAATTTTAAAATATTTTTTTTGTACTAAAAAAAGTGCATATAAAGAATTCCAGGTCAAATATTTCAACAACGAACCAGTATATTTTAATCCCATTTTCTAGAGACGTTAAATGACTAAGGGCCAATATTATACTTTCCCGGACCCATAAAAGGGAAAGTATAGTGAACGAAAAAAAAATCGAGATATCGATGGAAATATCGATTTTGAGGTCCCCCGAGAAGATTGAAACTATTTCCAGAGTAAGGTCAGTCTGTGTGTAATCTTCCACAATAGCTGCCGAATCGTTTGACCAATCAAGTTGAAATTTGGTATGAAGGGTTGCCAAATGTTTTATTGAAAAGTTATAGAGCATAAAATTCCCTACAATTTTGCGCCACAAAAAATGTGCATTTAGGTTTTTCTTGTACAGTATAAAATTTAATACAACTTTTTTCGAATTTCTTATAGTTTTCAACGATAATTTTAGTAGCTCCTAATTGTAGCAGTGTGCTATGCAATATGCGCATGCGTCTGTTTATGTCATTATTAACATTGAAATATCAATTCGGTAGACGTATTCTCCATCGGTTTACTATTTTTAATGTGGTCCATAAATCTCGTTTAGTTTTAACCTCTCGCCCTTCAGATAAGAGAGGTATAGGAATCATGCTAAAAATTGGGTAGTGAGTTTTCAATGAATAAACACGTTTTAGGGACCCTAGAATACGATTTTAATATTTTCGCGATGATGTCTGTGTGTGTGTGTTAGTGTGTGTGTGTGTGTTAGTGTGTGTGTGTGTGTTTGGATGGATGGTGTAGTAACGATAACTCAAAAACTACTGAATAAAAATATTTTAAATTTTGCATACAGGATTCTGATACCCTAGATTAGATCTGATTAGATTTTGGTGCCAATCGCACAACCGGAAGTGGCAGTTGCTATGGGTGATGACTCCATTATTATACAAAACGGCAATAAAGTTTTACACATATTTTGTATACCCTATAGTTTATTTTCATCACATTAAAATTTTCGAAACTTTTGCCATTGTTGCCAGATTTACAAAAAAATAATTTTTTTTCATACTTTTTTGTGTCAACCTGTAAATTTTTGATTCAAAAATGGCGAGAGGTCATGTGCTGGCCACATCAGATTTTTAAAATATTTATCGTATAACTTTTTATCTAAAATATGTTAATATTTAGTGGAAATTATATAAACTTGTTACTTTTCTTTCAGAACAGGGATGGTGGCCTGCACTTTCCCAAACTGTTGATACACACCTTCGAGAAATTGGAATAATTCCAAGACATTTCTTCAGAATGGATAATTCATTTTCCCAACAACGTATCCAAAGAAAACTAAGTATACTGAGAAAAGTTCCTTGTCACGGTAAGTAAACCAATAATTTCGCAAATGACCGATATTTTAATTATTATAAAATTTAAAAAAACCAAAAAAGACATTTTTGTAGTACTGTGAAGTAAAAAGTAAAAAATAAATTTTAAATACAAAGATTTTGTTGAACGGTATAGCTTAGATGTCCCTCAACTTAATATAATTTTTTTAATAAGTTTAAAAATAGAATAAAAAAGACTTCATAAAAACATTACTTTGATACAAAAAAGCGCGTGGTGACCTTTACAAATAGATATTGATGAAAATTTTATAACAATTGATATTAAACACCCCACGCTTTTTTATATATTAAAGTTAATCTTTTTATTCTCATTTTAAGCTTGTTCAAAAAATATTAATGAAATCGAGTCGAGAGCTTATCTCCGTTGATCAAAATCTTTATATTTAAAATTTATTTCTTAATTTTTGTTCGTACGTGTTTTTACAGTAAAGTTGAATTTTTTTGTCGAAATTATTTTTTCCTTATGTTAATTTTTTTTATCAAAATTTTGATTACAATTTTTTTTTAAATTTTTTCCATTTTCCATTCATGACTTATGTATAACCTGTAAAAATTATGGCTTTTTTGTCTTGATGATTTGGGGCAGGACGTTTTTACTTATTTTTTTTATTTTTCTGGTTTTTTTATTTTTTCTGAATTTACGTACTGAAACGTTATTTTTTTATTTGTTGATAAAAGTGATTTAGTAATAACTGTGATTTAAGCTCAATTCTTTTTATTATGGGTTCGTTCCACGAATAGAATTTGAAATATATCAAAAAGTAAAATATTAAATTAAAAAAAAAATTGGACGCCAGTCTAATTGATTTTTGATCTATTTAGAAACAATTGACCAAACAACTATGATTTATTTCAAAATCCGTCCTTTCTTTCTTTTTGTGGGTTTAAGGAAATTAAACTTAAATTAAACGTATTTATTTTATGTTAGAAGAAAATTTTATAATCCTTCAGAGACTTTTTCTTTTATTTTTTTGGAAAATGTGACTTAGCTTAGTTTTGGGCTTGTCTTCAAGTTTCTTCTAAAATTTCCTGGATCCGGCAGTAAAAGATGTCACGTTCCAAGGAAAAATTTCTTCCAAAAGAAAAAAGGACTTGTTCCAAATAAAAACGTTGGGTCCCAAAAGAGAAAAAAAAACTTGCTCGTTATAAAAAAGACGTTCGACCCCAGAAAAACCCTAAAAGTTCACATAAAGTAAATATAAGACAAAATCTTATAAATTACCAGATTTCGTGGTCCCTGTTAAAAAAAAGAGAATATAAAACAATGATAATATTAATATGAAATCCTTGAATTTTTAAATCAAAATATCAGATATAAAATAATCAAAGTTAATTAAATTTTAAGACAATCATTAAAACAAATTAAAAATAGATTATATTTTTGTAATTGAGGATGAAAAACGTCAGATAATTTATATTCTTATAAAATGAACTTTTAATTAAATGTAACAAAAAATATACCGACATAAAAAATAATTAAAAACAACAGTAAATAAAAGTTAAAGCGTCGAAATAATTAAAAATGATAACAGGGGACATAAGTGAATATATCATATAATCTAAAAAAGACTTACCCTCTATAACGAGGGGAAGAAAAGAAAACTTCAATAAGCGACACAAGCGATATAAAAGTCAATTATCCTGACTGAAGAGGCAAAGAGAAAGACTTATTAATATGGGAAAGACATTTTATAGTAATACTAAGAGGAGAAGGGATACGGCGCAACGAAATAAATGAGTGTTATGCAATAAACAAAAAAATACTATAATATTGTAACGCTCATTGGCGTCGTCACGTGGTCTTTTGACGCCTTAGTCAAGGTAACGAACACCTAGTGCGCTACCTTTTAGTTTATAATGTAAAGGCCCCCTTGCTCTTAAAGCAAAGCAGAGCAGCAATAGCTTTGTTCGGGGGTGCAATTCCGAACCAGTTCAGGGACTATTCGCATGCGCAGTCTGACAAACAGCGTCCGCGGTTAAAAAATTCAGATTTTTTAATGTCAGTTCTCTGTTCGGGAATCACATCGCATTTGTTCATTATTGATTCAGAATCGGTTCTAGTGGTCCTTGAACTTTTAGTTGTACTGAAAGTTCAGTTAGACTGCTCATGCGCAATATCGATCTTAAATCTTAATCTTAGTTGTCAGCTGTTTTTATTCATTGATTTTTAAAAATAGAGATATAATTACAAAAAATAATACGATATACAACAAAACTGTTTTGGTTCGGTGTTCTGTGGTGTAGGGTAGTGTAAAATGTAGCAAACAGAACTCTGTTTTAATTATGGATTAATTATAGTAAGTTATAGATATTTAGCTCAGAAAAAATTAAAACTAAGAATAAGAAAAGACAATAACGTCTGTTGTATGATATTCGACAATTCGAAGTTTTCGTTGGTTACGAAATCGTTCGCGGTAAAATAAAATCCAGAATCAGTTCATAACTAGGCATGCGCTCTAAAGTTACGAACTGGTTCGGAACCGGTTCAGAATCTAACCCGCGAACAAATCTAATATGTCGATGATAAAGGTATACAGCGATTCTACGCCTGCGTAAAAAGTTCTATTTATTACTTATTAGGTTTGCGAAGTTCAAAACAGTTACAAAATATTTGTAAACGGAGCAGAACTGTCTGTGCATTCGATCGATTTTGGGATTGGTTTTATTATTATTTAAAAAGATAAAACGCAAATGTCTAATTTTTTTCTGTTCGGACTAAATATTTTGCATACCAATTAGAATGTTTGTATTTTTCGGACAATAACAAACGCTAATAGTTGATTCGGTGGTATCAACTAGTTCAAAACAGTTCAGAACACAACGCGAACGCTATATTATATACTGAACAAACTCCGGACTATTTCGTACCAGTTCTGGTCACAAGTCAATATTACTACATGTTATCCTTTATATATTTACTATTTTCCCGTTTGACGACCGACGACTTATATCATGTGCGTGCTCAGAGTTGATGTAGTCCTCCGATAATTTCGGTGGACACCGACAGAGGTATCCCGTGAATACTCAGCTTATAAACAATAAAATCCCCAATAAAGCAGGTTCCATAGTTATATGATCGATGTCCCGAGACTACTCAGCTTAGATATCCCCACTGGTACTTTAAGTATCAATAATAAAATTTAATAATCAGATATTTTTTCTTTACTTTAATTCCTTAATTTCAATCCAGCGCTTCTTCTCGCTTTGGCGGCTAAGCCGGTACTGGATCTATTCATGTCGAACAGCTGGTTGGGGTATACGGTAATGTTCGTTGCGTATGAAAACACCGTACGCGACTGTCTCCATCTTTGCGGCGGAGGTTAACCGATCACGTTTGACTGGACAAGGAAGGTTGTCAGCTTTACCATAATTTGGGTTTCCACGATACATTTCGATTATAGCTATTTGCAATCCGCTGACGATATTAATATATTTTAATAACAAATTAATTATAACTGTTATTTTTAAAATATGAGGACGGAATTATATGATTTTTGGAATTATTATAGATTGCTCATCAATTTAACCATTGTAATAGATCTCACATATAAAAAATAAACAATATTATTAACTAATAACTAACTTCTATTTAAGAAAATGTAATGAATCACTTCTGACTTGGAAAAATATCTAATTAGCAATACCATTACCGAGAGCGACTTTACACCTTCGTGTTAATTACATCTTCATTTTACTCTTGCCCGAGGAAAATACTAAAAGCTTGAAAAGTCATCTCAAAAAGGATAGCTCAAGATAAAACAAAGAGTAACTTCATTATTTAGTGATATAATTACAATTGGAAATGGATCCACTCTTCGCCAAAAACAAGGAAAACAAAAAGTTCTGCCGTTCAGTTAAAAACAGAAAATTGGGTGTATTTGGAAAGATGGAAAGTGGTTTTAGAAAGTTTTCTCAGGCTTATCAGAAAATAGTTTTTAATATATTTTGTCTAAAATTGGCTTTTGATCTGCTTTATCAAAATTCATTTCTTTTTTTCTACTATGTTGTCAGATATTTGAAAATTTAGGGGAAACTCTTTTTCTCATAAAATGTTGCTTTTTGTTGGCTTAAAATTTTCCCAAATTTTTTACAATGCGTCATGGATTCGATTTTTACTGCAATGTTGTTAGGTTTGTTTTTAATCAAATCAATGGTATTTTTCATATTTTTTATGCAGCTAAAATATTCCTATATCCATATTTTTTCCGTCTCCTTAAGAATCCAAAGAATTTTCTAAATGAGTTAAAATTTCTCAAAAGGTTGTTCCATTTAATTTTCCTAAAATATTTTTACTTCACATGCGATACTCGTTTTCCTATTATTTACAACATATTGTCAAATATATTGAAACATATTCAAATCTAAAGAAATTGAAAAAATCTAATTTAGAATTCGATTTTCGGAGAATTTTTTACTATTAAGTTTGTCAGATGAGCTAAAATGTTTTTATATAAAAAAAATAGGTTGTTCCAACCATTTTATATAAAATGTTACCAAATTATACAAAATTTCTCTAAATTTGAGGGTAAATGGGCTTTAACTAGTCTTTCTTCAAGAAAAATCGCGATTTTTGATAAAATGACATTAAATTTTACCACACTTTGAAAAAAAATCTATAATGTTAGGAGATAAGCTAAAATTTATTCAAATGTAGTATTTCTTACTCATTTTTACCAGAATCTTTAAAACTATCCTTATAGGTTTTTTTCCTCAAATCTGTGACTTTGCTGATAATTATTATTTTTTATTTATTTTTTACGATGTTATCAGATGAACTTAAATTTTTAATAATATAAGGAAATTTGTATATGAAGGACTTAAATATTTTTATATGATCAAGTTTTAAAAATAAATTCCCAAATTTTTCGTTTTGCACATCTAATTTTCTTCTTACTCCTTATAAAGCTAAGTTAATATTATTTTCTGAAAAAAACATGCTCAGTAGAATTGTTAAAAGTGCACGGTATTATTGAACCGATTTGAACATGGGAAATATCAATAGATTCTATTTGATTCGAGATATAATTGAAAAGAAAAGAAAAAACATACGCAGTAGCGTTGTCAAATGGGCACTAGCTGTATGAATGTATATAAAAAAATTATTTTTTTGTTTAACAAACATTTATTTGGTTGGTTTAAACCGGTTTTTCTTGTATTTTATTAATGCGTTGATAACTTCCAAAAAAAAAAACTATTTGTTTACTTAAAAAAGTAGAATAATAATTTTCTTTACAATACATTTTCCCACCGAATTTGAACTTCGCTATATCTGTATGCTTCGTGAGATAAATTAATTTACAAATGTAACAAGTTGAAAGTTAGGAACAAAGGTATTAGAGTAACTTTATACTGGTAGAATGTTTTAACCATTGAAAACTTTCGGTTACCCAGATAATCTGGTGTTTGAAGCAATTTCGTCTAAATACAACTTTAACTAACTAATGATTGAAGGTTGTTATGTGTTTCATATTTATTTAGGTTAAATCGTATTTAAATTTTTAACTTCATAATTAATTAATTTGTATTTATTTATTGATTCTGAAAAACAAAATATTACTTTTAATGTTATTCATTCAATAATCTCAAAAATTTGATGAACATGACTAAACTTAGAACATATCATCTTTCAATCCAAATTGTAAATGAGAAGTTATAAATATGTAAAGTCACACTAATTTAAGACGATAACACATTGATATTTTATTGATACATATTAGTCCAGGATCTAGGGACATTTCGTGACGTAAATTTGTTACAGGATGAAAAGTATACTAAGTTGTAGACAGAGATAAAACTAGCATGCCTATATACTTTTACACACGAAAAAAACTTGCATAAACAAATTAGGAAGGTCCAAAGTTAGTGAAAACATGTTTTTCGCTTCTACAAGCAACAATACCGATTTTAGCGAAATAAGTATGCGATACTTTTTTTTCGGCATTAACAATACCTTTAATTTGATCCATTCCGCGATTTATTTCGTCAATTAGTTTATTAAAAAATCTGATGTGGCCAGCACATGACCTCTCGCCATTTTTGAATCAAAAATTTACAGGTTGACACAAAAAAGTATGAAAAAAAATAATTTTTTTGTAAATCTGGCAACAATGGCAAAAGTTTCGAAAATTTTAATGAGATGAAAATAAACTATAGGGTATACAAAATATATATGTAAAACTTTATTGCCGTTTTGTACAATAATGGCGTCATCACCCATAGCAACTGCCACTTCCGGTTGTGCGATTGGCACCAAAATCTAATCAGATCTAATCTAGGGTATCAGAATTCTGTATGCAAAATTTCAAATTTTTTTATTCAGCAGTTTTTGAGTTATCGTTAATACAACATCCATCCAAACACACACACACACATACACGTTTCGAATAAACTGTGGGGTCGTGTGCACAAAACTCACATGTGGGGACATTTAAACTGCGCACGTAGCCATACGCAGCTGATTGTGCTGATTCTAACGGTATATTTGAAATATCTATACACACCAAATAAATATCTTACACACCGAGTAAAAGTTGTGGGCCTATGGCACAACAACTATGGCATCATCTGATTTGTGTATTGGTGTCCTCTAAACTATTTCATTTTTGGAAAATGTGTATGGTAGGACCCACAACTAATGTAACAACTGTTTTGTGTATGAGTTGTCCCGCAAATATAGCAATATACTTTTGTGTATTTAAGTGTACTCAGAACTTATGTAGTATTTAAAAATAATACATAAACTAACTAATAATGTAAACATTGTTGTGTGTAAATTGACTCATATATATAAAAACAATTTCGTGTATTTAGGTGTACCCAGAACTTACGCATTATAAAGATTAATACATATCGATTCACATAACAAGTAATGGAAAAAGGAATTTCGCGGCTGTGGTATACACACTATTTTTCGTATAATCCTTAAAATTATGAAATTAGATCATTGCAAATCTTTATTATATATTTTCGTTGTTTGTTTGTAACGGTTGTAGCGCTTTGTATGGTTAAAGAAAAAATTTAAAAACTTGAAAAGTGTGTTCGATATGGTGTCTATATGTACCTACAGAAAATTTTCGGCGCACCCGAATTGCCCCAAAAACTCATTAGCCTACTAATACCTTACCTGAATTGCACTAAAATATTTCTGGGTAAATATTTTGTATTTAATCCCTAGCTCGAATTGTACTACTTCCATATTTTTAATTTGTTGGGGAATTTTAAACAATTAAAGAGATAAAAAATTATTGTTCTTCTCCGCATCCGAATATTTATGAATTTTTGGATATTATAAAAAAATGCAAAAAGATACATATATAAAAGTGAATTCTGTAAATTTTAAACAAAAAAGAGCTGTCAGAAAAGAAGTCTTATAAATTATAACATATTTTGAAATTTTTCCAATGTTTTAAAATGTTTAAAATTCTTGAATTTTTTTAAAATTTCGGGTTTTTTTAAATCTGCAGTTTTTGAAAATTTTTGACAATTATTTTTTTTAATGTTTTTTGAAATTTTTGATGTTTTTGAAATTTTCGATATATTTTTAATATTTTTAGATTTGTTTTTAAATATTTTTGAAATTATTAAAATTTACGAAGTTTTGAAATTTTTAATTTGAAATTTTCTTAACTTTTGAAATTTTTAATATGTTTGAAAATTTTTGATATATTTTATAATTTTTTTTAAATTTTCGATTTTTTTCAAATTTCTGATGTTTTTGGAATTTTCGATATATTCGATATTTTTTAAAAATATTTTTGAAATTCTTAAAATTTATGAAGTTGAAATTTTTATTTTGCAATTTTCATAACTTTCGAATTTTTTTAATTTCCAGAAATTGTCGAATTTTTTGATATAATTTTCAAATTTTTGAAATTTTAAATTTCTTAAAATTTGGGTTTTTTTTTTAATTTTTGGATATTAATAGAATCATGTTTATTGGTATATTATTTAAATTAACACAAAATTTTTATCATATTTTTTAATTTTTTTTCGTCTGTATTTTACCCGTCGTTAAAGGGTTAATGAATAAATTAATTAATGGTATTTATTTTTTGATGTTACTAAATATCTAGCTTAAATAAAATATTGTTTTTAAATTAAACTTATTCGTAGTATTTAAATTTAATTATATAAAAAATTACGAACTATAAAAATTAAATACTAAAATTCCATAATTTGGAAGAATATAAAGTTGTGCAGTTCAGGTGAGATATTAAGTGCCAAGAATCGAAAGTCATGCCATTCGGATAAGGGATTATAGATACCTGTCAAATAAAATCGGCCTATACTAACTGCCCCACGGAACTACCTGTACACCTTAATCCCAAGTACTTACTGCCCCATCGGCAAGAAGGTTGGGGATTAAGTTTTAATGACCGGAAATTTTAAAACAAATATTTTTAATTCATCTAAATATTTTTGTCAGATGTTCACTATA
This sequence comes from Neocrepidodera transversa, assembly GCA_963243735.1. Taxonomy (NCBI): domain Eukaryota; kingdom Metazoa; phylum Arthropoda; class Insecta; order Coleoptera; family Chrysomelidae; genus Neocrepidodera; species Neocrepidodera transversa. The sequence continues at coordinate 25,916,519 of OY725340.1, read as the reverse complement.
CATGGCTACAAAAATGGATTTTATGTTCCTCTAGTGTTTTGTTTGTTAAAAAATAAATCACAGAAATCGTACATTAATACTTTTGATAAATTAATAACAATATGTACAAATTTTAATTTGAATTTCAAACCGAAGCGAATCATTTCTGATTTTGAAATAGCCATTCAAAATGCAGCCAAGTTAGTGTGGCCCGACATTATTATTTTTTGTTGCAAATTTCATCTAACACAAAATTGGTTTAGGAAAATTCAAAATTTAGGTTTGTACTCGGAATATAAAAATCAAACTGACATTGGAAAATATTTAAAATTGTTTTTCGGCATTCCTTATTTAGATCCAAATGAAGTTGGTGACTTTTTTTCTGATGAACTTTTTGATAAGATGACAGAGTTTTGCAATTTTGTGATTATCTAGTCGATAATTATTTAACGGAAGAATCTACATTTCATTTCCACCTTACATGTGGGCTTCAAATTCATCATCTCTTGTATATACCACAAACGCATGTGAATCATTTCACTCGAAATTTAATGAATGTTTTTATAAATCACATCCAGACGTATTTAAATTTACAGACATTTTGTTAAATTTTCAAGCAGAAATATATGTGAAAATTAACACTGCACATAGATTCGAAAAAAAAACTTGATAAAACAGCAAAAAGAAAAGTCGATTTTATTGAAAATAGGCTAATTGAATATTACGTTAATCAAAACATTGGTAAATTAGACTTTATTAAGTCAGTTTGCAATTATTATGCAGCTAAGTTTTAATGAACAAAAATATAGTGTATACTGTATTCATACTATTTGAATCACTATAGTCAGATATTAGAATTAAGCGTTGTTATTCTTTAGGTAGTTATTGTATTGTAATTATTGTTATTGTATATAAGTTAATTTAGATGTATAAATAAACTTTATTATTATAATAAATTGTGATAGTTTCATTATTTAATAATTTCAAATTTTCGTTCTCAGGTAGCGTGGGGCAGTTCGTAGTCGCTCTTAATCCTACTTTAAAACTGATCCCAATAAAATTTAGGTAGCGTGGGGCAGTTCGTAGTTGCCCAATAAAATTGACCCTTCTTAATTTTTGTGCAATTCGAGTGCGCCCTAAAACCTAATGTCAGAGTTAAAACGTGATAATTTTGTTCTATTCATTTCATTAATAAAGAGGGAGAATCCTGTTAGGATATATTAATTCATATCAATAAAGTTGTAAAACTGACCTGCGTTGTTAATTAACGCCTCCCAGAAATTGACAATACAACACTGTTTTTTCAGTAATATGTCAGTTAGGCCAACAAATCAGGTAGTTCATAATCCTACCATTCAGTTAGGCCTAGAATATGAAATCAAGAGATTAACTACCTGTAACCCTTAATAATCTTTTAATGCAATGCAAATTTATAACAATAATTATTTTTAGTTTAGAAATCAGTTTTCATTCATTCATTCTGTGATTAAGATGGACTCATTCCCAGAAAGGTTGTAAGTTATTGGTTATAGATAAATTTAAATTTTCTAAAGCAAATTCATTAAAGTGCGGTAAGATACGTTGGAGATGCGTGAACCGCAAATGTAGTGCAAAAAGGTATACATTAGAAGATGAAATTACCGTCATTGAAAGTAAAATTAAACATAATCATCAAACATGACAAAACAATAAGTAGGCAGGCGGTCGGTTTTTAACATTATTTTTTTGTATTCATTTTTTGGAACCTCATGAAGTGGGTGTTTTTTTTGCCAACGAAATTTTTGAAATAATGCCTAATGATGAACGTGTGAATAGGCTTGTATGATAATCAGCATGTATAGAACAACAAATGCATGCGAGTCATCTCAATTTAATTCAAATTTTTATTTATCACATCCCGATATTTTTGAATTTATTGACATTTTAAAGAATATGCAAATTTAGTCATATATCAGAAATATGGCCTTTAAAAAAACAAACTTAAGAGCAACTGTTTGTAGCGTTTTAATTTTATTCAACGTTCGTTGAATAAATATTTACCTACTTATTTGCAATAAATAATTATTGTTTAGTTGATCTGTATTATTTTTTACCTGTTCCGAAATTGGACCAACAGACCTATAGGATTATATTGACCTATTTTCAGCAACGGATTATAGCAGGTATTTTGGCCCAACTGAATGGTCTCCGTTTTTTCCTATATTTTCAAATTTTTCCCTATGTGTTTTCCCTTTTTCCTATTTTTTTTTACTCTTTTTTTTCCTTTTTCTTTTATATTTTTTTCCATTTTTTCTATTTTTCTCTATTTTTTCCTGATAATTTTTACCTACTGTTGGCAATTTTTTTCCCATTTTTCTACTTTTCTCAATTTCTCACTGTTATTTCCTATTTTTCTCTATTTGCTCAATTTTTTTTCCTATTTTTTTCCTCATTTCCCTATTTATTATCCATTTCCTATAGTTTACCATTGTTTCCAATTTTTTTACTTTTTCTGTTTTTACTCGTTTTTCCTGGTGTTCCTATTTTTCCTTTTTTTCTCTATTGTTTCCTATTTTCTTCTAGTTCTCTCTAGTTTTTTTACGTTTTTATAATTTTCGCGTTTTTCTCTATTCTCCCTATTTTTTTTACTTTTGCCTTCTTTTTCCCAATTTTCCTATTTTTCTCATTTTTTTATTTATACCTATTTTTTCCTATTTTTCCCATCTCAAATATTTGCCATTTTTCTGTTGTTTCCTGTTTTTTTACAATTGTCTCCCGTGTTTTTTCCTACTTTTACTATTTTTTTTGTTTTTCCTATTCTTCCTTAGTTTTCCCTAGTTTTCGATTTTTTATTTTTTTTTTCTATTTTTTTCTATTTCTCAAAATTTTGCCTATTTTTCCCTATATTTCCCTATTTTTGGTAATTTTTTTCCCATTTTTCCTATTTTTCTCTATTTTTCACTATTATTTCCTATTGTGACTATTTTCATCTATTTGTTCAATTTTTTTCCTCATTTCCCTATTTATTCCCCATTTCTTATGGTTTACCATTATTTAGAATTTTTTTACTTTTTCTATTTTTACTAGTTTTTCCTGGTTTTCCTATTTTTCCCTATTTTTTTTCTATTTTCATCATTTTTTCTATTTTGTACCTAGGTATCAAAAAATCTTCCAACAGGCTTGGAGAAATTTTTATTTCGAAAATAATATTACAATAAATGACAGTTAAATTTTTTTTTCAGTTTCAGCAACATCACATTTTTTGAAAGATTTTGGTCTAAATTTGGCTCTCACAAGTGAGCTACCTAGTTACTGCTTATTTTTTAACAGTAAAAACATATGAAACTTAACTGCATTAAAAATAGTTGCCAAAAATGAACCTTTCCGGACAAATTCTTTGGGATCCATGTTATTTGAAACTCAACTTCAAAATCACTAAATCACTTCCAGAAATACTATACTTGTAGGCACAATATACTGTCCACTCGTTATAAATGCACATAAGACACTGATGATCTTTGTAAAATAAATAGCTATTATGTATACAGACACAAATCCTTCTCTCTCAATTCCCTAATTTGATGCAGAAGTAAAAAAGAGAAGTGAAATCGCTTTTGTAAATCAAACAAACGGTTTTTAAAGAGTACAATCGATTTTAAAAGTGTTGAAGAAACTTCCTAGAATCCAGAACAAAAAAAGGGAACATTTTGACTTACCTACTATAGGCTGTCTCTTATTTTGAGATACATATAATTGTGAGCATGCATTTTAACTCTTTGTCTTTACACACTGCGAATAACATATTTATCAGGGGACATTGTAAATTATTAGTCGTATATCTTACTCTATTCATTCATTTTTGTTCGTTTCTTTGTCTACGCTATCACAAAAACTATTCCAACTAACCGAAGGATTTTCTTGAAATTTGACCCAGGGTGTTTTAGAATTCGATATTCAACGATTTATGGTAGACTTCTCTCTTAAAATAAAGAATATCTAGGTCAGGAACCAATACTCAAAAATATTTCATTTTCGTAATACAGAGGGTGTTAATGTTAATAAATAAAAACAGTTTTTTCGCTGCAACTTTTTTAAAAATACATATTTTTTAATGAAACTTTTTAGATAAGTTATCAGACTAATGACCCTCATTGTGACGAGGAATTTTTCAAAACCTTTTACTAGTGGCGTTCCAGTTGATTATGGTCGACAATTCCACTCATATTTAAAAAATGCCATATACAAATGCAAAAATCGTAGTTTGCTATCGAATATTCAGCCACTGAGGAAGGAAGAGAAAAATAACTAGATAAACAATAGATAATACCACGTTACTAGGACAACCACGTGTTTTTGTTATGTATTATGAGGCCGCACACCACGTGACTTTTGTGGTTACCGGTTAGAGAATAACCCAAGGAAAAGTGCTTGTATTCTAAGAAGTTGCGCGGAAAAATTTTTTTTTTAGTATTTTCCCGTTAATGTTAAGTAATCCTACCCTCTACCGGAACTATATAGCAACTAAAAATATGCGGTTTTTTAATGATATTTAAAATATTTATCAGAAGAGCGCGTCTGTGCTACTTTTTTCAAATTTATTTAGAGAAAAAAGTTGATAGTCGTATCATTTTTAGTAAAAATAATTTAAAAAAAGTGCCACAGACGCGCTCTAAAGAACTAACTACAGAACCGCAGCTTCCTATCTTTAATATTAACGGAGCGCTCGTCCAAACAAGATTTAGGCAAGATAACATATGGTATTGGCGCCTCTTATTGTGCCATGTTAGGTTAAAACTTTTAAACGTCAAATTATATTAATTTTGAATAAAATGTGCCTCTACTTGGTATATATCGGAAGACGAATTTGGTACATAATAGGGTTAGAAAATACTTGTCCTATTTAAAATAAGAATAATATTGTCGTTTAAATATGTATGATTGTAAACTGTAAATACATTATTGCTTTCAATTATTAGTCTAGCTAAGTTAAAATTGGATTTGGCTGATACCATATTTTTCGAAGTTATTAGTTTTAATGAACGTACTTCCATTTTTAGAAATATCAAAATATCTCGAATACTAAAAACCTTAGGTATAGGGAATATACATATACTTCAGAAAGTTTATCTTATTTTTAACGTATAATCTATAAATGAAATAAAATATATGGTGTTCCATAAGGAATAATGTAACTTTGATACGCCACACTTTTTTGCGACAACCAGTATATTTCAAAATAATTTAAAAATGTAGCCATTATTAACAGACATATCCATAAATAAACAAAATTTTCAAAATATTAACCGTTTAGCCACAATAGACCGTCGCGTCTACCGCGACTCACCCTGTACATATAATATCAGGACCACTTAAGTTCGCAGCATATGGGAAATTATTAATTTTAGGAAAAAAGTTATTCTTCATATAAAGTTTTGCACGGTCTAAAATCTAAAATGCAACCATTAAATAATACATTTTATGGGCCGTATACAAGGTGCGTCAAAAAATGTAAATTTTACTCAAGAGTTAAGTACACTTATTTTAAAAAATATAAAAAAATGTTATTTGGAAATCTTATTAAGAAACAATATTTTTTTACGGCTATAATACAAAACTGCTCTTTCTTAACTGTTCTTGATAAATCAATGAGGTACATTGTATGTCTCCAATTTCATTTCCGTATCTGATAACACAATAATTTATTGTGTAATTATTTCAATAAATCAGGTCTTTCATGGAATGTCAATTTCAAGTAATGACAGTTCTATTTTCGTATATTTATATAGCTGTGCCGCAAATCAGGCATGTTTAAGTTTAATTCCAGAATTATCTAAGGAAAAATATGAAAAGTCCTACAAATCATTTTTCAAAACTTCTCATTTATACTAAGTGTTATTGATATTTTAATTGTACCTAAATAGAAATTTTGAATGACGTTAAATTTGAAATTCATGTTATTTGTTAAATCATTTCGCTATTATCTATTATAGCCGTAGAAAAAGTATAGTGTTTAACTCACATGGAATGCTAATTTCCCACTCGTATGATTTACAGCATTCGCCTGCGGCTCATGCTGCAAACTTCATACTCGTGGGAAATAACTATCATTCCTTGCTCGTTAAACAATATACTATTACCTCCAAATCTAAAATCACAGCCTCCTATCTCAAAACAATATTTGTTCTATTTTTTTTTCTTGTAGCAAAATGCGAAGTGAACTGATGCATATAAAATTAGTTTCCACAAATTATTTTAAGCCTATTTATCAGTTTTTAGTTAAAATAATACATTTAACCTAGTTTAATATGCAATTACAGAGTGAAATACTAATTTTGCAAAAAGAAAACACAAGTATACATGTAAAAAATGAACACATTAAGCTAGATTAAATTTATTATTTTTACTAAAAAACAATAAATGGGCTTAAAATAATTTGTGGAAACTAATTTTATATGTATCAGTTCACTTCGCACATTGTTACAAGAAAAAAGTTGTTTTGATATATTAAAATAACATTTTTCTATATTTTTTTAAAATAAACGTACTTTACTCTTGAGCAAAATTTATATTTTTTGACGTACCTCGTACACGGCTCAAAAATGTATTAAATTGCAATTTAGATTTAAGACCATGCAGAACTTTTTGTGAGGAATAACTATTTTTCGTAAAATTAATAATAAAAATATAAAATACCGAATATTTACGATGGTACGGAACCATAAAAATGAAGGAATGTTAATGAAAATATCATATTTATTAATATATTGGTATTTGTTGATAAAATATACTTATTAATAAACAATATCACCAAATTTCAAGTTCTTGGTCCATGGAAAGTAAAAATATACTTCGGAACAAAGTTTTATAAAAAATTCTGACTTTGGCGGCTACCTTACTCGATTGGGTGTTGGCCAAATTTTTTTTCAGAGCCCCTCTTTAGCTGTATGGCAGCCCCCTTGAAAACATTTCTATAATACGAAACTAACAATGTTATTATTTTTTATTAAATACAGTATTAATTTTTAAATTAACAAATATATACTTATATTGTTCAAGATAAATAATAATTTCAATTGTACAGTTTGTATTACTACTTGTATTTACTCCAGAAGTTGAAGCAACAAAATACTGAAATATCACTATCAATGTCAGCCATATTTGCGTTTTGTCAAGAACTGTCAAAATATTTTGTATATTCAAACACTGTCATTTCCATAGCAGCTGTGATTTTGTTAATGAAATTGAACTGCTGTGATTTCAAAGCAATAATATATTTATTAGTAATGATCTAATTTCATAATTTTAACGATTGCTCGAAAAATAGTGTAATAATCTATCTTTCGGTCCGCCAAAAAGGTATTTCGCGGCCTAGGCATACAAATAACTATTACGATTTATGTTGCTTTGGGACAAGACGAATATACGGTGACAATTTGAAGTCTGTAAGGGTTTAACTGCTAGACCGGTGTGACACACGGACGGACAGACGGACACGTTAGTGTGAGCAATAAGGCTCCGTTTGGACCATTTGGGGTACGGAACCTTAAAAACTATATACGAGATATAAGTAGTTAACAGTTGAATAATTATACAAGTTGATATTTAATACAAAAATAAGTATGTCCTCATAATAATAAAAGTTTTAAGATTTACTTACACACAAACTTGAAAGTAACTATTCATTAAAATATATTTATTTTTTGAAGAGGGCGCCACTTTCCTAGAAGATATTTCATCCCCACGAGTATGATAAAATATGCAAAAACTTGCACACCTGATATTTTATTAAGTTGTGTGGACAGTAACTTTTTGATTAATTTTGATTAAAGTAATTGTCACAAATTAATAAAAATTAATTGCTTAACGAAAATTGTTGTTTAATACATTTCTATACAACAGTCGTACCTATAAACCGAATATCAAAGACGATAAAATAAAAACAAATTGTGGGGACGTGTGTATGTCCCCATAACTATCAGTGTCCCCACAGTCCTGGTTTTAATCAGGTGAGTATCCCCACAACTGGGGTAATACACGCACACACACGCACAAACACACACACACACTAACACACACATACAGACATCATCGCGAAAATATTAAAATCGTATTCTATTGACCCTAAAACGTGTTTATCCATTGAAAACTCACTACCCAATTTTTAGCATGATTCCTATACCTCTCTTATCTGAAGGGCGAGAGGTAAAAATAGCGAAAAACCGTCAAAAATGTCGTTTTTTTGCAATGATAATAATTATTACAAAAACAGTTTTTTTTCATATTATTATTGCTTTAAAAGGAAGGCTTTTTGATTCTGAATCAAACAAGCCGTTGCAAGACTGAATTGGTTAATTTGTTGCTGAGATATTTGATATTGTTTGTCCCAATACCGTAAATGTTTATTGCTCTAACTTTTTTTTTCTATGAACATTTTAACTTCTATAAGGGCTCATTCTCTTCATTGAGACTTATATTTTTAAGATTTAAACCAAATAAAAAAGGTAACATTTAACCCTTTGTTTATTGCTTTAAAAAGAAGGTACTTTTTTTGTTATAAACAATTAGAGCTGGTGCGCGCCCTGTACATCGTATCATTTTTTAACTTACAAATACCAACAGCTGATTTCAAAATAAAAAATTTGAATACAAAAAGAATACCCCACGACCAATAGGGACCGAGTTAACATTTTTTTAAAAAAAATCACAGTTACATTGTTTATAACTATTAAGAAATAAATTTTACGGCATTCGATAGACAAGTACTAATATTTTTGGAAGTGTATATTTAAAATTTAAATAAATTGTTTTTAATTACTAAAAACATTGTGTAAATTCGTCGATTTTCTCGGGCGGTAGTCAAAAACTGATCTCGAGAATTTAAATCGGCAAAGTGCGGAGAAAATAGCTATATCTCGGAACTTTTATATCGGATTTTGGTCTTTTTTTTAATCTGGGGTAACACGGAAAGTTATGAACAATGGTATTATGTTTGTAAATGATAATAAAAAATCATAAGAATTATAAAAAAATTATTAAGTGCGAATTTTACAATTTTTTATCTCAATAAATAAGCATTTTAAGGGAAATTCGCAGGAGTACAAGAAGTTCTATTTTTTATCGAAAAATAACTGATTTTTTCAAATTGATCGAAAGAAAGTTTTTTCATTTTTTTTTTATAAAATACTATTTTATAATTTTATATGCATTTTAAAAGTGCTGGTCATCCAATATTCTCCGTTACGATTTTTTTCCTGTCGAATTAGTGCGCTTGCAGTTTGACCAAAAATAACTCAATTTTTTCAAATCGATCGGAGAAAATTTTTTTAATTTTTTGGCCAGTTTTTGTCTTTCTGCAGTTTTAAGTAATGAACAATAACAAAATAAATCTTTGACGTTCGTTTGAAGAGCGGTAAAAGGGCACAAAAAGATTTTAGGCAAGCGCACTAATCGGATAGTGAAAAAAATCGCAACGGAGAATATTGGATAACTTGCAATTTCAAAATGAATATAAAATTAAAAGATATTATTTTATCAAAGAAAAAATCGGTTGTGTCGCCCCAAAACTTTCCCGACGAGTATCCAGAGACAAATACTTTTTCATATAATTAATGTTAAAGCTTAAAATTTTGCTATTTTTTTATTTTTGACAGGTGACAGTTGAAGAAAAAATTTTGACTGTTCTGAATAGAGTTTTTCAAAGGCTTTCGAATGACATATTGCAAGTTAAATTCCGTGACATATTGCTTCTGTCATTTTTTGCCAGTGACACTTCCGTTTGACAGATGTCGTACAAAAACTAATGGGTTTTTCCGATGGATAAAGGAAACCCATATTTTAGCTGAATTAAATTAAGCGTGTGGCTTCTATCGTGGAAGAATACACACAGACAGACAGACAGGCAGATAGACCGGCAGACTTCTGGAAATGGTCTTAATCGTCTCAGGGGACCTGAAAATGGATATTTCCATTTTCATCTCGAAATTTTTTTTTGCACGTGCACTTTTCTCTACTCGGAGGTGGGTCGGGAAAGTAAAATGAAAAAAATTTCTTCCGATCGATTTGAAAAAATTCACAGTTATTTTTCGACCAAAAATAGGACTTTTTGTACTCTTGTCAATTTCCATTAAAATGCTTATTTACTGAGATAAAAATAGTAAATTTCAAACTTAAAAATTTTTTATATTTTTTATTATCATTAAAAAAAATAATGCCATTGTCGATAACTTTCCGTCTTACCCCAGATTAAAAAAAAGTCCAAAATCCGATATAAAAGTTCCGAGATATAGCTATTTTCTCCACATTTCGCCGATTTAAATTCTCGAGATCATTTTTGACTACCGCCCGAGAAAATCGACGAATTTACACAATGTTTTTAGTAATTAAAAACAATTTTTTTAAATTTTAAATATTCACTTCCAAAAATATAAGTACTTGACTATCGAATGCCGTAAAATGTATTTCTTAATAGTTATAAACAATGTAACTGTGATTTTTTTAAAAAAAAAATTTAACTCGGTCGCTATTGGTCGTGGGGTATTCTTTTTGTTTTCAATTTTTTTATTTTGAAATCAGCTGTTGGTATTTGTAAGTTAAAAAATGATACGATGTACTAGCTCTAATTGTTTATAACAAAAAAAGTACCCTCTTTTTAAAGCAATAAAGAAAGGGTTAAATGTTACTTTTTTTATTTGGTTCAAAAAAATCTTAAAAATATGTCTTAATGAAGAGAATGGGCCCTTATAGAAGTTAAAATGTTCATAGAAAAAAAAGTTAGAGCAATAAACATTTACGGTGTTGGGACAAACAATATCAAATATCTCAGCAACAAATTAACCAATTCAGTCTTGCAATGGCTTGTTTGATTCAGAATCAAAAAACCTTACTTTTAAAGCAATAATAATATGAAAAAAAGTTTTTGTGTAATAATTATTATTATTGCAAAAAAACGACATTTTTGACTGTTTTTCGCTATTTTTTAATAAACTAATTGACGAAATAAATCGCGGAATGGATCAAATTAAAGGTATTGTTTTCTCCCTACAGACTGGACTATATTTAAACGTATAGATGACACTCGAAAATTGGATATAATCTTATGTCTAATGTAACCTTTCACGGCCGGCGTCAATAAAATTGTTTATGTCCGGACTGTTATGCCGTGGTATTCTTTGGTTATTACTTCCAAACGTTTCGGCTGAAACTGCGGCTGCCATCTTCGGTGGCGTGGACTCGCGACGTATCAACTGAAACTGAAACCTTCTTATATGCGCGCCTGCTCGCGCTTTCTTAGCGCGACCGGTATTTGGCGGTTTAATACTGTTGTTTCTTCCTTTATATTGAAATTCTCTTTGTGTTTCTACATCTCTATTGCTTCTATGTTCAATCTAGTCGAGTAATGTCTTGACGTTCATTTATTTATCAATCTACATGCTGGTAAGAAAATCAGACTGTTAAAAATATCAAACGATCTGATTAGACAATGGTATCATGTTACACTTTATATGTTAACGATAAACCTACTTCGTTCGCTTTGATGTCAACTATATATTTTGATCCTAGCATTCTAACCCGAAAACACTAAAATATATTTCTCCACGACCATTACTGAATGTATCAATTCCGAAATCATTTTTAATAATAGAATGTAAAGATTCACACTCTAGAGTCTGAATATTTATTCTATAATACTTGCCTCTTATGCATTTTGCATGTATTTTCATTCTTTATCAAGGTAAAGAATGGATTTTCTGTATTCGAAATAAACGATATGGATTGCCATGGATTTTAAAGGTGTCACTGTCAGATATAAAATGGCGACGGTAATAATTATTTTCAAACCATTTTTAATTTAGACAAAATAATGAGTGAAAAATCAAGTGAAGTAGATATAGAATTTAATATCTGAAATTACAAATTTATAAATATTACTACAATGTAATACAAATATGTCAAAAAATAACTTGCGTCTAGATTTCATTTAATTTTGATTCATACTTTTTGATCGTGGAGAAAATATAGTCTGTTACTCTGTTAGAATGAAAAAATTCGACACTCGTGGTTCCTCACACTCGCTGACTCTCGCGTTTGGAATTTTCCACTCGTGTCGAATTTTTCATTCTAACCTTGTTACAGAATCTACTATTATACATTAGAGGAACAGTGAAGATTCGGTAATGGAATGAAATTGCTTAATTATATTAAGACAAGAATAGTATATTCTGTAACAAGGTTAGAATGAAAAAATCGAAACGAGTGGAAAATTCCGAACGCGAGCGAATGCGAGTGTGAGGAACCACGAGTGTCGAATTTTTTCATTCTGACCGAGTAACAGACTATATTTTCTCCACGATCAAAAAGTATAAATCAAAATTAAATTAAATCTGAACACAAGTTATTTGTTGACATATTTGTATTACATTGTATTAATATTTATAGTGCTGTGGTACACTTACCGATATTAAAATCTGGTGCATTGGTGTTTTTTCATAATTTACAATTTCAGATATTATTAAATTCTATATCTACTTCACTTGATTTTTCACTCATTATTTTGTTTAAATTAAAACTTGTTTGAAAATAATTATTACCGTCGCCATTTTATATCTGACACTGACACTTTTGAAGTCCACGGCAAACGATATTGTTTAATTCGATTACAGAAAATCCATTCTTTACCTTGATAAAGAATGAAAATACATGCAAAATGCATAAGAGGCAAGTATTATAGAATAAATATTCAGACTCTAGAGTGTGAATATTTACATTCTATTATTAAAAATGATTTCAGAATTCATACATTCAGTAATGGTCGTGGAGAAACTAATTATATCAATCTATAGTCTAGTCAACAAGTTCTTTTTGGGTCAAACTTTTTTCTTCGATTCCGAAAAATATGAACGAGGTGTCATTCGATTCGGAATAGCGTGTAGATCATTTTTGAAAAAATTCAAGAGCCTCTTACAAAAATTGCAAAAGCCATAAATAATTAACTGGAAATAATGGGGTTTGGTTTTTTCAAATTTCTCAAAAACTCTGACATTTTTCAAATTTGAAAAAAGATTCAGAAAGAGGAGGAAATTTACCAAAAAAAAACTATGCTTCCCGGAACTGTAGGACTTTGGACTCTTAATGAATAAATATTATTTAAACTTATTAAATATAAAAATTAAGAATTGAAAAAATTCTGGCATCTATTGGATAGATTTATGAGCAATAATCCCGTTGGAAAAATTAAAAAAATTGTTATTTTGAACTTTGTTATTAACAATTTACTTACGTTAAAAATTAAAAAGCTTGATTAATCATTGAAAATATTTTTTTTTATATTACTGTTGATTCGTTTTTTTATGATCGGAAGTCACATGAAAAGGATTTTTAAAATTTTTTATTTCTTATTTTTTACAAAAATTATTATAAACAAATGCGTTGTTTATAAGATAAATTTAAAATTTCTTTTTGGAAACATAATCTTTGATGCAAATTAAGATTTAAAAAAAAAATCGTTCCTTAAAAAGTTTGTTATTGCTCAAAAGCGTATTTCTTAATTAAAATTTTTTTTCTATCATCTGTAATTATTATTAGGGAACCATTTTTTTTAATAATAATTTATCTTGTTCTTTGATAAGTAAAAAAAATCGGTTGTGTCGCCCCAAAACTTTCCCGACCAGTATCCACGAATACTTCAACTTTTGATATTTTTTTATCTTTGACAGATAACAGTTGGAAAAATAATTTTGACTGATCTGAATAGAGTTTTTCAAGGGCTTTCAAACGACATATTGCATGTCCAATTCGGTGATATATTGCATCTGTCATTTTTTGATAGTGATACTTCCGTTTGACAGATCTCGTACAAAAACTAATGGATTCTTCCGACAGATAACCCAAATCCATATACCAAATTTTAGCTCAATCGGATTAATACATCTTCAGATATTTGATGCTGAAGTTTCAAATTTTGACATATTTTTATTTTTGACAGGTAACAGTTGGAGAAATAATTTTGACTGTTCCGAATAGAGTTTTTCGGGGGCTTTCAAACGACATATTGCATGTCCAATTCGGTGATATATTGCATCTGTCATTTTTTGATAGTGATACTTCCATTTGACAGATCTCATACAAAAACTGATGGATTCTTCCGACAGATAACCCAAAGCCATATACCAAATTTCAGCTCAATCGGATTAAACGTGTGGCCTCTATCGTGGAAGAATACACACACGCACATACACACACAGACAGACAGACAGACAGACAGACTTCCATCTGGAAATGATCTTAATCGTTTCAGGGGACCCGAAAATAGATATTTCCGTTTTAATCTAGAATTTTTTTTTTAGCTCGTTCACAATACTTTCCCTTCTAGGAGGTGGGTCGTTAAAGTAATAAATGTTTTAATTTAAATTTTCATTGTTTATTTAATAAACAATTTGTTAGAAACAATTAAATTTTTTCTATATATATTTTTGTGTTTATTTTTTGAGAAAAATTATTTATATGGTAGAAAAAAATTGTTAATTAACAAATACGTTTTTAAGTAATAAAAAAAATTTTTTTAGGAACGATTTTTTTTCAATGATTAATCAAGCTTTTTAATTTTTAACCTAAGTAAATTTTTAATAACGCAAAGGGAAAAATACCAATTTTTTTATTTTTCCAACGGAAATCTCTTCTGAGATCTTTTAAAAATAGGTGCAAAAAAATAAAAAAATTTCAGATTTTTAATTTCACAATTACCGCACTTAAATGTTCATGTTCAAGTAGGAAAAGATTGTTAATTAACTAATGCATAATTAACAGAAAAAACGAGATAAAATTTTTTTGACCCCCGATTATTATTCATAAATGTATCCAATAGATGCCAGAATTTTTTTAATTCTTAATTTTTATATTTAATAAGTTTAAATAATATTTATTCATTAAAGGTCCAAAGTGGGCAGCGCTTACGCAAGCCGGAGTTCCCGTTTTCGGTCGTATTTTCAACACTCTGGAAAAATTATAAATTTTGGTCCTAACAGTTCCGGGTATAGTTTTTTTTTTGATAAATTTTCTCCTCTTTTTGAACATTTTCTCAAATTTGAAAAACTGCAAATAGTTTTTAAGAAATTTGAAAAAGTCCAAACCCCACTTTTTTCAATTAATTGTTTATAACTTTTGCAATTTTTGCATGCGGCTCTTGAATTTTTTCAACAATCATCTACACGCTCTTCCGAATCGAATGACACCTCGTTCATATTTTTCGGAGGCGGAGAAAAAAGTTTGATTCAAAAAGCACTTGTTGACTAGACTATCTAACATTGAGTCCGAAAAACTATTTGCAAAATGTAATTGCGTTAATTATGGTGAAATAAATTCTAATGTTATGTATAATAAATATTATAGAAAATATTTTGGCTTTCAATACTTAATTTTTCAACTGGCGCTCCCATAAAACAAATAGTTTTTCCTTATAGTGTTCTATCAAATTTATATTTTTTTATTTAGGTGTTTTAGTTAAATTCTTATTCTTAGTATAACTTTTTATGATGCTAAATTATTTTTTCTCAGACTTCTTTTATTTTTATTTAAGTTGCTAGTTAAATTATTTGGTAGAGAAGTATAATTTACTTAGTGTACCTTGATACTTATTCTTTAAAATGCTTCATGCTTCATGATACAATAACTTAATAAATGTAAAATGTATGGTTATATAATATTTGTTTTTTTTTGTTTGTCCTAAACGACAGCTTCGTTTGTATACTGTTATACTCGTGTGCTATTGTGTCCTGTGTTTGCCCTACTTACACTTTGCCACAAGTGCACGGATTTCTATGTAAGCGGATCCTTGCGGTCTTTTGCTGTTTTTAGATACTCTCCTATTTTATTTGTTGGTTTGTAGATAGTGGTGATTTTCTTTGTCTTGAGTTTCTTCTTCTCTTCGAAAAATTTTCTTCATTTTTATTTATTCAAAAAATTTATTTGTGTGAATCTAGCCCTCAGATAGGCTATTTAGTCCTCAACGTGTTACTCTTTTAGTTCAATCCAACAGAGGGTCTATGACAACACTGTTCATATACCCTTAACGCTCTGATCCAACTCATCGTACAACTTTTTCCAGATTTGGCTTGTTTATTTCGTCCTTAAGTTTCTTTCCCTTTACTTTCCACTCTATACAGGGCTCTTATCTTTTTCATCCTGGTGCTGATGCTCTAAATCTCTAAATCCTCTTTGTGTCTGTGGTTTGACTCCACCAGTACGGTGTGCCATCCCTACCATCTTTAACGTACCTCGTACTTTCTCTGACCGCGCCTTTAAGTACCTGCATGAGAGTCTCTACGTTGTGGTGATCTACTCTCTTGGCCATTTTTTCTTTCAGTCTTCTGGTAAAAGTCTAGTTATTCATTATCTTCCAGTTGTGTTTTGGTGTTTTTTGTTTTTTGCACTGCCCTACTTCATAGATGATTAATTTGTGGAGAGTGTATACTTACTCGTCTAGGGTTGTCCATCTCTTGCCAGATTTTGTGTGGCTATGGTAACGTCTATATGGGAAATGGAATTCCCTCTCTGAAAGGTGGCTGCCCCGTTGTTTATCACGTCTCTTTTATTCTCCTTTGGAGATCCCCATAGATGTGAGTTAATACCTAGGAAGATATCAGATAGAAGAGATAGATCTACCGAATCTAAAACCTAAATTTCTTAAAGATAATAGGACTAGGCGGGGGTACTCTAATCACTGAGACATCTTCAACGACTAAGCACTAGAAAGGGATACAATAGATCTTATAGTCTGCGGTGTAATTACCCCCATAAGCAGATACAATATACCATAAAGTTTCCACGAAGCAAAATATTTTTATCAACTTCTGTTTAACAATTATCCGACTTGGAATGTAAACGAAAACTCTAAAATTAATATCCTTAATTTCATTTCGAAACGGAAATACTTAAAACGCGAATAGAGGTCACCGAGGCGGTTCTAGATATACCACACTTAGTGACTCTGGCGGCCTTTGTAACCGAGATACGGGGTGTTTTATCGATTTTGCTAATTTTTTTCTTGGGCCATAACTGTCGAATCACCCTGTACATTTCTTTTATATTTGTTACACTTGGTTCTTATTCAGAAACCAAATGAGCCAGTTACTAATCACAAGAAAAATCCAGGTCCGAATTAACAAAAAAATAGAAAGCAATTGTGACCTTGAAACAACACCCTGTATATTGAAATTTTCAAAATCAATTTGTATATTTAAAAGAGCGCAAAAAACTTAATTAAAAAATGCGCTTTAAATTTTTGCGCAGACAATTTAACTACTCAAATTTTGAACTTAAGTGAAGTTTTTAAGACTAAAAAGTGGTTATTATAAACTTTTTAATAATAAATTATTAAAACTATTGAATCCATACTCATTTTAAAATTACTAAATAATTATTAACTACGTTAGTTTCCCTTTTTATAGCTGTAGATCAATCCATGTTATATTTTCCAGGTCCCTACTTGTCATTTTTGAACAGTTTTTTAAACGCCCTGTATGCATGTATTAAAAATTGGTATTGTGTTATGTTTTTTAAATGTTTTAGTAAAAGAATTAAGAAAAATTAAATCGATTTCATATCAGCTAAAATAATTTCATTGTTTTAAAATACAATAATTTAACAAAACTATTATTTAAAAAGATACAAACTATAACAATTGCTCAAAATGTCCTCTATTTTGGTCTATACAAGAAGCATGCGGGAAATACAGAGAAAAAATCCAAATTTAATCCGATAATCACTCCGAAATATTTTAATTTATTATCTTGGTTTTGTTAAATTTCAATTTAATTTTTTCTTAATTTTTAATACATGCATACAGGGCGTTTAAAAAATGTTCAAAAATGACAAGTGGGCGACCTGGAAAATACAAACTGGATTGATTTACAGCTATAAAAAGGGAATCAGACGTAGTTAATAATTATTTAGAAATTTTAAAATAAGTATGGATTCAATAGTTTTAATAATTTAGTGTTAAAAGTTAATAATAACTACTTTTTAGTCTCTAAGTTCTTAAAAATCTCACTTTAACTTTAAAATTTGAGTAGTTAAATTATCTGCGCAGAAATTTAAAGCGCACTTTTTAATTTAGTTTTTTGCGCTCTTTTCAAATATTCAAATAGATTTTGAAATTTTCAATATACAGGCTGTTGTTTCAAGGTCACAATTGCTTTCTAATTTTTTGTTAATCCGGAATTGGATTTTTCTTGTGATTAGTAACTAGTTCATTTAGTTTCTGAATAAGAAATATGTGTACCAAATTTCAAAATAATGTACGGGCGATTAGATAGTTATGCCCCCAGGAAGAAATTGGCAAAATCGATAAAACACCCTGTATCTCGGTTACAAAGGCCGCCAGAGTCAATAAATGTGGTATATCTAGAACCGGCTCGGTGACCTCTATTCACGTTTTAAGTATTTCCGTTTCCCAATGAAACACCCTGTACTATGAAAAATCAATGAAAAAAAATTGTTCTCATAAAGTACCTAGATACTATATTTTTATTAAATTTTAACCAACCAGTACTTGCGCGCCGACTTTCGCTCCGCATAATCATCACTCCTATGATTGTTCGATTATTCTATGAATTTTAGTATATGTATACTACAAATCGATTATTTTTCATTCGGATACTTCAGTATAATATTCGCATGATACGAATATACTTGGAATGTAAACGAAAACTTTAAAATTAAAAGGCTCATATTATGAGAAATCAAGGAAAAAAATTGTTCCCATCAAGTATTTAGATACCATATATTTATTAAATTTGAACCTACCGGTACTCGCGCGCCGACTTTCGCTCCGCATACTCATCATTTCTATGATTATTCTATGAATCTTAGTCGCGTGTATACTACAAATCGATTATTTTTCATTCTAATATTTGTGTATAATATTCGGATGAGACGAGTATTTCTCGGATGATACGAATATTTCAATAATCGGATGATACCGAGTATTTTAATAATCGGATTATCGATTATATTTAATTCGAATTATCACATCACTACTAAGCAGTAGCGCGCGAATCACCGATTAGTGCAGATGTTTAAAAAATATTTACGTCTGCAGACTGCGAGTTCGCATACGACCGTTTGCGATAAATTATTGACTATCTTGGTATAAATATGATATAAAGGTAAGTTTTTATTTTATTTATGATGAAAAATTGTATAATGAAATAATTGTACAAAGAGAAGCTAATTGTGATATGTTTTTTTAGGATGTAATATCCGTGGGTAAAAGAACACGAGCGTCTACATCAATTGAAGTTAGAGTGATTGGAAGAAAGCGAAAATAAGCCCGATATATAGTTTGATGACCAGGAAGAATCTTTAGAAGGGGATCATATGGAGGGATAACACACCTCAAAATTTAATGAAGCAGCTCCCATGAGTAAAAGCGTTTTTTTTTTATTTATTTATTTAAATTTTTCGTTTTTTTTTTGTTAATATCCAGTCGTAACATAATAAAATGTATAAATTTTAATAATTAAGGTCTTGTTTATTTACAATTTGTACTTTTTGTTTGTTTTACTTTCTCGGCACACCTCCTAGGGAAGGGAAAGTATTGTGAACTAGCTAAAAACAAATTTCTAGGTGTTGCAATATCTTGGTAATTAGTAAAGGAGGTAGCACTTATTCCATCAGACGCATATATGTTTATTTTATCAATTTATATTTTTCGTGCACATAATTTATATGAATTAGAATAAATAAATAAATTTTGTTTTAATAATGCCAACATATGTAATTCAAAATATAATATTTATATTCAAATTGTGATAAATAATTATAAATTTTATTCTTGGTGCGTACATTTCATTAATTGACAAAAATTTACCTCTGAAACAGATTTTTCAAACTCACGTAAACTTTTATTTTATATGACATCAAATCCTGAGCTTTGTGTCGACTTTTTGTTCGTGACGTTATTGATTTGGCAGTTTTTGCTCGGAACTGATGGTTATCGAACTTGTTACATCGAGTTGTTTTCGTGTGAGAGCACGACTCCCATCTATTTCAGAGAAAAAAAATCTGAGAAGACAAATAAACTAATAAGTTTACTTGTTTATAGTAAATATTAAATATTACTGAAATTCCAAATATTTTATGTGTTACAGGTTGAAACTAAATTTTTGGAAACATTTCTAAAATTATTAAGGGTTTTTCTTAAATATTTAAAAATAAAATAATTCTTGTCGATTTATATATTTTATTCTAATTCCATATTACAAACATTTTGCGGTATTTTATAGGTAAATAAATAGTATTAAACAGTTTTTTATATGAATTAATGAATGTTATGATATTGCAACATGGCACCCAGTATAGATATTCAAACCAAATGTAGTAAATGAATATAGGCGTACCTCAAGGATATACCCTAGATCCTTTAATATTTTATTATAAATAAATGAGTTGTCTATATACGGTAGCAACAATCATTTGATTCTATATTTACTAAAAATTGATACTGATGAATCTTTTATCAAAATGTGAGTATAAATATATTGACAGTTACGGAGGTTAGAAACCTCAAACAAGAGGCGTAAAAAAGAGAAAACGAGTATAGAAAAATAAAGTAAATGCCGTTATCATTATTTTCGGAAAAATTATTAGTATCTATATATCTACATCTAAAGCGGTACCAGAATTTAACCCGCTATCAGATAATGTCGGCTAATGGGACGAAATTATAAAACATCATTTAAAATTATTTATTTGGACCGTACATCAGACTATCCATAAAATAGTTGTGAATAAGCTACAGGGATAGCAAAAATTTAGTCTGAAAATTTAAATTTAATTTGTTGATAAAAGTGATTTAGTAATAAATGTGATTTAAGCTCAATTATTTTTATTAAGGGTTCGTAGAAACAATTGACAAAAAACTATGATATATCTCAAAATCCGTCCTTTCTTTCTTTTTTTGGGTTTAAGGAAATTAAACTCAAATTAAACGTTATATTTGTTTTATTTTATAAGAAAAATTTAACAGTTCTTCAGAGACTTTTTATTTTTATTTCTTTGTAAAATGTGACTTAGTTTGGTTTTGGGCTTGTCTTCTAAAATTTCCTAGATCCGGCAGTAAAAGATGTCACGTTCCAAGGAAAAACTTGTTTAAAAAGAAAAATGGACTTGTTCGAAATAAAAGCGTTCAGTCCCAAAGGAGAAAAAAAACTTGCTCGTTCCAAAAAAGACGTTGAGTCCCAGAAAAAAACTGTTCCGCCAAAAAAAGGACTCTTTCAAAAAAAAAAAATGTTCAGTCCAAAAACCCTAAAAGTTCACATAAAGTAAATATAAGACAAAAATATTATAAAAGACCAGGTTTCGTGGTCTCTGTTTTTATAAACAAGAAATAAAACAATGATAATATAACCATGAAATACATAAATTTTTAGATCAAATTATGAAATATAAAATAATCAAAGTGAATTAAATTTTAAGACAATCTATAAAACAAATTAAAAATAGATTCTCTTTTTGTAACTAAGACGCAAAAAACACCACAAACATCAGCTAATTTATATTATTATAAAATATAAATATGAACTTTTAAGTAAATAACAGTAAATAAAAGTTAAAGCGTCGAAATAATTAATAATGATAACATGGGACATAAGTGAAAATATAATATAATTAAAATATACTGAGCAGAGGAATAATGAAAATACAAGGTGGCACAGGAAAAAAAACGCAACAAATGACGAGCTATGGCCTAGTTATAGTTGATCCGATTGGAAAAGCAAATTGATGGATAGTTTTTATTCTAGAAGAGATATGTATTGATAAGAAAATTTAAATATAAAAAAGGTCAGATCATGTCAGATAATTAGTCCTGGCTGAAATATTGTTTTACAATTTCTTCTTTTTCTTCCTGTTCTGTCTCACCGTGGCCTGGACCCATGTGGTTTGATCAGTACCAGTTTTCTTAGTTTCTTAACTTCTTTAAATTTTTGTTACTTTCAATTTTAACTTCAAAAAATTTTGCGCTGGCAAACACTTGCCGCTGTCAAACACCGAGCTGATTGAGCGCTGATAGCAGCGGCTACTACATTCGCGGCTGGTAACCAGCCTAGTCTGACCTGTGCTTAACTGCGCTGGAGGCTGATGTCAGGGGTCACGTGATCTATTAGTCGTTGCTGCTGGCTTCCAAATGTTAAGCATGTTTAACTTTACCAGTCCCTAGTCTGACCAATGCTTAATGCAAATCGTTGGATCTCGGTCCGGTGGTTCATTATTTATTTATTTATTTATATCCAAACAGGCCAATAGGTATAATTACATGGATAAATACATACAAATAAACATTATGCACTTATGCTAAAACAAGAACCGCAGATTACCTAAAACACTGGTCATTATAGTATAACTTATTATGTAAACAGAAGTTAACACGATAGATTAATAATTTGGCTCAGTAGGTACAATGGGGAGTTCAACATAAATATAACCTCACGTTTTTTCTTTATTAACAGTTAGAATTAATCAAATAGAACCCATTGAGTTTAATTATCTACCGCAATTTGACCTAGATTTTTGAATAAATTAATTTAAAAACTCAAATTCCTAATTATTTGAATATGTCGCCATTACGATCGTGACGTCACTTATGTTCAATGAAATTAGCGTCAAGCCATTAACTGAAAATGTGTGAAGAAGAGAATACGAATGAACAACATATGTTAAATCTCACTTATACAGACAAAGATGGAGAAAACCATTATACGATAATTGGATAAAGATGAAAACTTGGACCTATCCACTGTTCAAAATCGAGAGAGATAAATAGATATTAGATTCCGCTGTTAGATAAAGAAAAGGACTATTTTAACGAGATCAGGTAATAATTTGCTGTTTGGTTCATAATTGCTGGCCACAAGCGTTCCAGATTAAATGAAAGGTCGCGTCCGCGTCTGCTTACTGCATATTTCACTTTCACTGTTGTAGTTTGTACTCTGTAGAGCTGGTTGATGTTGATAATTTTCAGAATTTATTTGTATTTGTAAAGATACGTAAACAAAGGTAAAAGTAAACACAATTAAAAACTTATTGACCAAACGACACTTTATAAGCAAACGTCATCTATATTTGAAAGTGTCAATTTTATTTAGAGAAACTGGCCCACGTTAAATGAGGCGGTCAATCAAGGACGTCACACGACTTCCCGACTTCACGACTAGCGTTCCAAGTGACAGAATATTAAACAATAATTTTGACAGATGTGACTTAAATCATTTTCTTTATGAGATTAAGTGAATGTGTATACTTTAGTTCTGTAATATTAATTATTAAAATACGAGGCGAAACACTAATTAATATTTATTTTATTATGAAACGTGATTCGCTTAAATAATAGGTTTGCACATATTTAAACAAAGCTGTAGTAGCCGCGTGGCATAGTACCCGCTAGTGGTGCAGGGGGTCCGGGGATCGAATCCCACATCTTCTAATTTTTTTTATTTTTTTTAAACACAAGTTGGATTTTTAAGACTTCTTTTAAGAAAATATTTTTTTTAATTCCACAGGTTAGCTTTGGTCAGTTAAAACGTAATAAAATAAATATAAATTATTGTTTAATATTTTTGTCACTTGGGGCGCCACAGTCGTGAAGTCGTGCTGTGATGTCGTCAATTTTTTCATGTTAAATTAAAGAAAAAAACAGAAAAAACGATTTTTTCATAAAAAGAAATTCATTTTTTTCTCAAATAATGCAAAAAAAGATGGACTAATATTTCAAGTTGAACTCCCCATTGTTCTAAATGCCTTTTGCGTGATTGACCAATCAAGGTCTATCAGCGAATTATAATAATTTGCTAGTCGGCACATGGTAGTAAGTGGAGCTCTAGTGGATGCATGAGATACAGGGATATTGAACATAACAGAAGTACGCGTTCTTCTTGGGGGTACGTTAAATAGCAATAGGGAAAGCAAATCAGGTGTATTAACTTTATTATTAATAATTTTAAATAACAATAGCAATATGTTGAGTATTCTTCTATCTTCCAAGGACAAAATTTTAAATCACACCTTAGATGGACAGTTCTAGTTACATTGTAGTCAGGATATACATGGTACTTCTTATAGTAAAAATATCTTAGAAATTTGTTTTGAGTTTTTTCCAACAAAGATAATGTAGTGCGATATTCTCCATGCCAAATATTAGCACCGAATTCTAATTTTGGTCCCTCCAGACCATAATAAAGGATTTTAAATGAATGTAAGTTAGTAAAAGAGTATGACTGTCTTATTATATAACCCAGTAATCGTTTTGCAGACTTAGCTATATTTTAAACGTGCGCTGAAAAAGATAGTTGATGGTCATACGTAATTCCTAGATATTTTACCTCAAAACACAGTTTTAGGGCCTCCTCACTGATTCTGTACTCAAACATAACAGGTTCTTGTATACGTGTAATAGTTAAAGTATAACATTTTTTTACGTTAAAATATAATTTGTTTTGTAAACTCCATTCAACGATACCGTTTAAGTCTTTCTGTAACATGACACAGTCTCTAACCGTTTGTACTTTCATAAATATTTTTAAGTCATCAGCAAATAGAAGACACTTAGCATAATTTAGTTTTGATGCTAAGTCGTTGATGAAGAGTATGAATAGTAGAGGACTCAAATTAGAGCCTTGAGGTATGCCAGAGTTAGCCTTTAATTTACCGGATCTCTTACCATTATATTTTACTATTTGTTCTTTATTCTTTCTTTATTCTTTCTTTATTCTTTCTTTATTCTTTCTTTATTCTTTCTTTATTTTTTCTTTATTCTTTCTTTATTATTTCTTTATTCTTTCTTTTCTCTTTCTTTATTTTTTCTTTATTCTTTCTTTATTCTTTCTTTATTCTTTCTTTATTCTTTCTTTATTCCTTCTTTATTCTTTCTTTATTCTTTATTCTTTATTTATTTATTGTTCATACAGGTTTGCACCCAACTATAGAACAGATCTATGAACAGTATAAAATACATACAGAAATACATACATATTATCAGAGTACACATTAACAGATTAAAAAAAGTACAAAAAAAAAGAAATAACAATTAGGTTCCCAAGAAGTACGTCTTTATGGCCGAAATACTAGTATTAAAGATGTCAAGCTGGTAATTCACTGTGTTGCACTTAGAGCACGTTTTATGCAAGGGAGAAAATTTTAAAATATTAGTTCGGGGAGTGGGAAGGTAAAAGGTTTGACATGTTCTTCTGGATGTTACTCTTGGAACAATAAAATCTAGTTTCTGCAGAAAATTTGGATCGTTAAGTTTGTTACTGATGATTTTGTGTAAAAAGATTAGTGAATGACAGTCTCTTCGGTGACTTAATCTATTTACTTTGTGTCGGGAAAGAAGTCGGGAATTCCGCGCTATAAATCCATACATCTTGTTGGCAGCAGAATAAACAGTGTCGATGTGAGCAATAAAGGAAAGCTTTCTATCAAACGTAACACCCAGGTCGGTAAAAGTGGAAGGCCGCTCAAGGACAGAATTATTAATTTTATAATCAAAATTAATACAATCAGTCTTTAGTGTGTACGACATTACTTTACATTTACTTGCATTAAGAGATAGGTTATTATTTAGACACCAAATTTCAACACGTTCCAAATTTTGAGAAAGTCTTTCACATTCGGAAATACTGTTAACTTGACAGTAAATCTTCAGGTTATCCGCATATAATAGGCAATTTACGTCCAGTGTATTAACGATATCGTTGATAAAGATGTTAAATAGTAGAGGGCCCAGGTTGCTGCCCTGCGGAACACCAGAAGTAGCCAAGTACTCGAGCGACTTGAAGCCGTTAAGACTACACACTGTTTCCTATTACTGAGATAAGACGAAAGAAGAATGATTAGTGAATTTGACAGACCCAACCGGCCTAGCTTAGATAGAAGAATTCCATGGTCAAGTTGGTCGAATGCCTTAGAAAAGTCCGTGTACACTACGTCACACTGTGCCCGATCGTCGATACATTCAGCCAGGAATTGAGTTATGTTGACTAGGTTTGTGACAGTCGAGCGCCCTTCCATAAACCCATGTTGATTACATGTAATGACGTTACTAACATGAGTGTACATTCGAATACTTTGCTAAAATTGCACAATATTGAAATTGGGCGAAACTTGCATATGTCCGATTTATCTCCTTTTTTAAAGACTGGAGTAACATTAGACGTTTTCCAAATTGCAGGTATAGTGGAGTATTTAAGACAGATATTAAGCAGTGTGGTTAGGGGTGAAGCAAGAATTGTTGCACAGTCTTTCAATAAAAAAGTTGGAACGAGATCAGGGCCTGTTGTCATTTTATTTTTAACTTGTTTAAGTGCTAATAAAACCTTCTTTTCGTGATACCTATTTTGTAAATAACTTTTCATTAATTCGAGAAAATTAAATGTTAGCCAAAATCTACTTAATTTCAACAAGAGTATATCGTGATCAACAGAGTTGAATGCCTTTCGAAAATCTGTGTAAATTATGTCAAGTTGCTATTTATTTTTTAAAGTTTGATATGAATAAAATGTTAAAAATAATTTGTTCAAATAATTTGGATGGTGCACACATGATAGATATTGGTCTGTAGTTTTCTATATCTATTTTATTACCTCACTTGAAAATTGGCACAGCTATTGCTATTTTCCAGACTATCGGAAAGGTGTTCGTAGCAATGATCAAATTGAAAATATGAATTAAAAGTTTCCCTAACCAGTTAGTACACGATTTGAGTACATAAGGTGGAATTTCATTACTACAGTCTGCTTTCTTAGGTTTTATTTTTTTTCGACACCTTCAAAATCTTTCTCAGTTATAGAATTTATAGATAAAATGTCATTACAAATAGTGTTATCAGGTTTTAAATTTAAATTATAAGATGCTCTCACTGATGAATACACCGATGAAAAAAAATTATCAAAAGTTTTCGCAATTTAGTCCTCATTGATATGTTTACCTTCATAATTAAAATCACTAGAACTCTCAAAATTGCTTCGTTTACTATTTACGTGGTTCCAAAAACTTTTCATATCACCAATTTTTTTCTTTTTTCTTTATACTTTATATCGTAAAAATCAGGTAATAATCTCAATGTCATATATTTCGCTTTTTCTTTTAATAAGTCTTTAAGCTTTTTCGTAAACCATACCGGAAATCTTTTTGAGTTTTGATATACAACAAGTTTAGGTATACAAGTAATTGCTATATTAGGCGCAACTGGACGGTCGAGGCATAATACATTAGATTAGCAATTAAGATACGATGTGCTATAAAGTTTAGTAGTAGATAATATAAATTATTGAAGTGTAAAATAATGAAGTTGATTAATATTTATTATGCAATATGTTTCTTTCTTATATTGTAATTGTCTGTAGAACTGCAGTCAATACCTAAAAAGATCTTATGGCGTATTCGTCTAATTTTTAATCTAGATTATGAAGAAAACAAAAAGTAATTATATATATTTTAATCTTCAACGTTTTTCCATATTATTAATGATCTAATAGTTATAAAAAAAAACTATATAAAACTTTCATTGAAAAGTATCGATAGGTAATTATCTTACTGGCGCCCAACGTGGGGCCATAAAAGTGTTATCTTCACATGATCACGTCCTCTCACTTTCTCTTTTTGACTCTACTCTATTAATATGTTTTTGTTTTTGTTACAGCTATCCTTTTGTGTCTACCAGCCGACGATTTCGGTAAAACGATCCTAAAAGTTCTGAATGATCTCGAACTTTACACACTAAACACGATCACGGTTTTTATGGACGTCTCCAACTTACCAGACTGGCTGCATTTTTTCCAAAACGTAACAACTCCCGTGGAAGCCACTAACATAAGTTCGGACAATATTAACGGTTTTATCAAAAGAAACGCTTTGTTATTTACAGAAAACTCGACAGTGAATTTAAATTTCGAAAATTTAATAGCGTATAAACTGAAATTGACGTTACCGTTAAGTGATAGTTTTGTTTTAGGTGATTTTACTAATGACGATTTTTTAAGACCTTTAATGGTGCTTACTGGCAATATTTCGAATAACGGTTTTTTTATAGAAAAATTTCATAATAATCTAGAAGAGTGGTCGCTAAAACACAAACAAATCGAAGAGTGCGACGATTGTCGAACTAATATCGATAAAGTTTTAAGTGTTATTATCATTTTGGGATGTTCGTGTCTGTTCGTTTCTTTAATTCTGGGTGTCGTGATTCTAGCGAGAAATCAATTGTTAAAGAAACGCGTCTCTAAAGGCCCGTACAAGGTCCTACTAACCGCGACTGATTTCGTTTTTCCGCAGATCGCTGACAGCCGTAGGGTGAGTATAACAGTAGGTATTATTTTAGGTATAGGTGTCGTCTGCATCAGCATGATTGTATATACTTGATGTACAATTTCTTTCTCTCTATTCATTTTCTGGTCAGATAAGAGACAATAAGAAGTCTTAAGTGCTGGATAGTTTTGTTGATTAAAAATTCCCGAAATTATGTAAAACGTAGTAGATCAAAAAATATATAAAAACTACGAATAGTTTGGTAAAAGTATTCATGAAACATATGGGAAATGTAGAAAAAAATAGTTAAAATTACGTACACGTGTTTAAGTTTAATAGTTGATGGTAAAAGAAACAAGAATGACTTTAGACCTTTTATCATATGCCTCAGTATTAGTGGATAAATTTCACTGGAATATTATCCAGAATTTACAAACTAATTTCAATTTCTTTTAAAATTAATGTTTCTTATTTCGATTCATACTTTTTATTATTTATTCTGAAATCTAAAAATAGATTCCAAATC
This sequence comes from Neocrepidodera transversa, assembly GCA_963243735.1. Classification (NCBI taxonomy): domain Eukaryota; kingdom Metazoa; phylum Arthropoda; class Insecta; order Coleoptera; family Chrysomelidae; genus Neocrepidodera; species Neocrepidodera transversa. The sequence goes on along the minus strand of OY725340.1, from coordinate 25,887,742 downwards.
GACACATTTCAACAAAAATTTATTATATTATTATATAAAAAGAATTATTTCTAGAAAAAACCGTTGAAACTAACACTCATATCTTTCTATATATCATTCTCATAGAGAGCGACGAGCGCAGTTGCATCCGAATATGGAATAGTCCATTAAAAACTAAAATCCGTTATAACACCTCTTAAAAAGATACGCCAAATTATTATCCACATATTCATTAGCTTCTAGATTTTCGATGAGAATAGTTGTCTCACGGCGAGACCTTTGCACTGGAGTCAAGACCGCACCCTAATATTAAGAACATTCTGAGATTTCAAATTAGTAACAAGTGTTAATAATGTTTATTTAAGTTTATTGAAGTTAGAGCTATGCTCTGCACATTGTGTTGTTAAGAAAAGTGTAAATGCAATTTATATTTTTATTCAATAAATGGGTGAGAAAATAACCTTTAAAAAAAATAAAATAGATTTTTTGTGTTAAATAATATGTCTAATCAGACACTAGTCCTTCGAACTAGTAAAAGAAATTCCAAATTAATGTGAGTTCTTAATTCATATTTATTCAATTAGAATTGGTTGAGTGACTGATGTAAAATTAATAATTATTATTTATTTTTTGAAGAACCCTTAGGTGAACGTAGTTAATGTGGCATTTATAACAGGTTTATTGCAGTAATATTATTACAGACATAAAGTTATATTACAGGTCCTAACTTAAACTTCTGTTTTAAACACACCAAGTCAATTTTTCGATTTATTCAATTTTTGTCTATTTATTTTTTTTAGCTTAAATTTTACCATTCTGAATACGAAACAGTTATGACATATTGTTTTTTTTTGATTTTTCAGGTGTTTTTTTGGTGTGTATATTTTTCGATTAACTGGTCAAGGAAAAATTTTTGCTCGATTTATATTTCATGGCCCCATATGTATCTATATATCTTATATTAACTTTTACTTTCCCGACCCACCTCCTAGAAGGGAAAGTATTGTGAACGAGCTAAAAAAAAATTTCGAGATAAAAACGGAAATATCCATTTTCGGGTGCCCTGAGACGATTAAGACCATTTCCAGATGGAAGTCTGTCTGTCGGTCTGTGTGTGTGTATGTATTCTTCCACGATAGAGGCCACATGTTTAATCCGATTGAGCTGAAATTTGGTACAGGGGTTTGGGTTACCCGTCGGAAGAATCTATTAGTTTTTGTAAGATATCTGTCAAACGAAAGTACCACTATCAAAAAATGACAGATGTAATATGTCACGGAATTGGACATGGGATATGTCGTTTGAAAGCCCTAGAAAAAATCTATGCATAACAGTTAAAATTATTTCTCAAACTGTCACCTGTCAAAAATAAAAAATATCAAAATTTGAAACTTTAACATTAAATATCTGAAAAATTATTCGTGGATACTCATCGGGAAAGTTTTGGGGCGACACAACCGATTTTTTTATGTTACTTACGCAAATTATTTTATTTTTATCGATTTTACTTAACTCAGTATTAGTTTCGTGATGGCGAAAAAAATTACTTACCCCCACTTTTTGCCACATTTCTCGACGTTTCCGAGTTCCCGGACTCCGAAAATGCAAAAAAAATCCTGTCCGGACGTCTGGATGTCTGTCTGTCTGCCTGAATGTAAACAATGTAACTTTTGAACGAAAGCTCCAATCGAGTTCCGGTTTTAACTTTCCGAAGTTAGTTTGGTGCAAAGAAGAACCCCAATAAATTTGAGCAGGACCTTTACTGTACCTATCATACAAATTACAAATTAAAGTGGTTTGCAAGGGAAAACATTTTTCCAATTCATATTTTTAGAACAAAATATCAAGCGGAGTTTACGAAATTGATGAAGATGTTGCAGAAATTATTGACACTTTGTTTGATTTTTTTTTACCTTTTTTACAATTTTTTTGATTATTTTCGTTTTTTCCGTATTATTTATCATTTCTTTTTCCATTATTTTTCTTTCATTTTTTTTCTCTTTTCTCATAATTCTGATGTTTTGTTTTTTTTTCTGGGTTTCTGTTTTTTTTCTGATTTTTTCGATGTTTTCTAATTTTTCCTCTTTTTTATCATTGTTTTGTCTTTTTTTCGATTTCTTTTTTTTCCAATTACTTTTTTTCTATTTCTTTTTTGTTTTCTAATTTTTTCCTCCGTTTCTCTTATTCCTTTGATTTTTTCCGATTTTTTAACGATTTTGTTGCAATTTTTTGTGATTTTGTTGCGATTTATAGCAATTCTTTCGATGTTTTTCGTTTATTTTTTTATTTCTTTCTTTTTTCACAATTGTTCCGGTTTTTGGTTGTACTTTACGACTTTTCCGGTTTTTTGCCATTTTTTTGATTTTTTTTATTTTTTCCATATTTTACAATTTTATTCTTCATTTGTTTCCAATATTTTCCAATAATTCTCGCTTTTTTTCGATAATTTCCGATATTTTTTCGATACTTCTAATTTTTTCTTGTTTTTCACTTAAAATTTTTTTTTTTCTATTTCTTGCTTTTCTTTTCTAATATTTTCCTATCCTCCGATATTTTTTAATTTTTCGGTTTTTTCGTATATTGTTTTCTGATGATTTTCTGTTGTTTTTGGAATGTTTTCTATTGTTTTTTGATTTTTTTCAAATTCGTTCAGTTTTTTCTAACTTTTTCTAATTTTTCTGGGTTTTTCGATTTTTGTCGATTTCTTAAGATTTTTTCGATTTATTTCGATCTCGTTCAATTTTTTTCAATCTCTTTCGATTTTGTCGATTTATTTTGATTTTTGTCGATTTCGTTGGATTTTTTTATTTTTTTTTATTTCTATTGTTTTTTTTTCGTCTCTTTCGACTTTTGTCGATCTTTTTCGATTTTTGTCGTTTTATTTTCAATTTCTTTCGATTTTTGTTGTTGTTTTTTATTTTTTTCTATTTCTTTGATTTTTTTCCATTTCTCTCATATATTTTTCAATTTCTTTTGAGTTCTTTGATCTCTTTCGTTTTGATTTTTTTTCCATTTTTTTATATTTTTCCGAGATTTCTTTTGAAAATCAATAAAGATTTTCGTTTTCTTATTTCAAATTTTTAAAAAGTGAAAAACTAACGTAAGAACCTTATTTCCTAACGGGGATCACCCAAACGCAAAATTTTTAATAGATTTATGGTATTTTTAATAAGTTATTCTTTAGTCGGTTTTTGTTGTTCCCCATTTTTATATATATTTTTTTTCATTTTTAACAAATAATTATAATTTTTTCCTATTTGTAACGAATTTCTGAGGCTCAAAAGCCTCAATATTTGTTTCGTGATGGTGAAAAAAATTTCTTACCCCCACTTTTTATCACTTTTATCAACGTTTCCGAGATCCCTAAGTACAAAAATGCAAAAAAATCCTGTCCGGGCGTCTGTATGTCTGTCTGTCTGTATGTAAACACTGCAACTTTGGAACGAAAACTTCGATCCAGTTCCGGTTTTTCATTTTACTTAGTTAGTGTTGTCCAAGGAAGAACTCGATTCAATTTGAGCAGGATCGGACCGGCCCTTTCGGTACCCGCCATACAAATTAAAGTGGCTTGCATGGGAAAACTTTTTCCAATTCAAATTTTTAGAACTTATTCCACTTCACATCATGTATAATAGTCGCCTATATGTATGTGAAAAGTTCGGCCAGTATCGCACAAGCCATTCCGGTACCCGCCACACAACAATCCATAAAAATCAAGTTCTCGAGTTATAAACATTTTTTACACTGAAAAATAAAAAAAATTTACGTCAGATTATGTATAATAGTGTTGTACGTGTATTTGAGAAGTTTGACCAGGATCGCACAAGTAGCCTAAGTAGCGCCAATGCTCCACAGCATAAAGCCCGAGGCAATCCGAAACCTGGACAAAGACCGCTTGACGACGCAAAGGGCGTTACAATAATAAATTACCAACTGGTATAATATATCTCTACTTTGCCAAAGCCTTTAACAGAGTTCCAATTGTAAGGTTACAGTATAAGCTTGAGCCATATGGTATTCGTGGGAAATTATTGCTATGGATTCAATAGAAAATTCTCCTGTTAGGATTGGTCAATCTTACTCAACTGAATGGCTAGGGATAAATGGAGTTCCTCATAAGTATCTTCATAGCTTACATAAGCAACTAACCACAAGGGTGGTGTGCTAAATACGACGACTATGACTCCCGCACCCCTGTCACGTTTCATTATAATTTTTCTTATTTTCCAATATTTTTCCCCTATTTTTTTCTCTAATTTTTCATTATTCTTTTTCCTATTTTTCATTAATTTGCATTATTTTTTAAATAATTTTCGGAAAAACAACCCGGGAAAACCTACAAGAAATTTTCCGATTGTTTCGATTTTCAATGGGCTTTGTAACAGAACTGCAAGGTATCTTTTTCCCAAATTTGAAGCGGTTTACTAAAAAATTACGACCTGCAGCGTGTTTCCTGTGAAACTAGAAAAAAGTGAGAAATACCCGGGAAACCCCCTTTATTTATTTTCCGATTCCGCTCATTTTCCACTAAAATGTAATACTCGTAGGTCTTAAAAAATGTTGAAAATTTCACGTCGATACATTGAAGCATTCAAAAGTTATGGCATTTTTAAGCTTTGCTAACGACAACCAGACATACAGACAGACAGACAGACAGACATACAGACCACAGAAAAAATTAAGTTGCTCAGAATTCGACGGGGATCATTTCTTCCGAAGATACTATAGCACGTTTTCGCTTAGTTACGAAGATACCGATTTCATATGGGTCGTAGTAAGCAACTCCCTATGGGGTCATCGCTAGCAAGCTACTTTACACATTTTTACACATGTTTATCATTGGGCCAAGCACGTCGAATTTATATTTGAACAGTACTTATAGATTCCCAGAAGTATTACACTAACTTCTAACTATTAATTTAACTATCTTACACTATTACTTAACTATCTAACACTATTGCACATAATTTATTAAAAATTTGGCAACACAGGAAATAAATGCGAAAAGGACACGACTTGAACGTTAAACGGAAGAAAAAGGAATGGAATTTAAGGTTTTGAAAAAGGACTATTTCTGTAGTATTTTTCCTATCCGTTACAGGGTAGTGGAGGCAACAAACTGATAACGAGGCAGGGACGAACTTACTTGTTGAAGTACTTTCAACAGATATCATGGTGTATATTGGTATGTAAAAGATTTATTCAGGAATTCTAGCTGATGGTAACCATATACACTATTTTGATTTATTCCTGACACCTAATATTATGCAGATTGTTGAACAAACCAATATGTTCTTCACACAACATGTTTTATCTTCAGATGTTTCTGCCAGATCACGTCTTCATGGATGGTAACCTGTTACCGTGGATGAAATAAATCATAGCCTTTTAGAATAATACAAAGGGAGGAGTAGATACTTTTGGTAAAAAAATTGCAACCTACATCTCAAGTAGACGCAATCAACGTTGGCCTATGGCAATTTTTTATGGATTATTTAATACCGCTGGAGTAAATTCAGCTATTCAGTAGCAAGTCAGCTAACTAGGACACACAAAAAATTTATAAACTCTTGTAGCAGTTGTAATGGCCCGAATGAATATTAATGAGCAAAACCTTCTACTTGCAAAACTTGAAGCATATGCTATATAGTTTATGAATAAAAATGTAAGTAAAAGGTTTTGCTCAAACTTGTATTAGAAGCATAAGCATCTACTCACGTTTAAGTATTTGCTCAACTTGTTATGAATAAAATGTATGCTTTTCTTACTTAGTAGTGGAGCATTTGCTCCAAAATTTTTGCATCTCGTTAGTAGGAGATGCACCTTGCAATAAGCTGGTCATAAAATGGCAGAATTCGTGAATTTACGTGCACAGAAGCAATACAAAGTGCGAAGGGAAGCTAATTGACGAGATTTTAAATCTCTTTACAGATTTCAAGAAGAAAATGTAAATTGGATGGCAACGTATTTTTGGGACAAAATCTCACTTCAAATCATAAAATGAAGGTTTTCTTGCGATATATGGCCAATCCTGGATTTCAGATGGGTGTAGTAGAAGAATTGGGAATCACTCAGTCGACTGTTTCAAAAACAATTTCATTTGTAATGAACAAAATAGTTGAAAAGTCCCGTTTATGGATGAAATTTCCGTCAACCCAACCCACAATAAACGAAGCACAGTAAGCGTGGCAAGAAAAATTTCAGTTTTCAAGTGCTATTGGAGTGATTGATTGCATGCACGTTCAGATTTTGAAACCGAATCAACACGGCGATGAATACATCAACAGAAAGGGATTGGCGACTATAAATGTGCAGGCAACATGTAACTCAGTGGAAATGTTTACTAGTGCTGATGTTAGTTGGCCGGGTTCTGTACATGACGCAAGAATTTGGAGGAACTGCGATATACGTGTAACTATACGACAGTTTCCTGGTGCAGTACTACTGGGTGATGATGGTTATGGCTTAGAACCGTGGCTAATGACTCCGTTTAGAAACCCTAATAAAGCATTGGAAAGAGCTTACAACAGTCTGTTTAAGAAAGAAAGGGTTATAATTGAAAGGTGTTTTGGCCAACTTAAGCGCAGGTTTCCAATTTTGAAATATATGTGCCGAGTTAAATTAGAAAAAGTTCCATCCGTCATTAGTTGCTTCACAATATTGCCAAATACTTGGGAGATGCTGAATTTGAATATAATGCAGAACCAGGTGACAATTATCATAACGGTGGTGACTACGAAGTAGAAGATGGGCTTCTACAGCGTGCACGAGAGAGACGGCTTGAAATAGCAAATGTTATTCTTGGTTAAGATCTTAGATAAAAATGGTGGGTTCATATCAATTAAATTAGAAGTAAACAAAATAAATATTTATCTATAAGACAGGCATTTTTTTTGTAAATCGTACCAACTTTAATATTTAGCTCTCATATTTTCGTCACATGATTCTTTTGTTACTTTTAGTTGGTGGCCAGTGAATTAATATATTTTTTAAAGCCGCAATGAATTTTTTAATTTAAAGAAAATATTTAAATTTTATTTCGAATTAAGTCAACTCAACAATATACAAATACAAAGATATACAAAAAATATATGTATATTTTAGTTCAATTGTGTTATTATATAAGAATTATCATCGTGGCTGGCATTTGGCTGCTCCGATGCTTTCCATATTGCCTGTTCATAAAACTGCCTCTGGATACGACTAGTCTTTAATTGTTCGATAAGAACAATGCGTTGTAATTCTTGTGTTGTCAGTTTGGAAGTTTCTTCTGTTTCAAATGGCTGCAAGGTCTTGTTTGTTTGCTGCTTTAACGCTTTTTGTGGCCGTGGTATAGGCCAGTCTTCCTTTTCTTTCTCGGACTGGAAAGATAAGGAAGAGTGGGACAATTCTTCGTCGTCTACATTCCTCGCAGCTGTAGAAAGTCCAATACTTTTGGCTCCTAGAATGGAATAATCTATCAAAATTCTAATTAAATGTTTTTCGAAAAATTCTTTATGTATGTATGTAAAAAAATCGGTTGTGTCGCCCTAAAACTTTCCCGACGAGTATCCACGAATACTTTTTCAGATATTTAACCCTGGAGTGGACGCGTCGAGTCTGTCCGGCCTACGTAAATCTTAATAGTGTTGATTCTCTTGCCAGAGGATGCGTCGAAGTCTGTGCGCATCAGAACTGTTCGAAGAAGTTGAAAATCACGAAGCTTTTTCGGATTCAGACGATTCCATAGCTGATGCTGATGTATTCCTCAGTGACCACATATCTGACAGTGAGATTGAGCCTGAAGAGGATGAAGCAATGCAAGCATTACCTGTTCGTTCAAGTGCTGGGAGCCGTAGTCATTTATATTTCAATTCAAAAGATGGTACAAAGTGGAACAAACATTGTTTTCCAAAAAATGTTCGAACCCGGCAGATTAACCTAATTGTCAGATTACCTGGGGTTACAGGTCCTGCAAAAGATGCTTCATCTCCAATAGACTGTTGGAAACTTTTTTTTGATGATGCTACACTGAATGGAATTGTGCTAAATACAAATATATATATCGAGAGCCTTCAAGACCGATATGCAAAAAAATCCGATGTAAGACCGACAAATCTATTAGAAATTAGAGCTCTGCTTGGCTTACTTTACCTCGCTGGTATATATCGTGCTGGCAGAACATCTATTTTGGAATTTTGGGCCACTGACGGCACAGGTATCTAGATGTTTCCCGCCACTATGGCACTGAAAAGATTTCGTTTTTTAATGAGGTGTTTGCGAATGGATGATATTCGAACGAGAGAAATTCGGAAAACGGAGGATAATCTAGCACCAGTCAGAGAATTATTTCAAAATATAAACGAAAAATGTCAGAAGCACTACACAGTGGGTAGATATGCTACCCTTGATGAGATGTTGTGGGCATTTAGAGGTCGCTGTCGGTTTAGGATGTATATTCCGAACAAACCGGCAAGATATGGATTAAAAGTTTTGTCTTTAGTAGATTCGCGCACATTTTATACATACAATATGGAAGTCTACTGCGGCACACAATCAAACGGTCCATTTGTAGTTAGCAATGCTACCACTGATGTAGTAAATAGAATGTGTTCCCCCCTTTCAAAGTCTAGGAGAAATATTACAATGGACAATTGGTTCACGTCTGTTCAAGCTGCTGATAATTTACTGAAGAATCATGACTTAACAATAGTCGGGACACTACGTAAGGATAAAAAGCAAATACCATTTGATTTTTTTAGTAAAAGACCACCAAAAACCAGTATGTTTGGTTTTACAGAAGATAAAACCATTGTTTCCTACATTCCAAAGCGAAATAAAAATGTAATTTTGTTGTCCACTCTACACCATGACGACTCTATCGATCCAAACTCTGGCGAAGACACCAAACCAGAGATAATCACATTTTACAACTCCACAAAATGTGGAGTTGATACTGTGGACCAACTGAGTTCTACGTATAACGTTGCTAGGAATACGCGTAGATGGCCAATGGTGATTTTCTACGGACTTCTCAACATTACTGGAATAAATGCTTTTGTGATCTATAAAAGTAATGCCATAATACGTGGAAAAGAAGCAGATGCGAAGGTTGAAAGACGAATATTTTTAAAAAATCTTGCCAAATCATTATTAGTGGACTATATGAAAGAACGAGTACATTCTACATACCTACCAAGAGAAATTAGACAAGCTGCAGCGACAATTACTGGAACTGAAATGGTGTTGCCAGTGTCACTAGTTGAAAATAAACGTGGCAGATGCGCATTCTGCAAAGATCGCAAAACGCGATATAAGTGCCGTATTTGCCAAAAATTCATTTGTTTAGAGCATACTGTACGTGTGTGCCAAACTTGTGCCATGACATTTGCGGAATAACATTTCTACAAGGTGTTCAGTGCAACCTTACCAAAAAATAGTGTTCATTAATATCACGGTTCAAATTTTTTTTAAAGAATTAAAATTTTTTGTTTGCAGTTTTATGTTATCTTTTGTAAGTACAGTAACACTATTTGATACAATTTTTTAAATATATTTTTGATTTTTGGGAAATATTAGGCTTTTTTTTGTGGGTATGTTGGACCCAACGCGCCCCTTATTGTAAAATAAACACACGCGTCCACTCTAGGGTTAATGCTGAAGTTTCAAATTTTGACATTTTTTTATTTTTGACAGGTGACAGTTGGAGAAATAATTTTGACTGTTCTGAATAGAGTTTTTCTAGGGCTTTCGAATGATATATTGCATGTCCAATTCCGTGACATATTACATCTGTCATTATTTGATAGTGGATATTTCCGTTTTTATCTCGATTTTTTTTTTAGCTCGTTCACAATACTTTCCCTTCTAGGAGGTGGGTCGGGAAAGTAAAAGGGCTACTTTATTGACGCAAAACTATTCTAAAAACGACATTTTCAGTCATAGTACAAAAACTGCTCTGTTTAAAAATATAAAAAAGCATATTTTTTAATTATATCCCGCTTTCTAGATGTGTGTTATTATCAACCGTGTACAATAAAAGAAAGTGGAGTTTTTTTGACATAGTCGCGGCACTTTTGTATTACATACATCCATATATCACATTTTAATAAAAAAGATACATCGATTTATGTGATGCAAACTTTTCTTCAATCAGTCAACAAGGAAAATAAAATCTTACCTTGTATTTTACCTATGGTCGGATTCTCCTCTCGATCCATTAATTCATGTAAAATTTTTTCCCACTACTTTAAAACAATTTTTTTATTGCCAGTTTTGTTCTTGTCAACCTTATTTCTTAGTCTCGTTTTCATGTTGTTTACTTTTTTCATTAGTTGCGAAACGGTTAATGGCTTTCCTATTTTTCGTTCTATTTCTCTGGCAGCATGTTTTAAGGCCTCGTTTTTTTTTCATTTTTTATATGTGGAATTTGTGATTTGGTGACGATTTCAGGTCTTTCTTGCAATTGCATTGCTACTAGCAGATTGATACCTTTTTCTTCCTCATTCCCCTCGTCTGAAGACATTTTAATTACACTTACAATCAAAAAACGGTCAAATTAATGCAGACGTAACTCGAGTGTACGTTAATTATTGCGAGTTTTGACAGGAATGATTAGCCGCACATGCTCGTTTATTGAAGCAAATGCTCTTGAGTATAAGCAAATCATTATTCGTATCAACTCGAGTAGATGCTTATACTCCGACCTTTTACTCTAAGCTCTTGCTTGGAGCGTTTGCTTATACTCATGAGCATTTGCTTTCTTTTTATTCATACGGCCCATTATTTCAATGTCTGATAGTTGTAAGTCAAATATTTTTAAAGAATGGGTATAATAGGATGAAATATTGTGCATATTTTTCACAATGTTACGCCATTTTGGTTTTTAATTTAAACTATGTTTTCATTTATAAAAGCATTTTGTTCATTAGTTTTGATATTTATATTTACTGTTTTGTACTGGTTTTACTTTACCTGTCCCATCGAAGAGAAAATATAATAAACGAGGAAAAAAAATTCGAGATATCGATGAAAATATACATTTTGAGGACCCACAGAAGATTGAGACCATTTCCAAAGTGAGGTCTGTCTGTATGTCTATGTGTCGTTTGACTAATCAAGCTGAAATTTGGTATGAGTGCTACCATTTTGGTTTAAATTGGTGCAGTAGAATATTAATTCTTCTTTTTAACTTTTTAAATATAAATATGTGGACTTGAATTTTGGTGTGTAGTTGCCCTTTCCTCCCTAAAACCCATTGAGGAAGTTTGTATTTTGTAATTAAAATAATCGGGATAGTTCTGTGTGACACAGCCGATTTTTTTTTATTTCTAACTCTGAAATAAAATAAGGGAACCGTATATACTGGATGAATTTGACAAATATCGTTTCATTGAATTTTTAAACAAAAATTAAAAAAATAAATTTTAATTTGTGGTAATGAAAAACTTATACTTATGTTTGATACTGAGTTATAAAAAATTAGTTGCAGTGTTTTTTGTTTCATTATTTTAATTTTGCCATCATCCTTAGAACAATTTAGTATGTGGTGTCATATCGACCCCACAACTGTAAAAGTGTACTTTATGCCTATCAGCAGTCAAAGGTTGAAGTTGGTCATTTAATTTTATTATCTTCTATAGGTACAAATTGGTTTTATGTGTGTCTGTTTACTACTAAAATTCATTTTATATTTGGTCATCAGACACCCTAAGTCAATATCGCCATTGTGATTAAATTTCAGGTAAAAAGGGACTCGAGATATGGAGTCACAAGATCATGTGTATTTCAACTGGTTGATTATATTTTTGTTGTTGCAAATTTTTATTTTCATCGTCCTATGCAAAGTTGGAGGAAGTTTTCTATATTGAATTTTTTTCTTTCTGCAGTATTTTATTCATGAAAGGTCTAAAAATAAAATGAAATAAATTATGATCTGATATAGAAGTGCTATTGCTTTATATCCACTGTAAATTCAATAAATAACTAGAAACGACTGTATTCCTTTCTTCCATTTTCCAGCCCTTCTTGTCTACTGAATTCAATTCAGAACTCATATGCTTCTAAATATTTTCTACTTCCTGAGGGACTGTACTCGAGGTCAATTTTCCTATTTGCAATATATTGTATGCCCTGACGTAAATTTGAAGACGTAATTACATGAATACAAGGAATTTACCAACACTCAAAAGTATCGTTGAAAATGATGAACATTTTCACTATGTAAATGAAACACACTGTAGAAACGTAAACGATTTGAGACAAGCTAATTTTGTAACAAATTTGCTATCCTTAAAATTTTTTTATTTGATTTCGTGTTTATATTTATTTATTTAATCAAAACTTTATTAAATAAGTCAGTTAAAATAAACAACTTTAATTTAATCCTAACAAAGTTTATTAAATTCTAGGGAATGGGTAATAGTTATCTCACTTAACACAGGCACTTGCCGATGCCCATTTCCTCTGACAAAAACAAATTAATTAATCCCTCTTTTCCTGTTTTTCCCATTTTTCATTCAACCCGCTGTCCTGAATGCTGACGCATTATTTTCCTACAATCCGTTTTTACTTCGCGCAGTGTTTTCTCAAAATATCAACGGCCGGCTACATTGTTTGCCTGAAAATTCCAAATGGAAAACTGTTTGTTTTCATGTCATTTTTGATATAATCGGTGGTCGATAATGATACCTAAATTGTTTGCCTTTCACTTTAAATGCTTGTATCAGTTTTTATAAAGGATTAACAGATTTTTATTTGGATTTTTCTGTTTTTTTCACATTTGTATTAATTCGATGTTTAAAACAATGCGCATAAAATTTTAGATAAATAATACATCTGAAAGTGACACTTGGATTGATCAAAAATGTTAAAAAAAAAATAACTGAGAATAAAAGGAAAAATATCGTGGATTTCAAAAAACCTAAGCTCAAATACAGGAATTTACTCCCGCTGAATTAGTTGCTATATGCCAAGCACTCAGGTCCATATTAGACAAGTGCCATTTGGGTCCAACTTTCATCTCCGCCTCCGAAAAATATGAACGAGGTGTCATTCGATTCGAAATAGCGTGTAGATGATTTTTTAAAAATTCAAAAGCCAATTGCAAAAGTTATAAACAATTAACTGAAAAATAAAAATGGGGTTTGGTTTTTTGCAAATATCTCAAAAACTATTTGACATTTTTCAAATTGGAAAAAAGATTCAAGAAGAGGAGAAAATTTCCTAGAACTGTAGGACCAATATTTATAATTTTCCCAGAGTGTTGAAAATACGACCGAAAACAGAGACTCCTGCATGCGTAAGCGCTGCCCACTTTGGACCTTTAATGAATAAATATTATTTAAACTTATTAAATATGAAAATTAAGAATTTAAAAAATTCAGGCATCTATTGGATAGATTGATGAACAATAATCGGCGGTCAAAAATTTTTATCGCGATTTTTCTATGAATTATGCATTAGTTAATTAACAATTTTTTCCAACTTGAATATGAACATTGTCAGTACGATAATTGTTAAATAACAAATGTGAATTTTCCCGTTGCAAAAATTAAAAAATTGGTTATTTTCACTTTGTTATTAACAATGGGGAGTTCAACAAAAATATAACGTCACGTTTTTTCTTTATTAACAGTTAGAATTAATCAAATAAAACCCATTGAGTTTAATTATCTACCGTAATTTGAGCTAGATTTTTTAATAAATTAATTTAAAAATTCAAATTTCTACTTATTTGAATATGCCGCCATTACGATCGTGACGTCACTTATGTGCAATGAAGTTAGCGTCAAGCCATTAACTGCTAATGTGTGAAGAAGAGAATACGAATGAACAACAGATGTTAAATATCATTTATACAGACAAAGATGGAGAAAACCATTATATGATAATTGGAGAAAGATGAAAACTTGGACCTATCCACTGTGAATTCGCATTCAAAATCGAGAGAGATAAATAGATATTAGAATCCGCTGCTAGATAAAGAAAACGACTATTTTAATGAGATCAGGTAATAATTTGATGTTTGGTACATAAGTGCTGGGCATAAGCGTTCCTGATTAAATGAAAGGTAGCGTCCGCGTCTGCTTACTGCATATTTCACTATCACTGTTGTAGTTTGTACTCTGTAGAGCTGGTTGATGTTAATAATTTTCCGTATTTATTTGTATTTGTAAAGATACGTAAACAAAGGTAAAAAACACAATTAAAAACATATTGACAAAACGACACTTTATAAGCAAACGTCATCTATATTTAAAAGTGTCAATTTTATTTAGAGAAACTGGCACACGTTAATATTATGCTGCAGCTATTGCACATAAGTGACGTAGGCGCAGTACATAGATGTAGTACTTTTTAAATTTCAATTTTTTCATATTAAATTAAAGAAAAAAACAGAAAAAACGATTTTTTTCTACAAGCGTGCGGAAAAGTATACTTTTCCGCACGCATTTGAGTGCGGAAAGTTGTAGTTTTCCGCACTAGTGCGGAAAGTTGTACTTTTCTGCACTGGTGCGGAAAAGTTACTGATACTTATTAAGAAGCACCAAGAAAATTTTTTTTTAATGACAAAAAAATATTTTTGCTAAAATTTTTTTTTAATTCTAGGCGCTTGTAGAAAAAATATTGTTCCTAACACTTGCGTAAAGTATCTTTTCCCCACTTAATTGCATGCCTGAACTCCGCTTCGCGTCGTTCGGGCAACTGCAATTGCGTGCGGAAAAGTATAACTTTCCCCACTTGTTAGGAAAATAACTATTTCATAAAAAGAAATTCATTTTTTTCTTAAATAATACAAAAAAAGATGGACTAATATTTCAAGTTGAACTCCCATTTACTTAGGTTAAAAATGAAAAATCTGGATTAATAATTGAAAAAAATTTATTCGTTTTTTTTATGATCACAAGTCACATGAAAATGATTTTTAAATTTTTTTATTTCTTATTGTTACAAGAATTGTTATAAACAAATGCGTTATTTATAAGATAATTATAATTTCTTTTTTGTAAACATAATGTTTGATTCTAATTATGATTTTTTTTTACAAAACTCTTTTTTTTAATGTATTTTTTGTAATTTTTTGATGTTGAAATCGCACTTTTATTTCCAACAAATAATATTATAAAATAATAAAAGCTAATAATCCGTGGAAAAATCTATTTAATCTAATTCATCACATCTTTAATAAACATCCACAGCAGCTCTATCAAGATATCTAGAAACTAATTTACGTCACATTTTCCTTACTAACATCGTTAATTGATATTGACCAATATTATATTAATGATCTATATCAATCTAGTTATAGTGCAATGTAATTTTAATTGATAAACACAGATATTTCGTCGATAATTACCAATTACCGTTTCAGTAAATAGAACCAATCAATCCTTTCGAATAAATAGAGCAAGAAATCGTTTGAAGTCTATTTTCTCTATTTTTTTATTGATGCGTGAAGAATAGTATACGGTGTTTCATTAACAAGACATAAATATTACGTTATTTCTGATCAAAATAGAAAAGAAATTGTAAACCTACTGTTAAATATAACAATAATTATATTAAAGGGTAAAGAAACACAAAGTCCAGTACCACAGAAATATATTTGTTAAATAGTTCAAATGTGAAGTTGGCAACTAGTTTCGGCTTCCGCCATCATCAGGCCTACAATAGCGCTGCTCGTTAACAAACAACAGGTAATAACAAAATATTAGTGTGAGTGGCTTACCATAAACATCATGTAGTGAAATAAAATTTATTTGACTTAAGCAACATTTAAAATTTATTATTAAAGTTTCAGGGTACTGAATATAAAATATTATTAAGGTTAAAAAAGTAAAAAATTTTGGTGACACAAGATGTGTCTCATCTTGGAACACGGTAGTACCAAGTACAAAGGAAGAAGGATCAGGGAAAACTTAACAAAAACCAGGCCATAAGTGGCATTTAAATATAAATTCTTTTCTTGTCAACACTAAGGATAAAATTTCACACCTACATAAAACTCAGTTCCTCGATTGTAACGCAGTATACATCGGCCAATCTGGTAGGAGACTCGAAACTAGAATAAAAGAACATATTAGATACATAGATAGATATAAAAACTCAGATATTACCGACACACCATCCTCTTTTGCTAATCACATCATCTTGACTAATCATTCTTTTTCCATTACTGATTCGACGCTTCCTCTTTACACCATGATACCATTTCATATCTTAATGAACAACTCAGGCCTAAAGACAATCACCTATTTTTATTAGATTCCTTTCGGAACTTCATTTAAGGTTCTTTAATCCCAACCCATCTGTCTATTTTCTGTCCAAATTTTATACAATGTTTCCTTTTCCAAATAACCATCCTGTTTATCATTCGATTTTTCTCGCTCCTTACTATTTATAATTTCGTTGTTTATTTTGGTTACCATAACCTTTCCCCCATGTCAATTGACATTGTCATTGACGTTGACATTGTCTTTGACATTGACTTTGACTTTGACATTAACATGGGCTAGATCCTCTTCTTCATATTCTCCTCTTCCTTTTCTTCTTTTATTGCTCTTCCTTTCTTTTGCTAATTTTCTTCTACGTCTATGTTGTCCTCGAGTTACTGAGGTTGAGACTTGGTTCTCCGTATCCTGGGCTCAATCTTATAATCCCCTTACTTTAATTTGTATGATTATTAATTTCATTGTATTATTGTAAATCAATACCCTTCAGGTTTTTTGTTTTTTGAAGTTGGCTTCCCCCATTCACATCATGCTATTTTAATTTGTTTGTCAGTTGTCACTTGTCACTGTCCGGTTTACAGTTGACATTTACCTAATGTTCGGGTCACTCGTACCATTTTTCGTATCGCTTTTTTTACTACTTACTGCCCTTAATTGGATTCGCCTTTGTGGGTTCGCTCCCCCAACGTAGGTGTTCTCTCCAACCCCTACGTGGAATATTCGACTAGCCCCCGCGCCGCCATTTTTTTAAATGCCACTTATGGCCTGGTTTGGGTCAGGTTTTCCCTGATCCTTCTTCCTTTGTACTTGATACTACCGTATTCCAAGATGAGACACATCTTGTGTCCCCAAAATTTGTTTTCCAAAAATTTTTACTTTTTTAACCTTAATAACATTTTGTATTCAGTACCCTGCAACTTTATTAATTAAATTTTAAACGTTGCTTAAGCCAAATAAATTTTATTTCACTGTTTGATACATGATGTTTATGGTAAACCACTCACACTAATATTTTATTATTACCTGTTATTTGTTAACGAGCGCTATTGTAGGCCTGATGATGGCTGAAGCCAAAACTAGTTGCCAACTTCACATTTGAACTATTTAACAAACATATTTTTGTGGTACTGGACTTTGTGTGTTTCTTTACTCATTGCTTGACCACATTTGAGACATGGATAACCTGATGAATTTAATTATATTAAAGATTAGATTAATAAAAATGTATTTTAAGATGAGGGGTTTATATTTATATTTATTATAATAGGGGGCCCAAATCAAACAAAAAAAAAATAAAAAAAATAATAATTCGTTGAGTTTGTCCGGTACAGGTAAATTATTCGAAATCAATTGTACGAAATAAATTGTTCGAAATTAATTGTTCGAAAATCAATTTTTCGAATGGGCAATTATTCGAAAATCAATTGTTCGAAAGTCAATTATTCGAAATCAATTGTTCGAAATGAAATATCTGAAATATAATAGATTTATTTAAATTTAAGAGGACACCGAATTTTAATTAATAATTCTTTATTGTTATTATTACAATTTTTTTTGTGTTTTTTTGTTTCTTTTTCGATTAATTTATTATTCTGATTGTCGTCAAACATAAACATGAAATTTGGCAATTTAAATTTTGACAACTCTAAATATAAATACAACAAATTAATAGCTTAAGTTATAAGGTATTCCAATAAGATAATCTAAAATATTATATTAGTTGGATCGAAATTGTCTATGATAATATTATTTTAGCGCAATCTCTATACTTTTTTTTGGAGTTGGCGGAGGTGCTCCTACAGTATACTGTTCTATTTTCAACTCATTTAAAGAAAATTCTCTTTTGATAGCGTCCACAAATTTCCATATACTTGGATTTCTGGCTGAAATTTGACTTTCAAAATTTCTGTACCAACCTCCTATAGCGTTATTCGTTTTAGTTAGTCCTGCAAGCTTCATCTAAACAGTTCCACATACGATGAGGAAATGTGGGAGCTCGTCGCTTGTTTCTCCTGTCAGGACGTCCTATCCATGTATCTTCGAAATAATCGACTACCGGTTGTACTTCTTCTGGAATTAGACCTGCATCATCTAGTTCATTAAATGCTATTTTTACGAACTGTACAGGAACAAAAGCTAGTGCGTTTAGCATCCTTATTCTTAAAGAAAATTATGCATCGTTGTCGTATCGTTGTTTTAAGCCAGCTGATTGAATTTTTATATATATACACACTGACAGAAATGAAAAAAACATCGTCTTATTCTGGTTTCTGGAAAATCATTCGATACTGCATTTATCATAGCCTGTTCAAAATCCATCATCACTGTACTTGGAGTAGCTGGAAAAAGGTTTTTGACCTCCTGAAGAAATGTTGTGCTTTAGATGGAAGAAGCGCATATAGAAGCGGAATGGAATAATTATCTTTCAATCCATGTAATGTATATAATTTTCCAAATAAATGACGCACTGTTTTAAAAGTTCCATCCATAAACCAGTAATTTAATTGTTCCATAAGTTTAAGGGACTTCTGTGTTCCAAAAACTAAAATACTCGAATCGGTGGCCCCAGAATGCGTTCCTTTGTATACGTTGGGAAAAATAATATCTCGTCTGGGTTGAGGAAGAGCACCATCGTTTCTTTGTCTGATGTTTCGAATAGTTCTTTTTATATTGCGAATCTCCGAAGTGTGTTTTTGGCAGAGTCCCGTACTTGGTCCAGAAATTTTGTAACTTCAAGTCGTGCAGCATCTCCACCATGGTTATGTTCAACAGGTTCTTTCTTGATTTCATTTCGCCCCATTATAACTATTGACTTATATTTCTTTGGATGAAAATATTCACATTTCCATTATATTTTAGTGTCGATTTGGTTATCTTTAACAAACAAAAAATCATTGAACAAAAACTTGGGATTTCTCTTTTCCCTGGAAATAAATTCCATTTTAACAATAAAAAATTGAAAATTAAAGATGTGTACTTCATCGAAATAATCAGACAAGTGAGAAATTGCATTCGTTTATTGTATTTATATTCAAATCCAATAAGTGACAAAATAATGAGATGTTGATAAATCTCTCTACTACCTACCTCTCTTTTAAACTTTCTAAATATAATAACAATAAAGATTTACCTGCGGTGGTAATTAGGATTTCCTCTTATCGGAAAAATGTAGTTAACGATAAACACAATAACTTGAAGTTTCGAAGATTTGGCAACTTAAACCAGCTAGGTACCAGTTATTCTGGTACCTATTTCTCTTGTCTTACAAGAATATGTTTATAAAAAGGGAAATATTAGAACATTTATCAAGTTTAAAAATATAATAAAATCTTACTAAAGTTAATATATGTATTTTTGAATTCTATTCGGAATATTTTCTTATCAACTATGATTTTTTCAGACATTTTATTTTATTTCGAAAAATTGATTTCGAACAATTTACCTAGATCCGAGTTTGTCATTGTTCGCCTGGATTGGACCAGTCTTGAAGTTCATTGAGGTTTACCCCTTGGACCGAATATGGAGGGGGTTAAAAAGTATATCTCCGCCAGGTCATATCGTAAAAAAATGTAAAAATCCGAAAAAAAATCGTATAAAATCGTGAAGAATCATAAAAAATCGTAATAACTCGCAAAAAACCGTAGCAAGTCGTAAACACCCGTAAAAAAATCGGCTGTGTCACCACAGAACTTTCCCTGGTCAGCTGTAGAGAATAGGATTATTTTAATTACAAAATACTTACATTAATTTATGGAAAAAATTTTAAATAGCAAACCAATGGTGAATACGTCTACCAAATTGATATTTGAATGGTGATATGACATAAGCAGGCGCATGCGCACAATATATAGTACACGGCTACAATTAGGATATCCTAAAATCATGGTTGAAAACTATTGGAAATTCTGGAAAAAGTTCTGGAAAAAGTTTAATACAAAAGTTGTAG
Organism: Neocrepidodera transversa; assembly: GCA_963243735.1. NCBI lineage: Eukaryota > Metazoa > Arthropoda > Insecta > Coleoptera > Chrysomelidae > Neocrepidodera > Neocrepidodera transversa. The sequence continues at coordinate 25,867,606 of OY725340.1, read as the reverse complement.
ACAATTTTATGCTCTACAAGTTTGCACTACAACATTTTGCACTAAAGCGTATTGTTTGTCTTCAAAATAAAACAAAGGCAAAAGCCTAAATGTGTATATTTTTCGCCTTCTAGCGGCGAAACTATGGGAATTTCGAAAAAATATTAAAAATAAAAGTTAAGGAAATTTGGTTCTCTACAACTTTGCATCAGAAAATTTGTACTCAAGAGCATTGTTTGTCCTCAAAAATTGAAAAACTACGGAAAACTTATATAAACATTTTTTGCGCGCTCTCTAGTGGCTCAACTATTGGAAATTCCGAAAAAAGTCTGATATAAAAATTGTAGGAAATGTTATTCTCTAAAATTTTGCACTTCAACATTTTGCACTAGAAGTGTATTGTTTGTCCATAAAATTTAAAAAAAGGCAAAAAATCTTACATCTGCATATATTCAATGTCGGTCTTGAGGACCTTCTACTGTACCAATTTAAACCAAAAACTAATGGTCGCATTCGAGGCACACACCGACCCTTTATACTAAATTTCAGCCTGATTGGTCAAACGGTTCGGCAGTTATCGTGGAAGATTACACACAGACACACAGACACACATACACACAGACAGACAATACTCTAGAAATGGTTTCAATCTTCTCGGGGGACCTCAAATCGGTATCTCAATTTATTTTTTTGCTCGTTAACTATACTTTCCCTTTGATGGGTCTGGGAAAGTAAAATGGTAAAAAATAGTAAAAAATACCGTATAAACCGGTAAAAAATCGAAAAAAACCCGTAAAAAATCGTGAAAAATTGAAAAAAAACGTAAAAAACCGTGAAAAAGCATAAAAATTCGTAAAAACTCGCAAAAACCTTTAAAAAACGGGAACAAGTTGTAAACACCCGTAAAAATGGTAAACAATCGTAAAAAAAAACCATAAAAACCGGTAAAAATTGAAAAAAGCCGTAAAAAACCGTTAAAAACCCTAAAAAATCGGAAAAAAACGTAAAAACCGTTATGTCTATAAATTTCGTGTTGCATATAGTTCTTGTGTTTATGGTTAAAGTACTAAAATCATCATATGTTTTTACCCCGTGTAATATTTTATTATTAAAATCATATTTATTATACGAGAACCGCATCTGTTTTGTTGTCACAAAATGGGGGTCCTAAAATTGGGGGGTTCTTTCGTGTGTCCTAAAATTTAGGGTCGTTTCGGCGGTCCTAAAATTGGGGGGTCCCTAGGGGGGCCTTTGACGTAATGCTGCCGTCCCGACGTGTGACCTTGAATGAGGAAAAAATCGCCAGCAAGGAGCAAAAAATTACCAGACTGGACCTTAGCATTTTCTTATGGGAATTAGCATGGGCAATGAGGGAGAACCCGTGCTGCATAATTACTGACTAGAAAGAAAATAATTATAGAAAATTTTCCACTTTGAAAAACGTGTTTATTTTAAATGTAACGTATGATCCACTTTAGTTCAATTTAAACTAGAATATACTAGAATTTATAATTATTTCTTCCATTTTAGTTTTTAATACCATTTTTGTCCTTTGGTTAGGTTTCAATGTATCAACGGTAATCAATAATAATAATAATAATGATGTTTTGCAGTGCAGTGTACAAACTCCGGTTATAAAAACGTAAAACGCATAAAATTATAAAATATAATTCGTAAATCAAATTGGGTCAAATCTTAGGCTCTACTCCCTTTCGACCCTTCGTCCGCCCTTCAACGATTACCCAAAAAAAAACAACTTTTGGCTACGCTTTCACCACATCGTCATAAATTATTGTTTTTCTAAAAAGGAATAGTTTCTTTTATGTTTGACGTCACTGCTTTCGAGATGAATATCACAACCAAATATCTTCTAGCGTATTAAAATAAATCGAATTGATATTGATAATTAACTGGCACTATTATAAGTATTACAGGTAGTACAAATAGGATTACAATTATTGCACATTAACACGTTAGATGATAAGGGATATCTTATAAATGCAACGAATTACACTTTAATTTTTTTAAAGTAACGAATTATTAACTGCTCTATTTTCTACGTCTCATGGGTCGTACATGATTTTATTTTCGCGCTGCCAACAAAAGTTTTTTCGATGTAACCAGCCTTCCGGTTCTGATATTGGTAGAAATGTATTTTTCCGCAAATCGATAGGAAATTTTGATATTCCAGAGAAAATTTCTCAAAGAAAAAGTCAAGATTTCCTAATATTCATTTTCTTACTGTAAGGAAATGATATTTCCTTACAGTTGTTAGTGTTCTACATAATGTAATAAGATTAACTCTATTTACATTTATTAATCTAAGTTCAAAATTAAGTTTGATAGAAATAAAATATTTATAGATAAAAGTTTAACTAATATTTAATTTATTATTATTTTAAGCAAACAGAGCATCGACTGTTTTTTTCAGGATCGTGAATTAGTTTTTCTTTAATGCAACACTTTTCCTTTATTTCTGCTTCAAGGGTTGTTAGTATATTTGTTGAGCGCCAGTAAATTCTCTTTGTGTAAAAATAATTAATTGATTGAATATTATTAAAACGAGTCAGGAGAATTATAAAGACTGACTCTAAAAGAATTAATTCGTAAAAAAATTAAGGATGAGAATTTTTAGTGGAACCGAGAGATATTAGAAAAAAAAACAATTTAATGACACACTATTTGATATATAATATAAATATTATAATTTACTGTTTATAACAGTACTGACACCGTAGGTGTACTTTTTGGAAAATTACATTAAATTTACTAATCATATGAAAGTCAATAATAATTTACTAATCACAAGAAAATCAATAATATTTTACTAATCACAAGAAAGTCAATAATATTTTACGAATCACAAGAAAGTCAATAATATTTTCGTAAATATTCAGTGTTGATATTATTTTTTTAAGAAGTATTCTTAATACTAAAACTTAGCTTTTTTGTGGAATCATCTACAATGAGGAGACGTTCTCCTCCTGGTAATCTATCCTTTACAGAACCTCCAAAGGTGTATAAACTGCAGGATGCAATAGAATATGTAGTTCGGTGCAGGATTTAATTAAAAAAATGAATAATGGTAACTCTGAACATCAGATTATTTTCTTAGTTCTTAATTCCATAGAATAAGAAAATGAACTCAGAAATGTAGAATCAAATAAATTCCATCTGGAAAAAAAAGAGAACAAAAAACTAAGTATAATGCCGCATAAATAGATCCTCAGCTATGTGGCATAATTAAATTTTTCCACGACCATTACTGAATGTATGAATTCTGAAATCATTTTTAATAATAGAATGTAAACATTCGCACTCTAGAGTCTGAATATTTATTCTATAATACTTGCCTCTTATGCATTTTGCATGTATTTTCATTTTTATCAAGGTAAAGAATGGATTTTCTGTAATCTAAATAAACAATATGGATTGCCCTGCATGCTCAAAAATAACACTAGCGAACCGTATCTGTATATTACGGAATTTTTCAAAAAAAAAATAACATAAACTAGTAAAAGTAATAATCTCTGCGTGATTTTTCAAGACTACGGCCCGTTTCCGTCAGTGGAAGGAAGTCCGATTGAAAAAATCGGAATTTTTCCATTAACTTTTTTTTTCAAATTTTTTTCAACGAGCCGGTTGCGATATGGATATCAATCAACGCGTCTTGACTTACACAACACCTTAATAGAAATCAGTATCGACAAATTTGTTTTCCTTATCGAGATATCTCGAATAGAAGTTTCACTTAGTAGGCGGGACCGGGATCCTCGGACCCGAAATTGCTCATCTTCTGATAGAGCCCTTCTTTTTTGAATAAAAACCGATAGCTGAAAGAATTTTCCTGATCGGCCGTACCGTTCTCGAGTTGCAGACAGACATCCACACAGACAGACTTTTTTTTCGCGGAAAATCAATTTTTTCCACGTATCATGACATTTTAAGTTATTTGGAGCAAAAAATTTTTTTGAGATTTTTGCACGATTTCAATACTACGGTTTGTCATACTTCACCAAAGGTGAAGTATTGGCGGGCCGTAGTAATATTAGTACTTAAATACAGATAACCGTTCAACGATCTACATTATTTCCATTTGTGCAAACAGAGGTCAGTAGTAGTACCGATTTTTAAATTAATCCTATATTTTATATTAAAAATTTTACCAAAGTAGTAAAACTAACATGTAAATGTTACAATAAATGATTGAAAATAATTGGCAATAATTCTAATCAGCATTGGAGGAGTCCCAGGAATAGAAAATTCATCATCACTCATCATTGTACACTGTTTTGCTTTCGAAAACACCAGCAGTTAAATTTATATACAGGGTAGCTGTTAAAGATGGAATCAAACCTATAGTGCTTAAACGGTTCAACATACAAAACCCAAAATTTCAGAATTTCAACTAAATATATTTGCGCATATTTTAGCCTAAAAATTGTTTTTTTTATAATTACAAAATTTTAAGCATGGCCGCCATCTTGATTTTTTTAAATAGCAACATAGGTCATGTGATATACCATTTCAAAGGGTTTAACACCCTGATTACAAACATGTATCACACATGGGGCCTAAACACAACAGAAAGGATATTATTAACGATGTTACTTAAACTGCCGTTAAACGGTAGCCTATTAAAATGCCGTTATTAGATATGACGTCATTAAAGTGACGCGTCTGACGGCTTTTATTCGATGATCGTGTATAATGCCGTTAGTGCTGCAAATGTCCGAATAATTATCCAATTTTCGGATAATTTCGTCTACCATCGGACAATTTTCGAATTGAATAATTTTTCGGATAATTTCTTATAATTCAGTGTTCTACGGAATGGATGTATTTTTTATAATACTAATACCCATGAATGTATGACGTAGAAAAGTATGAAATCATTTAAAATGAAATAAATTTCAAATTCAATTTTTTTCCAAATTTTTTGTGTAAACGTGTAAATTTTTGATTCAAAAATGGCGAGAGGTCATGTGCTGACCACATCAGATTTTTTCATACTTTTTTGTGTAAACGTGTACATTTTTGATTAAAAAATGGGGAGAGGTCATGTGCTGGCCACATCAGATTTTTAATTTAAAAATTAGTTTTTTTACACATCAATTGCATAATAATTTATTCAACATGGCCGCCTCAGATAAGTGAAATGTAAGAAAATTAGTACGCACGCTTTAGAAATTATTAGTAAGGTTGTAGATTTATTGACTGTATAAAAAAAATCGATAGGACCCGTACGGAAATGAAAATAAAAATTAAATTATGTTTTTTGAGCCCTAATAATAATTTTCATAGCCTACTTTGTAATTTTCTTACGCGTCCATTTCGAATAAATTAAAAAATTATTTGTATCTCACTTATTTTTTAGAATTTTTTATATCTCAAAAAACTGTTGCACTTAGAAATTTATGCTTAATGAGAAACCATCCAAAAAATATAATCATTCCATTTAAGAAAATCCAGATTCAGTCGGAAGTGAAATTTTCATTCCTGTTAGTCTAAAAGTAGCCCATTCTTGTATAATTGATGTGTGAAAAAAACTTTATTTTTAAATTCAAAAACAACCCAAATATTCGGGGCGAACATTGACTCGTGGCCACCCCCTATACTCTATTCCAAGTTTAATCTAGCCAGAGTAGGAGAAGGACTGATTATTAATATGCAACAATAATTAACAATATGAATTATAATCAGTCCTGGTCTAGTCTGACCAAAATAAACTTGGGAGAGAATATACTGATTATGATAGCTAAGCAGTCGGATAGAGCAATACTTGATTAACGGCATTTTTATTATGCTACCGTTTGACGGCAGTTTAAGCAAATCCAATAAAAAGCTGTCAGATGCGTCAATTCAGTGACGTTATATCTAATAACGGCATTTTAGTAGGCTACCGTTTAACGGCAGTTTAAGTACAGCGTATAATTAATCGTAGGAGGCTGTGCATTTGACACAAGACGTCAAATATTATAACAATAACATTTTTTGAAGAAAATTCTTTAGCAGTACTCATGAATGTAATTGAGCAACCTAAGACTTCTGCATAGCAACTTGCTTTAGATCACGGTATGTCAAGATTTTCAATTGAAAAAATACTAAAAACTCATAAGTATCATCCTTACAAAATAATATTATTACAAGAATTGTTAGCGGATGATTTTGACAGACGTCTTCAATTTTGTGAAGAAAATCCGCATTGGATGGAGGCTTTGCTTACCCAGCATCCTCAAAGAGTCAACGTATGGTATGGAATAATAGGATATCATTGGACCTTTTTTCATTGAAGGCAATCTCAATTCTGATAAATATCTCCAGCTGCTACAGAATAACATTATTCCTAGGTTATTATAGCTCTTTCCAAGTGTCAATAATCCAAATGTTATTTTGCAGAAAATGTTTGGTTTCACCAGGATGGTGCAACACCGCATTATGCAGTTATAGTTAGAAAATACTTAAACCAAATTTTCCCAGGACGCTGGATAGGGAGAAGAGGAAGTATTGAATGGCCTGCTAGAAGCCCAGACTTAACACCATTAGATTTTTTCCTTTTAGGGATATTTAAAAAATAAGGTTTATGTAAACAGACCTGCAGAAGTAGATGAATTAAAAGCTCGCATTGCTGATTGTTTACATTATTGCCAAGAAGTGAACGGGCAACAATTTGAACAATTTATTCGTTAAAAAGTTAGGTAATGTTTATTTTAATTATCAGTTTATTTTGTTTATAAATTATCGTTTTCACAAACATGTAAAATATATGTAATAGGGTTAACATTAAATTATATTGCTTCAATAAAATGGCTAAAGTTTACAAAAACGTTTATAATATCCTTTCTGTTGTGTTTAGACCCCATGTGTGATACATTTTTGTAATCAGGGTGTTAAACCCTTTGAAATGGTATATCACATGACCTATGTTGCTATTTAAAAAAATCAAGATGGCGGCCATGCTTAAAATTTTGTAATTATAAAAAAAATAATTTTTGGGCTAAAATATGCCCAAATATATTTATTTGAAATTCTGAAATTTTGGGTTTTGTATGTTGAATCGTTTAAGCACTATAGGTTTGGTTCCATCTTTAACAGCTACCCTGTATGTCAAGTATGGAGCGTATAGAAGGAGGGCAATCTCTAATGGACAACACGTTTAAAATGTGGTCAATATTTTATACACAACTAATGGTACATAAAATAACCGACGTGGCGCTGACGATCGTATGTTGAAAAACTGTTTGTAGATTGATTAGATCCATAGTCTCAAATAACGAGCCACCCAATTTTTATAAAATACATATCTTTTAAAAGTTTCCGTAATGAATTAAAATTATTATTTGAAAAAAATCAAAGGAAATGTCAAAATTGTCATCAACAGTCGATCACCAGCGTCACCAACTGGCTTCCAAAATCGGGCCACTTTTTATAACGTTGCGATGTTCCTCCTTCTATACCCTCCATAATGTCAAGTTTGACAATTTAACAGTAATACTTTTCCATAGTAACATAACCGATTTTATTATAAATTTCAAAGCACCATTTATTTGTGAATAAAATTATTTGCGATTTTTTCAAAATTAATTAATATCTGTCGAATTTTAAACGATTTGCGGAAAAATAGTATGTTTAACTCGTACGAAAAGCCACAGTCGTCCAGGAATGTTAGACTTTTCCTACTCGGTAAATAATGTACTTTTCCTTTATTCATATAACTCAGTTAAGTATAGTGTCGGTTTGCATTGAGAAGTAATTGATACAGCACTGATTATTTTTGATAGTTGTTTAAACCTAGCCATGATCTCGAAAAATCCTGGACGTCAGTTATATTTACTTAATTTTGTTTTTCAGCTTGGTACGGATACCGGAACCGGGAGGCTAGTCACGCCATTCTTATATTAGAAAACTATGATATAATATTTATCAACAATCTATTTTCCTTACATGTTTTAATTGAATATTTTTCCATTTTCTTACTAGAAAATTTATTGATATTTTTTTAAATTTTTCAGGTAGATGAAGGAATTGAGGCGATGTTGTGTTGCTGGCTACAGCAGCTACAAGAATTTGGTGGGCCGGAAGTGGAGAAGCCAGATCTTTTGCAAGCATCTGGTGCTACTTCGACGATGAGGACACCAGCAAGGACGAGTTCGAGTCCTAATTTAGCGAAACAACTTATTGTTGATCCGAGAGTTAGATATAATGTGAGTTTTTTTTTAATTTCATAGTAAATTAATAACCTAAATATCCGTAGTAATTTAGAAGAAAATGCTATAATCAACCTATAAATATCAGAAACTAATAAATGTATTAGACAATCGTTTGGACATACAAGTAACTTTTACAGATTAAAAATTTTATTTTCATAATTAATACACATCAGAGCATAAGATAAAAATTCAAGGGATTGAAGACATTTTATTTGAAAAAGGCCGATTATTACGACATGGAAGTTTAAAACCAAAATCTTATACAAAAAAAAAAGAAAAATCCCAAAAAAAATAAAGTGCATATAGAAACGGATAATATATAAAAAATGAGGGGTAATACCACCCAACTTTCCGAATATTCCTAGTAATCCCATTCGGATGTACTATTTACTTTTTTCATTTGTTTTACCATTTTCGATAAAACAAAAAGACAAAAAAAATTATAAATTTTTTTTATTTTGTTAATAACTTTTACAATCTTAAATTTAGAGATACTAAACTATAGCCTAAATTTAGAGTTTTATATAACCTATCAGATGGTATAAATCCCATTTTATTATCTTTAATATTTTAAAGTTATTCAAGTTTTTGTTAAACTTACATTAAATTTAAAAAAAAAAAATTACGAATTCTATAATATTTTGAATAAAATTTTGAAAAAAATTACAATTTTTTGCTAAAAATTCAAAGGTATTTTTTTAATTTTTAATATTAATATTAACCTTAAAAAAAATGAAAACGTTTTTTTAAATAAATTTATAATTAATAAATAATTAATACCTATCTCATTTAATTTTATTCAAAATGGGAAACAGACCTTTTTTTTGGTTTTTCTGGATCAAAATGCATTAATAAAGTTAGTTTGACAAATCTGATGTGGATAGCACATAACCTCTCGCCATTTTTGAATCAAAAATTTACACGGTAAAACGAAAAAGTATGAAAAAAATTGACTTTTTTGTAAATCTGGCAACAATGGAAAAAGTTTTGAAAATTTTAATGATACGAAAATAAACTAAAGTGCACACAAAATATATGTGTAAAACTTTATTACCATTTTGTTTATTAATGGCGTCATCACTAATAGCAACTGCCACTTTCGGTTGTCCGATTGATACCAAAACCTAATCAGATCTAATCTAGGCTATCAGAATCTTGTATGCAAAATTTCAATTTTTTTAATTCAGTAATTTTTGAGTTATCGTTACTCCAACATCATCCTAACATACTAACACACACGAACACACACGCGCACACATACACTAACACACATACACACACGCACACACACACACTAACACACATACACACACAGGCACGCACGCACGCAAGCACGCACGCACTAACACACATACACACACAGGCACGCACACACGCAAGCACGCACGCACGCACGCACGCACGCCCGCACGCACGCACGTACACACATACATCATCGCGAAAATATCAAAATCATATTCTGTGCAGCCTAAAACGTGTTTATCCATTGAAAACTCACTACCCAATTTTTAGCATGATTACCATACCTCTCTTATCTGAAGGGCGAGAGGTAAAAATGATATTCAGAAGGCACAGAATCTGAAGTTAAGTTTTAAAAAAATCCTACTTTTTATACTCTGAATAATTCGATACTTTATTTTGTTGATAATAAATAATTAATGTGGTTTGAGCTCAAATTTTTTTATTATGGGTTCGTTCCAAGAATAGAATTTGAAATATATCAGAAGTAAAATATTTTTTGATGTAAGTAGAACAATTGATAAAAAAACTATGATATATTTCAAAATCCGCACTTTCTTTCATTTTGTGGGTTTAAGGAAATTAAACTCAAATTAAACGTTATATTCGTTTATTTTACGATAAACGAAAGTTCCAGAGTGTTTGTCTTTTTCATTAAAAAGAAAACTTAGCTTTTCTTGAGGTTTTTCTTATCTTCCTTCCAAACGTAGTCCAAGAAAACGTAGTCCAGGAAACACAAGCGTGGTCCAAAATAACGTAGTCCTAAAGGAAAAAAAAATGTCGTCCAAGAGACAACAGCTTGATTCAAAAAGAACCCAGCCCCAAAGGAAAAAAACTGTAGTCCAAGGGAAAAAACAAAGTCCAAAGGAAAAACCCTAAAAGTTCACATAAAGTAAATATAAGACAAAAATCTTATAAATTAGCTGTTTTTGAATATAAAACAATGATAATATTAAAATGAAAAACATTAATTTTAGATCAAAATATGAAATACAAAAATAATTGAAATGAATTAAATTAAACAATCTGAAAAACCAATTAAAAAATAGATTCTCTTTTTGTAAAACAAGACACATACGTCAAATAATTTATATTATTATAAAAGATAAAATTTGAAGTTTTGAGTAAATATAACAAAAAAAAATAAATACCGGCATTAAAAAGAATTAAAAATAATAGTAAATAAAAGTTAAAAGCGTCGAAATAATTAATAACGAAGGCAAGGGATTTTGGTGAATATATTGTAATGAAATACTCTGTATGAGTCATTTTTATAATTTAATTATTAGTTATTTGTTAAAAGGTTTGAATAACATTTGTTAATTTTGAATTTTATAAACAGAGTTTATCGTTAGAGGTTTAATTTAAAGCATTTATTGAAAATAATTGGTGTATAAAATATTTAAAATCAACAATTGTGGAGTATAAGAAAAAAAATCTTAATTTGTAATATCATATCATTATTATCATATGAATGATTATTATTTGTATAATAATTTAATAGAGAAAGGTAAAATTTGGATAGAATATCAAAGTAAATTTTTGCTGTATAATTAAAAAGTAAATGGCAAGTTTGTCAAAAGTGATTAAAAAAAATTTTTATTCAGAAATCAAGTAACAAAAAAATTTGGGAATTTAGAGACGGACAGTTGAATAAAAAAAATAATAAACAAGTCAATTTTTGATTAATTTTAAAAAAGAAAAAGATTTGTCAATTTTTGATAATTTTATTTGGAAAATGTTAGATAAAAATATTGATCGTTATTAAGAAATGTATGAAGTTTAAATAAAAAATAGTATAAATAATTAAAAAAGAAATAAATTAGTTTATATGAAAAATACACCAGAAAAAGATCCAGGACAACGCAGGAAAGGAACAAAGGAGCAGAAAAAGTTACAGGACAACTCAGGTATAGAACAGAGAAGCATAGATAGACGGAAATAGAAAAGCAAGTACAATATTATTAGGAAGACAGAAAATAAATTAAGAAAAGAGTTAGATCCGGGATACGGGAACAAGAGGCAAATAAATAAGCAAGGTTGAGAAGCAAAGAAAAGGAAACAAGCAGGAAATAACGGGATAAACAAAATTTATATATTTTATTGTAATTTTTTTTGTAATGTTTATTATTTTTTTTATATATAGAACTCACCCCAAATTGAGAACCACGAAGTAGTATTTCATAACAATATATTATAATATAATATAATATAATATAATATAATATAATATAATATAATATAATATAATATAATATAATATAATATAATATAATATAATATAATATAATATAATATAATATAATATAATATAATATAATATAATATAATATAATATAATATAATATAATATAATATAATATAATATAATATAATATAATATAATATAATATAATATAATAAAATAAAAACTCATCCTATATAAAGATGAGAAGTCAATTTGTTTGACTGAAGAGGCAGAGAGAGAGAGTTGGTAACATGGGAAAGACATTTTATATTAATACCTAAAAGAGAGGGAGATCTAGAGAAGGGATATGAAGCGAGCTCAAATCAGATACACCGAGTAAAGGAATAATAAAAATACAGAGTGGCACAAAACAACGTAACATACCCACTTTACTAACTGCTATTAATGTCGGTTTTAAAACAATATAAATTTTTCCGTTTCTTAAGGGCGTACTATCGACCTACAAATACTAAATTCCTAATAACTTTTTTACGGAGTTACAAATTTTATTGTAGTTTTCACCAAAATATTGGGAAAAAATCTATTATTGTGGCTACGAAGTACATTTTTTTAAATCAATTTATATTTTTTTTTTTCAAGCTCTTTTAATTTTTTTTTGAATAATTTTTTAGCTTTCCACAATTCCCTATAATATTTTAAGATATTTGGCAAAAGAAAAAAAAGAAAAAAAAGAAAATCTAATAGTAGTTAAATTTTAAGACCGAATTAAGATATACGCATTTAATTGTTTGGCAAGTGCTGCCACCTATTAGATGGACCTAAATCGTTACATTTTTATCATTATTGCATTTTAAATCTCCATAGGTGGCCCATTGCTTCAATTAGAAAGTAGAGGGGCGAAGCAACTAGAATTTAGTTTACAACGATAGAGCATCGATTAATACCTCATAATTCAGCTTTATAAAAGTTAATTAATAACGATCCCGTTTCAGGGCGACCTCGTCCAAATGAAGCCGCTTCCGTTAATGGGCAGCGGCAACGAGCTCAAGGGTAAATCCGTGGAACTTCTGGTGTTGTTGCACGGATTGCGACACGAGAACTTGAACCTTTTGATTGGCTGAACCGCCAAGGGCGGCACTCGTATCCGAATATTGTGCCAGAGGATCGTTGCAGGATGTGCTACAGCAGGACGATATCAAACTCGATTGGTCTTTTCGGCTTAGCCTTCTTACTGATCTTGTTAGGGTAAGTATTAAAGATATATTTATTTACAAAAATAATTCGAGCAAGAAGTATTGTAATTTTTAAAGAAATAATAAAAACTTTAGAAATCTTTATGTTGGACATTTCACTGATTTTTCATATAATGAGCTGTTTGCTAATTAAATAATTTTTTCATAGTTTTCGTTTAGATCCCAGTAGGTTATTTGTAAAACAAAAATTTTAAATTTTTTATAAATATAAAAGGATATTGAACTGGTACTGTCTTATGAAACACGCTCTAGACTTATAATTAATTTTTTCTATGTTAACGAATATATCGGACTTTTACATAGAAGTTAATCACCCTGTGTAAAACTTTTAACACTTCAGCCTCAATGACAAAAAAATTTGTTTTGATTTCAATATATATAACATTTTTGATTTTTTTATCGTAATTACCTATAGCTATATAACTTTTAACACGTTATCCGCCTCTTCAGTAATTCTTATTGACCTAAAAATATTTTTTTCAGGGTATAAAATACCTTCATTCAACTCCAATGAAAGTCCACGGGTTTCTATCTTCGAGAAACTGTGTCATAGACGCTCGATGGGTCCTTAAACTCACCGACTATGGACTTCCCGCCTTTTATGAAGCACAGGGTATACAACCTCCAGCCAAAACAGCTAGAGGTACGTTTTTATTATAATAATAAAATTCATAATGTGCGAAAAATCCAAAATTTATGAAATGCAATTGTTTCTTTTTTAATTAAAATTTAAATTAATTAATTAAATTAATTAAAGAAAACAAAATTTAATTTAAAAATGACCAATTTAAAAAAAAAAATAAAACCAGAAAAATGAATGTTAAAATGAGAGTAAAATTATTGCGGTTTCCAAAAAATTGATTTTGAAAAAAATTTATATAACAATAAATTTTAAAGAATTAAATTTATTATTAAAAATCAAATTATTTCATTTTTTTTTTTTTATTTAATTAAACACCGTTACAGAGTATTTATTAATATTACAATCTGATCATAACAATTTGGTCAATGAGTAATTTTTGTCAAACTTAAATTAATACGTTGTGATTTGATAACTAAAGTCTACTCACTAGTATACCTTAGGTTCTGATAACTTTTTACACTTATATTTACCGTGTATTCACTGCCACGCGCTATGCTCTGCTTTTTTCTAACACTTTAATTACACTAGCTCGAAAGGCTTCTTCCTTTTGAGTCTTCTTACTAGATCGTTATTGTCCAGGAGCTGGATAGCCTCGACATTAACGTGTTGGAGAAGTCGTTGTTCGTGACGTCTTGCGAATTTTTTAATTGTCTGTTCAACAGTGTCCATTTCCAAGTCCTTGTGGATGTCACTATTTCTGCAATACCAGGGAGCATTAACTATGCTCCTTAATACTTTGTTTTGGAATCTTTGTATGATGAGTAAGTTACTTTGGCTGGTACAACACCAGAGCTGAATACCGTATGTCCATACAGGTTTCAGAATTTGTTTGTATAACAGTAATTTGTTGTATATCGACAGGTTAGAATTTCTTCCTAGCAGCCAGTACATTTTTCTGAATTTGATGTTAAGTTCTTCACGTTTCTTTTTGACATGGACTTTCCAGCGGAGTCTTGCGTCTAGAGTAATACCCAAATACTTTGCTGAATTAGCGTATGGAATTTGTGTATTATTTATTCTGACTGGTATATACTCATTATATTTGTTAGTATAATTAACATGTACAGATTTATTTTCATTTAATTTTATTCTCCATCGATTGGTCCAATCATTTATTCGATTTAATGATGTTTGTAATTTTCTTGTAGCCTCTTCATGGGTTTTTCCTACAGCCATGATTCCAGTGTCATCTGCAAAAGTGGCGATTGTATCTTGTTCTAATTCAGGGATATCACTGGTGTATAGTAGGTATACTTTGATTTCTTTTATTTCAGAGTAGGATTCTTCCTGCTTGACCCTAAAACATCTTTCTGACATATACGATTCTAATAGTTCTGAATATTGTTTTGGCAATAATCGATTCAGTTTGTATTTGAGTCCTTCATGCCATACTTTATCAAAAGCTTGTGCTACATCCAAAAAGACTGTAGCACTAACTTTCTTTTCTTCTAAGGATTTTTCAATAAAGCTAGTTAATCTATGTACCTGGTCTATAGTTGAGTGATTTTCTCTAAATCCAAATTGATGTGCTGGAATTAGATTATTTTCTTCTATAATAGGTTTTAGTCTTTTTAGTAATATTTTTTCATAAAGTTTCGAGATTACTGGAAGTAGGGATATGGGTCTGTAAGACGTAACTTCATTAGGCGGTTTTCCTGGTTTTGGTATCATGATTACTTCTGATATTTTCCACATCCATGGAAAGTATCTCATTCTGAATGATGCATTAAACAGATTTGTTAGCTTTACTATAGCTTTCCTAGGAAGTTGCTTTAGTATTTCTCCCGTAATGAGATCAAACCCAGGTGCTTTCTTTGGATTTATGTTTTCTTTTATTTCTTTACTTATTTCTTTTGGTGAAGTATTCATGATATCCCTCTCTTCTGGAGTAAAATTTTCCTCTATAATTTCATCTCCTTCATTTGGCATGAATGTCTTTTCAAGATGCTCAGCGAAACTGTTAGCTTTTTGGGTATTGTTTCTTGCCCAGCTTCCGTCCGTGTTCTTAATCGGTGGATTATGTAGAATAGGTCTTTTTAGTTTTTTAGTCGCTTTCCATAGCGAGTAGTCACTATTCTTTTCATTTGTTAATTCACTCAAATAAGTGCTGATCGAGGCATTTTTTATTTTCTGGATTTCTCTTTTTAATTGCTGGGTAGCATTATTTAGATTTCTTTTATCTATTGGAGATCTCGACTGTTGCCATTTACGTCATAGCTTTCTTTTTTTAGTGATTAGTTCTCTTATTTCCTTTGGATAGTTATTTCCTTTTGTTCTTTGTGTGATATTTGGTGTATTATCCCATGCAGCTTTTTGTATATTTTTAACAAGTAGTTCTACTTCGTTGTCTAATTCTTCTTCTAAAAATATTGCTAAAAGAATATTTTTCAATAACAAGTTTAGAAAAGTTATTTCTAAAATTTTGACAAAAATATATTTGTAAAAAATAGTATTCTTTGAAGGTAGCTTTAACAAAGCAAAAAAAATAAAATTTGAAGATTTTACATAAACAAAAAAACAATTTTGAACATCCTCAGCATAAGAAATTTGGAAAGATTTAAAAATCCTACGTTTGATTAAATTTTTTAACTTTTAAAACATTCTAAAAAATATATATTCATATAAAAAAAACAAAAAGAAATTATCATTTTTTTACACATTTTTGAAAAGCAAAACAAAAAAAATAATGTGAAAACTTGTAATTATTTAGATTAAAATACAGCAAAAACAATTTTGAATACCCTTAAGATATTAAAAAAAACAATTTTTTTAAAATCCAGTCAGAAAATTTTCTTTATAAAATAAAAATTTCAACAAAACACAGAAATAGACGAATAATATTTTGTTTTTTGGAATTGGTTGAAAAATAATTCAAATTTGGAATTATAGCCCAATATTACATTTATTAAATCTCAAAATGTTGAAAAATTATAAAAAAAGATACTTATTTAAAAATTAGTAAAACAAATGTATATTGTTTAAAATAAATTTTAATTTTTTATTTAATAAACCCAGCAAGCTAAGAGTATCCAAGTAGCTCAGCTACGGACAACCGGACAGACAGACGGTCTTAGTTGACTAGAAATAACAAAATTCGAAACCGTTCTATCGATTGCTGAAAACAGAAATCTAAAATTCGAAACCGTTCTCGATTTATTGCTGAGACAGACGGAAAGACGCTGGCACAAACGGATAGACAAACGGTTGAAGTTGACTTAGGTCATTAAAAACAATAAGTGGGCGACTTAATGTAACCAGATATCGATTGCTAATAACAGATATCCACAATTAGAAACCGTCGTAGAGTTATCGCTGATATAGACGGAAAGACGGTAACACAAATAGACAGACAGACGGTTGGAGTTGACTTAGGTCATTGAAAACAGTAGAGTTCCAAAATATCTCTGTGACAGACGGAGAGACAGACGGACGGATGGAAGGACATTGTAAAGTCAATAAGTACCTTCGCTTTGCTTCGCTACTTAATAATTTAGGAAAATTATGATTTTTTATAAAAAAATGCATTTGTTTGATATTTTTTAACTTTATTGAAATAGAATCTCTAGACAAATAAATCAAGTTTTTCGTATATTAGATAATATACCTATAAAAAATACACATATTTTAAATTAATTTTAATAAAACAAAAGGCAATTTTGGTATTTAATATTTAAAAACTTAAAAGAGGTAAAACTAAAAATTTTTAATTCTGAATAAAATTTTCCCAATTTTAAAAAATATTATAAAATCTAAATTTTAAGAGCAATTGCTTCGTGCACCGTATGTCAGATAAAGGGGAAATTTCTCCTGTGAGACCCCCACCACAAATTTTTAAGCGACCGAGGCGATTCACGTAAACATTTTATTTAACAGCGCTTCAACCACGGTGTTTTGTGTCGACTTTTAAAATACGGACTCAAGAAATTTTCAAGCCCAGTATTGTTGAGATTATTTTTAGTGCCATTAGTTTCGCGGTGTTATTTGTGGATTTTTTAAAAATTTTCTTTTTATCGGAAAGTATGGGGCTAAGGAATAAACGATATTTTCTTAAGAAAAGAGGGACGAATAAAATTCGAATAATTTTTAATTTTTTGCGGCATACTGTATACAACTTGCAAGAATTTTCTTTTTTGAGACAAACTGTATATATTTGACAATAATTTTTTTTGGGACATACTGTAGGTAAAAATATCAAAAGATTTTTGAAAAGGAAAAATCTTTTAACGACAAATAATATATACCTACTATTTAGAATATGTATTCCTAAAAAACTCAACTGCAGACACACTGTATAGATTTTACAAGACTTTTTATTTTTAGGACATTCTGTATATAAGAATTTTCATTGTTGGGACATACTGTATATATCTTACAAGAATTTTTATTTTTGGGACATGCTGTTATAAGAATTTTCATTTTTGTGGCATACTGTATACAACTTACAAGAATTTTCATTTTTGGGACATACTGTACGCATCTTACAAAAAATGTTATTTTTGGGACATGCTGTTATAAGAATTTTCATTTTTGTGGCATCCTGTATACAACTTACAATAATTTTCATTTTTGTGACATGCTGTATACATTTTACAAGAATTTTTATTTTTGGGACATATTGTATATATCTTACAAAAATTTCTGTTTTTGGAACATGCTGTTATAAGAATTTTCGTTTTTAGGACATACTATATACATTTTACAAGAACTTGTATTTTTTTGACATGCTGTTATAAGAATTTTCATTTTTGGGACATACTGTACGCATCTTACAAAAATTGTTATTTTTGGGACATGCTGTTATAAGAATTTTTATTTTTGTGGCATCCTGTATACAACTTTCAATAATTTTTATTTTTGGGACATGCTGTATACATCATACAAGAATTTTTATTTTTGGGACATGCTGTTATAAGAATTTTAATTTTTGGGACATACTGTATATATCTTACAAGAATTTTTATTTTTGGGACATATTGTATACATCTTACAAAAATTTCTGTTTTTGGGACATGCTGTTATAAGAATTTTCGTTTTTGGGACATACTATATACATTTTACAAGAACTTGTATTTTTTTGACATGCTGTTATAAGAATTTTAATTTTTGTGACATACTGTATACAACTTTGAAGAATTTTCATTTTTGGGACATACTGTATATATATTACAAGAAGTTTTTTTTTGACTTTTACTGGCATAATCTAAGAGATTTTCTGAAAACAAAAAATGTTTTAAAGACAAATATTATATACCAACTATTTAGGAAATGTATTCCTAAAAAAACCGGTTTGAGACATACCGTATACATCTTACAATAATTTTATTTTTGGGACACACTGTATACATTTCAAAATTTACAACTAATTCTAAAAATTACTTCGTTTGGTTTGAATTAAAATATTTAATTTAACTCTTGGAGTCCGACTCTGTTCTTTAAATAACGTCCCCGACAAAACGATCGAAACCGAGACTCTACGAACCTCGGCTATCGAAAGAATTGCAAATTAAGTAGTAGGGATAATATTTGTCTTATTTATAATTATTTTAGAGACAGAACGATATCTCGTATTTTAGTGATTAGAAGCTCATGTCGAATTGAATATTTAATTTGTTTTTTGCATTATATTACGGAAAGATGAATCTGCAGATTGCTAGAATTCTTTTTTTTTAATAATACATTTTTAATATAGTAATTGTAAGGTAAAGTTTTATTATTTTTAATAATTTCACCAAACCTTACATTTTTTTCCAGGCGGAATGGTTGGTTTTTTCAAAAAAAAAAAATTCGACGAAATTGTAGATTAGTCCTTTTTATTTTTCACAAAACAAAAAGTAGTGAAATTTATTCAGTATTGTATTCTCTATCATTAAAACGAAATGCATGAAATTTAAAGGTTTTGACGGTGTTGGAGCGCGAAGCAATTGCTCTTAAACAAAACCAAGAAAAAATGTTTTATTTTTTATTTTAATTGGTTTTTCCTGCTAAAATTAATAAAAAAAACTAGTGAATTGTCCATCCTAGTGTTAAAAATTAAATAAGTAGCTATCGCTGCTTATACATATTAATAATAATAATAATAATAATGCTCACTCTATATATTATCTTCTTACGAGTGAACTTCAGAAGTCAAAGCTTATAAGGGACAGGGACCGCTTTAGGTGTAAGGCAACCCGAAAATCTTGATTTAATCCCGTCAATACTAATGTTGGTCAAAATAAATAGAAAAAATACTTTAAATGGAACAGCCTGTATATTTTGATGGCATTTAAAAGAGACATTCATCTTCTTTTAAAAAATGTATAGTTTGATATCTTTTGCTGTCCTGCCAACAAAGATATTCGAGATTTCGAGAAATACTGTATTTTTCCGTATGGAAATAGGACATTAAATAAAAATTAACAAATTTGACAAAAAATTTATTCAGCAACAAAAAATAACACAAGAACTAAAAAATAACATTAGGAATATTATCGAAAACATTCCGACAGCCATATTACAAAAATCGTTTGAAAATTTTAAATTTCGCTTGTATATGTGCATTGAAGAAGAGTTTAGACATATACAGCATTTATTGTAACTTTTACATTCTTTATTACTATTAATTGCATTATTAGTTTTATTAAATGTTTGTGATGTTTTGTTGCAGAATAAATTATTTGTCATATTTCTTAATTTTTATTTACTATTAGGTTTTTCATAAGGAAAAATGGAATGATTCTTGAAATCTCGAATATATTTGTTGTTAGAAAAGCAAAAGATATAAAACTGTACATTTGTTAAAAGACGAAGAATCGCTCTTTAAAATGCCATCAAAATATACAGGGAGTTCCATTTAAAATAATAGATATTTTTTCCATTTATTCTGACTAACATTAGTAGATCACCCTATTTTACGGAATAAAATGTTAACAAACTTCAAAAAAAAAACTATTAGGTAAACGAAAACAATTAGTGAAAATCCGAATTCTTTAGGGCAATTAATAAGCTGTGCACTGAAAACAGTAGTCATTACTCTAATCTATAAAGCTGGAAAAAATCGTACATTACCATCGTCGTATCGTCCAATATCTTTGATGTCTTGTGTACTCAAGACATTTGAGAGAATTATTAAGCTCAGGCTTGAATATCATTTAGAATCACAATCATTGCTTCCTTATTCACAGTTTGGTTATAGGAGAGGACAGGGCACTTGTGATGCATTATCAGAACTGATAACAGATATACAATTATCTTTCTCTAAAAACGAATATCTCCTGTGTTTATTTGTTGACTTAAAAGGGGCATATGACTCAGTAAATTTAGAAATTCTTCTCAACAAACTGTTAACGCTCAATGTTGATAAAAGGGTAGCTTACAATATAATCGAAATATTTAACGGGCGCAAAATATACATTAGAAATCAATATAACGAGTTATATGGTCCAAGGTTAGCTTATAATGGCCTTCCACAGGGTTCAATTCTTAGCCCTAGTTTGTTTAACATCTATACGTCCGAATTACATAGCAAATTCAATAGTAACATTAAAATAGTCCAGTATGCCGACGATATCTGTATTTATGTTAGCCGTAAAAATTATAATCAATGCTTAATGGACTTTGAAGAAGTGCTTCAAATACTAAAACAATGGTTAAGTGAGATGGGCTTCACAATGTCATCAGAAAAATCTGTGTTTATGTGCTTCACCAGACATCGTATGTCGATAAACACACATTTGAATCTAGCAGATACGTCGATCCCCATAGTTACTAGATATAAGTATTTGGGAGTAGTACTAGACCCGAAATTGCTTTGGACACAACATATAGAATATATGAAAACTCGTTGCGAGAAAGGTTTTAATATATTACGTTGTGTCACAAAAAAGTCGTGGGGTGCTACACCTTCAATTGCACTCCTTTTCTACAGGTCATTTATTAGGTCTATAATTGACTACGGCTGCATTTTTTACGGATCTACGTCGAATACCAATCTCAAAAAGGTTGACAGAATCCAGTACAAGGCCATACGACTTTGTATTGGAGCCATGAAATCCTCTCCATGTAATGTAATTCTGGCGGAAGCGAATGAACCCCCTTTACATCTCAGACGACAATATCTTGCCAATAAACATTTAACTAAACTGAGAACATATAACTCGTCATTAGTGAATCGAATAAATTTACTCAATACAGAGGATTTAACTAATACATACTGGAGAAAGAAAAACTCACCTTTACTTTCATCTGCTCTTTTAAACACACTGAAGTATACTAACTTTATAAATCCATTAGAAACTATTCCAGCATTTATATTTGATTATAACTCAATTTTTTCGAATCCATTAGTCATATTCCCTCTTTACAGAAATACGCCCTCCTTTAACCAAAAATTATTACTTTCTGTAATAGACGATTTAAATGTCAAATTAGTTATCTACACAGACGGAAGTAAGGATCAACAAGGAGTAGGTAGTGCCTTTTTTATCCCAGAAAGAGAATTCATTTTTAAAAGTAAGATCCCGGACATATGTAGCATTTTTAGCGCCGAAGCGAACGCCATTGAAAAAGCACTGATCTGGTGCTTAGACAACAACATACAAGAAACTGTCATTGTGTCAGATTCAAAATCCGTATTAGAAAGCATTAAACATGTTACAATGAAGAATTTTAAAAACTTCAACATTTGTAAGATAAAATATTTATTATATCAGCTCTCGCTTAATAACTGTAAAATTATATTTATTTGGGCTAAAGGTCACAGTGGTATTTATGGGAACGAAAAGGCAGATGCGGCAGCCAAAGAAGCTCGTTTTTGTACTAATTTCGATAATATTCCTTGTTATAGTGACTTACTTTGTAGATATAAGCAAAATATAATTAAAGAATGGGAGAAAAATTGGGGACAGATAGCTGTAAATTCCACTAACCCTTATTTCTCTATACACACGGTTCTACCAAAAAAGGTTCCACACATATTTTTTTTCAATGTTTCAAAAAAGTACTCTTCTATTATTACTCGACTCAAAATCAATCATGGATGCTTTCCGTCCCACTTGCATAAATTAGGCATTATAGAATCGCCCCTTTGTCAACAAGATAATGAAACTTCCGATCTGAACCACCTATTTTTTAAATGTAAAAATTACTCAGGAACTGAAAACTTTATTTATAAGCTGAAACAACTTAATCACCAATTTCCCACCAGCATTCAAGTCCTACTGGCAACAGAAGATAAACAGATATATGATTTGATTGTAGACTTTATTTTAACTCATAAAATCTCCATTTGAATACTAACCATCTATTTATTAGAATCATAAAAATATTTAAAACGTTAAACATTCAACCAATTTGTGTGTGACTAAAGGACCTGGTCCAAAGTCAAAAAAAAAAAAAAAAAAAAAAAAAAAAAAAAAAAAAAAAAAAAAAAAAAAAGCTGTGCACTTATATTTAAAATCGATCACTCTTATTTTTGACACCCTGTATAGTAGGATCAGACCTGATTATATTCAGTGTTGCCAGAGTGGTACTATAGTACCACATGTGGTACTCTTGATCGTCAAAAAGTACGGTGGTACTCCTTTGATAAATGTGGTACCTAAATTTGTTTCTATGTACAATGAAAAATATCAACTTTCTTACTGATTTTTTTCACACAAGAAATGTCCATCGCAGATGACTGAAAGGAGAGAGAAGCATGATTCCAAAAATTTGTATTAGAACTGTCACCCTCCGGTTAGATTCTCTATGGTGTCCAATATGATGCGTATATAGTGTCCACGAAGTAAATCACGCGTCACGTATGCTTCTAGCAGTTGATCTTGAAACTGAATGAAATGAAAGTTGTCTGTCTCTCATATTTGACTTTTGCTTCTATTCGGCGCACACTCAGCAACCAATCATTCTTCTGCACCTCAAATTAAATCTATGTTGGACCAAGAAATCATAAGGCAAAGTACCAGCAGCTGGAGCTCGAACGTATTTGCCGTAGCGAAGCGTCCCGATTTTTTTCGGAAGGAAATAGAGAATAGTGGTCGATTTTCGAAAATTTAATGAAAAAACGATCGATGATCGTTATCCCATGTCTCTCAGACAGGAATAAAGTATCCACAAAAGCCACGCGCAGTATTTATCAGTCACCATTCGACATCTAAAAGGCCTCCCTGTGGCTTCACTACAGAATATTAAAAAGTGGTACACTGAGGCAAAATTTAGTACATTTTCATAGATTTTGTGGTACTGAAAATTTTTCCTACCTGGCAACACTGATTATATTGGTCAATGAAATTGGAATACTGGCACATGTACTGGTTTTTCGTAAATTTTGGCTCAATATTTTCTCATAATGATATTGTAGTAAATTGTAACATGATTGATATTTTCGGTTTTCCGGAATTACACTATAATTGATCGAGAAACAAGTCAAAAACTTTGTTTAATAAAAATGTAAATCAGAGTTTTATTTTTTGATAAAGCAAGTAATAATTCAGCAACTTATGAAACTTTGTTAACAGTTTCGGAACTTCGCCGAGCCGCTTAATTAGTTCGCGGAAGATGGAAAACTTCCAACTAAGATTGAAATGCTCTAACGCCAACTTCTAATAACTAAACCAAGAATGGGGGTATTATCGGCTTAGTATCATTTTTTTTTACGAAAATGAAAATTAGAATTCCAATATCGATTATGTTTCCGGTGTAATCGAAAATATACAGGGTGATCAACTTCTGTAGAAAATATAACATATAAACTTACATACATAATCATTTTCTTATAAGAGGTTTCCTTATATAATTACATTTACATTTACATTATTTATTGTTCTTTTACAAACCCTTTTAATATTTTTCTATTTCTTTCCATTTCCTTTGCTTAGTTTCAGTGTTCTTCTTTTTTTTCGTAGAATGTCTTCTATTGTGTTATTCCACTTCCTGTTCAGTCTACTTTTTTGTTTTTCCCACAGATTTTGCTTCTACCCAGGTATCAATGAATCTTGGTCAGGCATTGGCAAAATATTGGCTAAAAATTTTAATATAGGGCAAATATTTTCCATCTGAAACCAATATAAGTAAAATGTTGTTTAAAGTTATTTATAATATATTAAAAAGGTATATAAATTTGATATTGGGAAAATATTTTCAATCTTCTAATGATATTGGAAAATAATACGATTCTTACAAAATAAAATAATATTAGACCAGAATATGATGCTTAGATAATAAAATAATATTGGTAGGCAGATGTACCAATATTCTACTTATATGTAAGATATATTTTGCCAATATTCTGCCAATATGTAAGACCAATTTAATATAAAACATCAATATCAGTTTCTGATACCCATAATATTGTTGTGGTAAATAAATAGTTGCCCAATATGGAAAGTTAATATTGAAATTCAATATCTCTTCCACATTGAAATTCAATATTTGGAGTTTTGGCCAATTTTACAAAATGTTAACACTTCGACTTCTAGCCAATATTAAAATTCAATATTCAGATAATATTTTCAACCCAAAAATTTTTTGTAAAACAATGTTTTGCCAATGTTTTTTGATGTTTTCAACTTGTCTTATCTTTTCCATCCAAACTATATCCACTAAAGTTGATCATCCTGTATAATCATTGATAAGGTCTTTTAAATGATGATTAAAAATTTTAAGCGTTTAAATAGAAAAAACTTCACAATTGATAAAAGTGGCAAATGAAAATTTATTCGCCATCCATTCAAAATAATCAACGAACTTTAAATCTTCTTAAAAATTTTCCAATTTTCATAAATCAGTCCGTTAACGCTCTTTCAAGAGCTCTTATCACTTATATATGACCCGTTATTTACAATAATTTCTCTCCTTTCATTCTAAGTTCGCTCCATTTAGCCTCACGCCTCTTTTGGCAACGACAAATTGTATAGTTATTAATCATTTTTCTGCTCAGTCACCCTCTAATTGCGTAATAAATATATAACTAACGACGTAGCCGAGTGATTGTTAGATACCCGCACAAACAAAATTGTTAAATTTTAAAACATTTTCTACATCACTAATATCTTTATTATTTTTTATTACACACTAAACAGCATTTTTACTTTTCAAACACAAAAGCATTTTTTATAAAGGAAAGTCATTTTTTTATTCTCAGGGACTTACCAACTTACCAACAAGTTTATTTAAAATAAAACTGTTTCTGGAGTTTTATTCTTAATTTACACAACAGTCTGTCGGTTACTACTGATGCTCAAAAACCTCGTGATGGCGAAAAAAATTTCTTACCCCCACCTTTTATCACCGTTCTCAACATTTCCGAGAGCAAAGTGCAAAAAAAATCATTCCCACGTCTGGATTTCTAGATATCCGTCTATCTAGATGTAAACACTATCACTCTCGAATGAAAACTTCGATGGAATTCATGTTTTCACTTTACTACTTACTTTTCTCTAAAAAAGAACCCTATTGAATTTGAGCAGGATCGGGCTAGTCCTTCCGGTACCAGCCATACAAACTAAAGTGTTTTGTATACAAAAACTTTTTTCCAGTTTAAATTTTTTCTGGTAAACCAGTAATTTGACATAAAAAAGAATTCTTGGGTTTCACGATGCTGATTAAGCACTAAGACTGGAGAGTAAGGTTTCTGCCATAATAACTACCTTCCCAGTATCACTTTCATGTTCCAACCCATAACATAAAACATAGAACCTCATAACCTATGACATTTTGACAAGTGATGCAAATATTGTATTTTCGTGTTTATTCTAATTACGTCACAAGATAATGTGCTTCAAACCATGAATGGGATCACGAGACTATACTAGATCAAATCGAGTTTACTCGTTATCGTGTCTATAAAGTTGTTCCCGAACCTCGATCGAATAGAGAATCGAATTTCTCGATTGTGTCTAACTTCGGTACGGGCAGTAACAGTAAGACAAACGTAATTTTTTAACAATTTTAATAATTAATAATAATGCCGACCCCACAACACTGGGGAATTATTTATCAAAATGATAGATAGTCACGACATCTATCGTTATGGTTGATGGGTACCAACCG
Source organism: Neocrepidodera transversa (assembly GCA_963243735.1). Lineage (NCBI taxonomy): Eukaryota > Metazoa > Arthropoda > Insecta > Coleoptera > Chrysomelidae > Neocrepidodera > Neocrepidodera transversa. Next base: position 25,841,068 of record OY725340.1, on the reverse strand, counting down.
GGCAAGCCGTTTACCAGAATACAAATCTGTAAACGTGTCTACATAGAGTGTACATAGAAATACTTGGGGTATACGGAGTAGGTTTTTGAAACTATGCATTCCGACAAAGTGCCACTGAAGATTCCTAAAGGATGAAACATGTATGGTAATGGTCGAAATGCATAGTTTCAAAAACTTACTCTATTTCTTTTTGATATTTTAGATTTATTTGAAATTAGCCACCACTTGATTCGTATAAGGTAAGTTAAGGGAATAACGCCACCCTAACGTTTAGATGTTTCTATTATGGAAAAAAATAAACTTACATGTTTCGATAAAATGTATACAGACAAAGGGCATATTAACATTTTACTGAAATAAACATAATTTATTAAAATCTTCATAATTTCGGTTGTACATTAAAAATAAAAAAAAATGCAAAGTGCATTTATTGCTAAGATAGGGTAAGCAATAACGCCCCATACTCAAACTAGAAAAACAAAATTTCAAGAACAATATGGACATATGTAGCCTTCCTCCTTATCATCCTTTATCAGTCCTATGCATTCATCATGCAGGTAGCACCAAAACAAAAATGCATATCAGCCACTCTTTCTTCCTTGCATGCTTTGCAATACCAACTTTCTGTATTTTTACTGGACATTTTTTTAATGGTCTTTGGTTTAAATTTGCCTTTTAATTTGTTCACAGAGCTGGTAGAATCTGTTTTAGCATTAGTGGCAGATGTAGTTCTCTGTGCATCAGGATGTTCAAAAAGATCTTTTTTTACAACTTGTACTCTACTGTTAAGAGCCGGTTTTCTATTCCTCGTAGATGTGCGTGTTGGTCACTACCTTTAGGCTGGGTATGATGGAAGCGGCGCTTTTCAACTGACTGTTGTCTTCCTGAGGGACCTGGTTCTGGAGTTACTTCTCTATTTATTCTGTCAACCAACACTTGTCCTTGAGGACCTGCTATTTCAGGGAAAAACACTTGCTGTTATTCTGCTACCTTAGGGGGCTCATCAAAGTTTTGATTCTCAGTAACAGCACTTGGTGCGAAAGCTTACTCAGGTATTTTATCGGAGTCAAAGGGGCATATACCACACGCAGCAAACCCTGATTTTATATTGTTTGGTATCATAGACTTATCCCAAACAGTTGTAAAAATACTTCCAACGCGCTGTTTTGTCAACGATCTATAGGAATGGTTAGCCCAGAATTTTAATACTTCATCATCCCAAAAAGGTTTAAACGAAAGGAAAGACCGCTTTGTCTAACGGCTGTAGCTCGTGAGTATTCTTGCTTGGCAAGCAGTAAAGAGTTATCAGCGCATCAGCGCATGTTACTATTGTGTAATCTAAGTGGGACTTCACACCATCAAATATTAATAAAACAAGGACCAGGTAACTTAAAGCTTGCAAAATGACGAAGCCATATTTTAAATGCTCCGATTGTCATACTGCCCTTTGCAGTCATCAGCGCTGTACTTCCTGGCGGAAAATTATCAGTCCACTCTACCTTCATTCTTTTGCCCTTAAACAGAATTACAGTGGGAATAGAAACTCCCGTAGCATTGCCACATGCAACTACCGTTACGTTCTCTGCATGCTCTTTGGCTACAAGATGTACCCGTTTTGCTCATTTTTTGCGAGTACTCCTTGCTGATGATGCAATGTAAAAAGGCATACTTTTTTATCCATATTATAAAGAAATTGGGGCTATTCCATAATATTTAACTCTGTCATTATTTGTATAAGTTTTTTAAAATGATCGCCGATAATAAATTTGTTTAATTTTTGAGCTCTGGCAGGATTCATATTTTGAGCTCTACGAATTCTGATTTCTGGATTCCTATTAAAAAACTGTTTTAACCAGTATCGGCCTGCCATTTTCTTTTGTGCATTAAATGGATTTGTAATCTTGTGCAGTTAGAAAAAAGTATATACCCAACGGAGCAAAACTTTACACGTCAATGGGTATCCTATTTCGGCCAAACGAAGTATTCTTTTAAACAGTTCTTCTTCATTGTCAACAGAAAGAATAGTTTTTCGTCCCATTGCACGTTTGGCCGTAAATCCTTTTTTTATATACATAATCTCGCAAAGTTCTACGTGGCATGTTAAATCTTGTGCTAGCTGTTTTTACAGCCATGCTATTAATGATGGCACCAAGCGCCATTTTCAAAATATCTGAGCTCCACTTTGCTCTTACTCCTCGGTTTCTTTGTTTAGGCATCTTTAGTCTATCTGCAAAATAACAAAAGTGCACTCTAAAACCGGTAGTTGACAATGGCGTTACTGCTAACTATCACCTGTGGCGTTATTGTTAATAGTTACAGATATGAATACAAAATTGTGTACCAAATTAAAAAAAAAAGAATTATAAAAGCGCAATTTCCCAAACAATAATCCTGATAGACAACACAATAACCTCTGTAATTAAAAAATACTTACACTCAAATTTGAGCACGTGCACCACACTTTCAAAATTCGTTTTCTTATAGTGACACTCAACAATACGTCCTTACTAGAGAAATCTCGTCTCATAACTGCCGATAGAAGCGTTAGATGCGCTGGCCGTTAGTTCTGCTTCTTGACTTACCACCCAACATCAGATCCCAGTGCCACCTGTTCGTTGCGTAAGAAAGTTGCCGAACTAATCGGGTATGGCGTTCTTGCCAGAGTGGCGTTATTACCTGCACTTACCTTACTTATTAATAGCCGAATTTCTCCATATAAAACTATCATGGGTTTTGCCACCAAAAATTTGCAAGTACATTTCTAATTTTAAGTTGCGAGTCCAAAATTAATTGACAATTTATAGAATGATAAACTCTTGTGTTCTTTAATGATTGGCTTTAATTGGTTATATAGGTGCCATCAACAGCCCCAATAGAACCCAAAAATCCCCATTTCCTTAAAAACTCAGTTTTTAAATAATCTCTTTCCTCTTGGCTTGTGGAAAACGCGATTTTTTAAGGCTCTAAATGTCCATTTAGATTATTCGTTATATTTATTGACAATACTTTGCGCCACACCAAAGTTAAAATCTTCCTATCTTCCCCTACACATCTTTGGTATGACCGTGTATAAAAAAGCAAACTATATAGTACCATATTTTCTATAGTTATTCCTCTAGTCAGTTGTCTTTCGTGTACGTGGAGCCTTACAAATTCGATTAGATTACTTGTCAAGTTCTTAAGATAAAGATTGTAACAGCATTACGCATCGTACAACTTAAACTTAACTGAAATTAATTCAGTTGATCTGAAGTGAGTTTTGCGCTCATGTGGATTGTAAAGACTTCGTTCAGTTGGCGAAAATGGGTCATGCAGATGGATCAATTCGCAATAATAGCGGATCTTCTCAATGAAGAATAACAAGATGATGAAGATATTTTCTTATTTATTAACAGAAGACCATATGAAAAATTGGATAAAATGTTTTTGGCTAGGAAAACGGAAGGCTAGTCTAATATAACCGTAGAAACAATTTGGACACGACAGAAGTTTTATAAAGGTGGATGCTGCTTCACTATACCTATCAACAGTTCATCATCTTCCTGGGAACATTTTACTATTAATATTATTCATTTTTCTATAATCGTTGACTGCGTTAGGTTCAGCTAAGATACTGCGCCTTGACCAAGATGCAGTTGGTTATGACGCATTTATCAAACTCACTCTGCTGAAGTGAACTCATCTGTTCAGCGCAATTTTGCTTACATATCAACTTCAACGTTTTACCTACGGAACGGCAGATTCTGGGTTATAATGCAATTCAGCCGCGCTCAACTCGCTGTGAGTTTTGCAACCCGAAATGTTCTTACAAACCACAGCTTTAGACAACCTGAAGAGTTCAATATAGGTAGTTCAAATGATTTTGTTCTTTTAACAGTTCTTCACGTCTACGAAGCAACATGATATTTTCTTGCCTTCTTTGTACGTGCCAAAGAAAAATTGGCGGCATGTTTAATATTTTGCAACAATTAAAAATTCAAATTTTGACAAATACAAAACATAAAAAATAATTAACTCTACTTCTCCAGCGCAGTCGAGAGATTTTCATAGAGTCGAGTCGATTAATCGAGAAACAAATTTATCGAGTATCGACCAAACTTGATATACTTAAGTCGACTATCGAGTCTTATGATCCCACTGCAGAACTCTCAGCGTATGAAACAAGAAAAACGCTTCTTATTATGGTCTATTCACGAACCCTCTACAATTTGAGCTTAAGCACCTTATTATCAAATAAAACAAGTTAGATTTAATCTGATATTGACAATCATTACGTTGTTGTCTCGTGTATTTGTCCCATTTTCTCTGTTTGTCTTATTTTTTATTTTGTTGCTTCTCCTATAGTTTGTGGTGGCGCTGCCGTCTCTTTTTGCACCCTCGGTATCTTAGAGTATCCTCTGTAGTTGGCAGTTTATGCATATCTCCTCGTTGTAGTCTGATTATGGTGGGGATTAAATTTTGATTTTTACATTCATCAGATATTTGGAATGTTAATATACTGCTTCAGCCATTTTAAATCAGCTTCGTATCTGTTCTACTTTAATTGGGTTCAGTACGTTGTCGTAGAGGTATTGCTTTATTTTCGTCTCGTGAAAGTCTTCTAGTAGACCCGTAATAATTATTACTTGTTTTTGATATTCTTCTTGCATTCTGTAGGTGCTCACATACAGAAGTCCTTTAACGTCCTTCTTCCGAGATGAGACGAATGGGAAAAGGGGGAGATCCTCTTTCCAGGGACGGCTTATGTACTGTACACAGATGGTTCAAAGACCCTAAGTGGTGCGGGAGCCGTAGTGTACAGCAGAAAACCGAAAGTTGACATCAAAATAATCCTCAGCAAGTATGTTACCATCTTTCAGATGGAGGACTTCGCTATAGAATTGTGTGCAAGAGAGTTGGCAAATCATCCTCTTATTAACAAAATTATTTATATTTTTTCGGACAGCCAGGCAACTTTAAAAGCACTGAGCTCCAACCGGCAGGACTCGCATTGCTACCAGTAACCGAGTAACCTACTCTGGGTACCTGGACACGAAGGGATGAAGAGCAATAAAAAAGTCGACACTCTTGCGAGAAGAGGTGCAGAATCATAGTTCATTAGACCGGAACTATTTTTCGGCATAGCCAAAAGCAGTGCCAAAGACACCATCTGGAAATGGGCTGAGAGGAAAACCCTCCAGCACTGGAAATATATTCGTGGGTTAACTCACTCTAAGGCGTTCATAGTCAAACCCTCAGGTAGCATCCTATCGCAGATCCTAGAATGGAGTAGAATTGATCTACGCATCCTAATTGGACTGCTTACAGGGCACTGTCGTCTGCGTTACAATATGAAGAAGCTAGGTCTGAGTCAAACATCGGACTGTCGCTTCTACAGTATGGAAGACGAAACGGTGGAGCATATTGTCTGGAAATGAATAGGTTTCCTACGTTTTGTTTCGTACAGTTGGAGCCTACCGACTTCAAGGTTGCTACTCCTAAATCAACCATATACTTCGTAAGAAGGTGTGGATTGTATGGTGAATTACAGCCTATAGGGGTGAGCCACAATTGAACCTACCTTGCGTTTTGTAGGTGTAAAATTTCACTTTTAGAAACTCTTCAAAGTATTTTATCATTTTTCTGTAGTCGTCAACTGCATTAACAATTATTCTTTGTTGATATTTTGTATCTTGTACTGTGCTGGTCAATATTTAATACAATTGCTTAGCTTATTCCATAATAATGGAGTGGATAATACAATATATGATTGATTCTGCTTTCCTTGCCTGTATTTGTGTCGGTTGTATTCGTATATGTTTTTTCCTTCTGATATTCGTTTACTTCATTATCGCCGTCATTGTACCTATATTGTTTTGGTTACTGTTTACCTATACTTTTTCCATTGTCTGTCTCCTTCAGTATCCTATTGTTCTGTTTGTTCTGAAAATCTTGTTTTATCAGTTTCATTAAATTATTAAATTATACAAAATTGTTACTTCTAGAGAGTATTTTTCTAGCTCATTATTTTGTAATCCACATATATAAAACAATGACAGGTACATTTCGAACAAATTTTTATGTTAAAATTAGCACTGGCGTATTCACGTTGAATTGCACTAATTTTTACATTAAAAACGCACTGATACTTTTCACTACATATTATTTATATTAACGTTAGTTACAGCTTAGAAAATGTACTTTAAATATACTAAAAAATAGCACAGCAGAGCATAGTTAGATATGCTGCTGATGAGACTGCTCACTCTGAGAGTTAAAATAATAATGCAATAGAATGGCGCGGTCTTCTATGAAGTACTGCTACTACTACGTAACTTAACTTGATTGGTTAAATAATAGTGGTGTATTGATGTCGAGAGGCCACATTTAGGTGAAATTCGTTAGATGAATAATTTTGGATATAATTATTTGAAGCAGCTATGAGAGCGAAAGATATAATAGTTTCAACAAGAGACAAAATATGTCTGCTAATGTAATCTTGGATTATTCTAGAAGGTATTCGATGGCGTAGGAGATATGCATGTCTAAACAAATAGAAATAAATTAAATTACATTTTTAGTTAACACATGAAACTGATATTTAGAAATAAAATTGAAATATATCAAAATATAAAGTCTAAAGATTATTTCTGGTTAAATTGAATTAAATTCGAACAATCAGTATAAATTAATACAAGCTCCATTATAAGATTTTTTTATTCTTTTGATATCTTAATTTTCTCTGCGTCTTGATCGATTCTTAGATTCATTTATAACCTCTTCTTTATTGTAGTTTTCGCTAACTTGTGTTTTCTGTAAAATAAATACTCTATTTTTTCTTGGTTCAGTGAAAAAAAAAAAACATTAAACTTAGTTTTGTTTGCTGTTTCTGCGTTGAAAAATGTAAATTCGCTCTTATTTTCACTTATTTTTTTATCGCTTTTTTATGGATTTAATGACGCAAAGTTACGCTATTGTTCTAATTGATTCTGACGTAAACAAGACGATTGAATCTAGAAATCTGCTACATGTAGATGGAAGAGAGATTAACATTTTTAGGAAGGTCAGAATACATTTGAATTTCTGGTTTGCTTAATGAATAAACAATTCTACACAGAAAAATTCATTTAAAACAAACTAATAGTCAACTAACTCCAAAATGAAACAGTGTTCACCATAAACGCAATTATAAACCCGACATACAATTTATTAATCCTCTAATAATATTTAGCACGAACCCTTAGCAGCAATTGGTAATTAAAACGTTTAGGATTTAATTAAATAGTTGTATATCCGTTTTCGTAGAATTTGGTTCTCTTCATTTCAACGTTTTGTTCTCGCATCAGATTTGGCGGGCTTATCCTGAAGGAAACAATTAATCCGCTGGGAGAATGTCGCAGTTAAAAGCATCAAGCTGTATCGTCTTTACCAGTTATTTAGAGTGAAATGTATACTATCAACTTATGTGGAAAAGTCCGACATATTCGTTAGCTTAGAAACTATATAATATATATTGTAATGAAATACTCTGTATGAGTTATTTTTATATTATTTATTCGTTAAGAGGTTTGAATAACATAAATATTTTATGATTTTTGAATTTTATAAAGAGATTTTATTGTTAAAAGTTTAATTTTAAAGGATTTATTGAGATTAATTGGTGTATAAAATATTTAAAATTAACAATTGTGGAGTAAAAAAAAATCTTATTTGTAATATCATATCAATCAATTTTTGCTGTATAATTAAAAAGTAAATGGCAAGTTTGTCTAAAGTGATTAAAAAAATTTTTATTAATTAATCAAGTAACAAAACAAATTTTAATTTTGGAGACGACAGTTGAATAAAAAAAGAATAAATAAGTCAATTTTGGTATATTTGGAAGAAAATTGTCAGAATGGTAATTGATGGATTATTTGTAAGAGAATTTATGGAATGATGAAAAAAAAAAAATTAAATTATACACTGACAAAATCTAAAATGTTATTTAACTAAAAATAAAAAAAAAATGTATTAAAGGTATGAACAAAAGCAACTAACAGAAAGGTCCAATAGTAAAAGAACGTAAGGAGGAGTATAGAGGTTTATTAATTGGAAAGCGGAGATCAGGAAGTCAGGTTAAGAAGAGGTATTTAGAAGAAGTGATTGGTCAAGGTAGGAGATAAAATATGTGCAGAAGATTGGAGTGAAAGGCGAATAGAAGGACTTTTCTTAAATTAGTTTTTTTTTATTTTTTTTGTTGTAATGTTTATTATTTTTTCTTCTATATAGAACTGACCCCAAAATTTTGAGATTTTGAAAATATCATAACAATATATGTCTTAAAAAAATTAATTTAATTATAAACTTACAATGTGTTTCATAGAGCAGTGCCTGATCAAAGCTATGTTTTTTTTAATGAAACACCATGTATTTTATTTTAAATCTAAAAGGTTATCCATATCTCAAATGTGGTCCAAGTTTACAAGAAATAAAGCACAAAGTCAGGTTAAGTCAGATACCACAATAGTTTAATTTGAATTACAAGGCAAGGCAACTAGTTTTGGTCACAGACTATCATCAAGCCTATAGATATAGAAACGTTCAAACTAAATAGTGAAGTTTGTAACCAGGTTTTAATACATGAGACTTAAGTTACAATTTGTTGGTAATGAATAGCTAGCTCTAATTTCTGACTCAGGATGGATAAGTGAGTTAAAATTATCCTTTAATAACATTGCAAAATAAATGAATTGCCTGAGCGCCATTTGCCTATTATGTCTGTCTGAAGGATCCCGACAAGCTAATACCCCACCAAATAATTTAATTGTTTAGTTGTTGATCAAAACAAGAAAACTAATTTCCTGGAAAGGAGTCAAATGAAACAGGTAAAAATAAACTGTAATGAATTTAATTGAATAAAAAAAAAACATTGTTTAAAAGAAAACTTTATTACGTTCTGCACACAGTCTTAGGGCAGAATCTTCCAGAGGTGACAGGTGGGACGTCAAATTCCGGAAGAGCCACCTGGAATTTAACAGCAGCAGCCTGTGTCCTAGCAGTGACGTGGAGTGCAAGTTCTGCCAAAGGGATGGTCCTCGCTGTGAGTGGTCTTCAAGAGCCCTCACAGATCTCTTTTTTTCCGTTGCAGTGAATGAGCAAATGGCTCCCAAAAACGTTTCATATGAAAACAGAAAAATTTCAGCTAATGACCGTAAACTCACTTTGCCGTTTGCACTGATCAAAAGACCCACAAAGAGTTACTGTGTGGCTACACGTACAACCACAACTTCAAAAACAAAAAAAAGTAAAATTTCCAAATTATTTAACTATTTTATATACTCGATATAATCATTTACTCATTACTAAGAAAATGTTTCAAAAAAGTATATAACAGATTTTTACAAAATGAAACAAAATGAAAAGACGTAT